>OY998172.1:31606904-32972153 GCA_963921995.1 Oxystoma pomonae
AAAAGTCAAAAATGGCAGAAAACTGTATACTGCATAAGGGTCAGTCCATATCAAGTCAACCAGGGTATTTTACCACACCATCTCCGATGTTGATGATTTTTAGTATACATTTTTTTCCTACCAAAAAACTGGAAAATCCAAAATTTCAGACTTTTTTGACCAGTTGTTTATTTTGAATTAATTTTTGAAAATCGAAAAAGTCACTTATTTGTCCTTAACATGTGCGCACAAAATTAGGAATATCCAAAGAACCACTTATAATAGAAAAGTAGGTGAAGGTTCATTTTAAAGCTCTTATAAAGACCTTTCATATGAGAATATTGCATAACATATATTGAAAAAAAAAAATAAAAAAAAAAAATTTTTAATTTTTTTTTTTGAAAAATTTCAAAAAGGCCATTTTTAATTTTTTTCAAAAAATTATATTATTTTCTTTAAAGTGTTATTAAACTATTCACAAAATTTTGAGATGGACAAATCATGGGTTCAATGTGAAAAAATTTATTAAAAATGTCACATGCATGAAAAATCGCCTATAAATAGACAATGCATTTTGGTAATTAGAAGAATATAATGGGGTTTAAAGCGATATTATAAAAATATTTAACAATATTTTATTTAATAAAAAATTATATCCTACGTTTCATTCTGTATCAGTAATCAGATTAACATTGCCCCCCATTGTAATATTTACTTACAAAACCTCTTTTCCACCGGAGACGTACTATTGGATGTTCCAATTCTTAGGAAAATATGCCTGTATAAACCTGCCAATACTTTTGTGAAATACTGCCTGTTTATTCCTGTTTAACATTAAGGACACACCTCCTTCATTTTATTGGTCTGTTTAGGTACATTGTGGGGATTTGCTGACATGAAAATTCCTGCATAAATTGATTTTAAATTTTTGGCAAGTATCTTCCTGATACAGCTCCAAATAATCGATACATAATAGTTCGACTGAAGGTTTATCAGAAGTCATCTCTGTGTAATTTTAAAAGTTTCAACTATGGGTGAGGCAAGGGATGGACTAAATATAAAGTAAAGTGCTGTGATCCACTAGAGTTAAAAATCAAGCATTTTGGGGAAATTAAGAAATGTGACCAAGTGGATGTGCAGTTACAAAAATGTCAAAATGGGACTAAAGCTTTCAAAGGACTTTAAGGCATCTGAAGAAGATGAGGTAGGGTAAGTAACAAATAGTATTTTTTAATATAAAATTAATAAACTAAACCAATTGCGTCAAGTACGGAGTGGAAAAATCTCATGGCATTATTTTGCATGGCATTATTTTGCATGGCATTATTTTGCATGGCATTTTGAGAATACAGACATTATGTACAAATTTCTTGGCATTATGTACACATTTGGGGTCAGCTGTTACCCCCTTTTTAAGTTCTTATAAAAAACTAACTTTTTAAAATTTTTTAGACCCAGTCAAGTTCCAGAAAATGATCCAGATTTTCAAGATCCTGCTGAATCATTTACTCTTTTAAACAAGTCATTGGAGCTTCTTGGTGTGTCGCCAATTAAAAGAAAAAATGTATACAAGGAAAAAAATTGATATTGTACAGCATACAATTGCGAAAGCATTTACAAAGGAATCAGATTCAACGCTAGTAAAGGAATGCCAGAGTGACGAAAGTGAAATGATTAAGCAGTTAAAGGACAAATTTTTTAAAAACCGAAAAGAGGAGTGAGAAAATACTAGTTTTATCATGTTTACCTCAAAGTTGGAGTAGAAAGAAGATTGAAGAAGAATTTGGAGTTTCTCAATATTTGGCCAGAGCTGTAAAACAGTTAGTTAAGGACAATGGGATATTATGTTCTCTTAACCCCAAACCGGGAAAGACCCTTAGTGATAGAGTGGCCCAAATAGTGGTAGATTTTTACCAAAGGGATGACATTAGCAGGACCATGCCAGGTAAAAAAGATTATGTTGTTATCAGAAAATATGGAGCTGAAAAAGAATATGTACAAAAAAAATTAGTCTTAGCTAATTTAAAAGAAATTTATGCATTGTTTAAAACTGAGTACCCCAATGAAAAAATTGGGTTTTCAAAATTTTGTGAACTGCGACCCAAAAACTGTATACTGGCAGGAAAAAGTGGGACTCATACTGTATGTGTATGTACTATACATCAAAATATAAAACTAATGCTCAATGGCTCCAAATTAAATAAGCTATATGATGAAAATAACAGGCCTCTTGCAATATCTTATCATGATTGCCTTTATAAACTAATGTGTAATCCACCTTCAGTGGACTGTTTTTTAAGCAATAGATGCAAGCAATGTCCTGGAGTAGAACAGTTTAAAAATACGTTAATAGAAAAATTTGAGGAAGAATTAATTGATGAGGTCTCATTTAAAAAGTGGGTCTCAGTAGATAGGTGTACTATGGAAACCGTTGTTAAGAAAAGTGATGATTTTGTCCAGGAATTTACTGATGATCTTGTAAAACTTAAATCACATTCTTTTATTGCAAAAATGCAAAAAGATAGATACAATGAAATAAAAATTAACCTTAAACCTGGAGAGTCTTTGATCACTTGCGACTTTGCGGAAAATTATTCCTTTGTTATGCAAGATGAAGTCCAGTCTTATCATTGGAATAACAGCCAGGCAACCCTCCACCCTTTTGCCATTTATTTTCTAAGTGATGGTAAACTGCACAACCTGAATTATGTGTTTATTTCGGAAAGCTTGACACATAATACAATTGCATTTCATTTATTTTAAAAAAAATTAATGCCTGATTTAAAAATCAAAATACCAGGACTAACAAAATTTTTTATTTTTCGGATGGATGTGCTGCGCAGTACAAAAACAAAAATAATTTTCTGAATATATGCCTGCATAAAAAAGATTTTGGTGTTGAAGTAGAGTGGCATTATTTTGCCACCTAGCATGGCAAAAGTGCCTGCGATGGCTTGGGAGGAACTGTTAAAAGACTTGCTGCCAAAGCCAGTTTGCAGAGGCCCTATGACAATCAAATAATGACACCTCTACAATTGTTTACTTGGTGTGAAGAAAACATATCTGGCATTGATTTTAAATATTGCACAGAAGCAGATTATACAAATCATGAAATAATTTTGAATAAAAGATTTGCAGAAGTCTTAACAATACCGGGGACACAAAAAATTCATGCTGTAATTCCTCTTACAGAAAGCACGTTTTTGGCAAAACAGTTTTCTACATGCTTAGAGGTCAAAACACATAATCTTTTTAAAGGTGGAAGCATTATTTTGCAAAATATCGAGTCAGGGTTTGTCACTGTAGAATATGACAGTGCTTGGTGGCTGGCTTGTGTCTTGGGGAAAAATAATGAGAGCGGAGAACTGAAAGTAAGCTTTCTTCATCCACGAGGACCTGCCTCATCATTTTTTTACCCAAAACCTCAAGATATTTTAATTATTAAACCAGAAAGTCTTATAAAAAAAGTTGAACCCAACACTGCTACTGGCAGAACTTACAATGTCAGCAAAAAAGAAATGTCAGATTCATCAGAAATTCTTAAAAGAAAGTTAAAAAAATAAATTTAAGGTATATAGTTAGTCTTAGTGTTTTCTGTCTAATTTTTATCAACGAAGTAGAAAAGTTTGTTTATTTCTTTTGCGAGTTTAAAATAAAATAATTTGTAGATAAAGCCTCTGGGTATTTTTTAAAACCTGTATCCATCCAACAAATTTATTTATTTTAATATCCAGTGCACTATTGGTGCTCCTAAAATATGTTTATTTTTTTAAATGCATGATTTTTAATGTACTTAATATTTTTGATATTTTTTTTGACATTGAACCCATCATTTCTCCATCATAAAATTTTGTGGATAATTAAGTAACACTTTGACCAAAATTATATATTTTTTTCAAAAAAATTAAAAATGGCCTTTTTGAATTTTTGAATTTTTTTTTTTTCAATTTTTTATTTTCAATTTTTTTTTTTGTTAAAATTATGTTGTGATATTTCATAAAAAAGAGCTTCAAAATGACTTTAAAATGAGCCATTTATTACTTTCCTAGTGTAAGTGGTTCTCGAGATATTGCTAGTTTTGTACATTCTTGTTAAGGTCAAAATGCTGACTTTTTTATTTTGAAAAATTAAAAAAAAAAAAACTATGAATCAAAAAAATCTAAAAATTTGCATTTTCAACTTTTATGGTAAGAAGAAAATATATACCAAAAATCATCAAAATTGGAATTGGTCGCGTAAAATTTTTGTGATTTTTTGGTTGATTTGATATGGAATGACCCGCAACCTACCGAAATAAAAATAAGAAATTAAAATAAAAAGATGGGCAACTTTTACCTTTTATTTTCATCTGGAAATGTATTTGCGCATGCTCCTTTGATGCACATAACCTCACTTTCATTTGTTTTTGTCATTTAAATGGTTGTTTTTCAGGTTGCATTTTTTGGTTTGGCAGATATTATTAAGGAAACCAGCATGATGGAGTTTAGTTTAATTATTTTAAATGAGATTTCAACTATTGGTTCACTCACTTTTGTTTACATGTGCAGAAGATGTGTGATGATTGGATCAAAGTTATTATTATTCTTATTTTTATTTGGCTGTATAAACCAAATGATTTCTTATTTTTATTTTAGTTTTAATTACAATTTTTTTTTATTTGCCTGTAGAAACCCAGCATTAGTTGCATAGATATTGCATACCTAAATAGAAATTTAGCTGTATATGACTTTGACTTTTTTTAAATGAAACTTCAATTAATATTGACAGAAATCACAAGACTCAAAATATCTCTTGTACTCATTTTTCCTGCAACTTAATACTTTATATGCACTTAAAAGCACTTTTATATAAGAACAGTTTTAAATAAAATCGCTTTCTCAGAGTGTTTATATGTCCTTCATTAAATGTCATTAAATATGTCAGTTTAAAGAAAAAACAAATAAAACAACTTAATTGACAACAGATTTTTCAGAAAACCAGGGCTGGTAGAAATGTGCTAAAGCATTTTTAAAGTCCTAAAATGGGTTTTAATGTGATACACCACTTTCTTAAATCACTTTAAAATAAAGTTGATTTAGTGCCCAAAACAGTTTTAGCGGTGTTTATACCTTATATAAAACCACTTTAAGAGGCTGATATAAACAAACTAACTGATTGTATGGGCTATTCTTCATGAATTACGACATAGTCCTTACATAGCCCCATAATTTTTTGACATCGGTTTTATGACATTACCTATGTTTGTAAATGTTAACTTTAACTAACCTCCTAAGCACATACCTAGGAGCTATGCAAAAAATGTCATAATAAAATAACATAAGCCTTCTTAGGAATGGACAAATGTGTTATATGCTATGCATAGCTACATGATGGGATTGAATCCCAATCAAAATCATGGAATCTTTAGTATGTTAGAAGATGAATTGATTTTTTTAACATGCACAAAAGTATAAATAAGAACTTACCTTATATCCCTCCTGAGCCTGGGTCACCAGCCGCCCCAACCATGTATACCCCAACAAACTCCCAAAATCTGAGCCCAAATTACCCACCAATCTCAACACATCCATTCTAGTCTATTAAACATAAGCTGAGGTTAATTATAGACTTAAATTGAAATTAATACTTTCATTAATATAGTTTGTAGTTATTTTTGTGTATTTTAAATTGGATAAATCTAAATAGCACTTGAATATTGCGATCTTTGTTATTTTGTTATCTATATACCAACCAAGAAATGCTCTAGATTGTAGGTTTTTGTGATTGATAACGATTTCCACTTTTGTTAAATAAGTAATACATTTGTTACGCAATGTTTTTACAATCATTTACTACAATAATAAAATAATGAGGAAATTAATTAATAATTCTTTTGTTTAACAAATTGTATAAAAAATGAGTTGTCAAAAACAGATGATCGGTTTGACCTTGACGAGACGTCACTAAAACAGTAGTCCAGATTCCGGTGTGTTAAAAGCATTTGGTGTGCACGGTGTGTTTAAGTTCCGCACGGAAAAATTGACACCAGGGAGCCGATTTCATTCACAATTACTTGTTGCATTCGAGAATGCCTATATGTAATCTACAAGGTCATGTTGGTCTGTACTAAAATAATGGCTTTTTGACTAATTTTTTATATTTCCACTCATTCACTACCTAACTTTATCGCTTAGGTATCCAAATTTGTCCTCAACAGCCCCTTTTTCCAATTATTTTTTATAATTTTTATTTTTTTTTAAAACTATTGACCAGGTGTGCGTGTCAGATTTTTCTGAGGCCTCCCTGCAAAATTTTTTAGGGTGCCCCACTGTTCTACTCAATATTTTTTTTTCGACAACAAGAAAGTTAATGCATTAATGTGGAGGCCATCTTTAATGTGAAACCCTTATATTTCAAAAAAAAAACGAATGGGTAGTGGTAGCGTGCACTTCAAATCTAACGAAAAAAACAGGAGTTTTTTGTACTTAAATTAACATCATGATCTTCCAGTTTTCACACAGAGGGTGACACCTAGGACGACGCCATTTCGTCCTTATTAGGGACTCAACAGCTAGGTGCACCACAATGACAGACAATTCGCTCGCATCTTTACGCCAAAAAAAGTGGAAGATCAGGATGTTAATTTTGCACTAAGTTCAAGAAACTTCTGTTTTTTTCTTATATTTTGGTCTATATTTTATAATTAAAAATATTTATAATATGTAACAAAACTAACTGTAAAGTAGCCAACAAACTAATGGGTCTCATGTACCCTCTGTATATTAATGTTCAAAATGTATGCAATTTCAAAGGAGCCGAAAGGTATTTGTGTGCGTATTTTTTTTTATATATTATTCGAGTATATCAAATCAACTTTGCAGTGTCCACATTCGATACATATTTACATATTTAATACACTTTTTCAAGCTAGTACATAAAAGTATTACTGTTTCAAAAAAAGTACATAAAATCTTCTGGTCTATTGTTAAAAACTAATATTTCTTGGCTGGCCTGGTAAAGAACTGAAGTCGCGATTCAAATCGATAACGGCCGAGCAGACTTTTGGCTTGTTTCATGTTTTGGGCCAGTGCGATTCGTTAAGTTTATCTTTTTTCCTTGTGAAAGTTCATGGAATAAAATTAATTAATAATTCTTTTGTTTAACAAATTGTATAAAAAATGAGTTGTCAAAAACAGATGATCGGTTTGACCTTGACGAGACGTCACTAAAACAGTAGTCCAGATTCCGGTGTGTTAAAAGCATTTGGTGTGCACGGTGTGTTTAAGTTCCGCACGGAAAAATTGACACCAGGGAGCCGATTTCATTCACAATTACTTGTTGCATTCGAGAATGCCTATATGTAATCTACAAGGTCATGTTGGTCTGTACTAAAATAATGGCTTTTTGACTAATTTTTTATATTTCCACTCATTCACTACCTACCTTTATCGCTTAGGTATCCAAATTTGTCCTCAACAGCCCCTTTTTCCAATTATTTTTTATAATTTTTATTTTTTTTTAAAACTATTGACCAGGTGTGCGTGTCAGATTTTTCTGAGGCCTCCCTGCAAAATTTTTTAGGGTGCCCCACTGTTCTACTCAATATTTTTTTTTCGACAACAAGAAAGTTAATGCATTAATGTGGAGGCCATCTTTAATGTGAAACCCTTATATTTCAAAAAAAAAAACGAATGGGTAGTGGTAGCGTGCACTTCAAATCTAACGAAAAAAACAGGAGTTTTTTGTACTTAAATTAACATCATGATCTTTCAGTTTTCACACAGAGGGTGACACCTAGGACGACGCCATTTCGTCCTTATTAGGGACTCAACAGCTAGGTGCACCACAATGACAGACAATTCGCTCGCATCTTTACGCCGAAAAAAGTGGAAGATCAGGATGTTAATTTTGCACTAAGTTCAAGAAACTTCTGTTTTTTTCTTATATTTTGGTCTATATTTTATAATTAAAAATATTTATAATATGTAACAAAACTAACTGTAAAGTAGCCAACAAACTAATGGGTCTCATGTACCCTCTGTATATTAATGCTCAAAATGTATGCAATTTCAAAGGAGCCGAAAGTGCCGAAAGGTATTTGTGTGCGTATTTTTTTTTATATATTATTCGAGTATATCAAATCAACTTTGCAGTGTCCACATTCGATACATATTTACATATTTAATACACTTTTTCAAGCTAGTACATAAAAGTATTACTGTTTCAAAAAAAGTACATAAAATCTTCTGGTCTATTGTTAAAAACTAATATTTCTTGGCTGGCCTGGTAAAGAACTGAAGTCGCGATTCAAATCGATAACGGCCGAGCAGACTTTTGGCTTGTTTCATGTTTTGGGCCAGTGCGATTCGTTAAGTTTATCTTTTTTCCTTGTGAAAGTTCATGGAATAAAGTGAGAAAGAAATAGATAATTAGCTTATTGGCAATTTTCTACCAAAACAATGCAAGGTTTTAAAGTTGGCCAATGGGAATTAAATAATGCATTTATTGGGCCAATGAAATTTCTATATATTATGTTGGCCATAGCATTTTGAGCTTTTTGGTGAGCTGTTTAAGGTAAAAAATGGCGCCGTGCAAGTTTGCGAACTCTTGGTTAGATCAAAAAGATATTAATGGGGTTCTAATTGGAACCTATTTTCGTAAAGAGAATGAGACGCATGGAAAGTGCATTGCTTGCGATAAGTTGGAAACATAACAAGAGGAATCTATGCCATAAACCAACACACCAAAGGAGACACGCATATGAAGCAAATAAAAATTAAATTTGGAGAAAATCAAACTCATTTATTTAAAGTCGGTAGTAGTAGTAGTAGAGAAGGGGCGTCGCGAAGCCCGGCAAGTAGGCCTCCCTGGGCCCTTTCTGCCCTACCCCGAGCCTGCCCCTAATCCACCGCCTGCACCACTGGTCTGGCAGTTTGCTCATTTGGTCTAACTGTTCTTTTTGCAAAGTCCAGTATTTTGTCCCATTTGAGCGTGTGCAGGTCCTCCTCATCCAGGGTCGGGAAACCGAATACCTGATATCTCGTCCTCTGGTATGCCTCGCAGTTCGCTATAACGTGTCGAGATGTCTCCTCTGCCCGCCCGCAGGCCCGGCAGGTCGAGTCATTCTACACCGCGATCCGGGTCATGTGCTTCCTTAGTCGGTTGTGACCTGTTATGATACCTGTCAGCAGACCAGCATCCCTTCGCGATCTTCCCAGGAGCCATTTTTGTTTGGCTACATCCGGGCCCTTCACGAAGTCTTTGGTCTGTCTGCATCCTGTTCCTGCTCTCCAAGCGGTCGTCATGGCATCGTTGGCCCATTTGTTGAGTCGACTTTGCAATTGCCTCTTGGTTGTTCCTAGGAGTGGTTCCGGCCCTACATACTGGGTGCTTGCCCCGATCCTGGCGAGCTCGTCGGCCATCTCGTTACCCGGCACCCCCATATGTCCCGGTACCCACATAAGTGTCACTTGTTTACCCTCTCCCAAGGATTCCAGTGCATCCGCACATTCCTCCACCAGGGTGTTGGTGATCTTGGGCGTCCTTAGTGCCTTTAGGGCTGATTGGCTGTCGGAGCATATATAAACATGCTCCTCCCTACCGTTCTTTGGAACCTCCTGGTATTCCACATAAACCCCCGATCCTGTGGTTTGCCTCTCCGACAGTTTCGACCCGTCGGTGTAGCAAATCACGGCGTTCTTCTCGAATTGTTCGCGGAGGTTTACACTCTGCCATAGTTCCCTGTCTGGAATGACTACTTTGTACCTCTTGTTGAATCTCCAGGGGTTTTTTGGTCTTTGTATTTTAATCGCTGCCATAGGGATTTCTCTTTCGACGATTTGGGCAATCCTAAGATGCCTCGCAGCTTCCCCTCTTCCTCTCCATTGACCTGTATCTCTCAGCCGGAGGTGAGTCGCCATCGCTTCTTTTCTGATCCAGATTGGAAGCGGCGGCAGTCCCAGAATGGTCTCGAGTACCTATATAGGTGCCGTCCTCATAGCGCCGGTTATCCCTCTGCATATGGTTCCCTGTAGGCTCGTAAGCTTGAGGGTAGTAGTGACCTTCTCCACTGCTGGCCATCAGACTATGGATCCGTACTGGATCCTTGGTCTTAGTACTGCCGTGTACATCCAGTGGAGGTTTCTGGGGCTCAAACCCCAGGTGCGGCCAACCACTCGACGCAGTTGCCACATCGTTGCCTGCACCTTATTGGTCAATTTCGCAACGTGTGGTGTCCAGGTGAGCCCCTTGTCTAGGGTGACCCCTAGGTACTTCAGTTCTGAAACCAAAGTCAGGGGTCTCCCGTACATCTTGGGTGCTCTGAATCCCTCCATTTTCCTCTTTCTAGTGAACAGGATTATCTCTGCCTTTCCTGGATTGACAGAGAGACCGTTTTGTTGACACCAGTCTTCTATGATTCGTACCGCCCTTTGCATTCTGTTACAGACGGTGTTTAGGTGGTGGCCGACCACCTCCACGACACCGTCGTCGGCGTATGCTTGGGCGTCGAATCCTTCCTCTGTTAGGCGTTGTAGGAGAGTATCCATGATCCGACACCACAGGTGTGGGGATAAGTAGCTGCCTTGTGGGCAGCCTCCCGTTTCCTCTATGTCGACCCTGGACTCCCCTAGATTGGCCTGGATCTTTCTCTCTGTTAGTGCAGATTTTACCATTCTGTGAAAAGGTTGGTTGATTAGGACTTCCCCTAGTAGGTGTCTGTCCACCATTCTTTCCAATGCCTTCATCAAAAAGGATGTTAGACTAATGGGTCTGAAGGATTTGGCCGCCGTATAGTCTTTCTTTCCGGCTTTCGGGATAAAGACAACGGTGGCTTTTTTCCACTCTGTCGGTACATATCCCATTGCTATGCTGGCTCTAAAGATTCTCTTTACAAAAGGTAGGAGTATCTCTTGGCCTTTTTGCAGGAGCGCGGTAAACGGTTTTGTTTAAGCAATTTTTTCTGTGTTTTTCACATTTTTAAGCCATACTTTTGCTCACATTTTTTCGTTTGCTTTCCAAATAATCGACTTTTAGCAAAAAAACTCACTTTCGTCAAGTTTTCACTGTTTTTTTAGGGTTTAAAAAACCACTGCCAAAAACTATGTTAAGCCCTGTTAAAATAAAAAATATGTAGACAAGAATAGCAGTATTTTAGTTGAAATGGAGATAATTAAGTGAAAAAAAACTAGTCGACTATAAAATTTTTCTTATATGACAGATGAAGAGGGAAGGGATGTATTCCGCTTAAAATTTCAGCCGCGGTGAGCCGGTCGGTAAATCGTGGTATTTTCGGTGAATGCATGTGCAGTTTGATGCGAAACCAGTTCTTTCAAAAAGAGCGTTTTTAAACTATCAATTGGGCAATTAGAAATTCCAATACAGCCTTATTTATCACTGGTTCCCTAAAAAATTGTTGGACCAGGTTGGTGAACGGAAAGCGTCCAAGAAAAGAAAAAAACTTTGTTGCCAAATTAAAATATTTTAGGGAGATTTTTTTTATGAATAAATTTAAATGCTATCAAGTTTATTAAATTTAAAATGAAAATATATAAAAAGTAGGTTTTTATAAATAATTTGCCAGAAAATGCCAAAACTAATTATATATGTATTTATTAATGGCATATTTTGTTATAATAGGGCAAACAAAGAATTCCTGGAAAAATTTGTTTGGTGTTATGGCAACAGTGTAAAATAATGTTTCCCACAGTGCATATTATTTTTATTTTCCATTTTTCTTCAAAAAAGGTAAAAACTTTGTATTTTTTAATGCTCAAAATGTATATTCATTCTTAAACTATTATATTAACATCTTTTTTGATGTAACAAATTCTTAAAGTGGTCAAAATTGAAAATATTTTAACACCTCTAAAAATAATTTAACAGGTATTTAACTAAATTATTTTAAGGTTCAACATGGCCGTACCATAATATTTGTTAAAAACATTTTTACTAGGTAAACATTTTTTTGGTTTTTCTATTATTATAAGGTATATAGACGTATATAGACGTGAGATTTGCCGAAATTTTAAATCGTGAACTAAAAAATTAAATTTTCACTACTTTTTGAAACATAAGCTTTTAATTAAACCTACCAAGCGGGGTTAAAAAAAATAGGACAACATTATATTTATCCGGTCAAAGAGTTATGATCATTACTTTTTTTGAGTCGGCTGTAGCCTTATTAGCTCACACATATATAATCAACTAAAGTCTATAGGGTGGATTTTTGACAGATTTTGAAAGTTTGTTTTTAATTTTTCTTATAATAGTCTATATGTTCCGTGAGATTTATTTAACTGAGTACATTTAGAAAGATGGTTACTATGTTCTCTCTACAAAAAATGCAACATTTCCATGCGTTTTCCACTTCAATTTTCACTTTTCCGTAATTTGACAACCCGCCTTACGAGACTCTAGTTAATTATTTACAAACCTCGATACGAAGTATAGTGTGAGCTATGGTTATCCTAATTTTTTTGAGAAAAAAATCTGTGTTTCGGACCATCGGGACATTTTTGGTTTTCGTCCCTGTAGGTCTGTCTGTTTGTTGGTCCTATTTTAAGAGGGTTGAAATCGACCCCCTGCATATTTGGTTACAAAACATTGCTTGCGAGGTAACTTAGTTTAAACTGTTTTTGTATCAAAAATAGGAATACATTATTTCATTTTACGTTAATTTATATTAAATTTTCTATCTAACCTTTGTTTTACTATTATTTTTCATTTTATTTATTTTATTACAAAATGATAATAATAATTATTAGTCTGCGTTTAAAAGTTAAAGTCATGTTACAAAAAATTGGTACATAAAAGTACATATTTTGGACCTGCCTAATACATATTTACATAATATTTTAAGTCAAAATGAATGTGGACGCTGACTTTGTTATACTCTGATATTATACTTTTTCTTTTTTGCTTTTTTAAGGCAAGGCATCTAAGGGGCCCCCAATATACCGTGGGCCCCCCGCCTTACGGCGGCGGCGGAGCCGTTTGACACGCCCCTGATATTGACAACATTCACGACAATCCCTTCTGGCAGTGCCGGTTTCATTTTTTTTTTGTTTTACTTACACTATGTATATTTTAACACTGTCTGTATTGTTTTAAACTTTTAAAAAAATGGCTTACGTTACGAGTCTTTCATTTATTAACAAACTGACGGAAGATGGCTGTGGCACACAAACAACATTTTGCAGTGAAATACAAATAACTCTTGTTTTTTTATTTATTAATTCCTACTTTTCAACAATAATATAAAAAGACTACTGCCTAAATCAACACGAATCCATTGCATGGTTTATTACCAATAACATTCTACATGAACCTCTCTTATCACGACCAAAAAAACAAACAGTATGTAAGCAATAAAGATACGTGAATAGATTTTTCTTACGACCACACACGAAAGTAACCAAATCTGCACTCTATAACGCCTTAGAAAGTTTTATATTTCACACGCATTTTATTTTCGTCTCTAGAGACGAAAATTTTTTCTTCTCGAGTAACGAAAATGACAGCAAACCATCCAAATAATGTAGGTATCTAGTAGGCTATGATTTGTAGAAGCGTCGGAAATATATCGAAACCATTTTAAAAATACTTTCTTCTCTTGAGATGAAAATTAAAAAAATTTAATAATAATAAAAAATACGAATTAAATCCTAAAGTGGTCGTAAGAAAGTAACTTTCTTACAGTCGCGTGTTGTTTCACTCGGCTAGCGCGTCGTTCACAACATTAATTAACGTTTGGTTCTGAGCCATGTGAAATAAAGTATTGTGGACAAATTTTGACACCCTTAAAATTACGTTACAAAAAACACATCTTCCCCTTGAATTCTAAAAAAAGAGCGCGAGCGGTTAAAATATTGACACATTTTTCTTTGCCATAAGGAATAAAAGACCGAAAAACAATTGTGATGCCATGCTACCACCGATCCCCCACTCTAATGATAAAATGGACCCCATTATTTAACAATACCAAAATTGAAATAAAAATAAGGGGGCGTAGATTTTATTTTAAGACGTCACTTTAGTGAAAACAGAATCAGAAACCTAATGATTTATGACAAGGTGGAGGGCGGGGGACCAAATTTGGTAAAAATTGTGTTTCTAATTTATGAAGTGCACCAGAGCCATAAATTATGTCACACCATTTTCTCCAAATCTAGACCCCCCCCCACTGTCACAAATAAAATTATTCCTAATATACCAAATTTAAGTTCTCCAATTTTGGTATTGTTAACTAATGTTAGTAGGTAGGTACCTATTTTTAATTATACTAATTAATAATTATTAGTATGGAGGAGACACCGTTCGTCGGTGGTAGCACATTTTTTTGGCCATTTATTTCCCACTATAGAAAAATTGTTTAAAACTTTTTCAGCCCCTTTTTAATAAGGAGGGGGGGTGTTTTAATTTAGTGACCTAATTTTAAGCGGATCATAAGTGTTGCAAAACTAGTTGCAAACAAATAAATTAATAAATTAACACATACATACCAGCACTTATCACTCTATTTACTCTTTGTTATTCTTACTTTACAATTTAAAACAAAATTCAAAGAAGCAGTTAAATAGGAACAAAAGTGGCCGCTAGCCAATGATAGCGAAGCAGCTACGATTCTTGGCGTCAGCCAAGAGGTTTTCGACGTGTTTGCGTCTATCGGTGTGCTTAACAGATTTTTTGAAAGTTACTAGGCAGAAAGACTCGATACTCGATCACTATCGCACCCTAATGCAATGCTATTTTTCTCGTTTGACACTCGGTCATAAATATATTTCCCAAAAAGACAATAAATTCACTCACATCCAAATAAAAGTTAAGTTTACCGGTTTATTAAGTGTTTATAAAAAAATACTTGAACTTTTCAGTTGTTTAAACTGATGTAGTTACCAAAAATGTTTTGTACTTTATTAAAACTAGTGAAAAACCAAATTTAAAGTTTAGTGTTGTTTTTTTTCGACGTCCACTTATCGAAGGATTCTATCAACCCCAAGTGAGGGACTAAACTGTGTGACTGCAAAAGACAGCTTGAATATATGTTAGCTGTAAATGCTAGATACTAAACTGGACGTTTGTGTTTTAAAATATGGATTTTTTATAAACAAAAGATTTTGTAAACATTTTGGACTTTTAAATTAAAAAAGACTTGCTAAAATTAGTCAGCAGTTCACAAAAAGAAGTAGACAGTGTTAAAATTAAAAACTCTAGTAAAAAATTATTATATTTGAATCAGAGGATGTGCCTAACCTTCAGGCGCGAGAAGAGGCTCTCAAAATAAATTTTGAGAAATATTGTAAAGCATAAGATGAGATCGAGGAGTTGGATAAGAAGGATCAAGAAAATCGCGAAGAAATTGAAAATAAATATTTTGGTGGTATTGGTAGAATTAGAGGTATCTGTCAAAAGTTTTTTCCTTCGAAAAATCCGCAAAACGTTCAACAAGTTAGCCAATCACCACAGTTACAAATTTCTAACTCAAACGATAATTTTAGTTTACCTAAAATTGACATACCACCATTTGACAGTCAAACTGCATTGGTTATCGACAATCCGAATCTCACCGATGTTAAACGATTATGGTATTTAAGAACAACAGTCAAAGGTGAAGCCCTGAAGTTGATTGCAACCCTGAAATTGACGAACGATAATTTGAAAGTTGCAATTGACATTTTAAAGTCTAGATATGAAAATCTAACTTGTGTTGTAAATAGTTATTTAAGTAGTAGTAGTAGTAGATATTACAACAGTAAGTAAGTGTTCACCAGCGGTGTTGAGAGAATTTGTTGTCACGATTAAAAGAAATTTAGAATGCTTGAAAAAATTAAATGTCAGTACACAACAAATATTTGAATATCTTTTAATTTATCTTTTTGAAAGAAAATTGGATTTTAATACTAAACGAGCATTTGAGCAAGAACGAAACTATAATGCGTTGCCAAGTTTGGACAATTTTCTTACTTTTCTGGAAAGAACGTGTATGATTTTAGAAAATACAACAAATCCTTCTGCACTAAGTAATCACCCATTCAGAAAAAATGAAAATAAAGTTTCGTTTTATGCGCAATCGCAGAAGTTTCAAAACTCTGAAAGCAAAAACTCAATCAATTGTTTATTTTGCGGCTTGGCCAACCATCGGATCTATTCCTGTCAGAATTTTTTAAATTTGCAACATTCTGAAAAAGAGCAATTTGTAAAATCAAAAAACTTATGTTACAATTGCTTAGGCGATAAACACTCAACCCAGAGTTGTATGTCAAATCCAAGGTGTCAAATATGCCAAAGGAGACACCACACACTAATGCATAGGCAGTCAAATTTTTTCCAAAATAAATCAAATAATGATTATCGTTCTGAAAACAGAAATTTTCCCAGAAATATACAAAGCTCGGGTCAAGAATATCGCAACTCAAGACATTCTCAAACATACTCAAACAACTCTAGACAAACATCCTCACAAATATACTCAAACAACTCTAGACAACCGCCCTCGCAATCACAATCAAATAATTCGTCGCAACAACCGCACTCTCAAAATTCATAGTCAAATAATCGCTCCGTACCTCAAAGTCACAACTCAAACACCCAATACACTCAAAATGTAGACAGAAATACGCCCACTATAAATCAAAGCCCACAAAACTTCAGTGGTGTCGCCACAAGAAAAAATCAGGTTCTCCTAGCAACTGCTCAAATCGAGTTGTTCTCAAAGTATGGTGAAAAAATTATAGCGCGCGCTCTTTTAGACAACGGAAGTCAAATTTCTTTTATAACGCAAAAATTATTAGATAAACTTGAGTACACCCCTTATACAAAAGTATTGAATGTAACAGGAATTTCACAAAATTCTATCAAGTCAAATAAAATGGTGGATCTCTCAATATTTTCTAAAGTAGAAAATAATAAAAAATTCTCACTTTCTTGTGCAATAATAAATAACATTACATATAAACTACCTCAAAACCCAATTGATGTAAGTAAGTTAAATATTCCTGATTACATCTGGCCAGAAATGGCTGACCCCAACTTTCACACCCCGTTGGAAATAGACGTGCTTATAGGAGCAGATTTATTCTATAATTTGCTAGTACCTGGAATTTGTAAACTTGAAAGTAACTACCCGGTCTTAATAAACATTCACCTTGGTTGGATCATTTCAGGAAATTTGCCACCAAGCTTAAATATTACTGAAAATAATTTCTGTGATTACAGTCAACAAAATCTTTCTTTTTTCATCCAGACTTGCGAGAAAAATAATGATTTAAAAAAAAATTCTCACAAAATTTTGGCACATCGAGGAACTTCCTCAAAAACTGATTTTAACTCCAGAAGATCAGTTAGCTGAAGAGAATTTTAAAAAAACCACAAAAATATTGGAGGATGGTTTCTATCAAATTGATTTTCCTCTAAAATCTCTCGACGAACCTTCTAAACTAAGCGATTCATTCAAAATAAAAAAACGTTTTTTAATGTTGGAAAACAGATTTAAATCTAATAAAAGCTTGTTTCAAGAATATAAACATTTTTTGGATGAATACGTTGAACTTGGTCATGGCAAATACGTACCTTTAAGTTTATACAATAATAAAGAGCAACTAACATACTTTATTCCCCATCTTTGCGTAATCCGAGAATCCGCTGTAACTACTAAATTACGTGTAGTCTTTGATGCGTCGACTAAAACTTCTACGGGATCAGCATTAAATGATATAACTCTCATCCTTTTCCAAAGTTTTTGAAAAAGCCATGTTAAATCAACTTGAAAATTTCTTTATTTCAAAAAATTTGCCAAGCCACTCTCAACATGGGTTTCTTAAAGGAAAATCTGTTGAAACAGCGATATATGACTTTATTCTGAAAATTTTTCAAAACATTGAAGAAAAAAATAAAACCTTAGGTGCCTTTCTAGACCTGTCAAAAGCATTCGACAGCATAGACCATGAGCTATTGATAAATAAACTAAAGCATTATGGTATTCAAGGCCCAGCTCTACGTTGGATACAGTCATATCTTGCTGAAAGATCCCAGAAGGTCTGTCTGGAGATGGAGGGGTGTAAGTCATTCTCAGAGGCAATTAATATTAAACTCGGCATAGCCCAAGGCTCCATTTATCTTTTTAATTTACATAAATGACTTATCCTCAACTGTTTCATAAGATACATCAAGTCTTGTCAATTTCGCAGATGATTCCAACACCTTGGTGTGGGCTAAAAGTTTGGAGGAACTTTTTACAAGAGCACGTGAAAATCTGGAGCTGGCTGAGGGCTGGTTTAGTGGCAATAAGTTGTTGCTTAACTAACCAAGCTATTGAAGAATATCCAGAGACTGTGGAACTTTTATCTCAGAATGTTAAACTTTCAAGGTCTGTCCGCTTTCTAGGCCTCCACATTGATCAGCATTTAAACTGGTATGTGCAATTACAAAATGTTAGCAAAAAACTTAACTCTGCATGTTTCTCTCTAAGAGTACTTAAAGATTACCTTCAAGAAAAAACTTTGCCCTCTGTTTATTATGCTAATTTTTACTCCATCTTGCGTTATGGAGTCATTTTTTGGGGGGGAGCTGTGGGGGGCACCGAAATTTCGATTATCCAGAAGAGGGTCGTGAGAATATTACAGAAAATGAAGTCACGAGACTCCTGCAGAGGAAAATTGAAATCCTTAAATATTCTCACCTTTCCAGGCGTCTATATTTTCGAGTGTATTATGTTTTTTTTTAAAAACTTCCAATTGTTTAGTCACCTTATACCAAGCCATGGCTATAATACAAGAACCATAAATCTCAATGTTCCCATTCACAGACTTTCACTGACAGAAAGAAGTCCCCTCTATGCGTGTGTGAACTTCTATAACAAACTTCCATTTTCTATTCGACAAGAGAGGTATCCAAAAGTTTTCAAGAAAAAAGTATTTCAATATCTTGTCAATATTGAGCCCTACACAATTTCTGAATTTATGGAGTGTTTGCTTCCAAATGCAGAATAAAAATCACAAGTTTTATTTTATTTTTATTTCATTTCATTTCATTTCTTTCGTTTCGTTTCGTTTCGTTTCGTTTCGTTTCGTTTCGTTTCGTTTCGTTTCGTTTCGTTTCGTTTCGTTTCGTCTCGTCTCGTCTCGTCTCGTCTCGTCTCGTCTCGTCTCGTCTCGTCTCGTCTCGTCTCGTCTCGTTTCGTTTCGTTTCGTTTCGTTTCGTTTCGTTTCGTTTCGTTTCGTTTCGTTTCGTTTCGTTTCGTTTCGTTTCGTTTCGTTTCGTTTCGTTTCGTTTCGTTTCGTTTCGTTTCGTTTCGTTTCGTTTCGTTTCGTTTCGTTTCGTTTCGTTTCGTTTCGTTTCGTTTCGTTTCGTTTCGTTTCGTTTCGTTTCGTTTCGTTTCGTTTCGTTTCGTTTCGTTTCGTTTCGTTTCGTTTCGTTTCGTTTCGTTTCGTTTCGTTTCGTTTCGTTTCGTTTCGTTTTGTTTTGTTTTATTTTATTTTACTTTATTTTATTTTATTTCATTTTATTTTGTATTTTATTTTTATTTATTTTATTTTATTATTTTATTTTATTTTATTAATAGTCTAACCTACTATTCTGTTAATTATTACTGTCTTTTTACAAAAATTTTATTGCCTGTGATCTTTTACACTATTTAAATTTGTTTTTTACTTACATATATAAAAGCTTATAAAATTCAATTTTATTTTAGTTTTAAATTAATTATTTCTTTATGACGTTATTTGCTCAATTATACCTAAAAAATGTATGCAAATAAAGAACTACTCTACTCTACTCTACTCTACTCTACTCAAGGGATATCAGGTTCAACAAGATTTCGCATTTTTAAATATAGTCTCACCTCTGATATTACTTTTTAATTTACATTTTTCCTATGAACAAAAATATCCTTTGCTACTACTGTCACATAACCACACTGTTAAGCTAATGCTAACTCTTCAACATCTAAGATTGGGGCACAGCGGTGCGCAAACTGTTCTGTCAAACTTTAGACTTAGATATTGGCCTCTAAATGGACTCAAAGAAATAAAAAGATTATTAGGCGGTGTTTGACTTGTTTTCATTTTTCTGCAACTCCTGCAAGTCAAATAATGGCAAATATACCCAAAGATCGTTTAAACGCTTCACGTCCCTTTGAAAAAACAGGTATTGACTTTGGAGGGCCATTTCAAATTAAATAATCACATTTACGTAAAGCTCCTATAATAAAAAGTTATATTTGTGTGTTCGTATGTATGGTCACCAAAGCAGTACATATTGAGATCACCAGTCCAACAACCGAAGCCTTCCTCATGACCCTAAAACGTTTCATTTCTAGGCGCGGAAATCCAGTTCCAAGAACCAATTGAAAGAACTTTATGATTTTTTCAATAAATCTTGTGTTACCAGTGAGGTAAAAACTTACTTGGCTGAAAATGAAACTGAATGAAAATTTATCCCACCGAGAGCTCCACACTGGGGAGGCATATGGGAAGCTGCTATTAAGAGCACAAAATATCATCTGCATAGACTTGTTGGTCATTCACAAATGACCTATGAAGAATTCAGTACAATTACTACTCAAATTGAGGCAATATTAAACTCGAGACCCTTGTGTTCTATATCAAACGATCCTTCAGATTTTCAATATCTTACTCCCTCTCATTTCCTCATTGGTTCTAACATTACAGCCTATCCTGAAAAGGACATTAGCAATCTTTCTGAAAATAGACTAAATCATTGGCAAAAGTGTATTCAAATCAAACAAAAATTTTGGCAAAGGTGGTCAGAAGATTACCTTTGTAGTTTACAAAACCGGCCAAAGTGGTTAAATGATAAAACAAATTTAAAAGAAAATGACCTTGTTTTATTAAAAGAGGAAAAGTTCGTGTTGTCAAAACTACCAATAATGACTAAAATAATGATTTTGAAGCAACAGTCTTCAAAGTGGGGGAGAATGTTGCAAAACTAGTTGCAAACAAATAAATTAACACATACATACATACCAGCACTTAGCACTGTATTTACTCTTTGTTATTCTTACTTTACAATCTAAAACAAGATTCAAAGAAGTAGTTAAATAGGAACAAAGTGGCCGCCAGCCAATGATAGCGAAGCAGCTCCGATTCTTGGCGGCAGCCAAGAGGTTTTCGACGTGTTTGCGTCTATCGGTGTGCTTAACAGATCTTTTGAAAGTTACTAGGCAGAAAGACTCGATACTCGATCACTATCGCACCCTAATGCAATGCTATTTTTCTCGTTTGACACTCGGTCATAAATATATTTCCCAAAAAGACAATAAATTCACTCACACCCAAATAAAAGTTAAGTTTACCGGTTTATTAAGTGTTTATAAGAAAATACTTGAACTTTTGAGTTGTTTAAACTGATGTAGTTACCAAAAATGTTTTGTCCTTTATTGAAACTAGTGAAAAACCAAATTTAAAGTTTAGTGTTGTTTTTCTTTGACGTCCACTTATCGAAAGATTCTATCAACCCCAAGTGAGGGACTAAACATTAGGTTGAACCCCCTCAATAAGAAAAAATCATGTGAAAAGAGGAGGGTGGGGAAAATATGGCCGAAATAGTATGTGTAACATAATTTATGGATGGTGAAAATCTTTAAAAATAGTTGCAAAAAGAGACTATTAAGGACAGATTTGGACACCTAAAGCAATAAAGGTAGCTGTAAATATTTTGAAAAGTAGTAAAAAGCCATTATTTTGGCCACAGGGCAACTTACCTGGTAGATTGCACATGGGCATTCTCTGACCCAAGTAACAACAACAAAAACTAGTCATTTATGCAACGGCCGCCAGATAGACGAGAAAACGACACCATACCGTTGTTATTAACTAGGCTAAATTTGGCAACTCTCTAACAACAACGGTTATTTTTACTGGAATATTGTGGGGTTTTCAACGACTGCAACGAACGACGGATCAACGACGCCAAAATGTTGATAAATAACTAGAGTTAATTAATTTACGTTCTTTTAACGTTTCTCTTCACGAGACAAACTAAATAATCAATATACGTATAGTTGCGGCCAATTTCAAAATATAACTGTATCTGAAAACTATAGAGGGCACCTCGACCGTAGTAGTAAAACAGTTAGGTTTTCAGTAAACGAAGAAATGATTATTGTCGCCATACTGTTTTCTTTTCCTAATTTGCGCCGCTACGTCATTTGTGTAAATTGTGAAACAAATCTGTTTTTTTTTGCTGGAATTTGATGATATGTAGTTAGTTTTAGTAAGTTATCTAGCTACGTATTTTAAAATTATTAATAAATGGTGTTAGCAAAGTAGTTGATTTCAAATCATTATATTAATAAAAACATTTTGGAAACGTTGCACGCGACCCTAGTCGCAGGCAACGTCAATACAACTCAAAAAAATCTTCGCCAAATTGGTGCAAAAGCGAGTTGCTAGAACGTTTATACGCCGTTTTCACGCAACGTTAAAACGTCGACAAATTAGGGAGATTTGGTCAGGTTTACCGAAAAGCAAAATGCAGCCGCGGCGGATGTCCGCTCGGCCCTTGGATCGCCACATGCGGAATACAGCCACAGAACCGGTTGGTGAACCGACAGTGTTTTAACTAAGACGGCCGCACAGACATCGCCGCTTGCACGCCGCCGCGGCGTTCATTGCACCTGTGCCCATACAGCACACTTCGTCTCAGGGACGTACATTTTATGTCTATTTTACGTCGGTACGTACCGGGACTAATTAGGGACGTATTATATACGTACATTTTAGGGCTACCTCTCAAACATTACAGACGTACGCTGAACGTACTGAAACTGTTTATACCCGGGTCTTGTTAAATTATGAAAATTCCACTGGCCAGGTGATACTTTCATACATCAACAACCTCGTGGGTTTTGTTAAATTATGAAAACTTCTAGGCATGACGCACACAGATGCTTTCATACATTAACTACCTTATTTTTCTTCAGATATTTATTTTAATTTTTTTCTCTTAAGGACGCTACGTTGTGTTTGTAGTATTACCCTCTGTCTTTCTTTTACCCAGGTTCTAAAGAGTTTGACACAGTTGATTTCCTACCGGAAGTCAAATAAAACCACACGATTTCAATTTATATTACAGTTATAATGAATAAAAAGTGTATAAAAGGGTAAATGTAAAAAATGTATAGCACCAATGCAATATCAAAAGTACTACGATTAAATAGAAAAATGTGATAATTAACTCATAAAAATATTAAAAGTGAATCCTAATTAGATACGGGATTCTTGATACCTTGAGTATATTGTTTATTTACCATCCAAGAATCAAGAGATTTACCCAAGCTCCCCCTTGTGATTGTTCCATCAGTCTATGTCTGCTTCGAGTTACAAGAGAGGTGAGTAATGAGCTGTTTAGTTGAAATGCCTATAATAGCCCAGTACCTTGACTAACCCACTATTATAGAAAAACATTCCTTGTTGGCTATTTTCTAGAAACGAACAAAAATAAGTACGCCCTAGGTAACCTGTCCGTAGAGGGTTACGTAGTTATATAAGAGATAATTTACCATGTGATAAAGACTGCTAGTTAAGCAAACGCAAGGCTCAAGACACTTAGGAAAACTTGACCTCCTATCACAGCTTTATCATTAGCAAGCTTTACTAAATTTATTTGTTTAAAAAATACACCAACAAAAACACGGCCACGCACCAACATACACAAAATATTCATAATGTGGTTGGTTTATGGTCATACCAATACACCCTCTTTTGTCAAAGCCCATTACCAGCTTTCTTGATTTTGAATAGTAAATATCAATATACCCATTGTAAAGGGTACCCTTCTCGAACAAAAGATTTGTTAACAGAGACAATAAACCTCCTTGAAATCTTTCACCCGAGGAGTCTACTTTTAATATCTGTGAAATAGTATTTATAATTCGAAATTGTAACAAAACCCTTAATTAAAATAATTTTTATAGGAAGTAAAATAAAACAAGAATAAAAAAAAAATCATTGTAAAAAAAATAAAAGCAATACTAAATAAAATATTTAACCCTCACTGTGCAATACTGAAAAGAATATATATCATCGTCACCATAATTCTTTCCCAAAGGAAAGACAACGACGAACGGCAAAGCAGCCAAACCAGCGAAGCCGTATTTCACCAAATTCGCTAATCTGACCACTCTGACGCACAGCGTCCCTCTCCAGCAGTCAAGAATCATGCTGATTTTGTAGAAAGACTGATTTGAGTCTATTGTGCCCCTTTTACTAGTAATTATTTTTTATTTGTGATTTTAATTTATTTTCTATCAACTTCAAAATTTATTTATTCGTACTTATGTACAGATTTAGACGTAATGTATTTTATGATTTTCTACCAATTTTAATTTAATTATTTGTTTGACGTTACTTGTAAAGATTTAGATGTTAGTGAGCTTTTAGTGACAAATTTAGTTTGTTTATTTTGAATTAAATTTCTAATTCCCCCTTCCCCGTTATCCTCCCCTATTTAGCTAGAGAGAGCCGACACTGTGCAGTGAGTGCCGTAGCAAAACATAAACAAACAAAAGAAACTCTGTCTTGTTCGGTGAACCGGGCATAAGACAGAGCAACGCATCTCGGTGAACCGTTGGAGCGTCGTATATATAAAAAAACAAAAAAAGAAGAGAAAAAAATGACTCTATCTTGTTCGGTGAACCGGGCACAAGACATAGCAACGCATCCCGGTGGACCGTTGGAGCGTCGTATTAAAAAGGAAAAAAATCAAAAGAAAAAGAGACTTTGTCCTGTTCGGTGAACCGTGCACAAGACAAAGCAACGCATCCCGGTGAACCGTTGGAGCGTCGTATTAAAAAGGAAAAAAATCAAAAGAAAAAGAGACTTTGTCCTGTTCGGTGAACCGTGCACAAGACAAAGCAACGCATCCCGGTGAACCGTTGGAGCGTCGGAAAAACAAAGAAAAATACCAGAGCCGCATCCCAATGCATAGGAGCGTTCCCTCCCCCCTAATTTAAGAAAAATCCCCAGAGTGACCCAAACCTTCTTTGCTACATCGTGACAAAAATGAGTCTGAATGCCGTTGCATGTGTGCTTGGCCTTATATAGACGTTGCAACCCACGCCACGCCACGCTTACGTTCTTTGTTTGATTGTCAAGATGTGCACTCATTTGCCTGTTTTTCGTCGATCCTTAACTATAATCGAACTTTTAAGGGATGTAGCCACTTATACACACAGACTGCTGGCGCCTAATTTCTTGCCTGTACTGGGTATTTTTAAATATGTTTCCTTAAATGGTTTAAAACTTTTAGCAAAAAATTTTTTTTCTAACAAGCCCCGGTCTGAATTGTTTCAGTACATAAGCGTACTAACTACGGACATACATAAGCGTGCGTACTATGTATGTACCTATTATAAACAATTAAAGGAGCTACACAAAGTTAAATATTGAAACAACTAAATATGGCTTCTGGGGTGACATCTGACATCTCTGGTTTAATGAAAGCAACAAATGAAAGTAAATTAACTTTTACTAAAAAATCTTACAGTTTGTCCTTTTCTAACAACCAGCAAAATATGTACAAAAATAGGACAGAAAAGGAAAAAAAGGACTCCAGTAAAATAAAATGAAAGAGTATTCAGAAAGTAAGTTAACTACTGAAATGGTCTTAAAAGTCCAACAAAGACAAGGCAACATTTTATAAAAATGAGAAAGAAGCATAAAAAGACAACTAATCCATGGGCGGTTTAGCTACATGATACGACCGATATAAGCTACAGATCTTTAAATACCATGACCCCTATTTTGAAGTGCAACAACCGATTTGAATTAAGTTAATCAAATAAAGAGGACAATATTAATTTTCCCCATATTTGACAAATTGTGCATTTAATATGAAAATTATGACGTTTAACTTTACAGTCAACGTATAAAGCGCCTTCTCTTTTAATAAATTGATAGTCCTAAAAATATTTTGCCAATGGATATGGCAACCCTTATGAGTGCAAGAATTAAACATTTAAAATGCAAGTCTTTCAGATTGTGCACAGTAAAGAATCTTCCCTAAGTTTTGAGAACAGTCATGAAATAATTAGAATACACCAAAGAAAAGAATTAAAACTGACCAAGCTATAAAGTTATGGTTTGGGACAATTAAAATATCACAAGTTACAAAGATATTAAATTAATGTAAAAAGTTAAAACAAATTACCAAAGACATATTTCGGAAATATTGACTAAGGTGGCAACATAGCAAAAAATGTATTTGCATCCCGCACTTTAAAACTTTTAACTGTTTAATTCAAAACCCGATTTCCTTAATTAAAGATAAAACCACAATTTTTTTTTATACATAAGCAAAAAGTGCGTCGCAAATTTTGGCGCTCAACGTGGGGCGTGCGCAGTAGCAGTCTTCACAAATTATACGGTTAACGCAGTCGCAGCAGTGATCAGATTATTTTTTAATAGTTATTACATGCTAAATGTAGTGTTATGTATGCTTTAGACTGTTTTAATCTTGTTTGAATACTGGTTACTATTAATTTGTAAAAGACACCAGAGTGTAAAAGTAGTATAGCTATTTCCTTTAGGAAGTTATTTACTATTAATTTATTTATTACTATTTTATGAGTGCTATCGTTGACTTGCTTTTTTTTAAATCAAATAAAATCAAAATAAAATTAAATAAAACGAAATAAAATCAAATAAAATTAAAATAAAGTTAAATAAGATCAAATAAAATGAAATAAAGTCAAATAAAATCAAATAAAATCAAATAAAATCAAATAAAATCAAAGTAAAATCAAATAAAATCAAAAGAAATTAATTAATATTTAATAAAATCAAATAAAATGAAAAT
Organism: Oxystoma pomonae; assembly: GCA_963921995.1. Classification (NCBI taxonomy): domain Eukaryota; kingdom Metazoa; phylum Arthropoda; class Insecta; order Coleoptera; family Brentidae; genus Oxystoma; species Oxystoma pomonae. Next base: position 31,633,677 of record OY998172.1, read on the forward strand.
AAAATGAAAATAAAATGCAATAAAATCAAATAAAATTAAAATAAAGTTAAATAAGATCGAATAAAATCAAATAAAATCAAATAAAATGAAATAAAATAAAATCAAATAAAATTAAATAAAATCAAATAAGACAACATAAAATAAAAAAAAGTATATAAAATGAAAGAAAATTAAATAAAATTTAATAAAATCAAATAAACTCAAGTAAAATCAAATAAAAGACAAAATAAAATCAAATAAAATAAAACTAGATCAAATAAAATCAAATAAAATTAAACTAGATCAAATAAAATTAACTCGTGTACAATAAAATATAAATGAACTTTTCGTTTTGTTTATTATTTTCAAAACAAAAACATTTTGCCGCGTGTTTAATTGTTTACTAAACTTTCTTTGGCTTAATAAATCATTTGAGTAATGTCCAATTGTAAATGTGAAACGATTGACCAAATATGTCTGTTTTTTTTTGTAGATATATATAATAGGTTAATAATATGTGAGGTTAATTTTTGTTAGTAGCGCATTATCGTCAGTCAACTTCTTTGGAAGTCTCCTTCCTATCGAAGGAGAGGGGAGATTTGTAACGTTTAAATTTTGTTACTAAAAAGAACTAGTATTACATTTTTAAAAATCTTATAGTTCCTTAACAAAATAGCGCGTCTGTGTGTTATTTCCTTTTTAATTTAACTTGACTTCCAATGTACTAGTCTAACGCATTCGCCAAATTAAAAAAAAGTTTGAGCGTAAGAGATTATGTGGGAAAATTTAATACGATTAATATATATTTTTTTTTTCTTCTGTAGTATTTAAGAAACGAATAAAAGAGCACAAACTTTGTAAATAATTTTATTAAAAATAAAACGTATGTATATATGTAATAGCAACGATAGCAAATCATATATAGCTTTATGACGAAGTGGGGTTCTGTCTCTTAATTTATTATTTTGTCTATTCTTCTCCTATAATTAAGATCTATTATTTTTTTTTCCATTGATGCAGCTTCTATGTAACATGGCAGTCAACCTGAAATAGAAATAGTATTCTGAAACTTTGTATTCCTTTTTTTTTCTTATTATTTTCATCTTACCTATTTTCTTACCTATTTTCTTTTCTATCCGTTCTCCATTTTTCTTCTATGCATCTCGTGTCGAAGATCTATTATTTTGTGCCTGAAAGAAAATAAAATATTAATTAGTTAATATTAACTAACAGAAATTTATTTGCCTAGCCGTCTATTTTCTATTCTGGCTATGTTAGTAATATTTTGTCGCCTATTACCTACCAACTTTAATCTAGGAACATTTCTGTTTGCATCACTTCTTTAATGTTCTGCAACTCATTCTCCATTTCCATTTTTCTATTTTCTATTTCACGTCTATCTTATATCTACCGAGATCTCTATTTATCTATGTCAATCCTAGAACATTTTCTATTTTGCCTAGCTTATCACGGAGTGGTCTGATGACTCATAGATCATTTCATAGCTTTCTACCTAGAAATAGATAAATAATTTAATTAATCTGTCATGCCTGACTATTTCTATCACTATTTTATTAATTTTACTTCGGCCTACCTTCGTGTACGTTATTGATAATCCCTAGCAATTTTCTGGGATAGTTTTACGTCTCTTTTAAACAATTTTGCTGCACCACTCGCACCTTTGTTTTGATTTTCCTTATGCCTATGTTTTCCTAAAATTGAACTGATTTTTAAGCTAAAAATAGATTCAGTCACCTGTGTGTTAGTTTGGAACTGAAAATTTGCTATGTTGCCACCTTAGTCAATATTTCCGAAATATGTCTTTGGTAATTTGTTTTAACTTTTTACATTAATTTAATATCTTTGTAACATGTGATATTTTAATTGTCCCAAACCATAACTTTATAGCTTGGTCAGTTTTAATTCTTTTCTTTGGTGTATTCTAATTATTTCATGACTGTTCTCAAAACTTAGGGAAGATTCTTTACTGTGCACAATCTGAAAGACTTGCATTTTAAATGTTTAATTCTTGCACTCATAAGGGTTGCCATATCCATTGGCAAAATATTTTTAGGACTATCAATTTATTAAAAGAGAAGGCGCTTTATACGTTGACTGTAAACTTAAACGTCATAATTTTCATATTAAATGCACAACTTGTCAAATATGGGGAAAATTAATATTGTCCTCTTTATTTGATTAACTTAATTCAAATCGGTTGTTGCACTTCAAAATAGGGGTCATGGTATTTAAAGATCTGTAGCTTATATCGGTCGTTTCATGTAGCTAAACCGCCCATGGATTAGTTGTCTTTTTATGCTTCTTTCTCATTTTTATAAAATGTTGCCTTGTCTTTGTTGGACTTTTAAGACCATTTCAGTAGTTAACTTACTTTCTGAATACTCTTTCATTTTATTTTACTGGAGTCCTTTTTTCCCTTTTCTGTCCTATTTTTGTACATATTTTGCTGGTTGTTAGAAAAGAACAAACTGTAAGATTTTTTAGTAAAAGTTAATTTACTTTCATTTGTTAATTATGATCAAATGGTTTTGGAGTGCGCAGCACAGTGTTTTTGGAGGCATTCAGAACCAACCTTTAAAAAAGAACACACGATAACACGTCATTGGTAACCGCTAGTTCGAGATCTTAATTTTTATTCTGGCTTTATTTTTGCCATCCTTAGTGGGATTTCAAATTAAGTTATCTCAAAGTAATTCTTGTGTTTGGGGCTACGTTTCTGAGAAGATATTTTGTGCGTTTTGCTGTTTTGGGACCAAGATTACACTCGCATTGTTTGCGGATTTCTGTCGGACTTACCACATGCACGTGACTGTGTTTCTTGCCCTCCAGACATCCTATCGAGGTAATTATTAATATATATTTTATTAATGTTATTTCATTTCAAAACCTTTTTTTTTGGTTGCAAGTATTTTTTTTATCATTATTGTATAAGTTTAGTTTCATTAATGCTATCTTGAAATTTTATTCAAGTTCTTATATATATATGAAAGGCTCTTTTTTTTCTAAACTTAAAATATTAATACTTTGCTATTCTGCTATTTTGAGTTTGCTAAATAAGTGGTCTCTCTTTCTACAATAGGGCTCAAGTGCCAGTCTAAAACCTAGCCTTACTCTGAATCAACACCTGAATCAACCACCAAGCCTACCCTGTCTTTTGGATCACCTTTTTGTATGGGGCTTACCTGCTCTTAAGGACAGTGACCCTTATTCAGCTATTTTGGATAAACAGATAAGTTTAGGCTTAATAATTTATCACGCTGATGCGCTTCTGCAAGACTGCGATACTGCAAAGACTGCCTTGCGCTACTGCGAGACTGAGTCGCGCTACTGCGAATCTGCGTCATTCCGCGCATTCATTTTAGTTATAGTTTTATTATTTTCTGGTTTAATTATTTGATACGATTTATTGATTCTCCGTGTGAACCGAAAGTGATCACTTGAGGGGCTTAGAAGGTATATAACAGGATGTGCTAAATTATAATAACTTTTTTTTTGGTTCAACTTACTTAACCTTTTTTTTTCTGCCTTTTAAGGTACCCCCTATTTTGTAGATAATTTGGATTATATTAAACTCATTAAACGGGTGAATTAAATTTGCTTCTTTTAAATTTCCCACAAATTATAAATCGTGTTTTGGTTAAACACCTAAAACAAATAGGCAGCTTTTCCAATTTAGCTAGTTTTGGAAAAATTGGTGGCGTCCACTAAAGTACATTTTGTTTTCTCCCACTCCCAATCTCCAAGACCGAGCAACGGGTAATAATAAAAAAAAAATGTATTTGCATCCCGCACTTTAAAACTTTTAACTGTTTAATTCAAAACCCGATTTCCTTAATTAAAGATAAAACCACAATTTTTTTTTATACATAAGCAAAAAGTGCGTCGCAATTTTTTTTTTTTTTTTTTTTTTTTTTTTTTTTTTTTTCTCGAGCCCCACGTTGGGCGCCAAAATTTGCGACGCACTTTTTGCTTATGTATAAAAAAAAATTGTGGTTTTATCTTTAATTAAGGAAATCGGGTTTTGAATTAATTAATTAACTTTTACTAAAAAATCTTACAGTTTGTTCTTTTCTAACAACCAGCAAAATATGTACAAAAATAGGACAGAAAAGGGAAAAAAGGACTCCAGTAAAATAAAATGAAAGAGTATTCAGAAAGTAAGTTAACTACTGAAATGGTCTTAAAAGTCCAACAAAGACAAGGCAACATTTTATAAAAATGAGAAAGAAGCATAAAAAGACAACTAATCCATGGGCGGTTTAGCTACATGAAACGACCGATATAAGCTACAGATCTTTAAATACCATGACCCCTATTTTGAAGTGCAACAACCGATTTGAATTAAGTTAATCAAATAAAGAGGACAATATTAATTTTCCCCATATTTGACAAGTTGTGCATTTAATATGAAAATTATGACGTTTAAGTTTACAGTCAACGTATAAAGCGCCTTCTCTTTTAATAAATTGATAGTCCTAAAAATATTTTGCCAATGGATATGGCAACCCTTATGAGTGCAAGAATTAAACATTTAAAATGCAAGTCTTTCAGATTGTGCACAGTAAAGAATCTTCCCTAAGTTTTGAGAACAGTCATGAAATAATTAGAATACACCAAAGAAAAGAATTAAAACTGACCAAGCTATAAAGTTATGGTTTGGGACAATTAAAATATCACATGTTACAAAGATATTAAATTAATGTAAAAAGTTAAAACAAATTACCAAAGACATATTTCGGAAATATTGACTAAGGTGGCAACATAGCAAATTTTCAGTTCCAAACTAACACACAGGTGACTGAATCTATTTTTAGCTTAAAAATCAGTTCAATTTTAGGAAAACATAGGCATAAGGAAAATCAAAACAAAGGTGCGAGTGGTGCAGCAAAATTGTTTAAAAGAGACGTAAAACTATCCCAGAAAATTGCTAGGGACTATCAATAACGTACACGAAGGTAGGCCGAAGTAAAATTAATAAAATAGTGATAGAAATAGTTAGGCATGACAGATTAATTAAATTATTTATCTATTTCTAGGTAGAAAGCTATGAAATGATCTATGAGTCATCAGACCACTCCGTGATAAGCTAGGCAAAATAGAAAATGTTCTAGGAATGACATAGATAAATAGAGATCTCGGTAGATATAAGATAAACGTGAAATAGAAAATAGAAAAATGGAAATGGAGAATGAGTTGCAGAACATTAAAGAAGTGATGCAAACAGAAATGTTCCTAGATTAAAGTTGGTAGGTAATAGGCGACAAAATATTACTAACATAGCCAGAATAGAAAATAGACGGCTAGGCAAATAAATTTCTGTTAGTTAATATTAACTAATTAATATTTTATTTTCTTTCAGGCACAAAATAATAGATCTTCGACACGAGATGCATAGAAGAAAAATGGAGAACGGATAGAAAAGAAAATAGGTGAGAAAATAGGTAAGATGAAAATAATAAGAAAAAAAAAGGAATACAAAGTTTCAGAATACTATTTCTATTTCAGGTTGACTGCCATGTTACATAGAAGCTGTATCAATGGAAAAAAAAAATAATAGATCTTAATTATAGGAGAAGAATAGACAAAATAATAAATTAAGAGACAGAACCCCACTTCGTCATAAAGCTATATATGATTTGCTATCGTTGCTATTACATATATACATACGTTTTATTTTTAATAAAATTATTTACAAAGTTTGTGCTCTTTTATTCGTTTCTTAAATACTACAGAAGAAAAAAAAAATATATATTAATCGTATTAAATTTTCCCACATAATCTCTTACGCTCAAACTTTTTTTTAATTTGGCGAATGCGTTAGACTAGTACATTGGAAGTCAAGTTAAATTAAAAAGGAAATAACACACAGACGCGCTATTTTGTTAAGGAACTATAAGATTTTTAAAAATGTAATACTAGTTCTTTTTAGTAACAAAATTTAAACGTTACATTATTACGCTGCATCCGCCATCTCTTACGTACTTATACTACTGTAGATAGCGCCTTCTCTCTCTAGAATTTTAATATGTGATCTGCCTGTATCTTTTTTAGAACTGCATCGCTTGACGTTTTTGGGAAATTAACGTTTTTTGTTAACATTGCAGCTCATGGAAAAACGGTTTGTTTGTCCTATGGCAAGATGGCGACGTCTACGTATAATCTTTATGCAGTCACAGTTGACCAAAAATTCTACCCTAACGGCTTCGTTATTAGGTGTTAATCTAACCGCTGCTTGACTGCCTGCTGGGTAGTGACTGTTGTTGTTAATACAGTAAAACAGCGACCTCATCAGTCACTGTTAAAAGAAACAGTGACTTATAAGTCACCATCACCGGTATACCGGTGACCTAAAAATCACTGATACGCTCATCACTAGTCCAAGATGATCCTTCCTGTGATCTTTCTAACCAAGAATCAGCACTCTCGTGTTCTAATGCAGCTGCCTGGCTCAAATTTTTGAGAGCCCCAATGTCAATGTCATCGCAACACAAGTGGCGTACTATTCTCAAAAGAATTCCGTGCGAGTGTATCATGTTTAAGATTAGAATCCGTATCTGTCATCTGTTTTCCATCAACCGAGCCGTCAAATTTTTGTCAACAAACGTGGAGATTTTCATTCAAAACTTGTTTTTCTTACTTTTTACCAGTTACCTTAAAAAATGGGTGATTTTACCAATCAGGAATATTATTGGAACAACCAGGCGCAGGTGCCGTTGCAGCAAAATTTCTACGAGCAGGATTATAGTCAGCTAGGCACGGAACAACTTGGTAAGGGTGGTGTATAGTTTAATCAATGGGAGTGTCTAAAGAGCCGACAATTCGGCTGAATAGTCGTGAGGATAAAGAGCCGATAGTAATTATTTAGTATATTTTTAACTAAATGAACCCAACTCAACTGAAACAGAATTAAACCAACCCCAAAAAACACACTTTAACCCCCCCTAAACCTTTTTTTTTGCATTAAAAAAAAACGCCAGACTAGGATTCAGGGACCTTTAGGGTCCCTAGAAGGTGCCTCCATTTTTTTTTATGCCAAAAAAAAGGAGAGTAGGGGTTGTAGTGTGTTTTTTTAGGTTGTTTTGGCTTTTAATAAGTTGATTTGGGTCTGTTTAGGTTAGGTTGGGTTAATTTAGTTTAAAAAATTTAAAAAAAAAGAAAAATATGAAAAACACATAATAAATAATTACTGTCGGTTCAGCCGAATTATCGGCTCTTTAGACACTCCCTTAATCAATACCCTCTCTACAACGGCCAATCAACTCCTACCACCACCATATTGACAGAAATCTAATAAAACTAAATAAGTAGGAGTTGATTAGCTTATGTGGAGGGGGTACTGGTCAAATGTATTGACAACTTAATTTTTGTAACACAACTCAATGCCTCACACATAGGCTGATCAACTTCTGCAGTTTTAATTTTCTTTCATCGACTGTTGCTACCACAAGGACCTAGTGGATTTTCTTGTCACTTTTGAGTGAAAATGGCAGAGAAGTTGGATTAAAAGACAAAAGTTGATTGGCCTATCTAGAGAAGGTACTGCACAACTCTTCATCTTATAAAAGGGTTTTCACCAAAGAAATTAAAATAAACTAGACATCGCACTCCATCTACTTATAAACTTAATATATACCGCATTGCAATGCATACCCGTGAATATTTTTGTAAGCAAGATTAATCATCTAAATCCAGGATGCTATGAAAATTTTTGGAATTTCAGCTGTTTTATACATGCATGATGCCCTTCACTGCGATGGCTGATGGCATATAAATGTCATGGAATATCATCAATCCAATGCACTTGCGCAAAACTGCTGTAAAATCTGATTTTCATGAGCTACTTGATCATAAAATTCAAATTCAAAAGTAGTTTTATTGTCGTGCATATCAATAAACATTGCCAAAGCCTTACTTAATATCTAGGATAATTTAAGAATTTAGTCATTTTATAACACAAAAAAAAATAATTAAAAATAAATCTAAGAGTAAAAAGCAGTAACCATAATATGCATACTGATCACCAAGGCGTAAACCACTTGTGAAATTTGGTGTACAAGCTATGTGAAATCTGTGAAATTTTTTGAAATACTGTGAAATTTTGTGAAATTCTGTGATATTTTGTGAAATTCTGTGAAATTTTGTAATATTTTGTGAAATTTTGCAAAATTCTGTGAAATTTTTGGAAATTTTCACTCCAAATTTTTCTGTACCTCAGCAAAAGTGCCTTATTTTTTGACTTTACATTTACCACAAATTAAAAAAAATACATTTTACTATGACCGTGCGGAAAACACCCCTTTTCCGCACACATTTTAGTCTGAAAAGTATCACTTTCCCACAATGAATTTACCTCTAATCTCGAATTTTCATTATTGGCTTTTTTTCTTTTTGCTCATGCGTAAAGTATCTTTTTCGCCCTTGCCTGGTTGCCTGAACTCCGCTCTGTGTCGTTCGGATCAACGGCATTGTCCTGCGGGAAAGATTAACTTTCCGCACTATAGTAGTAATAGTAGTAGAATAGGGGGGGGGGCTCCTGGCCTGGCGACTAGGCTCTATGTGAGCCCTTTTCGCCATCCCCCACACTATAACTATTTGCCTTAATTTCAAGGTCTATTTCTTTTTATTGTATTGGGATCACAAGATTGACAAATCAAAAATATATCCTTTTTGATTCAGCAGAAAAAGGGGAGATTTTAAACATAACCTTAAAAAAGAGAAGGTAGTTTTTACCTAAATACATTAAAATGTTCATGTTACTTTATTGCTTTATTTATAAAGCAATGCAAACTTCTTTATTTTCACCCTCCTGTGAAGTTAATGTTTTGTGATTTAAATAATACACTTTTTGCTGAGGTATGGATATGTACATATCTGAAATTTACTAAAAATTTGTAGTGAAAATTTTCAAAAATGTCTCAAAATTTTACAGAATTTCATAAAATTTCACATAATTTCACAAAATTTCACAGAATTTCACAAAATTTCACCGAATTTCACAAAACTTCACAAATTTCACAAAGCTTTAAAATTTCACAGAATTTCACAAAATTTTACATAATTTCACAACATTTCACATAATTTAACAAATTTAGCAAAATTTATTAATTTCACAAAAGTTCACAAATTTTTACAGAATATCACAAATTTTTACAGAATTTTATCAAATATAACATAATTTAACTAGTTTATTATGAATTCCCTTAAATTTAAATGACTGATGCCTTTCATAAAGTTAAAACTAGCCAAGTTATTTTTATTGTATTTGGGTGAAAAGATTGACAAACCAAAAAAAATATAAAAGGGGAGATTGTAAACATAACCTTAAAAAATAAAAGTTAACCAACTAATTAAATACAATAAAATGTTCAAGTGGCTCGCTTTATTGCGTTTTTAATGAAATATATCTATACCTCAGGGAAGACAAATATAGAATTTTCTGAACAGTATTTGGCTAGTTTTAACTTTAAGAAAGCCAGTCATCTAAATTTACAGGAATGCATAATAAACTAGTTACATTATTTGAAATTTTATAAAATTCTGTACAAATTTGTGATATTGTGTAAAACTTTGTGAAGTTTTGTGAAATTATGAGAAATTTTGTAAAATTTTGTTAAGTGGGAGAAATTTTGTGAAATTTTGTAAAATTTTGTGAAATTCTGTGAAATTTGAAAGCTTTGTGAAATTTGGTGTACAAATTTTTGCCCCTCGCTTATCACGTTAGTTACTTATTCATTCTGTCAATAAAAAATTCTTCCAAGGTATAGAATGCTTTTGAGATTAAAAAATCTTTAGTATGGCTTCTAAAACATTTATAACAATTTAATTTGCGTATATCTAGTGGCAAATGATTAAAAAGTATGCAATTCCTCTTAATACTTTTTAAAAAGTAAACAAACAGTCTCCATAATAAATATTGAACAGAAAGTTAATATTGTATTATCTACATATAAAGACCTACACGAATGTCATCTTCTGACACCAAAAAAATTTCTAAGGGATCTCTTTTGTAAAATAAAAACTGATTTAAACAAGAAATCAGAATCAATGAAAAATTAAAATTTTTTGCAACTTCAAAACCAAGGTTATCTGTTATAACTTTTATTGCGTAACAGCTAGATGCAATTTTGCTTTCAAGTTTTTTTACATGTTCATTGAACTGTAAGTTTTCATCAATAACAAGGCCCAGAAATTTGTTTGTACCTATATTAGTTTTCGAGTCTTTACATGATAACAAATTTCCATCGCACCACCTTTTATTAGACATAAGTCATTTTGAACTGTTGCTGCAAGCCTCTCTAAATCATTATCATTCCACAAGAAGGTGTTATCATCTGCAAAACTAGTAAGTGTCCCTTTATTTGGCAGGCATATGTTGCTAACAAAATGCCACTTCCAGGGCGTGTATATTAAGTTTATAAGTATATGGTGCATTACATACAGGGTTCCTAAGCAAATCCTTAGGGAGCCAAGCAGCCGTGTATAAGACGCAGACAAACGGAAAAGCACATTAGGCAGAAAAGGATGGGCATGGGGCGATGTTGTCACTACATCTTACACGTAGTAAATCCATTCCAGGTTGTTGTTTTCTAATGTTTTCCATTTTCATACCTTTAGGACCGGAATAAAAATTGTTTTTGCTCGACTTTAATGCCAAACTGATGAAAGATATCGTAAAAAAAAATATTTTTCGGCTTTTCATTTTGTAACCATTGTCCTTACGCACTGTTTACAGGCTGGGGACTGAGATACATGCAAATGCCTAACCTAAAGCGTTCATACACGGCCGGAGAAATCGACTGAGATATTTCCGTAGAAACTTTATCAAGCAAATAGGATGGGTTGACGCCTTCGAACGTCCAACCCGGGTTTTGCACTTTGATTCGAAATCAAAAAGGAGGAACAGTCAGATGTGGGGAGGTGCACAAATTACGTAACGGTGATTTTACCAATTTTTGACCTCCTCCCTATGTAATGTTTTGTAAAGGTTTGGCACCACTCCCCTAATATTACGTAACGATTTCAAGACCACTACCCCCACCCAAAAAGAAAACTTCAGTTATTTTCGTTCCAAATTTTCTTAGTTTCACACAAATGCAAACGCTGTCGAAAACCCCCCTCCCCCCTACGTAACGTTTTGTAACCCCCCTCCCCCCTATGACCATTACGTAATGTGTGCACGGCCCCTGTAGTCCCAGTGGAAGAGGGCGAGAAAATTGATATTTTTTTCTTAAAAATTATACTCTTTAGACCTATTTCTTTGCGTTCCCGAAATTACGTAATTTTTGAAAAAAAATTGTAAGCGCCGCCATTTTTATTTCGTGCTTTGTTTTTCTAACATTTTTGCGTTCGGCTAATTTAATTGAAAAATTTTTGCCTGCGGCGCTCTTTATCTTCTCACTCGAAACCAAGAGTAACGAATAAAAGTAGAGTATGACCATAGGGGAAATAATTTTTTTCTACGGTATGACGAAAATTTCGAGAAAGTTGAAGAAAAAAATAAAAAAAGTGGCAGAGCTCAAGTTTTTCGTAAAAAAAACGTTTTTTGTAAAGAAACAGAGCAAAATAAATCTTTTCACCCCTTTTTGGGTGTTACAAATATTGGCAACCCCTTATTTTTCGCTTTTACCCTCCCGCTAGTTTTGAGGAATTGGTTCGCTACATGTTTCGAGATCATGTCATAAAACACCTCGAAAATATCACATGTAGTGTAGGGCCAGCTTTATTTAAAATCAATAATATCGCAAGCAAAAAGCTCTGCAGGAAAAACACCGCCGTTTATTGATTTCTTTGGCTGCTAGTGCTAGCTGCATGGTTTGGCCGTTTCCGGATAGATGTCACTAGTAGAACAGAAGGAAAGAAATTTAATTAAAAGCGAAGATATTTCTTTCTAATGTTAACAACCTCACGAGTTTATCGCTCAGTATCGTAAATAATGGACCCTGCCGCCTCCTTTAAGCAAGAAAAAGCTGTGGTTTGGACCTGAAAACATCTAATTTTTTCCTCGATCATCTCATGGTGAGAGTGGCGACAATTTTTTCTCATGAAAGCAGTCCGCAGATAATAACAAACTGGCACCATTGCTCAATATACCTGTTTCTTTTGTGCGCGCAGAACTTTCTATGCCATTTCTGTTTGATTTATTGAAATCCTATCCCTAAGGAAAATCTTAGGAACCCTGTATATGGACAGCAAATTCTCCAAATCAGCAACCAACTCTAAGCAAATTGCAGAGGAATTATGGCATCATGGTATAGCCATGTTCTGATTGGTATTGAAGTAATATTTAAAATGTGTCAGTTTAATACAGATGTATTGTTAATTCATAAAAAGATAGTTCTGGTGACTGTTTAGCATTTTTTTCACCAAACACAAAGTCTCATTTTTATACATTTTTCAAAAAGTTTATATATATATTACTGTTTAGTGCAGCAGGATGGTAATTTAAAATACTACTCCAGGCACTGATTAATAATTACATGTAAAGGTGGGCTTAGTAGTAAGTTAATGATACTTTTTAATTATTAGATTTGATCAGGACCCTCTGATGAATTTGTTTTAAGGGTGGATATTTGTATAATTAATTAATTTTCAGTAATTGGCCTAAAACAGAAGCTTTGACCGGAGGGAGGATTTTCTCCAGCCATTACATCTCTCGTATTTCTTTGGGGTATTAGGTTAGCTAGTGTACCACCAACTGTAGCAAGCAATGTGTTAAAAGACTCAGATATTAGTTATGTCTTGTTTTATTGTATTATCAAAGATGAAAGCAATATTGTTTTTGGATTTATTTTCATTTGTTGCACTTTTTATTGTCGCCCAAGTTTTTTTTGGATCACTACAATTTTCTAGTAGATTTTTATAATATATATAGTTGATTTTTGTATTTACAATTAATTTACTTATTATTTTTCTATAATCTTTATACAATATGGCTTGGCTTTTGTACTGTTTCTTTTTTTTAACCTATTTTTTTGTCTAATAGAGAGCAATAGCCCATGGGTTATCCAGGGCTTAAGCCTTCTGTTTTTAGTTTTTATTTCTTTTTTTGTTGTGACCTGCTTTATGTTTTATTTAATTTTGTTAATCAATTTTGATGTGCATGAATTCACATTGTTTTTTTCCATAACACCCTCTCATTTTTTCCCCTAAAATAATATTTTCAAAAAGTTGTGGTTTTTCTGGTACACATGGCCTATATCTTTTAAGGCAAGATTTAGTAATGTAGTGTAGTGGTCTGAGGAACTATTTTTCAAAATTAAGCTGGTGGCTGTTTTAATTTGCTTTGCTTTTAAATTTATGAAGTAGTGGGCTATGTAGCTTCTAACACAGCCTTCTTCTTTACGCGTTATGTCATCAATGACACTGACAAAACCTTGTTCACCAAAGCAGTCCAGATATTCTCTTACATGTTCTATATTAGGTTTATATTGATCTCGATATTGATATCACCACAAAAGATAGTAGCATTTTAGATTTTTTTTTGGATCTTGGTGAACAGTAGCTGGAGGTCACTATTAAAATCACGAAGATCTAGTGAAGGAGATCGATATGTTCCTAGGAGATGTATAGTGCAATTATTTTTATTTAAGGTGACCTGTAAAAATTTACTGTTATTATTACATTGTATTATTTCCAAAGATATAACCAAGTTACTTTTAATATAAAAAAACAAAACAGTCACATTTATTAATCTTGCTTTAATTCCAGTACATATTGTAGCCTGCTATATTAAAATTATTGAGGTTTTCAATTATGTTTTTCTTTGCAAGTCCAAAACGTCAAAATGTTTATTCAAACTTTCTAAATACAAAAGTAAACGATCATAAATTTTTGTTTAAACTTTTAAAATCATTGAGAAATATGTTAAGACCTTTTTCTGGTCTGTATACACGCTGGAAAAGTCTGTATTTTCTTGAGCGAGGGAAGTTTTGGAATAAATCTGTACTCAATTTATTTTAAAAGGAAACAATTTTGGGTCTGGACTTCTTTAGTTATTTGTTACAAGTGGAATCATTGGGCATATCAAAAAAGGTTGTACAGCTCACAGCTCTTTAGGTCCATTAGTTTGGAAATAACAAGAGTTTGAAGAAGTCGATTCAGATTTAAAGTAGGATTTTTAAAAACTAATAACTCAGACCATAGTTATCCAAAAAATCTAAAAATTAGTATTTGCAATTCTTTTTACTTGATAAAAAACCACTGACTTGATTTGATATAGACTGACCCATAGGTACCTAAACCTTACATCTATAGAGGGTGTTTCAAATTCGATGCTCACCCATATAAACTACCGTTTAGGAGATCCCCATGGTGAGCACCTAAACGGTAGTTTAGGTGATCCCCATGGTGAGCAAGTTGCTCAATTTGACGCTATGCTCAAAACCAAAAAAAAAAGTTTACAAATTCCGGGTAGTTCCGGAGATGGGCGAAATAAACCGAAATCTTCATTTTTAGTTTTTATTTTTCTGCGCCCTTATTCTTAAAGCTGTCAAAAAACGCTTAAAACTTTTTTAAGATCTACCTAGTGAGAGGTTCATTTTCGAGACTTGACATTTCAGTGTGGAGACATCCTTTTTTTCTCCTGCCGTTTGGTTCATAAAGGATGACAGATAACATTTTGCAACTTTACTTTGACAAGTCACCTGACGTTTTGGGTTTATTGACCATCATCAGACCAAATTTAATTTTTGCTTTTTACTTACTCAAGATATTTTGGAAACTCGATTGCAGTACTTTTTTAACATTTTAAAAATGCCATTTTTTTTGACATTTTGTTATAACAAAATAACTTACCTAATATTTTAAAAATACGTTTTTTTCTGTGTTTTTTAATTTTTGAATTTGGGCTGATGATGGTCATTTAACTCAAAACGTCAGGTACTTGTCAAAATGAGGTTGTAAAATATCTGTCATCCTTTATGAACCTCACAGCAGGAGAAAAAAAGCATGTGTCCATAAGAAAAAATGAACTTGACAGTGCTCCTGTCAAACTGAAATGTCAAATCTTGAAAACGGACCTCTCATTAGGTAGATCCTAAAAAAGTGCCTGTAGAAAGTTTTATGCGTTTTTTGACAGCTTTAAGAATAAGGACGCAAAAAATTAAAACTAAAAATAAAGATTTCGTTTTATTTCGCCCATCTCCGGAACTACCTGGAATTTGTAAATTTGTTTTTTGGTTTTGAGCATAGCGTCAAATTGGGCAACTTTGACCTAATTTAAACCTTTTCGTAACTCCTACCGTTTAGGAGATCCCCATGGTGAGCATCGAATTTGGAACACCTTGTATACTGGGTTATGCGTTTACCTCCGCAACATGGGGATGAATGAATGAATGTAGAAATGCGGGCGGGACAATTCCCATGTAAGTAGGCCACCTTGCTGGATCCGTTGCACGCCCACTATCCATGATTTAGCCCTCGAAGCCTGCCTCTTTCTCAAAAGAACAGATTTTTCTGGGCTGCAACCTTCTTACATCGCCTGGGACCAGTAGATATAGTTCCCAAGGTGCGACTCTCTTGACCTGGCCAGAGCCAGCAGAACATACAAGGACGATTCCTCGTCCTTCATGCACCATCGACATTCAGTCTTCGGCAATTCCCAGCTTGTTAATGCGACAGTGTCCCGTTAGGAGAATTGTTGCCATCTCACAATTACTTGGTGTTCCAAAGCAAGAGCTATATATTCGCATTTCGGTTTCTTTTGAAAAGTTATTCAATAGTTGCTTTTAGATTTTTGTAAAATGCTACCTCCTTATATCTGATAAGTATTTTAATCCTTCAAAATATGGGTTGTGGGGTATCAAGTTAAAGGAAATAGTCAATAGAAGCTTCTAGATTTTAGTAAAATTTGGACAGGGGGGTTGAAATTTCCCCCGTTATTTCCGATAAATATTTTTTCTACTACCTGCTTGGAAAAAAGCATTTTCGACCCGAAAAATATGGAAGAAAATGATACTTTGCCGGAGAGAAGAAGGATTTTTTTTTTCTCCTGGCTAGCAGGGAGGAAAAGTTTTTCTCCTCGTTCCGCATCTTTACTTTTAAATACCATTTGATTCATATAGCTTCAGATAACCATTTTGGTAGGTGTCAGTGGATTGTTATAAAATACGGGGGTTGCTTCGACAGTTCGGCAAATAAATGTTTTTCTAATTTTTAAAATTATTAAAAAAGTTAGAAGAAAAAATTAAATACATGCCTCTATGTATGCCTATATGTATGTAAATAATTATTAATCCTTCAAAATATGAGTTGTGGGGTATCAAATTAAAGGAAATAGTCAATAGGTGCTTTTAGACTTTTGTAAAATTTGGACAGGTGGGTTGAAAAGTACGAGGTTTTAAATTAAACGAAATACAGTCTTGATGCTACAATTCCCCAAGTCTAAATTTTTCTACGCACGATTACGAAGGTTTCTGTATTATTAAACCAATTTTACGTACATCAGGGAGGGTGAAGGAGTTACCATCTCAGTATCTCTCCGAGGAGGAAAGGAAGTCTCCGTTTTAAAGTGAATTGTTAAAGTGATTTTGGGGTCGAGGATAGCAAACTTTCGATCGGATTTTTTAATAAATCATGAAGTTTAGACCTCCTCAAGGGGAAGAATCTTCGATTTCGTTTAAACTTGGTCTAGGATAGTCAATTTTTGATCAGATTTAAAAGGATATAAAGTTGACTGGTTCAATTCATTGTGGAGAAGATTATCATCTAAAGTATGTCCCATTTTGTTTAAAATTAATATAACTATAAACGGATGTTGATGGCACTCACTACTGCATACCTTGGACTCCATAGGCGTTATTACATCAAAATCATACTTTAGAGAAAAAAAAAGTAACGACCATTTAAAGTAAAAAGTTTTAATAAAAATTTCGGAAAAACCGCAGGAAAATCTGCGGGTAATCAGCTAGTAGTTTATAATTTCTTATAATTTTATGGTAAAGAAAGTTTTAAAGTGCGAAAGAAAGTATGGGAGTTTCAAATTGGGCACTTCTAAGGGGGTTTAAAGTACTTACAGGGTATCTTTTTCGAAGAGGTTTCAAGAAAAAGCATGTTTTCTTTGCGAGATGGAATCATTCCTTGCGATTAATTTCTTCTGTTGAGGGATGTCTCCTTCTCTTGACATTCAAGAATTAGACATTATGAGAGATAGAAGAAAACTGACCCCCTATTTGCAAGGCTCAATTATTAATCGTTCGTTGAAAGATAAGACATTTTATACAGAAAATAATCGTGAAGGTGACCTCCTTCAAGGGCGGATCCAGGGGGGTCATGACCCCCCCCCCCCTGAGTGGTTCACATCTTTTTTTTAAATATCTAAATAACAAAAATACTTCTTGGACATCATATCTATATAGTCACTTCCCGAAATTTTATGTGAAAATCTTACAACATGTTTACGTAAAAACTCTTGTGGAGTCAAAAAGAGTGACGTATCATTCATAACCCAGTGCAAATTTTTTGTGCAAATTGAAAACACTGTTATTTTACGGCGTCGTGCAAAACCAAAACGAACGCTGTCGGTAATATTATTTTCGCAGGAGCGTCTACCTCCCTCTTCTAGACTAGCGACCTTCTTGTTTTTCTCGTCTTGGGAGGGGGCAAATATGTCCGCTTACCGTTACGCCACTGATGTGACCACCCGCCTTACTAAAAAGCTGGATCTGCCCTTGACCTCCTTGGGTTTATAACACTATCTTGGTTTTCGATCCAACGAATGCTTCGAAAATCACCGCACTACCAACAAATAATGGTAAAGCCGTAGGCTGTTATTCTAGAGGTTCTTGGTTCAAATCCCTTTCATTTTTCGAAAAAAAGTTGTACCGGTAATCTCCCAATCAGTTTGGGCAGGAAAAAATGCAGAGGTAAAGACTCTTTGGCTTTGCTCAGGATCAGCCTCGATTTTTAAACTATTTTCTTTGTTTTTCAAAGTTATTATTGTTCACATTTTAATCCTTGGGCCTTTATAGTATTTCATAGTTATATGCAGCCTCCACATTCGATACATTTTTACATATTTAATACACTTTTTCAAGCTGGTACAAAGTACATAAAAGTACATAAAATCTACTGGCCTATTGTTAATATTTCTTGGCTGGCCTGGTAAAGAGTTATATTATTGGCAATTTTCTACCAAAACAATGCAAGGTTTTAAAGTTGGCCAATGGGAATTAAATAATGCATTTATTGGGCCAATGAAATTTCCATATATTATGTTGGACATGGCATTTTGAGCTTTTTGGTGAGCAAAGAAAAATACCAATATAAAGTTATATTGGTATTTTTCTTTGTTGGTGAGCTGTTTAAGGTAAAAAATGGCGCCGAGCAAGTTTGCGAAGTGTGGACCTGTGTTTTTTAAAAATAATATTATGGTACGGCCACGATGTTTCTGAGTTTTTTTAGTTTTCTTTGGGAACGTTAGGTGTTTTTACAATTTGGACCCTCCGTCCCCTTGGTGAGATGTGATGGCATCCTCTTTCCTCCCTCACAAAAGATTTACAATATATTTAATGGTACGGCCATGATGGTAATTTAAGGCCTAAAATAATTTAGCGTAATTTAAACTGTAAACGTTTTTGTTTAAGCAATTTTTTCTATGTTTTTCACATTTTTAAGCCATAATTTTACTATCATTTTTTTGTTTGCTTTCCAAATAGTCGATTTGTAGCAAAAAAAACTCACTTTCGTCAAGTTTTCACGGTTTTTTAGGGTTTAAAAAACCACTGCCAAAAACTATTTTAAGCATTGTTAAAATAAAAAATATTTAGACAAGAATAGCAGTATTTTAGTTGAGATGGAGGTAATTTAGTGAAAAAAAACTAGTCGACTGGAAAATTTTTCTTATATGACAGATGAAGAGGGAAGGGATGTATTGCGCTTAAAATTTCAGTCGCGGTGAGCCGGTCAGTAAATCGTGGTATTTTCGGTGAATGCATGTGCACTTTGATGCGAAACCAGTGCTTTCAAAAAGAGCGTTTTTAAACTGTCAACTGGGCAATTAGAAATTCCAATACAGCCTTCTTTATCACTGGTTCTCTAAAAAATTGTTGGACCAGGTTGGTAAACGGAAAGCGCCCAAGAAAAGAAAAAAGCTTTGTTGCCAAATGAAAACATTTTAGGGAGAATTTTTTTTATAAATAAATTTAAATGCTATCATTTTATTAAGTTTAAAATGAAAATGTATAAAAAGTAGGTTTTTATAAATAATTTTGCTAGAAAATGCCAGACTAAGTATATATGTATTTATTAATGGCATATTTTGTTATAATAGGGCAAACAAAGAATTCCCGGAAAAATTGGTTTGGTGTTATGGCAACAGTGTAAAATAATTTTTCCCACAGTGCGTATTATTTTTATTTTCCATTTTTCTTCAAAAAAGGTAAAAACTTTGTGTTTTTTAATGCTCAAAGTGTATATTTTATCTTAAACTATTATAGTAATATCTTTTTTTTTATGTAACAAGTTCTTAAAGTGGTCAAAATTGAAAATATTTTAACACCTCTAAAAATAATTTAACAGGTATTTAACTAAATTATTTTAAGGTTCATCATGGCCGTACCATAATATTTGTTAAAAGCATTTTTACTAGGTTTTCGGTCTTTCTTTATTATAACGTATATAGAGGTATATAGACGTGAGATTTTTCCGAACCCATTTTGAGCTCACTAAAATATGAATGGACGTCTCCTTTCTAAAACTTTAAATCGTGAACTAAAAAATTAAATTTTCACTACTTTTTTAAACATAAGCTTTTAATTAAACCTACCAAGTCGGGTTAAAAAAATAGGACATCATTATATTTATGCGGTCCAAGAGTTATTATCATTACTTTTTTTTGAGTCGGCTGTAGCCTTATTAGCTTACACATATATAATCAACTAAAGTCTATAAGGTGGATTTTTGACAGATTTTGAAAGTTTGTTTTTAATTTTTCTTATAGCAGTCTACATCTTCTGTGAGATTTATTTAGCTGAGTCCATTTAGAAAGATGGTTACTATGTTCTCTCTACAAAAAATGCAAAATTTTCATGCGTTTTCCAGTTCAATTTTCACTTTTCCGTAATTTGACAACCCGCCTTACGAGACTTTAGTTGATTATTTACAAAGCTCGATACGAAGTATAGTGTGAGCTATGGTTATTCTAACTTTTTTTGAGAAAAAAATCTGTGTTTTGGATTATCGGGACATTTTTGGTTTTCGTCCGTGTAGGTCTGTCTGTCTGTCTGTCTGTCTGTCTGTAATCAACGCTCATAACTCAAAAACTACTTAACCGATTTTGATGAAATTTGGTGGGTGATCGTGGCTTGGGCCGTAGTTGGTCCTATTTTAAGAGGGTTGAAATCCACCCCTTGCATATTTGGTTACAAAACATTGCTTTCGAGGTAACTTTGGTTAGACTGTTTTTGTATCAAAAATAGCAATACATTATTTCCTTTTACGTTAATATATATTAAATTTTCTATCTACCCTTTGTTTTACTATTATTTTTCATTTTATTTATTTTATTACAAAATGATAATTCTAATTATTAGTCTGCGTTTAAAAGTTAAAGTCATGTTACAAAAAATTGGTACATAAAAGTACATATTTTGGACCTGCCTAATACATATTTACATAATATTTTAAGTCAAAATAAATGTGGACGCTGTATATGGTTTTTTGTGTTCTCATAGTTACTGCAACCAAGAGTTGAATAATATGTTAACGTGAGATGATCCAATCAAATAGAGCGTTAATAGACCATCAAAATTGGTGATACCGTAGGCAAAATCGGTTATTTTTCCCCCCTATCCAAAAATAACCGAACCGAAATACGTTGCTTACGGAGGCTTAACGGGACCCGCTCGGTTATTTTTTGCAACCAGATTTATTTCTATGTAAAAGCTGCAGTTGGTAGGCGATAATTTTTTTGTGAAAGTGAATTTGCAAAAACAGGAATTGTTGATTTCTTTTCTATTCAATTTACATTGGCAGTTTGTATGTGGGCAAAAGAATACGGTTACGGTAATTTGTGTTTGTGGTTTGAAAACTCATTTTAGCATCTCAATTACGTTAATACGGTAAGCAAATACGGTGACGATAAATTAGTGGTCTATTAACGCCCTAATAAAATAACACCTCGTTGTGGTTGTGGTAATTATTGCGTTTGCGCAATATCTAAATTTCATTACGTTGTGGTAATTAAGCAATACCACTGTCGTAAGGCCGGTATTACACTATAAAATGTATTTGTCAAAGATCTTTTATAAAATATGTTTGATAAAGAAACATTTTATGAAATATGGTGTATTACACTGCAAAATGTTTCATCAAATATCTTTTATAAAAGATCTTTGACAAATAAATTTTATAGTGTGATATCGGCCTTAGTCACAAATCTCTTTCATTGTGGTTGTGATTTTTTTATTGTTTAACTTATAAAACACTTATTTTGTAAAATAACTAGCAACTGGTAGAATCGTCGCGTGGTAGTGGTCGTCACAACGGCTGATAAAATAATAATTTACCCAAAAACTCCTTAACTAATCCAAATCGTAGTAAAATTTAAATATTCTATTTGATTTAATTCCAGAGTTCAAATCCAACGAAGAATACTCCAGCCAGTCGTTCAGCCAATATCCCCAAGCTGCATTTTACAACCCAAACGACTACCAAATTCAAAACGATGCGCAAGACGACCTTCTAGAAGAGCCCCCTTTGTTAGAAGAGTTGGAAATCTACCCAGACAGAATTTTGGAAAAAGTTTTGGCGGTCCTGAACCCATTTAGAGGGCACAGTCTTGCTGACGATGTCGAGTATCTCACTAAGGATCCCGACTTGGCTGGGCCTGTATTTTTTGGTTTAGCACTAGCTTTATTATTATTACTTGCTGGAAAACAGTCATTTAGTTATATATACGGGTTTTCCATGATCTCTATTGTTTTCATGTACTGCTTATTGTCGGTAATGACAAGTGCAGAAAAGGTGTTTGCCTTCAGCACTGTAGCGTCAATCTTAGGTTATTGTCTCATTCCAATCGTGGCTTTGTCTGTATTTGGGGTCTTTTTTAAATTAAGCGGTCCTATAGGAGTCATTTTGGCCGGTGTCGCTGTGTTTTGGGCGAGCTTTTCAGCTTCGAGATTATTTATAGCGGTTTCGGGTGATAAACAGCAACAACCGTTGATAATGTATCCTTCTGCGTTAGTTTATGGTGTTTTCGTCTTGTTAGTTTTGTTTTAAGCGACTTTGTGCTGATTTAGTTACTTTATATTAGTAATAAATTTGTACTGTCACATAAGATATTTTAGATGGCTATTTTTGAGACATGTATAAAAATAAATTATGTTGAATAAAAATTAGGTTATAATGTTTTGTCTTAAAAAAATACTTTCAAACTAATTCAAAAACAACATTTAAACACCCTTAAGTTTTTGGCCATATGCATACATGAATCATCATCATAAATCTAATTTCAAATATGATAAGAAAAAAAAACATTTTTTTTTAAAGACCAAACATACAGACAGATATTTATAACTTTGCTGTAAAAATTGGTGATAATAGCGGAATAAAAATAAAATTTTTTTGGCCGGTGTCGCTGTGTGTTGGGCGAGCTTTTCAGCTTCGAGATTATTTATAGTGTTTTCGGGTGATAAACAGCAACAACCGTTGATAATGTATCCTTCTGCGTTAGTTTATGGTGTTTTCGTGTTGTTAGTTTTGTTTTAAGCGACTTTGTGCTGATTTAGTTACTTTATATTAGTAATAAATTTGTACTGTCACATAAGATATTTTAGATGGCTATTTTTGAGACATGTATAAAAATAAATTATGTTGAATAAAAATTAGGTTATAATGTTTTGTCTTAAAAAAATACTTTCAAACTAATTAAAAAACAACATTTAAACACCTTTAAGTTTTTGGCCATATGCATACATGATTCATCATCAAAAATCTAATTTCAAATATGATAAGAAAAAAAACATTTTTTTTAAAGACCAAACATACGGACAGATATTTATAACTTTGCTGTAAAAATTGGTGATAATAGCGGAATAAAAATAAAATTTTATAAAAATCATTTCTTTTTTTAAATTTTCTTTAATTACTTTGGTTATTTATCTATCAAGTTGAAAAAAGGCACTTTTTACGCTTGTTAGTTACATATTACCAAATCAATAAAAGGCCAGGCAAAAATTGAAAAATACTCAAAAAAATTTATTCCAAAAAACACTTTAAAAGATTAAGTAGCATTTTAAGGCAAATTCAAAATTGTGTCAAATTATTTAAATAACTAACACTATGAAATCAATAAAACGAATAAGGCGAACATTAAAAATTAATAACATTTTGAAAAACTAATATATTATTACCCTTTAAGATACTGCCTTAGTTTCATCAAATTTGGACTGAGTTTTTTTAAATTATTGGCGAATTTTATTAACAATAATAATGCGTCAAAAATATGTAAAACCATGACAAAATGTGTATTTTTGTTTAAGTGATTAAAAAAGTGCATTTTATGCTAAAATTCTCTCTCAAGGTAAAAATTCCTGAATATATTTTTTTAATACAAAAAATTCTTGCATTTTTCCATTATTTGATATAATATTGTTATTTTAACATAGATAGTTCTAGTTCTGTTTATAATGATTTTAAGTTTTCTTTTAGTGTATCTAAACGTAGTACAAAGTTTTTCCAAAGAAAAAATTCAGAACAAAGGTAAGTTAAGTCAATTTATTACCTATACACATGGTGTCCCTAAAGTCAGAGTCCCTTATAATAATATTAACTCCAAAATGTTGCCTTAAAGAGTTAAACAGAAAAATGACACTTAGTCCAACCAAATTAAAATAAAAGACAAAAAAAAAATTTTAACAGCAGTTTGATGAGTGGAAATGGTAAAGGGGCTTCTGATAAACGTTTTAAAAAAAAATTCGTGAGTTGGTCTCGGGGTGGATTTGGTGGGGGGAAAGGGGGAGAAAAATGGTATTATTGCAATTTCCGGCAAAACTGAACGTCATAGAGTAAAAAATTCAAGACCAAAGTTGTAGACGGAGCAAAGATCTACAAATTTTGTGAATGTCACTTTTTAACATAACCCCAAAATTTTCGGAAAAATGCGAAAAATCGTAATTTTTTTATTTTTTCGTTTCTCATTTTTCATTTCCGCACAAATAATTGTATTTCCACAAAACTTGATCAAAATATACCCCTGTGTGTCCTTAATGCTCACAATTTTTTTTTAATTAAATTTTATTAAAAAAGTTAAAAATTTTTTTAGAAATTAATTTTTTTCGGTTCAAATCACTTTTTTCAATCAAAAATTCTACTCAGGAAAATTCTCGTGCTATTTTTTGACGTTACTTATTTTTTTTGTTTTGACTTATACTTTTTGGTGGGATAATAAAAAATTATAGTTACAATTAAAAAAAATGTTCAGAAATGAAAAAAAAACAAATACTGTCTTTTGCAATAATGAATTTTTCAGTAATTGTTGATAATTTCTTTCAATTAAAAAAAAAATCAACAACCGATTACAACATCTATTTGTAGGGCAAAAATACAAAGGAGACGGTATTTAATTTACTACGTTTATACGCGCCTAAAACCGGGTTTATATGAGAACGGCTTTAAATAAAGTCAGTTTCTTCTTCATTAAAATCGTTTTCTAACAGCTGATCGACGTACTGTCAATCCTCTTACCTTACAGTTTCTGAAAAATTAAAACATATATATTGTTATATTAAAAAAAATTTATATAACATTTTTTTTAAAGTAAATAAAACAACTAATTTAACATTTTTTTTTCCGGTTTAATATAAAATTGATTCAGTATTTAAAATTGTTCTAATGGTATATTTAGGAAAGCATTTTCAAACCGTCCTTTGTTTAAAAGCGCTTTCAGAGTACCGTGTAAACAAAGTAGTTGTTTGACCTAAAACTTTATTTTTGCGCAGTATTCCTATGAACATCTTATTTCGATTAATAAAGTGTCATACATAAAAAAAAAATTGTTTGACGTAGAATCGATTGGTGCACTTTTTACCTTTTAGTTAATCTTGTCTATTAGAATGTAATTTTTAGGTAAAAAGATGAAGAAATGAAATGGATAGGCCATTTTTTTAATAAATTATTTCAAATCCGATTTTTGCTTTCAAAAATAGTATATTGTTTTTTAAGGTAATCTATTAGAGCTAAAATTTTAGTTTTTTTGATTCTTATAAAAAAACTTCAGAAAATATAAAAAGCTATTTCTTCGGCTGTTTCCGTCCAACAATTATTTCGATAGAAATAGAAAAAATACGCCTCTCATATTATCCTGATTTAAACGGAGTTTACAAAAAAGGTAATAAACATGTTTTTTTTTTAAGGAAAGCAGTTTAGATAAAAAAATACATTTTTACTAAAATGATCAAAAAACGTGCATTCAAGATTATAGCAATACCTTTTTTTTTTGGTCAATTGAATTGAATTCTTGATTTTTTTAAATTTAAATAAAAACAATTAACACTGAAAACTGAAATGTTGTTAATGCCATTGTTTTTTTTTGCTTTTCTGAGCATGTTTTTTAATTGGAACTATAATTTTTTTATTATATTACCAAAAAGTATATGTCAAAACAAAAAAAATGTAACAAAATTCTACTCAGGAAAATTCGCGTTGAAATTAAAAAATAAATAAATATTGGAAACGACAATTGCTTTTGCAATTCGGCTTAATAAGCTCTAATAGATTACCTTCATTTCTTCATTTTTTTTTTATATAAAAATTACATTCATATAGACAAGATATTTAGATACAAATTTATCTAGGTAAAAAAAATAATGTTAAATAATATATTAAAAAAATATATTTTAATTATTAAAATAAAATAAAAAATATGTGCACAAAACGATTCTACGACAAAATTTTTTTGTTTATGTATGACACTTTATTAATCGAAATAAGATGTTCACAGCAATACTGCACAAAAATAAAGGTTTAGGTCAAACAATTACTTTGTTTATACCGTACTCTTAAAGCGCTTTTAAACAAATGACGGTTTGAAAATGTTTGTCCCAGATATACGATTGGAACAATTTTAAATACTAAATCAATTTTATTTGATACCGAAAAAAAAATTGTTAACTTAGTTGCCTTATTTGCGTTTGAAAAAAATGCAATATAAGGTTTCTCTAATATATATATGTTTTAATTTTTGGGAAACTGTAAGGTAAGAGGATTGACAGTACATCGATTACGCGAAAGCGACTTTATTTAAAACCATTTTTATATGAAACCGGTTTTAGGAGTATATAAACATAGTAAATTAAATAACCTCTCCTATGTATGGTTGTTGATTAATTTTTTTAATTGAAAGAAATTATCAACAATTGCTGAAAAATTCATTGTTGCATGTTTTTTAATTGTATAACTATAATTTTTGATTATTCCACTAAAGAGTATGTCAAAGCAAAAAAAATGAGCAATGTCAAAAAATACTACGAGAATTTTCCTGAGTAAAACTTGATTAAAAAAAAAATGATGTGGATCAAAAAAAAATAATATCTCAAAAAATGTTTAACCTTTTTAACTAAAAAAAATTGTAGACGTTAAGGACACAGAGAGGTATATTTTAACCAAGTTTTGTGGAAATACAATTATTTGTGCGGAAATGAAAAATAAAAAAACAAAAAATTAAAATATTACGATTTTTCGCATTTTTCTCGAAAATTTTGAGGTTATGTTAAAAAGTGACATTTACAAAATTTGTAGATTTTTGTTCAGTCTACAACTTTTGTATTGAATTTTTTACTCTATGACGTTCAGTTTTACCGGAAATTGCAATAACACCATTTTTCTCCCTCTTTCCCCTCACCAAATCCACTCACCCCTTTTTTTGTAAAACGTTTATCAGACGCCCTTTTACCATTTCCACTCATCAAAAAGCTGTTAAAATTTTTTTAGTTTTTTTTCTCGCTAAATGAGTTAATCGGACCGGTCTAACTGCTCTTCAGCATCTAAAAATAAACTGTTTTGTAAATCAACTAAACCATCTAAGTATGTAAACGTTTACTTCTCTGGCTCTTTTGCTTTTGAAGATGTTAGGAGGGATTCCAACTTTAGGGACACCCTGTATATCTTTGTGTCAATTATTTATTTAATTTAAATTTTTAGAACCAATTTGTGGTCGCCCCTTAGGCACAGAATTTATTTTAAAAAGTGAAAGAATAGTGGCGGGTTACGATGTCGGGTATTACCGTTACCCGTGGTATGCTGCACTGATGACTGCCAACGAGGTGAGCTGCGGTGGGGCACTGATAGCATCCAAAGCCGTACTTAGTGCTGCTCATTGTTTTAAAGAGTTTTTGGGCGGTACGACAAGGTAGCTCTTTACTTTATTTTTGTCTTTCAATTTGCCCACTAGTTTCGATCTTACTTGGTCTCTTCAGAATTACCTAAGTTTCCAGAAATTTCATATTGTTTTTTTGATCATTCAAAGCATGAAAAAAAGTAAGTAGTTCCGAAGTCTTACCAAACTCAAATTTTACACATTTCTTTTCGGTAGGTACAGATGACTGTTGAACAGTACCTATATCTGTGCGCATAGATCTCTGACATGCCACTGTAAAACAAAACCAAAAAGGCCGTGTAGTATCCAAGAATGTCTCCTTACCTATAGCTCGAATTTTTGAATGTCTCTCACTACCTAACCCAACTCTACCCATTTTTATTGCAGAAACACAAAAAATTTGGAGGATGTTTACAATATCCGACTGGGAATGTACAATATCTGCTCCACAGAAAAGACTGCGACTGATTTTAAAGTTGAAAAAGTTTATATCCATGAAATGTATCAGAAGAAAATGCCTTACTTTGATATTTCGTTGCTAATTTTGACAAATGCAACTGATTTGTATTTGCCAGTATGTCTGCCCAAAAAAGGTAAGATCGTTACTTAAACAAATGTAGATGTTAGAATACATAAGTGGCGGTAAGCACCCTTTTGGGAGTCGGCCTTGCACTGCTTTCTGTTCCTAAGCTATAGAAATGTTGTGCCCACGTTATCTACTAAGTTATTTAGAATTGGAGCACATACCATCCTAGAGGTCAAAATATGGCATCAAGTTATTCCACCTGAGGCCTCATTTGTTTGCCATTCAAGTACCACTGGAGGTCTTACAATAACCTCCAAACCAACGTGAAGGTCACTGCGAAATACCCAATAACACTTGTGAGGCGTCTTTGGTTAGGTGTTACCACAGATGTCTCAAGGAGAGAAACTATGATACCGCTACATCCAGGTGTGTCACGTGGAGGCAGACGCCACAGTCATTGTATTTCTATCTTCCAGTAGGGCCACACGAAAAACCCTTTCTAGGAGATAGTAATATCGACTGCATCCGGACCCGACCCGCATCATCATGCCTAGGTGGGCACTTTTTTTCTGGCTGCCCATCAGAGAACACGACAGAGCGAACAATAACTGCCACCCTAAAAAAATCTAAAGTAAAGCTACAAAATAACATACAATATCCTTAGGCTGGTAACATAGTCTGGTTACTCGTGACGTCATCACTTGGGTTACTCTGCGAAGAAAAACTGAAAACGGGTAACCGCTGGTTACCTGGTAACTTCGAGGAAAAACCCTTTGTTTTAGATCGAGATAAACTGATTTGGTTAAATATAAACATTAGAGTAAAGGAAAAATAAATTCCTTTAATCAATGACCTTATGGACAAAAAAGTGATATAACCAAAAGCTTTTGACTGTTTTTAGTATTCTTTTTTTACTTTAGATGGTCTATCTTCATTCTTATCATCTATTAATTTCTTATATTCTCAACATACCAAAGAAACTTAGTGATTGAAAATCGCTCCAAAGACGATTCGGTTCCAGGGATGGATACCCTCAAGAACCAGGGACAAAACAGTAATATAACCAAAAGCTTTTGACTGCCACATTTTTATTTTTTTTTGTAACTTCTAGTTGGTCTATTTTTATCCTTATCGTCTATTTATTTCTTATATTCTCATCATACCAAATAAACTTTTAGTAATAAACCCTGAAAATCGCCCCAAAGAGGGTACGGTTCCAGGGATGGGTACCCTAAAGTACCAAGGACCGATGCCTTGTACGCTGCATGAAGCTAGACTACTCATTTATCCCGACAGCACCTGTCAAAACATGATAAACAGCACCGGGAATGACGCTGGTGCTGTGGAAAATGCATTTTGTGCTGGTTACCTACAAGGTGGTACCGATACATGCCAGGTAAAAAATTAATTAACATAATGAGAAATAAAGTCCGAATGTCCATATAGAGGTAAATATAAATAAAAAAGGAAATTTTACCAACAGCAAAACCATTGGATTTTTGGCCTCCTCCACAAGTTCTACCACTGACTGATTTCAGACACAGTCCATCCACCAGTCGGGCTTCTTACTATGACGAATCGATAGCAAAACAGTAAACTACACAAAATACACCTGAGTACCACAAGAATACATACCGGGTGCTACTTGGAGACTAGACGCAAACACGTATTTCACCCTTGTTAGGGATCATCAGTGCGACATAAGTTTTTATAGACGATCAAATCAACAAGTGAGGGGCAAATGCTCGGCAAACACTAGAATAACCGAATGAGAAATAAATTCCCAATGTCCATATGGAGATAAATCTAAATTAAAAAAAAAAATTACCAACAGAAAAATTATTGGATTTTTGTCCTTCTCCACAAGTTCTACCACTGACTGATTTCAGACACAGTTTATCCACCAGTCGGGCTTCTTACTATGGCGCACTGATAATCCCTAACTTGTGGAGGAAAAAATGTTTTGCCCCCTTTTTGTTTTAAATTTAATATAAAACAGCATAATTTGCTTTTAAAAATGTCCGGTGATAGGTATTAACCTACTAAGCAGAAACCTGTTACATTTACATTACCCTAACGTATTTTTGTGACCTGTTATGTAGCACGACTTGTAACCTTAACGAGGATATTACATTGCCAGTATATCAATTGTCCTAAACATTAACGTAACTGTGTTACATTCGATTTTTTTACCAAGTATGTTACTTAATGGCATGTAACATTTAATGTTACATGGCTACGTTTAATTATGTTTTAAGAATTTACCTCTAACTTGTTAAATATTGGTTCCAACAACATAAAAAATATATTTTTGTGCTTTAAAATATCTGATCTTCGTGGTTAGATCTTAAACCAATAAAAAAAAATAATAAAAATAAAAGAAAAAAAAATATGCGCTGATGGTACTTGAACCCTTGATCCAAAGACTATACACGAAGGTTTTGGCGCCTTAGACCACTAGAACATTTTGGTTTTATTGAGAACTGTCACCAATTCACGGTATATTAACGCAATAACGCCATTGGTTGATACGATTTTTACAGAAAATAGGAAATTGTTTTTTATTATTAATTTAATTAATTATTTGTAAATATTGAATCACAATAATTTGATCAAATCATAATTTGGTGAAATTAAAAAAAAAATTGAAAATATCTAATTTTCGTCGAACCGTAAATAAATCAAATCATAAAATGATTGTAAGTACGTTACTGCAGATACATATAAATATATGCTTATTTTCCCTTTTGTAGAAAGTTATCAAAAAAATCGCAGGATATTCATAAAAACAGTAAACTTTTTGATATTATTCCGTACTGTTTTTAAAAATTTTCGAATTTTTGCATAAAACTTCAATTGTATTTGGTCAGTTCCCAATAAGCAACCAAGTTTGTTTTACAGTTGACATTAATTGAGCTCACAATACTGCTGCTTTCATTTCACCAAATTTGTTTTAAATTTCAATATTGTGTATAATATCATGTAACTGTAAAGAAGCAAATATGTTTCGACACTGACATATATTAAACTTATTTTTCAGTTACCTTATCGTTTAGATTCCTTGTTAAATCCATGGTTAAATATTAACGTCAAATTAGTGCTTCTTTCGTGTATCAGCGATACTTTCACATAGAATGTTAATTTTTAACATTTTACTGGTTTTAAACATTTTTCTATACGTATACAAAGTTACATCAATTCTACATTTTTTCAACGTTGAAAACCTGTAATGTAACAGACCTTGCTTAGTGGGTACGTTACTAGACCGGAAAAAGGAACTTTACACGTAGGCAGAGACCTGTAAGGTGAGTTTCCGGTCAGGTATCTTTGCGTTTTTATTTTAAATAAAGCAATAAGTAAAAATCGCCACATTTCAAAATTGTGACGGTTGAGATTTTCTGTCGTTTCTGAAGGATCACGACCATTAGGTATGCCAAAAATCCAAAGGTTTTTCTCTTTTGGTAAAATTCTCTATTTTTTATATTTTACCCTACCATGGACATTGGGAATTCATTTCTTATCTTATTTTCATATTCAAAAAATTAGGTTTACCATTTTTTTAGATAGATGGTATGGTTAGACTGCAACACGCAAATTTTAATTTTTCGTAACGTTCGTTTAGTACGTTGGGTACATCAAAGAATCGTGCCTTTTTTATTGAGGTATGACACTTTCTGGGGTAGTAGTTGATGCCAAAAGAAAACTTTTAAGATACAGGGCCATCTCTGAATCCGTGTATTTTTTATATTTTACCCTACCATGGACATTGGGAATTCATTTCTTATCTTATTTTCATATTCAAAAAATTAGGTTTACCATTTTTTTAGATAGATGGTATGGTTAGACTGCAACACGCAAATTTTAATTTTTCGTAACGTTCGTTTAGTACGTTGGGTACATCAAAGAATCGTGCCTTTTTTATTGAGGTATGACACTTTCTGGGGTAGTAGTTGATGCCAAAAGAAAACTTTTAAGATACAGGGCCATTTCTGAATCCGTGTAGAACACCAAAATGGCGGCCATTAAAGATGGCTGCCATTAGAATCATAAGGAAATTCTTTTATCTTTGCTTTTAGTGGCCGGGTTCAATGATTTTTTTGTTTGAAAGATCTTTTAGAAAAGTATGGCATCCATAGAATTATGGGTAATTTGATTATTTTTTTTTAAATTCATTTTTATTGAAAAATTAAATTTGAATGAATGATTTGTCAGCTGAAAAGAAAGTAAGAAGTCAGGTTTTTTGGTTTGAATCAGACCTTAAGTGATTTGAATTGAGTCGGAACAAAATTTAGTAGGTATTTTAGGCTTTAGTGAAATGAAGCCTATAAGCTCACCGCGTCGTGCTACTGCCGCATGCCGTTGCCTAGGCATAAACAAACCTTTATCATGTACGCATGCTTTTGCTCAGCGTGCCATGGAAGAAACAAAAGTCTTACAGAAGCTTCCAAAACAATGGTTGTCAAACACAAAAATTCTTGTAATGTAGTTTTTTGTAGTACACCATAGAGGTCAAAAGAAGTGGTATTCTAACTAAACTTTATATTAGAAATTTTAAATTTTTTGGTAGGTATTGTAGGTATATTATTTAAAATTTGAACTAAGATATCTCAAAAAGTAGGTAGCTACTTGATAGATTTTCATCAATAATAAAAATAAATATAATTCAAAATTCTTGGACGCTTTCTTAGAAAGAAACGATCAGGGTGAAATCATAATACGCATTTGATTTGATCAGCTATCTTGGTTTACAAAATGGCAGCCATTTTTTAAAATGCGATAAAATATGTTATTGATTAGGCTATCAGTCAATAAAATCGGTCCTTAACTGAAAAATCTGCAGTTGTTTAAATTTATTCCGGTTTTTTGAGACACCAGGGATTTATTCGGTGGTCATTTTCATGAGATGACCCTGTAAAGGTCAAAATATATTATTTTCATAAAAAGCTTTCAAACAAAAAAATCACTGAAATCGGACCACTAGAAGGAAAGATAGAAAATTTCCTAGATTCTAATGTCAGCAATCTTTAAAGGCCGCCATTTTGGTGTTCTACACGGATTCAGACGTGGCTCTGGATCTAAAAACTTGGCTTTTGGCATTAAATTTCATTACTGAAAGCGGCATTTCTGAATCAAAAAGTGTACGATTTTTTCGATATTAGCAACGTACCCAACGTAGGAGTTTGCTTTTAGGGCGATAGTGGGGGACCCTTACAGTTTGTCAACGAAAATGGGGACTATGTTTTATTGGGTGAGTAACATTTATTTTATTGCCAAACTTATACAAGGTGATTCAAAATTCCCTAGGAAAACTTTAACCATATGTAGAATTTGTTGTTCTGAACAAGAATTAGTAAAATATATTTTTCTATACTCTTTCGTTTCAAAGATATTTGTATTTAAAAATTGTTAATATTTTCTGAGAAGCGCCCTTTACTACGTGGTAGAAACATTAATTTTTGAAAACAAAACTTTGACAACTTCTAAATGCTTGACAAAAACCTAAAAACATGTCATTGTCAGCACACTTATACTTGCTTGGTAAAGGCGATTATCAAAAAAAATACAAAAATTTTACTCCTGAATTCAGAGAAAAAAATTGAAATTTAAACAAAATAATCACGTAACTTTTCTCAGATTAATGATATCTAACCACTGTTCAAGTCTTTCTAGGGAATTTTGAATCGCCCTGTATTTTATGGCCGTGAGGTTAAAAATGAATTAGAACAAAAAAAAGTGTGTCGTATTATTCTGATCTATGTTCTTACCTGGATCTCTCGGAAAAGACACAACTAAAATGAATCATTTTATTATTCCCACATTTTTTAATTTTTTATAGCAAAATTTGTTAAATATGGTTCCCCCAATATAAAAAATTATGCGAAATAGTTAATCAATAAATAGGCTCCCGTATTTGTATAATTTTAGTAGTAGGCTTACCAAAAATATTTCTAAGTAAGTTATGGTAATACTTTACTTCTTACTAGGTATTGTTTCATTTGGTTTCCACTGTGCAGTTCCAAATTATTTGGGAATGTATACCGATGTGTCAAAATATGTCAATTGGATCGAAGAGAAAAGTGGATTAATTTTCAGTCATCCAGAAAGTAACGGAAATTTAGACGAAGTATTGGGAAATTATACTACAAAAGGTTTGTATTTGAATAATATATCATATCATATCCCATATGCACATAATATACGTCAGGTTTCTGTCAAAGACGAAGAAAAATCGGGTATGGCTAAAAATCAGAACTATCAAAAATGACAAATTAGGACGTCTGCAAAAACAGCTTATTTTTTGGCCGGAAAATTTTTTAAATTTTGTTTTGTTTTCAAAGCTAAATGTTTAGCTAAGTGAGAGTTAATTTAGTGATCCAGTTGCACCGAAGTATTTAAAGATGCCTTAAGCTAAGTGTTGTTTAGAATGTGTTTGACAAATTAAATCCACTTAGTGGCATCAAGCAAAGAATAATTTTTGAAATGTAACCACAATCTAAGAAATTTCTGTAGATAGAGTTATTAATTATGTAATGACAGGTCAAGAAAACTTGTCTGGGTCCGCTAAAAAAAACTTTTTATGTTCTTACTTGTCATATGTTCGTGAGGTGTATTTGGACCTATTAGCTAGAAACCTGCCTTTAAATTTACGAAGAGAGTGCTATCTCTCATTTTTATGGCGTTGGAATTTTTTAAATATAAAACCGACGCACATTGGGGTATTTGACCCAAAAAGCTGATCAAAAGTAGACCAAATTAATCATGCGTTTAAATTTTTATTATTGCATTTTTAGTCACCTATGTTGTGCTTCTTTCAATCCAAGTAGGTCTGGATTTTTAATAATACTGTTTTACACGTCACAACTATAACAGTATTAAATGCAAAAAGAAGCGGCTAATTTATTGCAAAAAATATGCATATTTAAATTAGTGTACTCTGGGTAATTCCATTGTAACGGGTTTTATGTTTGATGTTGATAAGTTGTTACAACAAAACTCGAATTAACTCATGTGGTCTTGACAGATGAAAAAAACTCACTAGGAATCACCAGAACAATGTATTTTAGGGAATCGAATACATGTAACGGGTGTTATTTTGTTTTTTACGTTTTTTCGACATTGATATGGTTAGGTTTAGTTTTCATAAGAGTTAGCATAGCAACTAATATATTTTTTGATCTTAGTGTATAGCAGAAAAGGCCACCAAAGAGGTTTAATATATTTTGAGTTTTATTAATTTTTACTTGCTTTTATTTTCTTTATCCTCAATTTGTAACGGGTGTTATGATTGAGTGTAACGGGTGTTATACAGTAAATTCGTTTTTATATTGGATTTTTTTTAAAGACTTTCGGCAAATAATGGTAAAAATCAATTGCAGTTGAGGACTTATGCTCTATATAATACACCAAAACTACTTTTATACATTGTTATGTTAGTAAAAAAAATAAATAACTACATGGAAGGAGTAATATATTAATTTTAGTATTAATTAACGAGAAAAAAAAGTAGGTACTAACATAGTACTAAAAAATGGTTACAATACTTTAATTTGCGTCCTTTGAAGTTCAGATTTGTAGGTGACTGCTGACAAGATAACATTGGGCCCATCATTTTCAAAATAATGCTTGGATTGTATGTTATCTATGACTCTGAGACCTTGCCATCTCGTTTCTAAAACGGGGGTGATTTCTTTTATTTGGCTCTTTGGTATATAGAATACCAAAAGTCCCCCAGCATTCACTGAGAGGAACTCAAAGCACTCTTTAGGAGTATTTAATATTACTTTGTAAAAATACACCAAAAAATACTGTTGAAGAAATTATGGAATACTTTTAGAATTATCAAAACGTCAATCAAATTATTTACTTACTCAAGCAATTGTTTTATATTATGTCAAACACTGAATATACACAGCCTACTATGACTACTTTATTTTTGCAGGCAGTTTTATTTTTTTAAATTTACCTGTAACGGGTGCGACAGTATTTAAATACTGTATTTTTTCAAACTTCCTTGTGGTGACTAACATTTTTTTTTGATACTGTCGAAGCGTATTTCATACTTGTTGTAATGATATAGTTTCGTATAGTTTTTGTATTTTTATTTTATTCATGTACTTGTACAATTTACTTGTAATAACTTTTAAAATCATCAACCGATTTTGATAAAAGAAACTGCGTTTTAAAGATAATTGACAACAATTTTCGACTAAACTATACTTTGCGGACATCTCCAAGATTCAAGATGGCGAAAGAAATCTAAGAAAAATAAAAAAAAAAATTCTGAAAAATTTTAGATGGCAAACAAAATATTTAAGTTTGACAAGACTTTTACCGTTTAGTTTTTATAATTTTTTTATTTTTAATTTACGTTGCCCTAAACAATTTGATCGACAATTGGTATCAAATACCCCACTGTGCGACGTAGAGGTGCGAGAAAATCCAATTTTTTTTTAAACAAAAAAGACGCCAGGAAAAGTCACTGTCATAGATTAGATAATCTTATAGGGAGGGCACCGGTTCAAAATGCTTTGTACACAAACGAGACATGTAGGTGGATTGAGACGAAGGCAAGATCTACAAGTCGAGCGAGTGTGCAAAAAGGTTTTCGAACGACTTTTTTACGATACTTTTTATACGACTGCAAATAAAAACCAAATCATTTTTTTTTTGTTTTTTACTAAATTAAAAACTGTGCGCAAAGATGACACATCACTGTGCAAAGTTGACACATCATGCGCAAAGTGCTTTTCACAAGGTACGTGCAAAGTACCGATTTTAAATTGAGTTTTCCGTGTGCAGAACCTCATCTCCTTTTTTAAATATTGCTCATTTGAAACAGAGTCATATAATATAGGTATGTCAAAAATATTACATGAATCTGCTCTAAAAAAAGTGCAGACGATGATATGAGCTAACATGGCCGTGTCCATTAATTCCAGTTCGTAGTTTGAGTTCCCTTATTATTTTCCTTGGAAAAAGATTTTGCCATTGGATAATTTAAAAAGCAATTAATAAGAGGGATATATATATTCCTACATTTTAAGGCACTGCGGTCAAACTTGATATTTATATTTTAAGAAATGTTTAAAACTCATCGAGTTTTTTAAACACCTTGTATATTCTTATTTTTTAGAAAGATTCTGACTGAAGTCTTTAGAAATATCTTTAACTCTGCTCTATCTTTAATAGTTAATAAGTTAATTTAGAATATTTTTTTGGGTATCAAATGATGTTGATATTAAAAAGACATACAAACATATTTTAATCGATTACTAATGGACCCAGCAACACTGTGTAACCTGTTGA
The DNA here is from genome assembly GCA_963921995.1 of Oxystoma pomonae. Taxonomy (NCBI): domain Eukaryota; kingdom Metazoa; phylum Arthropoda; class Insecta; order Coleoptera; family Brentidae; genus Oxystoma; species Oxystoma pomonae. The sequence goes on from OY998172.1 coordinate 31,670,819, forward strand.
CAGCCCCAAAAATGCTGCAGTCAAAAAGTAGGGTTAGGGTGTCATTTTTTTTTCTTAAATTCAGACGCTTTAAGCTAAAGCAACGAAATTTGGCACATATGTTGGCCTTCCCGCAACGTACATTATTATTATTAACATGTGTTTTTAAACTATCCCTCATACCTTCCATACTAATGCACCTACACATCTAAATCTCAGTCAGTTGGTAGTTCATACTAATACCTACAAGTCTACTATACCGAAAAAATTTTCGTAGCTGTTAACGAGGCCCCTAGGTTAGGGACTAAAAATTTTGTCGATTTCAATTGAAAAATTATATTTCTTTTATCTTTCACTTTATGTCAACAAAAATGTACCACTAGGGGTTCAGTGGACTATTTCTCAATTTTGAATACCCCCAACTTTGTCCCAGCCTCTAGCAAGGGGGCTGTAAGGGGGCGGAATCTAATTTTCCCCATTTTCATATTCCAGAAAATACTCCATATGCACATATGCACACGTAGAAATCTTGCCCCCGTACAGCCCCTAGGGGCTGGGGCAAACTTGGATGTAAAAAATATTGTCTCTTAAAATTTAAATCTTCTGACTCGAATTTGTAATTGCAAAAAAATTTTGCACTTTTTGAATCTGGTAGACATAGTAAATATTGAACAACTTGTTCGAGATTTGAAATTTTTAGCTCCTATTTAGGAATCGCCCCTAGGATTTGAGAGTTTTATAATTCTACCAAATTCATGCAAATAGTGATAATTAGATCCCGCCCCCTTACAGTCCCTAGTGGTGAATTTTTGTTGACATAGGGTGCAAGATAAGTGAAATATAATTTTTCAATTGAAATCGAAAACATTTTTAGCCCCTAACTTAGGGGACTTGTTAACAGCTACGAAATGTTTTTCAGTACCTACAGTAAACTTTGTAGGTAATAGTATGTACTACCAACTGACTAAGATTCAGATGTACAGATGCATTAGTATAGAAGGTATAAGGGATAGTTTAAAAACATATTTTGGCCCCTGTTGCTCCCTAGGAGCCACATATGTAATGTATTATGACACACAAGGGTACGTTGCCCTACTTTTTGACTGCAGCGTTTTTGGGGCTGTTAACAGGTTAGGCCCACGGAAGCTAAATTCTCGTAAGTAACAAGGCAACACCAGAAAAATTTGTTTTTATTGTACCTAATAGTAAAGTTTGTTGATAAAAAGGTAAATAACTTAGAAAGTATTACAGATAGAGCAGCGTTGAAGATTTTTATGGAAAGGGTTTAGTTAGAACGTTTCAAAAATGTAAAAATATATAGGGTGTTTAGTTTAAAAAATCCAATAGTTTGCAAGTATTTCGTAAAATATATGTCAAATTTGACAGCGGTAACTTAAAACGTATTATACATACAACTTACAGGAACTAATTCCGCACCGATTAGTTTTTCATGCAAACACTGAAACTTGTGTTTACATTAAGTGGCGTTCACATTGTATTTTGTATCTATCTTTATTTAGCATAAAGTTATTTCAAATTCATAAAAACAGGCAGCAAGGCAAAAATGGATCAAAAGTAAAAAAAGCAAAAGGATATTTCGCTTTTTTACTTTTGTATACTAATTCGTTTTTTCCCAAAATATACAGTTTTTTGGTGGGTACCCAGGAAACACGGTTCTCTCGGACCTTCGTCGGTCCGATGTCGATTGCCGAATTTGTCATCATCGGCACGCCGTTGATTTGCGACATCGGACCAGCAGTATTTTTTGTCCGCTTTGCGATGTAGGCCCAATGTATTTTTGCCGATGCAGCGTTAGACTATGGCCCGTCGTCGGACCAATAGTAAATTTTACTTTTTGCTGACATCAGCATACCGTCGCCGTACGATTAAGGTCCGATATGGTTTAACCACATGGTACCGACCATCCGCCCATAACTGCTTAATTTGGTCGGTCTAACGTAGGCAAGCTGGTCTCGTCCCGACATCGGTAAACTATTCAAGTCCGATATTGGTTTCCTAAAGCGGTTCAACGTCGGTTTCGATAATGCGGGTGCTTAACCAGTCAGGCTGGTTTAAGTGGCAGCAGAGGTGATTCTTGTAGAGAAGTACCACCATCTTGCCAAGTCCGCATTCTAGTTTTAAAATATCTTTGCTCATTATATATATAATATTATCTTCCACTGTACAGGGAACATAGTGACATTAGCGCCATCTCTACATACTAGGAAGAAACTATTAAGCAGTTTAAAAATTTTAAGGTGACGTAATCGGATCATCGTCGACCCTAAAGCAGATAAAGTGGTCGTCGGCTTTAGAGCTAGAGCCCTTAGAGCTAATTTTACAACCAAAGGTAAAACTTCAGATTAAACCATAGTTTAAACTTCAGTTTAATCTTTGGATTAATCCATCGGTAAACAAGTTGCTCAATTTTATAAGTCGGAGTTAAACCACGGCCATGAAGAAAGACTACATTTTCTTTACATATATGGGGTTGATTATTTTAACCAAAATGGCACCAACATACAGCCAGACGACACAACAAAAATGTTCAGATTTGTGAAAAAGATATACAGTATATATATATATATATATATATATATATATATATATAAGTGTGATCTCGATGTGAGAATAAAACTTGCTGCTCTGTGGGATGTTCCAACTCTTGTCGAATTTCCTTGTGCACAATTTCGCATATCTCTTTAGATAATAGACTCCTCCAAAGGATTTGTTCTAGAACAAATAATAATTGGTCTTCGTGCTTCGACAATGTCAATAATTTCGTAATTCTTCATCCAGTTAATCAAAAATAAATTTTAAGTCATTGATCATAGCGATTTCACTAAATACTTACAGGCTTTTTACCAAAAACAAATTTTTAATAACTTTTTTGAGGTTAGAATCTTTCGGTAACTATTAAACTGAAGTTTAACAAACACACAGACCGCCGGTAACGGTTAAACCGAAGTTTGTTGGTAAACTGCACCTATAAAACGTAAAAAAGTTCACATCTGTGGATTAAACTGAGGTTTGACGTTTAACTATGAGTTGTAAAATTGAGCATTAATCACTGTACCTCGCAAGGTAAATGTTATGCGCGTTAACTGATTTTCGCGGTTAACGTGTTATGTCTTATTGCGCTGTAAAAGACTGGTTCGGTAATGCGCCGCGATATTCACGGTCGCGGTGTTTTTTTGCGCGGTAAAGACCGCGATTCTTTATGAATGGTAAAAAAGTGATTTTTCTATTGCAAAGTATGCGGTTTTTAGGAGAATTTAAAATACACCTAATAAATATTTCGTGGTATTTCCAAGACAAGTGACATTTCGTTCAAAATAAGTAAAAGTCAAAAAGTTTCCGGATTGTTTCATGTATCTTATGCCTTGACAGAAAAACGAGCATGAGCATAAGCAGCCCGTGCCGATAGTGCAGAACTAGAGTCTCGGATACATAACTACAAAAATGCTGTCACTTTTTGTAAGTTGAACAGAAAAACCTGATGAAAACTAAAAAAGTATATTCACGGTCGCGGTGTTTTTTGCGCGTAAAGACCGCGATTCTTTATGAATGGTAAAAAAGTGATTTTTCTATTGCAAAGTATGCGGTTTTTAGGAGAATTTAAAATACACCTAATAAATATTTCGTGGTATTTCCAAGACAAGTGACATTTCGTTCAAAATAAGTAAAAGTCAAAAAGTTTCGGAATTGTTTCATGTATCTTATGCCTTGACAGAAAAACGAGCATGAGCATAAGCAGCCCGTGCCGATAGTGCAGAACTAGAGTCTCGGATACATAACTACAAAAATGCTGTCACTTTTTGTAAGTTGAACAGAAAAACCTGATGAAAACTAAAAAAGTATATTCACGGTCGCGGTGTTTTTTGCGCGTAAAGACCGCGATTCTTTATGAATGGTAAAAAAGTGATTTTTCTATTGCAAAGTATGCGGTTTTTAGGAGAATTTAAAATACACCTAATAAATATTTCGTGGTATTTCCAAGACAAGTGATATTTCGTTCAAAATAAGTAAAAGTCAAAAAGTTTCGGGATTGTTTCATGTATCGTATGCCTTGACAGAAAAACGAGCATGAGCATAAGCAGCCCGTGCCGATAGTGCAGAACTAGAGTCTCGGATACATAACTACAAAAATGCTGTCACTTTTTGTAAGTTGAACAGAAAAACCTGATGAAAACTAAAAAAGTATATTCACGGTCGCGGTGTTTTTTGCGCGGTAAAGACCGCGATTCTTTATGAATGGTAAAAAAGTGATTTTTATATTGCAAAGTATGCGGTTTTTAGGAGAATTTAAAATACACCTAATAAATATTTCGTGGTATTTCCAAGACAAGTCACATTTCGTTCAAAATAAGTAAAAGTCAAAAAGTTTCGGGATTGTTTCATGTATCGTATGCCTTGACAGAAAAACGAGCATGAGCATAAGCAGCCCGTGCCGATAGTGCAGAACTAGAGTCTCGGATACATAACTACAAAAATGCTGTCACTTTTTGTAAGTTGAACAGAAAAACCTGATGAAAACTAAAAAAGTATATTCACGGTCGCGGTGTTTTTTGCGCATAAAGACCGCGATTCTTTATGAATGGTAAAAAAGTGATTTTTCTATTGCAAAGTATGCGGTTTTTAGGAGAATTTAAAATACACCTAATAAATATTTCGTGGTATTTCCAAGACAAGTGATATTTCGTTCAAAATAAGTAAAAGTCAAAAAGTTTCGGGATTGTTTCATGTATCGTATGCCTTGACAGAAAAACGAGCATGAGCATAAGCAGCCCGTGCCGATAGTGCAGAACTAGAGTCTCGGATACATAACTACAAAAATGCTGTCACTTTTTGTAAGTTGAACAGAAAAACCTGATGAAAACTAAAAAAGTATATTCACGGTCGCGGTGTTTTTTGCGCGGTAAAGACCGCGATTCTTTATGAATGGTAAAAAAGTGATTTTTCTGTTGCAAAGTATGCGGTTTTTAGGAGAATTTAAAATACACCTAATAAATATTTCGTGGTATTTCCAAGACAAGTGATATTTCGTTCAAAATAAGTAAAAGTCAAAAAGTTTCGGGATTGTTTCATGTATCGTATGCCTTGACAGAAAAACGAGCATGAGCATAAGCAGCCCGTGCCGATAGTGCAGAACTAGAGTCTCGGATACATAACTACAAAAATGCTGTCACTTTTTGTAAGTTGAACAGAAAAACCTGATGAAAACTAAAAAAGTATATTCACGGTCGCGGTGTTTTTTGCGCGGTAAAGACCGCGATTCTTTATGAATGGTAAAAAAGTGATTTTTATATTGCAAAGTATGCGGTTTTTAGGAGAATTTAAAATACACCTAATAAATATTTCGTGGTATTTCCAAGACAAGTCACATTTCGTTCAAAATAAGTAAAAGTCAAAAAGTTTCGGGATTGTTTCATGTATCGTATGCCTTGACAGAAAAACGAGCATGAGCATAAGCAGCCCGTGCCGATAGTGCAGAACTAGAGTCTCGGATACATAACTACAAAAATACTGTCACTTTTTGTAAGTTGAACAGAAAAACCTGATGAAAACTAAAAAAGTTTTTCAAAAATTTGTTATGTTGAACACTAAAAACCAAATTAGTTCTGACCGGTGCGAAACTAGGTCCTATAAGTTGAAAACGTCATTAGGCTTGGTGCGTATACAAATGCCGTATTATTTTTTAGAACCAAAAAAGAATGCATCTCATCATGAAAAGCCCTACAGACATCCGATAAGAATTATAATTTTGAAAAATCACCGACCTGAACAAAAAGTAAAAAATTTGGAACATATTCCAAGAAAAAGAATCCCCTAATGTTTTATTGTTGTTTTTATTTCCCTACAAAAAGTTTTTCTTTGTAGCAAACGACGTCCTACCAAATTTTAAAATTTATGTTGCCTTAGGCAAAAATTATGAAGTGCTATAAACGTACAAACAAAAATACGGCTTTTTGTTGGTAGTCTGTGCCTTTAAAAGTGAGCTTTGAATATATTCTTTATTTATTTATGAATTAAATAGCGTTTTTCTTAAAACAATTGGACTTTTTTTTCTATATTATTTATCTCTACGAAATTTTCCAGGTACAGAAATATAACATTTTTTTTATAAAAGAAGCAGAAATATTTATCGAAAGTCTAGTGGGTGGCGCGATAGAATCTATTTTAGTTCTAAATATAAAGTAAAGATATTTTCTAATAAACAAGAGTTTAAGATTTTCTTACCATACACCAACCTTACAAGAATGTTGATATTATGATGGTTTTTAAAACTTAGAGAAGATACAGAAATTACTTAAAATATTTTTGTAATTTTGACTTCATTTTTGCGCCAAAAAGATTTTTGCCCATATGCGATTTCCAATTTACAAGTGAAAATGTAATTAGAATTTGAGATATTGCACAACAGTAAAACGATTATTAAAATTAAATTTCTCTTTGTGTTTTTTTTTACCAAATTTAAATAACCAAATTGGTCATCATTTATATTTATCCTAAATTATTACAGTTATTTGTCTCCTCTTCCAATTTGTAATTTTGCAAAATTTTAGAAAATTCCTTTAAATCCGTTTTTCTTTCCACCTGCTCTATCTCTAACCTTGTAGTCAAAGCCTTTAGACTCTCTTCTGCCAACTCTAACTGGTCTTTAAGAGAGTTCTCTGAAATTCTATTGGATCTAAGAGAAGTTAGACTGCTATATCTATTAGTTTCAAACAATTCGGCTTCGTTTCTTGCCAGGGCAGCTTCGAGTTTAGCTGTTTTTTGCTTTTCAAGTCTAAAATAAAAGAATGACTTCAAAAGTATCATTTTTATATTGTTAAAATAACGGACTGCTTTAAAGTATCTTTAAAAAAGTTGTAAGTAAAGTTGTTAGTAAAAAATTAAACTATCCTAAAATTTAATTTTAGGGCTTTAATATACCATACAAACAAAACGGGTACAGCACTAATAGGTATTAACTAAATCTTACCTCAAAGCTCCCTGAATTTTTGAATTACCGTCCCTTTCATCTTGTAATCTTTTATTCTGAATTTCTAAAAGATCCAATAGCTTTATCTTTTCTGCCTCTAAGTGACTCACTTTTAAATCCCTAAATTCTCTACCAACATCTATATTGCTTTTATTCTTACAATCTTTGACTTCAGTGTTCTTTTTAATAATTTCTTCATTCAAATTCCTAACCGTGTTCTTGTAGTGTTCTAACTGAGACTTTAAACTATCTCGTTCCAACTTTATTTTGCTTAAAGCTACATCTCTTTCTTTAAGAAGAGTTCTCTTAACATCTTCAAACGACGACATTTGAGCGGTTAGAGTAGAAATTAAGTTTTGATCTTTGTCATAATGCTCGTTTACAATACTTAATTTTGTTCTAACTTGCTTGATTTCTGCTTCCAAAATTTTATTTCTTGATCTCAAAGCATCATACTTTCTTCTACTTTCATCAATTTGAGATTTTAGTTCAACGTTTTCTTTAGTAATATCTTGACTCTTTGTAGTGTTCCTAATTTTCGATTGGTTAATATCGTGCAAGTTTTTTAATCTCTCCTTAAGCTCTTTATTTTTGCCTTGTAACTCACAAATTATTTCAGATTTACCTTTCCAAGATTCATTTTGCTGCAAGGAGATAATATTTTGCCCTGTTTCTTTTTCCAAAAATTCGTTCGCATATTTTAAATCATTTTTAAACTGGGAGTTTATATTTTTCATCTCTGTGAGTTTATTGATGGTTAAATTTAGTTTTTCTTGTAGTACTTTAACTTCCTTTCTAAGTTCTTGGTTTTCAATACCATCTCTAGAAAGTCCTTCCTTATTATTAGGCCCTCCTTGTAGCTCGTTAAAATGAGCTTCAAGTCTAAAGTATCTAGTTTTAATAGACTCCAATTCAGCGCATTTTTCTCTTAATCTCTTGCTGACTTCTACAATTTTTGCGCTAGTTACGTGTGCGGAATTTGCCAATACAGAATTATTAACATCTTCGTACTGCTTTAGTTTGCCTTCCAAATATTTAATCCTTGCATCCCCTTCTTCTACCTTCTCAATTGTTTCTTTAATAACTTTTTGTAAACTATAGTTTTCTCTTGCATGAGCTTGGATTTCGTTTTTGAGATGGCGACAGAGTTCATCCGGAAATAGGATATCGTCAGGGATTTCCAGAAGCTTGTTGTTTTTTGAAGATATGTCATGTGACATTTATATGTTATCTGTCACATGAATACTGAATGTCTTATCAATAAGTGTCAAAAATAATATTTATAAGGTATCTCAAATTATTTTACGGTTTTTCGGGGTTCAGAGGTAATACTACTAGATCTTTAAAATTACCAATAATTTTTTAAGATTGCATGTTTTATAATTTCACGAATCGGCAGGCACAGTTCACTTTTTATTAAAAAAAATACATTTACTGAAAATATTTGTGGCGTAGAGGGCAAAGGATGAGGCGATGCCTCCGATATTTAATAGGCCTTCCATCTACTCGCGTTTTAGTGATCTTTGAACGTATGTGGCGGCCATTTTGACAATTAACTAACGTAATAACTCTCAACAGTGTCAAAAATGGCGGCGGCATATGTATAAAAAGGTACTAAAACGGAAGGTGTTGGCTGGCCTGGTGAGGGAATAAATCGGAAAAAAGATTTTCTTCGACCAGGATTTGAATCCGAGACGTATTCTTAAGTTATACGTTTTTGTGATCGTGGTGTCACTGACTATTAGTTACGACAATTCAAAAAACTATATTTTTCCTCCAAGTTTAAAAAAACAACTTAAAAAAAATTGTAAACAGTAGATCATTCAACTACAATATGTTGAATTACCTTTTTTCTACTACATTTAGTTTTTTTAATTTTAGGGAAAGTTTCTGCCGAAACGTCAGATAAGTACTTAGACTCTAGTTAGGATTTGCGAGTGTAAAGGCATTATTTATTTAAAAACCACTGACAAACGAACAAAAAATTTTTTTTAGGAATTTATGCAGAGTCGGCTTTTAACATATTTTTGAAAAAACAATTCTTTAACTTAGTGGCGAAAAATTCAAAAAGGTAGTTTCAGAGTTACACCCGGTCTACACCTATCGTGTCCACGCTATGTCCAGTCACAGGGTGCATTTTTTGAAGCAGGGTGGGCACGCCTTAGTGTGCGCGGGGTTTTATGAATCCGCCACAAACATATAGATTTTATTAACTTACTTAAAATTCTAAGCAAAAAGTGCCAAATAAAGTTTTTCGTCACTTTAAAAGTTTTTTAATGCGATTCGTCAATTTTATTATCTTTTTCACACCAAGATATATGTGGATATTGAGCATTTCCTAAAGAAAAGTTTTGTTGAATTTGATAGCTGTGATATTGTTCTTTCACTTTGTAAAAATTATTTATTTTGTCGGTACATAAAAAGCCATGTTTGCAAATTTGGTTTTGCTTCTAGGTCTAGGAAGGAAGTCAAAACAATTTTTTTTTTGAGAAATGCCTTGTGTCCACATATATCTTGGTGCGAAAAAGCCCAATAAAATTGAAGAATTTTAAACAATTTTCGAAACAAAGTTATGATTGTTTTTCACAAACCAAAACTACACTTTTTTGCACTCGACGTGCGTTTCGCTAACGTTAGCATCATCAGAAGACGATAAAACAATGATTGTTTGTTTTAGTGCAACCAAAGGTTCCAAATTCCCAACATAATTTTCGAAAGTTATTTTTTATAGCTTACCAACAAAGTAAATATTTTTTACAAACTAGACATAAAATTTGTTTGGAAGAAAAAGATCACAGCTATCAAATTCAACAGTTTTTTTTAGGAAATGCGCATTATCCACATATATCTTGGTGCGAAAAAGACCAATAAAATTGACGAATTTCAAACAGTTTTCGAAAGTTTTTTTTTTCTGTGAAGAACAGCCATTCCAGCTAAAAGTTCATCCACGGGTAATATCACAAAATACGAATTAACGAAGGCATTAACCTACTTTTTGTGACTTATATATTTTTTAATTTGCCTCCAGAGGCTAAAACAATTTCTATTAAAAAGGTAATTCAAGATGTTTATATCAAAAAAGTGCCAAAAACATGAAATTTGGGTGTTTATTTAAATTAAAAGATTTTAAATATTGTTTCTATTTTGAGTGGAACTAGTGTTCCGTCTGCTACTCAACATTTTGTTACTGCAATTCTTAACCCTTTCGTTTTTTTTGGTAAAACAGTAACAAATATTAGGGAGTTTTTGAACAGTCGCCAAGAATAAAGTTATTTCGGTTTATTTTCTTCACTATTTATACGCTTACCCATAAAGCAATGTATTCTGCATTACCTCTTAATCAAAAAGTAACAATTTTAAGCTTTCTTTTTGCAAAATTTGCCAAAAACGCAAACACTTTGACAAAATTGACAGAAGTAAATGTAATCAAAATAAAGATAACTTCGAATAAACCAAAATTTAACTTTACTATTATATTACATTTTGGCATTTTTTGAGGTCCTATTGACTTTCCGATTTTTAAGCACTAACTGCTTTTTTGTCAGGAGTAATTTGCTAATATTCCTTAAAATTTAGTTTCTTAATACTGTTCCAGTAAATAAAAATGGCGCCAGCAGGCACCCATAAAATTTAAATTAACACCCTTAAAATCTTTTTTTAAAAATTCACAGTGAGATTTACTAAGATCTAAAATATTTACACATGTGGTGAAAAGACACTATTGATTATTTTTTATTGTTATTGCAATATACCACTCAAAATATACGATATTTTGGGAGAAAATGACTTAAAACTAATTTTTTTTGACAGGTTTCAAAGTAACAAATGTTGAATACGCCAAAAATTTGGTACATGATAGCTTCATTATCTGTATTTGAGGTTATAAAGTGTGTGATTTTTTAAACCACCTCCGGGGGGTGGTTTAAATTTATAGCCTCCAGAAAGGATTGTTTTGTGGAAATTGGTAATAAGTTCGTTTATAATTTCCGTAAATAACCGTTTTTGAAAGGATTAATTTACCTTATTTAATATCCCAAGTTGTTGTTGGGTGCACAATAAGCCAGTAATGGCTGCAGTGCAGTGACTGTGGCTTGCCACCTGGCAGGTTGGAGTCACAATCGAGGGGTTTTAGTCAGTAGGAATCCGACACTACCCGGGCTCTCCTGGTAGAGGAGAAATGACTCTGGCAGGAAAGTAGTTCGGGCGTCTTATGCAAGATTTCCCCTTGATACCCTTGAAAAAAAAAATCCCAAGTTGTTCATTAACCAATAAAACACCTCCAATTTTGTCCAGAAAAACGCCATATTTTGAACCCGTTTGTTGAGTAAAAAAGAAAATCGAGGTGTGCTTTGAATCTATTTCCCTTTTATCTAATATCTAGTAAATTAAAAAAAAGGTAATTAGGCTACGCCCCCAAATGGGGTACCAGTAATATCTTAGTAAATAACGAAATATGTAGTTTATTTTAAAGCTAACAAAAATTGATAAAAAATTGGGTTTTTAAAATTTTTAACACATGGGTTGACAGATGTAAAAAAAAAGGTGCCACAAGTGGTACCTCCTCGTAAAAAAATGTTGGTATACCCTGGGCCTATAGTGAGGGCCCCCAAATGGGCCGCCAATAATGCCCTTGTGTAGTATTTTCTTTATTCCGCTTAGTAAATACAGAAATATGTTGTTTATTTTGAAGCTAACACAATTGAGAAAGAGATATTTTTTTTTTAATTTTTGACACATTGGTTGACAGATGTCAAAAAAAAACTAGTGCGTTAAATCTATTTTTTAACAAGCTTTCCAAAAAGGTGCCATCACTGGTACCTTCTTATTTAAAAAAAAATAGTTGGTGTGCCCTGGCCCAGACAGCATCATTCGTACCAAGGACGTACATTTTACATCCATTTTACGTCTTTACGTCCCGGGATCTACTAGGTACGTACGATGTACTTACTACGTTATTAAGTTGTCATAACTTGGACGTACTTCATTTATGTAACATTTCTCTCACTTGTAAAGAAAACTTGTGTAAGTATTTTTCATTCTCTTAAAATAATTGATATTTTATGAATATCCTCCGTCAGGAATTCTTTCCTGGAGGGTCAACCAGGAGAGAGGAGCACTGAGGAGTTTTTGTGCTTTAAAATCGCCGCCCCCCCTTGGCTTAAAAAAATATTTTGTATTTTATTTATTTACGTTCCTCAAGGTACGTACCAGAAACGTCTCCTGGACATACCTCATACGTACATCATACATTTTACGTCCAATTCACGACTTTTATTGGTCCACCACAAGACCTAAAAAGTACGTACTTGGTACGTACACAAATGTACGTACATGGTACGTATTTTCCATGTCCCAAGGACGTACCTAAGACGTACATAGCGTTGGAAAGTACAGGTAATATTTACGTCCCTAGTACGTACATTGGAGTTAGCGTACGTATTACGTACGTACTCTTCGTCCGAGCCTTAGGTACGAGGTACGTACCTGGTACGTAACTTTGCTGTCTGGGGGGCGGCATGGGCGGAAAGTCCGTAAAAAATCATTAAAGATTCGCGTTTAGCTTTTTTTAAAACGTCTTCCCTAAATCCGCAAAAAGCACCGTTTTATTTAGAGAATCCACCCTGTAGTGTTTTGATTTGTTCATTGCTGTTATACAACCGGAATGACTAGTTTTTTGCCTTTCATCAGTGCGGTGCGATAACCCTTTTTATTATTAGCCTCAGAGTTAGGGGAATTTTGTCAATACCAACTGATTTAGGCTCACAAATGTCAGGGTACATGTAGCGGTCATTTCCTTTATAGGCCAATATCATTCCACCTATTTTTACTTCCGTGTTTCTACCATTCTTTTTTTGCAAGCACAGCCCGCCACCATAGAAATAGAGGAGATTTATTTCGATGCCCGCCACCAACCTTATTTATGGCGGCTTTAAAACCGGGCACCACTGCGCACACGTATAAGATACGCCCCTAATATTGTTCGATGTATAGAAACAAAGATCAGCGTTGACTAATTTATGGCACAGATTTTAAATCGTTTTTTCCCGTAAAACATTTATCAAACTATATTGTGATGAAACAAGAGTATAAATCGTAGGAATCGCAATATTTTTCTTCGAATAAACATTTTTGACCTAATTATTGACGCAAAGCAAACATATTTCCGTAAAATGAAAAATGTAGGTTAAGTAGATCAAAATCAAATTTAGATCGCATTTAATTTCAACGCGCAGTTATATACAAAAGCTCGATTTTGACGTTTTTTTGGTAAACAGATTTTAGGAAATGAATATTAATTGTGCAAAACTGCTCTTGTTTAAAAAGGTTTAATATACAGAGTGGATTCTTTAAATGGAACGGTGTTTCTAGCGGGTTAGAATTTGGTTTTCTAAAAAAATCCAAAAACACGTCGACTGAGATTTTTAATTTTCTTTAATCGTATCTTGGATTTTTTTTATGTCGTTTTGTTTAAGAAGTATGGCAAAAAAATATTTTTTTTTAGATAGGACACCCTGTATAGTTTGAAATTTTTGAATTCTAAAAAAATGATCTTTTTGACAATACTTTGAATTGTTGTCTATGCCCTGATAAAAATATCTTGATTATCGTAAAAGATAGGTCCTACCGTGTGGTATTGCTGAAGACAAAATTGTTTGCAGATTTTCAAAAATTTCAAAATATACAGGGTGTTGTATTTAAAAATATATATATTTTTTTGCCATACCTCGTAAACTAAATGACATAGACCAAATTTAAGATGGTACGATTAAAGGAAATTAAAAATCTCAGTTGACGTGTTCTTGGATTTTTTTATTCAACCAAATTCTGACCCGCTAGAAGCACCGTTCGGATCCGTTTAAAGAATCCACCCTGTATAGGCATTCTTGAGAATATGTTAACAATTTGCCACGGACATAAACAATTTTCAATCAATGTCACTTTATAGAATGCAACACAGATTATAGTCGAGAGTTTTTTGTATCTTTTTTCCAATTTATAGGAAGATTTTTGGTGATTTTGTTTATGTGGTTGAAGACAGATTCGGATTCAGATTCGAAAACAGCTCCGGTCGTGCGAAATCACAATCAAGCGGATACATAGTTGCGCCCAACACTATTTTAAGAGTTTTTGACAAAAATAACGTGATTTGATTATATATTATTGCCAATATTTTATACTTGACATCCACGGAAAGGCCTAACATATCACTATCGTATTTTTAATTATTCTAAGAGGGTAAAACACCTCCAAACCTTAAAAATAATAAAAATAGATAAAACTTTGCATAAACTGTGTAAGACAAAAAATATTTTTGTTGTTAAATATCAAAGAGGATGGGTGATTCTTGTACATTATTTAAAGTATACGCAAAATATTCCTTCCAAGGAGCTTTTAAAAACACAAAAATAAATTTTTTATAAAGTTTATGTGGTTGAAAAAAACACTTAAGAAAAAATTACCGAATCTGGACATAAGCCGTTTTTGTGCATTAATCAGACTATATGCAAAATTTTAAATTTAAATAGCTCTTTAAAAAACAAAAAATACATTTTTTATATATTAGAGGTTCTGGTGTTGGAAAAGACCCTTAAGAAAAAAGTATCGAATCTGGATATAAGCAGTTTTTGTGCATTAATCAGACTATCTGCAAAATGTGGCTTCAAAATAGCTCTTTAAAAAACAAAAAATTTTTTTATATATCAGAGTTTATGGTGTTGAAAAAAAGACTCTTAAGAAAAAAGTACCGAATTTGGACATAAGCCGCTTTTGTGCATCGATCAGGCTATACGCAAAATGTTCCTTTTAAATAGCTCAATAGCTCTTCTCTATAATTTTTTTATGACAATTTCAAAATGAATTATCATAATCCGATAAGTGGAGAAAAAGATTTTTTTTAATTTTCAGAATTTTTTTTTTCTAAATTTAAAAATTATCTTTTTTTCTATAATTATCTGAAATAAAAAAAAAAAAACATGTTTTGCATACCTTATTACAGGCCATTTCAAAAAGTTTTAAGAGTTTAACCAAAACTTTAGAATGTTGATACTTGACCGAGACGCCTAACGTACGCCGTCACCGAAAAAATTTATATTGATTTGGTGTTCCTCGGAGTCATGTCTAAGTGTGTAACTTATAAAAACTTTCCTATAGGTTTGAAAAGACTCCCGATTATAAGATAAAAATAAAAATTTGGAACGCAACAGATTTGTTTCCAAATATTGCACTTTTTATTGGTTGTAAATGCGTCACTCTCTACTTTTTACTTATTTTTTTAGCTGATGCAGATCCGATGTTATTATAAAAATAATAAAATTTTATTCTCCTGGAGGCTGATTATTGAATTTCGTAGAAAAGATCGCACGGCAACGGTCCTCTCCCTGATATCGACCAATAATATGCTTTAAAACGATCACGAGTTATCCGAAACCTGTCCGACCACGACTAAACCTCACCCGATTGCCGTGTATGGCTTAGAAGCTGCCATGCAAGCTTGGCAGCTTCTAAGCCTTCTTATTGGTCGAAACGAAGGATGTGAACGTTTCCGTGCGACCTTTCCTACGAAATTCAAGAATAAGCCCCCTGATATATAAAATTACGTAGATATATAGATTTATTAAAGTTTATTATTTATTCTACCATTGGCCTTCTCTTCAGTTCTTCCATGAAAAAACAGAAAAACGAAAGACCTAAAAAATATATATACATTAGAATATTATCTGAGAAAACCAGGAAATCTATTACATCGAAAATGTTGGTGGAAGTGGGCTGGGCGACGACGCACGGTGGATCGAGACAATTTAAAAAATGACATAGGGGTATTTTACAAAGGTGAATATTATTGAAGGGCAGTAAAATTTTGTTTTCACAAACACTCTGGCTCATTCAAAAAATATGATGAAAGCTTTTGTCCCCTTTTTAAAATGTTTAAAAAAACGTGATTTTAAATCCAACTTAAAAATTGTTAAAAAATAAAGACAATTTTGTTTAATTGTGCTAGTCAATTTAAAACATAGGTTTAAAAGTAAATGGTATTATTTAAAAATTTATAGCAAAGGTATATATTAAGAAGTAAAAAAAAATAAAAATATATTTTTATATTTTTTGTTTGACAGTGTCGCACTTAATTTAGGTTTACGATGTCCAAATTTTTGAAGATTATTTGGTTAATTTGAATTTTAAAAAAATGCTTAAAACATCTTAAGCTAAAAACAAATCATTAAAGAAGTAGAAACATTACTCTATTAAATGGTATCAACATTTTCTGCGCCGACTTGCCCCCCTGCGAGATATGAATTTTAATTTATTTAGTTTGGAGCCAAAGGATATTTGTAAATGAAAATTTGTATTCGGTAGAATTGCCTGCTTTTTTATATTTCTAATACTCGACCTCGACCGAAAAGAATTTTGTTTTATTGTGTCAACACTCTACCCCTCCCAAAAGTACCCGAAAAGTTGTCGCACTTTTTAGAAATTTTCGATTCATTGTACTGACCTTCTTTTTAAACCGACAGCCATCTAATTCTCTTTTTTGCATTTGCCACAAACGCTTTTTTAAAAATAAAATTTAAAATGTCAAAACTGCACTGCCATCTTGGATCCGCCATATTGAACTTTTTTATTTCTTGACCGATTTAAATATTTGATACAGCTGCGTATGTTACAAGGATGACACTTTTTAACAAATGCTTTACATTAAGCTCACACATTTTTAAATTATATTTCAAAAATAGGTTCATTTAGCAAATGTTCGCGTTCTTGGATTTTCACGCAATGTTAATTTTGACAGTTTTTTTCAAGAGTGTCTAGTTTTCTGCAAATTTTAAAACTATGTAAATTGTAGTAGCTTTATTGTTTTATATAGCCAGGATTTTTTGGGGACCTTTATAAAGAGATAAAAGTAAACCTATTATTTTTAGGCGTAAATTTTTCCATTCTTGACCTATTTAAACAACTGGGTATATAACAAGTATGTTATTTTTGGAAAAATTCTGTTTTTTAAACACAGTAGCGCACATAAATATTTTAAAATGCATATGAAAAATACCTACATTTAGCAAGCGTCCGCCATACTTGATCTGGACAAATATAAAACATAAGATGAAATTTAAAAGTCCAAAATTTCATGTTTCCAGAATGCTCAAAATTATTTACATTGGACCATCACTTTCAAAGTTACATTAAATTACACCCTATGTCGATATTTCCCTATACTTCGATTCACTGTGCGACGCGACGTTTAATTAAGGGGAGTTAAAATGTAAACGAAAACAGTTTTAAAAAATTCAGTATTGTAATTTTTGTTAAATGTAAGGAGCCACCTAAAAAATATCTCAGAACCACAATTTTTATGAGCTTTATGCTTTAATAATAGTTTTCACAACTAGTGGCTAAAATAGTCCTTTTTTTAAAAGCGTTGGTTCAAATAACGAGCGCAGCGAGCTATTTAAAAACACGACTAAAAAAAAGCACAGTTTAGCCGCGTGTTGTTAACACTATTTTTTTTAATACCTTTATCAAAAAATCCTCGAAAAACAGGAATATACTTTTAAACATCTCGAACGAAGATCACTTTTCGCAACACACCATCTTTACATTGCAGCCGGCTGGTAATTTTTTTGTAATTTATATATATATTACTGATGAAATATTACAATTCTCAATTTAAAAGGCGAGGAAATTAACCCTGTGTGCTTTTTAATTGGAAAAAATAATAACAAATATATTGCAAAAATTAATTTAAGCCTAAAATTATAAGACCCTCTCGTGTAACCAAATTCTTCTTTTATAGATTACCTACTATAAATTTGTTCAGCTAGAAATAAAATAAATGAAATAACAATGGTTTCCACAGCGATGTGCCTTTTTACTCGGTGTTTGTAAATACTTGGTGAAAACTGGCAGAAATGGCTTAATTTTTAGGCAAGAATAATAAGATTTTTTCAATATTACTATTTTCCGCTATTTCTCAGAAATATACAGAAATATTTTTTTTGCACCTGTGATCAAAAAAAAAGTTAAGTAATAGCCAAAAAAGCCATGCTTTAGTTATCTACAGGCAGTTAATAAAATCATGTTTTTGATGAAGGTACAAAAAAAATCTTTTAAAATACAGGGTGAAAATATGCAAATAGCAGGTTGGAATTTCTTGGAATTTTCATATTATTATTTTTTTTTAAATATGTACTTACAGAAGTAGGTGATCCCAAGAATCAGGTAGAATATTCGGATATCCATGTAAATAAAATTGATGAGGAGGATTTGCACCAAAAGTCCCAATATGCTTGTGACTGCTTGTAGTGTGCCTCTAAAAATTGCTTTCAGTTTTGTAAAAAATATATTTTTTACTTTTCTCGCCCTTAAGAGAGGGAAGTAACTAAAACTATATATTTACAGAAAAGATTTGTAGAATAGTAGTAAGGGGTAAGGTAATAAATCGGAAAAAATATTTTCCTTGACCAGGATTTGAACCCGACTAACGACGAGTTTTGACTGGCTGTTCGGAAATTCTTTGATCCGATTCATTTGTTAATAAGTGGAGTGATCTTTGAAGCCTACTGCGGCTTTAAAAACTTAGAGATGTTATAAGGGCAAGGGGGTACACATTCACTATTATTAGTTGTACTATTTTCTAGTTTATTCTTCAAAGTTAGGACTTTGTTTTATTATAAAATTTTATTTTTTTATAATAAAAACCAAAAAAATATAGAAATAGTTTTCTTTTTCTACAAGCTTTTCAGCAAGGTGTTACAATTGGATCCTAAAGGTAATCCAATTAAAAAAAATGTGACTAAAAAGCTTTTTTTAGTTTTGTTTATAAGAATTATTGCATTTCCAAGGTGATATTTTGTGAAAATTAATTTTTTCCTAAAACAATTTTTATGATGGACTCTACCTTATAGCTGTGGGGTAACTCTCTATGGTCACTATGGAAACAGCTATCCATAAAATGGTATTTAACATCACGAGAAGTCCAGTAATAATGGTGTAACTGGAATAATTTTGTTCCACAAAAGCCAGTGAAATTGACGATAGGCTTGCTAAGAAAAGGCTTGACACTAAAAATATCAAAATAAAGATAATTTATTCTCGAATTTATTGAATAAATTTAAGATATACTAGACTATATTGATGAAAGATAAAACTCTGCCGTAACCCCGACAAAGTTTTCTGCCTCCAAATATTTTTTTCAAACGCAAAAATCAAGGGTGGTCGTTGGTTTCGGGGGTGGGTTCAAAGTAGCAGGTATTATTTATTATAGGACTCATTTATTGAACAAAATCAAACATGCAAATCATTCAGGATCTTTGGATAATTTTGAAAGGCCGCATTTTTTCTCTAAAGGTAACAAGGCATTTTTAAAATAATTAGAAATAGGTAGATTGATATAATAACAGGCCATGTCAATTCTTTTTTTGTTAAACATATGTCTACTTTTGTTGATACATTATTATGAGGCAGAAAAATGTATGCAGTAAAAAGAACAATTTTCTTTCCTTCCAGGGTAATTAATAAAATACAGATTAAAAAAGAGAATTTTACCAAAAGAGAAAACTTTTAAACACTGGGATTTTGATAAAACAAAGATTGTTTAATTAAAACCATGTTTGGGCATATCTCCTGTTACTTTCTTTTGATTTACCCTGATGTATATTTGCGATTAACTTACGAATAAGCCATTTTCTTCCAAAGTTTTCGACGGTTGCCATGCACAGAAGTGCACCAAAAACTGCGCTAAATGCAAGTATTAAAAATTGTTCGTGGAAAAGTTTATTTTCTTCGTCATGGCCGCAAGTTGACAAGTTTTCTGCAAAAATCACAAATAATAAAACCAAATGTACTGATATGTATGTGTGTATGTGGCAAATTTTAGCAGCTTTTTTTTTTTAAAGGAAGGGAGGCGGTTTAGTAGGTCTTGGGTTGGATTACTTGGGAAAGTCATTGTCAAGGAACTAATTCCGATTTTTCTTGAAAACAACGCTGTAATAGAACAGCAGCACGGATTTCTACCAACAAGGTCAACTATCACTAACTTAATAACATGCGTTAACTCCTGGATACAAAGTTTTGGCAAAAATAAACTGATTGATGTCATCTGTTTAACTTCTACAAAGCGTTTGACTAGGTACCTTTTAAAAGATGCAGCACAAAATGGATCATTATCGTATCAACATTCTTAACAAAAACAAGCTTTCAGGTAAGGATTAATGGTAAGCTATCAACCCAGAGACAACATAATAACTTACGGAGACTAACAGAAAGATAGGGCCGCGCAGGAACTAAGCGCATAGCGCATTGCGGCAGAGAGTGAAAGTAATGCTTGTATTAAGTAAACACCTACGTTGCCCCGTACATCTCTTTCTACATGATCATAAAAGAAAGACAGAAAATTTTTCAATGTCGAAACATATTTCAAACAATTTTAATTTCGCACCTGTCGGTTTTTGCCACCGCTTGTCAAAGACTGTCAAGCCTGGCAAACGGTTTTTTTTTAGATTTTCAAAAGTGAGTTATTTTAATCAGTTTTGGTTGGAAATCGAGCTAGTTTATGGGATTAGTTATATAGTGGATTAACAATTTATTGTAAAGTCTAAAATACCATTCAAATCAGGCTGGATCACTACCATTAAAGCTAGTTTGAAAGGTGCCGAAAATTGGGGTTCAGATTTTTTCAAACCAAATCCCTGAAGACAATATTGTGATGATTCATACATAGTTAGGCAAGAAGATAATAGGTTACAACCAATAAAAAGAGATATAGGTTAAAACATTTATAAAATCTGTAAGACTTTTACACTGGAATTTTTTCCCAATTAATAAAAGAAAATAACACAATAAAATGCTGCTATCTTTAATATTTGATAATATTTCTCAACATAATTATAACCCCCTCCTCGTATTTTAGATTTTTAAAGAGTCCAAAAAACTTGTTGTAAGCTAAAGAAAAGCTTTTAGCTGCAGGGAACAGTACAAAGTTGGTTAAGGTTGTATAGAACTGAAATCTTTCGCAAATGCATTGCTTTTTTAACACTAAAAAGTATGGAAAAACGGCGCGTGTTAAGTTTTTTCATATCTTTTTATTATTAAATAAGTAAGTGACTGTAAAAAATTAACCAAAAAAATATATGTATTTTATTATGTGTCTACAAGTAGTTCCTTCCTGTAGCCACCGGCTGCGCTCGTGTCGCCGTCAAACAATGTTTCTCAAGTATAATACACTATCGGTCACTCTCGCGTAGCTATTACTTTCTCTATGTATCAACCCTCAGTGGTATTGCTCAAGGAACAGTGATTGGTCTTAAATTTTTTTGACTGTATATCAGCGAATTATCTGAAAATACAATCAATTATTATATTTTTTAAAAAACAACAAAATGAATCTCGTGTCCGCAAATAAAAATGAAAGTAATACTCGTGGCATATCGGAAAAAGCGTTTTTGTTTCTCACTTCATTACGACCAGGCCTCCAATGTCTAATGGACAATCCAGACACCTACAGACCTGTTTCATCCTTATTAGGAATCATCAGGGAGTCATAGGATTGTACCTGGCAGTTGAAGCTACACAGTGATCATGCACACCTCTTGAATTTAAAATAAAAAGTTTGTAATCCGTGGGGACAAAGTAACTGTGTGCGCCACCTGTCGAATAAACCGAGAAACAAAAACATCAAAATTGAAAAGTGCAGAACACCGTAAATACAGAATCCTGTACCTTTCAGCAGGTTATAAAGTAGAAACCTGTAAAAGTATAAGGTAACGTTCGCAGCAGCACCGCCCCCAATTGGAGCTTCATACCACAGAGTACCGAACAGACAGGTGATCCGTGTTCATACTACGTGGCCCTAATTTTAACGCATAAGCAAGCAATCGCTCCGGAGGAGGCTTGTTGCGCAGAACTAAAAAGCCAAAACATTTAAAAAACAACGAAATGAATCTCGTGTCCGCAAATAAAAATTAAAGTAATACTCGTGGCATATCGGACAAAGCGTTTTTGTTTCTCACTTCATTACGACCATCAGGCCTCCAATGTCTAATGGAGAATCCAGACACCTACAGACCTGTTTCATCATTATTAGGAATCATCAGGGAGTCATAGGATTGTACCTGGCAGTTGAAGCTACACAATGACCATGCACACCTCTCGAATTTAAAACAAAAAGTTTGTAATCCGTGGGGACAAAGTAACTGTGTGCGCCACCTGTTGAATAAACCTTTTGCTTTTGCTGATGATTCCAAACTATTCTCAAATTCAAACAACCACTAGGAGCTCCAAGAAGATCTTGAAAAAATAAAGAATGGACTAAGAGAAGTGTATAGGAATGAGCGGTACCGCTTACAATTACCAACTGAACAATACCTCTTTAATTCATGCTGACCAACAAAATGATCTTGGCATCATTATAAACTCCGATTTAAAATGGGAATTGCATGTCAACAAAGTTGTAGGAAAGTCAAATAATCTCATTTACTGCTTCTAAAAAGTTTTCTTAGACAGATCTATAGAAATCATAATGCAGCTATTTTTTTTTTGATGATTTCAGAGGCGGGTTTCAAAAATCCCAGTAGAATTTAGAATACCCTGAAAGACTGAGAAGGCTGAGTTGGCCCTGTATAAGTTAAATACCGCTATTTTTGGGATTGTCTCGGGATCCAACAGATTAGTCAAGCCACACCCCCCCCCCGAAAGATATTCGAGGTTTGATATGCTTATAATTTCGAACTAATTATGAACCACGTTTAGTTTAGTCACTCTAATTGTAATAATCTCGCTGTAATTTTATAAATAAAGGCGCAGAATGAGCAGAGAGATCCTTGTTGCGCATCCAAATCAATAGTAGATTTTTGGAAATTATTTTTGGTGATATTAGGAGTTCGAAATTAGTTCTTAATTTTGGGATAGTTGCTTTTCATTTTTCTGTACGCTTTAAATAAGGGAGGTGTAGCTTGTCATCTAGCTGCATTTTGAATGTAAAAAAAAACAGGAAGGAGTGGGGTTCAAAATTTTTAAAAGTGGACGAAATTGGTTCGAAATTATAAGCATATCAAAACTCGAATACCTTTCGGGGGGGGGGGGGGTGTGGCTTGACTGACCTGATTTGGATTAGTACATAATATCGTATCGTATCGAACTGACGACTGCCCTGCCAAAAAAAACACTTCAAAACTCTTAAAAACTGATCAAGTCTTTAGGAGATTTTATTGTTTTGAAGAGACTTGACCTGGCAAAAATGAATGACACATGAAACCTAACAAATTCTTATGATGTTTCATGATGTTACACCAGACACAATTTTCAAATAATTTCTGACTATTGAAAACTCACAAGATTTCATTATGTTACACACATGAGATTTCATAAGGTTTAGCAAGCAAGATTTTGATAAGATTTCACAAGTCTAAAAGAAAGGAAGTTTTTAAAAGATTTTACAAGATTTCATGAGAAATAGGATAAAAGGTTGTGAAGATTTGACAAAATTGTATTAAAGTGTAGAATATAGACGTGCAAGTACAACCAGATTTGACAAACAAGATGCGAATTTAAAAGATTTTATGAGTACTTATAAACAGAAATCATTAAAAAAATATATAATCAAAATTTAACTATCAAGATATTTTAAGAGATTTCGTCAGTTTATATCAGACACAGAAGATATCATGAGATTTAACAAGCAGAATTTTGATGAGATTTTAAAAGTAAAAATGAGGGTATGTTTTTAAAATATTTTACAAGATTTCATTTTGGATATCTTTTAAAATAAAATCTGTATGAAATAAGAAGTGTTCGACTCATTTTGTTTAAGATATTTAAGGATTTGGTCCACGATTTGGCCTAAAAAGTGTCAACTGTTTGGTCCATAAGGTTGTCTTACTTTTCTGTATATTAAAGAGTGATAAGATATAAATATATAATCCACAGGCTTATTAATCACTTTTAATATGGATTCGTTTCAAATCTGAAAATTGGTAAATCTGAATGTTGTTTCTCTTAAAATATGCTAAAAACTTGTGACTTCTGATAGAGGCTGGGTCTTTTTATAACTGCTCAAAACTGCTGAGAACATGATAAACCTCATGAAATCTTATTAACGTTATTTTATATTTCCATTAAAATCTGCTCAAAACTGCCGAAAACATGTAAACTTGTCAAAACCATTGAAAACTTCAAAAGATCTTGGGTGGAAATAACGAAAATTCAAACTTGGATGAGCATCCCACAAGGAACACACAAAAGATCAAAGCGAAAAGAGAAATGATTAAACGATGTTTCGCCCTGGGTAACCAGCGTGGGCTCATCAGTAGTTTCACTGGTCACCCTCCACTATACATCATTAAACACCATTATACACTTTGATTTCCAAACTTGAACCACTCACAAATAGGCATCGTTCCGCACGGTACTTATCCAAGTTACCTGATACGAATTCGCCCTGGTGTGTTAATATTTCCAGTAGGATTATGCTCCTAAGGCAATTAAAAAAAAGGAAGTTAAAAAAAATCTCCAAATCAGTTACTTCAACCAAAAAGAAACTAAAAAACAAAAGATCTTGGGTGGAAATAACGAAAATTCAAACTTGGATGAGCATCCCCCAAGGAACACACAAAAGATCAAAGCGAAAAGAGAAATTATTAAGCGATGTTTCGCACTGGGTAACCAGCGTGGGCTCATCAGTAGTTTCACTGGTCACCCTCACACTTCGATTTCCAACCTTGAACCACTCACAAATAGGCATCGTTCCGCAAGGTACTTATCCAAGTTACCTGATACGAATTCGTCCTGGTGTGTTAATATTTCCAGTAGGATTATGCTCCTAAGGCAATTAAAACAAAAAAATGAAGTTAAAAAAACCTCCAAATTAGTTACTTCAACCGAAAAGAAACTAAAAAACAAAAGATCAAAAGATCTTGGGTGGAATAACGAAAATTCAAACTTGGATGAGCATCCCACAAGGAACACACAAAAGATCAAAGCGAAAAGAGAAATGATTAAACGATGTTTCGCCCTGGGTAACCAACGTGGGCTCATCAGTAGTTTCACTGGTCACCCTCCACTATACATCATTAAACACCATCATACACTTTTATAGTGGGGGGTGACCAGTGAAATTATGATGAGCTCACGCTGGTTATCCATTGCGAAACATCATTTGATCATTTCTTTTTTCGCTTTGGTCCTTTGTGTGTTCCTTGTGGGGTACTCATGCAAGTTTGAATTTTCCTTTGTTTCCACCCAAGATCTTTTGATTTTTTGTTTTTTAGTTTCTTTTCGGTTGAAGTAACTGATTTGGAAGTTTTTTTTAACTTCTTTTTTTGTTTTTTTTTTCATTGAAACCTTATCAACTTGTTTCTCTTAAGATCTGCGGAAAACTGCTAAAAACATGTGGATTTTCTCATGTAATCTTGTGAAATCTGATGGAGGGTTGTGCTTTTAAAAACTGCTGAAAACATGTGTATTCTCATAAAACCTTGTGAAATCTTGTCTTTGATTTAGCTTAACAAAACCAGTGGAAGCAGAGCCTTTAAAATACTGGTGAACTCTTATCAACTCTTATCATAAATTGTTTTAAAAACTTTCAAAACTCCTGAAAATTCCTGAAATTCATGAGATTTCACTCGAAAGTGGTGTTTCATAAACCGCGTCAAATACCGACCAGAACTCGTGAACTGTCACTAGTTCTTTTTTATGAGTTTTGACGCGGTATTTTTGGTAGGGTGATGACACCAATAATAAGCTGTTACCAATTCTAATATTTGTGCAAAAAGTAGGTATATACCTTTGTTTTAATTATATTATTTTGCTGTAAAGTTATTGACTTTAAACAAAAAACAAAGTAAACGTATTCAGTTCCTCGTGCAAACATAGTAATGGTTTTGCATTTCGGCCATTAAACGCTAAAAAGAAATATTTAAAAAAACATTATAAAGTGGACTATTATGCAAATAATAAAATATAAAACCATTGTCAAATGCACCCATCAAATAAAATAAACAACAGTTTTATCGGTCGTAACCGCTTACTGTTGTATATCGTAAACATTTTAAAAAAATATTTAACACGTACAGAAAAATGAAAAGTTAACATAAATGAACTATATACAGACCGCTTCAAGCTACTGCGAACATAGGGCGGAAAAAGTCTAATTTGCCAGTGTACGTACATGCAGAGACACCGCACGCCTATCAGTGAAGCAACCAATACTCAGGCTTGCGATCACCACTTGCATGACTTTCCTTTGATATTTAGTACGCCTCTAACCACGGTGCTGTGTGGAGTGTAGTCAATGAAACCGGAATTTGGTCAATAAATACGCAAATTTTTATAACGTAATTTTCTTATTTTTTGTCACTGATAAATAAGAGCGTTTTATTGTCAACTGCTCAGATTTATCAGTGACCACGTGTTACGATGAAAATAATAAGGAGAAACAAAATAAAAGCAAGTTCTCAAAATAAAATAATACATTCTAAAAACCAAAAGGATTCTCCCAGTCAAAAAAAAATTAAAGCAAATGTTCGAAAAGTCGTCCTTGCTCGGCTAGACAATATCCGAGCCTACTATAAAAACCCCTTCTAACGTTTCCAAGCATGTTAGGGGTGATAATTTGAAAAGCTTCTTCAAAAACAGATAGAAGTCATTAGGAGCAAGATCGGGAGATCGAGCTGGCCATAAAATAGTTCCCCGTGTACTTATAACCCGATTAGGAAATACATTATCAAGATATTCCCTAACAAGGCCAACATTGTGAGCGGAACAACCATCTTGTTGAAACCATGTTTCACCAAATCTTACATCTAACAACTGCCTAGCAGTTGGAATAATGTGCTGCTGCAGTAGATCCAAGTATCTAGGACCATTCAACTTGCAATTGCCGTTAATAAAAAATGGCCCAATTACGTGTTCCCCTATAATACCCTCCCCCAAACATTTAGTTTTTGGGGATACTGTGTTCTTACGTCAAAATACAAATGCAAATTTTCCCTCGACCAATATCGAACGTGTGTTGGGTTATGACGATTTGACCATTTGACCATCTGCACTTTTTCGGCAACTTCGTAGACATCCATTTTTGATTTTAAAAATGTATTATTTCAATTAAGAACTTACCCATCTGTTTCTCGAGCAAGGCAGAAATAAAACAAAATAATAAAAACAAAATGAATTTCCAAAAGATAACACTGCAGCGTTCTTCGAATCCACCTCGGTCGTACGGCACGGAGAGTAAATTGGACTTGATTCCCCCTATGTTCGCAGTAGCTTGAAGCGGTCTGTATAGGCTTTGTTATACTATAAATCAAGACCAGTATGGCGCTACACAAGAGCATTTGCTTCATTACCACCTAGTTTTTTGTTTTGTCCAAGGTATGATTTAGTTACACCTAAATTGCTAGTTAAAATAACAATAGGGTTTACAATGGTGTTTTGATCTAGATTAAATATATTTCGTCACCGTAGATGTGAATGATCCTAATCCACAAAATACTCAATTTTGAGTTAATGGTAGCAACTACTTTAAAAATGTCCAAATTTTATTTTGACCAAAGCTCTAACATTCGTTTACTTTTTTTACTTATTACTTTAATTTAATTTTAATCTTAGTATACTCAAAAGTTGTGTTATGTAGATTAGTTTCATTCACATCTAGGGCGACGATTTATATGAATAATATATATTTAATTTGATTTCGTTGCACCACATGTTTCCCCTCTGAAAGAATATATTTTATTTTGACATAAAAATTGCTACAAACTATAAAATTGCCTTTGTTTTTAAAAATATGTCGAGAATTTATTTTCTATCCCCTAAAATGAACTATAGGAATGCAAGTATTTGCAAGAAGTTGCACCAGAGAGAACCCACATAACAAAAAAATATAACACGTACATGCCATAAATGTAACAAACGGGAAAAGTATATTCTAAAAGAATATATGAAGTATGTACATGTATGTTAAATGGAGGTTCTAATCGTGTGAAAACGACTCCCCCTTTTTCATATACAAGCCATATGCAAAATGGTATATACTACTAGTATATTTATAAAAATAGGCAAAAATGTATATACATGAATTATGAAAATGAAATGGTATATGTATTCCTGATACATATCTTTCAAAATATTTCTTTGTTGTAAGAAATGAATATACATGGTATCTACAACTTAGAATATTCCAAGCAAATACTTTTTGCATATTATATTAATGTGCAGAGGAAATAAAGCAGCAATGTGCAACACATACCAAAACAAAATATTTTGGGAAATCACTGAGCAGAGCACTCTTCGGAGGAGGAGGAGGAGGTAAGTCTTTCAGAGAAGTGTTTATACATCTCCATAATAAACCCAAGTTCGCTTATATATATAATATTATTAGGCAAGGTCGAGGAAAAATATTGAAACGAGCGCCATCTATGGCATTAAGTTGCAAACCATTAGTATTAAGCGGTAGATGTACATAGGTAATATACCATTTACGTCCTCTATGGTATATTCCAAGAATATCTGATCAGACCATTAATGTCCAAGAAGTTTAGACATTTACGGGATTAAGCGGTAGATGTACATAGGTAATATACCATTTACGTCCTCTATGGTATATTCCAAGAATATCTGATCAGACTATTAATGTCCAAGAAGTTTAGACATTTACGGGATTAAAATGGGATATATCACAGGACTGGATAAAAAATCATATCAAAATCAAACAGAATATTCAGATATAAATGTACCCCATACGTATGGTAAATATCAAAAGGTTATTGACTATTGATTTATTTTATGGATAAAGCTTTTAACAAAAAACATGTGGTGGTAAAAACACAAATTTTGCATAAACATGCTTAATTTTTTTAAAAAAAGCCCAGAGTGTCAATTACTAGAACAGTGGCAATTACTGCTGCGTTTACCCTAGTGCGGATATGTAAGAAAATTTTCAAAAAGCATACAGAACAAATATTCAGTTTTAAGTATACCGTATATCAAGGGAATATGTATGAGATCTTATCAAAGACAAACTGAATATTCTGATTTAAATAAACTTCTAATGTTGGGTAAATGTCTAAAGGTTATATTCTTTATTGATTAGTTTAGTATATATCAAAGTAATAGACAATGTATATGCATAGAATATTCTGAAAAGCTTAACAAACTCGAAATAGATTATTTAAATCCAAATATGTCCCTTCGGTATCGCTAAAGTGAAAATTTATCGTATATTTAGCTAATATCCAAAAAATATATCCTTAGTTGACTATTTATAGCATATACCTGGTATATGAATGTACCATGCTTGCTATGTGGGAAGGAATTACTTTCGCACGGAAAATTATTAAGATTTAGGACAATTTCGATCTGTCCAATAACCATAGAACCATTCCTGCGACTTAAAGAAAACGGTGAGCTACATAGGACTGATTGAAAGTAGAAAATGGTTTGTTGGAACCAAACAGTTAGTATTACCCACAGCTGAAATCTCTCAACCATGTGCAACCAATAAAGGACCTAAAACCAGAGGTCAAATGAAGTAGTCTTAAATTGAACTATTAACTATTAAAGTTGTATAAACAACTTGTTCATACAACGCTATTAATATTACTGGACTATTTCCCGAGACTGAGAAAGACAATCGATACACTCTTGTTGCCATGTATTACTTCAGTAAATGTATGATTTACCAAATCAGGAAGCTGAGACAGTGGCCAAAGTCCTAGTGAAGAATGTCTTCGGCAGATTCGGCATTTCATTATAGTCGGACACATTGTAAGCTTCTTGGGATTAATAAATCCAAAATAACTTCTTTACATACACAGTCTGATGGTATGGTTGACCTATTTAACAGCTTTCTAAGGTTGTCCAACAACGTTTGGGACCAGTACATTCCAGTGTTCATAAAGGCACATAGGTCGGATGTTCACAATATCACAAGAGTTATAGCAGCCAATGTGTTATTTGTTAGAGAATTGAGGATACCCTTTGAAATTAGACACTTAAAGTAAATATTTCAACGCATTGGTATCGGTATACCTAACGCCTTCGAAACAAAGCCAAAACACACTACATTTTTGACTTGCTCATGCCATGTTTCGAACGATGCCCGCTTTTTTGACGGGTGCGATGACACAACAGCTGTAATAACACGGACCCACGAACGTACGCAACGATTTCAATCAGCAGTTCTATCATCGTACCCTTCAAAAAAGCGGCCATCGTTCGAAACATCGCTTAAACAAGTAAAAAAGTAGTGTATTTTGGCTTTATTTCGAACGCGTTAGGTACACCGATACCGATGCGTTGAAATATTTACTTTAAGCGTCTATTATGTTCGGTTTACTTAAGTGATTTATAAGCCATTAACCAGTGAGGAGCGGTTTTGACCGCGGTTATTCTTTTGGTCATTGATTTTGAGATTAGGCTATAACGTAGTTCACATTAACCGTAACTGCATGACTGTTCGCTTGGATGGAACGGTCAAACTGACTGGTTGGAAAATTTTAGTAATAGCGCCAAAGGCAAGAATTTTCAGCTTAGGACCAATCCAATGTCTTAAGTTCAACGGTAACACAGTGTAGTCTATAAATAGGGCGTAGCCAAGATATTTTTCCAAAAAAAACCTTGAATCGCCTTTAAATATCATATCAAAAAACATAACTCACCTTCAGAACAAGATTTTCATCGAAGTTCGTAAAATAAATTTAAAAATCGCTATTTGCAAATATACCCCTCTTCAAAACTAATGACCGGAACCATAACTCACCTCCCGAGCACGGTAATCTTTGGTCAAGACCAAAAGTAAAACAGTTGATCAATGACGTCACAATTTCCCCTATTTTGGTCAAAACCGGTCTCGCTTAGATGCATTCGTCTTGACTTTAAAGAGCAAAATAGGGAAGCATGGGATTATGTAAAGGAGCTACAAGAAAAGCTGTTAAATAGTTGGTCAGATAAATAATCGAAATCGCCAGTGATTGTTTGAGAGTATAAAACACCCAACGGAAGAATGGTGATCCAAGTTAATATAATTGAAAGGACCACATATAGCCTTATTAAGAGGATTAACGACATGGTTTACAAGATTCAGAGAAGTCCTAAAGCGAAGATGAAGGTAGTTCTCCTGGACAGGCTTAAACCTTTCCGGGGAAGTTTTGATCGGGACGATCAGACTTACAGAGGAGGCTAGTGTTACGTGTCATTAAATTATTACGTACTAGCTTATTTATGCAAAGCAAAATAGTTTCTGGAACTACTAAAATAACCTAAAGATATCAAGAAACACATGAATTGAATTGAAGTGACCATAAAGGTATAACTTTGAACGTCTTTAGAAGTGAACACTACACCGATTTGTAGATTCTGTGGAGAGGAGAAAAGGCAAGTATACACGCAGAACTTATAAGAATAAGGGCAAGACAAGTGTCCTTGGGACGAAAGTGCCCAAGTGCCCAAGACTCCAAGGGGACTCACCAAACAGACTGATTTCCTTTATCAAGTGATATCAATTGATGTATAAACAGGTATGAGCCATAATAGACCTCTTAACAAACCTAATCTAAACTACACACAAACATTCTCGAGTGATCTGCATTGTTCCCTCGGCCTAAATAAGGGCGGCCCGGTCGCGTTACGGATAAGTCTTAATTTAGTTAGCAAGTAGTAAGGATATTAGGAAAGTAAAAGAGTTGTTGTAAAAAGGATTTACAACATTAAAATAGAGAACCCGTACCAGTAGCAAGAAATAAATGTGTGTAATATTTTTCCTTATTACCGTAGCTAGTTAATAGGTACTTTTAGCTATTTTTTAAACGCATCCGTATACTTATACCTAAACGCGTTCAAAACAAAGCCAATAGGCACTACATTTTTCACTGATTTACGCCACTTTTCAAACGAGGCTCGATTTTATGGTGGAGGCGAACAGCTGACTTTAAACGATGCATGCGTTTCTGTGGTCGCAACGTTGATCCACTATCGCATCCATCATAAAATTGAGCCTCGAAAAATGGGCGCTAGAATTTCGGACGCAGACTTCGCACTACTAAAAAGAGTCGCCTTGGCAAACGAAATCGATGCATCTTGGAACGAATCCTGGGTAGTACGTTATAAATAAGATACCTTGTATTTACCTGTGATATTGTTTTCCCGAATCCGGAACGCATGCAAAACTGGGTATACAAAATCCAAATTATCCACTTTGCTTGAAGTTAAACCAAAGAAGTTCTTGTTGTTGATTTTATCCGAAGTTTTGTAGTCTACTCGGGCGGTTTGTTTAGCAAAAAGTACGTTGAGGAAAAAAGCGCTAAAAAAATAATTTTTGATGTGTTTAATCAAGGCTGGAAACTTAAATTTTCCGTAGGTCGCATCAAAACATAACACAGGCCGACAAAATAAAAAAAAAATTGGTACCTGAGATCTAAGAACTGATTTTAGATATTCTTAATGTGCTGATTCTAAAACTGGCAGCAGATTTTCTCTGGCAGCTCTAGTTTTTGAGATAGAGACTAACTGAATTTAATTCTAATAAATGACAAAAATAAATAAATCAACGTCTCTTTAAAATTCAAAATAGAAATTTGGTATTCAAAACTAGGATCTAATTAGCCAAATATACCT
This sequence comes from Oxystoma pomonae, assembly GCA_963921995.1. Classification (NCBI taxonomy): domain Eukaryota; kingdom Metazoa; phylum Arthropoda; class Insecta; order Coleoptera; family Brentidae; genus Oxystoma; species Oxystoma pomonae. The sequence goes on from OY998172.1 coordinate 31,703,382, forward strand.
GATATTGTCCGTAAACCAATATTCCTAGACCTGGTTAACCCGCATTACTTAATCCTATTAATTTTATTTTATTTTATATTTGGAATTCCCTATAATCCGATATCCCTATACCTGCTCAACCCCGACTAGCTGGTTTTGGAAATATAGTACCTTTTGTCTACTTTCATCCTTCTCGACTTAGTATATTGTGTAGTTTTTGCAAATAAAGTTGTCATAATTTTTTGTACATTTTCGTCGTTTTATAGTGTTAAAACTAAAATAACGTCATCCACAAGCAGGCGTAGCTGTGTAAAACATCCAGATGTCTTTTGTTATGTATATGGCGAATACACTTTGAAAGAAAGTAGAAAAACTATTTCTGAATTTGTGAAAAGGTCTTATCTTGCCTATTTTGGCTTTCATTTGGGAGATCAAGATAAATCTTGTGTTGAAATAAAACATGTGTTGAACATTTGCGACAATGGACAATTGGAAACAGAAAGAACCTGAAATTCGGTACACACGTAACCATTATGATGACTGCTATTTTTGTCTCGTTAATATTAAAGGCAGAAATAGGAACAATCGACATAAATGGACATATTCTGATCTAGATTCTGCAAGAAAACCTGTACCGCATTTTAAAGAAATACCCATTCCAACCTTCAGCAGTCTTCCTGAAATCCGCGAAGATGATACATAAACATCAACGTCTGATGAAGTTCAAAGAATGCAATCAGAAAACAACAGTGAATTTGAAGTAGATTTAACAACACCTCAGTGTTTTAATCAACAAGAACTGAACGATCTCGTGAGAGACCTATACCTCTCAAAGGAGTGTGCTGAATTACTTGCATCCAGATTAAAAAAAAATAAACTCCTTTATCCAGGCAATAATGTTACGTTTTATCGTAAGAGAGAAAAGGATCTGCTGCCTTTTTTCACTCAGGAAAATAAGCTGGTATTCTGTAACGATATAAAAGGACTCTTAGAAAAAATGGGTTTGTCAGAATACACGTCAGACGATTGGCGCCTTTTCATTGACAGTTCAAAACGTAGTTTAAAATGTGTCCTTTTACATAACGGTAACAAATATGCCTCAATTTCTAATGGACATTCTACCACCACAAAAGAGGAGTATAAAACAATAGTACAAGTTTTAAAACAAATTAAATAAGAACATCAGTGGGCAATTTGTGTTGATTTGAAAATGCTTTCTCCTTGGACATCAAAGTGGATATACAAAATACCCCTGTTTTCTTAGTGTCCTATGCGAGTGTGGGGATATCTACATCGGAGAAACCAACCGACTAATGGAAGTTCGCCTTACAGAACACAAACGAAAAACTCGACAAGGGGAGACATCAAAAATCAACATCATATGCAAAATCTCCTGGGCAAGAGGCAAAGATCGTCGCCAAGGAGGAAAATCTTTTATACTGTGACTTTCCACCCATTACAGGATCAATGCCTAGTGTTAGCAGAGTGTTTGCAAAGTTAAAGACAACACAAAATATCCATGTACCTAGCCAGGATTCGAACCCGAGACCTTTCGTGCGGCAGGGCGATATGCCACCCACTGGGCTACGGAGGCCGGAAAGAAAAATCTATTCAAGCGGAAGTTCAAAGAAATAGCATTTATACAGAGGAACTAGAATGTATTTTTTCAACAAAGCTTTACCATCCCTGTCAAAAAAACTGTGTCTATCGTAAAAAAGTTTCACGAGATTTTATAATGTTTTATCAGGTTTGACAAAAACCTTAAAAGAATCTTTTTAGGCTTAGGTAACAGATTTCAACTGCGAAACAGTGGAATTAACCAAATGTAAACCTCATGGTTCACTGAAGAACAGAGGTTAGTTTTATGGTTCACTGAACACATGCTATAGTATATAAGATTAGGTAGTCTGAAATTTTGTTAGAATTCACCTGCTGACGAATGCAGATACATAAGCATTCGAAACGTTGTGAAAAAGTAAAAGATAAAGACAATGGAAATTCGAAACTCTAGATTACTCTCAACTTCAACATTGTCTCCCACCTTCAAACAAAAGGTGGTACTTGACCCATCTTGCCTATTTAAATTTAAGGGGTGAGTTTTAATCCTCTGAAGAAGTTCACTTTACAGATAACCTACAAATGCAAGGTGCAAGCAGAAAAAGACTCGAACATGTCGATTTTTATCCCCAAGGGAAAACTTTGTCGCAATATAATAATTTTCGTAGGACACACTCCTTTTGAGGAGTGAGTTTTACCGCTAGAATTTAAATAAGAAAATACAGTAGATAGAAAGGGATTTAAAAGACTTTCAGAAAAAGCTGTCACCTGATGCACTTTCATTATTTGAGTTCTCTGATGGATGTAGAAATAAACTGGTCAGAATTAACGCATAACTCTTTGTGTTTATATCAGGTTTTAGGAGTAAGAATCGCTCGTAGAATCAAGGTTTTTGATCTAGGAAGGGGCGCGGGCACATCCAACCAAAATTCCAATATTACCAAAATCGACATGTTTGAGGTTTTTTTTAGTTGGAAAAGCCTCTATTTACAATAAAGTAATTGAATAACTACTTACTTAATATAATTACGAGCGAGTTATACAGGTATATGTATAGGTCATAAATAACATATATAACTAACTATACAATTCTATGAATTTACTAACTAAAACAAATGTACCTATTCAAAAAATTAAATTAATAAAATTCCTTTATCAATAACATTTGCCAATTTAACGCTAAGTATTTGTGAATTTAACATTCTTGTTTAATAAAAGTTGATTGAAATGTTTATTATGAACATTATTGGAAAATTCTTTGACACCTACAGTAAAAACGAATATGAAGCAAATTAAAAAAAGATTTTTCGTAGATTTTTTTTGCGTAGTATACCGAGTATTTCATGGAGTTGGTTCACACCCTTTTCTGCATTTTTGAACATGGAGAAATTAAACTTGATTATTTATTAAATTATTTTTTTTAAATTAATATTTTCATCACAATTAATTTAACAAAAATTAAAATCACCCTGTGTCACTTTTTAAAATTTCAAAATAAAAATACTCCATTTTTTTTAAATAGGATGATATTTGTTCATACAATTATTAAAAAAGTTAAGGTTATAAGGACTAATTTTTCGTGAAAAACTAGAAAATCAAACAAACATTTAGCTTTTTATACACTAAATTATTTGTTTTTAACTCGTAGGCTTATTGAGAGTTAAGACGGTAGTGTAGCACTTTAAAAAGAAATTAACAATTTCCAATGGTGCGTTCGTTTATCTGCTCAGAGATCGGAGCGTGCAGGCGTAGCTTGATCGAGTTCACGGTGCGATAAACAAAAATACGAACACCTTTTTCCCGAACAGAGTTTTTTTATTTAACCCAACTTTCAAATTTGTTTTGCAAAGTTTGCGTTTTAATTTTTTTTGTTAAACATTAAAAATCGTATTCGTATGCGGCAACGTTTTCAATCTTAAGATTAGTATGATTACGCCCAAGGGATCTTGGTGAAAAATTTCTAGAGGATGACCTAGAAGAAGAGATTTCGTCGATATGGACTACCCAAGACGCATTTTCGTTAGGCCTAATTATTACCAAGAGATGTCTGAAATGGACTTTTTTAGAAGAATGGTTAACAAAGCCTACCGTCATGACACTACTAACCCAAACTGAAAATCAATTGGAGTATCCAGATGATGGGAAGAAAATAATATAGCATATGTTTATGCATGGCAACATAGAATGCCATATCCGAGGCCATAGCGTTTAATTCAAAACAGGTGCTTTTTTCAAATAAATTAATTTTACTTTAGAAACAACAGCCTCTCATCGATGAACCAACTGCTTCCATAATTATGACAACTACTGTCCTTTATAACCTTGCAAGGAACATGAATGAACCAGATCCCCCAGACCAATACCTTCTCCATATAGGGCAATCAACTCCTACCGTTTTAGTGTCCTTTTATCGACCTTCGCCGCCATATTGACAGAAAACTAATGGATTAAAAGACACTAAATCGGTAGGAGTTGATCGGCCTGTATGGAGAGGATGCTGCCTAGACATTAATGAAGATGAGCTTAATTATTTGATTCAAGTTCAGCAAATTGAGATGGAGTTCAAAATTAATTTTACGGTATTTTAATCGGCTCTGAAACCCTATCCTTGGACCTACCAACAATATTATTGTTTATTAAAAAGACAACAAAATTAAATTTTTAATAATTTCTGGTTATTAATATGTCTTCTTTTAATAGGGTGGTTATAATGTACAGATTTTATTTCTCAATAGTATTTTTAATAAACAACAACTTTTATAACTCAGCTCACTTTGGAGAATTAAATCCCAGAAATTAAAAACCTAGATGAAAAGTAAAAGTAAATACGCAATAAAAAGTAAAAATTCAATAAAAAAACGTTCTGGTTCCCAATTATAGTTTTGTATTTTTTTTTACTTATTTATCTCTACTTGATTTACTTTTTATCCCTCCTTTTACTTTTCATCTCTTTAAATTTGAAGAATAAAAAGTAGCTTTTTTATCCCTAAAATGGGGAAAAAAAGCACCTTTTATTGCTATTGCTTGACAAATTATTTTAAACCTACAGTATCCTCAAATACAAAAACTAATCGTTTTATTATGGGTAACAAGAACAATTTCCATTGTTGTTGAAAATAACATTATTATGATACCTACAGAACTGAATAAACTAAAAAAATAAACGCTTTATTCGGTGACACAATAACAGAAGGCACTACCTAACAAGTTATTCTACAATATCTTTTCATTTGCTCAAAACACAGACCAAGCTAACGACAAAGTTTATTCAATTCTTTTTTTATTATTTGGACCTCCAGTTCAAGGCATTGTATTTTAAAACAATGATGCTCGTCTTCCATATGCAACCTTTCCCTCTCCATTTTCCTAATATTATAATCTGCAATTGTATTTTTCTTTTCCGCCAAGGCATTCAATGCTAATGTTCCCACTAGTGTGGCAGTTGGCCTACCTCTATTGAGCCTCTAAAATATAAAAGCAATATTATTGACTACTAATGGTTCCAACCTGCAATAGGGTAACACACTGCACATAATCCTGATGGTTAAGCAACATCCTGCAAAATTCCTTATAGTTATTTCAACGTTTTCTTCGGTGGAAAACAGTTGTTTAAATTTCAAATTTTAGAATAAAAGAAAATGGAAATCCAGCTGATGATATATTTTTGAGACACACATCGTGGCTATAATAATTTACTATAAAAAAAAATCTAGGGTTGTAGATAAAATATTGTATGTCACATGTGCATGGTAAGGCTTATTTTAGCAATTGTGTGGTTACTACAACTTGGTCTACGACTTATAAATTATTTTTTTAGTGTGATAATGGAGAGGGGGGTACTTACTGAATTTTTAAATACATATTCAATGTCTTTATGGATCATCCCTAAGCTTGAGCAAATCACATCTGAATCAAATTTCTATAGTGCCCTTCCACTGTAATGGGGTCCATTGTGGCCTGCCCCAAATCATCCAGTTCATCGTTCTTCGTTTCGGGCGGTGACAAGCAGCTTCCCCAAGTTTTTAGCACCTCTTGGCGGACCTGTACCTTTTTCTTTCTTATTGCCTGCTTCTTATTTTCATACCATCTTTTAAGTTGGTCAATGGTTTGGTTGTTTATGTCTGACGAGGCGGCATTAAATTCGTTGGTCTAGTTTTTTTGGCAATTGGCAATGGCATTGGTTTTCTTATTTTCTATAAAATTTTTGTATTGGAGTGCTAGGTATGGTAAAAAGGTGATTTACCTCCCTGGGTTTAAAATTCAGCCCTCTAATCCGTTTCTGCATTTTCTTCGTCGAAAATTTGAACGAACGGTATTATAGAAACTAATCAAACGTTAAAAAAAAAGTAAACTTGGCACTACTTGGTAAATAAACAAAATTTTTAGGTTAAAATTTCCGCACTTTGACAGACTCGCTCAAAAAGCATCGAGCTAATCGAAGAGTTCTTTTCGCTCGCTCGGTCTAAAAAGAACGCGAAAAAGTGCGCACGGTTTGCTCGATTTTGAATAAAAGAACGGGAATTTGCCATTTTAGATCGCAAGGTGCGCATCGATCAGATAAAAGAACGCGCCGCGCCACAAGCCTACTTTGTATGCTTTTATAGCCTTTTCGACTGTTAACAAGCCTACGAGTAAAAAACAAAACCAAATAATTTAACTTATAAACAGCAAAATATTTGTTTAATTTTCAATTTTTTCTCTAAAAATTATTGTTTATTACCTTAGCTTTTTTAATAATAGTGTGAACACATATCATCCTATTAAAAAAAATATAGGTATTTTAATTTTGATATTTTAAAACGCGATTAAATTAAGCGTAAGTAATTTACAGGGTGTTTCATTTTTTGTTAAATTTATTCAGATCGAAATATTATGCGCCATCATGGCCACCCAGATTTAAAAAAAAAGCTGTCAAAATTTGACCAATTTGGGTTCTATTTAAAAATTGAAAATTGAGAGCCAAATTCATAGGCGTTCCTTGGGCCTTCCTCCTTCCTTCGCCATAAGGATTAACATAGGTAAGGAGTAAGGGAGCCTTGAGGAAGGTCTATGAATAGGGCCCTAAGGCCTTTTTCCGGTAAAACCGGAAGTCACCCAAAGTTACGTGACTTGTCAAAAGACGTCAAATTTGACGTTATAAATAATAATCTTGAAAAATGCAGATAAAAAGGGTGTAAACATTCTCGTGAAACACCGGTATACTATTAAGTTACGCAAACTCGCGAAAAAAAAATTTACCCCATGCGAGTAAAAGACAGTTTATATTATTCACCAAGGGAAAAAAGACACTTTAATAATAATAATAATAATAATAAAGGGGTACATGTTTTTTCGCATTTTTGGACCTTTTCTTTGTCATCAAATCAATAAAAAAGTGACATTAGGGGCACACTACTAAAATCAAAAAGTGAAAAAACTGGTGGACATTATTTATTTCAATTCTCAAAAAACAAAACTCAAATAAAAGAGTACCATTCATATTGAATTTAAAGGATAAAAGTGACACTTTTAGCCCCAAAATAAGGAATAAAAATATTGAACTTAATCCTATACCTGGAGGCGGTAACAGGTATTTTAATCAAAGCAAGGAACCAAGTCAATTTGATAAAACGTTTCGAAAAAGTCATTTTCAGAGCCTCTTTCAGCCTCCAAATTAGTTTGTACCAAATCTCTGAGGCGGTTTCGGGTTCCCTGTAGGCGAACTTGTAGGGTTTAATGCAGGTTTTTATATCAGTTTCTTTCACCTGAAACGAAATAAATTACATTTTTTGACCCCTTTTAAAAAAAAAACCGGCAATGCTGACTGTTTTTTTTTCACAAACCAGAAAAAAAGATAGAAACATTAATTTCTTGACGATTTTATAAGTCAAACTGCTATAAGGATTTATTTACAAAAACCAGTCAAGGAAAAAAATTGTGCTTATAGTTCATCAATTCCAGCTAAAAGTCCACCACGGGTAATATCACAAAATACGAATTAACGAAGGTATTAACCTACTCTTTGTGACCAATTACATATTTTTGAATTTGCCTCCAGAAGTTGAAACTGTTTCTATTAAAAAAGTAATTCAAAATCCTTCTTTGTGACAAAAAAATGCCAAAAACATGAAATATGGGCGTTTTTTATATTAAAAGATCAGCTTAAACTTTTTACTCTCAAATATATTTGCACACTATCCATGAAATAATTGTATAAAAAATCAATAAAGTAGTATTATCAAGATTTATTCATTTTGCGTAAATCACTTTTCTTGTAATTTAAATATTGTTTCAAGTTTGCGTGGAAATAGTGTTCCGTCCGTTACGTTGCGTCCGTTACGCAACATTTTGTTTGTTTAATTCTTAACTTTTTCGTTTTGTGGTAAAATAGTAACAAATATTATTTAAGTGTGATTTTAACTTTACGGTTATATTAAATTTTGGCATTTTTTGAGGTCCTATTGGTAAATAAATAAATAATACAAAAATTAATGATGGTATGCTTCTTTTTCCTGTTGCGTCCGCGTAAAAAAATAGGTTCACATTTGAATTGTTTGATTACAATTAATGTATTTATTTTTTGGTATCAGCGTTAACATATTTCCAGTACCTAATGGCAATATTTAATTTTAAATTTTAAAAAATCGTGCAAAGTGTTCCGTCCGTTACGCTGGAATGGCTGAGTTACAGATAATCCGCCAAATGACCACAACCCGATCGAATAACGGAACAGTGTACACTAAGAGCTCGCGGAAAAAAACTAACGTCATTTTGTACACGATTTATTTTGGAGAGGATGGTAAAAACATAAAAATTGCAACTCTGGTACTCCACAGCGGGGAACGAGAAGGGAAGTAGTCCATGGGCGTAGCGAGGGTGGGGCGCTTGCCCCACCCGGTCCTCTGACTTATTCAGTAATATTGAAGTTATTAGTATAAATGAGTATAAAATTAAAATAGGGCACCTAATCAAAGTTTCAATTCAAAATTGATGAGATACTTTTTAAAATTTGGCGTGCCGCGCTGCGCTGTATGCCTTTGGCATTTCAACGAATCGAGTTCGCGCAGACGTTAACCTCAATTCCTCATATCTGTTCTTTTCTTAATGATGTTAATTCCGGGCGGAGTTCTTTATGTATCATAAGTGTCAATCAGTGAGTTTAATATCTATAATAGATATTAGAAATTAGAAAGAGAGGTTTAGCGCACCACAAATATGTAACAATTTTTTGGCGTATTCTAAGAAATTGAGTGGCGCATTTACTGTATATTATTTCTACCAAACAATGTGCAGGGAGTAGTAGCTACACTGAGAAAAAACTCGGGTTGCCATAACTCAAATATGGGTATTACGACAGCTCAATCAACTGAGTTCTGATGATTTTCCATTCATGAGTCATGCAAGTCCCGAATAGGGGTTAAATTTACGCAATTATTTTTTGTGGTTACAATTCTTATTCTGGGCTATATAAACCCACAATTTGGATTACCACAACTCAACTTCAAGCTACCAGAATTGGACTCTGGGCTACCAGAACCCATATTTTGGGCTGCTTGAACTCGACTTTGAACTACCACAACTCAACTCTGGATTCCCAGAACTCATATTGAAAGCTACTAGAACTCGACTTTCGATTACCACCACTTAAGTATAGGTTACCAGAAACCCAAATTCTGGGCTACTAGAACTCGACTTTGGACTGCAGGTTCCACTCCATAAGGAGTAGTTTATAGGCATCTTGTGCCATTTTGCAAACTTCAGCCAAATTGAAACAAAACCGTATTTTGGGAGGTGAAGTTGGCACCCCCACTTTAAAATTTTAGAAACAAACTAGGGTCAATTGTTTGATGGTCGTTGGGTAGCGTTTGGTAGTCACTTATTTGGTTTGGTGGTACCCGCTTTATTAATAAAAAAATAAATACAAAATTAGTGTGAAGTTGGCACCCCACTTTCGAATTGAACTACAAAAATTCGTAATATGGTGGACAATAACGTAAAAACGTTTGGCAGTTGGGTTTTTTTTGTTTGGTGGTGTCATCTTGTTCATATTTTTTTTTAAAAAAACTATTTTTTTCCTGGCCTGCAGATTATCTTTTTCCGGCCTGGGCTAAGTAAAGTGAAATTTTGGAACCAAACTATTGTACAGGTTCACTCGTTTGAGGTTGTTTTGTATTGTTCGGTGGTTACTTCTTTTCGTTTGGTAGGTTTTTTCACTTTACTTGGCCCAGGTCGGAAAACAGATAATCTGCAGGCCAGGAAAAAAATTGTATATAATATTGCCAAAATGACACCACTAAACGAAAATACCCAACTACCAAACGTTTTTACGTTATTGTCCACCATGTTACCAACTTCACAGTAATTTTTTATTTATTTTTTATAAATAAAGCGGTTACCAGCAAACGAAAATAAGTGACTACAAAACGCTACCAAACGACCACCAAACGATTGAACCTAGTTTGGTTCCGAAATTTTAATGTGGGGTGCCACTTCATGTCAGTTATTTTGGGGTTATTCCTTGCACAATCACCAACTCGAATGAAAGAAAACGCTAATGAGTATGCTACGGGTGCACGACACACGTGGCGCGTTCGTCGAAAACGACCGCGTAATAGGCAGGTTCCATTAGATTCAACCAAGAAAAATATCGTCCGACCATTTACGTTAGACGGACCGTGCGGCGAACCTTGCGACGAACTCACGTTCCGAGATTACCTCGGCACTTTCCGTAGCTGTTCGGCTACCCATTTGTGAGTTCCTGCAGCCCCAAACTGAACTACCAGAACTCAAAAAATTTAATACATTTCAAAAGGCTGTACTAACACAGGCTGTGGGTAAAAGTGAAGTATCCCTTACACATGCAATGGTCTTTCCAACCAAAAAATAGGTTACTACAATCCATACACATAGGTTAAAAGTCTGGAGTTGTGGTGGTACAAAATCCAGATAAATTTTAAAAAAGAAATAAATTTAAGAAAAAATATTTTGTTGGTTCCCCCCAGACCAAAAACGAGAAGTTACTGCAGCCCATCCCAAATGAGTTGCAGCTATTCACATGGCAGCTCGAAAATGCCAACCCTCGCTCTGGGTAAACCCATGCCCCACCCTGAGGAAAGACCTGCCTACGCCCATGGAGTAGTCCATTAAAGTCGGTAATTTTTGTAAAAATTATAGGAGATGCTCTCTTGAAAAATTAACTGCCAGACTTCTGGTGGAGCACAAGGTGCTGGCAGAGGACGTCAGTAGTATAGAAGATGATGTCTTGAGAAACGAACGTCTAGCTATTGCCAGACATCCGAGTGAAGTACAAAGTGCCTCCAGAGGGCGCTAAAGTTGCGAAAAAAAAATGATATTAATTAATAGTCAACGTTTCGACGGCTTTGTTAAGTCATCATCAGGGCTCGAAAATTTTCGTTTTTTTTGTGTCGTAAATCCTTAAAATTAAGTCCACCAAAGTCTTGAAAAAAAAATAATCTTCTGGGTCACTAAATTCTATTTATTTTTTTGCATTTTGTACAACTTTGACGTTCTCTGTGGGCGCCTTGTGCTCCACTGAGCATTTTCAGCCATGTAAAAATGACGTTAATTTTGACAAAAATTAACGACTTTGATGGACTACCCTTCTTTTCGAGTCCCGGTTTGGAGTACCAGAGTTACAATTTTTCTCTTTTCACCACCCCCTCCGTCTAATGGGTTCAAAATAAATCGTGTCAAAAATGACGTTAGTTTTTTTAGCCAGCTCTTAGACTAATACTGTGATCTCTGTACAGGGTGACCGTTTATAAAGTTCCACTTGGGAACACTTCTTTGTTAAGTGTCACAAGAAGATAAATCAAAAAGTGAATGACTTATGAAAGTATGTATATTTCTGTAACATTTTTAGTTTTTTCCTCAATCACACTCTACACGCAGAGTGGCCATGAGGTCATATTTTCTTAATTGAATACCCTGTATATTTTATAGAATTTTGATAGATCTTTTCTTTCGGATTCCAAAAATATATCATTTGTAGGATTTATCTTAGGCCGTTCTCGAGTAAAATCAAAAAATAATTTGGCATAAAGACAATGTGTTAGCCAAGGAAAAATAGTTTGGTGGCTCTTTGTTCAACACATTACTCTTATGGCAACGTTTTTCTGAATTTGCTCAATGAACATTCAAGAAAATGGTAACATGTGAAAAAATTTTAAAAAATATACAGGGTGTTCCATTAAACAAAAAGACCTCATGGCCATTATGCGTGTAACGGGTGATTTTTTGAAAAAAGTGAAACTGTAATAGAAATCTACATAATTTCATGAGTAATTTACTTTTCTGTTTATCTTTTTGTGACGAATAACAAAAAAGATTTCCCGGGTAGAACTTTCTAAACAGTCATCCTATACAACCCTTGAACAACGCATTTTTCTCAAAAATTTAATTAAATAGAAACGTTTAGAAACGAACAATTGTCGATCCTTGATTTTATTTAGCAGCTTGCTCAAACTTTTAGAAGAAAGAAAAATAAGTTTTTTTTACTAAAGTGGGGAGACATAAAAAGGAATAATCTAATCCAGAGAAAATTGTTGAGAAATCTACAAACAATTTTTAAGAAAATCTGATTTGTTCTTAACCACACTTGGTACGTTTAAAAAAAGTTTTAGATGACAGCACCAGACGAGGCATCAAAGCATTTTTTATTAAACAAAAAATAATTTTGAAAAATCTTTGTTAAGAATTTAAAAATGACGAACGTCGATTAAATTCGAAAAAAATTTGGTATCCCTCAAGAAGAAGAAGAGATATTTTTGTTAAGAATTAAAAAATGAACAACACTACAAAACTTTAGCTAATTATGAAAATTAGTTCACCTGGCTCACTCTGGCAAAGATTTAAAAAATATGGAAAAGGCGTTGCAAGTTGTAGTTTTGTTTACTTCCCTCGCTAAGGGAAGTAATGTAACCATATAAAAATCGCACTTCGAGATTTTCATGATCTTCCACGAATTTTGAGGTTTCGAATAGTGATAAGTACGAATCCAGACGCCGCACATTCGCTACTTTGCAGCCACTCTAACTCAAAAATCCATGCACCAATCATAACAAAATTTTACATAATGATTACTTGTGTTGACGCGCAGACCCCTATTGTTTTTGAGCATTCCCCTATTACACCCTTCGGAGCTACCTCCAAAAAATTTCATCCCTAAAAAAAAGATTTTTTTCTCACCGTGTGATACCTCTTTTTTCAAAATCTCTTGAAAAATTCAATTTTCTGTGCCATATATCTCAAGTTATGGAACGAAATGTTACATAAAGAGTAGCTTAAGTTAAGATCCAGGTCACACCCTACGGTCTTACCAAATTTCATACAAATCGATTTAGCCGTTCTTGCGTGATTAATAGACAAAAATCTTAGTTTATCGACATATATATATTTATATATTTATATAGCACACATAAAATGTATTGACAGAGTCCGTTTACTCGAAAAAAATTCTGGATACACCCTGGAAAAGTCTGAATAAACCCTGAAAACGCGTACATACATCCTGGAGAAGCTTGTACACGCCCAGAAAAAGTCTGGATACACCCTGGAAAGTCTGAGTACACCCAGGAAAAGTCTGGATACACCCTAGAAGTCTGGATATACGCTGGAAAAGTCTGGATACACCTAGAAAAAGTCTGGATGCATTCTTGAAAAGCCTAGATACACCCTAGAAAAGTCTAAATACAAGCTGGAAAGTCTGGATACATCCTGGAAAAATCTGGATACACCCAGGAAGAGTCTGGATACATCCTAGAAAATTCTTAATACACTCTGGAAAAGTCTGGATACACTCTGAAAATGTCCGAGTACACCATGGAAAAGTTTGAATCACCCCTGAACAGTGTGGATACACCCAAGAAAAGTCGGGATATACCCTGGAAAAGTCTGATCGACCCAATCTAACCCATGTGTATACGAGTACTGGTTTGTTGTATATGTTCTTGAGCGAGGGAAGTTTTAGAGTAAACCTTTACTCGATTTATTTTCTTTAAAATTTGAGGAGAATCTATTGCCTAATTTACCCCTTTAAAAAGATACCACACCAGAAGGGCAAAATTACTTTTTCCTGTAGTTTAGCCGCCATTTTGAATATCAAATGTCAAATCAAATGTTTTTTAAAATTGTAGCAGAGACGAACTCATCGCTAATGGCATCTACTAGAAAAATATATATTTTTTTAATGTATAGGTTATAGTGAAGGGGCATGTGTAAGTCCGTGGGATTTTTTATGAAGGAATTTTTATGACTGGGGGTTGATAGATCCTTAGTCACACAATCAAGTATTACCGGGTGTTTTGTTCGCATACATGTAGAAGTGTTGTATGTATGTAGTTGATATGACGACATCTTTTAAGATGGCGGCGAAAAATCATAAAAAATACAACTTTCGCATCCAGGGCATGATTATACTCGATTCCATATAATTCGAGAACGAGGATTCCAAAAAAATACTTTCAAAGTCATCCCACCTTAAATGACCTTAAAAATCCCAAAAAACAAGATTTTTGCCATTTTCTCTTAAAAAAATCTTAATAATTCGACGTTTTATCAGACCAACTTCAAATGTACCTCAAACTATTAGGCATGTATGCCAAATTTGATCCTTAGAGTTTGATGGAGTTTGAAGCTTCATGACCTTAAAAAATACCCTAGTAAAATTAAGATATTGCAAAAATAACATAGTAAAGGGGGTAAAAGGTCATGTCCAATAATATTGTAAAAAAAAATTTGGTTCACCTATGACGCGTTTCGATATGGCGGCTGATATATCAAAATGGTGACCTATAACCACATTTTATTTTATCCAATTTCGTAAAAAAGCAAAAATGACAAGGTGGCCATCAGTTCTTGTTGAGCTATCGGCGCTTACACATGCAACTTTTTGTAGTGTCAATCTCAATTTACCACTACACAAAAACTTTAAGTTCCGGAGATGAAATTAATCTGTTAGCGTTAGATAAACACTTCATTTTATACCTCCTTACCGTTTTTTTTTGACTGGCGTCCCAGATGTTTATTCTATCCTCCGTTAAAAATGACCTATATTTTTTTTTTTTCGGAATTTTATGTTCTACTCACTTGTCTAGCCAACGAAGTCATTTAAATTACCTATAAGAGAGTTAGCAGAAGTCAGATATGCATTGCCATATTCTGGACCAGATGTTTTAAATGCCATTTTCCAAAATGGCGGTCGAAAAAACATAAAAAATACAATTTTTGCAACCGGACCATGATTATACTCGATTTCATACAACTCGAGGACGAGCATTCCAAAAAATCACTTTTGAGGTCTTCGGACCTCAAATGACCTTGAAAATCGAATATTTAGTCCCCTTGGCGTTAATAGTTGATGAATAGCGCCCTTTAGTATGTTATTTTTGCAATATCTTAATTTTACTACTGCATCAAACTCTAAGGATCGAATTTGGCATACATGCCTAATAGTTTAAGGTACATTTGAGGTTGGTCTGAAAAAACGTTAAATTATTAAGATTTTTTTAACAGAAAATGGTAAAAATCCTGTCTTTTGCGGTCGGATGACCTTAAAAGTAATTTTTTTTGGAATACTCGTCTTCGAATTATATGGAATAGAGTATAATCATGCCACGGTTGCTAAAGTTGTATTTTTTATGAATGCGATCAAAACACCCGGTTACACTTGATTGTGTAACTAAAAATCTATCAATCCCACAGTCACAAAACTCCTTCATAAAATATCCCACGGGATAGAAATTATCGACATATGCCCCTACAATATTAAGGTCTTATAAAATTAAAAAAAAAACACAGAAAAGATTTGTGGCGTAGAGGCAAAGGGTTAGATAATAAATCGGAAAAAAGTTTTTCCTCGACCAGGATTGGAAGCCGGGACCTCTAGAATACCAGTCTAATGCTCCACCAACTGAGCTACTGAGGATATGGGGTTTTGAATGTCTATTCGGAAATCCTTTCGTCCGATTTATTTGTTAATAGTGTGGAGATCTTTGAAGCCTACTGCGGCTTTAAAAACCTAAAGATATGTTTAGGATAGAATTTGTTTACACTTACTTTAAAAGAATCAGCATGCATAGACGTATTTATAGCATAAAGTTGCTTTAAAATCAGAAAACCCAAATAGCTTTTGCCCAAGTACAAATAATATCTGGGACTTTCCTCTAGCAGGGCGCATGCGCAAGCTATAAAGATGTTTATGCCCCCACAGGCAACAAACATTACTCTCCATGGAGCCAGTCGAGGTTCTGCGTGTTCATGATCCAGAAATGTTCTGGTTTCAAAAAGAATGGTAAATCCTAAATAAAGTAATAATCCTTAAGTATTTTAAAAGGGCTCTGCGGCTGCGCCTCCAATGTAGATTTTGAAATTTTAACATAAATCACAAAAATGATTGGTATATAAACGCCTAATCTATGGGTTACTGGGACGAAAATTAAGGTGACACTCGTGTCGATTAAATTCGAAAAAAATTTGGTAGCCGCCAAGAAGAAGATCTAACATTTACTCGACCAGAGAGTCATATATCCAAGAGTCAATCGGCAAGTATAGTAATACCATACATCTAACAAAGCCAATAAAATATCTCGATGAGGATCAGCGGGTGTCCGAATGAATGCAGGGACGGAATCGTTGCTGACAAAGCTGCGCTGCTATAAGATAATTGCAAAAATCGTTTGGACTGCTTCACCTACTAAAGTATAGTGGTTTATACCAAAACATGCAATAAAGTTTATATAAAGGAGGTTAAAAATGTGCCGGGTGTTAAAAATGGCATGTTTTCATTGTTTTAATAACTATATTACAAAAGAATAGTAATAACGAAAGAGTACAAAAAGTACTAAAGTTAACATATAGGACGGTTGTTATTTAATTAATTATAAATATACACAAAATAAAAGTAGAAAAGTCGGGAATCATAAAAATTTTTTTATTCATTTAGGTCAATCTCACTCTCACTGTCGTCGCCTAAATTTAAAATATTTCTCTCGGAAATACATCTCTGTTCGTATATGATTGTTCTACCTTTCTAACATGCGCTACACAATTTTTCCAGATTGTGTTTGAAATATTTTGCATATCGAACTGTATCAGTGATATCACAGGGGAATTTAAGGTTGGTGCAACATTATTCCTCCTTACGGCTGATTTCAACACATGTTCAATAGGGTTGAACATGCAATAATATGGAGGAAGTCTCAACACGATATTACCCATTTCCGCCGCCATAGTATCACAATAATGTTCTTTTTTTATTGACAGTAATCCCAGTACTTCAAGCAATTGCTTTTTCGTGTAATTTTTATCAAAATACATACCATTTTCTATCATATACTCTTGAATGGTAGCTTTTGTGTCATTCGAACAAGGAGCTTTATATTTTTGGCTGGCAAGGCCAAAGCGTTTTACATAAATCCGTTTTTTGTCTCAGCATTTACTATTGTAATTCGCTTTCCTTATCTGGAACCTTGTGTGTGTCATACCACGTTTCATCCAAATAAACGATATTTCTTCCATCCTGTTTATATTATGAATTTAAATAAGGCATTCCATTCTCCATCTTTTTAAACGGGTCAATTTCATGATGACTTGTCGGTTGTTGATTTTTCTCATTTTAAACCCGTTTCTTAATAAACACTTTGTTAGAGTCTCATGACGACACTCTATTCCGGTTTCATCTTTTTTTAACCTTTGCAATAACGTTTTTATAGTGGGAATCATTTGTTCTCTGTACATAGAATATATTTTTTTACGAATGATGTCGACATCACTTGCGTCTTTTTTTTAAAGCAAAGGTGTCGCTCTTTTTTCTTCTTTTCACTATCGGTTTATTCACAACAAACCATACAGTACTTAGTGACCTGCGTGTCAAAGCTGCTGCTTCTTTCACTGCACGATATATTGAAATTGTAGAACAATTTTGCGGGTTTTTTTCCACGGACGGAACATTTTTTTAATAAATTATTACACGTAATTGGCGTAATGGCAAAATCTTTAATCACCCCTCAACTTGTCTTAACTTCCGCATATAAAATAGAGTTTGAGATAATTTATATTTGCATTAATCCATACCTGGAATCCCTAGAAGTGGTACTCAAATATCGCACCTTGAACATTAGGGTTAAGGATTTGCATTTATAATGACTTTGTTAGATGTATGGTCCTACTATATTTAACCCATGGTTCGCAAATCATCATGGAGTAACATTCGATAGTGCCCTATCATTTGTTCCTCATATTCAGGATATTGTAAAGAAAAGCTACCGAATGCTTGGATTTATAATACGGAACTCTCAGTACCTTGAAAATATTTCTAGTTTAAAATTACTGTATTTTGCTTATGTCAGATCTAAATTGGAATACTCATCCATAGTATGGTCTCCGTACTATAATACTCACATTCACTCTATCGAAAATATTCAACGTAAATTTCTAAAATACCTCGGCTTTAAGCTTGATGGTGTGTACCCAGAGATTGGAATCCCAAATAAGATCCTTTGTGACAGATTCACTATCTCTTCACTGGAGGACCGGCGCAAGACGGCAGAGTTGCAATTTATTTTTAAGTTAATCCATAGCAAAGTTGATTCCCCTGTATTATTGCGTAATTTGAATTTTTTGGTACCTAGAACTTCAGCACGCTCTACGGTTCCATTTTATCTTCCATACATGCGCACCAATATTTACAAAAATTCTCCATTAATTCGGGCTTGTAACACGTGCAATCAAACTTGTGACCAATGTGACATATTTAATTGCAGTATCTCTAATTTAAAAAAGATCCGATTTTCTTAGTTTTTATTTCTGCTCTTATCTTAGATGTAGTTAATATCTTTTATTTTGTATTTCACTTTTATTCTAAGACTCGGTTATTGTAAATTACTGTATTTTTCCCACTCTGTAATTGGGTTAATTCCTGTTGGGTGGTGTAAATAAAATAAAATAAAATAAAATAAAATAAAAATAAAATAAAATCAAATGAAGAATGCTGTCTTTGACTACCGCTTATTGAATGTTATGACTGTCAGTGACTGGTACCCCTAACCCAACATCATATATTTTAGTTTTATTCCATAAGATAAACCCCATTTTTCCAAAATCGAGCTTGTAAAGGAATTTCATCAAATTGTAATGGCAGAATCTGATACTGAAAAAACCGCCATCATCACCCCTTTGCATTTAAAGTAACAAAACTTTTATATGCAATCTGTAATGGTTCAAAATGTTTAAACCTTTTCTTCTTTAATCATTTTTTTACAAGGGGTCACAAGATTATTATATTTTTCGTAAACTAAATCTTATTTTGTCAAACATAAATTGTGAGTTTAATGTAGAGAAAAAAAATTATACAAAACCAATTGAAAATGTATTTGTAGGGTTAAAAAACTGTGTGTCCATATTAAAACTCAGTTATTATTTGTATTTTTGTCTGGTTACCCATCCGATAAGAAAATCTAAAAACCGACCTCGGACGTCCTCGCACAGCATTTTAAACGTATGTGCCAATTCTTATGTTTAGTTCTTACCAGAAGTGACGAAATAACCCACGCTCCAGAAGAAACCACACATTGATAGATAAAACCCTCTTCTGTCCTGAGGAAGAATCTCGGCCAATAATAGCCTAAGAATTACATTATTCGTTTCTAGCCTAAAGCAAACATCACAAATAATGTTTATGACAAAATGAACAGAGAATAAATAAGCAACGATTTTTTTGAAAACATAAAAAATACATTTTCAGGCAAAAGCAAAGTATTCAAAAGTCGTTCATTTCCAGTCAATCTAGCAAAAAAGTGGAAAAAAATAACAAATCTTGAAAAAATTACAGATTTTTGACATATATTTTTTAGTCTCGTTGTTTATGGGCGTAACGAGCTGAAATTTGGTATGTATGTACGGATTGGGGCCTACTATTAAAATACAAGATGGCATCCTGCTAATGTGAAAAATAGGTCCTCGATATTTGAAACTACCTTCTCTCATTATCATTGACCTAACTTTCTAATCCATTTAGCCGTGATTGTGAAATTTTACGCACAAACTAACCATAAATGTCTTAATTTAAAAATTTGGGTACACCTGTCGTCCGTCAAAAATTACGCCCGCCATCTCCATCCATAATTTGAACGAAAAGTAATTTTAGAAAAAGTTCGTCAATAGGGGGGACCGAGAGGGGGAGGGGTAAAAGTTAATGTATTTGCCATTAGTCTTATATCGGCTTGTACATATGTTATTATAACTTTTTTCCTAACAAAATCTGTCCTTTAATAATTTTTGTAACACTATTTTGAAAAACTTAAGCACTTAGAAACCTGTATTTTTAGTATGTTGTTAAGGGCTTTACTAGAAACCTGTTCGGAGAAATTTGGTTATCTTTCTATTTAAAATGGCCGACTTAGATATGCAACATTTAATGTAAGATGGCGATAACCCAATTTTTATATTAAGACGTTCATGGTTAGCCTGCGTCCCAAATTTAATAATCATGGCTTAATGGATTAGGGTTAGGTCAATGATAATAAGAGAAGGAAGTTTCAAATATGGCGGATTCATTCATTGTTTACATAACCAAAACGTCAATTTAAGCTGGTTACGCCCATAAACAACGATGCTAAAGAAAATTATGTCAAAAATCTGTCATTTTTTCAATATGGCGGACCTCGGATCCAGGGGATTTTAATGTACTTTCGGCATGTTGTTTATAAAGGTATTCTAAAGCTCTATCCCAAAAATGACATGACATTTTCAGGCAAAACAAGGTATTTAAAATTCGTTCATTATTTAATAACCTTTAATTTGAATCAATAACTACAATAAGCATTTTAGGATGATGTCATTTAGAGTCGGCCATATTGTCTGGTGGGCACACAAACTGTAGCTGTGCAATAGCAATGGAAAACTTGTGTTTTTTAAATTTGCTAGACTTAAAAGTGCGTTAGTTTTGTTCGCTAGTTTAAAAGTAGAGATACTTTTTTCTGTCAGGGGAAATGTCGAAGTGTTGAATTGAAGGCACATTTTGTAAAAACTAAGACACGGCTACACTCTATTCCAAATTGCTGCGGACCAGTTTTTTGACACTGATAATGACAGTCCCATTTATCTTCTGTGTTTAATTGTCAGCCGCCATATTGAAATTAGTCCGGAGAATTTGGAATGAGGTGTAGGAGCACTTTTTTGATTTTTTGACGATTAAGCTAAAATTTCTAAGTTTTAAGTTATATTTTCGAGAACATCTGGAGTTTTATAGCCCCGATGCATATCTTTCGGTAATACCAAGTGGAGAAAGGCCCTTGGGTTTTTCTTGTAAATTTTACGACCTCAACTGGACTTTAGCTTTTTTGTTTATACAATTTAGTTGATTTTTGTTTTTACAAATAGCGGGCCAGGTATTTTAGTCCATATATCTAACGTGACTTATGCCACACTGATGAGATCAAACTAAGTTCGAAACACGTGTTTGTGACTAGTTTTAAGGTGTTCTAAGTTTTAAGGTATATTTTCGATAACATCTGCTCTGTATGTTGATGGAGTTTTATAGTTTCGATGCATATCTTTGAGTAATAACAAGTGGAGAAAGGCCCTTTTGAGTGTTTCTCGTAAAATTTCTTTCTAAGGCTGCCGATTCAAATATCACATGTCCCATTTTAAGTTCAGTTCAGTTTTCACTTAACAATGGACTTCGAGCCCTGAGGCACCTGCATCCAGTGGTTGTCTCACTTGAAGGCGTGAACTTATCATCCACGTCTAGGATAATCCTATCCCTCCAAGAAGTATAGCCATTATAATAAAAAATAATTTTTTCCCACACGCCTGGTTACTGTCCAGGCCAATTTAATTTACTGCGAAATCCGCCCCCGCCGTTTAACCTGCCTGAATAAAAGAAACCGACACACCGATGCCAATTTAATTAACGAGAATATCCGATTCCCTCCGGCCTGGTTACCGGAGTGAATAAAAGAAATTGACACTGGCAATTATTAAATCTCGTTTTACAACATGGAACGATATCAATTTGTTTTATTCTATATTAGTAATTTTTCTTATTCTTTTAACTTTTATTATTATTTTTTGTTTATTTTTTATTGTTCCTACTTAACGTTGCACATTTTTTTTTTAAACGATCACGATAGAATTGCGTCCCGCTTTGAACGTCATTTCAACATTTTCTGACCTAAGGTCACTGACAGAAAAAAATAATCTCTACTCTTAATAATCAAAATATATAGGAAGGTTCTAAATTAGAATTTTTACCGCAATATAGGAGCGGCGGAACAAACTAAATGCAGTTTTTAAACAGTGAGGGAAAACTTAAGTTAACCCTTTAAAACAAGGAAATGTGAGTGAATTTGCCCAGACCAGTGAAAAAAGTATTGCTGGAAAATTCTAATAAAACATTAGTTTTTTTTTAAGTACATCGCCAATCAGTGAAGAATATCTACTATTAATTATAATTTGTGAAGATACCACAAAACAATGCAACAACAACAACATAAAATCCGTTGAAATTACACTCCAAGTTCTTATGCAAATTTAGCTTTTGTGTGCCTCCAATCAATATGGCTGCTTGCCACTACACGTGACCTAAAATGCCTATTTGTTCAAGTTGAATAATTTGTAATCGTCTAGAAGGGACCCTACCCGACCCTTCAATTTTCCCCGTAACGTACCCTAATCCCAAAAAGAGCGTAGCTCCAACTAGAATCAATGCATTATACGCAAATGCAGCGATAAATGAGGACATAAAGATAAATATCAAAGTGTAGGTCAGGTATTTCTTGCGTCCATATCTGTCCATAAATATGCCGGTGAAGATTTCGCCTAGGAGTTTACCTAAAAAGAACCACAAACAATTAAACTGCGTGACACGATTTCGGTACGCGAAAAACTGATTGCCATTATAGTTTTCGATTAGTTAAAATATGTAGGTTACCTACCTAAGAAGCACTACGTGATAAAAAAATATAGTACATTGTGATCAACGGCCCTTAAGGGTTATTTCTAAAGTTCGACCGGATAACTTTTAACTCCTTAAGAGACGCCACATATTTTTCTTACACTGTTTTGGACATGAGCGTTTTAGTGTGCATAGTAATCTTTAATTCTTTTTGGAAAAACAGACAACTCGATTTTTCAGAAATATAAAGGTATTTTCCGGAGTGCACAGGCTTTTAGAAAAAAGAAAACTTAGTTTTTATTTTCGCTAAAGCAAGGAAATATAAAAAGGAAAAATGTAATCCAGAGGAAATTGTGAGTATTTCTCAATTTTTTTTTTGTAAATCGGGTTTGTTCTAAACCGCAATTATTTTGAGGCTTTTGGGATAGATGACAGCACCAGAGCTTTTATTTTGAAGAAAATTGAGAATTTTTAAAAATTCTTCAGATATTTTTTTTTAAGCATTTAAATTATCACCCCTGCAAAAATGCAGAGGCAAAAACTCTTCTGGGGTGCGTTCAGATTGAACGTCAGGTGACGCTCGGGCGCGCCCTGGCCGTTCAGATTGCTTTGGTTAAAATTTACCTGGCTGTTCAGATTGTCGGTAGATTTTTACCGGACTCTACCCAAACGCGCACTTTCGCACCCCACGAAATAGCTTGATAAAATTTGTCCCACATGCGCAGATCAAATACACAACTATTTCTAACCTTATTTCAGAGACAATATTTTTTGTATTTGTATTTTTTAAATTTGAAGTCTAGTTTTTGGCAATGGAAAGAATCAGTACACATTCCCATAATTTGGTTTTGGATGAGGAAGGCAATTTTGTTCTAGATGGAACAATCAAGAGTGGTGAAGTGAGTGAAAAAGTGGAGAAGGTGAATCATCCTCAACGAGCAGTTCTTCATTTATAAACGCATTTACTATTCTTCTCTTCAGTCTGAATGCACTCCTGAACGGGAGTCGACCATTATTTTTTCATTATTTTCTTTTGTTTTTCAAAGTTATTATTGTTGCATATTTTGCAATCTTTGGGTCATTATAGTATCTCATAGTTATATGGTATAAAGCCACAGTGTCGATTCTTAGAATAGGAAATTTATTCCTATAGTATATAAGTACGTAGCCTTAGGAATAGATTGTAGTTTGCACCTGAAGACGATTAGAGATTTCACTGATCGAAACGTCGTGTATAAATAAAATATAGACAATGAAAGTCCGAAACAAAGAGTTAATTTCATACAGACATTAGGTAGATTTTGGTTAGACGTTTTAACGGAAAATTTCGTTACTCTTATGGTTACCGTTACCGTAAATAAAGGTAACTTCAAGAGGTTAAAAATAGAGCTTTTGAACGTAGTCAATCGTTTGGCGGTAAACATAACCTTACTTTTTTATTTTCTTTTGTTTTTTTCTCAAGTCTTTTTTTTATTTGCTTTTCTAACCATATCATGGAGGAAAATATTAATTTAGTAATAGGACTGGGAGACGGACACCCCAACATAAATTTAGTCAGGCAAATGATTTTGCAAGATATATTTGGTGAAGTTATAAAAGAAAACGAGCCTGCAAACTTATTTGTACTTATTCACCTGTTTATCAAAAAAAAAACGGTAAAAAAGGCACCCCACTACTCCTATAAACACGGTTAACAAAAAATAAAATCCAAATATTCCAAATACACAAAATCTTTGTAAAACAAAACAAACTTTTATAACCTAAAAATCTTCCGCCGCAGAATCACATCGTTCGTTGTCTTTTTAACGGTAAAGGTAGTCGCTATTTGACGCTAATTTGTCGCTATTCGACGCTAAAAACTTTTAATAAATGTAACAGTCTGACAGAGCGCTACTGCGCCTGCCCAAAATAAAGGTAAGGGTAATAGACTGACAAAAACTCTAACCAAAATCTCCCTATTATATCTTACCAATTACTAGGCTAGTAAAAATCTTCAAAGCCACGTTTTTGGGGATAAACAGCTGGTCACAAGTAGACAGAGCCAATGCCCACGGAACTGCTGAAAATGTCACTCCTTGTGCGAAATTAACAAAGCATATTATTCCCACAATGAATTTTGAGTAAAGTCCCCATCCTACAATAAAAAATAGAGACTTATCTGTCGGCATAGACTGACTTCAATAAAGTCTGCTAATTTATGGATGGCCCCTAAGTTGGTTACTGAACCCAGCAAACAAGGAGAGGTGGCGGTAAACAGTCGGTCACTAAGTGATACCGGCGGATTTCTGACGGGACGTATAGTCACTTGCAATGCAGCCGCTAAAATCGTCCTGTATTTCGGAACGTATAATCGAATTTTTTGGTGAGCGGACTGACGTCATGTTTTTGAATCTCTATTTGATACATTGTTTTAGACAGCGACAATAAATATGTAGAAAAATCAAAATGACAACAACACATTATTTGACATGCGAACTGTTGACAACAAAGAAATACGTTTTCAGAGGCAAAAATGACGTCAGTCCGCTCATCAAAAAATTGGACTATATTTGGCTCTCGCTAATTCGAATTCATTCCGAGGTTGGTTAAAACGCCACCAAAATGGGCTTTCAAACGAGTAGGTTCTTTGCTTGCTGAAAAACGCGTGACCGTATTAAGCGTTTTGTGGCTTCGTAGGCGCCAGCTCTACGCAACCTTTCTCGCGGCGAAATTAATATTTTTATGGTTCACAACGGTTGAAGTTAAAAGACAGATTTGATATAGAAGGCTCGTGGCGTAGTGGTAGACTATCAGACTCTCACCCGGGACGCGCAGGCTCGGATCCCGGTTACGTCCAACACTTTTTTTTTTTTTAATTACAGCTAAAATACTCGCGCCCACCCGCCTGTCCGCTGATACATGCCCAAGCGGTCATGGGCGGTATAGATGCAGTGGCGCCCCAAGTTGTCGAGCCGCTAGCTGGCCGCCGAAAAATTGTAAGAGATGCGCTAGCGTCCAGACCACGTTGTGTTTGTTGGGAACGTTCTTGCTACTATTTCTGACTTGGCACCTATAATTAAAGGTCGCAGCAATGCGCCCAAAAAATCTCTGACTGGATAGCACGAACGTTAGTAAGTAACTTCAACTTTGCAAAAAATAACTGCGTTCGTTGTTATGGTTTGAGAGAAAATTTAAGTGAAACTTTCTTGAAAAATGCCAGGATTTGTTCCAGTCATTTCATAACAGATGGTTAAAGAGCCTAATGGTAGAGCCATGATGAACCTTAAAATAATTTAGTTAAATTCCTGTTAAATTATTTTTAGATGTAATTTAATAATTTAGACGTTTATTTAAACAGAAAGAAAAATTTACAAAAGAAGAACTTAGACTAATAAAATCAAAATAAACGTGCATTGCTGCTGCCGAAATAGTACAACACTTTGTGCCTATTTGTGTGGCAATTGTTTGCTCTACTATAGTTTTACTTGTGCGCATTTTCACATTTGTCATTAGTATCTACTTTGCGTTTGATTCAGAAAAGTATTAATTTCCTCACGAGGATAAACTTATAAAAACCACTCCACTACGTTTTTCTTAAAACTAACAAAGTTGTTACAAGACTTTATGTATGTGCTAAAATACTCTTATGATAGGACACATTTTTTGGTAAATTTAAAGACTGTAAAGAACTTAAACACTTTATGCTTTGAACAATTACAATTTTTGCTGTTTTTTGGATAAAAATTTCAAAATAAATTTCATATGCACGACACCACTAACGTTGACAGACAGATGCCAAAACAGACATTTTTATTAAACTTTCTCTAAAATACTTTTTTATAGCCTGCTTCAAAAACCTTAAATATTTTTTATTTTATCAGAGAAATTTTTTTTTTGTCAGTACTTTTTTTGAACGTTTAAAAAACAGTGAACAATTGAAAAATTTGAGTGTTTTATTCCAGAAATCAAAAGTTTCTAAAGAAAGCTTTAAAATGTGAGCAAAATCATGGCATAAAAATGTGAAAAACATAGTAAAATTTGCCAAAAACGCTACCCCTTATATTATGCTAAAATAGTTTCAGCCTTAAAAATAATATTTTTTTAACCTTTGCGCGGAACTGTCAAAAATAGTGCCGATTTAAAGTCAGGGGATGCCAACTTTATGTACCAATAAGTTCCTAATATTAAAATGATATATGATTCTTAAGGAAACTATTCCCCTGATACAAAATATATATTAGACAATTTTGACGATAACTCAAAAGCGTCTAGACGGATTTTTATAAAATTTGACTAAAAAAACCCTTTGGCATTAAGCGGCGAGCTGATTAGTTTTTGATAAAGATGGAAGAAGAGAGTAGGGCGGAGGGTTAAACGTTTCGAAACTTAGCAGCTAGGGACACCCGATTTTTACATTTTGATAATTGTTAATTATATTTTTAACAAAGACTATATGGGAGTGTTGAAGTCCGTTAGATCCGTATAATTATAAAAATCTTAACTCACGAGTCGTAGCAGCAAACAAAACCTCGAACTTCGTCAAAGTCTTCTGGTACGGCCATGATGGTACACCCACATAGCAATGAAAGAACATTTACATGCATAGCATATGCGTTAAACCTCCTTTTAAGCATGTACTTTTGAGCACATCTTTATATCTTGGCACAAACTATTTAAGAATATGCTAAAGTACCATTTTAGCAGGTCCTTTAGAGTATATCTTTAACACATGTAAAGCATGTACACCAAAAAGTGCACCCCAGTGGAGTTGAAAGGGCACTTTTTATGATGAATACAAGATAACTGAATAAGAAGTATTTCTTTAAAATTAAAAAACAAAAATAGTTAATCACAGAGATATATAGTTGTGACCAGGACGCTTATTCTTGATCGACCGTGAGGTGAGATGAGCGAAATTCTCCGTGGAAAAAGGTGGTGAAAAAACTCACCTCACCTCACGATCGTTCAAGAATAAGCGTCCTGGGAACTGAGGTCAAATATACTAATTATGTTAAATAGAGTACTTTTTTTTAGATAATGTTGTAGTATACATGTATGTACTATTAATTTGCGCTGTTATCTTTATGTGTCTTTTTTTGCGCATTTTTTTTCCGAGTTTTTTTTGCGTGCTTTTTCCTGTCTAATTGTTGCCTTTTTGGTAATACAAATTTTGCTTATTTTAAAACGGATTTTAATTATTTTTTAACTATAAGCGCGTATTTTCCTATTTACATATTCTGTGGTTTTTTGGGAGAAGTATACATACCGAGTATGATAATAGAATGATAGACATACTATTAGCATGAAAATATAATGTAACTATAAGAACATTCTAAAATTTGTGCACATTCCTAAAGCGTTACCCACACGACTGGGAATCGGGTGTAAAACACAAGCTAAGCACCTGACAAGGACATCTGTAAGTAAATTCTATGCACGTGAATAGCATGTGATGAAGGTATCTGTTAGCATATCCTAAGAACCTTCATAGCATGTGATTCGGGTGGAACGTAACCTATTTGTGGCACCTGAATATAATGTTCTAATGGTGATTTAGAATATCCATAGCATATCCTTTTTATTTTTAGGATATTCTATGCACCTGATAAGGATGACCAGTTCCTATGTGTGCTAAGCACATGCCAATCATCTGCTATTAGCACATCCTAAGAACATGCATAGCATTTCATTTTATTTTTATTTAGACAAAACCTAACCTCAATGACCCACCACAAGTTTGAAAGTTGACAGAAGTCCAAACGCCTTAGATTGTTGTTGTTGTCACATGTGAAGTTTTCAGGTTAAGTTTTTGTGACAGAAATTTTGGAGGAAAGAGTATTTGTTAACATTTGTGCCACATTCTTAAGACATTTTTTTTTCAAGGGTCTCAAGGGGAAATCTTGCATAAGACGCCCGAACTACTTTCCTGCCGGATTCCTTTCTCCTCTACCAGGAGATCCCGGGTAGTGTCGGATTCCTACCGACTAAAACCACTCGATTGTGACTCCAACCTACCTGGACCCCAATTTTTGAAACGGGAACGTGTGGTTTTTTGTGCGAATCATCACCAGTCGATAGGGATCTATCCCATGATGTATTTTTGAATGATGAAAACCTTCTCACATTTTCGCAAAAAGTGGGAGATCCGATCCGGCTGGTTTCAAGTGAGAGAACACCGCTTTTTTCGAGAGACGCCTGCGTAGAACACACGATTTTCTAACCTCTATTACTCATGTTGTTTTTTTAATTTGTGTCTGTTGTATTTTTTTAAAAGGATAAATTTGGAAATTAAAGGTAAGAAAATCAACGAGATGCTTCCACAATTTTTGACCCGTTTTGCAGGGAAAATAGTTGGAAAAAGTTCCTGCTCGAAGTTTCGGGTGTTTGGCCATTAATTCTATGATAATTTTTTTTTTGGATTGTGTTAAGTGGGGCCTTCCTTTTAAAAGGAACGCCCGAGCTTCCTTCCCCACTCATTTTTATTTAAAAAAAAAAAACAGAAAACCAACCACGGAGGTGAATTGCAAAAACCAAAGAAGTTTTTCCAGAAACTTAGGTTAATTCGGCACTGCGGCAGAGAAATAGTTAGTTAGAGTAGGCATTTAACATGAAAAAGTAGTTCGTTTGTACCAAAGTAAACATGGAAATGATGCACACGATCAAGGGCAGGTTGAAAAACACAGCGGTCGAATAGCATGTGATGTGATCTATCCCGGGATCGATCACATCGCTTAGGAGAACGTTCCTTCTCTCACAATTCAAAAATTGGGGTCCTGGTGGCAAGCTACAGTCACTGCCCACCGGCCATGTCTGGCTTATTGTGCACCCTCTTGGTTCCTAGGCTCACCACTCCATTAATTTTGTCTCCTGTGCAAGTTTGTACGGGTCTTTAATGGAGTAGTCCCCAGTCCATATTAGGTCTAGTTCAACTTCCACAAATATTAGGTGCCTTTTGCGATCCAGTGCCTTGCATTGACATATTACATGTTCTACTATTTTCGGTTTCCTGATTGCATCCGTGACACAGGCCCATGTTGTTTAGGTGAACTTTAACCGCCATATGGCCATAATTTTAGTCACATTTTATAGTTTTCTTTTCAAAATGTCGATTCGTAGAATAAAAAACTCACTCTTTTCAAGTTTTCACTATTTCTTAGCGTTTAAAAAAGGTAGTGGCTAAAATAGTGCTTTTTTTACAAAAAAGCACAGTTTAGCTGCGAGTTGATATCACTATTTTTTTTAATACCTTTATCATAAAATCCAAAAAAAAACAGAAAAATACTTTTTTTTATGCCTTCATCAAAAACATGATTATAGTAACTGTTTGCAGATAACTAAAGCATGACTTTTTTGGTTACCGATGCAAAAAAACTTTTTTTTTGTTCACGGGTACAAAAAAAGATATCTGTCCGTTTTTTACCCAAATGTAAAGAGAAATAGCGCAAAATAGTAATATTGAAAAAGTTTACAAAAAATAATTTAAAAACATCGTCAAAGTATGAAACTGTCAAAGATTAAAATGTCGCAGCAATGAACGTTACCGAGTAAAAAGGCACATCACTATGGAAACGACTGATTTATAGTGTAAAGATGGTGTGTGTGTGTAAAAGTATTTTCCTGTTTTTCTTGGATTTTTTTATAAAGGTATTAAAAATAATAGTGTTCACAACTTGCGGCTAAACTGTGTTTTTTTTACTCGCGTTTTTAAATACGTCGCTGCGCTCGTTATTTAAACCAACGCTTGTAAAAAAAGCACTATTTTAGCCACTAGTTGTGAAAACTACTATTAAAAATCTCGAACGAAGAGAACTTTTCGCAACACACGATCTTTACACTATAAATCAAGGCGGCTGGTAAATGAAAGAACAATCGTTTCCATAGCGATGGGTCTTTTTACATGGTGACGTTTATTGTTGCGACATTTTAATCTTTGAGTTTCCCAAGTTGAAGTATTTTAATCTTTGACAATTTGATATTTTGACGATATTTTTTTATGATTTTTTCGGAAATACTTGGTGAAAACCGGGGGAAATGGCTTAATTCTTGGGCAAAGATAATTAGATTTTTTCAATATTACTATTTTCCGCTACTTCTCTTTAACTTTGGGTAAAAACGGACAGAAATATTTTTTTGCAACCGTGATAAAAAAAAAGTTTTTTTTGCATCGGTAACCAAAAAAGCCATGCTTTAGTTATCGGCAGAGACTTACTAAAATCATGTTTTTGATGAAGGTATAAAAAAATATTTTTCCTCCGTAAAAATGAAAAATATTTAAGAATGTTAAACAAATATAGTAGTTTTAACAACTAGTGGCTAAAATAGTGCTTTTTTTTACAAGCGTTGGTTTAAATAACGAGCGCAGCGAGGTATTTAAAAACGCGAATAAAAAAAGCACAGTTTAGCCACGAGTTGCTAACACTATTTTTCTTAATACCTTTACTAAAAAATCCAAGAAAAACAGGAAAATACTTTTAAAAATCTCGGACGAAGAGAATTTCTAGCAACACACCATCTTTACACTATAAATCAAGGCGGCTGGGAAATGAAATAACAATCGTTTCCATAGCGATGTGTCTTTTTACTCGGTGACGTTCATTGTTGCGACATTTTAATCTTTGACAATTTGAAATTTTGACGAAATTTTTAAATGATTTTTTCGTAAATACTTGGTGAAAACTGGCGGAAATGGCTTAATTCTTAGGCAAGAATAATTAGATTTTTTCAATATTACTATTTTCCGCGATTTCACTTTAATTTTTAGTAAAAAACGTACAGAAATCTTTTTTTGCACCCGTGAAAAAAAAAAGTTTTTTTGCATTGGTAACCAAAAAAGCCATGCTTTAGTTATCTGCAGACAGTTACTAAAATCATGTTTTTGGTAAAGGTATTAAAAAATAGTAGTTTTAACAACTATTGGCTAAAACAGTGCTTTTTTTACAAGCGTTGGTTTAAATAACGAGCGCAGCGAGGTATTTAAAAACGCGAGTAAAAAAAGCACAGTTTAGCCGCGAGTTTTTAACACTATTTTTTTTAATACCTTTATCAAAAAATCCAAGAAAAACAGGAAAATACTTTTAAAAATCTCGAACGAAGAGCACTTCTCGCAACATACCATCTTTACACTATAAATCAAGGCGGCTGGTAAATGAAATAACAATGGGGTTTCCATAGCGATGTGCCTTTTTACTCGGTGACGTTTACTGTTGCGACATTTTAATCTTTGACAGTTTGAATTTTTGACGATTTCTTTAAATGATTTCTTCGTAAATACTTGGTGAAAATGACTTAATTTTTAGGAAAGAATAATATATATTTTTTTAATATTGCTATATTCCGCTATTTCTCATTAATTTTGGGTAAAAAACGGACAGAAATCTTTTTTTGCACCCGTAATCAAAAAAAAAGATTTTTTGCATCGGTAACCAAAAAAGCCATGCTTTAGTTATCTGCAGACAGTTACTAAAAATCATGTTTTTGATGAAGGTATAAAAAAAAAGTATTTTAGAGAAAGATGAAAATAATTTAACGCCATTTTTTGATAAAAAATTGTAATTGTTTAAAGCGAAAAAACTGTGTAAGACATAAGGTAGTATTAATTTATTTGAATTAAAGGTTCTTTAGAGTCTTTAAAATTATCAAAAAACGTGTCATACTTTAAAGTATTTTAGCAGATCAAAACATATTTTAAGAGGTAATTAACAAACATATATTAGGCTTCATCATGGCCGTACCATTCGTTTTTGAGGTATTATTTGGATTTTATGGAGATCTATACGTGCCTGCTGGCCCCATTTATTTTTCCCAACCCTCTAATCCCCCTACGCTAAAAAAAAACTGCGACGCCAATTCTAAAATTCTGTTTTTGATAAAAGTATAAAGAAGATTACCAGTGGCTTTTAAAAATTGTTCAAAGGGCGCTACATCTCTAACTTCCGTAGCAGCCGCGGTGTTAGAGCTCGGATTAGGGCTGCTACTTTCCATTTTCTACGTATCTTTGTAAAAGATTTTTTCTAAATGTATAGTTTGTTTTTGTTCTTTAGAGTCTTTAAAATTATCAAAAAACGTGTCATACTTTAAAGTATTTTAGCAGATCAAAAAATATTTTAAGAGGTAATTAACAAAAATATATTAGGCTTCATCATGGCCGTACTATTCGTTTTTGAGCTATTATTTGGATTTTATGGAGGTCTATACGTGCCTGCTGGCCCGATTTATTTTTCCCAACCCTCTAATCCCCCTACGCTTAAAAAAAAACTGCGACGCCAATTCTAAAATTCTGTTTTTGATAAAAGTATAAAGATTACCAGTGGCTTTTAAAAATTGTTCAAAGGGCGCTATATCTCTAACTTCCGTAGCAGCAGCGGTGTTAGGGCTCGGATTAGGGCTGCTACTTTCCATTTTCTACGTATCTTTGTAAAAGATTTTTTCTAAATGTATAGTTTGTTTTTGTTTCATACACGACTTTGATTTTGTCAAAAATAATTATTTTAACTGATTGCTTTGAAATAGTCAAAAAATTTATATCAGAGCAACACCGTCTCAAGTAAAAAGCTCATTTTCGTTTTAGTATCCTTCGGCCTCAGGTCAGTCACGCTACACCGCCCCCCCTCAAAGATATTCGAATTTTGATATGCTTATAATTTCGAACCAATTTCTAACTAATTTTGAAGCACTTTTGACAATTTGAAATTTTGACGAAATTTTTAAATGATTTTTTCGTAAATACTTGGTGAAAACTGGCGGAAATGGCTTAATTCTTAGGCAAGAATAATTAGATTTTTTCAATATTACTATTTTCCGCGATTTCACTTTCATTTTTAGTAAAAAACGTACAGAAATCTTTTTTTGCACCCGTGAAAAAAAAAGTTTTTTTGCATCGGTAACCAAAAAAGCCATGCTTTAGTTATCTGCAGACAGTTACTAAAATCATGTTTTTGGTAAAGGTATTAAAAAATACTAGTTTTAACAACTATTGGCTAAAACAGTGCTTTTTTTACAAGCGTTGGTTTAAATAACGAGCGCAGCGAGGTATTTAAAAACGCGAGTAAAAAAAGCACAGTTTAGCCGCGAGTTTTTAACACTATTTTTTTTAATACCTTTATCAAAAAATCCAAGAAAAACAGGAAAATACTTTTAAAAATCTCGAACGAAGAGCACTTCTCGCAACATACCATCTTTACACTATAAATCAAGGCGGCTGGTAAATGAAATAACAATGGGGTTTCCATAGCGATGTGCCTTTTTACTCGGTGACGTTTACTGTTGCGACATTTTAATCTTTGACAGTTTGAATTTTTGACGATTTCTTTAAATGATTTCTTCGTAAATACTTGGTGAAAAGGACTTAATTTTTAGGAAAGAATAATATATATTTTTTTAATATTGCTATATTCCGCTATTTCTCATTAATTTTGGGTAAAAAACGGACAGAAATCTTTTTTTGCACCCGTAATAAAAAAAAAAAGATTTTTTGCATCGGTAACCAAAAAAGCCATGCTTTAGTTATCTGCAGACAGTTACTAAAAATCATGTTTTTGATGAAGGTATAAAAAAAAAGTATTTTAGAGAAAGATGAAGATAATTTAACGCCATTTTTTGATAAAAAATTGTAATTGTTTAAAGCGAAAAAACTGTGTAAGACATAAGGTAGTATTAATTTATTTTAATTAAAGGTTCTTTAGAGTCTTTAAAATTATCAAAAAACGTGTCATACTTTAAAGTATTTTAGCAGATCAAAACATATTTTAAGAGGTAATTAACAAAAATATATTAGGCTTCATCATGGCCGTACCATTCGTTTTTGAGGTATTATTTGGATTTTATGGAGATCTATACGTGCCTGCTGGCCCCATTTATTTTTCCCAACCCTCTAATCCCCCTACGCTAAAAAAAAACTGCGACGCCAATTCTAAAATTCTGTTTTTGATAAAAGTATAAAGAAGATTACCAGTGGCTTTTAAAAATTGTTCAAAGGGCGCTACATCTCTAACTTCCGTAGCAGCCGCGGTGTTAGAGCTCGGATTAGGGCTGCTACTTTCCATTTTCTACGTATCTTTGTAAAAGATTTTTTCTAAATGTATAGTTTGTTTTTGTTCTTTAGAGTCTTTAAAATTATCAAAAAACGTGTCATACTTTAAAGTATTTTAGCAGATCAAAAAATATTTTAAGAGGTAATTAACAAAAATATATTAGGCTTCATCATGGCCGTACTATTCGTTTTTGAGCTATTATTTGGATTTTATGGAGGTCTATACGTGCCTGCTGGCCCGATTTATTTTTCCCAACCCTCTAATCCCCCTACGCTTAAAAAAAAACTGCGACGCCAATTCCAAAATTCTGTTTTTGATAAAAGTATAAAGATTAGAGTGGCTTTTAAAAATTGTTCAAAGGGCGCTATATCTCTAACTTCCGTAGCAGCAGCGGTGTTAGGGCTCGGATTAGGGCTGCTACTTTCCATTTTCTACGTATCTTTGTAAAAGATTTTTTCTAAATGTATAGTTTGTTTTTGTTCCATACACGACTTTGATTTTGTCAAAAATAATTATTTTAACTGATTGCTTTGAAATAGTCAAAAAATTTGTATCAGAGCAACACCGTCTCAAGTAAAAAGCTCATTTTCGTTTTAGTATCCTTCGGCCTCAGGTCAGTCACGCTACACCGCCCCCCCTCAAAGATATTCGAATTTTGATATGCTTATAATTTCGAACCAATTTCTAACTAATTTTGAAGCACTTTTAAAAATTTTGAATCAAACTCCTTCCTGCTTTTTTTTGTATTTAAAATGGGGGGGGGGGTGCAGCCGGACGTCAAGCTACACTCCCCTCATTTATAACGTAGAGAAAAATCAAAAGCAACTATCTCAAAATTAAGAACTAATTCCTAATATCACCAAAAAGAATTTCGAAAAATCCATTAGTAACCCTGTTTTAAATATGGTGGGGGGTGCAGGTTGACGTCAAGCTACACCCCCTTCAAAAAAAAATTTGATATGCTTATAACTTTGAACTAATTTCGAAGTAATCTTGTACAACTTTAAAAATTTGAACCACTCTAATTTCTGTGATTTTTTTATATTTATTCAAAATGGGGGGTTTAGCCAATTGAAATCCAGTCAGTTTGGAAGGCATAGAAATATACTAGAAACGACTAGAAATCACGTAAGAAAAACTGTTTCCATCTTTGTTGGACTTTTATTCTTAGCAGGTAAAAAAAACAGGGTTACTAGTGGATTTTTCGAAATTTCTTTTGCTGATATTAGGAGTTCGAAGCTAGTTCTTAATTTTGGGATAGTTGCTAAGGGGGGTGTAGCTTGACGTGTAGCACCCCCCCCCCCCATTTTGAATACAAAAAAAAGCAGGAAAGAGTTTGATTCTGCACCTCCCATTTTGAATATAAAAAAAAACGAAGGAGGAGTTTGTTTAAAAATTTTTAAAAGTGGTTCAAAATTAGTTCGAAATTGGTTCGAAATTTTAAGCATATCAAAATCTTTGGGGGGGGGAGGGGTGACTTGACTTGACTGACCTTCGGCCTCCTATTGCGGCCATATAGACAACAAACTATCACCCAGTTCCCACCTACAACTTTTTCGTGCGTGCCCGCTCACGCGTTACATAACTGTCATAAAATTTCATATTGACATCATGTGAGGCGTGAGTGAGCACTCACGAAAAAGTCGTAAGTGGGAACCGGTAGAGGCCCTTTATACATTTGACAGTTATTGTTTTACCAGAGGTGGGCAACTCATATTGCCCTCTCTTTCTATTTTTTTTTTCATATTTGCATGTAAAGCGGATTTTATGAAATGTGTGTGAAAATTTTTTGTTGTCTCTTTTTATAATTTCCCCAGACAGTTTTTAAAAGATTGATTTTTTTTGGTTTATAAAATATGTCAAGCTTTGACAAAAAAAAAATAAAAACAAACAGTGAATACACACGGTCGATATTAAAAGTGTAAATAATAAGTAAAATATAAAGACTCCTATGATCTATTTTTGTTACTCTTTTTCTTACAATAAAAATATGGAAACATAATTATTTATTACCGAAATACATGCTAAATCCGTATGTTTGTACCTACTGCTTGTAGCTCACTTACCTCGCAAATTCGGCTATTTTTATTAATTTTCCAGCTTGGTAAATGCATGTTTTGTTTTCACTTTTGCTGAGTTTCTTTCTCCGTTGTTCAAAGAAACAATACAAATGCGTCGACGCACGTATTTAACAGTTTTTAATACAGCATAACTCCATTTTAAACCTGACGTTTATTAATCAAAAATCTGATAGGGACAAAGTTATTTATTATCATTGACAACACACAATTTCAAACATTTCCCTAACAAACTGTCAAATCCAGTTGCTCACCTCTGGTAAAACAATAACTGTCAAAAATCGTTTACAGGGCCTCTGGGAACCGGGTGTTACAGAAAATCCATGTTTTACCCGTCAATTTGGATATAAAGATGGCAGCAACCATATGCTAAAGGGTACTAAAGCGGTGGAAGTTAACTGGCTTTTTAGTTGAGAAGGTGTGTTGAACAGAGAAGGTCAATAAGAGAGGAGAAGGCCCCATTTTTACAAGCTTCATTTTACTTGAAAGTCACTACGTTTACACCCGCATAAAACCTGTTTTATATGAGAATGGTTTTAAATAAAATCGCTTTCTCCGCGGATTTATATGTCCTATATTAAATATCATTAATCTTTCGACAAAACCAGATTTTAAATTGGAAGCAATGTGCCAAAAGCGTTTTTAAAGTGTTTAGACCATCCCTAAAATCGATTAAGTGCTTAAAGCGCTTTTAATGGCGTTTATACGACAAAATTTTTAAACCGTCCTTATACAGAGTGCTTCAGATTACTGCGAACATATGCCGGAAGAAGTCCAAATTGCCAGTGTACGTACACGCAGGGACACCGCACACCTATCAGTGGAGCAACCAACACTGAGACTTGCGATCACCGTTCACGGCTTGTGTTTAGTATGCCTCTAACCACGGTGCTATGTGGATTGTAGTCAATAAAACCGGAATTATGTCAATAAATACGCAAATTTTTATAACGTAATTTTCTTGTTTTTTGTCACTGATAAATTAGAGCGTTTTATTTTCAACTAACAACGTATTATAATGAAAAACGAAATAAAAGCAAGTTCTCAAAATAAAATAATACATTCTAAAAACCAAAAAGATTCTCCTCCCAGTCAAAAAAAAAATCAGAGCAAATGTTCCGAAAAGTCCTCCTTGCTCGGTTAGACAATATCCGAGCCTATTATAAAAACCCCTTCTAACGTTTCCAGGCATGTTAGGGCTTCTGCAATTTTAATCCGAAGTTCTTCCAAATTATTAGCCGTTTCATGCCCGTAAACTTTATTTTTGATATAACTCCGCAGATAGAAGTCATTAGGAGCAAGATCGGGTGATCGAGCTGGCCATAAAATAGTTCCCCGTGTACTTATAACCCGATTAGGAAATACATTATCAAGATATTCACTAACAAGGCCAACATTGTGAGCGGGACAAACATCTTGTTGAAACCATGTTTCACCAAATCTAACACCTAACAACTGCCTAGCAGTTGGAATAATATGCTGCTGCAGTAGATCCAAGTATCTGGAACCATTCAAATTGCCATCAATAAAAAATGGCCCAATTACGTGTTCCCCTACAATACCTTTATTTTTTGGTGATACTGTGTTCTTACTTCAAAATACAAATGCAAATTTTCCCTCAACCAATATCGAACGTGTGTTCAGTTATGACGATTCAATAATGGAAAGGTGCTCTCATCTGTGAAAAGAATAAATATCAGAAAGTTTTCATCACGATTAGTCCTTTCCATCATTGTTTCGTAAAATTTCATACGACGATAGTTGTCCTCCGGAAAAATTTGATGCGTTTTTGACGCTTCGTAAGAATGATAACTATTCTTTTTGAGAACACGTAAGACAGTGGCTGAAGACGCATCAACTGCTTCGGCAATTTGGTGGCTAGTTGCCTTTCGATTTTCTTCCACTGCAGCGCAAATCATCACATCTCGTACTTCTTGCTCGTCATTCAAAACAGTGGGTTTTTTTATGGTTTCTTGGCTTTACACAACCAAACTTTTCAAAATTCTGCACAAACTTATGAATCGTTGATAAACTAGGTTCTGGGCGATTTACAAAATTCTCCGGAAAAAGTTCTTGAATAAGTCTCAATGGTCTGCCTTGGTAGTACTATTTGACCATCTGCACTTTTTTGGCAACTTCGTAGACATCCATTTTTAGTTTCTATTCAGTTTTGTCGGTTTAAGGTCAGGAGAATGAAAAACAAATTTCATTTTTAGTTTTAAAAATGTATTATTTCACTTAAGAACTTACCAATCTGTTTCTCGCGCAAGGCAGAAATAAAACAAAATAATAAAAGCAAAATAAATTTCCAAAAGATAACACTGCAGCGTGTCGTGCGGCACAGAGAGTAAATTGGACTTGATTCCCCCTATGTTCGCAGTAGCCTGAATATAAAAGCGCTTTAAGAGGTCCGTATAAACAAAGTAACTGGTTTGTTTGTTTGCAGGCTTGCTTGCTTGTTTGTTAGTATCTATGTTTGGCACAAATCTTGCAAGTCAATTTTGGCTAACTTCTGCATATCCGATCAACTTGCTATGCGGCATTGGCGGCTCGTGGCAACCAAAACTAGTGAATCAATATTCATTAACCCTTTAGTTTTCATAATTGTTCCTATGGGGCAATTATTAAATGAAAAAAAAAATAAATAAAAAAGTTTTACCCGACCCGGCACGCGACTCTGAAAAAACAGTTTGAATCACTTGCTTTAGTTGATTCCTTGAGCACTAATAAGCGGGAACGTCGTTGAAGTTGGATTTGGATTCAGATTTAGATTTGTAAATATTACAGTGGACCAAATAAATCAAGAATAAATATTTTAAACGCGTTTATCTCTGCAATCAACTGCCCGATTTTGACGAAATCTGCAGGATAGTCTCCAAATACCTCCCTCCTCATAAATGACGAGTGTAAGGTTGATGCGAGTTCGCGTACGAGCAGCAGGCGAGTAACAACTTTAACTGGATTTTAGGCTTATGGGACACAAAATTTTGACTTGTATATATCCGATCGGCTTCAAATTTGTCATGCTTATATAGTTGCGATGACAACACAATACTATAGTGTAATGAACTTGATAGCTCCCCCTACTCGAAGGGGATGCAGGGGGGGTACAGTTGAAGTACGCCCGATTTTGTTGAAATTTGGTATGTGGGGGCATTTGGGGATGGCGATGACAAATTTCTAATCAGATTTTAAAAATTCGGTATGGCGGATTCAAGATGGACGATTTTTGGTCATGTTTTGCTAACCAATTTTAACTGACTTATACACATCCAATTGCCTTTAAATTTGGCATGCATTTATAGTTCCGGTGACAATACAATCATAATTATGGTATTATAAGGCAGCCCTTCCCTTTCCACGAGGGGAGTGGAGGGGGGAAACACTTACGTTTGTCTGATTTCAATCAAAATTGGTACAAGGGGGTTTTTGGGGATAAGGAATACAAATTTTTGGTCATGTTTTGCTAATCAATTTCATTTTTGGCCTTTTTAGATACTTTAAAGACGTTTCAAACGAGGTACAAAATGACCCCCCAGCAACAGTCCTTAACCCCAAAAAATTACCTTAAATTGGAAAATGGGACAATTTTGAAAAAAATGCATTTTTCAATCTCGACGTTGTCCATAGAATTTGATTTTTTGGTTTGATAGACGCTTTAAGGAGCTTTCTAATGACGTATGACATGACCCTCCAGCAACCGTCCTTCACCACAGAAAACGAATTTGATTTTTGGCTTTGATAGATACTTCAAAGACCTTTCAAATGACGTACGATATCGCCCCCCAGTTACCGTCCTTAACTCCAAAAAATGACATTATATTGTAAAATAATAAATTTTGAAAACAACATGCATTTTTCAATCTCGACGTTGTCCATAGAATTTGATTTTTGGTTTTGACAGACACTTTAAAGACCTTTCAAATGACGTACAAAAAATGAACTTATGTCGGAAATTAGGAAAATTTTGAAAAATATTAATTTTTTAATCTCGACGTTGTCCATAAAATTTGATTTTTGGCTTTGATAGATACTTTAAATACCTTTTAAATGACGTACGATATCGCCCCCCAGCGACCGTCCTTAACCCCAAAAAATGACATTATATTGTAAAATAATAAATTTTGAAAACAACATGCATTTTTCAATCTCGACGTTGTCCATAGAATTTGATTTTTGGCTTTGACAGACACTTTAAAGACCTTTCAAATGACGTACGATATGACCCCCCAACGACCGTCGTTAACCCCAAAAAATGAACTTATATTGGAAATTAGGACAATTTTGAAAAAAATGAATTTTTCAATCTCGACGTTGTCCATAGAATGTGATTTTTGGCTTTGATAGATACTTTAAAGACCTTTTAAATGACGTAGGATATCACCCCCCAGCAACCGTCCTTAACCCCAAAAAATGACATTATATTGTAAAATAATAAATTTTGAAAAAAACATGCATTTTTCAATCTCGACGTTGTCCATAGAATTTGATTTTTGTGTTTGATAGATACTTTAAAGACCTTTCAAATGACGTGCGACATGACCCCCCAGCAACAGTCGTTAACCCCAAAAAATGACATTATATTGTAAAATAATAAATTTTGAAAACAACATGCAATTTTCAATCTCGACGTTGTCCATAGAATTTGATTTTTGGCTTTGACAGACACTTTAAAGACCTTTCAAATGACGTACGATATGGCCCTTCAGCAACCGTCGTTAACCCCAAAAAATGAATTTATATTGGAAATTAGGACAATTTTGAAAAAAATGAATTTTTCAATCTCGACGTTGTCCATAGAATTTGATTTTTGGCTTTGATAGATAATTTAAATACCTTTCAAATGACGCACAAAAAATGAACTTATGTCGGAAATTAGGACAATTTTGAAAAAAATGAATTTTTTAATCTCGACGTTGTCCATAAAATTTGATTTTTGGCTTTGATAGATACTTTAAATACCTTTTAAATGACGTACGATATCGCCGCCCAGCGACCGTCCTTAACCCCAAAAAATGACATTATATTGTAAAATAATAAATTTTGAAAACAACATGCATTTTTCAATCCCGACGTTGTCCATAGAATTTGATTTTTGGCTTTGACAGACACTTTAAAGACCTTTCAAATGACGTACGATATGGCCCTCCAGAAACCGTCGTTAACCCCAAAAAATGAATTTATATTGGAAATTAGGACAATTTTGAAAAAAATGAATTTTTCAATCTCGACGTTGTCCATAGAATTTGATTTTTGCCTTTGATAGATAATTTAAATACCTTTCAAATGACGTACGATATGACCCCCCAGCAACCGTCGTTAACTCCAAAAAATGACATTATATTGTAAAATAATATATTTTGAAAAAAACATGCATTTTTCAATCTCGACGTTGTCCATAGAATTTGATTTTTGTGTTTGATAGATAATTTAAAGACCTTTCAAATGACGTGCGACATGACCCCCCAGCAACAGTCGTTAACCCCAAAAAATTAACTTATATTGGAAATTAGGACAATTTTGAAAAAAGTGAATTTTTTAATCTCGACGTTGTCCATAGAACTTGATTTTTGGCTTTGATAGATACTTTAAAGACCTTTCAAATTACGTACAATATGACCCCCCAGCTACCGTCCTTAACCCCAAAAAATTACATTATATTGTAAAATAATAAATTTTGAAAACAACATACATTTTTCAAACTCGACGTTGTCCATAGAATTTGATTTTTGTGTTTGATAGATACTTTAAAGACCTTTCAAATGACGTACGACATGACCCCCCAGCAACCGTCGTTAACCCCAAAAAATGAACTTATATTGGAAATTAGGACAATTTTGAAAAAAAATAATTTTACAATCTCGACGTTGTCCATAGAATTTGATTTTTGTGTTTGATAGATAATTTAATTACCTTTTAAATGA
Source organism: Oxystoma pomonae (assembly GCA_963921995.1). Taxonomy (NCBI): domain Eukaryota; kingdom Metazoa; phylum Arthropoda; class Insecta; order Coleoptera; family Brentidae; genus Oxystoma; species Oxystoma pomonae. The sequence continues at coordinate 31,745,821 of OY998172.1, forward strand.
CGTACGATATCACCCCCCAGCAACCGTCCTTAACCCCAAAAAATGACATTATATTGTAAAATAGTAAATTTTGAAAAAAAACATGCATTTTTCAATCTCGACGTTGTCCATAGAATTTGATTTTTCGCTTTGACAGATACTTTAAAGACCTTTCAAATGACGTACCATATGACCCCCCAGCAACCGTCGTTAACCCCAAAAAATGAACTTATACTGGAAATTAAGACAATTTTGAAAAAAATTAATTTTTCAATCTCGACGTTGTCCATAGAATTTGATTTTTGGCTTTGATAGATACTTTAAAGACCTTTTAAATGATGTACGATATCAGCACCCAGCAACCGTCGTTAACCCCAAAAAATGACATTATATTGTAAAATAATAAATTTTGAAAAAAACATGCATTTTTCAATCTCGACGTTGTCCATAGAATTTGATTTTTGTGTTTGATAGATACTTTAAAGACCTTGCAAACGATTTGCGATATGACCCCCCAGCAACAGTCGTTAACCCCACAAAATGAACTTATATTGGAAATTAGGACAATTTTGAAAAAAATGAATTTTTTAATCTCGACGTTGTCCATACAATTTGCTTTTGCAGTTTGATAGATACTTTAAAGACCTTTCAAACGACGTACGATATGGCCCCCCAGCGACCGCGTTAACCCCAAAAAATGAACTTATATTGGAAATTAGGACAATTTTGAAAAAAATTAATTTCTTAAACTCGACGTTATCCATAGAATTTGATTTTTGTGTTTGATAGATAATTTAAATACGTTTTGAATGACTTACGATATCACCCCCCAGCAACCGTCCTTAACCCCAAAAAATGACATTATATTGTAAAATAATAAATTTTGAAAACAACATGCATTTTTCAATCTCGACGTTGTCCATAGAATTTGATTATTGTGTTTGATAGATACTTTAAAGACCTTTCAAATGACGTACGATATGACCCCCCAGCAACCGTCGTTAATCCCAAAAAATGAACTTATGTTGGAAATTAGGACAATTTTGAAAAAAATTAATTTTACAATCTCGACGTTGTCCATAGAATTTGATTTTTGGCTTTAATAGATCCTTTAAAGACCTTTTAAATGACGTACGATATCACCTCCCAGCAACCGTCCTTAACCCCAAAAAATGACATTATATTGTAAAATAATAAATTTTGAAAACAACATGCATTTTTCAATCTCGACGTTGTCCATAGAATTTGATTATTGTGTTTGATAGATACTTTAAAGACCTTTCAAATGACGTACGATATGACCCCCCAGCAACCGTCGTTAACCCCAAAAAATGAACTTATATTGGAAATTAGGACAATTTTGAAAAAAATTAATTTTACAATCTCGACGTTGTCCATAGAATTTGATTTTTGGCTTTAATAGATACTTTAAAGACCTTTCAAATGACGTACGATATGGCCGTTCAGCGACCGTCGTTAACCCCAAAAAATGAACTTATATTGGAAATTAGGACAATTTTGAAAAAAAAAATAATTTTTCAATCTCGACGTTGTCCATAGAATTTGATTTTTGGCTTTAATAGATACTTTAAAGACCTTTCAAATTACGTACGATATCACCCCCCAGCAACCGTCCTTAACCCCAAAAAATGACATTATATTGTAAAATATCAAATTTTGAAAAAAACATGCATTTTTCAATCTCGACGTTGTCCATAGAATTTGCTTTTTCAGTTTGATAGATACTTTAAAGACCTTTCAAATGACGTACGATATGGCCCCCCAGTGACCGTCGTTAACCCCAAAAAATGAACTTATTTTGGAAATTAGGACAATTTTGAAAAAAATTAATTTCTTAAACTCGACGTTGTCCATAGAATTTGATTTTTGACTTTGATAGATACTTTAAAGACCATTTAAATGATGTACGATACCACCACCCAGCAACCGTCCTTAACCCCAAAAAATGACATTATATTGTAAAATAATAAATTTTGAAAAAAACATGCATTTTTCAATCTCGAAGTTGTCCATAGAATTTGCTTTTTCGGTTTGATAGATACTTTAAAGTTCTTTCAAATGACGTACGATATGGCCCCCCAGCGACCGTCGTTAACCCCAAAAAATGAACTTATATTGGAAATTAGGACAATTTTGAAAAAAATTAATTTTTCAATCTCGACGTTGTCCATAAAATTTGATTTTTGGCTTTGATAGATACTTTAAAGGCCTTTCAAATTGCGTACGATATCACCCCCCAGCAACCGTCCTTAATCCCAAAAAATGACATTATATTGTAAAATAATAAATTTTGAAAAAAACATGCATTTTTCAATCTCGACGTTGTCCAAAGAATTTGATTTTTGTGTTTAATAGATAATTTAAATACCTTTTAAATGACGTACGATATCACCCCCCAGCAACCGTCCTTAACCCCAAAAAATGACATTATATTGTAAAATAATAAATTTTGAAAAAAACATGCATTTTTCAATCTCGACGTTGTCCATAGAATTTGATTTTTCGCTTTGACAGATACTTTAAAGACCTTTTAAATGACGTACCATATGACCCCCCAGCAACCGTCGTTAACCCCAAAAAATGAACTTATATTGGAAATTAATACAATTTTGAAAAAAATTAATTTTTCAATCTCGACGTTGTCCATAGAATTTGATTTTTGTCTTTGATAGATACTTTAAAGACCTTTTAAATGATGTACGATATCACCACCCAGCAACCGTCCTTAACCCCAAAAAATGACATTATATTGTAAAATAATAAATTTTGAAAAAAACATGCATTTTTCAATCTCGACGTTGTCCATAGAATTTGATTTTTGGCTTTAATAGATACTTTAAAGACCTTTTAAATGATGTACGATGTCACCACCCAGCAACCGTCCTTAACCCCAAAAAATGACATTATATTGTAAAATAATAAATTTTGAAAAAAACATGCATTTTTCAATCTCGACGTTGTCCATAGAATTTGCTTTTTCGGTTTGATAGATACTTTAAAGACCTTTCAAATGACGTACGATATGGCCCCCCAGCGACCGTCGTTAACCCCAAAAAATGAACTTATATTGGAAATTAGGACAATTTTGAAAAAAATTAATTTTTCAATCTCGACGTTGTCCATAGAATTTGATTTTTGGCTTTGATAGATACTTTAAAGACCTTTCAAATTACGTACGATATCACCCCCCAGCAACCGTCCTTAACCCCAAAAAATGACATTATATTGTAAAATAATAAATTTTGAAAAAAACATGCATTTTTCAATCTCGATGTTGTCCATAGAATTTGATTCTTGTGTTTGATAGATACTTTAAAGACCTTTCAAATGACGTACGATATGGCCGTTCAGCGACCGTCGTTAACCCCAAAAAATGAACTTATATTGGAAATTAGGACAATTTTGAAAAAAAAAATAATTTTTCAATCTCGACGTTGTCCATAGAATTTGATTTTTGGCTTTTATAGATACTTTAAAGACCTTTCAAATTACGTACGATATCACCCCCCAGCAACCGTCCTTAACCCCAAAAAATGACATTATATTGTAAAATATCAAATTTTGAAAAAAACATGCATTTTTCAATCTCGACGTTGTCCATAGAATTTGCTTTTTCAGTTTGATAGATACTTTAAAGACCTTTCAAATGACGTACGATACGGCCCCCCAGCGACCGTCGTTAACCCCAAAAAATGAACTTATTTTGGAAATTAGGACAATTTTGAAAAAAATTAATTTCTTAAACTCGACGTTGTCCATAGAATTTGATTTTTGACTTTGATAGATACTTTAAAGACCTTTTAAATGATGTATGATACCACCACCCAGCAACCGTCCTTAACCCCAAAAAATGACATTATATTGTAAAATAATAAATTTTGAAAAAAACATGCATTTTTCAATCTCGAAGTTGTCCATAGAATTTGCTTTTTCGGTTTGATAGATACTTTAAAGACCTTTCAAATGACGTACGATATGGCCCCCCAGCGACCGTCGTTAACCCCAAAAAATGAACTTATATTGGAAATTAGGACAATTTTGAAAAAAATTAATTTTTCAATCTCGACGTTGTCCATAAAATTTGATTTTTGGCTTTGATAGATACTTTAAAGGCCTTTCAAATTGCGTACGATATCACCCCCCAGCAACCGTCCTTAATCCCAAAAAATGACATTATATTGTAAAATAATAAATTTTGAAAAAAACATGCATTTTTCAATCTCGACGTTGTCCAAAGAATTTGATTTTTGTGTTTAATAGATAATTTAAATACCTTTTAAATGACCCCCCACCAACCGTCCTTAACCCCAAAAAATGACATTATATTGTAAAATAATAAATTTTGAAAAAAACATGCATTTTTCAATCTCGACGTTGTCCATAGAATTTGACTTTTCGCTTTGACAGATACTTTAAAGACCTTTTAAATGACGTACCATATGACCCCCCAGCAACCGTCGTTAACCCCAAAAAATGAACTTATATTGGAAATTAATACAATTTTGAAAAAAATTAATTTTTCAATCTCGACGTTGTCCATAGAATTTGATTTTTGTCTTTGATAGATACTTTAAAGACCTTTTAAATGATGTACGATATCACCACCCAGCAACCGTCCTTAACCCCAAAAAATGACATTATATTGTAAAATAATAAATTTTGAAAAAAACATGCATTTTTCAATCTCGACGTTGTCCATAGAATTTGATTTTTGGCTTTGATAGATACTTTAAAGACCTTTTAAATGATGTACGATGTCACCACCCAGCAACCGTCCTTAACCCCAAAAAATGACATTATATTGTAAAATAATAAATTTTGAAAAAAACATGCATTTTTCAATCTCGACGTTGTCCATAGAATTTGCTTTTTCGGTTTGATAGATACTTTAAAGACCTTTCAAATGACGTACGATATGGCCCCCCAGCGACCGTCGTTAACCCCAAAAAATGAACTTATATTGGAAATTAGGACAATTTTGAAAAAAATTAATTTTTCAATCTCGACGTTGTCCATAGAATTTGATTTTTGGCTTTGATAGATACTTTAAAGACCTTTCAAATTACGTACGATATCACCCCCCAGCAACCGTCCTTAACCCCAAAAAATGACATTATATTGTAAAATAATAAATTTTGAAAAAAACATGCATTTTTCAATCTCGATGTTGTCCATAGAATTTGATTCTTGTGTTTGATAGATACTTTAAAGACCTTTCAAATTACGTACGATATCACCCCCCAGCAACCGTCCTTAACCCCAAAAAATGACATTATATTGTAAAATAATAAATTTTGAAAAAAACATGCATTTTTCAATCTCGACGTTGTCCATAGAATTTGCTTTTTCAGTTTGATAGATACTTTAAAGACCTTTCAAATGACGTACGATATGGCCCCCCAGAGACCGTCGTTAACCCCAAAAAATGAACTTATATTGGAAATTAGGACAATTTTGAAAAAAATTAATTTCTTAAACTCGACGTTGTCCATAGAACTTGATTTTTGTGTTTGATAGATACTTTAAAGACCTTTCAAATTACGTACGATATCACCCCCCAGCAACCGTCCTTAACCCCAAAAAATGACATTATATTGTAAAATAATAAATTTTGAAAAAAACATGCATTTTTCAATCTCGACGTTGTCCATAGAATTTGATTTTTGGCTTTGATAGATACTTTAAAGACCTTTCAAATTACGTACGATATCACCCCCCAGCAACCGTCCTTAACCCCAAAAAATTAACTTATACTGGAAATTAAGACAATTTTGAAAAAAATGAATTTTTCAATCTCGACGTTGTCCATAGAATTTGATTTTTGGCTTTGATAGATACTTTAAAGACCTTTTAAATGATGTACGATATCACCACCCAGCAACCGTCGTTAACCTCAAAAAATGACATTATATTGTAAAATAATAAATTTTGAAAAAAACATGCATTTTTCAATCTCGATGTTGTCCATAGAATTTGATTTTTGTGTTTGATAGATACTTTAAAGACCTTTCAAATTACGTACGATATAACCCCCCAGCAACCGTCCTTAACCCCAAAAAATGACATTATATTGTAAAATAATAAATTTTGAAAAAAACATGCATTTTTCAATCTCGACGTTGTCCATAGAATTTGCTTTTTCGGTTTGATAGATACTTTAAAGACCTTTCAAATGACGTACGATATGGCCCCCCAGCGACCGTCGTTAACCCCAAAAAATGAACTTATATTGGAAATTAGGACAATTTTGAAAAAAATTAATTTTTCAATCTCGACGTTGTCCATAGAATTTGATTTTTGGCTTTGATAGATACTTTAAAGACCTTTCAAATTACGTACGATATCACCCCCCAGCAACCGTCCTTAACCCCAAAAAATGACATTATATTGTAAAATAATAAATTTTGAAAAAAACATGCATTTTTCAATCTCGATGTTGTCCATAGAATTTGATTCTTGTGTTTGATAGATACTTTAAAGACCTTTCAAATTACGTACGATATCACCCCCCAGCAACCGTCCTTAACCCCAAAAAATGACATTATATTGTAAAATAATAAATTTTGAAAAAAACATGCATTTTTCAATCTCGACGTTGTCCATAGAATTTGCTTTTTCGGTTTGATAGATATTTTAAAGACCTTTCAAATGACGTACGATATGGCCCCCCAGAGACCGTCGTTAACCCCAAAAAATGAACTTATATTGGAAATTAGGACAATTTTGAAAAAAATTAATTTCTTAAACTCGACGTTGTCCATAGAACTTGATTTTTGTGTTTGATAGATACTTTAAAGACCTTTCAAATTACGTACGATATCACCCCCCAGCAACCGTCCTTAACCCCAAAAAATGACATTATATTGTAAAATAATAAATTTTGAAAAAAACATGCATTTTTCAATCTCGACGTTGTCCATAGAATTTGATTTTTGGCTTCGATAGATACTTTAAAGACCTTTCAAATTACGTACGATATCACCCCCCAGCAACCGTCCTTAACCCCAAAAAATGAACTTATACTGGAAATTAAGACAATTTTGAAAAAAATGAATTTTTCAATCTCGACGTTGTCCATAGAATTTGATTTTTGGCTTTGATAGATACTTTAAAGACCTTTTAAATGATGTACGATATCACCACCCAGCAACCGTCGTTAACCTCAAAAAATGACATTATATTGTAAAATAATAAATTTTGAAAAAAACATGCATTTTTCAATCTCGATGTTGTCCATAGAATTTGATCTTTGTGTTTGATAGATACTTTAAAGACCTTTTAAATGATGTACGATATCACCACCCAGCAACCGTCCTTAACCCCAGAAAATGACATTATATTGTAAAATAATAAATTTTGAAAAAAACATGCACTTTTCAATCTCGAAGTTGTCCATAGAATTTGTTTTTTCGGTTTGATAGATACTTTAAAGACCTTTCAAATGACGTACGATATGGCCCCCCAGCGACCGTCGTTAACCCCAAAAAATGAACTTATATTGGAAATTAGGACAATTTTGAAAAAAATTAATTTTTCAATCTCGACGTTGTCCATAGAATTTGATTTTTGGCTTTGATAGATACTTTAAAGACCTTTGAAACTACGTACGATATGACCCCGCAGCAACCGTCCTTAACCCCAAAAAATGACATTATTTTGTAAAATAATAAATTTTTAAAACAACATGCATTTTTCAATCTCGACGTTGTCCATAGAATTTGATTTTTGTGTTTGATAGATACTTTAAAGACCTTTCAAATGACGTGCGACATGACCCCCCAGCAACAGTCGTTAACCCCAAAAAATGAACTTATATTGGAAATTAGGACAATTTTGAAAAAAATGAATTTTTTAATCTCGACGTTGTCCATAGAATTTGATTTTTGGCTTTGATAGATACTTTAAAGACCTTTGAAACTACGTACGATATGACCCCGCAGCAACCGTCCTTAACCCCAAAAAATGACATTATTTTGTAAAATAATAAATTTTTAAAACAACATGCATTTTTCAATCTCGACGTTGTCCATAGAATTTGATTTTCGTGTTTGATAGATACTTTAAAGACCTTTCAAATGACGTACGATATGACCCCCCAGCAACCGTCCTTAACCCCAAAAAATGACATTATATTGTAAAATAATAAATTTTGAAAAAAACATGCATTTTTCAATCTCGACGTTGTCCATAGAATTTGATTTTTGGCTTTGATAGATACTTTAAAGACCTTTTAAATGATGTACGATATCACCCCCCAGCAACCGTCCTTAATCCCAAAAAATGACATTATATTGTAAAATAATAAATTTTGAAAAAAACATGCATTTTTCAATCTCGACGTTGTCCATAGAATTTGATTTTTGTGTTTGATAGATACTTTAAAACCTTTCAAATGACGTGCGACATGACCCCCCAAAAATAGTCGTTAACCCCAAAAAATGAACTTATATTGGAAATTAGGACAATTTTGAAAAAAAATGAATTTTTTAATCTCGACGTTGTCCATAGAATTTGATTTTAGGCTTTGATAGATACTTTAAAGACCTTTGAAACTACGTACGATATGACCCCCCAGCAACCGTCGTTAACCCCAAAAAATGGCATTATATTGTAAAATAATAAATTTTGAAAAAAAACATGCATTTTTCAATCTCGACGTTGTCTATAGAATTTGATTTTTGTGTTTGATAGATACTTTAAAGACCTTTCAAATGACGTACGATATGACCCCCCAGCAACCGTCTTTAACCCCAAAAAATGAACTTATATTGGAAATTAGGACAATTTTGAAAAAAATTAATTTTACAATCTCGACGTTGTCCATAGAATTTGATTTTTGGCTTTAATAGATACTTTAAAGACCTTCTAAATGACGTACGATATCACCCCCTAGCAACCGTCCTTAACCCCAAAAAATGACATTATATTGTAAAAGAATAAATTTTGAAAAAAGCATGCATTTTTCAATCTCGACGTTGTCCATAGAATTTGATTTTTTGCTTTGACAGATACTTTAAAGACTTTTCAAACGACGTACGATATGGCCCCCCAGAAACCGTCGTTAAACCCAAAAAATAAACTTATATTGGAAATTAGGACAATTTTGAAAAAAATTAATTTTTCAGTCTCGACGTTGTCCATAGAATTTGATTTTTGGCTTTGATAGATAATTTAAATACCTTTCAAATGACGTACGATATGACCCCCCAGCAACCGTCGTTAACCCCAAAAAATGACATTATTTTGTAAAATAATAAATTTTGAAAACAACATGCATTTTTCAATCTCGACGTTGTCCATAGAATTTGATTTTTGTGATTGATAGATACTTTAAAGACCTTTCAAATGACGTACGATATGACCCCCCAGCAACCGTCGTTAACCCCAAAAAATGAACTTATATTGGAAATTAGGACAATTTTGAAAAAAATGAATTTTTCAAACTTGACGTTGTCCATAGAATTTGATTTTTGGCTTTGATAGATACTTTAAAGACCTTTTAAATGACGTACGATATCACCCCCCAGCAAACATCCTTAACCCCAAAAAATGACATTATATTGTAAAATAATAAATTTTGAAAAAAGCATGCATTTTTCAATCTCGACGTTGTCCATAGAATTTGATTTTTTGCTTTGACAGATATTTTAAAGACTTTTCAAAAGACGTACGATATGGCCCCCCAGAAACCGTCGTTAACCCCAAAAAATGAACTTATATTGGAAATTAGGACAATTTTGAAAAAAATGAATTTTTCAATCTCGACGTTGGCCCCAGAATTTGATTTTTGTATTTAATAGATACTTTAAGTACCTTTCAAATGACGTACGATATGACCCCCTAGCAACCGTCGTTAACCCCAAAAAATTACATTATATTGTAAAATAATAAATTTTGAAAAAAAAACATGCATTTTTCAATCTCGACGTTGTCCATAGAATTTGATTTTTGTGTTTGATAGATATTTTAAAGAACTTTCAAATGACATACGACATGACCCCCCAGCAACCGTCCTTAACCCCAAAAAATGACATTATTTTGTAAAATAATAAATTTTGAAAACAACATGCATTTTTCAATCTCGACGTTGTCCATAGAATTTGATTTTTGTGTTTGATAGATACTTTAAAGACCTTTCAAATGACGTACGATATGACCCCCCAGCAACCGTCCTTAACCCCAAAAAATGACATTATATTGTAAAATAATAAATTTTGAAAAAAACATGCATTTTTCAATCTCGACGTTGTCCATAGAATTTGATTTTTGTGTTTGATAGATACTTTAAAGACCTTTCAAATGACGTACGATATGACCCCCCAGCAACCGTCCTTAACCCCAAAAAATGACATTATATTGTAAAATAATAAATTTTGAAAAAAACATGCATTTTTCAATCTCGACGTTGTCCATAGAATTTGATTTTTGGCTTTGATAGATACTTTAAAGACCTTTTAAATGATGTACGATATCACCCCCCAGCAACCGTCCTTAACCCCAAAAAATGACATTATATTGTAAAATAATAAATTTTGAAAAAAACATGCATTTTTCAATCTCGACGTTGTCCATAGAATTTGATTTTTGTGTTTGATAGATACTTTAAAACCTTTCAAATGACGTGCGACATGACCCCCTAGCAATAGTCGTTAACCCCAAAAAATGAACTTATATTGGAAATTAGGACAATTTTGAAAAAAATGAATTTTTTAATCTCGACGTTGTCCATAGAATTTGATTTTAGGCTTTGATAGATACTTTAAAGACCTTTGAAACTACGTACGATATGACCCCCCAGCAACCGTCGTTAACCCCAAAAAATGGCATTATATTGTAAAATAATAAATTTTGAAAAAAAACATGCATTTTTCAATCTCGACGTTGTCCATAGAATTTGATTTTTGTGTTTGATAGATACTTTAAAGACCTTTCAAATGACGTACGATATGACCCCCCAGCAACCGTCGTTAACCCCAAAAAATGGCATTATATTGTAAAATAATAAATTTTGAAAAAAAACATGCATTTTTCAATCTCGACGTTGGCCATAGAATTTGATTTTTGTATTTAATAGATACTTTAAGTACCTTTCAAATGACGTACGATATGACCCCCTAGCAACCGTCGTTAACCCCAAAAAATTACATTATATTGTAAAATAATAAATTTTGAAAAAAAAACATGCATTTTTCAATCTCGACGTTGTCCATAGAATTTGATTTTTGTGTTTGATAGATACTTTAAAGACTTTTCAAATGACGTACGATATGACCCCCCAGCAACCGTCGTTAACACCAAAAAATGAACTTATATTGGAAATTAGAACAATTTTGAAAAAAATTAATTTTACAATCTCGACGTTGTCCATAGAATTTGAATTTTGGCTTTAATAGATAATTTAAATACCTTTTAAATGACGTACGATATCACCCCCCAGCGACCGTCCTTAACCCCAAAAAATGACATTATATTGTAAAATAATAAATTTTGAAAAAAACATGCATTTTTCAATCTCGACGTTGTCCATAGAATTTGATTTATGGCTTTGATAGATACTTTAGAGACCTTTTAAATGACGTACGACATCGTCTTCCAGCAACCGTCCTTAACCCCAAAAAATGACATTATATTGTAAAATAATAAATTTTGAAAAAAGCATGCATTTTTCAATCTCGACGTTGTCCATAGAATTTGATTTTTTGCTTTGACAGATACTTTAAAGACTTTTCAAACGACGTACGATATGGCCCCCCAGAAACCGTCGTTAACCCCAAAAAATAAACTTATATTGGAAATTAGGACAATTTTGAAAAAAATGAATTTTTCAATCTCGACGTTGTCCATAGAATTTGATTTATGGCTTTGATAGATACTTTAGAGACCTTCTAAATGACGTACGACATCATCTTCCAGCAACCGTCCTTAACCCCAAAAAATGACATTATATTGTAAAATAATAAATTTTGAAAAAAGCATGCATTTTTCAATCTCGACGTTGTCCATAGAATTTGATTTTTTGCTTTGACAGATACTTTAAAGACTTTTCAAACGACGTACGATATGGCCCCCCAGAAACCGTCGTTAACCCCAAAAAATAAACTTATATTGGAAATTAGGACAATTTTGAAAAAAATGAATTTTTCAATCTCGACGTTGTCCATAGAATTTGATTTTTGGCTTTGATAGATACTTTAAAGACCTTTCAAATTACGTACGATATTACCCCCCAGCAACCGTCCTTAACCCCAAAAAATGACATTATATTGTAAAATAATAAATTTTGAAAAAAAACATGCATTTTTCAATCTCGACGTTGTCCATAGAATTTGCTTTTTCGGTTTGATAGATACTTTAAAGACCTTTCAAATGACTTACGATATGGCCCCCCAGCGACCGCCGTTAACCCCAAAAAATGACCTTGTATTGGAAATTAGGACAATTTTAAAAAAAATGCATTTTTCAATGTTGACGTTGTCCATAGAATATCATTTTTGGCTTTGATAGATACTTTAAAGACCTTTCAAATGACGTACGATATGACCCCCCAGCGACCGTTGTTAACCCCAAAAAATGACCTTATATTGGAAATTAGGACGTTGTCCATAGAATTTTAATACTAGAATAGAATAGAATAGAATACTTTAAAAACTTTTCAAATGACGTACGATATAAACCCCATCAACCGTCCTTAACCCCAAACAATGAACTGATGTTTGAAAATGGGACTATTTTGAAAAAAATGCATTTTTCAATCTCTACGTTGTTCATAGAATTTGATTTTTGGGTTTGATAGACGATTTAAGGTATTTTCAAATGACATATGATATGACCTCGCTGCGATGGTCTTTCATCCTAAAAAAAGACCTTATATCGTAAAATAGGAAATTTTGAAAAAAAAATGCATTTTTCAATCTCGACGTTGTTCATAGAATTTAATTTTTGGCTTTGATAGATACTTAAGGACCTTTCAAATAACGTATTATATGACAGCACCGTCCTTCTCCCCAAAATATGACCTTACATTGGACAGCAACCGACTTTCACCCTAAAAGCTGAATGAAGTGGGTAATTGGATATTTTGGGGGAAGTAGCTGAATAAAGGAGGTAACTGATAATTTTCTGATGGTGGATGTAGCAATTTATTTTTCGGTTGTAGTATCCGGCGGTCCTCGTTTTATTTCAACTGAAAAGTTGCACCTCAATTTTTTTTTACAATATTTTTCCATACCGTGTTTTAAATACTCTCCAAAAAAAAGTAAAATCCTACATTGAGCACTTTTTTAATTTTTTTTTTATTTTAAATTCAAAAAATGGTTTTGTGTGATATATTATTACTAGTATAATTCAATCTTAACAATATTTTAAAGCATAAAGATTAAAAAAACTATTTTGAGGTTAAATTGTCTTTGTTTACAATATTAAAATAAAAACCAATTACCTAAACTGCTTAAAATATATTTCTCAGGTTTGTTAGTATGATAGTTAATTTATAATTTTTTTGGTAGGCGTTGGGATATGAAGAAAACAAGGATAATCTATAAAATTTACTAGGCTTGACCCGAAAATACACGCGTCGGTATGTAAGGCTTAATAATGATGTCAAAAATATTTACAAATCCTACGCGTACCCACGAAGAAAGTCAAAAGTTTGTTTGTTGTGTTTTAATAGATGTAAAGTTATGATTCAAATAAGGGAAGCACTTAAAAAAAATAAAAACTGTTTTCTTAATTACGATTCGGCATACGAATAATGTTTTCCAGTTGTGGTGTGTGCGGTTGGCAAATGTAATTTATATCGTTCAACTCATTGAGGTAAATGGTTCAACTCTTAGTAAAGAACAAATTTAGGCAATTAATTTTTCTCCATTTCATTTAAAAAGGAACACATTTGAGCTAGAAATATTGAACGAAACCATTTTTTTTATACCCTTTTTGGTTACCGATGCAAAGAAACTTTTTTTTTTGGTTACCAATGCAAAAAAACTTTTTTTGATCACGAGTGCAAAAAAAGATTTCTGTCCGTTTTTTACCCAAAATTAAAGAGAAATAGCGCAAAATAGTAAAATTGAAAAAATCCAATTATTTTGGCCTAAATATTAAGCCATTTCCTCTAGTTCTCACCAAGTATTTACGAAAAAATCATTTAAAAACATCGTCAAAATATCAAACTGTCAAAAATTAAAATGTCGCAATTTTTTTCAAAATTGTCCTAATTTCCAATATAAGTTCATTTTTTGGGGTTAACGACGGTCGCTGGGGGGCCATATCGTACGTCATTTGAAAGGTCTTTAAAGTATCTATTAAACCGAAAAAGCAAATTCTATGGACAACGTCGAAATTGAAAAATGCATGTTTTTTTCAAAATTTATTATTTTACAATATAATGTCATTTTTTGGGGTTAAGGACGATTGCTGGGAGGTGATATCGTACGTCATTTAAAAGGTCTTTAAAGTATCTATTAAAGCCAAAAATCAAATTCTATGGACAACGTCGAGATTGTAAAATAAATTTTTTTCAAAATTGTCCTAATTTCCAATATAAGTTCATTTTTTGGGGTTAACGACGGTTGCTGGGGGGTCATATCGTACGTCATTTGAAAGGTCTTTAAAGTATCTATCAAACACAAAAATCAAATTCTATGGACAACGTCGAGATTGAAAAATTAATTTTTTTTTAAATTGTCCTAATTTCCAATATAAATTCATTTTTTGGGGTTAACGACGGTTGCTGGGGGGCCATATCGTACGTCATTTGAAAAGTCTTTAAAGTATCTGTCAAAGCAAAAAATCAAATTCTATGGACAACGTCGAGATTGAAAAATGCATGTTTTTTTCAAAATTTATTATTTTACAATATAATGTCATTTTTTGGGGTTAACGACGGTTGCTGGGGGGTCATATCGTACGTCATTTCAAAGGTCTTTAAAGTATCTGTCAAAGCAAAAAATCAAATTCTATGGACAACGTCGAGATTGAAAAATGCATGTTTTTTTCAAAATTTATTATTTTACAATATAATCTCATTTTTTGGGGTTAAGGACGGTTGCTGGGGGTTGACATCGTACGTCATTTAAAAGGTCTTTAAAGTATCTATCAAAGCCAAAAATCAAATTCTATGGACAACGTCGAGATTGAAAAATTAATTTTTTTTTAAAATTGTCCTAATTTCCAATATAAATTCATTTTTTGGGGTTAACGACGGTTGCTGGGGGGCCATATCGTACGTCATTTGAAAAGTCTTTAAAGTATCTGTCAAAGCAAAAAATCAAATTCTATGGACAACGTCGAGATTGAAAAATGCATGTTTTTTTCAAAATTTATTATTTTACAAAATAATGTCATTTTTTGGGGTTAAGGACGGTTGCTGGGGGGTCATATCGTACGTAGTTTCAAAGGTCTTTAAAATATCTATCAAAGCCAAAAATCAAATTCTATGGACAACGTCTAGATTAAAAAATTCATTTTTTTCAAAATTGTCCTGATTTCCAATATAACTTCATTTTTTGGGGTTAACGACTGTCGCTGGGGGGTCATGTCGCACGTCATTTGAAAGGTCTTTAAAGTATCTATCAAAAACAAAAATCAAATTCTATGGACAACGTCGAGATTGAAAAATGCATGTTTTTTTTCAAAATTTATTATTTTACAATATAATGTCATTTTTTTGGGGTTAACGACGGTTGCTGGAGGGTCATATCGTACGTCATTTGAAAGGTATTTAAATTATCTATCAAAGCCAAAAATCAAATTTTATGGACAACGTCGAGATTGAAAAATTCATTTTTTTCAAAATTGTCCTAATTTCCGACATAAGTTCATTTTTTGGGGTTAACGACGGTCGCTGGGGGGTCATATCGTACGTCATTTGAAAGTTCTTTAAAGTGTCTGTCAAAGCCAAAAATCAAATTCTATGGACAACGTCGAGATTGAAAAATGCATGTTGTTTTAAAAATTTATTATTTTACAATATAATGTCATTTTTTTGGAGTTAAGGACGGTAACTGGGGGGCGATATCGTACGTCATTTGAAAGGTCTTTGAAGTATCTATCAAAGCCAGAAATCAAATTCGTTTTCTGTGGTGAAGGACGGTTGCTGGAGGGTCATGTCATACGTCATTAGCAAGCTCCTTAAAGCGTCTATCAAACCAAAAAATCAAATTCTATGGACAACGTCAAGATTGAAAAATGCATTTTTTTCAAAATTGTCCCATTTTCCAATTTAAGGTCATTTTTTGGGATTAAGGACTGTTGCTGGGGGGTCATTTTGTACCTCGTTTGAAAGGTCTTTAAAGTATCTAAAAAGGCCAGAAATGAAATTGATTAGCAAAACATGACCAAAAATTTGTATTCCTTATCCCCAAAAACCCCCTTGTACCAATTTTGATTGAAATCAGACAAACGTAAGTGTTTTCCCCCCTCCACTCCCCTCGTGGAAAGGGAAGGGCTGCCTTGTAATACCATAATTATGATTGTATTGTCACCGGAACTATAAATGCATGCCAAATTTAAAGGCAATCGGATGTGTATAAGTCAGTTAAAATTGGTTAGCAAAACATGACCAAAAATCGTCCATCTTGAATCCGCCATTCCGAATTTTTAAAATCTGATTAGAAATTTGTCATCGCCATCCCCAAATGCCCCCACATACCAAATTTCAACAAAATCGGGCGTACTTCAACTGTACCCCCCTGCATCCCCTTCGAGTGGGGGGGGGGGCTATCAAGTTCATTACACTATGATATTGTGTTGTCATCGCAACTATATAAGCATGACAAATTTGAAGCCGATCGGATATATATAAGTCAAAATTTTGTGTCCCATAAGCCTAAAATCCAGTTAAAGTTGTTACTCGCCTGCTGCTCGTACGCGAACTCGCATCAACCTTACACTCGTCATTTATGAGGAGGGAGGTATTTGGAGACTATCCTGCAAATTTCGTCAAAATCAGGCAGTTTATTGCAGAGATAAACGCGTTTAAAATATTTATTCTTGATTTATTTGGTCCACTGTAATATTTACAAATCTAAATCTGAATCCAAATCCAACTTCAACGACGTTAAGCGGGACGCCAACAATGCAGTTTTGGATTTTATGTTAGTAAAAACTACGTTGGGGGAGGGGAGGGGGGTTAAGGGGATGAGAAGGGGTAGAAAATTTGTAACTTTTCAACCAAATCTGCTACAAATATGCAATTTTATGTTTCCATAAATGTTTTACCCAAGTAACACAAGGTGCTGAAAAACTTTTGCAAAAACGGTGCGACATCAAAACTTGATAAAACGTCGCCTAGCCTAATTTGGCAATTATTTTTTGGTCACTGAAATGACCTTTGCAGCACTTTTGGCAACCGATATAGCTTTTTCAGTTAACTTAATTTAAAAAAAAAACATTTCTTACAAAACCCAAAGAAGAAATGGCAAAAAAAACAAAAATAAATTTTTATATAAATAAATGGCGGTTTTGAAAACACAAGTATGGATGTATGGATGATGGGAATATTTATTTATACACTCGCCTAATATCGGATTTTTGCCTTGATCCATGGACCAAATTGACATGCGAAGGCCAATTTACTGATAATATTTATCATAAAACCTCATCAAAACACGCGCGCTTCACATATTGAAAATATTTTAAGTTTTTTTTTATTTAATTTTTAGGTTACATGTTTTTGTTTTTGAATTGGATAATAACCAAAAAATATTTATCTTTACCTTAAAGCTAATTTTAGTTCTAAAAATCTATTCTTTTTAAAGAATTTTTGATTTTATTTTGGAAAAAATATTGTTTTTTTAACGTTGTTTTCGTGTAATGGCCGCCATTAAAACAAACAACACAACCTAACTTGACAGCTAATATTGCTGTACTTTAGCAAATAATGTTTTTGTCTACTTAATATGAATAAGGGGTGGGGGCTTTGTTCGCGAAGCAAGACGAAAGAACCCGACGACGGCTAAAATTACTGCGTTTTAGCTGAAAATGTTTTTCTCTAACTATTTTTACAACTTCCTGCACAGAAAGCGCATTATTGTCGAGACGACCCGAAAAAACGCGACAGCTAAACTTGCTGTATTATAGCCAAAAATATTAGTTTCTGTTTTTACAACTTTATTGATCCAGTTTAATTTTTATTGGTGTCAGAACTGATTTAAAAAAGCTACAACGTTTGGCTTTAATGTATAGCAAAAAATTCTGCATATTTTTCTGTCCAAAGAATAGTATTTTTGAGCAAAGTTTAAGTTGCGCTTACATTATGAAAGCAAAAAGTATTTCAAAAACTAAGCAAGCTAATTTACAACCAAACAGGTGCTGACAAAACGTTTTCACAGCTTTACTTTCTTACCAACCTACATTCACTACGTTAAAACCAAAAATTTCACTTAAACTTAAGATCGTTCTAAACTAGAACAAACTCTTAGTAAATCCCACCGTTGAAGTTTATTTTTGAGAAATAACGGGACACGCTGATTTTGTTTTCGTTAAAAGTACATTTTATCATTTCTTTTTTCTTATAGGATTCATTGTTACGAGGAGGAAATGTACAATTTTAGCATTTTTAGCTTATTTCAGAAGTGAATATCTCGGAACCGAATCCTTACATTTTTAAAATTTTAACATTTTTTTGAAAGCATATGAAAGACCTTCAAAATAAAGTATTACTTGACCCACTCACCTCACCAAAAAGGTGTGTTCTACAATAATTCTCCACCCTAATATCAATTTTGAACGAAATCGAATATACTAAGATGGTACGTCGATCCCCTCAACCCCCCTGCAACTAAATATATTAACCCCTCCTAATCTGAAAACTGTTATTCATACAGTAGTTTTGGTTAAGAAGTTACAAATTTCCAAGCTTATTCAACCCCCTATCCTCTTATTAACCACCTCCCACCAACGTAGTTTTTACCTTTACAATTAAAACATATTTAAGGCAGTGGCGCACCCCCCCAACCCCCCAAGCCCCCCAAAATTGTTTCAGTACTTCCCACAGGTGTAAATATTTAGACCTGTGGGGGGTACTATTTTAGATCTTAGTAAATCCCACGGTTAATTTTATAAAAGAAAACGATTTTTGCGTTTGTACATGCAACTTTTAAAGTGAATCTCTGAAATTATTTAAATTCTGGTGGTTTAATTCACTTCTCGTGTGTCCTACGAAAACTCCAATACTGCCAAAAAATGCCCCCCATAAAGAACAAATCGATGTGTTCGAGGGTTATTTTAAAATCGTACTCTAAATGCTACAAAACGCCTCTGTTTTGTTTTCGTTGGAACACCCTGTATGTCACACACTATAGCTATAATTTTCTGAGAGTTTATTGGAAAAAACTTCTAAACGGAAAAAAAAGCGTATAAGCTTCGTAATTAAACTGTCTTTTTAAAAATGGATAATAAAGTAAAAGGCTAGGAATAAAAAGTCAAAAAAAAGGACAAAAAGTTGGAGAAGAAGGCCTCTCCGGCCACCTAACTAATAGTGGAAAATAGTGCAGGCTCTTCCATTAGGCCCACTAGGCACTCGCTAAGGGCCCGGGCAATCCAGGGGCCCGGAGGGATCGGTTCGAAAAGTTAATTTACTGCAAAAATACTAAAATATACGTTATAAGAAGTACTATTACCAGTCAAATTCTTCTTATAAAAATAGATAATAGGGTATTGTTTGGTTTGACTCTTTGTTATAGTTATCGGTATTTCTGCGACTGCGCAGTGGCTAAATGTCATTCCGTAGTGGTTATTAACCATAACGGAGTCCGGTATATTTAAGACAGAATAACTTTATAGATATCGGTATTTTTATTTACTTGTTTTCACACATAAAAATAAAATACAAATAAAAAATCAACAAATTTTTGTCAAACAAAACAAAGTTTCTAATCTAAAAATCTTCCACCACAGAATCACACCAAGTCTTGTTGGTCGGCTTTTTACCGGTAAAGGTAGTCGCTATATATTCTGCGCTAATTAGCGCCAGTGGTTACCTTTAATAAGAAAAGTTGGATGCACTTTCTGTGCTCTATATTAAAAGTGAATCATTGAAATATATCAATTATGAACAGTAAACCTCGTTATATACAGGATTCCTAAGATTTTCCTTAGGGATAGGATTTCAATAAATCAAACAGAAATGGCATAGAAAGTTCTGCGCGCACAAAAGAAACAGGTATAGGTAATGGTGCCAGTTTGTTATTATCTCCGGACTGCTTTCATGAGAAAAAATCGTAGCCACTCTTTCATTGTGAGCATAAATCATAGTTGCAATAACAACCGTTGACAAGATGTCTGCAAATTCCGCTAGATGGCGGCCACACCTAATTAAAAATTAGATGTTTTCAGGTCCAAACCACAGCTTTTTCTTGCTTAAAGGAGGCGGTAGGGTCCATTATTTACGATACTGAGCGATAAACTCGTGAGGTTGTTAATATTAGAAAGAAATATCTACATGTAGCGAACCAATTCTTCAAAACTAGCGGGAGGGTAAAAGCGAAAAATAAGGGGCTGCCAATATTTGTAACACCCACAAAAAGGTGAAAAAATTTATTTTGCTCTGTTTCTTTACAAAAAACGTTTTTTTTTACGAAAAACTTGAGCTCTGCCACTTTTTTAATTTTTTTCTTCAACTTTCTCGAAATTTTCGTCATACCGTAGAAAAAAATTATTTCCCCCATGGTCATACTCTACTTTTATTCGAAAAAATTTAGAAACAGAGACGGGATCAGTTTTCCTAAAACGGGGGATCTTTGTTTCGAGTGAGAAGATAAAGGGCGCCGCAGGCAAAAATTTTTCAATTGAATTACCCTAACGCAAAAATGTTAGAAAAACAAAGCACGAAATAAAAATGGCGCCGATTACAATTTTTTTTTTAAATTACGTAATTTCGGGAACGCAAAGAAATAGGTCTAAAGAGTATAATTTTTAAGAAAAAAATATCAATTTTCTCGCCCTCCTCCACTGGGACTACAGGGGCCATGCACAAATTACGTAATGGTCATAGGGGGGAGGGGGTTACAAAACGTTACGTAGGGGGGAGGGGGGTTTTCGACAGCGTTTGCATTTATGTGAAACTAAGAAAATTTGGAATGAAAATAAGTGAAGTTTTTTTTTTTTGGGGGGGGGGGGGGTAGTGGTCTTGAAATCGTTACGTAATATTAGGGGAGTGGCGTGCCAAACCGTTACAAAACATTATATAGGGAGGGGGTCAAAAATTGGTAAAATCACCGTTACGTAATTTGTGCACGGCCCCACATCTGACTGTTCCTCCTTTTTGATTTCGAATCAAAGTGCAAAACCCGGGTTGGACGTTCGAAGGCGTCAACCCGTCCTATTTGCTTGATAAAGTTTCTACGGAAATATCTCAGTCGATTTCTCCGGCCGTGTATGAACGCTTTAGGTTAGGCATTTGCATGTATCTCAGTCCCCAGCCTGTAAACAGTGCGTAAGGACAATGGTTACAAAATGAAAAGCCAAAAAATATTTTTTTTACGACATCTTTCATCAGTTTGGTATTAAAGTCGAGCAAAAACAATTTTTATTCCAGTCCTAAAGGTATGAAAATGGAAAACATTAGAAAACAACAACCTGGAATGGATTTACTACGTGTAAGATGTAGTGACAACATAGCCCCATGCCCATCCTTTTCTGCCTAATGTGCTTTTCCGTTTGTCTGCTTCTTATACACGGCTGCTTGGCCCTCTAAGGATTTGCTTAGGAACCCTGTATATGGGTGAATATAAAAGTGTAAGAATATGTTTTTTTTTAATGTAAAAGTAGGTATATAATGTATGTTAATGTGCAAAGTGATACTTTCTGTTTATTTTATTTTAATAAATGTTTTTTATTCATTTTTTATTCCTGAAATTATTTTTATCTAGGTTCGGGAGTAGGGGAGGGGCCCGCTTTTCCAATGGTGCTAAGAGCTTCGTAGACCCTGGAATCGGCGCTGGTGAAAAATAATAAATAAGTGTTTAACCACCCGCAAAAATTAAAATATTCTGGGTTTTTTGAACCCATTATCATTTTCCCACTTTAATTTCCCAAACATTATCCGACGCGACGCGACGCAACGATCGCTAAAAACAGTCAGAAAGGCGTCGGAACTTCGACGCGTCTGACGCTACATACGGCATTTTCAATCTCGCTTCGAGACGGACACGCGTTTTACAACCGAACGTTCTATTTTATTTTAACATGTGCAGAGCTCCTATATGAAAAATCCGTTTTATATAAAAATGTGTAACCTCGATAGGAAGTGATACTGTCATTATGTGTCATTGATGCGGTATATACAAAAATCTATTAAACTAAATATTATCGTAGCCATTTAACAGATAATTTTAAGTCACATCCGACACATCTTGCCCGTGATTATTTAGAATAGAAGCTAATGCTCAATGTGCTGTCCGCGTAACGTGTTTTATGTCTTTTTCTTTTTGCTTTTTTGAAAAAATAACAACATAACTACAGTTAAAAATAGCAACGCGGTAGTGAAACCAAAATGCTAATAAATTTTTAGTTAAGAATAGTGTCAAAAAGTAGTTTGAGTTGATATGATCGAAAATATTCATACATACATATTTATAGTATATACTACTGGTGGTTTCTTTTTGCTTCATATAAAAAAACGAGAAATAACGAGAACGAAAGAAAAAAACAACTGTGAAAATGTGTAAAAATTGTGAATAAAAGTATTTCAAAACTTTGGAATTTTAAACGAGAATGAGGCTAGTCAATCAAAAAAGTTTATTTTTGAGTTAAAAATACGCCTACTATTTATACCAGCAATGTTAGCTAAAAGTGCATATTAAAGAAAAAAAATATATAAACCCTGAGAGTTATGTTCTTAAAACTTACTAGCAGTTTTAATTTATTATTATAAAAAATAAAATCTTAAACCGAACATTTTTAGGGACCAATTTTGTCAAAATCTTAAAATTGTTATTATAAACTTGTTTTTAATTAGATATCAAAGTTAAATTTCTTACACCTTGATTTTTAAAAATAAACCATATAATAAAGCTTGTTGCTCTACTAATTTGTGGAGTATCCTCAAAATTTGAACTTTTAAAAGTTTGTTTCTTGAAAACTACATATAGCCCTATAATTTTGTGACTCTATTTAAAGAGTTTTGAGGAGAATATAGAAATAGTACCATAGTAGAATAAACGTAAAATGCATATACAATATTAAGTATATATTTTCGATTATCCCTAAATACAAGGTGACCAACTCTTAAAAGTGCAAATCCGGGACATTTTTTTGAAAATGCAAGGGGGTTTTCATTTGGATTTGTGTGTATTAAGAAAAAAACTTTATAATTAAAATATTGGTGTACGAAGGGGGGGACTCAGGGGCTCAAGCCCCCTCCCAGAGCGAGTGAAAATCGACAGCTGAAGGTTTAATATTCCCCAAAAATAAGTTGTTCTTTTTAATAGTATATGGGTCCTTTTAACACAATGCAGATCCTTCAGCTTGAGTTCTGTGATTCCCAGGACTTGGTTTATTACATCCGGTTTCCACCTACGACTTTTTCGTGCATTCCCGCTCACGCATCACATGATTGTCATAACATTTCATATTGACATCATGTGACGCGTGAGCGAGCATTTACGAGAAAGTCGTAGGTGGGAAGTGGGTGTTACTCTCTCGAATGCCGCATTCCCTCCCACTCATATAACTATGAGCTACCATAACGATATAGAAAAAAAGCTGTAACGATAATAACTGTCCTAAACGTCATATGTCAGCAGACTGCGCCAGGCATGCGCAGTAGATTCTTCGCCTTTGGCCTTGTTCAGAGACAACCCTGATTTTTACCTTATTTTCTGTGTTTTTCAAAGCTGATATTGTTACACATTTTCAGATCCTTAGGCCACTATAGTATCTGATGGAGACCCATAGGGGCAATGAGTTTGTAAAACCCTTAGTAGTAGTAGATGGGCGGCAATAAGCCTGGCAATTCGGCCGCATAATGGACCCTTTTGGCATACCCCCGTGCACCCCCCGACTGATGCACGTGCCCCTTAGGATGCAAGTTTTCTTTCTCTAAGAGGACTTAATTTTGCCTGACACCTCTTTGTCGAGGCCAGGGATCTTTAGACTGCGTAGCAAGTATACACAGTGGACCGCCGGCTTTACACCCCCTCCGAAGGGTGGTCTTGCTACATGTTAGACTTGCATCTATCTAAAATCGCTACCGTCCTAGCAGAACTTGATTGACGGTAGACTTTTCTCCCCAGCAGCCCGCCGTCATATAGGTTGACCCGAAAATCGAGGTCCCGGTTTCGCTGGTCGAGGTCGCCGTCGGAGACTTCAGATGCATCTCTTTGGAGTGGTCCTGCTACCCGAAGGTGGTACCGCTTCTTCCAAGTCACCCTCTGTCCGCTTCCGCTACCAAATCTGTCGGAGTCCAGCCGCGTCTCATGGAGTCCCGATCTCGGAGAAGTCCAGGTTGTTCTTTTTTGGGTCACCGGCTAGTCTCCTCTACCCAGTTCGGTGGGGTCCTCGGCCGTCCACCTTTGAGCCCCGCAACGTTTTCGGTGCAGTGTCAACCGTGCCGCCTACTTCTACCTTGTTTGTTGTTACTCTATGAACAACGTCAACTGCGGAGCTGCCGCCCGTCGTCGTCTCGAGTCGCATTCGGTGTTGTGTGAAGCAATGTGTACTTGCCGAGATCCGATCCTGCGATCTCTGTTCTGCCGGCTAACGCTGTTCACTGGTCTACGGCGGCCCCGCAAAACCCTTAAGTAGATATATTATAATCTTATAGTGTGACTATCTACACTCTTGTTCTTGGCTCCATGAGCTTCATATGGTGAGTTCGAGTTGACATTGGCACCCTGAGCGCCCCGAGATCGCCTCTGTCTTTCTCTTACTAACGTAAAGAAACGCAGAGGTTGATTGTTGGGGCCCGGGGTGTCCAACTCGAACTCACTATTTGTGGCTCGTAAGTCCAGTCGTTCAGTCGCTACTCTGCACTTGTCTCCTCGTCATCCCTTGTGCAGGTTCAGGTCTTACATAGGGGGGTTTGGGTCCAATACCCTTGTCTCCGGAATCCACATTAGCGCCACCATTTTTGTATCTGAAGTGCGTTATCATAGCCTTCCAACACTTCATTCACAATTTTTCTTCCCTTCAGCGCCTTCCCATAGTTTGTTCATAGAAAATTGCTGGAGATGTTTATTCTTACGAATATTATTCTTTACCTATCTATCTTAAGTTCAGATTAATCTGTTAAAATCCGATATACGAATTTCTACGATTTAAATAATTTTTAACTAGACATTTTATTGCTTATAACTGTCTGAATTTTCGTTTGGTTGTCACTTACTTCAAAGACCAAATGTTCTTTCCGTTTAAAAATAATTCAGAATTATTCAAGACATTTTGCCTTCTCTCCAGATTTCGAATTCCTTAACAAAAAAACAAACTACATAACTAGGTAGAAAATTCCAAGTTTTCTAGTTTTTTTATTTATAATCTTAAAGCTAAATATTTATTCCATTTGTGAACAAGTATGTTATGATGGTCATTAAACGCGAATATGAAATTTAAGACACGAACCATAAGCGAGTGTCTTAATTTATCTGAGCGTGTAACGACCATAACATGCGAGTTAGTGTACTATACTTTACCTACGATCAATGAAAATGTCATCATAAATTATTAAAAATGTCAAACGCGAACACTTAAGTCAACAACCTTCATAACCAGAAGTTTAATGACGTTCTATCTAAAACGTCAAAACCAATAAGGTTACTAAAGGAACTTTTCATATCTCTTTTTAAAAATAAGGTTTTTTTTCTTAAACATGCGCAATACGTCAATTTAACGATACTTATTTTTGGTTAGATACTAAAGTTATATTGGATTTATTTACGTTTCATAAATAATTATTGTCTTATAAATATAGAAAAGTAATTCACATTTTTGCGTCAATTAGTGCTTCTATAAAATAAAGTTTCATCGCTTGTCACGCCATCTTGTGGTTTACGTCTAAGCTTTATTATTATCCTTTATTATTATCCTAGGACCGTAAGTGAGCCATTAAAATCGTGTTGAGAGGGTCGTAAAATTAATATTATTCGTTGGTCGTAGGCAAATATTTTAAAACCTTTTTGCCCATTATTATATACCGGGTGCACCCAGAGAAATGATATTAGCCTGTATACATCAGTTGTATACTATTTGGGAGAATTGAACTTGTTTAATAGTGGGTATAAGATTTTCTATAATGGCTATACAATTTTTGCATACCCATTATTAAACGAGTCCAATTGTCCCAAATAGTATACAACTGGTGTATACAGGCTAATATCATTTACCTCAGTGTGTAACAAAGGATTGGTATGGCGACTTAGCGTCTTTATTTTTAAGGATAGAGTTCTGAAAATTTAGAATTTCTACAGAACTGTTAAATCTAAATTGAGTCCTATTGATAAAAGTAAAACTGTTAAACATTCCATGAAAACGATGTAAACTTTTAATTAACAGCTTGTATATTATATCATATCTGAAGCTGTGTCATTCATATGTTATTTTAACAAACAAATGAAAAAATATTTCTTTTATACCTTCATCGAAAACATGATTTTAGTAACTGTCTGCAGATAACTAAAGCATGGCTTTTTTGGTTACCGATGCAAAAAAACTTTTTTATCACGGGTGCAAAAAAAGATTTCTGTCCGTTTTTTACCCAAAATTAAAGAGAAATAGCGGAAAATGATGTGCCTTGATTTATATTGTAAAGATGGTGTGTTGCGAGAAGTGCTCTTCGTTCGAAATTTTTAAAAGTATTTTCGTACTTAAGGTATTGAATAAAACAGTGTTAAAAACTTGCGGCTAAACAGTGCTTTTTTTACTCGCGTTTTTAACGCTGCGCTCGTTATTTAAACCAATACTTGTAAAAAAGAGCCTACCAAAATCTATGAGTTAAGAGAAATATTTAAAGCAAGGCAGATACTAACAGCTAAGGGTTTAAAACAAAAAAGAAGTTAAAAAACCTCCAAGTCACTTACTTCAACCGAAAAGAATCTAAAAACAAAAAACCAAAAGATCTTGGGTGGAAAAAAACGAAAATTCACACTTGGATGAGCATCCCACAAAGGACAAAATCGAAAACAGAAATGATCAAACAATGTTTCGCCCTGGGCAACCAACGTGGGCTCATCAGTGGTTTAACTAGTCACTCTCCCCAAACATCATATACTTTGATTTCCAACTTTGAATCACTCACATATCTAAGTATCTAAGTCACCTGAAACGGGTTCGTCCTGGTGTGTTAATATTTAAAATAGGCTTAGGCTCCTAAGGCAATTAAAACAAAGCAAGGGAGATACTAACAGCTAAGGGTTTAAAACAAAAAAGAAGTTAAAAAACCTCCAAATCAGTTACGTCAACCGAAAAGAATCTAAAAACAAAAGATCAAAAGATCTTGGGTGGAAAAAAATATAATATAATAAGGAACACACAAAGGACCAAAGAGAAAAGAGAAACGATTAAACCATGTTTCGCTCTGGGCAACCAGCGTGGACTCGTCAGTGGGTTTCACTGGTCATCCTCCCCAAACATCATTAAACACAATCATTACACTTTGATTTCCAACTTTGAATCACTCACAAATAGGCATCGTTCCACACTGGTACTTATCTAAGTCACCTGATACGGGTTCGTCCTGGCGCGTTAATATTTCCAATAGGTTTATGCTCCTAAGGCAATTAAAATAAAAAAGAAGTTAAAAAATCTCCAAATCAGTTACTTTAACCGAAAACAATCTAGAAACAAAAGATCAAAAGATCAACTTTGAATCACTCACAAATAGGCATCGTTCCGCACTGGTTGCCCAGGGCGAAACATTGTTTGCTCATTTGTCTTTTCGCTTTGGTCCTTTGTGTGTTCCTTGTGGGATGCTCATACAAGTTTGAATTTTCGTTTTTTTTCCACCCAAGATCTTTTGATCTTCAGCTAAGGGTTTCTTTTGCATTTTTGAACAATGAAAACTCTTTGGTATACCCCAACTTTTTTAAAATTACATTTTCTTACACATATCAGGTATAGTTTTCCGATTTAAGTTATGATAAGATTCCTTGGGTTAAGAAGGTAAAACATTTAATTCTGTTTTTAGTGTTGAAATAACGCAACCGATATAATAAGAAAATAACATCCCACAATAAGACAAGACAATTAAGAAACGAGTTTCTTGCGTTCTACATATTAAAATTATTTTCTAATATAGTTTTCGTACCATAGTTAGGATAACAGTCTACCGCAGACTAAAAACTCAGCAGAATTTAAAGTCATCAATTTTCCGCATCCGTATTGAAAAGCGCATGTGCAAAGACGATACGTCTGCTATGATACGTTACGTTTAACTTATCGATCCGGTACACTTATCGTCTCGCGATCAGTGACGTAATTGTGATTTGTGGTCTCACTCAAAATATTTGGTTAATTTTTATGTATACCTTCACTTATCTTATTTCGATACGTTTAAGGATAGGGATAAGTGTTAAAACTTATGATGTTGCTTTATGTCTCTATTGACAATGGTTAAGTTAGTTAGTAGTATTGTTACAAAGTGGGTGTCATCAGGCACTGCCAAGGATGACAGCAATGCTAATTAATTAATTCAATGTTTGGGTGTTGCAATTACGTTAGTGGCGTAGCCAGAAATCGACCCTGGGGGGGAGGGGTTTCATCATTTAATAAAAATTAATTACCTACCTATGGCAGATTTTTAAAAATTAGGTAGGTGCCTATTGCTTGAGCTCTTGAACTTAAGGGAGGGGAGAGAGGCGGTTTAATAGGAGTTGAGTTAGTGTATACGAAACAAAAACACTTATTTTTTAAAAGCAACTCTCATCTAGTCTCATTTGAAAATTTTCAGAAATAATCCTTAAATGCGCCGCAGGCAAAAATTGAACCACTTACAGTAAAATGTTATTTTTGACGAGTTTCAAATGTTGTTGACAAAAAGATTGCTTAAAATTACAGAATAATATACCAATATTTAATATTTTTATCTCTTAGATTTTTTGTAAAGTAATTTTGAAAGAGTAGATTGGGTTAGATGCCAAGAAGGGGTGGGTTGCGGTGGTATACATAGATTTGTTGCCAAATCGTAAATGCGCAGTAAATGGGTTCGGGACAAGAGAGGCCCTGTTTGGCATTCAAGTCTTAGTTTAGCGATCTAGGGATGTGTCGGTACCAGTATATGCCTGTTTCATAGATTATGATAAAGCGTTTGATCCAGTCCAACACGAAAAGCTCATATAATCGCTAAAAGAAGTTGGTCTAGTTGACCGAGATCTAAAGATAATTGCTGATCTATACTGGAACCAGACTCCTCAAATAAAGGTTAATGGCCAACTCTCCGAAGAGGTCCAAATAAGAAGACGTATGCGCCAAGTTTGTATATTGTCTCCGCTGTTGTTTAATATCTATAGTAACAAAATAATAGAGAATGCTCTTCATAACTGCGAAGAGGGTCTGACCATAAACGGTATAAAAATCAACAACCTGCGATATGTCGACGACACTGTCATAATAGCAGACTCGTTGGAGGGCCTGCAAAAGTTGTTGGAAAGACAAAATGGGTGGTCATATCCAAGGAAAAGAACATTAGAACCATGTCAGAAGTAAATGGGCAGCAAGTCGAACGCGTGGATTCGTACAAATACTTGTGTTGCCTCCTCAATGAGAGCTGGGAGAACATGCAAGAAGTTCGTGAAAGAATTGAACAGGCCAGATCGTCTTTCATCAAAATGAAATCAGTGTTGTGTAGTCGCGATCTTAAAATCACTCTCCGAATTCGTGTGCTTTGGTGTTATGTTTTTAGCATCTTATATTATGGCATGGAAGCATGGACACTGACTGACGCAAGGCCAGATGTGTTATCGTAGAATACTAAGGATATCTTGGATGGACAGAGTAACTAATGTGGATGTTTTGCTTCGAA
The DNA here is from genome assembly GCA_963921995.1 of Oxystoma pomonae. NCBI lineage: Eukaryota > Metazoa > Arthropoda > Insecta > Coleoptera > Brentidae > Oxystoma > Oxystoma pomonae. Next base: position 31,775,771 of record OY998172.1, read on the forward strand.
TAAATAAAGATCTTGAAGTTTTATTTACCATCAAAAAACGAAAACTTAAATATTTTGGCTATATTTTGACAAATAACAAATATAAACTTTTAAAACTGATAATAGAAGGCAAGATTAAAGGCAGAAGAGGCCGGGTCGTAGACGGATATCATGGCTTAAAAATCTTAGACAATGGTATGGTGTTAGTACTACGACACTTTTCTGAAAAGCAGTGGATAGGGTGGAGATCGCGCTGATGATAGCCAACGATCGAAGAGAGCATGGCACTTGAAGAAGAAGAAGAAAAATTATACTAATAATGCCATAATTTATTGTAGATTGTGTTGGACCTCCTGAAGGGGTTTTAATCCCCAAAACCCCCCCTGGCTACGCCACGTGATCTAGATAATAAGCAGATAATTTGAGATCCTTACAAGTAAAAAATTAACCATGTTGGTAGGTGAAGGTTTTCCAGACGACAAAAATTAATTAAAAAAAAAAATGGAAAAAGTTGACCCTTAATGTGGAAAGGCAAGCAAGCAGTTCAACTATACTCAAAAGTCACTTTAGAGGCAGTTCTTTGAAATTAGCTTTTAATTTTTCAAATGTAAATGATTCTTTGCTTTTTTACAAACCTGAATTTGACATATGCATCCAAACTGTGTCCTTTATACATAGTAGAGACAATTAAACCCGAGCTGTGTGACGTAGTATGATTAAGTAAAAGATTAAGTAAAAAACAGCACTAACAAACAACTTCAAATTATTTCTGTGCTCTTTTGTTTGTTTGTTTATTTTCTAAATATCTAGATTAGGTTATATATTGTACTATTATTATATTTTTTGAAAATAAACTATATATATATATATATATGTTATATGACTAGCAGTTATGGACTTGCACTCTTCAAACCACTATTTTTAATTCTACCTCCAACGGAGCTTTAAATATTTTTCCTGTAGTATTTACAAAGTACAGAACACTTTTTATGCTATAAAACATCGAAAAAAGAAACAAAATAAATTCTAAATTTAAATCTGGATCGCTGCTATGCCAAAGTAAATATTTGGTAAGTGGTAAACAAAATGGAAAAATTGCTTTTAAACAAAAGTAGCAGTCGATATTGGCGATTAACGTTTATGAAACTTGGCAAATCAAAACAAAATTTTAAAAGTTTTATAAATTCTTTTTTAATTTATCACATTAATGTTGGCACTATTATTTACCATCTCGGTTTATAATAAGTATTTAATAGATCTTTGGTATTATTGTACAGGGTGACCGTTTATAAAGTTCCACAAAAAGTGAATGACTTATGAAATTTCGATTTCTGTAACCTCTTCAGTTTTTTCCTTAATCACACTTCACAACGCAGAGTGGCCATGAGGTTCTGTTTTTTTATATCAATACCCTGTATATTTGATAAAATTTTGATAGACCTTTTCTTTTAGCGCTTCTCGAGTAAAATCAAAAATAGTTTGCCATAATAGTCTATGGACAAATCGACTTTTGTGTGCAAGTCGTGCTAACTTTGTACCGATAAGCTAATTTTGTTAAGGGTAGCCCATGGACCACGTTTTGACTTGTTTTCATTCTGGTAAATTCGTTTTTAACAAAATATGGCGGATTCAAAATGGCGGAAACCCGTATATTTTAAAAAATTGTAACTTCTTTACTTTTTTAAATTTTGAAATACTTCGTTTGTAATATATTTTATGAAAAAAAAAATAAACAAAATAAAAAAAAAATATTTTCATTAAGAAAAATTAAAAAATCTGAAAAAATAAAAAACTAAAATAAGGTTTTTAAGTTTTTTTTTGAAAACTATGGATTTAACAAAAAAAAAGTTTTAATAAAAAAGATACTCTTTGTGCTTGTGATTTTTGAAATTGGATTCAAAGATACCATTCAGTTAAGTAGTTTTTTAGGTATGTTAAAATAACTGGTCAAAAATAGAGTTTTTGGGCTATAATTGGGATTCATGATATTACCCAAAACTCCAAGAAAAATTTGCAGATAACCTAAACCTAAACCTACACTTGTTAGATAGCCTTAGTATAATAAGTTATAATAAGTTTAAACCCCTTGTTATTCTAGAACATGCGTTTTTAAACAAAATGGCGGAAAGGTGTATTTTTTTAGTATATATAACTTTTTTTATTTTTTATTCGATTTTGATAAAACAAAGTTTGAGATACTTGGTTTGTAATATTTTTATGATGAAAAAATAAAAAAGTTATAATTCTTGTACAAAAATATAAAAAAAACAAAAACAAAAGCTTTTTTTTTGGTCTAGTATTGGTCTACGAAAAAAAGTTCACATAAAAAAGTAGCTATTTTGAGGCTTAGTTTAAATTAGGTATAAACATTCCAATCGGTTAAGTGGTTTTTGAGTTATGTGTAAACAACGAGTAAAAAGTGGGGGTTTATGGGCTGATTAATGATAATATCAAAAAATGGGGAAACATTTGGAAAGTAATCCAAATTTGTAAGACGGCCCCAGATCAGGTTTTATGGCCATCCGAGAGTATGTATATTTTTTTAACAAATATGGCAATTTCAATATGGCAAAACGGAATTTTTAAAAAAATATTTAAGTCTATAAGAAATTTGTATAAAATGAAAATTAAAAGTATGTTGTAGGAGTTAATTAATAAATATTAAAACAAATTTAAACCTTCAAAATGCAAACAGGCTCTCTGTAGCTGCTTTACTTCAAAAATTATGTTTTTTTTAAAATATTTTAACGTTTTTTCAAATAACTCGGAAACTAAAGCTCCCACGAATTTGGACTTTATAACAAAATTTGTAGTCCGTATTCATGGAAACTTAAATCTCAAAACCGTATATCGTTGCTTGCTTTTGTTCCAAAGCTACAATTTTTTTTACATATATAATCCCGCTTTTCCCCCCTTCATCCCCCCACCACCCTACCCAAAAGTTAATCAGTTCATGGTCAGCCGATATAGAATTTTTGTACCAAATTTCGGTAGAATCGATTAAGGCGTTCTTGAGTTATCGTGTATACAGACAGACAACAGACCGACAGACAACTATTTTTCTTCGTCGATTAAGGTGTTTTCGAACCTTAATAACTCATTTTTGATAAAATTAAGGAAAGTCAAAATTTCATGATTTCAATAGTCCCCCATACCATATTGATATAGTGGACTAAAAAGGACCTCATGGCCATCCTGCGTGTACAAAAAAAAGTGAAACTGTAATAGAAATCTACATAATTTAATAAGTAACTCACTTTTTTGTTTATAGTACAATCGTTCGCAGCAAAAATTACGATGGATAGGTAACCCTCGCCATTTTTTGATAAGATGTGCATTTTCTCGTCCTGAATACGAAATGGACAATCCTGTACCTCAAAATTGTGGATAAGGACTCGGCACACCAATCCAAAGGTGAGCAATTTAAGAGGTCACGTGATGGATAGGGTAACTCCCACCATTTTCACATATATGATGTAGTAGTACCACCAGACCAAAAATTACCTGGTGTGCCGGACCTCATTTATGAATAAGGGTTCGGCACACCACTCTAGAAGTGGGCATTTTTAGAGTGGTTTGCCGAACCCTTATCCATGAGGTCCGGTAGACCAGTTGATTTTTGGTCTGGGGGTACTACTATATCATATATGTGAAAATGGTGGGGGTAACCCTACCCCCTTATCCACAATTTTGAGGTACAAAATTGTCCATTTCGTACTTACTTTTTTGAGCTTTAAAAAATGGTATAAACAGAAAAATGGTCGGAATTACCAATTAACGATATCTTCCTTAATTTAAGAGATAATTGAGTTCTTCAAAAACTTGTCTGTGGCAACCTTTTAGGAAAAATACAATGTTTTTTCGTAATTTTAATCCGACGTTTCGTTTTGTAAATACCATCATCAGAATCAAAAAGTTAAATACGGACCAAAATGTTTTACCTCATATTTAATTTTTTTAAAAAGTTTGTTTCAAAATAAAATATAATTTTTTTATTCTGAAGTTTCGATCCCAAAAAAAATTATCTTCAGTGCATTTTTTTTCAGGTACTGCCATCTGGACAACCAAGATATATCATATGAACATACCGGGTGAATCGAAAAAAAAACTGACAAATTGTTTTTTGCTATAAATTAACCAATTTCAATAAAAAAAACTGTATTGATAAGACAAATAAGCTTTTTTAAAAAAAACAATTCGCTTTGTCGCCATATTTAAATCCAAGATGGCGCAGAAAATTAAATACTTTATTTTATATGTCGAAAAGTAACATTTATAACTAAATAAAAAACAAGTTTGTAAAAAGTGCGCATTTGATTTTTTCCGCCATCTTAAATTCAAATATTGGGTCAAAGCGAATGTTTTTTGTCGAAAGGCTTATTTTTATTATCAATAGTTTTGTTTTATCGAAATTGGTAAAGTTATAGCAAAAAACAATTTGTCCGGTTTTTTTCGGTTCACGCGGTATGTTCATATAATATAATATCTTGGTTGGCCGGGTCTACTATATAGTAGTAAAAAAAACATTGTGTTTTTCTAAAAAGGTTGCCACAGACATGTTTTTATAGAACTCAATTATCTCTTAAATTAAGGGAGATATCATCAATTGGTAATTCCGACCATTTTTCAACTTTCCCCTGTAGCTCAAAAACTACATAATACAGAATAAATCTATTAATACCATTTTTTAAAGCTCAAAAAAGGATGACAGTAATGGGAAAATCAACGGAGTTTCCCATTGAATCCCATCGAAAATGGGACACCTTGTACATCGATTTGCCAAAGAAACTTGAATAAGTAAAACCAATCCCAAAAAGTCGGATGAAAAAAAGGTATTTTTAAAACATGTATTAAACAATTTTTAATTACATGTTTCGTCGGGCGAAAAAGCACACTAAAAACTGAGTTTGACCCGTAGCCTGTACCTTTCCAGCAACTTTAGAAAATGTAGTATTTGCCGTTTTACAATTTATTAGAGACTTATCGGTACATAGGGTTGGCATAATCTCATTTTAATAAAGTCGGCACTATTTTGACAGATCCGCACGAAGGTTAAACAACTACTACATATTTTCAGGCACTTTACCCATCTGTTATGAAACGACTGAAACAAATCCTCGCATTTTTCATGAAACTTTCACTTAAATTTTCACGTTTAAGTGCTCTTATCCAACTGTAAGGAGGAAACCACAAGTGGTATTCTAATCACGACTGATTATTATGACAAAATTGAAGTGGTTGCCGGGGCGGGGTCCCAATAAATAAAGAAAAGTAAAATGCAGGCATAGTTATTTATAGAAATAAACTTTGGCAAAATCGTATTTTGCAGAAATCGAACTATGGAGAAATATACATCAAAGAAATCATAAAACATAGAGAAACCGTAAAACGTAGAAATTGGTAAGGCAAAAATCTGTTCTCCTAGAAAAAGTAACTTGATCTACGCCCCTTCTTATTCTAAGGGTATATACAAACAGCTGTCAGGCACAGAACAGATTTTCGTCTTACTAATTTCTACGTTTTACGGTTTCTCTGTTTTATGATTTCTTCGATGTACATTTCTCCAAAGTTCGATTTCTTTACAAAGTACAGTTTTCCCCTTGTTCATTTCTAGGAAACACGTTTCACTCATGTATTTTTTTTACAAACTATAGGGACTCGCCAGGGCTATCCGAAACCTACGTTTAGGCTATTCGAAACCTACGTTCGGGCTATCCGGCCAGAGCTTTTTTGCGAAAGGGACTGTCAAAATAGTGTCGACTTTGATTATGTTTGTGCCAAGGTTTGTGCCGTCCTTTAATAAATGACGGCATTAACTTTAATTATGTCAACTTTATAGGAGGCACGATATGAGCATAGTTAGGTAACGACAATGTCAGAAATAGTAGCAAGAACGTTAGATAACCAACCTGACAGGGGCCATTCATAAATTACCTAAAGCAGGTAGGTGGGGGAACAGGGGTAGGTATAAGTGTTATAAAGTGTTTCAAGAAGGGAGGGGGGATTCATACAAAAAAGGCGAAGATTTTTTCCAGAAATTTCATGGTGGTATACAGAAAAAAAGGTTTCTTTGAGCCAACAAGTATTTTTTTTAATCATAAATATTTATTTCTGTCAAGTAAGATTTATTTGACTTAACGAAATTAATTTTGACCTAAATAAATACTTGTTTGGTTGAAATAAATATTTGTTTGAACCATTATTTGGCTCAATTAAATATTTTTTCTGAGTAGATAAACTGTCTAAAAATATGTAGTAGTTGCGTGCGAAACTCTTAAAAATAGTGTCGACTTTATAAAAGTCAGGCTATGCTGACTTTATGACGCGATATGCGTCGGCCGTAGCACAAAACCAAAAAACGTTTTATTGCCATAGACCATAGGACAAGAACATATGTGCATACTATACGCCGGTCGCCAATGTGCTATGGATGGAGTGGGGAGAATGGAAAGGTGCTAAACCTTAAAAGCGAAGAAGAATTTATGGTTTCGAAAAATCATATTTGGTTAACAGTTTTTCGAAACATTTTCTTGCTGCTAGTAGTAACTAATTTCAGGTTTAAATAGTTTGCAACAGAAACCTATAGGAGACTACTTTTTCTAAAAAAGTAACTTTTGAAAATATTGATTTATTTGTTCCCGAAATAAGCGTTTTTTTTCAAAATGGTCAGCTTTTAGGTTTCAGAACTGAGTGTACCCCCTTTATTCCGCTTCCTTTTCGTGAATTTTTTTGAAAAGCCAACCAAATAATTCTCTTGTAATAGGTAATCTGCATCAACATCGGAAAATTACTTTAAGTACTGTAGGAAATTGGCCTAAAATCAACACCAATAAAAAATATTTTATATGGAAATTCCCACAGGGAGGTGGCGGAATAGAGGGTGGGTTGATTGATTGATTGATTTACTATATACAGCAAGATAAAGTATAGGGATTCCCTGACACTGCAGCTGATTGCTTATTGTATCCCTTGCTGAATTCTTTCACCAAGGTTCAGCACCCTCTTTACAAGTGTCCTCTGAGAGCCTTCCTCCTGAGAAAATGCCTCTTTTAGGAGGTGCCGAGTTCTTCAGGTGCAGGGCACTCAAAGATGATGTGAGAGACTGATTCGTCGTCCTCAGCACATAGCCTACAAAGGGGTTTTTCCTGGAAAATTCCCATTGTGTGGAGGAGCTTCATCAGTAAGTATCTCCTCGGCTAGTGACGCCGATGAATATTTCACCATTGTTTTGCTATGTTGCTGTCCTGGTGTCTGGTTCCAATGGTCTATTTGTGTTCGTTTCGTGGTCCACCGTTCTAGAAGGCCACGTACTGAGGTATAACGAACGAACACAGGTTCAGGTCCTATGAACTGTTTTGCAGATTCTCTCCTGCTAGGATATCTTCATTTTCATTGTCAGCCACCCCAGTGTGCCCCGGCACCCACGCAAGTGTTACCTTCTTGTGGTTGGCTAGAGTTATTATAGGGGCACATACTAGTTTAAAGTTTATTTGTTGACATGCTAAGGCTTTTATTGCTGCTTGGATGTCCGAGAGGATCGTGATATTCTTGTTGGAATATCTCCTTTTCAGGTTCTGCCGCAGGCACATTTCGATTGCATGTATTTTGGCTTGGAATACAGTTGTGCGATTTCCTAGTGAAGAAAATCAGTTGAATTGCAGGGCTAGGTCATATACTTTGGATCCATCAGTATACCATACCACCCATTCTGGACTAGTGAGTCTTCCGTTTTATTTTCCTAGTTAAGATGGGTTTGAAGCGGCTTGTATTTTATTACTTCTTATGTCAAACAGCGAGATTGTGACAACGTTTTTAATACACAGGGTGGATTCTTTAAACGGAACGCTGCTTCTAGCGGGTTAGAATTTGGTTTTATAAAAAAATCCAAAAACACGTGCTATCTTGGATTTTTTTTCATGTCGTTTGGTTTACGAGGTATATACTAATACTCTATCTCCTATGGTTTCCAAGATAGAGGCATTTAAACTTGTATGCAATTACTTTCTATGCCCTGTTTTACGGGGAATATTTGAATGAATATCGAAGTTTTCCATACAGATTTAGATAAAAATATCTTGATTATCGTAAAAGATAGAACCTACAAAAAAATTACAAAATATACAGGGTGTCCTATTAAAAAAAAAAAAAATTGCCATACCTCGTAAACTAAATGATATAGACAAAATCCAAGATAGCACGATTAAAGGAAATTAAAAATCTCAGTTGACGTGTTTTTGGATTTTTTTATTCAACTAAATTCTAACCCGCTAGAAGCACCGTTCCGTTTAAAGAATCCACCCTGTATATAAAATAAATAAAAAATATATAAAAAAAGCATACATGCTGTCACAAAATTGATCTTTCTAAAAGTGTATAATATATACGGACTACCAGCTAAAATGCCTAAAAACTTCAAAAGTACGACAATTTGTCATATTGTTTAAAAAAGGTCTCTAAAACTGAAAATATTTTTTTACTTAAATAAAAGGCAACCAACAAACCCAATAATGTTTTATGAAAGTCATTATCACTTGAGTAACGGACGAAGGCTGTTCTATAAAGAGGGCGGTAATCCATTTTGGAATTGATAAAATAACAATAATACGATGGAAACAGCACTGGAGAACAAAAATAAATAATTTAGTATTTAATAGGATCACCATTTTTCTCTATTACCAGCTGCAAACGTCTGGGCATTGAAAAGGTTAAATTTTGAAAATACTGATGGTCTTCTGAGAGCTGATCCAATGCGCGATAAATAACATCACTTTCCATTGGTTTTAGGTCAGGACTTTTGGCTGGCCAAGGAAGTGTTTCATATTATTATGCTGAAACCATTGGCGAACATCATTAGCCGTGTGTACTGGACAGTCCTGCTGATAAACAAAGTCATTATTTTCATGTAAAGCCTGTACAGATGGCAGCATGACGTTTTCAAGGATTTCAATGTATCGTTCACTACTGAATCTTCCTTCGAGTTTCCAAAAAAAAACCAAACCTCAAGCTCTAAACCAGCCCCACATGTTTACAGAAAAATGTCCAGCTTTATAATTTGGTTTGTATATTCGGGTTCACATCTAGAATTTGGTGGACGATAAACTAAAATTCTCCTGCTGTGAAAACCACACTCTCTCAGAAGTCATTATCACGAACAACTTTGTTCAGTGCAAAAATCACTCTGGCCTGTTTTTGTTCTTCTGTTAGAAAAGGCTTCTTTGCAGCAATTCGAAAAGAGACTTCTGATTTCGTTACTCTTCTATTTACTGTTACTAAAGAACCCGGAAATAATGTTAAATTAGCTGCTTCAACCGACGTTGAAAAAGGATTTTGTCTGAGACGGTCAATAAGTCTCTCATCTTGCACTTCAGAATTTATTTTTGGTCGTCCTGATCCATGTTTCCTATCCGTAGAATTATTTTCAATCCAGCGGCTTTTTTCATCACATTATCGTCATTTTATCAACTTCAAAATGGGTGGCCGCTCTTCTTATATACCAGCCGTCTTCTGTAACTCGAGCGATAATTTGAACTTTTGTAAATGTTGATATCTGTGGCATTTTTAAGGATGTCACACTGAATTTTAAGCTGAGGCATACTAAGCTGGTGGTGCCTTATATACACTAATGGAAAGCTAAATTTCGTGGCATAGGAAAAAATGTATGTATGAGTTTTTTTTGAAATCAAGTGTATGTCTTAAGTACCAGTTGTTGTTGCACTCTAGTCTGTAAGCTCCCATTCTAGCCTCTGCGTTTATGAGAGGGTAGGTATTTGTGGGGAAGTATCAAAGTTGCCATATGAAGTAGTTATATCTCAGAAACTAACAAACCGATATTTTTATGAGTGAAAGTTTTTTTTTTTAAAAAGTGGTCTTCTATAAGTTTCCAAAGTGATTTTTTACTTTGACAACTTTTGTCTGGGGGTTTTCTCGATCCCCCTGAATACGGCGTAATTGAGAAGGCGCAAACAAGTAAAACCTGAAATGAGAGACCAATCATAAGCAAAAATATATTTGCCGAAAATTGTCACGGAGGTGGAGTTGGGGAAGAGCTATACTATACTTTATTCAAACAAATGCCGAAAATGATGGCAAAACACTTTGCACATGCATGGGTATGTCACGTCATTACATCCTGCCAAACATCGACTTAAATAACTTCGTGTTATTCTACAGAAATAATACAGTATACGTAACTTTTAAAAAACCACTTAGCACAAAAATTTGGCTGTAACTTTTAAATATTTGCCAATTCTAAGTAGTAAAAGTAAATGAGAAAATTGAAAATGTTTATTTTTCAAGTTGATTTACTCATTATGGTAAAGCAAAGTCGTTTAAAATTCCAAATTTTATAGCAAAACCTGCACACATTTAAAACATAAATCCTATCATGATGTAATCATGTAAATAAGTAAAATCAAAAATGTAACAAATCCTCACTAAAAAAAATGAGTAGTGGTGGTGGATCACCAGCAGCGCCTGCAGTCTCCGTTAATTCCCATGACGCTCTTTTGCCACCAAAAAACCCGTCGAGGAACAGAAAAGCTGGATATTCCAAAGATAAACTGCCAACGCCTCCACCAGATCCAAATATTCCGAATGAAAATCAAAATGGGGGAGAAACGGACGCTGATAAAGATAAAGAAACTGAGGTAAGAGTTTGTTTGTAAATATTCAACGTTCGTATTAGAGTCATTCCATCAAATTTTGACCAATAGCCGTGACTTTGGTTGCTGCATATTTTTTTAAAACATCCAAAGACTTATATGATATTTGTGCTCATAAGAAGTTAACAAAAATACCGGTTTTTTTAATTTTTTCAGCTGTTGCTATTATACCGAGTGGGCCAAAAATATGAAAAACTATGAATTTTAAATAATTTAAAAAAATATATGTAACTAAAGAAATATATTTAAAACAATCTGGAAAGCAAACATGGACTTCGGATTACACGTCTAAATCAAAATCGTTTTAATTTTCTATTCTGATGGTAATTTTACAATATTTCGTGGTCTATCTTCTCACACCTTTATAAATTTTTCCAAATTTTCTTATTTTTTACAGACTACATCTTTATAATATTTTTACCTGTCACCTACTTCTCAGGACCAGTGAAATATCTACAACTTGAGAAAGTATAACGCACGGCTACACTTGGAATTTTTTTTTGTTATTTTTCACACTCTACATGCAGGGTGGCCATGATGTTTTTTTAATGAAACATTAAAAAAGTTACATTTCTCATATTTAACTTAATTTGACCATGTTTTACATTTTTCTTCACAAGAAGAAAGATATAGTCTGTCAAAATTTTGAAAAGTTTATAAAGATGTCCTTGCATAAAATTACCAGAATGGAAAAAAAGACAATAGGGAGATTTTGGTCGGATTTTTTGTCAGTCTGTTACCCTTACCTTTCTACTGGGCAGGCGCAGTAGCGCTCTGTCAGGCTGTGACGTTTATTAAAGATAAAGCGACTACATTTACCGTTAAAAAGACAACCAACCAAACTTGATATGATTCTGAAGATTTTTAGGTTATAAAAATTTGTTTTGTTTTACAAAAATTTTGTGTATTTGGATTTTATTTTTTGTTAACCGTGTTTATAGTAGTAGTGGAGTGACTTTTTTACCGTTTTTTTTTTTTGGTAAACAGGTGAGTAAGTTTGCAGAGGCTCGTTTTCATCTATTACTTCATCAAAGATATCGTGCAAAATCATTTGCCTGACTAAATTTATGTTGGGGTGTCCGTTTCCCAGCAAATAAAGAAAAGACTTAAGAAAAAAACAACAAAAGACAAGAAAAAAGTAAGGTTATGTTTACCGCCGATTGACTACATTCAAAAGTTTTATTTTTAACCTCTTGAAGTTATCTTTATTTACGGTAATGCTAACTATAAGAGTAACGAAATTTGCAGTTAAACAGTTTATATGTTTTTTTGAAGGTTCCGAATCCAGATAAGTACGTTTTTAATTGCTGTCACGCTGTCAGTCGGTCTGTCTGTCGCTTACTTTGTTACCACTGTGACTCAAAAACCCCTGGGTGCTTATTCTTGAAAGTGGGAGAAGGGAACGCTCCCGGGGAGGTTTTCTTCTACTCCCTGTCTGAGTTCTCTTACATTAAACTAGGAGAACGTGGCATTCCCTCGATATATCACTTGATTTCGACAACTCCGTAGTTCACTTCCTGGGAGAATTTTACTCCCCACACCTCACCGAATGTCAAGAATAAAGACCCTGCACCTTCATTAATGAAATTTTACATAACAATTACTTGTGTTTACGCGCTGACCCCTAAATATTTTTTTTCGTAGTTTTCCAGCAAACACAAATCGTCGGCATTGAATCGGGGCAATGTCGACAACGTCGGCAGTGTGTCGGCATCGGCGACTACACGCTGGCCTGATTTTGTTGGCGACTTTCAGTTTTCGGTCAATAATCGGCAACTGACAGAGGTCCACATTACTATACAGTCGACTTTATGCCGACACCACTTTAGGACCGACGATGGTCCGATTGGCACTTTGTTTAATCGGTCGAAAATCGGCAACTGACGATGGCTCGATTTACTATAGTCGACTTTATGTCGACTCCCATTTTATCTGCTTTAGGACCGACAACGGTCCGATTGGAACTTGGTTTAATCGGACGAGAATCGGCAACTGACGATGGACGATTTACTATAGTCAAACGCCTACTTTATCTGCTTTAGGGCCGACGACGGTCCGATTGGAACTTTGTTTAATCGGACGAGAATGGGCAACTGACGATGGCCCGATTTACTATGGTCGACAGTATGCCAACGCAAACCTTATCTGCTTTAGGGCCGATGATGGTCCGATTGAAACTTTGTTTAATCGGTCGAGAATCGGCAACTGACGATGGTCCGATTTACTATAGTGGACTTTATGCCGACCACCACTTTATCTGCTTTAGAGCCGATGATGGTCCGATAAAAACTTTCTTTAATCGGTCGAGAATCGGCAACTGACGATGGCCCAACGACGCGACGGTCCGATTGGAACTTTGTTTAATCGGGCGAGAATCGGCAACTGACGATGGCCCGATTTACTATAGTCGACATTATGCCAACGCAAAGCTTATCTGCTTTAGGACCGATGATGGTCCGATTGGAACTTTGTTTAATCGGTCGAGAATCGGCAACTGACGATGGTCCGATTTACTATAGTGGACTTTATGCCGACGACCACTTTATCTGCTTTAGAGCCGATGATGGTCCGATAAGAACTTTCTTTAATCGGTCGAGAATAGGCAACTGACGATGGCCCGATTTACTATAGTCAAACGCCTACTTTATCTGCTTTAGGGCCGACGACGGTCCAAATGGAACTTTGTTTAATCGAACGAGAATCGGCAACTGACGATGGCTCGATTTACTATAGTCGACATTATGCCAACGCAAACCTTATCTGCTTTAGGGCCGATGATGGTCCGATTGAAACTTTTTTTAATCGGTCGAGAATCGGCAACTGACGATGGTCCGACGACGCGACGGTCCGATTGGAACTTTGTTTAATCGGACGAGAATCGGCAACTGACGATGGCCCGATTTACTATAGTCGACATTATGCCAACGCAAACCTTATCTGCTTTAGGACCGATGATGGTCCGATTGGAATTTTGTTTAATCGGTCGAGAATCGGCAACTGACGATGGTTCGATTTACTATAGTGGGCTTTATGTCAACGACCACTTTATCTGCTTTAGAGCCGACGACAGTCCGATTGGAACTTTGTTTAATCGGACGAGAATTGGCAACTGACGATGGCCCGATTTACTATAGTCGACATTATGCCAAAGCAAACCTTATCTGCTTTAGGGCCGATGATGGTCTGATTGAAACTTTGTTTAATCGGTCGAGAATTGGCAACTGACGATGGTCCGATTTACTATAGTGTACTTTATGCCGACCACCACTTTATCTGCTTTAGAGCCGATGATGGTCCGGTAAGAACTTTCTTTAATCGGTCGAGAATCGGCACCTGACGATGGCCCAACGACGCGACGGTCCGATTGGAGCTTTGTTTAATCGGGCGAGAATCGGCAACTGACGATGGGCCGATTTACTATAGTCGACATTATGCCAACGCAAAGCTTATCTGCTTTAGGACCGATGATGGTCCGATTGGAACTTTGTTTAATCGGTCGAGAATCGGCAACTGACGATGGTCCGATTTACTATAGTGAACTTTATGCCGACGACCACTTTATCTGCTTTAGAGCCGATGATGGTCCGATAAGAACTTTCTTTAATCGGTCGATAATCGATTTACTATAGTCAAACGCCTACTTTATCTGCTTTAGGGCCGCCGACGGTCCAAATAGAACTTTGTTTAATCGAACGAGAATCGGCAACTGACGATGGCCCGATTTACTATAGTCGACATTATGCCAACGCAAACCTTATCTGCTTTAGGGCCGATGATGGTCCGATTGAAACTTTCTTTAATCGGTCGAGAATCGGCAACTGACGATGGCCCGACGACGCGACGGTCCGATTGGAACTTTGTTTAATCGGACGAGAATCGGCAACTGACGATGGCCCGATTTACTATAGTCGACATTATGCCAACGCAAACCTTATCTGCTTTAGGACCGATGATGGTCCGATTGGAATTTTGTTTAATTGGTCGAGAATCGGCAACTGACGATGGTCCGATTTACTATAGTGGACTTTATGTCGACGACCACATTATCTGCTTTAGAGCCGACGATGGTCCGATTGGAACTTTGTTTGATTGGTCGAGAATCGGCAACTGACTATGGTCCGATTACGTCACCTTAAAATTTTTAAACTGCTCAATAGTTTCTTCCTAGTATGTAGAAATGGCTCTAATGTCACTATGTTCCCTGTACAGTGGAAGATAATATTATATATATAACGAGCAAAGATATTTCAAAACTAAAATCACCTCTTCTCCCACTTAAACCAGCCCGACTGGTTAAGCACCCGCATTATCGAATCGTGTCAAGCAACCACCGACGGACCTTCATCAATTACCGACGTCGGGCCGCTTTGAGAGGCTGATGTGGGGCCTTATTATCCACCTATTGTCGGATCTTTGCGGTTTGCCATTGTCGGGCCGCTTTAAGCTACCACCGACGGACCTTCTTCGGACTTGAATAGTTTACCGATGTCGGGCCGAGACCAGCTTGCCTACGATAGACCGACCAAATTAAGTAGCTTTATAGGCGGATGGTCAGTACCATGTGGTTAAACCATATCGGACTTTAATCGTATGGCGACGGTATGCATATGTCAGCAAAAAGTAAAATTTACCAGTCCGACGGCGGTCTACAGTATAACTCTGCGTCGGCAAACATACATTGGGTAAAGCAAAGCGGACAAAAAATACTGCTCGTCCGATGTCGTAAATCGACGTCGTGCCGATGACGGCAAATTTGACAATCGACATCGGGCCGACGAAGACCCGAAGGAACCGTGTTTGCTGGGTTGTGATACCTCGTTAGAAAGCTAATCACAAAAAAATGCAAAAAACTTTTGAAAAATTCAATTTTGTGTGTCATATAATTCATGTCAATAGGCGAAATGTCAAATAAAAAGTAGCCTATGTTAAGATCCAGGTTACACACTATATTCTTCAATTTCGGGGAAGGAAATGTTCCCGGGAATCAGAAACGCACCTGATTGGTCGAAATCTTTTTTTTCTGTCACTATTTTGAGAATTCGGCCAATTAGGTGCGTCTCTAACTCCTGGGAGCACTATAGAGCACTCCCTTCCCCGATCAGTGGTGGCCACGACCCACAACCCCAAAAAGAACATGATTAGCGGCCTTCAAGTGCTCTTAAAAGAAGGTAAATTGGAACGGTTAAATTTGAGAAAAAATGGAAAATGGAGACCGTTTTCTGAGAGCTTTCAAAAAGTCACAAAATATCACACGATCAAACATCACACGGAAAAATCACATATGATGCAATTTTATGGAGGCGAAAACTTTATTCTGCGAGAAGTTTAAGCTTCATTGAAATCGGTAGTCACAAACCCTACTCCAAAAAATCCTCAAAAATCAGCCTTTTGAGTGAAACAATTTCTGTGAGACTACTCTATAAAAAATCAGCGCAGATCTAACTCGATCCAAAAATTTTTACGGGCACCCCGAAAATGTTCTATATTTTTCATGTTTGGTCAAATTTTTCAAATTTTTACAAATATCTCAAAAACTATTATAGTAATTTGGAATCAGCAGGTTCGACTTAGTGTAATTAATTTTTGACAATTTACCTGTTAAATCTGCAGAAGGAAAATACACTTCCAACTAACAATTTCAGCCAAACATTATTTTTAAAATGAATAAATTTCTTACTTCTTGCCCCCTGCGCCACAAATTATGTTTCTCTAAATTTATACAGGGGACTAAAAATGTCTTTTAACTTATAAAATCATTTTCTTTATAGGCCCTGGATTACATCGAATCACTACATAGAATCTATTCAAGATCTTCGTCTTTATTCACGCCGGCTATCGTGACCGAAGAAGCATTCGATCACTTGGACAAACTTTATAAACTCATGGAACAAATGTTGGATTTAAGGGAGCAGAATGCGAAACTACACCGAAGGTACGATGGCCGTTAACTTTTCCTCTATATAATTGTGCCATGCTCTCTTCGAACGTTGGCTATCGATATCATCAGCGCGATTTGCAGAAAATCTCGCCCTTACCAAAAATCTGACGATTTTTGCTAATATTTCTTAAGATTTGGTTTCTTAATACTGGTCCAGTAAATAAAAAATATTTCAATTTTAATTTTTGTATGCAGTTTTTGTGGAACCCCTTTTTTTATTTAAAATATATTTTATTAAGCTTATTTTTGTGTGTAAAAAAACCTTTAAAACTTTTAACATACAAAACCATAGATAGCCATGAAATATGTCGCTGTCACTGCTCAGAAAAGTCACAAAAATTCTGTCTTTCTTTTTACATGGTGAGAATTTTCGAAACTTTTTGACGTTTATTGGTACGCGTAGTAGCAATTTAGCTCCGCCGTAAAACTAGTCTTGCAGACTTTCTTTAAAATATTAAATTTAAAAATGTTGTTAAAAAAATGACGCAGTTTCTCTTATAACGTTAGGACGCTGTGTTTTTATTTTAAATGAGGCAATAAGAAAAAAATCGCCACTTTCCAGAATTGTGACAGGTAAGATTTTCTGTAGTTTCTGAAGAATCGCGACCATTCTGTCTTTCCTTTTACATGATGAGAATTTTCGACACCTTTTGAAGTTCATTGTTACGCGCAGTAGCAATTTAGCTCCGCCGTAAAACTAGTCCTGCAGAATATCTTCAAAATATTAAATTTACAAAATTTTATTCAAAAATAACGCAATAACAGTAACAACGTTAGATTTTACAATATAAGACCTCTTCTATAGCTTTAATTATTTCTTCTATTATCAATTTTAAGAGTTCATATTTGTAATGTCTTAAAATATGGCCAAAATATTCAAATTTACTGAGTAAAACATCCACGTTACGTACTCTGGCCATCAAAGATATCCTCAACATTCTACGATAGCACCACATCCCGAATGCCTGCAATTTTTGCACCTGGTATCAGTCAGTGTCCACACCTCCACAAAATGCTAAACACATGACAACGAAGTACACAAATTCGGAGTGATATTAAGATCGCAACTATAACAACACTGATTTCATTTTGACAAAAGACGATCTGCCATGTTCAATTCTTGCGCGGACTTCTTGCATGTTTTCCCAGTTCTCTTCGACTTGTGGGTCATTTACTACTGTTGTGTCTCTAATGGTTTTTTCCTTGGCTCTAACCATCCATTTTGTTTTTCCAACATTCAAATTAAGACCAAATTGCGAACTTTTGACTGCATTGGGATTCAACAACCCTAACAACAAACTTTGTTCCCGAGACGTCCCCTGTAGGTCCCATAGATCCGGAACGTCGCCGGACTCAAACAGTACGTTCTAGCAACGTACCTAGCAACAGTTCAGGAAACTTTCCGATAGGAATCACTCACATAGGCCCTCTGTAGGTTCCGTAGGTCGGGCAAATGCCGTACGCAATTCCGATCGGAACGTTCTATATACGTTCCCTGTAGGTCTCGTAGGTCGGGAAAATGCCGCACTCAAATAGTACGTTCTAGGAACGTTCCCTGCAGCGGTTTAGGGAACGTTACGATCGGAACATCCCATATACATCCCCTTTAGATCCTGTAGGTCAACGCCGGTCCCAAATGGTACGTTTAAGGAGCGTTCCCAGCAGCGGTTTAGTGAACGTTCCGACCGGAACATCCAAAACTGGTGCATAATTTAGCGGAAAAATTTGAACTTTAAAATGTACCTCCTGTGAACGTTCACGATAGTGCAGCGGTTCAATTAACGAACGTTTCAGACGCAACGTTGAGGGAACGTCTGTTTTAGACTTTAGGTAAATCTCGTATATCGTTTTTTTCTTTAAATAAAAGTGCAAGAATACTTTTAAAAAATTATGGGCTAATTTACCTTAAGCTGACAGGTGTCAAATTTTTTATTTGTTGATAACAGTGTAAATTTTTGGAAGAAGATATCTTGTAAATAGGACTTTACTTTCACCAGGTTCCCACCTACGACTTTCTCATGAGTGCTCACTCACGCATCACATGATGTTAATATGAAATGTTATGACAGTCATGTGATGCATGCGCGGGCACGCACGAAAAATTCGTAGGTAGGAACCGGGTGTAAAATACCGAAATAAAAAAATTGAGACCTGTCAGCTTAAGATAAGATAAGGTTTAAAATTTATATAGCGGTTACACATAAGCACCTGTTTCATCATCATCAGCATCATTTTAAACACCTTTTATGTCGGGACTCAATAATAAACTATATACAGTACGTTCCCGGAACAAACGATGTTACCAAAAAAAATTCATGAGACGTTCCTTAAACGTGCCGAAAACGATCTCGGAATATCCCAGAGAACGAACCCGGAACATTTTTATTTGGTAACATCGCTAGTTCCCGGAACGTTCCCGCAATGCACTGCATTGCTTGTTGGTCCTACTAGAACATCCTGCGGACGTTTCGGTACGTCCCGTGAGATGTTCTTAAAACGTGCCAAAAACGTTCCGGTACAATTTTTTGACACATCGCTAGTTCCAGGAACGTTCCTGCAATGCACTGCGACCAGAAAGGACGTTCCCGAAACGTCCTGTTCGTCGCAAGGATGTCCCCGGGATTTTCCAATCCATTTACAATTTGTATGTAGCATATCCTAAATTGTTAACTTGTACATTCGCGACTTTTTTATTGCAATAGATAATAAATAGCAGCGGAGACAATACCAAATCTGCGGTATTCCAATCTCCTCGGACAGTTGGACTTTTACTTGTGCTTTCTGGTTCCAGTAGATATAGGTCGTCAATAATTTTTAGATCTCGATCATCCAGACCAACTTCTTTAGAAAATCCTATGAGCTTTTCGTGTTGGACTCGATCGAAGGCTTTCTCATAATCTATAAATCTAGTATCTGGCTCTTGCACCTCTTTTATTATTATTATTATTATTATTATTATTATTATTATTATTATTATTATCCTACTAATATTGTAAATGAGAAAGTTTGTTAAAAACCATGGTCAACCTGGATTGAAACATCCTATTTCTTATTTGATGTTTCGCTTAACGACTGCACTAAAAAATAACATTATTTTTGAATATCTAGTAGTTTATAAATAAACCTTAAATCTTTAAATCAATCCTTAGGAGGAAAACTGTCGTATTATATAATATAGGGTAGACCAAAAAAATTGTCACTTTTTGAACGAGCTATAATTTTAGGCTGATTTAATAGACAAAAGATTAAACTGTACTGACGCGACTCAAAAAACCAAGATGGCGGAGAGCTATAAAAAATGGGTAAATTTCACCCCCCCTGCAAAAAATTTGTGTGCAACCCTGGACTTGATTTTTGTCAATGAGACAAAATCCCCATATTTTTTTTGCCTACCTAGGTATCACTTATCGAAATTGGTTATAAGATAAAAAAGTTATACAAATTTTAAACCAGGAGTATTTAGACCAAAAATTGTAATCTCTGTAGAAAGGTGCACTGTTTAGGGCTAGCATAATTTGCGACTTAGTCGTTCGATTTTGAAAATTTTAGGCTTTTGGTAGGACAAGACATGAGTTCCCACATAGCAATGAAAGAACATTTACATGCATAGCATATGCGTTAAACATCCTTTTGAGGATGTACATAATATTTAAGTATATGCTACTAAGGATATCCATAGCGTGTACCATTTGAGCAGGTCCTTTTAAGTACATCTTTAACACATGCAAAGAATATATCAATTTTAAAACATTGTTTAACGCACATGTTATTCTGGTACCATAAAAGAACATCAAAAGAATGAGCTTCTAAGTATTTTCTTGGCATATGCTAAGAAAATACCACTAAAGAAGGTTACTATTGGAACATCTTTAGCATATGTAAAATATATATCAATTATTGAAACATTATTTGGTCCTTTTGGTGCACATGCTATTCTGGTAATGCAAAAAAATATCAAGAATGTATGTATAAGTATTTCCTTAGCATATGCTAAGGAAATACCATTAAAGAAGGTAACTTACATCTTTAGCATATGCAAAGTATATACCAATTATAAAAAATAAGTTAAAAAAACTCGAAAACAATCGATGACCGGAAACAAACCCGGTAACCCTTGGTTTAGAGATGCTCGTCCATAATCCTGATTAACACTTTTCAGTCGACCTATAAAAATCCGGTAAAACGCTTATATTCCGCGGTTTCAACCCATTTCTTTATAAGCGCATGGCACAGTGGATAAAGCATTGGTCTAGCAACCTGTGGATTTGAACCCCGTCGGCGCGTCGCACTTTTTTTTATTTATTTTTAGGGTGTTTTGTGATAGGACATGGTTTTTAGAGCTCCAAAATATATTTTTTATTTAATTTAAAACCATATTTTAGGAGCTATACTGGTTTTGCGCTACTAATACCACTATACCAATCATCTGATAAGAATATTTATTAGCACGTGATTAGGGCGGAATGTAATCTATTCTTAGCACATGATTAGGATGTTCCAATGTTAATTTAGAATATCCTTATCATATCCTTTTTCTTCTTGAGGATATTCTATGCATATGCTAAGGATGACAAATTGCTATGTGGGGTTCTTGCTAATCAGGCTCAAAATATAACACATGTGGATAAATTTCACCCCCCTGCGAAAAATTTGTGTGAGTGCCTGGACTTGATTTTTGTCAATGAGTCAGAAGCCCCATACCTTCTTCGCCTTCTGAGGGATCACTTATCTAAATTGGTTATGAGACCAGGAGTATTTAGACCAAAAATTGCATTTTTTTCAAAAAACTTTTGACACAGTCGCCCAATTTTTGACATATGTCAGATTTTGAACAGAATTAGTGAAGATTCAGATGTCGTTTTACCAAAGAGCTTAAAATTCTGAAAATCGGTCGAGTAGTTCGCAAGTTATGCTAGCCGTAAACAGTGCACCTTCCTACAGACATTACAATTTTTGGTCTAAATAGTCCTGATTTTATGATGATGATGATTTTATTTAGATAATTAATACGTCGGTAGGCGAAGGAGGTATCGGGCTTTTGCCTCATTGACAAAAATGAAGTCCAGAGTCACACACAAATTTTTCGCAGGGGGGTTGAATTTACCCATTTTTTAAAGCTCTTCGCCATCTTAGATTTTTAACATTTGTCGTATTTTGAGCCAGATTAGCAAGACCTCATGTCTTGTCTTATCAACAAAGCCGCAAGTTTTACTAGCCTTAAACAGTGCACCTTCCTACAGACATTACAATTTTTGGTTTAAATACTCCTGATTTAAAATTTGTATAACTTTTTTGTCTTGTAACCTATTTAGATAATTGATGCATCGGTAGGCGAAGAAAGTATGGGGCTTTTTCCTCATTGGAAAAAATCAAGTCCATGATCGCACTCAAATTTTTCGCAAAGGGAGGGAAATTTACCCAATTTTTAAAACTCTCCGCCAATTTTAATTTTTGACATATGTCAAATTTTGAGTCGCTTTAGAAAAGTTTCAACTTTTGTCTATAAAAACAGCCAAAAATTTCGAAAATCGGCCGATTGGGTCCAAAGATATAGCGCGTTTAAAAAGTGACAAATTTTTTGGCCCACTCTATAATAAAATTAGAAAATAGCGTGGAGTCGTTTAAACATTCGTTTTGTTTTGAAAACAATAATAAAACATTCAGCAAAATATCTGGCTCTGACTCTGGCACAAGCTTAGTTAATTATACATTCCAATCAGATAAACCCAAAAGCTTGGCGCTAACATTTCATGTTAAAGGAAACAAAAGTAAGGCTGCTCTTTGCAGACAGAACACTAACATCGTTCTAGGGAAATATGTGCCCTGGCACACTCCTAAAATATTAAAAAAAACAATCAATCAAGCTTTACAACATTATTAAAGGTGCTTTATAAGTCTAGGTGGAAATTAAAAAAAAAGATATATCGTGGCTAGAAGGCGAGAATTATACGTAATAGGGACTTATCGGTACATAAATACGGCATAGCCTGTCTTTAATAAAGACGGCCCTATTTTCGACAATTACGTACGAAGTTTAAAGGGATTCTAATATTGTTATTGTTTAAATATGTCATCTTTGCTATCAAAATAATGTCGACTTTCATAATGTTTGTGCCTGCCTTTAATAAAGGACGACATTAACCGATGCCTCCGATATTTAATAGGCCTTTCATCTAGTCGCGTTTTAGTGAGCTTTAAACGTACGTGGTGGCCATTTTGACAATTAACTAATGTAATATCTGTCAACGCTGTCAAAAATGGCGGCGGCATACGTGTAAAAGGGTACTGAAACGGAAGGTGTTGGCTGGCCTCCATGTTGGAGGTATCGCATTAACTTTAATTTGTGAACTTTAAGAACGGCACAATATGACAATGATGACAAATGTTTAGATGACATGTTCACAATGACAAAAATGTCAGAAACCTTTCAACCTTCGTGCGGAACTGTCAGAAATAATGCCGAGTCCGGCTATGCCGACTCTATGTACCGATAAGTCCCTAATGAATCGGAAAAGTTTTTATTCGACCGGATTTAAACCCGAAGCCTCTTAAATACTAGTCCCAAGCTCCCCTACCATTTTATCTATCGCGGCAGCAGGCAACAGGTCTGTTAATACCCGTTGCCTCAATAGCGAAATTGGTAGCTTTGGACCGATATTCTAGATATTCCTGGTTCAAAACCCAGTCGAAGAAAAACACCCTTTACATCACGAAACATTTTTCCGTAAAACAAATGTTCTTTTAGAATACGTGACCTGGAATATTTTAACAACCTCGAAAAAATTCACAACCAAGCGATCGACCTCTACAGCCTCGCGGAGGCCTATCCAGACCTCGATAGGGACACTGCCTTTGCCCAAGGCATTTTAGAGTCAATCCTGCAAGATACAGATGCTAAGAATAAAGAGTCGCAGAAGCAGTCGAAGAGTTTAAAGCCGTCTATTTTGAGGAGAAGGATGAGTGGATCAGCTGGTGATAAACAGGTACAAAGGTTAAGTAATAGATCGCTATCAGATAAGAACTGATGACCTCACGTAAACAAGTGTAGAAAGGTAAATAGGTGTAGTACGCTTTAATTTTCAGCCGGATTTAAGGGATATCATTCCTGGTGTCGAGAAGATGTTCACCCGGACACAATAATAATAAAAATTATATTGGATATTGGATAAAACGCTAACGAATTTTTCTATTACGTCAGGATTTTTAGATTAAAAATTAATATATATATATATATATATATATTTTATTATTATTATATTATATTTATTAATTTCTACCCTACAAGCACATATCATCAGCATAAAATCAGGGCAACCGACATTACCGACGTTGGCCCGATTTTGTCCCGACGATTTCTGATTATAGGGCAAAGATTTTTTTAATAAAAAAAATTAACGGCACCGCCATACCTCCACCCCCTTATTGACTATTTTGTAAACCATCTTAATGATATGAAATTTTACTTCTCTGCCTCTTTTGGTTTTGGAAATATTAGAGGGTCTAAGAACTTTTTGGAACAGCTTGTATCGTATCGTATAATTGTTTACTTCAAATATCTCAACTTTTGGTGGCACACACAAAAAACTGGAGATATTTAATTAATATATTAGCAATCAGAAATACGCATACAAAAAAAAACATACATGTCGTTGCTGTGTCGCGAAATCCTTTTAAACTGGCGTAATTTTTCTAACTTTTTTTGATAATTGATTTGAAGGTAACATTAGAAGACACCGAGGAAGGTCAGGAGAATAGAGATGAAAATAGGGAGGAGCCAATCAAAGCTAATAAGACGGCCAAAATATCGAAATGGACTAAGGTTAAAGCAGCATTTAAGTAAGTTCTTATACTAGGAGGATAGATGTACAGAAGGGGTATGGCAGAAAAGGCTCATGAAGCAACCTAATTGTTGTGCAAAAAAGTTTTTTAATATATTGGTAATTTTGCATTTTATAAAAAAAAATTTTTCGTATCAAGTACGCTTGAAGAGATAGTCAGATAGTAAGATCTTGCGGAAAGAGTTTTCCGAAATTTTACTTCCCGTACTTGTTGGGAAAATAGCTATTTACGTCCCCATATTTTTCATTAAAATAGGCAAAAAATATATTTTTCTATGTTTTTAATAAGTTTCCATAAAAGCTACCAAAATATCCAAATGCTTAGTAGATCATATTATAAAAACAAATTTAGCAGGCGTAAAAAATACTTTTAGGTCATCCATGTGTATTACATTACAATTGTCTGGGTTCGAATCTCGGCTAGGTGCATGGATGTTTTGTGTTTGTCTGTAACTTTGCAAAAACTTGGGCATTGATCCTATAATGGATGGAAAGTCCCAGTATAAAAATAAAATACAATTGTGGAAAGTGACAAATTTCACACGAGCGTTCGAAAATCACTTTTTCACAAGTTATTTATACTATTTTTCCTACGAACACTCAAGATTTAAAATGATTTTTGTTATTATTTCTAGTATTTTTTACACATGTGTGGAAATATTTCTGCTTCACGTCGTTCGGGTCAACGTCAGTCGCGAGTGAAACTTATCATCTTTTTTTCTGATCCATTTTGATACTTTTTTTTATCAGATAGAGTTGGTGCAAATAATGTAATTTAAATAAAAAATATTCTTGTTAAGTATGTACTTAATTTTTTTCACACTTTTAAAAATTTCCAGCTAGATAACGGTGATCCTCTACTTTCTGCCATTAAAAACTCAGGGTGAAGTCAACTTTAAGTACGTATTTGCTAAATTTCGTAAGGCTCGTGGTCCTTCATCCTGTAAATGATTTAATAAATTGGTATCCCATAATTGTTTTTACACACATTATTTAAACTCATATAAAAACTTAGTAGTAGAGTCGGAACTCAGATGACTCAAAAATTTAGGACCTTAAAGTGAGCCAGCAAAAGGTCAGTTCCCCCTCCCCCCTCCCTAGTAAAAATTTTAAGAAAAAAAAAACTTTGCACCACTTTCTTCGAGAAACTACAGCGACTTTTATGTGCAATATTTCCTTATTAAGCCTTAAAATATAAAAAACTGATTACAGATGGGAAAAAGCGTCAACAAGCGTCGGCGACTCAAAATCTCAGGACAGCGGTATCCACGTAAGCGGTGTCCACGTACCGATCAACTATGAAGTTGCCAGGTACCTTAGAGTGCCAAGTACCAGCGACGACCCTGGTCACAGTCCAGGGGACTCGGGTGCTGGAATCAGTACTCCTGGTACCATTTCGTCTGCTTCCTCTACAGATGATTTTCATAGAGGTATGTAACGTTTATTAGTTTAAGAGGAAACGTAAGTACCGAAAATCATTTTTCCTCTGGATTAGCGTTAGTTTTAACAACATACATAAAAAAAAAACCGGGATAACAGGTATGGTTATATATAGCTGGGTATGTGACTCAAAGAGGGCAAAAACTTCAGTTATCTACTAATTTTCCGGACTTTGTAAGTAATATAACACATAAAAGTGATCGCACATGCTTAAAAATGCATTTATTAGTTTTTCTATTACACGAGCATCGATACCAAAATTAAAATTAAATAGCCAATACATCGAAATCGCACATAAAATGCTATTTTTAAATACATATACGAACGAAAACGAAACAGTGGCTTTTTCAAGTATTTAGAGTCTGATTTTGGAAAAATTCTTGAACACGCCGATTTTTTATTCGAGGGGAGTCACTTGTTGGCTTGAAATTTTGGTAGCAGACACCCTTATTGAGGAGTAGGTAAACATTTCTGAACATTTTGATACATTGTTTAACCTTTAATAGGCGGACTTCGGAAAATTACACATGGGACGGTACTGGGATTTATTAATTTGTGATACTGTTTTGTTACTATTTTTTTCTTCAATAAATTAAGTAAGATTCAGTTTTGACACATATATTTTCAAAACACAACATACCTAAAAAGAATAATATAGTGTTAAACTAACATTTTGAAATAAAACTTAACTTAAAATAAGAATTCAAAACATCTAAAATATTTGAACGAAATTTTTATTCATTTTGGCAACCGGTACATATTATTTGAATAAGAGAGTGGTCTTGACATACGTATTTTTTGCATTTGGTACACACTTTTTTATATTTTCTATCTTTGATTCTGTTGCAAAGATGGCATCGTGACCCAACATTTGGCGTGGGTTGATTTTCAGTCGCTTCAGCCTGATTTTCATCTTCTCTTGCAGTATCGCCGAGTAATATTCTGTTTTATGAGCTCTTGTCCCAAGTCTAAAAGAAATAATTTACGTCTCTGCGGTTTCGCTTTATTCCAATCTGGAAATTTCATCAGCCATAATTTCAACCCGTTGATACCAGCAACATTTAGAAGATGTGCAAATATTACCACAGTCAACAGCTCATTTCGTTCTGTTATAATGAAGAATAATCTCGGTCGACAGCAGAATAACGGCCGCATCTTTCTTCGGGACATATGAAACCAAAGTGCAATGTTTCTTAAAAGCAAACATACTTGAATTTACATTTTTATACGGAGCTGGTAAAAGTTCTGATGGTATGAAAGTCTTGTTTTTTTGAAGAGTTCCACACAAAGCTTTCTCGCCCAGAGCCTTTCGGCAAGTCCCAAACTGGTGAAAAAATTATAATGCCATAGCCGCTTTCCAAATGACTAACCAAATCCATTACCACTCCTTGGCCTTGACCCTTTCCTGGATTATTTTATTGTTTTCCTGAAACAAACAATCGCTTTTAGCAAAATAATTACACCACAGCAAGGACTATATTTTTCAAGATAAATACTCACCTAAATATACCTGCATGTTGTAAACGAACCAGCTGTGGCAGTCAACCAAAGCCCATACTTTTATCACGTATTTGTCTGGTTTGCTTTTCATATACACTCTGAAAGGCACTCTACCTCTAAAAAGAACTAGTTGCTCGTCAAGCAAGAATGACTGCTTGGCGAAAGGGATTTCCCACAGTTTCTGACGAATATTTCGTATATGTCTCGTATATGATCTAATTTATCAACGGCTTTCCGTGCTGCTCTCGATCAAAGTTGAAACGGTCCCTGGACATCGTAGCTGGGATTATAGGACGGCAATAAACTTCCTCCTCACACCAAAGGGAATCTACTGACTCTTTAAAAGAGCGAAGAGCATCAAGTGTTATCAAAAGGCCGAGGTATGCCTCAATCTTTGAAGCATCAACAGGTGTAAATTTTCTTCTTTTGTCTGGATAATCTAGATTCCATTTATCAAAAATGGCTTGTCCTTTTCTGTTTGTCTCAACAACTATTTTTGAAACAATATCTGGAGACATAAAAAGTGAAAATACTTCTGTTATTGTTGAGAAGTTGCTACTGTAAGGGGTTTTTAGTCAATATATTAGCCTCCTGGCGCTTGACTGGTCGTGTTTCCACTGGATGCTTAGACCATTCTTCGCCTCATAAATTGGGCCTTTACGACTATCAGCATTATTTGGGACGGAATTAAAAGTATCAATATCTTCATCTTCTAAATCGCTCGCAGCATTTTCGTTCACCCACGTATCAAATTCTGGGTCGTCGTTCTCAAGAAGATATAACATCTCCCTATCCGTCAACGGCCTGTGAGTAGGCAAATTTATACTCATTTTTTAGTCGTATGTGCTGCGCACTCCAGGACAGATACAACTAAACTGAAACGTTTGGATAACACACTATTTATAATAAATGGATGGGATTCCCCGTACTAAAAATAAATATGTGAAATACCGAAAAGACATGGGATTCCCCAAACCAGAAAATATACCGCAAAAAGTTGAGATTTTTCTACGCAATGAACTGAAAAAAAAAATGTTTATAATTTATAACATACAAGGCGCACTGGGGTGTTAGGGAACCCAATAACTAAAAATGGACGACTTATGTCAAAATTCAAAATTTACAATCCATAGTAGACCAAAAAATATGCTCATTGAGTGAAGACTCAAAAAAATAGACGAATTATCCACAAAAAACACATCGTGGGGTCCCAAAAGACCCCAGTCTGCCTATTAAAGGTTAAAGGGTCTTTTAAATGCCTTTAATTTTTTTTTAAAGCTAGCGAATAGTTTCCGAAATATTCACTTTTAAAGTTGTCTAATACTAATATAAATATCGTTTTTTTTTACGTAGTTAAAATTGGAGTTTTGAAAAATCCCTTGACACATCGATTGTGTTTTCAGTAGTAATATAACTAGTGCATGTCAGATTTCCAGGAAATTTTCAGCCAATTTTTTTTAACAAAAGCTTTCGTGCATGACGCCAGAAAAAATCCCTCACCCTACGGGTTCGGGCTTTTTTCAAATCGCATGCACTCAAGCTTTCGTTAAAAAATTGGCTTCAAACAAAATTTTCAAAAATTTCTGAAAAGGAAATCTGGCATTATTCTGATATTCTGATAGAGAATATACCGAGTGAAACTGCATATTTCCATCAGAAAACAACTTTTATTTAAAACATTAGAAAATTTAATATAAAGATATAAGATGCGAGAGATTTCCACTTAATAATCCAGAAAAAAATTTCCAGTTATTAATATGGACAAGGTATATTCTCAGTAGTCATATACCTAGTTCATGTCAGATTTCCATGAAATTTTATAGGAAATAGTTATATTATGATCGAGAATATACTGAGTGAAACTGCATATTTCTATCAAAGGACAAATTTTATTTAAAACATTAGAAAATCTAATAGAAAGATATAAGATGCGATTTCCATGCAAATTTTTTACACATGTCATGCGATTTCCAAAGATTTCCCCTTAATAATTCAGCAAAAAATTTCCAGTTATTAATATGCACAAGGTATATTCTCAGTAGTAATATACCTAGTTCATGTCATATTTCCAGGTAATTTTTGGAAATTTTTTTTGAAGTCAATTTTTTAACGAAAGCTTGAGTGCATGCGATCTGAAAAAAACCCGAACCCGTAGGGTGGTGAATTTTTTCTGGCGTCATGCACGACAGCTATTGTTAAAAAAAATTGGCTGAAAACGAAATTTTCAAAAATTTCCGAGAAGAAAATTTGACATGCGCGCGTTATATTATGATAGAGAATATACCGATTGAAACTGCATATTTCCATCAGAGAACAAATTTTATTTAAAACATTAGAAAATCTAATTTCCGTTAAAATTTTTGACATATGTCATGCGATTTCCAAAGATAGGTATTAATATGCACAAGGTATATTCTCGTTAATAGTATATTTCATTATTTCATTTTCTCTTCTAGGATACAATCCTAACGAGGGGAAAATTAACCTGTACAATTTGAGCTTATTTTGAAAGTGGATATCTCAAAAAAAATCTCGAAAATTTTACATGGTTGTAGAGACTTTCAATACAAGGGATCACTTGACCCACTTTCCCTATTCAAAATATACACGTAAAGGTTACCCTGCGAAGGAGTATGTGCTGTAAAAATTTCAATATAGCCAAAAAGTATCCTCCTCGAATAAAAAATTGACTTGATTTTTTTCGTTGGAACACTTAACTGTATTCTAGTTTCGCGATGTCAACTCGCATCCCTTACTACGTTTATAGGCATCCAAAAGCGCTTTTATATAAAAACGGTTTTAAATAAAATCGCTTTCTCCGAGGATTTATACATCCTTCATTAAATGTCATTAAATATATTAGTTTAAAGAAAAAACAATTAAAACAGCTAAGTTAAAAACAGATTTTTCGGAAAACCATGGTTGGGTATTTCTTTATGTTGGAAGAAATAAGCTAAAGCGTTTTTAATGTGTTTATAACGAACCTAAAATGGGTTTTAAAACGATTTCTTAAATCGCTTTAAAATAAAATCGATTTAGTGTTTAAAACGGTTTAAGTGGTGTTTATACGTCAATATTTTTAAACCGTCTTTATATAAAAGCGCTTTAAGTGGCCCGTATAAAGAAAGTAACTAATAGTTGTCATTGAGTGTTGTTTGGCATGGTGGATTCATCCAAAATTTGGTGTGCTCTGGAATTGTCGCTATGGTAATAAACAAAAGTCAGTCAGTTATTTTTGTTAAACGGTTGAGTAAAAAATAATCAAAAATAGTAGTTTTCACAGCTACATAGTCGCTAAAATAGTGCTTTTTTTTAGAAGCGTTGATTTAAATAACGAGCGTAGCGAGGTATTTAAAAACGCGAGCAAAAAAAACACTTAGCTGCGAGTTTTTAACACAATTTTTTTAATACCTGTACCAAAAAATGTAAGAAAAACAGGAAAATACTTTCGAACGAAGAGCACTTCTCGCAATACACCATCTTTACAATATAAATCAAGGCGGCTGGTATATAAAATGGTTTCCATTATCTATTTCAATCTTTGACAGTTTGATATTTTGATGATATTTTTAAATAATTTTTTCGTAAATACAAATCTGTAACCCCGTAATAAAAAAAAAGTTTTTTTTGCATCGGTAACCAAAAAAGGCATGCTTTAGTTACCTGAAAACAGTTATTAAAATAATGTTTTTGATGAAGGTATAAAAAAAACTTTTATTTTTGGAAGATGGACATTGAAAAGGCCATTGCTGGCCTTCTTCCTCAAATATCTCGTGAGATCTATCTGAATATCGAAAATGGTTCACTGAACAGAATGCAGAGAATTTTACCATCGAGAAGATGCTTCTTGCCCATTTCCTGGGAAAGTCTAAAGAAACGCAAGGCATCTTTTCTATGGAGCCAATATTCTATACTAAAGGGTCCAATAGAACGTCGACATCAGCGAATACAATAAATAGCATTTTTGAAGCGACAGAATGACCGCAATACCAGCCGAAGAAATCTAGGATATTGGATCAGGAATTAAATTAATTTTTAATCCCTAGGGATTAAAAGAACCACTTTAGTCCAGAAAAGAGAGAAAGTACTGTGTACTTTTAATCCCTAAAGCGCATAAAAGTATTTTGTTTAAGTCCCCACCTTCTTTCGGTTTTAATCTATTTTAAAGTTGCACCTATAACCTTAACTACCAGCCTCTAAAGCTTTATGGACCAAAAATGACCAAAGACTGACTTAACGTTAATATACGTACATATCTCTATAGCCGCAATGGCGAAGTGGTTATGATATTGTCCTGGCGATCAAGACGTTAAGGGTTTGAATCCCGTCATTGCCTATATGCTTTTTGTTTATTTTTTGCTTTCTATTTTTTTTAGGATATGTTTTTTAGAACACCAAAATATATTTTCTCATTTTATTTGGAGCCATATATATATATATCTTTAAGTTCAAAAGGAACGTTCCTGGAATGTCCTTGGAACGTTGTGTGTTGTTAGGGATATAACTATTAGATACTATAAGGGTCCAAACATCCATCAATATAGTATAATACGTGTAAAACTGAACTAAAACAATTAAAACTTTGAAGATCTACCTCCATGGAATTTTAAAATGTTTATCAAAAATATACTGCAGATTTATTTATCAGATTTTTGGTAATTTTATTTGAAATATTTTCAGATTATTCATGTTAAAACCTTTGATTAATATCGAGCTTCAAAAATATTTCCAGAAAATCGTTATAAATTTGTTTTCGATTGAAACCTACAAACAGGAAAATCAGGATAAATATTTATTAAATTCTCATTATATTCAAATTGCTAGTAGGGGTTTTTCCAAATTCTAAAATGTTTCCTTGTAAAATTTATTTGTTTTGGATCAATTCTAGGTACCTAAAAAGTTATTTTCGAAAATTTAGTGAACTAAGGCCTTTGAAACACGTATAATTATATATTTTATTATAATATTTTTTATTTTATTGTGTTTCAGGTAAATCAAAGGAAAATAATTCTACCACGTTTTAAAGAACATTCGTTGGACTAATAATAGATATTCAGTTTAAAATAAAATTAAGCCATTTTTAAAACACATCATCTCTTCAAAAACTAAAATATGTCAACGTAATATTAGTCGGTTAGAACTTTAAGGATCTCGAATAATTGTTAATAAACAGCACTCATATATTAACAGAAGCGTCTCAGATTTTTCCGAGGTCCCCCGCAAAATTTTTTAGGGTGCCCCTCGGTTCTACTCGATATTTTTTTTTTTTCGAAACAAGAAAGTCAATGCGTTAATGCGGAGGCCATTTTTAATGTGAAACCCTGATATTTTAGCCTTATATTTTATTATTAGAAATATTTACAATATATATTAAAACTAACTAACTATAAAGAAACCCAACAAAATAACGGGTCTCATGTACCCTCTGTACAGACTTTAAATATTGGCCGTAGCGGGTTAAAAAATTGTTTTTTCAAAAAATCCAAAAACACGTAACTAAGATTTTTAGCAGCTAAAATTTTCGGCAAAAAGTTTTTGTGAACGGACCCTCTTTTTTTTTTCAAATGAGAAGACCCCGCTTGTGGCACCTTCTTGGAAATAATATGGAAAAATAAAAACGCTCATGTAATTTATTTTGACATTTGTCAATCCATGTGTCATAATCTTCAAAAAATTATTGTTTCGGTTCAAATCCAAAATCCAAAAGCAGGTCAAATAATATTTTTAGCAATCAAAATTTTCGGCATAAAGTTTTTGTGAACGAACCCTCAGAAAGGGGTCTATTCACATACAACTTTTTTTTTAATGAGAAGGCTCCGCTTGTGGCACCTTGTTAGAAAGCTTATTGGAAAAGAAAAACGCTCGTGTACTTTTTTTGAATATTTGTCAATCCATGTGTCAAAAATCTTCAAAAAATAATTGGGTAAAGCTTAAATGGAACACTGCCTCTAGCAGATTAGAAATTTGTTTTTAGAAAAATCCAAAAACCCGTTAACTAATAATTCTAGCAATAAAAATTTTCGGCTTAAAATTTTTGTGAAACTACCGTCAGAAGGGGGTCTATTCACATACAACTTTTCTTTTCAAAGGAAAAACAAATTTTCAGCTCGCCTGGGGCAATTCCTTTGAAGTCCGAGACAATCATTTTTTCAGAATTTTTGACACATGGATTGACAAATGTCAAAAAAAATACACGAGCGTTTTTCTTTCTTGATAAGCTTTCCAATAAGGTGCCACAAGCGGGGGTTTTCTCATTTGAAAAAAAAAGTTCTATTTGAATAGACCCCTTCACAAAGTTTTATGCCGAAAATTTTGATTGACGTAATTTTGGAATTTCCTAAACAACGAATTTCCAACTCGCTAAGGTCAATGTTCCATTTGAAGCCCAACAGAACGATTTCTTAAGGATTTTAACACATATATTGACAAACGTCAAATAAAATTAACCAAGCGTTTTAATTTTTCGGCCGCGGGACCTTCTCATTTGAAAAAAAAAAGTTGTATGTGAATAGACCCCTTTCTGAGTGTCCGTTCACAGAAATTTTTTGCCAAAAATTTTAGCTGCTAAAAATCGTGTCGTGTTTTTGGATTTTTTGAAAAAACATTCTTTTAACCCGTTACGGCCAATATTCCATTTAAAGTCTTCACCCTGTATATTAGTATTTGAAATGTATGCAATTTTAAAGGAGCCGAATGGTATTTGTGTGCGTATTTGTTTTTATATATTTATTTATATTTTTTCTTTTTTGCGGGGGCGGCGGGGGCGTTTGACACACCCCTGTATATTAATGGATTCGGCGGCCGCAGTTTATTTTTACACTACTCTCAGATCACCACCAGCCAGAGCAATGAGGTCACAATTCTGTCTAGGAGTAATCTGAAGCGATTCCGAATCCGAATACGAGCACTCAAATTGCGTCGTAAATCGAACAAGCTTACGCTCTAAAATTCATTACATAACCCCAGATTTTATTTTTTTTTAACTTTTCGGGATATATTTTTTTGGTGGTTTATGCAAAGGGTGTTTAGTAGTATAATTCAACACAAAGCTTTACTTTACCACTTTGCGTGTATATTCGGGCACCACTTTTTGAAGGAAGAAAAAAAATTGGTGCTAGAAAGCACGGATAGCCCACCATACAGTCAATTATTTTATGTTGAAAGGAAATGAAAGTATCTCGAAAACTGTAGCTGATTGATGATTTGAACCTTATAACAAAATTTTTGGGGAATATTTACGAAAACCAAAATCTGAAAATCATATATCAATAGCTGCTTTACTTCTAAAGTTATGATTTTTTTTTGAATATATTTTAACGTTTTTTCAAATAACACGGAAACTAAAGCTTCCACGAATTTGGACTTTATAATAAAGTTTGTAGTCCATATTCATGGAAAATTAAATCTGAAAACCGTATGTCGCTACTTGCTTTTTTTATAATTTTTTAAAATATTTTATCCCCTTTTCCCCCCCTTTTCCCCCCTTCAACCCGTCATCACCATATCCAAAAATTAATCAGTTCATGGTCAGCGGATATAGGATTTTCGTACAATATTTTGTTAAAATCGATTGGGGCGTTCTTGAGTTATCGTGAATACAGACAGACAACAACAGACCGACAGACAACTTTTTTCTTCGTCGATTAAGGTGTTTTGGAACTTTACTAATTCATTTTTGATAAAATTAAAAAAAGGTAAAATTTCACGATTTTAATAGTCCCCCATACCATATTGGTATGGTGGACTAATAACAAAGTGAGGTCAAGATTGACGGGGCAAGAAAAAGGCTATCCGCAATAGGAAAAGAGTACAAAATTTTGACAAAAATTTAAAAATTTACACTTTTTATTAAATTTTTTTCTTAAACTAAACAAATTACAAGTCTAATATTTTAGGGGTAGTGTGGCCTTATCCATAGGACTTATAGGAATTAAAATAACGTAAATTCTTTTTAGTTTTTATCAAAAATGAGTTATTACGGTTCCAAAACACCTTACTCGACGAAAAAAAAAAGTTGTCTGTCGGTCTGTTGTCTGTCTTTATACACGATAATTCAAGAACACCTTAATCGATTTTGACGAAATTTGCTACAAAAATCCTCTATCGGATGACCATGAACTGATTAACTTTTGGGTAGGGTAATGGCGGGTTGAAAAGAGGAAAAAGGGGATAAAATATTTTAAAAAATTGTGACTTTGGAACAAAAGCAAGTAGCAAAATACGGTTTTCAGATTTAATTTTCCATGAATATGGACTACAAATTTTGTTATAAAGTCCAAATTCGTGGGAGCTTTAGTTTCCAAGTTATTTGAAAAAACGTTAAAATATATTAAAAAAATCATAACTTTAGAAGCTACCAGCTATTGATATGCGGTTTTCAGATTTGGGTTTTCGTAAATATTAATTTTGTTATAAGGTTCAAATCTTTTAAAGCTACAGTTTTCGAGATATTTTCATTTATAAAATAATTAATTGTATGGTGGACTATCCGTGCTTTCTAGTTTCAAATAAATTTTGAAAAAATTGGTACCCTAAAATCGCATATTTTCAGGTTTTAAAAATACCTCCCATTGATTTATTAAATCACTTTTCTAATGTAAACTATAGTCCGCTTTCCAAATAGGTTTAGGAGCTACTGGCCGTGAACTCACTAAACTATAAGCTTTGAACGAAGAAAAGCACCAGTTTACCTAGGTTTTCGGGTGTGCTGAACTTAAAAACAATAACAGTTTGAGGCTATCTGCCATAGGAAAAAAGTTTACAAAATAAGTTTTCTCGTACACTAAACAAGTTAGAATTCTAATATTTTAGGAGTGGTACGGCCTTATCCATAGAACTTATAGGAATTAAAATAAGGCTGATTTATTTTTCAAAGAAATTTTGAAAAATGAACCGCCAGAGATTCGAGCCACAAATCGAACACACAGATCTTGGCGGGAGCGTGATCCGTTCTTAAATAGAACACGTACATCTTTTTTAGATTGATCTCGGATCGCTCGGAAACGGTTTTTCAGCGTAGTTAGAAAACGTTTTAAATATTGGGTTGGATTAGTGTGTAGGAGCCCCTTGTTTTTAAATATAAATATAAATCGTTACCCAAATGGGCCCCAGGCAAGAAATATACATATTATTGTATATTTTTTGCCCCAGACTCCAGAATTTTGAGATAACTCGGTAAACTAAAATACCAATTCTTACACGTTTTATACATTTTAGATAAATTTTGATATTTCACGTTTTTTGTAAAATATTTAAAAAAAAGAGTTGGGTTAACTGCTAAGGCGGACTGCGGTTTGGGATGGGTCCGAATTTTTAAAGTATAACCCAAACATTCTTCATAAATTTCGATCTCTTTCATATTTTTTTCGGACCACCCCGAGTGCTAATTACAGTGCCGATTGCTAATTTGGTCGGCTGTGATATAAGTAAAAAACCATCCTAACTTTCCTTGAAAATCATGCAAAAATAAATTTATACTTTCCCATAAAATATATAAATATACTAAAGTGAAAATATATAAAATTAAGACTACTATAAAATAAAAAAAAATAAAAGAGCACGTACAGTGACTGAAGTAAATATAAAAAGGCTTAATAGGGACTTATCGGTACATAGCCTGACTATTTTTGACAGTATCGAATGAAGTTTAAAAAGTTGACATAATTAAAGTTAATGCCGTCCTTTATTAGGGAATTATCGGTACATACATTAATAAATTCGGCACTATTTTTGTCACTTCTGCACCCATCTGCTATGACACGGCTCTCTTCGAGAGCCGTTACTATCTAAAATATACTTTGGGACAGAGCTTTCTTGTGAGCGAGGCTATCAAAATTATGTTGACTTTCATAATGTTGACTTTCATAATGTTTGTGCCGACCTTTAAGGACTTATTTAGGGATCTTATCGGTATATAAAGTCGGCATAGCCTGACTTTAAGAAATTCGGCACTATGTTTGACAATTCTGCACGAAGTTTAAAAGGATTCTGACATTGTTGGTAATTCAAACATGTCATCTATGCTATCAAAATAATGTCGACTTTCTTATTGTTTGCGCCAACCTTTAAGAAAGGACGGAATTAACTTTAATTTGTCAACTTTATGGACGGCACAATATGAGCATGTTTAGATTAACCTTCGTGCTGAACTGTCAAAAATAGTGCTGTGCCGACTTTATGTACCGATAAGTCCCTATTGGTACATACAGTCCGCATAACCTGACTTGGTACTATTTTGGACAGTTCCGCACGAAGGTTAAAAGGTTTTTTTTGTCATCTAAACATGCTTATATTGTGCTATCGATAAAGTTGACAAATTAAAGTTATTAGGGACTTATCGGTACATAAAGTCGGCATAGTCTGACTCGGCACTATTTCTGACAGTTCCGCACGAAGGTTGAAAGGTTTCTGACATTTTTGTCATATAAACATGTCATCTAAACATGCTCATATTGTGCCATTCTTAAAGTTGACAAATTAAAGTTAATGCCGTCCTTTATTAAAGGCAGGTACAAACATTATGAAAGTCGACATTATTTTGATAGCAAAGATGACATATTTCGACAGCAACAATGTCACAATCTTTTTAAACTTCGCGCGTAATTGTCAAAAATAGTGCCGTCTTTATTAAAGTCAGGCTATGCCGACTTTATGTACCGATAAATCCCTATTAGACACAAGTAAATAGACACAAAAGTTGTACATCAATGTGTCCCGTTGCCGTATCCGTATCTCAGGGGCATGCTCAGAGGAGGACGTTGAGCACAACGGAATACGTCGTCCGTAGCTTACTACCTGTAAGCCGTTACTGTATTCTAACCAATTTCTAGTCTGAGGCCTAACGCTGCAAAGAATAAAGATTTTGGTTGAGTCATCGACCCAACTTAAGTTATATATTTTGTGGAGTCATCTAGAATTTTTTGGATGGCGATTTTTTCTTTTTTCTTTGTTAAGTTTAGTGGTGGTAGATATCCGACAAGATGTCCAATAGTATTCCTTTTCCAAACAAGAGGACATACTTATTTATATATTATTTATATAAAATTAGTTTGGCTGCAGTTTAAGTAACGTCACATGCTGGTATACTCTAAGTATGTTTTTTCAGTTTGATTCCATTGACGTATCGACAATACGTTAACAGGATACCGGCCAAATTTGTCTGCCAACTTTACGGTCTATAATTTCAGCGTATCGGTATCGGTATACCTAACGCGTTCGAAACAAAGCTAAAATGCACTACATTTTTTTTTATATATTGGGACTTTTCCATCCATTCTAGGATTAAATTTCCAGTGTTGCCAAAGTGAGAGCTAAGTGTAAAGTTTTTTGAGAGAAACACAAAATATCCATGCAATTAGCTGGGATTCGAACCCGTGCGGCAAGCAGATACGCTGCCACTGCGCTAAGGCGGCCGCCTAGACTTGTTCATGCTATGTTTCGAACGATGCCCGCTTTTTTGACGGGTGCGATGAAAGAACATCTGATTCCACTCGTTTGGTACGGAGGGATGTACGTAACGTTACGGACCCACAAACCTACGCAACGATTTCAGTTCTGTCATCACAGTCATCACACCCTTCAAAAAAGCGGACATCGTTCGAAACATCGCATAAACAAGTCAAAAATGTATGGTATTTTGACTTTACTTCGAACGCGTTAGGTATACCCATACCGATGCGTTGAAATATTTACTTTAAGTGTCTAATGACGTCGTTTATTAAAGGTAGGCAACAAACATTATGTTAAGTCAACATTATTTTGACAGCGGCGCGATCAAAAAAACTCTGGCTGCATAGCCCAAACGTAGGTTTTGGATGGCTCCAGCAACCAAGAAGAACGTCGCGCCGCGCCGTCCCTTAACAGGGTGCTTATTCTTGAAAGTGAGAGATTGGAGGATCCCCGGGAGCTCCCCGGGGACTGTTACCTCGGTCACGATCCCCGGGAGAAGATATATGTATTCTTGAGCGACAGAGAATGGACGGGTCAATCGTGTCCCTGGGAACACTGTTGCCGGCTTGTCGTCGTGTACCAGACAAAAAAAAATATTTCTGTGTTAATTATTTATGTAGGTATAATAGATATATTAAATTCCGAAGCGTATATTATTTTTATTCTTTAAAAACGTTTTTTAATTGTTATTATCAAAACCATTGAAATGTTTATACATTTTTTATTTTCCTTATGAGAAAATTATTTGGATAGTACTAAGGTAAACTAAACAAAATAAGTTTAATGGTTGAAGTCATTAAGAATAGTATTTTTGTGACAAAAGAAATATATAAAAGTAAAAACTAAATATACAGGTATTTTTAAAAAACTCATTAGCCTTATTTAACAAAATTTGAGCTCTACTGAAGGTATTAGTAACCTCGGTTATAGCTGTACTTGTAGTGGGTTGGCTAATGGCAATAAAGGTATTTGACCCAGTGACCTCCCTCCTTTTAACTACCAGAAGCAAAAAAACATCAAGTAGCACCTAAAAATATGTTATCAACTAAAAAGTAAAAATATTGTTCTAAACAAAGCCGATCAGTCAGTCACATCAGTTAAGTATTAGAAATCAAGCTTAATACCTTTTTTTCTCCTTTTTAAAAAAGCATGCATGAAATCTTTATCAGATTAAACAAAATCGAGTTTAATTTCACCCCAAATCACAAACATATTAACTAGAATCCTAAAAAAGACATGATTTTTAATTTTATGCATCCACTGACCTGTCCTCCAACAAAAGGTTCATTTCTACAATTTCTTGAAACAAGTCTTTAGTAACTCGAAACAGGCTACCAAATTTGTGATCCGTTAAATTTAAAGGATTCCTTTGTTCATCTTCCACTATAATATTGTTCACTATTACCTGGTTAAAATCCTTACCATTCATCTTTTTTTTTAAATTAATTTAAAGATTAATTCGGAAGACACTAAAACCCAATTTTTAGGTTAGAAAACCTGGGGATATTCCTCTTCTACTGGGTCTTCCTAAGAGAACATGGCGGCTCTCTCGGGAGCAGCTACCTCCCTCAACTTTTTTTTCGAGAATACAGTGTCGCCAAATTTGTAGTAAACCTCGTCCACTTCTCTCGTCTCTTCTACTCCCTACCCGTCAAGAATAGACACCCTGATGTTTAAGTGCCTAAAAATATGTAGTAATTGTTTACCTTTGTGTGGAACTGTCAAAAATAGTGCCGACTTTATAAAAGTCCTATTAGGTATTATGTTTGGTGGTTTTAATGACGCAAACGAAGTCGCCGAAAATAGCTAGTAAAAGATATTTATAATTAATGCTATTTAGCGGTTAATTATTAGTTAATATTTTGAGAACTGCATAAAATACTAAAATTATTATTTTAAACTTAGGGTTTATTCGATCCAGGGTTGTTATTAATCATTAAATAATAAACAAGTCTTGTCTAACTCAATGCTGATTCGACAAAATTTTCTGGTTTAACTTTGTCCAAATCATAATTTTACTGCCCGACTATAACTATAATGTATTTTCCTATTTGAAATCTCGGGAAGCAATTCCGCTAAGAATGTTGAGTGGTATTTATTTTGGTATGTTTGGCTGGTCGCAGCTTAAAATAGCTGAAACTTATGAACTTAAAATATATAGTACAGTTTGTCCATATTTTTAGTGGAAAATATATCTATCATTTTGCGGTTTCTTAAATTATTACTCACCCAGTTTTTCCATTTATAAGTTCTCAAAATCTGACAATTTTTTAAATAGTTAACTGTCTCTTATATACTACAGGTATTTCGCAATAAACTACTCAAATAGTTTGTCTTATTATCAACAAAAGGGGTTTATTTTAAATACCGTAAAAAATGATGATCTATTGTATTTAATATTTAGTCCGACTAAAAAAGCAATGGGATCATACAAAGATTTTTAAGACCCAGTTCTTCCTGCTATTAAAGGCTCTCTGTCAAAGGCTATCCTATTAAAGATTCGTGCATGCAAAGAAACTCCTTTTATTTATTCAGATTACGGATGTTCTAATATTTATTTTTTAACAAATATATTAGGCTGGTTTGTATGGATTTTAATATGATCCAAAAAGATGTACGTAAAATAATTCAGCACCGAGTAGTTTTCAGGTAAAAATTCATGTTAATTCATGTAATAGTAATTTACGTTATAAGGCAGAAGAATGGTCTATTAAAGTACAAGTCTAGATGTTTACGGACAAGGCCACGAAGGAACCGAGTCCAGAATTTCTACACGTACAACGTTTTATTTCGTATTGTTTTATTTTTTTTATTAAAAAAAAATATATTTTTGTTTGCTAAGACAGCGACAATAAATATATCAAAAAAAGTCGTTTATAATTGTTTCAACTATTACTTCAAAATTTCCATCACATTATTGTCAAAATTTATACCCAGCAAACACATCTGTTACATTAGCATAGTATTTACGTAAATCTAAAATAAAAAAATTTACATAAAAGTTTTCATAAAATTTACGTAATATTTACATAACATAACTTATTTTTCTTTAATTACATTATATTTACGGTATAAGAAGGGAACTTTGTGCATGGCATTATGCAGAACATGGAAGTTACTTTTTACCTTGTTGTGACATTAGAAGTATATAAATAATATATACACAATATGACTTTCATTTTACATAAATTTATATAGTAGTTATATAAATAGTACGTTATTTACGTGACTTCAAGTTTACCCTAATGTTAGTTGTAAGAGGTATAAATATTATGTAAAAAAATTCACCCCAATTTTCTCTTTCGATTTACTTTATAATTACTAGTTAATCGATAACTGCCGTTTTCCAATTTTTTGTTGCCATGTATCATTTTACCATATCATTTATCATTTTTTGACCTTTTTATGACTTCTAGTTTACCTAGAATTTATGTAACAAAGTAATTATATGTTGTAACTTTTACGTAATATTTACGTAACGGTGTTGGCTGGGTAGTTGTCATTTTTAAAATGTAAAGCTGGGTTTATACAGGGAAATTAAATTATGTTGGGAATTTGAAACCTTTGGTTGCACTAAAACAAAGTTATGATTGTTTTCCACAAACCAAAACTACACTTTTGCACTCGACGCACGTTTCGCTAACAACGTTAGCATCATCAGGAGACGATAAACAATGGAATAATGATTGATGAATAATGATTGTTTATCGTCTCCTGATGATGTTAACGTTGTTATCGAAACTTGCGTCGAGTGCAAAAAAGTGTAGTTTTGGTTTGTGGAAAAAAATCATAACTTTGTTTTAGGGAAATTAAAATTAAGATTAAAATAAAAATAATAATTAAAAATAAAATAAAAGTTAAGTTTATAGGGAATAGTGTAGGCGTTTATACAGCAAAAATAAAAATAAGAAATTAAAATAAAAATAAGAAGATGGGCAACTTTTAACTTTTATTTTTATATAAAAATTGATTTGCGCATGCCTCATTTTCATAGCCTCACTTTCATTTGTTGTTGTCATTTACATGGGTGTTTATAAGGTTTTTGCATTTTTTACTTTGCTTTTGGCAGATATTATGAGCTTAGTTTAATTATTTCAATTTTATTTCTTTCTAAAAATGGATTTGTAATACTTAATATGATTTTTTTGTACAAGTAGGCAGGTTCTTGAGTATATTATAGTGTATTATTTTATGAATATGATTTTTTATTTTAATTTGTTATTTTTATTTTTATATGCCTGTATAAACCCAGCTTAAACCGTGAAAGATGGAGCCAAGCGATTTACCCCTAAATGCACCGTGGGCACTTAATCGCGATTGGCTATCTAATCCATTCTTTTTCTCTCTTGATCCCACATAAACGAATAAAGAGGAAGCATGGATTAGCTAAACTAATCCGAATATTTTTACGGTGCATCTGAGGGCTAGTGATCAGAATCAATTAAAAATATTAAATTTATTAGCGCTCTTCGAGTTCAAAAAAGACAAATACCTGCCGAAATTCCTCTGGATATTGAAAATATGGTAGAAAGTGAATCGGTAATGAGACATTTCTTACCCGGGTTTTGTTAAATTATGAAAACTCCACTGGCCAGATGTTGCTTTCATACATTAACAAGTGTCCTAAGTCCCTACGTTGGGTTTGTTTTTTTTTCATCTTTGCTTTTACGGTTCTAAAGAGTTTGACACAGTTGACCTCCTACCAGAGGTCAAATAAAAGCACACCATTAAAATACAATCGATTTTTTTTTTATTAAAAAAAATTTACAAAAAATTAAATCAATATGTAAAAATTCAGGAAAAATCAAGAAAATCCATTTAACAATATTACACAAAATATACCAAAAATCTTTACAAAATAAATAAGAATAC
This sequence comes from Oxystoma pomonae, assembly GCA_963921995.1. Classification (NCBI taxonomy): domain Eukaryota; kingdom Metazoa; phylum Arthropoda; class Insecta; order Coleoptera; family Brentidae; genus Oxystoma; species Oxystoma pomonae. Next base: position 31,819,447 of record OY998172.1, read on the forward strand.
TGTCCTTAGAGAAGACCAATATTTATTAATCGACAGAGAGATTTCTTCATATTCCCCTGAATCAAATTATACCTGTCTATGTCTGCTTTGAGATCCAATAGAGGTGAGTATCGAGCTGCTTGTTTGAACCGCCTAGGCAAATGACACGTTAGGCCACCCTAGAACGATCCAATGGCGTTGGATATTATAGACGAATATAACAAGCCCTAGGTAACCTTACCGTGGCAAAGTTACAAAGTCATATTAAGAATATGTTATCATAAGATAAAAACTACCCGTTTAGCAATCCGCGCTGTCGCCCGCCCATTGCATTACACGACAGCCGACCATAGCTTTATCAGTGACAATCTTTATTAAATTCTTATAGGTACAATATACAACAACCAAAGCCCAAAGCATGACCTCCACCAACTTACAAATATTATATATAATTATATCATAATGAGGTTAGTTTATGGCCACATCATTACACCCTCTGTTGATAAAGCTCGATTTGCTCATATCAATGATAAACTACCCTGGAAATGTGTATAGAATTAGGTTAATCAAGGATCTGATTCCCCTATACCTTTCCCCCTTGAAATTCGCTTACCTAAAAATGGTTTTCGACGTAATTATCGGGGCTGCATTGTTTCTAGTTCTAATTGATGTCAGGTTGATTTAAAACTTAGAATGCCTTAAGAAAATAATTTGAACTTCTTAGTCTTAGGTTTACCGAAAAAAAAACAACTATGTCTTGTCTTTCTCGGACTTGGGGTAGCCCGTTGCAAAAACAAGATCAACCCATCTCGCATTTGAGTTAACCCGTTGAAGCGTCGGTTAACGAAATTTTCCTTTACCCTTTTCCCTTAACAGAAAAAAGTAGAAATTTAAAAAAAAACCAGAGCATCAAGAAGAATAATGATTGGTTGGCCTCCACTCTCGTTATTGTTCCTCCGCACATGTGAGCTTTGGTTTTTATAGAAAAATGAAGATTCTATCTTCATGCAAAATCCACCCCTATGTTTTCTTTTAGTTGGTTTAAAATTTGTATGAAACCCAAAAAGAAGCCACATGTGTTGTTACAAAAGCTTGCGTTTGCTAAGACGATTTCGATGTACCTGCCTATTTAACTTTCTATTTTAAGCAGCTTTAGGCTTCGTTCAAAAAATATGTGAAAGATTTTATTTTAATTTCAAATTTTTAGCAAAAAACCAAAGATAAATCCAAAGATGTATTTGATGCTACCTATAATATTTTAAATAATTGAAACTGCAGTATTACCGTTAACGTTTATAAGTATTTTTATTGTAACTTGCATATTAATAAAAATTGTTCACAAAAAGCCCTGTGCTAGTTAAAACACTAAATTTCAGTTTAAGTCCGGTAATATTAATAGTGTATAAGGGTAATACAGTATAAAATAAAAATATATGACATTTGAGTGAATCTATTGTAAGTTCGACAACCTTACGTAAATTTTTACCTGGCAGACTTACTGGTGCCCGCATAATTTCTTCCAATTTCCTCCTAATTGAAATCATTAATCTGTCTAAATTAATTTTTAGAAAGATTATGCGAAGACCGCAGCTCCGATGACGAAAATTCTAGTCAGTACATTCCACACAAAGTAAGTAGGTAAAATCTTAGATTTGACAATGAATCTTTTTGTTTGCCAATAAGATGTACAGGGTGATCGGTTGTAATTAAGAGTTCCCTGAGATAACTTTTTTTCTAATATCTGCAGAAGAACCAAACAAAAACTGGGTGAAAGGGTATTTTATAGAGACCTCAAAATCATTAATAAAAATTATTTAGTTCAAGTAGTGTACAGGGTGTGCCAAAAAGTTTGTTTTTCTTATGGAAGACCCTATATATTTTGACATTCTCGAATTCTCCAGAAAAAAAACCATTCTCGAGATATTTATATTTGAATTAGATATTAATTAATTCGTATTATTATTGTATTATAACTAAACCAAAGTAGGCCATACATGTCATAATAATATGCATAATCACAACAATCAAAAAGCTGTCAAACTAGAACTTACTTATCTTTCCAAATAAATAGTTGACTGTGAAAAACAAAAATAGCGTTTTGACGGCAGGGCGTCATAAATTACTTAGGGTTTTAATTACCTAGACTATATAGTATTTTTAAAAAGCTAACTTTCTGGATAATTCAACAGTGTAAAAATATATAAGGTGTTACATAAGAAAAAACATAACTTTTTGGCACACCCTGTATACTATTTGACCTGAATAATTTTTATTAATTTAAGTAATTTAAGTAATTTAAATTGAAATATCTCGAAAATGGTTGCATGCAGACTTAGACTATATAGTATGTTTAAAAAGCTAATTTTCTGGAGAATTCAACAGTGTCAAAATATATAGGGTATTCCATAAGAAAAAACATAACTTTTTGGCGCACCCTATATACTAATTGACCTGAATAATTTATATTAATGATTTTGAGGTCCCCATAAAATACCCTTTCACCCAGTTTTTGTTTGGTTCTTCTGTAGCATATTACCAATGAAAACGGGTAAAAAAGCGATAGAGATATTTTTTGTCTTTTCTGATGCTATTGTCAGTGAGATAGTAATATGTTTAAATATGAGGAGTTAAAAGAATAAGAGAGACTTAACTATATAAAATACTATATAACAGGAGCCTGATGCCTCCAAGAGTTGCTTGCTCTTGCCAGACCTTGATGGGTACTTCCAGAACCCCCTTTCCTTATTCGAGGAAATTTTCTTTCAGTTCACCCTTTATTTTTCTTAGACAAAATCCGGTCATCGCAGTCACCTTCCTCATCAACGGACACCATGGGCCAAAATGAAGGAGATCATACATACGAGAAACAGCTTCAAGAAAAAACACAGACTGAGTGCTGCCAGTGATGATATTCAGATAGATGTAGAGCTATGTAGCGATGCTGAAGATGTATTTTTGGATGACACTACTCCAAATAAGAGTAAGATATTTTTTTATTTGTAGGAGTAAAGAAAGGGTTTAAGAATTAACTCTTTATCTAAAGTAAACAATATTTTAAAGATTTTTCATATTTTTGAAATTTTTGCCTCTGCGTTATTATTTTTGATTAAAATAACATTAGCTTTTTCACTTTCTTTGCCTGCGGCGTCATTTTTTTTCTAAAATAGCTCCTCCGCCAAGTACACCTTTATTTTGTAGATCCGCCACTGAGTAAGTCGACGAAAATAAATATCTTACAAATGTGAAGTTATTAAAGGAGTGAAATATGAATAATATGTTTAGTTAAGTCTATCCATTTTAAATTTGCAGGTGCTCAAATGTCACTTTCTCCCTCCCCCAATATTCTTAGCTGTTCAAGTACAAGTCCAAGTGAAGTACCACCAGAAATAGTCGAAAGATACCAAAGGATTTTGACTGAAGATAGTGCAGTAAGAACATCTTTAACTTTTCCTCAACATTTTAAAATAATTCAAAACGAGAGTTTTTATCTAAAAACAAAAAATCTTTAACGTAATGTTGCGATAGTAACAAAGTAGGTGTATATTCCATCTTTATATTATGTAATGAACTATTCTCTTCATTTTACAGTCAGATTCAGAGACCAAGTCCTCCAAATACCGATGGTCCCGCGTACGCAAAGCCTTCTTTTCACACGAAGACCTTCGCTCTCCAAAATCACCTTCTCATCTATCCTCAAAAAGCAAAGACAGCTCCATTGAGGAAGAAATTCAGAGGAACTATAGGTGTCTTCAAAAGAAATTAAGTTTGGAGTTTCAGGAGAAACTTTATGAGTGGGACAGGTTGAAGCAGAGTTCGCCAGGTAATATGAATTACAGGGTTAACAAAAATGATTATCTATAAACAGTATAATTTACAATTATTTTGAGGCTTCTGAAGCGGTTTTCACTTACAATAAAACAATGTTCACAATGTTCAATGTCACCTCTCAATCTTAAGGTATATCGACCAGCCCATCCTGTTCTTACAACTACAACGAGGAACCGAGAGACCTTAACTTTATGAAAAAAATGGAAGAATGGGAAAGGATCAAAAAACAACACTCGCCTATCAACAGTGAAAGAAGGATTCCGATGACAAGAGAGTACGAATTACCACCCGAATTCAAGAAAAAACTACAGGAGTGGGAAAAGATTAAGAAAAGTTCCTCGGGATGTCCCAACAAGAAGAAGTTAAGAGAGGTTGGAAAATGGAAGAGTTTAGGAGGGCATAGGTGGGTTGTCTCGGATCGTAGTTTGTTCTGTGCCATTGTTTCAAGCTTTTGAGTCTAACATTTTTGAGATAGCATTAAATATTATTATGGCACAGTTTGTGGTTTGAAAAAAGAGGAATGTTTATTAAACTTATTTTAGTCGTGCGGATCCAGGTCTGCCGGATCATTCCCCAGTTTTCGAGTATCCCATATTAACTGAAGAGTTTAGGAAAAAATTGGAGGAATGGAAACAAATTAAAGCTAGCGGAGGACGTTTGATGCAACATCCAGAGCATAAGAATAAAGGGAAGGACAATAAAACACCCAGTCCGGTGAGTCCCAGTAAAAGATAAGTGATATACTGAGCTCCTTTAACTTTCTGTCTAAAACCAGCAAAATGATTGCAACCTACATTTTTTGTTGGAAGAACCTGTTGGTAAAACTTGACAAACAATAGAGGTTGCTTTAATATTTGCGCGAAATTTGCGTTTTTTACATAAGCAATTTACCATTTACATTATTGGGCTTAAAGCAACAAACACCGACTTTGTCAATACTTGAAGAAATGAGCAATAGGAAATGAGCAGTAAAAAGTTAATAAATCACAATGATCTATTTTTGATTTATTAGATAGACTTTTATTTTAATACATTTATAGATTGCAGCATCCAGTCGCAGGAACTCCTCTCCAAGACAGAGCAAAACAAAACAAAAGGAAAACAACAAAGATTTTCACTGGTTCGAAAAAGAACTAGGAAGAATTCAAAAACAAAAACAAAGATTAGAAAGGGAGAAACAGAAATTTGAAGAGAGAGAAGAAAGGTAAACTATTAAAAATATTTTAATCCTAAAACCAAAAATATTTAATATATGCAGATATAAGAAAATGACGTATCCAATAAGGTGTTAACCAGAAGAACTTTTATCCGCTTGATTTTGATTTCAATTGCCTAATCAGTTCCCAACTTATTTGAAAAAAACAAATCTTTTTTGTTTTCATCCGATTTCTTACAGAGAAAAGGTCTCAATTTATTTTAATTTTTTAAGGTTGTCAATCTTACGACGTGCAATGCTGGGTCACACCACCAAAAAGGAAGTCCTAATCCACACACCAACGGGTTTTCATCGTTTTGAAGGCATCTCTAGAAAGTTTACCCAAAAACTCTATGAATGGGAAAAATCTCAAGGTTTTTGTAATAATTTTTGAAATTATTTTTTCTTTAATAGTTTTTAGTAACTGCAATTAATTTATTAAAAGCCCATTGTTATTCTGACTGAGAATAATTTCCGTAATTTTAAAATTTTTGATTAATCTATTTTTTTAAGGTATTGCCCCAGAATGTTCGACTTTTGCATTGCTTTCAAAGTCTTCAATTAATACAAATGATAGAGCTATGTCAGGAGTTTTGAAGAGGCATCATAGTACAGGTAAAGCCACATGTACACACCTTGTAATTTTTTCCTACAGCAAGTCCCATCCACTAAAATGATGGGTTTTATGATGATATTTGAAATCGATTAGAACTCACTATGGCTTTAAATAATATACACTCTGTATTTTGTTGTTACGACTCTTCCCATGTGCTTGTAGGTAATTCTCCTCCCCTGCATAGATCACGATCTGCCGATAGCATAACAATGTCGGCAATGAATTTGACATGCCCGTTGATGTCAACGCAACCCTCATCTTTGTCTCTTAATGATATGCAAGAATTGGAAAAAAAACTGGTAGGTATAACAGCCTATAACTCTAAAAAAAAATGTTAACCAAATTCTTTAAGGGCAAAAAGGAAGTTGTAAAAAGTTTTCTTTTTACGCTAACACTAAGAATCCCCAAGTGTCGATATTTTTAACGTTTCAGTCATATATTCTAAAATCCTTATGTTACTTATAAATGATTTTTATAATAAAGAAGGGTAAAATTTTTTACATAAATGCTAAACATATTCTCGGCCAAAATATCGGTTAAGTAACAAAAACTGCTTTACAGGTTACTTCAAAAACCTCTTCTATGGACGGTATGGAAGATTTCTTGATGGACAGTGAAAATAATTTAGACTACATTGATGAACCTGAGGCTGTTCTTGTTGAGGTGGAAGACTATGAGGAGGAGACAGCGGAACCTTTGAGGAATTTTGTCCGTCACCACCAGATGCCCGTATATCAGAGGGAAGAAGTCAAATTTTTATGGTACTTACCACTATTTTTAAACCATAATAAAATTTAATAGCCAGATGTACAGCATGTTTATATACCGTACGCAGAGAACTAATGTATTTCTATGTATGTCGTAAAAGAAAAACTGACAAAATTGTCCAAAATATAAAAATCTGACATTAGTTCATTAGTCCCCGCATCCTTACAAGATATTTTTGACTCTCCATCTGAAGATATTGCCCCGAGCCCCAATTTTTCTCATTAAGCCGCTGTAGACAATGGGTCTGATGGGTTTTTATCAAAAATTATTGTTTTTATAATTGTAGTGAGGGAGAAACGGTAGCAGCCCCCAAGATCAGAAGATCCGAATCAGCTAGAGCTCAAGCAAACTATGATTTAATTGAAAACACTATGAAGCTCTTAACTGAATTAAATGGCAATGAAGAGTCAGTTAAAAATATTACCGATAACGAAAAACGAAAGACTGATGATGACAACACGAAGACAAAACTAAAGGTATGCAACAAAAAAATTATAAAAATATATTCTGCGAAAGAACAGAAAATTATTGAATTTTAAAAACTAACACTTTATTTATAACTCGTTGTGGACGGTTTGATATCAGGAAGTACGAAAGGGAGTGAGATTAATCTTTAACTTCAAAAAATGACATGAATTCCTCTAAAGAAAAGTTGAAATAAACAATTCTCTTTTGTTGTTCCTGCGTTATACGAGTGTAATAATTGGTTTGGACTTAAAGCAATAATAACATCCGATCCGTATTTGTAACTGCTTACTGTAATAATAATGTTCTCCTAATTAACATAGGTTTTGAACGACGTGCAAACAGAACTAGTAAAGAAAATAATAGATAAATTGATCAAACTACAGGAGGAAAACATTCTGGTTACAAAGAATGTTAAAGAAGAAAAAGACAGACAAAAGCAGGAAAAGATTAATGAAGCTTTAGACTTCGTGCAGGATATTTCAACGGAATTGATACAATTAGTGAGTATAATATTTTTAAAAATAAAAGGGAAACAATAAAGTAATAAAAAATTATATTTTTAGATTTATTAAAGCAAAAAAACAATTTTTAAAATAGGATGATCTCTTTTTAACTCCTACCGGTACCATTTCCCTTTAGACCAGTTAATGATTTCCAATTTAATACCTTTGCAGCCGCCATTTTTGATTTTGGTTTCTAACAGAATCGGGCTACTTTTTAGCCATCCATAGATAGTATGGAGGCTATTGGGATCGGCAAAAAAAGCATTTTATTTCCACTAAAAATAAGTTATTTGGGTCTGTCTGTCTGTCTCTCAGTAACACGACTACTTAAAAACCGCTTAACCGATATTATCAAATTTGGCACAAAAATTCTATGTCACCAGATGCAGAGCTGATTAGTTTTTGAAAGGGGTTCGCAAGAAGGTAGGCGGAGGATTAAACTTTTAAGAAAATTGTAACTCACGAACCGTAGCAGCTAGCAAAACGCGGTTTTCACATTAAGATAGATAATTGCATTTTCAACCAAAAAAAAAAATAAAAAATTATTTGAAAAAACAATTTGATTTATTTCTTTTTAAAGATTTTATGGATGGTTTAGTTTTTGTTAAGTCGCTATAATAAAATAGATATCCAACCCTTAAAATTTATTAAAAAAATTACTGAAGCAGACGTCGCTGGGTGTTTAATTGATCGAAAGTATCACTTTTCCTATTTAAACTTTGTCTACGTTCACTTTGTTAAGTAAAAGGTACCTTTTAAAAGTTTCCATTAATTATGAGCTTTGCCTTCATAAGTTATAAAATAGAAGCAAAATACATGGTAGACACCAATCTAAAAAATGCTGCTTAACATGTTACTTAATTAATTAACGGTACTATAAATTAATCAAAATAACTATTTCTTCTATTATAGGCCGATCAAATAGAACAAACAGTATCTAATAGAGCAACTTTAGAAGAGCCGTTTAAGTCGGTTACTATCTTCGAGAAAATTACTGACATGCGCTTGAAGATATTAGACCTACGTCGTCATCTAAGCTATGTTTGCACTGCAACCGACTTAACTAGTCCTAAATCTAAAAAGAAGACATTGATCAAGCCGAAACCTGAGGTAAATTACAGTATTTATTAGTATTCCTCCTCATTTCAAAAAAATACGAAAAAGATGGTTTGAGTTCTCATTCAGAAAGTAGTTTCGAGTTTTAACAAAAAATATAAATTTGCTTTGTATAGACCTATAGAATATACCATTCATTTTATTTAAATAATGTTAAATGACGCTGTATTCCTGAATAAAGCAGCGAGTTGTGCAGTATCTGTATATGTTTCATTAGTATTTTATTAAAGGTTCTTTTTGTTACAGATTCACAAAACGTTGTCAAATGAATCCAAGGAAAGCAAAGAGAGTGTCAGTGATAGTTCCAGAAGGGGTAGTAAGAAGGAAAAGAAGTTTATTAAGTGGGAAAATGGTAAGTAGAATCATAATAATAGATGATTCCTAGTATTTTCCCAAAGAGGAATAAAAACAAATAAAATCCAAACTTTCAACAACTAAAAAGAAAATAATTGTAGGTAACAACTCAAACATCCAATCCGCGATAAAAAAACGCATCAGATACCGCCAGAAAATGCAAAAAACCAACAAAGATTCAGAAGAGGAGGATGACAATGAAGATACAGACTCCTCAAAGAACTCCTCCACTATGAGACAACACAAAAAAGTTACCAGAACAAGATCAATATCAGATTCAAATATGCAGAAGTTGGATCCCAATTTGTTGATGCCCACGACTCATAATTTTGAGAGCACAACATCAGACTCAAGAATTGACTCAAGTGCTTCAGAGTCAGCTGTGACTCTTTTTGTGAAAACTACTCGAAAATTATTTGTACCAATAGTTGAGGGTTCGTTAGATAAGACGATGACTAGCAGTAGTGACCTCAGCGAAGTGAAACCCTCTGCGAGAAAAAGAGCGGGAGACAATGTTGAAGATGTGCCTTCTAAAGGTAAGTTGAACATAGATTTACGAATTGGTTTGTGTAAAAATAAAAAGCTAAAAAGCTTTATATTAATAGCTCTGCGAATTTCTTAGCTAAAAGATATTAATAGATGCTGTCGGATAGAAATTTATTTTATAAGCCTACCCCTATGGGAGCAGTACGAACGAGATATTAATTTTATTTTTAACCATTTTAAGTGTCCCAAGAAATAAAACAATAAATAAACCAAATCAGTTACAAATTTATTTAATAGGAAAAAATGTAAAGTTTTCATCATCTCTGTTGAATATCCCTAAACAAATTTTTAGTGGTTTAATTCACTTTTAGTTAAATCATCAATACAAATACTTAATACCCTCACAGAAAAATATACTTTATTATATCTACTTTATTAAAAATTGAAGACATGGTTAGAAGTTTCTCAAAACTTTTATTTCATACTGTATTGTAATACTTTATCGGTTTTTAGTCCTGGAAATGACTTTACCGGACTGAAACTGAAATTTAGTGCTTTAACTAACTCAGGATTATTTCTGAACAATTTTTATTAATGCAAGTTTAGACTGGTATTCTAGAGGTCCCGGGTCAAAATCCTGGTCGAGGAAAAACCTTTTTCCGATTTATTCCCTCACCCTTTGCCCTCTACGCCACAAATCTTTTCTGTACAATAAAGTTACCTATAAACGATAAAATACTGCAGTTTGAATTATTAAAAATATTTACGGAGCAACATCAATCCGTTGAAGAAGAAACTTTCTACCACATTTCCAATATTCAGGGAAATTCCCGATGCTATTTGTCTTTTTTGAACTGAAAGACCGCTAATACTAATAATTTAATACTTTTAATTGATTTTACCTACTAAATCGCTTTGCTCCCATTTTCACATTTTCAGAATTTGGACAATAATGTGATGGAAATTTTGAATTAATATTTGTTTATTGTAATTAAATATCTGGACATGTCTTTTAATAGACCATTTCCCGGCCTTGTAACGTAAATTCTATTAATGTTGCGATTATAAGAGCCTGCCTTTTTGTAAGAGGGAGCCTTATCTCCACTCCATGAAAAGCGAGATTGATCTCTGGGAAACTATAGAGAACCCAAACAGTAGCGTACTTAGCTTTACTTAAATACTTACTTTTGGCCCAATAAGTTAAACAGAAATGATTTAAAGACAAAGATAACAACTACTATTTTAATAGTGCAGCCTCTCAATTACTCTGATAGTAATAAAATGTAACACGTACGTCTCCATCTCACTCATCACTAGTTTATCTTTCACTCTTGATTTTTTAAAGGCGGGCTTTAAGTTTATCTGGCGCGACTTTCGAAAGCTTGATAAAATCCAGTGACGTCGAAGGGAATATTTTTTATGCTTGACAATACCACGAAGAATGTGCATGTATTCTAAAGGTTGATTGGTTTAAATTGCTGATATTTGTCTGTACAGTTTATTTTTTTAATGTAGTTTGTTAAAGAGTAAAACATCAGAACTTGTTTGAAGGAGGATTTCTTCAAACAACAAACCAAAATTTTTTAAAGTCGATGGTTAAACCTAGGGATTTAAGTCAACTATCTACTATCAAAGAACATTTTGTTTTTTTTTTTAAAGAAAGAAGCAATAGTAGCAAAAAAAAAATTATCACTCGGTGTCAAGCTTGCCATTTTTCTACAAAGTCTAGTTATGTCTTCTCGGAACACCCATACTCAGAACAGATAGAATCATCTTTCCTTAGCCTTGACCCTAATCATTAGTTTTTTAATTAACATTGAAAGTACCAAGTCTTTTGCAAATTCTACCTAGTACCATAATAAATTTATTTTTTTATCAGCCGACACAGTCACCTTACTTCCGCCTCTACCAGCCTCTCCAATTCCCCAGAGAAAAATATATAAAGATTTTGTGTCACCTGGAATTCGGATGATGATTTCTAAGTACAACCAGAAAATATCAGAATGCGACATCAAATCTGGTGGTAAGGGAAAATATCGAAATAAAAGTTGTCATAACCCACAACGTTTTTTCACCACAAATTGAGGTAAAATATTTTTGAAGAATCTTAGTTATTTAGTTTTATTCTGGCAATTTAAAATAAAAAGTAGTAAAGCAAATATGTTTTAAATAGGTTCTAGTGGTTCAAATTCTCCGGTGGCTTGGCGATCACCTGTGTTGGAAAGAAGAGTAAAAGCACAGACTGAAAAATACCAAGAAGAAGTAAAGAAGCAGATTGCTTCTAATTTATTAGGTGAGTTCATACAACAAACAAATTTATGCCAATGTGTACAGTAATACGCAAAATAAATATACACTAGTTTTTTATTTTCAAACAACCTCGTCGTTACGTGTTTCCAGATTTACTTGACCGATCTCCAGACATTGCCAATTTTTTGCATTTAATTTAGTTTTACATGAAGATCATAGAGAAAAAACGACTTAGTTTTACATAATTCTGCAATAAAATATTTTTTAATACTTAAATATTAATGCGTTTTTTTTATTTTTTATTCTGTGGCCATAATCATGAGTTAACTTTTTTGTAGGTGGTAAAAGAGAAGTCTTAAAATCTTCTAGCGCAGCGGCTATTTTATCTTCATGCAAACAAGCGATTTCTCCACCTCAAAAATTATCATCCTCAGACAAGCCTACCACAAGTACCGCTAATGACGATCCAGGTAATTTAAATAGGTACCAATTTTTTACGGAAATATTCTTTTAATGCTAAATATAAAACCCAAAAAAAAATACTCTTACAATTGAAACAATATTCTTCAAACAATAATTAGCATTATTTTTAGGTCAAAACAGATCTACAAAGCAAATTACCCAGCATCAGCTCAAAAAAGATTTAACCCTTAACATCACCTTGGCAAACAAAGATAGAGACAGCAATATTAGAAATGCATTGCAAATGACTTCGCCAGAAATGCGCAAACGTAAAATACAAAAAGCCAAGGAAGAATTCCTTAGATCGGGACCAATGTCTGCGCCTCCAAATGTTGGAGAGGAGAGTTTGATGTATCCCGAAAAAAACAGGTAGCTCCAACGTTGGCTATCATCAGATGCGATTTATTTTTTTATCAGCCGACACAGTCACCTTACTTCCGCCTCTACCAGCCTCTGGTTACTGCCCTTCCATGCCTCCACGCTGTAGTACAACATGCTTAACACATAAAAAAATCACACGAATTCGGAGAGTGGTATTGGAATCGCGACCACACAACGCTTGTTTTATTTTGATAAGATGATCTGATCTGTTTAATTCTTGCACGGACTTCTTCCACTTTTTCCCAGTTCTCATTGACCTGGCAACCAAGGTATTTACACGAATTGACGGGTTTGCTAAGCCCAAATCGTGAACTTTATATTGCAATTTAATTTAACATCTTTTGCAGACTGTCTTGTTCTAGTATAGATTGACAATTATCTTCAGATCTCGATCATACAGACCAACTTCTTAAAAGATTGTATGAGCTTTTCGTGTTGTACTCATTGAAAGCTTTCTCATAATTTATGAAAGAAGCAATTACTTGCACTGACACATCCGTAGATCGTTGAAATAAGACTTAAATACTAAATAAGACTTCTCTTGTCATAAACCCTTCCAGATATTCAAATTATGTGTATCCCACAAAGATTTTCATAATTTTTTTTAATGAATAATCTTTAGAAATATCATATGATTCATTAGGATGATTAGGCAGGAATCACCACAGTTCTTTGCCTTAACATCAATTTTATGAAATTTTATTGCATTCGAACATATATATAGGGTGGACCAAAAAAAACTGGACTGTTTTGTTTTAACTGCCCTTATTTAATTATTGTCGGATTTTAACGCAAAAAAAGTTTTGGAAAGGTAATGAAATAGACTTTGCAAATATGTCAAAAAATGACATTTGTCAAAAATTCCAAATGGCGGATGTATAAAAGTTTTATGCATATTAAAAAACCCTTAGGTTCTTTTTGAGACACTTCGTATATTTTTTTTGCAACCACAAAAACCTTCTATCTATTATCTGTAAACCGATGTATCACTTGATAAATTTTATTAAAAAATAAAAAAATTGGGTTTTCTCGTATACCAAATTTTTGCATAAAATACAACTGAAACTGAATTTAAGTGAACCGAATTTTGTTATCAATTTTGTTGACAAGGACACTTTATAGATGCTAACAATAAGGCTTCTTTTCCTAAATGTCAAAAAATAACATTTTGTGGAAATCCAAGATGCCGTATGCTTTGCAATGCTATGCATTTTAAAAAACCCGTTGTCTTTTTTCTTAAACCACTTTATATATTTTTTTGTTATAACAGAAAAGTATTCAGAAATAAAAAAAATATTGGGATTCTAGTGTAAAACCTTTTTTGCATGCAGTTGATTGTTGCTGCAACTGGTGACTGCAACGACCAAATTTTTAGTGCTACTTTAGTTTTTTTAATGTACACTTCTCTCCACATAAAACTGGTACAGCAGAAGGTAGCTGCAAATACGATTTTTTATATTTTCCTATGTACAACACTGATTGTTTGACTTTGTCATTTTAGGTTATAGTTTTGTCATATATAAACTTTTTATAAGGAGACGGCTTGTTTATTTTTTACTAATTCAAAATATAAGGCCATTAAAAATAAAAACCACATTTCCAAAAAGCAAAAATGTTTTATTAACTAAACAAAAGCTACACAGCAATTGGCCTATTCGACTAGCTGATTATGAAAGAAGCAAGTCTACGATAGTAACCATAATAAATGGATTTCAAGAAGGAGCTGTCCCTCAAAAGGAAGACACCAGTTTGACGAAAGTTACTAGCCCAAAAAAATTAAAACGCCAGATCAAGTTAACGAAATAAATAAAATTTAAAAAAAATAACGAAATTAAAAACATAAAAAATACTTATTTTTAATAGCGCGTCATTGCACCGTTGGCTGCAATGATGTTTTGAAGTCTACTGGGCATTGAATTGGCTAAATTTTCAAATAAGTTTCGATTTTCAGAAATAACTTGGATAATTTGTAGGTTTCACGTCCTGCTCAATCAATATTTCTGTAGAGTTGGGACGTTTCGACGATTCATTTTCGTCTTCCTCAGGCTAAAACGTATAACATGGAGATGTGTTACACAAATTGTTAAAATTTTATATGGAGTAGTACAGAAACAAATTATTTGCTATAGTTTTGAGATAAAAGTTACAGTAAGATTATTGTTAAAATTTTTGTTAATTATTTAAACATTATTTAAAAAATTGTTTGTGTATAAATAAGCAACAAAAATTTTAACAATAATCTTACTGTAACTTTTATCTCATAACTATAACAAATAATTTGTTTCTGTACTATTCTATGTTAAATTTTAACAATTTGTGTAACACATCTCCGTGTTATACGTTTTAGCCTGAGAAAGACGAAAATGAATCTTCGAAACGTCACAAAGAAATAAAGTTGTGTGATCAGAATTGGTGTCCTTATTCCCATTAACTCTACAGAAACAATAAGTTATATGTTCTGAATTTCTGGGAATGATATTAAAACTAATTTTTTTGCGATAAGTGCCCAAACGTTCTCGCTGCGCTATTCTGGTCATATGCATGAACTGGACAGTTATCTTGTTGGAATACAAAATGATCTGGAAAAGAGACTCTCACCTCTGAAAGCATTACATTTTCGAGCATATTAGATTAAATAGAGTGCCATGTCCTCTAGCCAAGCCGATATCCAGCTCCAAACATTTACCAAAAATCTTCCCGCCCGGTCTTCATTTCCAGCAATACATTGTTCTTCGTATCGGGTTCCTGGCGGTAGCTAAACCAGAATTTGTTTTTTATCGCTGTGGGCCTTAAAGATCTTCTCATCTGTGAAAACCACCTTCTGCCAAAATTCTTCGTCCCTCAGAGAATAATTCAACGCAAAAATTAATCGAGACTGCTTCTTTTCCTTACTTAGTTTCTTTTTTTTTTGTCGCAATGCGACACTTTAGCCTCGAACGTTTAATCCTCCTGCGTAATGTTGTTATGGATCCTGAAAATTTTGATTTCATTTTTACTTCTTTTGCTTTGTCAAACGGATGGTTTTCTAGAAAATTGATTGCTTCTTGGTCTTCCTCTGGGCTAGTAACTTTTGTTAAGCCGGTGCCTTTCTTTCGGTGGATAGTTCCCTCCTCTTAAAATCAGTTTCTTCTGTTTACTATCGTAGACGTGCTTCTTTCATAATGAACAGCTACTTGCCGAATAGACCAACCACCTTCTAGTTTTGCTAAGATTTGAGCTTATCAAATTCAGAAAGATGCGGCGGAATTTTTTTAAATTTGGATTGGATGTTGTCAGTAGTCTGTGACATTGTCACTTATAGGAACACAATGCCGTACTATTTAAAAAATTTTAAAATTATACAGGCTGCTAACTTCTGCTGTACCAGTTTTATGTCGAGTGAAGTGTATGTTCTAGTTTATTATTACAAAATTGACGTTAGTTTTTTATTTTATGCACTAGAATCCCAATATTTTTCTTATTTCTTAATAGATTTTAACAAATGATACATGGGTTAACAGATTATAGTTGGGTACTTTTCTGTTATAGCAAAAAAATATACAAAGTTTTAAAAAAAAAGCTAACGGGTTTTTGAAAATCCATAAAATTCTGATTGTCAAAAAATGTCATTTTTTGACATTTAGAAAAAGAACCCTTATTGTTAGCATCTGTAAAGTATTATTATCAGTTTTTATTTTATGCAAGAAGTTGGCATACGAAAAAACCTATAGTTTTTTATTTCTTTATAGAATTTATCAAATGGTACACCGGTTTACAGACAATAGATAGAAGCTTTTTGTAGTTGCAAAAAAAATACACAAAATGTCTCAAAAAAAAAAACCCAACGGTTTTTTAAGATTTTGAATTTTTATTAAATAAAAAATTGGCAGTTACAATAAAACAGTCCGGTTTTTTGTGGTCCACCCTATACATATATTATTTTTTAGGCTCAGTCAAATAAGTGTAGAAAGTGAGTCAAGTTATGATAACTCCTATTCTGGTATGTTAGTCAAATCGGTGTCTGCAGGTATGATCAATGTTGAAGCTGCAGCGTATAAGAGAATTGATCCGGAGTATCATTCAGGTAATTCACATTAATTTTGCGACATATCGTATCATAGAATATGGTCAAAAAATCAAAATATTGATTACAATTTTCATGGGCCCCCAAAGAAATCTTGTAGGGAAAAACTAAAAATACTAAAATAATCTACTGAGGGTCCTAATCAACGCAACGTTATTAATTTTATTATTTATATATTTAATAGGTATGCAAAGTAAGACATACTTTTGCAAAAAAAAATGGCAGGGAAATCTATTAGCGCAAAATTAACTGCAGTTTAGTACGCTGTTAATAACGGACAATAAAGTGTACTTAGACAAATTTTGCGGAAATAAGTTAAAAGTTAAAAATTTTAATTTTTTATATTTTCCTAAAAAAAAGTTTCAAGAAACAAAAATTTTTAAAATCGGACAAGTGGCAACGAATTTATACCCTAAAAAAATGTGCGGTTTTTTATGAGCCACCCTATATAATTTTTAATATATCACGTTTGATGGTATATTAAAGACTCTTATTTTTTAATTATTTATATTTTTTAATTCAAAGTTTCATTCGAAATTTTTTAAATTCAAAGTTTATTTTTTTAAATTGAAAGGCACTTTTAATTCTTAAACACAAATATTATATCTATATGTTTGTATTTTTCATTTAGTTTTAGATTATAAAAATTGGTGCTAGAAAGCACGGATAGTCCATATGTATATATATATATGTTGAAAGGAAATGAAAATATCTGAGAAACTGTAGCTTTGAAAGATTTGAACCTTTTAACAAAATATTTGGGTAATATTTACTAAAACCAAAATCTGAAAACCGCATACCGCTTTATTTCTCAAGTTAGCTGCTTTATTTCTAAAGTTATGATTTTTTAAATATATTTGAACGTTTTCTCAAATAACTCGGAAACTAAAGCTCCCACGAATTTGGACTTTATAACAAAATTTGTAGTCCATATTCATGGAAACTTACGTATGAAAACCGTATATTGCTACTTGCTTTTTTTCCAAAGTTACAATTTTTTTAATTATTTTATCCCTTTTTCCCCCTTCAACTCCCCACCTCCCTACCCAAAAGTCAATCAGTTCATGGTCAGCCGATAGAGGATTTTTGTACCAAATTTCGTTAAAATCGATTAAGGCGTTCTTGAGTTATCGAGTATACAGACAGACAACAGACCGACAGACAACTTTTTTTTCGTTGATTAAGGTGTTTAGGAACTTTAGTAACTCATTCTTGATACAATTAAGAAAAGTGAAAATTTCACGATTTTAATAGTCCCCCATACTAGATTGGTATGGTGGACTAAAAAACTAGAGGTCCATAAAATATTATGTTCGATAGAACTTTGTAATTCTCAAAATTTTTCTATATGGACACATAGAACTTTGTAACTTTTAGAATAAATCTATGTCTTCTAAACTTTTTCCAAATTTGAATTTTATTTTAAAAAAAGTCAAAATGTCAAAAAAGTGTAGATAGAACCTTGTTATTCTAAGAAGAACAACAAAACCGATGGGTTGAATGGACCAATTTTTATTCCATACCATATATGCACTTTATCAACGCCATTCGTTAGTTTATTTGGAGAATCCACCATGAGTAAATAAAACAACGCCAAATTTTAAATAATTTTTCAAAAGAGAAGTTAAATCAGAAAATGCTACGTTTTGAAAATTTCTAAACAAGAGTGTACAGAGTGTTCCAAATTGGGCACTTTTGGGGATCAAAAATACTTACAGTGGAGATAGAAAATACTGATCACCACTAACGAGGCTTAATTTTTAAGAGAAATTTAAAAATGAGAAACGCCCAAGTAACATTTTTTCGCCTCTAACCACATTCTGACCCAGATTAACGTTCAATTTGGTGCTTGTGTTAGTCATTTTGCCAACGAAGAGTTTTAGACGTTTTAACAACGACGCAATAACTACGTGCGCGACCTCCGTTAAATACCGATGTTGTTGAAAGTTTTCCACGATGAACTGATAATTGGTAGTGTATTGGGATTGTCGGTGTCGTTAAGGAAACGTCATCTAATTAACTCTGGTAGAGACACAATGTTTTTAAGTCGTTTAAACCACTTTTAGGCAAAAACTATTTAGAGGTTTTAGTTTTTGTTAAAAAAAGTTAAAAAACCAACTTTCACAGATGCTGATATGTCACTAATGCCGGGTCCATAGTTTAACTTTTAGCCGCATTAAATTTAAAATAGATTTGTAATATTTTAACAGTAAATATATATTTTTTTAATTAATTAATTTCTTTAAAACACGTTGGATTTAGGGCGCGCATGTTTTTTAGGTCAAAGTAGGCATATATTTGAAAGTAAACTGGCTTGCGTCAGATATTTTGGCTCGGAAAATGTGTTTTTCTTTCAGAATCAGACACCTAAAAATTTTTACTGCATTATTTATTTCACGACTAGATAGTTAGAAAATCGGTTTTTAAGATATTCATTCAGTGTGTATTATTTAGAAATTGTCACGACTAATTTTTGGATAGCAAAAGTGAGCCTAGTTTTCTGGTAAACCCACGACGTTAAACCAACGACTCCCGCCGACTGTAGTCAACGTTGCAACGTCGCTACGACTCAAAAATGTATTCTTCAAATTAATGAAAAACTGGGTTTTTACAACGTCCACAAAACGTTGGCCGAGCAACTACAGTCAAGCCGGCGACTTCTTAAAATACGTCGTCGCAACGTTAAAATTCTGCTTGGGCGCATTTTGATTTGTATAGCCATTTTTGAGTTACGGGGGCTTTTTGAAAAGTCTGCATTTTGAGATGGGGTCTATAACTTTTTTATTTATAAAAATTTCTGTTTCGTATAAATGGCTTTTTTATAGATTTTTTAAAGCAGAATTCGTCTGTCAAACACGATTTTCTCTGTTAGTTTTTGAGAAATAACAGAAAGTTAGTGTGTTTCTTATTAAATGCCCTTGTTTTTTGTGATTTTTAAAATCTGCCTTAAATTCCCTTTAAAATCTATTTTTTGCATTTTTATATTATTTATATCTTTATTAACTACTTTAAAAAAGGTAAGATAGTATAAAAAATACAAAAAATAAAATGCAAAGGATGATACATCATTTTAAAGGGAATTTTAAGATGACTTTAAAAATCAAATAAAGAAAGTAAGATGCGGTAAGCCTCGCAAGTGGGGGTCATTTTTTTCCTGGAAGTACCTTAAACCACCTAAAGTGCCCAATTTGAAACACCCTGTATACTTACATAATGTAACTGCATTTACGCGGACTCGACTCGTTTGCTGTTACTCCGCCCCCTGTTACGTTTACTTGTACCGGGTTGCTCATTATATTTTGTTAACTCGTTCAAAACGAGGATCGAACAAAACTTTAAATACCTATAAAAGTTTTATAAGTTTTTGAGTGTTTTTGGATATACCTGCCAAAAAAGATGATTGTGATGGCAAATATCAAATTAAGACTTCAGATTTGTATTATTAAATGAAACACTCTATATATTATTGCATTTTTAAATCATCCTTTTTTTTTATTTAAAAAATACTAAATCTGTATCATAGGCATCATACGTTAGAGGGAGATTAAAACCAAAATTATTCTCTGTTTAGCTTATGTTATGCTTATGGCAAAGTTTTTGACTTTTTGTTACGAACCACTATAGATAAAAATAATGTGTTTGGTATTTTTGAAATCAGGAAAAAAAAATCGATTTAAAAATGAAATAATATAAACTTGATATCTAAACCTGACATTTACAATGAAAATTGATTTTTTTTGGCAGGTAAATCTAAAACCACTCAAAAAATTATCAACTTTGGCCCTAAAGTACCATTGTTTAATATTATATTAATCTAAAACCACCCAAAAAATTATAAACGTTGGCCCTAAAGGAGCATTGTTTAATACTATATTAAAGAAGAGCGATTTTATCTACCTACTCTACTAGTAGGGTAGGCAATTTAGATATAAATTTTCTGATTTTCTGGTACTTGTAGGTTAATAAATCTTGATGAAAATACTAAAAAGGATTATGCAAGAAATAATTTAAATTGGCATCATTTTTGGTTCGGTTTTTTTCGATTTTTCTGGTAGAAGGAGTGGTTTAAGCTACACTATCACTACTTACTTATTAAATTAAATTGGCAACATTTTTCCTATTTTTAACTTTTGACACTCCACCTGTCGGGCTATATGGGCTTTTACATTGGGAATTCATTCATTATTTTTTTGTTAATATTATATTAAACAATGCTTGTATCTATCCTCTTTTAAAGGCATTAAAATACTGCCCTTACATTTCGTTTATTATTTCAGAAGGATACGTCTCTTTACCAAGATCTACTTGCAAAAAGAAGGATTCTGGCAAATCAGCATTCTCCACGATCGCCTCCAAATTTCGAAAAGTAAAAATGCGCCGGGGCAAAGACAGAGATCGAGACAAAGATAAAACTAAAAGTAGAAATAGTAAAGACAATAATAAAGAAACAGTGGAAACACTTTGTCGACATAGTTTGTTAGTAGATATTGAAAATGACGTTAATCCTGGTTCAAGTAGTAGGGGTGGTAATAATAATATTGGTGAAGAAAGTAGTGCAAGTAGGCAGGAAACAAATTCACATTTGACACCAATTTCTAAGAGCAGTTCTTGGATAAAACGAAACGTATTCAAAAAATAAATTTGCAAAAACATCGAATAAAAAAAAACTGAAAAAAAATCGAATAAAAAAATTATAATCAATTTTTATAAAAATTTTACAGTAAAAGAAAGAAACGACATATATCGAGGCAAAACTCGCAAATAAAGGGAACACTGAAAAAAATAAAAATAATAAACAATACTGTTTTGTTCCAATACCTTTAAAATTATTCGTAATATATATGTGCTATTTTATAATATTATAATAAGAAGCCAAAGTTTGTTTATAACATTCATTTTTTACCAAAACTTACTAACAATTTTACTTTTGTGTACCTTAGAGAACCTACCTATAGTTTAGTATACCTGTAATTATTATTTGTTTGTTGGTTATTTTAATTAACGCTGCTTTATTATTTCTATTTAATTTATTTATATACTTTCTGTTTGTACCTTTGTTAGATTTTGTAAATGTTTCGTACAAAATAAAATACCAAAAAATAATCTTGGTTTATGATGAGGTTTTATAAATAAAAAAAATAAAGGGATGACGGCCCCTATCTCACCACTAGCACCACGTTCTTTTTACAAAGTCCAGTATAAAGAGCGCTTCAGGCTACTGCGAACATAGGCCGGAAGAAGTTCAATTTGCCAGTGTATGTACATGCAGGGACACTGCACACCTATCAGTGGAATTACCAACACTCAGGCTTGCGATCACCATTCGCGGCTTGCGTTTAGTACGCCTCTAACCACGATGCTATGTGGAGCATAGTGAATGAAACCGGAATTTGGTCAATAAATACGCAAATTTTTATAACGTAATTTTTTTGTTTTTTGTCACTAATAAATTAGAGCGTTTTATTTTCAACTCCTCAGATTTATCACTAACAATGTGTTACAATGAAAATAATAGGAAGAAACAAAATAAAAGCAAATTATTAGCCCTTTCATGCCCGTAAACTTTATTTTTAATATAACTCCACAGATAGAAGTCATTAGGAGCAAGATCGGGTGATCGAGCTGGCCATCAAATAGTTCCCCATGTACTTATACCCGATTAGGAAATACATTATAAAGATATTCCCTAACAAGGCCAACATTGTGAGCGGGACAACCATCTTGTTAAAACCATGTTTCACGAAATCTCACACCTAACAACTGCCTAGCAGTTGGAATAATATGCTGCTGCAGTAGATCCAAGTATCTAGGACCATTCAAATTTCCGTCAATAAAAAATGGCCCGATTGCGTGTTCCCCTACAATACCCCCCGCAAATCATCACATCTCGTACTTCCTGCTCATCATTTAAAACAGTGGGTTTTTTTATGGTTTCTTCTTTTCAAAATTCTGCACAAACCTATGAATCGTTGATAAACTAGGTTCTGGGCGATATACAAAACGTTCCAAAAAAAGTTCTTGAATAAGTCTCAATGGTCTGCCTTGATAGTACCATTTGACTATCTGCACTTTTTCTGCAACTTCGTAGACATCCATTTTTAGTTTTAAAAATGTATTATTTCCCTTAAGAACTTACCAATCTGCTTCTCGAGCAAGGCAGAAATAAAACAAAATAATAAAAACAAAATAAATTTCCAAAAGATAACACTGCAGCGTGGTTCGAATACACTTCGGTCGTACGGCACGGAGAGTAAATTGGACTTGATTCTCCCTATGTTCGCAATAGCCTGAAGCTCATTGTATCTCTCTATAAAGTGCAAGAAGCATTTCATGTAACAACTGGGGAAATAATGTTTTTCAGGTATTTAGATCCTCTCGAATACGAATCTGCCTGTTGCCAACGCAAAATTTGGACCGGAAGTGCGGTGGCCAAGATGGCGACCAAAACTCTGTGTCCTTACATCTTCCTTGTCTGTTGGGTCAAAATAATGATGTAAACTTCTGCTTAGGGATTCTCTTGGATGCCAAATCCATTGTTAAAGAAATATAAAATTTTCAAAAGTGTTAATATAAAGTTATAGCCGCCATCTTAAAAAAAAAACTTTGAATTTAGGTTTTTTACGTTCAGCTCGTAAACTAGTCAAAATTTACACATGGTGATGGAGGCAAGTAGTTTATATAATCACATTACCAACATTATACAGTACACATTTGCAAATATCGCTTAAACACCAACCTTAATTTTTTCGTTTTTGACCCTTAACTCCCAGAATATTACAGATTTCAGCATGCCTGCTAAGCCAAATATCTTTGGAAATTAAATAACCAATGCCATAAAGTAAATTTTAATTGTGTGAGTCGGAAACTTTTTGGAGATTTAAAATATCCTTTAACAAAAATGCTTGAGTTTTTTTATTTTTGCCCTATAACTCCTGAACTATTAAAAGTTTTAAGGTGGTAATAGGTCTAAATATCAGTGGCGTAGTCAGAAATCGACTCTGGGGGGGTTTCAGCATTTGATAAAAATAAACTACCTCCCTATGGCAAATTTTTAAAAATTAGGTGGATGCCTATTGCTTGAGCATTTAAACTGAAGGGAGGGGAGAGGGGCGGTTCAATAAGAGTTGAGTTAGTTTATACGAAACAAAAATGCTTATTTTTAAAAGCAAGACTCATCTAGTCTCATTTGCAGATTTTTTTTAAAATTAACCTGCGCCGCAGGCAAAAACTTCGAACTAATTACACTAAAATGCTAGTTTTTACGCGTTTCAAATGTTGTTAATAAAAAAATTGTAACAATACTAACTTTGACAAAGAAAATCTTTAAACATTTTGATCTCTTAAGGCGCATTTACACAGACAAACTTTCCTTTGATGTTGAAATGCCGACAAACATTTACACGAGCCTCTTGAGCAAAATGTTCAAAGAAATGTTCGAGCAAAATCTCGTACAAAAAAACACACGTAAATTTTGGAGAGAATGTTGAGCAAAATTTGTTTGAAGAATTGGGGGTATAAAAATTTATTTACAAATTTAAATTTTATAGTTTTATGGGAATTCATTGAACTTAACTGAAAATAGAAAGACTAAGTTTTAAAACAAGGTATTTTTAATATTAAGTGCTTGCCGGAAAAACGATATGATGTCGAAATTCACGTTTTACCTCATAAGCAACTTCGATTGATCTGATTTTTCTAGGGGATATGCCAGTATACTTGTAACTTTTTTGGGGTTGTAAAAAAAAACGAGAATCAAAAAAAATCATAATTGGCACTTATTTGTTGCTGATGCTGGGTTAGGAAAAGGTAAAAACCGTAGACTAGTGAGAGTGGGTTTTGGTCAAATGAACATTGACACACAAAATTACATGACAACGTAACATGATAACGTAAAAACACATTTTTTTAACGGACCACATTTTTTATACATTTTTACCAAAATTGCTAAAAGTAAACGCCATCAAGAAACATTTTATAGCACCTAAACGAAACTAATAAATATACCGAACCTGACCAAATGCCTATTTTTTTCGGATTTTTAATGAAATAACTACCAAAAAAATTATATAATATTGTAAAAAAATAATTAAAAATTAATTAAGAGCAGAGTAAAATGGGTTTACGCAGCGTTTGACAGGTCTGCGTTCCGACTCTTTAAACCTCCCTCCCCTCCCATGGTCCTGAAAAAATAACTACTCTCCAGAACAGTCCTCTA
Organism: Oxystoma pomonae; assembly: GCA_963921995.1. Classification (NCBI taxonomy): domain Eukaryota; kingdom Metazoa; phylum Arthropoda; class Insecta; order Coleoptera; family Brentidae; genus Oxystoma; species Oxystoma pomonae. Next base: position 31,844,131 of record OY998172.1, read on the forward strand.
AACATATCCACCTGCAGTTTAAAAAGTAATTACTTCGAAGACATTTCCATTGTCTTTTTGTAATGAAAGAAAACCAAAAAAGTGAGAGAAAAGAATGAAATGTTATTACCTCTATGGTAAACTATTAACATTGCATGTGACAAAACTGATAGCCAATAATAATGTTTCGCTTGCCGTCGGCTTTTTGTCACAAAATTTTAAAATAAGTTGGTGTTCCATTTTTTTAAAGAATTGAGATCACTGGTCACTGATGTGAAATTATATTTATTCTCATCTTTAAAAATATGTTTCCAAAACAGATAGCTAAAATTTGCTCAAAAATTTACCCGAACAAAATGTTCACAAAAATGTTCGCGCAAAAAATTTTAGATCTTTTGCACGAGCTTTTATTTGAGCATGTTCGTCTGTGTAATTGCGCCTTTAGGTTTTTTATAAAAAAAATTAAAAAAAGTATATTGGGTTAAATTCCAAGGTGTGGGTTTCGGTGGTGTATATAGATTTGTTGCCAAATCATAATTGCCCTACAGATTGAAATTTTAAGAAAAATTATACTAAGAATTCCATTTATTACACGTTTTGAATGCTGGTGATAAAAATTCCTTAGAATTAGAGTCAAATTGTAACAATTAATAACGTCATAGCACGGCAGGCAAATTCAATAAGTATTTATTTACAAATTTATTCTATACAATCAGTAAACCAATGAAAAGGATCAATATTCTGTAAATAAATACGAAGAGAGCCCAAAAAGATCACTTAAGGCCTTGTGTAAGGCATATTCCGTATACTATTCACAAAATACTCAAATCGTTATTATTATTAAATATAAGTACATTTATATTAAAATTTTAAACATTTTTACCCAACGCATAAATGAAGAAAAAAAAGGAAAGAAAAAAAACAAACAAACGCACAATAACAAGAATGGGTAACTGATCAAATACATATTATTTCCTGTTCTTAATTAATTTAGTAGTTTAAGGATATACGAAATAGAAAAAAAATAAAAAGAAAAATTTACATGATATTACTTACTGAATTATGTTTGTGATAGTTTCATAGATATTTGTTTTACTAAGAATCCATATTTTTATTTCATAGTTAAATCTATTTGTATTTTTTAAATTTCTTATCTTTTGCGGCAAAACATTAAATAGTCTTGACCCAAGGAACATAAGGCTTTTTTGTCCGACTTTTTTATTTGCTCTTGGAACTGCCACCCTATTAGCAACTCTACTTCTAGTATTTCGGTTGTGCGTTATGTCTATTAAAAAGCTTCGATTGTTATGCAAGAAAATACTGAGCTTTTGGATAAATAGTTGACTAATCTTCATAAATTGTGTCTCAGTGAACAGGCGATCGGTAGAATAAAGCCTAGGTTTCTTATAAACTATTTTAATTATCCACTTTTGAATAGTTTCAAGTGGGCTAATGATTGATTTTGAAACTGTTCCGCACCCAATGATACCGTATTGCAGTAGAGATTGCACCAAAGAATAATAAAGAATTTTAAGATGCGAAAAACCTAAAAATTTGTTAAATTGATAAAATTGGTACACCAGTCCTCTTATTTTATTTACAGTAGCTAGAATGTGATGACCTCATTTCAGAAAAGAGTCTTCAATAATTCCTAAATATTTTGCGGTGCGTATAATTTTAATGTGTTCAGTTCCCAGACAAACTGTGTCAAAAGTTGATAGTTGGTTTGAATAAGAAGTAAAGGGCACAATTTGTGTTTTTTTTATTTTTATAGTAAGTTGATTAAGTGCAAACCAATCAGTTAACTTTTTGATATCTGTTTCTATACCCTCTTTTAATGTTTGTCAGCTATCTTCTATATATACAATTATAGTGGCATCTGCAAACGCTAATATTTGTGCAATGGATCCTTGTGCAAAAAGACTGTTAATATAAATTAGAAATAGAATTGGGCCAAGTACTGTTCCCTGGAGAACGCCGCAGGTTACAATTGCTTCTTTTCGGCCTTTTGCGGCCGTTCTTCCAGGTAACTCTTAAACAGTTTATATGCGATTCCCCGAACTCCAATTCTTTCCAATTTCATCAACAAAAGTTCGTGGTTGACAGTGTCAAACGCCTTCGCCAAGTCCAAAAACACTGCAAGACATTGAATTGAACCTGGCAATGGCGTCTTCTGTTGATTTTTTTTCTTGGAAACCATATTGATTCTCGGAAAGAATGGAGTTAGTTTTAAGGTAATTAGTTAATCTTTTTTTTTATCACTTTTTCAAATATCTTAGCAATTGCAGATGTTAGGCTAATTGGTCTATAGTTTGACATATCTTTAGTACTTCCAGATTTGTACAAAGGTTTAACGTAAGCCATTTTTAGACAAGTAGGGAAATATCCTTCCAAAGATTACAAAAATTACAACAAGATTACACATGATTACAACATATTACACATCAGATTACAACTATTACACCTGATTACCCCTGATTATACTTGATTACACCTGATCATGAATGAATACAACTTATTACAATAAATTACACATTATTATAAAACCACATTATTTTGACAGAAATTTATTTATCAGTTGCGAATAAAGTTGCTGAAGTAAATGATATACTTCAGTTTGTGAAAAAAACATTTCGACAAACTTTCAAAATTATTCGTCAAATCTTGAAGGTAGGAATAAGATCTTAAAAAAAACAACATATACTGATAAAAACACGTACATTAAATCTTACTATATTTGTTCAAGTCTCGGGTAAAGTAGATAACATCCAAGAAAACTTTTTTTTCTTACCTAGATAAAACTAATTAACTTACTAAGGAAATTCTGTCTATGTCAGAGCAGGCTCGTACGGTTAAAAATCGAGTTAAAAACTTAAAAATATTTAACTAATAAATTGCTTTTTGTACAAAACATTAAGAACACATTTTTTCCTTATAATCGTATTTTTTCGGCACTTTCCATAATGTGGGTTGATATGTTGCCACATTCTCATGGCTACTAAGGGTGAGATTTGATAAGCGGAAGAGTAGAGTAACCGGTTATTGGAAATTCGGTTATTTTTTGAATTTTAGTGCTAGTGATTACATAAATTTTTTCTTAAACATATAAATAAGTTTTTTATAATATTTAATTTATTATTGGTATACCTCATATTTTAAAAAAACAAATCGTCTTTTTAACATTAGGTTTGGAGTTAAATTTGAAATTTACCCCAATGGGAAGCAGTGTAGCAACGATAAATAAATAAACCACCTCACCCTTATATAAAATAAATTATACTTTAAAATATCTCATATAAAAATTAAATTTCAATCCATTTTAGTACTGAAGATGCTGGATAATGAGCTGAAACCGGCATATTTGAACGCTTCCCTTTTGTTATTACATGTTCTAGGATCTCTACGTATTTTTAATCCGGAAACACCCAATTGAAATCATATCATAGCTAGGAGCAGCTAGATTAGTTCTTTATACAAAAACAAATAGGTAATTTATAAAATGGAAAATAAATTCATTCCACCAATGAACTAGCTTAAAGCACAATTTCCCAAATAGTACATTGGGTATGCCGCTAATATCGAAAAAATCGTGCACTTTTTGATTGAGAAAAATGCCGCTTTCAGTGATGAAAGTTGATGCCAAAAGACAATCTTTTAGATCCAGAGCCACTTCTGAATCCACGTAGAACACAAAATGGCGGCCATTAAAGATGGCTGCCATTAGAATCTTTAGGAAACTTTCTATCTTTCTTTCTAGTGGTCCAATTTCAATGATTTTTTTTTGTTCTAACGCTTTTTATGAAAATAATATATTTTTATCTATACAGGATCATCTCGTGAAGATGACCACCAAATAAATACCGGTTGTCTCAAAAAACTGAAATAAATTTAAACAACTGCAGCTTTTTCAGTTTAAGACCGATTTTATTGACTGATGACCTAATCAATAACATTTTTTATCGCATTTTAAAAAATGTTTTGTTAAAATGGCAACAAATACTACCTTACAAGAAATTTTGTGTTTGACAACTACTGTTTTGGAAACTTTCTCGGAAGCTTCTGTAAGACTTTTGTTTTTTTCCATGGCACACTGAACAAAAGCATGCATACATGATAAAGGTTTGTGCCTAGGCAACGGCAGTAGCCCGACGCGGAGAGCGCTAGGTATGCGCTAAGCTTCATTTCACTGAAGCCAAGCAATGTTCCATTAATAACAATAAAGACCTACTAAATTTTGTTCTGACTCAATTCAAATCACTTAAGGTTAAGGGCAGCTGACAGTCATTTTGTTTCTTGCTGTACTGTCCATAAATGTTGGCTTGATGTTTTGTTTGTGTCAATTTTTGGTTTAAAGTAATCGTGTTTGGTTTTATCTAGTGGATGAGTTAAATAATTTCGATAGTTTTTCAACCTGTATTAAATATGTCGTTGTGAGGGTATTTCAAACATTTTTGGTACAGGATATCTCTATGTTTAATGGAATTAATCAGCCCCTGAGTAATCCATGGTCTCTTTTTATAAAAAGGCTTTACTAAACTTGTGGTAGTTGCTTGTGAGACACACGATTGCAGTGATTTTATAAATTCATTTGTCGCTAGTTCCAGGTTTTTAATTTTAGTGACCAGCTCACCCTATTCACCGAATCAACAAACCTACCGTCATCGAATTTTTTAATTTGTAATTTTAAATTTTGTGTTGATTTTTCTCGACAACAAAAGATCTGCTGAATCGCTACCGGGTAATGGTCAGACATTTTATTTTGAAGGACTCCAGGGATAACACTTTCAAAGTGATTAGATTTTAAAAATATGTGATCGAGACATGTTTGACTATCAGGCCTCGTATCAACATTATTAATCATGGACTCGAAACCACTTAAGCTTAAAACATTTAGATATTCATTATGAGAATCTTCAGTAAGATTTTTAAGATTTATATTTATATTTCTCATAAAATAAACGCTGTCGTATGACGAAAAATGAGAATTTTCAAGAAATTCCTCCAAATTTATAATAAAATTTTCTTTCTCGGTTGATAGGGACCTATATATTGCTAAAATTTTAATTTTTTTGAGTCCCAACTTAATATCCAAAGAAATCCCATTAGAGTCTCCCAACTGAAATTCATTATACTGTTCTAATAAATTTTGTTTTATATACACAAAAACTCCATCATTTTCATTTAATCGATTTTTCGTACACATGGCCGTATAATTATCTAATTGTAAAATATTAATGTCTTGAACTTTTCTAGTTTCAGTTAAAATAATACATAAGAAAAAAATCTAAAATCGGACAAAAAAACCTCTAGTTCGTTACAGTGTTTGTGGATACTAGCAATATTCATATGTAATAGGGAAAAATTAATCTGTTCTCTATTTGAGTTACAAACGTTGAAAAAATCTTTCTTTTCAAGAACGCAAAATTTTTAAAATTTAAGACGTCACACCAAACACACGTCACAAATCGGAGTAAAGGGTCAGAAAAGTGGGGGAGCTATTATAGCTCTCCCTGTGGCCCTTGATCATGATTAATTTATTGTATATTGAGTTGGACCTCCTAGGGGGGATTTTTAACCCTCAAAACCGCCTCCTGGCTACGCCACTACAAATATTTTCAAGAATTGGGTGGCTAATATTATGTAGCAAATTAATGTAAGAGTCAAGCGATTTTTGACATATTTGCAAATATCTCCAAAAAACCCACAAGTTTTACGACATTTTGTATTTTATTTTTGTTTTTTTAGCCGTCCATACATAGTATGGAGGAACAATAATGCTTTTGCTGTCTTCTGCCACAACACTTTGAAAACGTCATGAAAATGTTGTCACAGCTATTTTGAGGAGTATATTTTGCCTGTGACAACGTCTACGGTAGCTGAAAATACAGCATTTTGGCGCATGAAAGCAAATGTTGTTTAAAATTTAACTTCTCTGACAAAAAATGTATTTAAAAATTGCAATTAAATCAAAATTTTCCGCCAACATAAAAGACTAAAAATGGAAGAAAACTAAAATCAATATTATCGATGTTTAACAAACTCTCAATCAAAAATACGCAATTTGTGGACTTCCCAAGAGTCAAATCTTTGTGCGAAGGTCCGTTTGATGATTTTGAGATAATAAGAGTTTTCTACTTATACATTTTTAATATTTTTAAATTTTAATCCAGGATTAATGCAAAAACATCATGTCTGACATATTAAGGGAATTTTAAAAGATTTTCGGACTTAGATTTGAGTATTTTTATGTAAAAAAGATTGTTTGTTCAGAAATTTTTGAGATGTTATATTTCGCCATAATATATACATATGGCCGCTCGCCCGCCTGTGCAAACAAGCAACTTTGCATTTCTTTAAACAATAAATCTAAAACAAAAGCAAATCTTGGCGTATTGCCGTGTGCTCACGGTCCCAGCCTAACGGTAGAGGGCGCTTATTCTCAAATGCTAAATAGCATTGAAAGTAGCTGCATTTTAATAAAGATTGCACTAGGATACAACAAATGACTGCCGTTGCCATCTTGGCATTTTTTTCAGTTATATTTTAAGAAAAAAAGTTGAGATTGCAACTATTTTATTAGTTTTATTAATTTATTGCAGTATTGACTTGGCATTTTAAAGTCTATATTGTCGAAGCTGTGTTACTTGGAGAGTTATTTGTGTTAAAAATACCTAAATATAAAATTTTGAGATGGTGTCTGTCTGTCTGAATGCTAAACCGATTCTTATAAAATTTGGTTCAAAAATTTTAATCACTAGGCAATGAGCTGATTCCAAATATTCAAACATTTGAATCGGTGGCCTTAGCTTATTCGGAAAAAAATCAAAAAAGTGCTCCGAGCCGTGTACAAGTTTTTACAAAATGTACCTTCTATTTAAAGTTCATTTTGATGTTTATTTGACTGAAACAAGTATGGATATCACATGACTACTCTCAAGATGGATAATTACATTATCAAGATAAAAAAAAACTAAAAAAAATAAAGGTTTTGTGGTAGGTTATATACAGGGAAGATAAAACATATAGGAAATGGATATCACCAAAGAAAAAGTGGCAATTTTGAACGAGCGGATGGAGCAATCTGAGGGGCATAACGGTTAGGCAAATTTATATTCCCTGGGTAAATTTGATCTCTGGTCCGACTTGACGTATAACCCTACTTTTTTGTTTACTTTTTCTTTTGTGTTATTTACTTTTAAAAGTTGGAATTTCTTGGCCTTTTTTTGAGTCTTTTTCTTTTCTATCTCAACTTTTTTCTGTCCTGCTTCGCGGATTGTATAAAAATTCCACAAAAAATAAGTATTTTCTGCAAAGAACAGATGGATATCAATATGTACATAGCAATATTGTCTTTATTTTTACTTCTAAACTCGCTTGTTAGCGTAAATAACTCAAAATTTTTAAAGAAATGTTAAAATCTATTGCCGTGAAAACATTAATAAAATACGCCATTTTGAAACCCCTTGTGTTAAAGCATAGAAAAAGTGAAGTTATGCCCTTTCAGCTATGAAACTGTCAATCGCATCGTTACCCCTAAGTTTTTAGCAGGCGCCATTTTGTTTCTTTTAACAATATAACGAATATAAAGCCCTGTTCTCATTATGCAACTTTTTCATGCTTCTCAGAAAGTTGCATGCATCTTGGGTTTGCACACTATGAAATCCGTAAAAAAAATGAAGCGTGATGCAAGATGCGCGAAAATAGAACATGTTCTATTTTTATCAGAAAGTTGCATTCCTGCTGGGGAATACCTTAGTTACCTTTTGAATGCCAACCGCTTTTTTATGTTAGGTTATGAGTTTTTTTTCAAATTTTCCGACAAATGTTCCATTTCCTCTTTCATTTTGCAAAAACAAAATGACGCAATATACAAAATTAAAAATTAGGGTTAGGTATAGAAAAAACTATTTATTAATTAATATTTAACTTTACCTCTATGTATGTATGTTTGTATGTTTGGGTCAAATCTTGCAACTCAATTTTGATTAACTTCTAAATATCCGATTGAATTCAAATTTGGTATACGATTATAGTTCCGGTGACGATACAATAATATGGTATTATTAGGTAACCGCCTCCTCCCCTACGAGGGGAGTGGAAGGGGGAAAACAGCTAAGTTTGTCCGATTTCAACCAAGATTGGTATACGGGGTCTTCCAGGATAAGGACTACGAATTTTTGGTCCGATTCTGAAAATTCAATATTGCGGATTCAAGACGAAAGATTTTTGTCAGTTTTTTTGAAAATCGGATGTGTATAAATCAGTTAAAGTTAACTGGTTTATACACATCCGATTTTCTTAAAATTTGGTATGGTATATTACGAGGGGAGTGGAGGGGCGAAAACACCTAAGTTTCTTCGATTTCAACCAAAATTGGTATACGAGGGTTTTTGAGGATAAGGAATATGAATTTTTTATCGGATTTTGAAAATTAAATATGTCGGATTCAAGATAGATGATTTTTGGCCATGTTTTGCTAACCAATTTTAACTGACTTATAAACATCCGATTGTCTTCAAATTTGGTATGCGTTTATAGTTCCGGTCACAATACAATAATATGGTATTATCAGGTACCCATTTCCACCAAACGAGGGAAAAGGAGGGGGAAAAGATTTAGTTTGTTCGATTTCAATCAAAATTGGCATACAGGGGTTTTTCAAAATTCAAAATGGACGATTTCGGGTACAAATCTAAATATTAAAAAATAATTCTTCACTGAGAAAAAATCCACTAATCCTAAGTAAGAATTCATTAGCCCCAAGTAGAAATTTCATTAAAAATAGTTGAACCGTGGAATATAAACGTTTTGGCGGATTCTTATGAGAAAAGTGTTAATCGTGATTAAAGCTTAATCAGACAACTTTCGCTTTTGGTGTATATATATGAACAAGCATCTCTAAACGAAGGGTTACCGGGTTCTTTTCCGGGCATTGATTTTTTTTTCAAGTTTTTTTTTACTTATCACCATCATGATCTCCATATAAATAGAACAATGATCGTTGCAAATGAGATTGTCGGATTTTTATGATAGCAATATATATTTTTACACATGATTTTTCAATATTGGATGCCGTCACTTGTCCTTAATAAAAAAATTCACTAACCGTAAGTGAAAGGAAAGTTAAGTGAGTTGTGACATATTGGTAAGTAGATAAACACCAAGGGTTAACAAACTAGTAGAAAAATTCACTAACCCTAAGTGAAGGGAAAGTTAGGTGACTTGTCGCATATTGGTAAGTAGATAAATCATTAAGGGTTAACAAACTCGGGTCTAAGTAGGTCGTTTTACTTGCAGCTATTGAATTCATCAGTTGGGGCTAATAGAAACTTCACTTCCCAGTAAACATAAACCTTGTGAGCCATAGGTGGCCCGCCCGCGGTTTACCGAAATGTCGCTTGCTTGCCGAATACGGCAGCCGCGGCGGAGTGCAAGCGGTAATGTCCGCTCGGCCCTTGGATCGCCACATGCGGATTACTGCCAACACCTACACGGATAGCCGCACAGAACCGGTTGGTGAACCGCCAGTGTTTTAACTAAGACGGCCGCACAGACGTCGCCGCTTGCACGCTGCCGCTGCGTTCATTGCACTTGTGGCTAGAACACTACAAACCACTGGTGAATAACCTGCGGATAGGTGACGACCTTTACCGCCCGCTAGACCGTTGCCGATAGATCTATCGGCAATCCGCTAGTGGCTGTACAGTGACCGCCCGGACATCGCCGCTTGCTCGACGCCGCGGCGTCCGCGTGGGGCTAGAATACTACAAATCATTGGAAGATAACCTGCAGATAAGTGACGGTCTACCGTAAGATGGTTGATGGCCGCATTCGCACATTTACCGGCCGCCAGAACGTTGCCAACAGATTCATCGGCAAACCTCTAGTGGTTATAAAATGGTGCTCGGACATAGCCGCTTGCACGTCGCCTCAAATACCACTAACAAGCAGCCTCGTGACAGCTGAGCGCTTTGCAAGTTCTTGGAGCGAGGCATCACCATTATATTCTTATAGTACCTATTAATTGTTAAACTTTATAAACATTGATAAAGTTTGCATTTTAAAAATCTTGGCCATCTATATGTATAAAAATATTATGCACTGAAGAAATATTATATTATAACTGTGTAATGATTTTTTTCGTAAAGAAACCCAAACCGATGAAAAGCGGTAACCTTGATTGCCACGTCTGGCTAGAAAGATAATATGGCGAAGCGGCTAGCCACCTATATGCGACATTTCGAGATTGTTTCGTAAAGCCATCCTCACTATAATATGCCGAAGCGGCTAGCCACCTATATGCCACCTTTCAACATTTTTTCGTAAAGAAACCCAAACCGATCACAAGCGGTACCCTTGATTACCACTGCTGGCTAGAAAGATAAAATATCGAAGCGACTAGCCACACGTTTTTCACATTGTGGATTTCCCTCGTGCAGCTACATAATATTTACGAAAGACGTCATGCGTGATGGCCATGTCCGGCTAGAAACACAATATGCCTAAAAAAGTTAGTCACCCCTTCCCCGCTTGCTGCAAACTATCGATAAGCAAGGTGGTTTACCAACTAGTGGCTGTCCACCAGTGCCGCCAAGAAACCGCTTTCTTGACGTAGGATTGTGTTTACTGGGACGCTTGATTACCTCGTCTGGCTAGAAAGATAATATATCGAAGGGGCTAGCCACCAATATGCCACCTTTCGGGATTCTTTACACTAGATTTCCTCGCCTGGCTAGGCAGATAATATGCCGAAGTGGCTATAGCCCCCTATATGCCACCTTCTGGGATTATTTCGTAAATCCATCTTAACCATTCCATGGCACCACACTTGATTGCCTCGTCTGGCTAAAAAGATTATTTTCCGAAGTGGCTAGGCATCTATATGCCACCTACTGTCATCGTTTCGTAAAGCCATCTTAACCAATCAATGGCAGCACGCTTGATTGCCTCGTCTGGATAGAAAGATAATATATCGAAGGGGCTAGCCACCAATATGCCACCTTTCGGAATTGTTTCGTAAAGCCGCGTTAACCAATCCATAGCAGCTCGATTGATTGCCTCGTCTGGCAAGAAAGATAATATACCGAAGCGATTAGCCACACGTTTTCAACCTTGTGGATTTCTTTTGTGCAGCCACCTTATATTTACGAGTGGCATCACGCTTGATGGCCATGTCAGGCTAGAAACGCAATTTGCCAAAATGAGTTAGCCACCCCTGCGTCGCTTGTTGCAAGGTATCGATAAGCAAGTGGTTTACCGACTGATGGCTGCCCACCAGTGCCGCCTAGAAACCGCTTTCTTGCCGTAAGGCTTGTGTTTACTGGGTTACCACAAACAAGTAAAGCTATTTTTAGCATTCTATAGCATAATAATAAAAGCGATGTGCACAAATTAAAACTAACAATGTCCATCCATATATCAGAGAAATGTTGGGGTAGTTCCTAGAAGAGCCGTACCGTAATAGAGCGGCCGTTTGAAAACGGCGTCCTTAGTTTTGTATATGCCCGGTTTTCTAGGAAACGGTAGATAGTACCGTCACACAAAAAGCAACACCGTCATTTTGGTAGCGACCGTCATAGCGGTGGGAGACTGTGTGTGCAACGTTTTTAGTCGGTGTGGTGATATTGATAAAAAATGTCGGTTGGTAATAAACATGTAGTCTGGACGTTGGAGGAAGATAAAATCCTGATTGATTCTTTTTTCCAAAAATATTATCATTCCCAAATCAAAAGCGTTCATTTTATTTCTACAGTTAAAAAATGTCTTAATAAAATATCAATGAACTAATTAAAAATATTGTTTTTAAGACTGAATCAATCGCGAAGCCTAACTTTACATCAGTCCTCAACTCTAGAGCGGCCGTTAAATTCGTTGACCGTTTCGACCGCAATGTTACTACCGCTTTATTATGGCACCGCTCTTCTAGGAAACCGTAGCTTTACCCTTGCATTTATCTGCTTTATAGTGGATTCAGATTCTTGCGAACAATCATAATATAATCAATAACACAAATTTATCGAGTCAACATGGTCAAACTTCTTGTAATGCGCCCATCGCTTTTATTATTATGATATCAAAATTCTAAAAATTATTTTCTACTTTTTAGTGCACTTTATATTCTTTGACTGGTGAATTTGTCATGTTGGCTAAAAATTACATTTCCTCTTAAGAAAAAGATGCAGTGTGAACACCACCCCACATCTCCATGCTTCACTAAAAAAGATGCATCTAAAAAGTAGCATCATCATTTTGATGCATAGTGAGAACGGGGCTTAACTCAACCAACCAACTAAAATGCATTATAAGCATGCTTGCATAGTTTCGCAATACTTACGAAAACTTGACAAAATGAACTGATTAAACATCTTGACGCGATACAATTATACAATATTACAATATTTTGGCATAATGTAAGAGGTACCGTTTTTTGCGAAGCAATTTTTATTATGTTTTTCACATTTTTAGGCCATGATTTTGCACACATTTTAAAGGTTTCTTTCCAAACTTTCGATTTCTAGAATAAAACACTAAAATTTTTCAAGTTTTCACTGTTTTAGTATTGCCAAAAAACATTTTTTCTCTGTTAAAATAAAAAATATTTAAAGAGAGAGTGCAGAATTTTAGAGGTATATGGAGAGATATTTTAGTGACGTGCAAAAATATTTAAGGTTGTTGAAGAAAGACAGCAGGCTATAAAAAAGTATTTTAGAGAAAGATGAAAATAATTTAAGGCAATTGTTTACTAAAAATTTCTGTTATATCATCTGCCTGTCATCTTGTCGTGAATATGATTTTTATTTTGGCATTTTTATCCAAAAACCAGCAAAAATTGTAAGTTTTCAAAGCGTAGAGTGTGTAAAACATAAGGTGGTATTAATTTATTTCAATCAAAGTTCTTCACACTCTTTAAATTTATCAAAAAACGTGTCCTTCTAAAGTGTATTTTAGAACACATAAAAATAATTTAACCGGTATTTAAGAAAATTATTTTAAGAATCATCATGGCTTTAACAGCAATAGAATGCTAAAAACGCTAATATTGGTTAAAACGTTTTGACGAATGGGTAATAGAATTAAATAAAAAGAAGAGTAAGGATTACTTTTAAATTCTGCATAGAAACATGGCCAAACCATAAAATGAGATCAGATTGATAAATACCGCATTATGCGTTAACTTCCGTAACATCAGGATTTTATGCATTGAAAAAATATCCGTAATGTTTAATAATAAACAGTAAAACCAAGGGTCCGATTTATCCACATTTACAACTTTTTTTTATAACTTTTTAAATCTAGTAGGCTTTGCGTTTTAAAGCTTTTTTGACGTTTAGTACCGACTTTAAAGAAATTACAAAAAAAGTGGCAACACCGCATGAATCTATTCTCTCCACGCCTGCCCTTGCTAGAGGCGGTTTTCAAAGATTCAAATTTAACGCCGGGTTAAGCAAGCAAATTTCATATTATGGAAATATGTCAAGCGAACTGACATATGATATTTGCGAACGTAAACGATTGTGTGCGTTCCCATATTTATTTATTTATTTAATCGACTTTTACAAAATGATGAACTTTTCCGAATTGCTTGCTTGCTTATTAACCTGTATATATCCGCCTTAAAGCTTGCGCGAAAAAAGGCTTATGGAAGTCCGGCGTTACAAAAGGTACGTTTCTGCGAGCTGAAGATAGTTACTATTGTTATCCTTTTCTAAATGTATTCGTCTGAGAGAGATCCAGCATACCAGAGAAATACCCGTCTGTACACCCTTCGACCCCGCAATCGAAATATCTTCTTGAGATAGCTACCTCTGACAATTATGCGGGGTTGGTGATCAGATTTCATGTTTATTGTTTACCAAAAATTTGTTGGCAAAGGCATGCTTTAAATGCACTGCAGTTGAAAATTTGAGTCATGTAATTTTTAAGACGTTCTAAATGCTGCTGAAATAAGACACTGTCAATTAACGTTAAAATTGTCAAAGTCAGCCATTAATCACGTGATGGCCCTTTAAAAATGGCGGCTGTAGGGTAAACAAAGCGATTTTCCGTAAGACGTAATGCTAATAAAAATGAAAATTTTGGGAAAGTGGAAAAAGATTCAGATTAAACAAAGTGAATATTTTATAGAGCAATCCTTTCTGAATCGGGTAGAAACGAGCATTTTGCCGAAATGTTATAAATAAACTCAAACTTCGGAGTTAAAAGAGGCAATGTCATGTACTATTTTCTCTCTTGTACTTGCACAGTATGAATAGGCATTGTCTTTCTTAGTTTAGCCTGAAGATCGGGCCAGATCGGCTTGAAGAGAGACAGTTGCGCTATCTGATTTGAGGGAGATGACGCTATCTGCAATTACACGGGTGCGACAGAAATATGTAGAGAGACATTTCCACGTTTAATGGCGAATTTTAAGTTTATTAATAAAATTTCGGCCAAATTCTTGTTTTTCCCCGAATCAGAAAGGATTAATCTATAAAAAATCACTTTGCTTAATCTGCGTCTTTTTCCACTTTGCATTACGTCTTATGGGAAAACGGTTTGTTTACCCTACAGTGGCCATATTGGATCGGTCATATTATTTTTGTTAGACTACCCTATTGAACATCGGGTCACGTGGTACATCGAAAGTTTTTTTGGTTCAACCAACCAAAAGTCTAAGCTATGGTTTGGTTTTACAGCACATTTGACATCTGAAAATACTTTGACATTTTAAGTTTAAATGTTCAGATATCAAAATGTGTTGTCATAACAAACCTTAGCTTAGACTTTTGGTTGGTTAGCTCAAAAAAAAACTTTCGCTGTACCACGTGACTCTTTTGCGTCAAGTAGGCCATGCACACGTCGTTGAAGTTAAATTGGTTTATTGGGATTGAGACTGGAAATATTAAAGCAGACCGCACAAATACTGATAAAAAAAAAATCGATTTGGTTCAAATTTGGTACATAGGGGTTTTTGGGGCCAAGTATTACGAATTTTCAATCAGATTTTCATAAAGTTGACAGCTCGCCGCAGGGGAGGGGTACCATCTAAATATATCCGAATTTTGTCAAAACTGGTATACAGGGATTTTTGGGGTCGAAGATTACGAATTTTCGATCAGATTTTCATAAAGTTGACAGCTCGCCGCAGGGGGGGGGTACCATCTAAATCTATCCGATTTCGGTCAAATTGGTATACAGGAGTTTCTGGGGTTAAGTATTACGAATTTTTGATCAGATTACCATAAATTTGACAGCTCGACGCAGGGGGGGGGTACCATCTAAATGTATCCGATTTCGATCAAAATTGATATAAAGGTGTTTTTGGGATCGAGGATTATGAATTTTCGATCAGATAACTAAAATTATGACGGTAACGTCTCATTATCTTCTATTTCTTTCAAAATTAGTACAAAGCGGTTTTTGGGGAAATAGTCTAGGTATATTAGATCTTCTGTGCGAATTATTATATTATATGGCAAATAGTGTCTATATCTAATTCCTAGAGAGCATAAGCTATTTCGAAACCGAAGAGATCACACGCCCCCTCTGCAGAAACGACGCCATCTTGATTTGGAGTATTTTTCAATATTTTTAAATTTCTTGCTTATTTTATATACCATCTTACATTAAAAATTTAACACGTCGTTTTGCAGGGAATTTATTTCAGTCAATTAGATGGTGGTCCCCCTCCAACCTTCCGGGAGTTGTCAACTTCATAATTTTTTAAATCTTATCGAAAATTAGTTTGTAATCCTTTACCCCAAAAACCGCTTATTTGTATCAATTTTGAACAAAATAGCAGAAAATGCGATGTTACTCCCCCCCTGCGGTGGGCTGTCAACTTTATGGAAATCTAATCTAAAACTCGTAAGCCTCGACTTCAAAAACCTCTGTATACCAATTTTGACCAGAGTCGTATACATTTTGATGATATCCCCTTCCCTCTGATCTGATCGAAAATTCGTAATCTTCGACCCCAAAAACTTCTGTACACCAAATTTGACAGATATCGGATAAATTTAGATGGTACCTCCCTCTTCGACGAGCTGTCAACTTAATGAAAATCTGATCGAAAATTCGTAATCCTCGACCCCAAAAACCCCTGCACACCAATTTTGACAGATATCGGATAAATTTAGATTGTACCCCCCCCTGCGGCGAGCTGTCAACTTAATGAAAAATCTGATCGAAAATTCGTAATCCTCGATACCAAAAACCTCTGTATACCAATTTTGACAGATATCGGATAAATTTAGATGGTACCCCCCTCTTCGACGAGCTGTCAACTTAATGAAAATCTGATCGAAAATTCGTAATTCTCGACCCCAAAAACCCCTGGATACCAATTTTGAGAGATATCGGATACATTTAGTCGTAATCCTCGATACCAAAAACCTCTGTATACCAATTTTGACAGATATCGGATAAATTTAGATGGTACCCCCCTCTTCGACGAGCTGTCAACTTTATGATAATCTGATCAAAAACTAAAATTATGACGGTAACGTCTCATTATCTTCTATTTCTTTCAAAATTAGTACAAAACGGTTTTTGGGGAAATAGTCTAGGTATATTAGATCTTCTGTGCGAATTATTATATTATATGGCAAATAGTGTCTATATCTAATTCCTAGAGAGCATAAGCTATTTCGAAACCGAAGAGATCACACGCCCCCTCTGCAGAAACGACGCCATCTTGATTTGGAGTATTTTTCAATATTTTTAAATTTCTTGCTTATTTTATATATCTTACATTAAAAATTTAACCACGTCGTTTTGCAGGGAATTTATTTCTTTCTGCCTTAAGTGGTTATTGAGTTAGAATAAAATTTGTTTAAAAAAATTTCAATTGATTAATTTTTTTTTGTTTCGTTGGCGGTTTCGGTATTCTTCTGATGTCTAAAAAAAAGTGGTTAAACAATTAAATTCTATACATTTTAGTGCAATTAGGTTTTTTGTACACCAGAATTTAAATGATTTAAAGAAGTGTTGGTTTTGAATAGGATTTATAACTACATTGAGCAAATTATTAAAACACTTGTCGCGACGCTCCATTCCGCCACCGGCAGATGCAGTGCAGCCCCTTCTCTTAATTTGCAGTTTCCGTTCTATTTATTTGATAGCAAGTCAATTAGATGGTGTTCCCCCTCCAACCTTCCGGGAGTTGTCAACTTCATAATTTTTAAAATATTATCGAAAATTAGTTTGTAATCCTTTACCCCAAAAACCGCTTATTTGTATCAATTTTGAACAAAATAGCAGAAAATGCGATGTTACTCCCCCCCTGCGGTGGGCTGTCAACTTTATGGAAATCTAATCTAAAACTCGTAAGCCTCGACTTCAAAAACCTCTGTATACCAATTTTGACCAGAGTCGTATACATTTTGATGATATCCCCTTCCCTCTGATCTGATCGAAAATTCGTAATCTTCGACCCCAAAAACTTCTGTACACCAAATTTGACAGATATCGGATAAATTTAGATGGTACCTCCCTCTTCGACGAGCTGTCAACTTAATGAAAATCTGATCGAAAATTCGTAATCCTCGACCCCAAAAACCCCTGCACACCAATTTTGACAGATATCGGATAAATTTAGATGGTACCCCCCCTGCGGCGAGCTGTCAACTTAATGAAAAATCTGATCGAAAATTCGTAATCCTCGATACCAAAAACCTCTGTATACCAATTTTGACAGATATCGGATAAATTTAGATGGTACCCCCCTTTTCGACGAGCTGTCAACTTAATGAAAATCTGATCGAAAATTCGTAATTCTCGACCCCAAAAACCCCTGGATACCAATTTTGAGAGATATCGGATACATTTAGTCGTAATCCTCGATACCAAAAACCTCTGTATACCAATTTTGACAGATATCGGATAAATTTAGATGGTACCCCCCTCTTCGACGAGCTGTCAACTTAATGAAAATCTGATCGAAAATTCGTAATTCTCGACCCCAAAAACCCCTGGATACCAATTTTGAGAGATATCGGATACATTTAGATGGTGCGATCTGTTAACTTATTGAAAATCTGATCGAAAATTCGTAATCCTCGACCGTAAAAACCCCGTACTAATTTTGACCGAAATCGGATACATTTAGATGGTTCCCCCCTATGGCGACTGTCCACTTTATGAAAATCCGATCGAAAATTCGTAATCCTTGGCCTCAAAAACCCTAGCGCCTGAATCAGTTTTAGGGTACAAATATAAAGGTATAACGTCTTTGGTTACAAATAACTTCTAAATGATCCATCGTTATAGTATGGTTTAAATCTTCAAAATCTTTAATAACTCCAAAAATCACCGCAATGTGAAACCTACTTTAAATTTAACCGATGTTTAGAATGTACGTCCACATAGAACTCAAAATATCAAGGTCTTGCTTTCTAAACATGAGTTAAATTTAAACCAAGTTTAACATTATACGGAGCAATTGGCAATAAAACATACCTACTAGTATTCCACAGTATTTATATTTGTCTCGAATTGGTCTCAAAGAAAATCCGGCAACTCCGCTTTTTCATGCAAGGTGGAATGAGTTACTTCGAACATCACCGAATCGGCGGCTGCCGGCGGCCATCTTTATATAGTATTTTGCAAAATTTGTTCTAGTGGCTTTTTATTCAAAATTATAATTAAAACAAATTTAATTCAACCAAAAAAAAAAGTGTAATTATAATTTAGTGATTTTTTCCATGACAATGATGACTGTGGGGCAACCCAAACATTCATTTTTAATGGGATAAAGACAGTGCTGTGTGACCGTACGAGGTAACAGATTTTTTGAATTTATAGTTATTTATCATTCTTAAAATATTTAAAATATCAAAGAAATCACTTTACACTATTAGTTAAAGACAAATGCTTTTATTTCGCTTTGAATATGATCCAAAAGTGGCCTTAAAAAGAAATATAAAACCAACAAAACAAATAGCTTTTCGAACTGCCATCACAGGGAATCAAATCATCCTTTTTTTTTTAGTTTATTGACGATTTTTTTGCTAAAGTTTAAGGTAAACTCGTCAACAAAAAGTTAGTTATTAAATATCTGGTTTACATAAAGTAAAATAAAATGCATTTTTAAAGAAAAATTCTTTAAATTCTCCTTATTATACGTTTTTATCGGCAAGTAGCCGATTTTACCTGATTGATTTAAAGAAATTTCATTTTTTTCAAAAAAGTTTGAAAAAGTTCGAAAAAAAAAAGTTGTAAATGTGGATAAATCGGACCCCCAGTCAGAAGGAAAACCAATAATATTGTCGAATTTTGTCAATGTTTTACTGTCAAACGAAAAGTTTAACTAAAAATTAACCAAACGACCAAAGAATGTACAGTATATGCCACCCGAAATTTATCCACATTGATTGACGTCAACTGTCAACGAGAATTTTCAGTCTGACGTTTATTTTTTGTTTCTCCCTAGATTTTTGGCCACACTGATCACAATATGGACAGGACCTCATTCAGAAAATTTTCGATTTCGTTTAGTTTAAATTTTATCATGAGATGATTGTAATAAAAAGTTTTTAAACCATTTTTTGCCATTTTGTTATTGTTATCGTAAGACAAGTGACCAAAGTGTACTAGATATGGCCAAGGCAGCAAATGTTGATCCAATACTTAAACGTAAATAGTGCGAACTCTACACATCATGGAATAAAATCTCAAATGAATAAAGCTCAGACAATAATTTTATATAAAAAAAGCTTTTCAAATACAAGCTTTTATGTAATATAAAGTTCACTAAAAAGTAGAAAATAATTTTTAGCATTCTGATATCATAATAATAAAAGCGGAGTTGGGTTGAATTTACTTACCTTCTCATTTCTCTGCATTATAGTGAATTCAGATTCTTGCGAAGAATCATATAATCAATAACATAAACTTTTCGAGTCAACATGGCCAAACTTTCTATAATGTGCCCATCGCTTTTATTATTATGATAGTAAACTTTATATTTTTGTATAAAAGCGTGGATTTGAAAAGCTTTTTTTATATTAAATTATTTTTTAATTTTTAGATTTGTACTCTAAATCGTCCATTTTGAACCCAAAATCTGATCAAAAAATCCAATCAATCAATCATCAATCAAACTTAGGTGTTTTCCCCCTCCACTCCCCTCGTAGGAAGAGAGGGGGTGCCTAATAATACCAAGTTTTTGTATTGTTACCGGAACTTTAACCGCATACCAAATTTAAAGACAGGTGGATATGTATAATTCAGTTAAAATTGGTTAGCAAAACACGACTAAAAATCGTTCCTCTAGAATTCGCCATATTGAATTTTCAAAATCTTATCAAAAATTCGTATTCCTTATCCCCAAAAATCTCCGTATATCAATTTTTTTTCCCCTCCACTCCCCTCATAGGGGGGGAGGGAGGTGTCTAATAATACTATGTAATTGTATTGTTATCGGAACTATAAAAGTATACCAAATTTAAAGACAATCGGATGTGTACAATTCAGTTTAAATTGGTTAGCAAAACATGAACAAAAATCGTCCATCTTGAATCCACCATATTGAATTTTCAAAATCTGATTAAAAATTCGTATTCCTTATCCCCAAAAACCCCCGAATACCAATTTTAGTTAAAATCGGAAAAACTTAGCCGTTTTCCACCCTCTAGGGGGTGCCTAATAATACCATATTATTGTATTGTCACCAGAACTATAATCGCATACCAAATTTGAATTCAATCAGACATGTAGAGCTTAGTCAAAATTGAGTTTGAGATTTGACCCGAACATATAAACATACAATACATAGAGGTAAAGTTAAATACGCAAATATAAAGCCGGTCCAGCATTTTTAAACGTCTAATGACTTTGAATTCATTAATTTTTGGGTGACTTCGCTCACCAGTCTGGTCTCTCTCAGGCATATTGGGTCAGCTTCGCGTTTTCTTTGTTATGT
Organism: Oxystoma pomonae; assembly: GCA_963921995.1. Taxonomy (NCBI): domain Eukaryota; kingdom Metazoa; phylum Arthropoda; class Insecta; order Coleoptera; family Brentidae; genus Oxystoma; species Oxystoma pomonae. The sequence goes on from OY998172.1 coordinate 31,865,012, forward strand.
TCGGTGTACAAATAAAAACGAATATCATGGCCGCCTTAACAGGCATATTACATAATAATATATTTTTCATCCATAAAGTATCTCTGGCATCTTGCTATTTTACTCTGGTGCATTTGATTGATATGAAAGCGTAATATAAGAGGTTATTCGGAGTGATTTAAAGTTAGCAGTATAGTTATAATGCCGTGGGGGCGTTTGATTTTGGCAACTTAAAAATCTGGTTTTTGTTCTATGGAAAGCGAGGTTACGTTTTGTCTAAATAAAAATGGAATGGACTATAGCAGACCAATTTTCAGCTGCGTTTTCCGACCGCCCAATCCCACAAGCTTCAAATCGTTCAAAAAATTACCAGAAAATAACACTGTATCACAAAAAAAATATTTTAAAAAAGAACAGGGAAGAGAATACAGCAGTATGATTATGTTGCTGAGGTAAACGCATAAAACCCGGTATAATTAATCGCTAGAAAGACCTTTTCTAGCAATCCATACATAGTATGGACCCAAGGAACAATTTTTCGACGTTTTAACGTTGCCAAAGGCGACTTAACGTTGCGTGAAAACGCTGTATAAACGTTCTAGACACTCGCTTTTGCACCAATTTGGCAGATATTTTTTGAGTTGTGTTGACATTGCCTGCGACTAGAGTCGTGTGCAACGCACGAAAGTAAAAACAAAAGTGGAATGATAATACCCCCTGAGAAATTTCACAAAAATGACCGCCTTATGCAGGTGACAGTTATGAGCCTAAAAGAACGTAGTCAGATCAATCGAATCGACTTGACATTATTTTTTTTATTTGATGTATCTTTTCCAAAATCAGTAGTTGGTATTTTTTACCATAATTTTTCGTAGTATATTAAAATTTTGTTTTTTTTTTAAATTTTTGTTTATAAAAAAAGTAATGTTATATCATTTTTAGATGGGTTTCAAGTCCCCCTGTAAACATGATATATATTTGCCTGCTTTTTTTTATTAGCCACACACTTGTTTGAACTAAACCAAAAGTTACTAGAATGTTACTTCGTTGTTTTCTTAGTCAAAATAAAGTGTTTTCGTTTTTTTTTGCGTGTTTTTGTTAAAACTAGTGTTTTGATTTGTTCAGTGCTGTTATACAACCGAAATGACTAGTTTTTTGCCTTCCATAAATGATGTGCGATAACCCTTTTTATTATTAGCCTCAGAGTTGGGGAATTTTGTTAATACCAACTGATTTAGGCTCACAAATGTCAAATACAGATAGCGGTCATTTTATTTACAGGATATTATCATTCCACTTTTGTTTTTACTTTCGTGGTGCAACGTCAATAGCGATTACGACTGAAGTGCCTTCTGGATAATATTTCTAATGTTAATTGATTTGAAATCAAGACTTCCAAGTCTGCAACTACAAATGGACTAATTTCCAAACACCATATATTAATAATTATAAAATACGTACCCAGCTATGTAACTTACAGTTAATTTATAACATTAAAGTGGCTGAAATTAACTCTGTGTTCCGGACTTCCATTGTCTATATTTTATTTACACACGACGTTTCGATCAGTACAATCTCTGATTGTCTTCAGGTGCAAACCACATTAAAGTGTTTTTTAAAGTTTCCCATCCACTATATTTGCCAACGCACTTTAGTTTTCCGTCAAAAATTGATATTTTAGCTTTAAAAAATAAGCGGGCCTTCAATCCTTCTAATTACTGGGTGCCCCAAAAAAAACCCGGAATGACCTAATGACTATATCTTTGTTTGTTCTTTACCGATTTTATCGAGTGATAGCTCTATTAAAAGCGCATGAAATTCCCCTTCGATAAATTTAAAAAAGTTGGCGGCCATCTTAAAGTCAAATATGGTGGACATTGTCAAAGTGAAACATATATTTCAACTCATATCTTTTTAAGAAATCCATTTCAATAAAGTTAAAATATTAACACTATTCAGAAACCTAGTTTCTACCAAGTTGATCGACATATTGCTTATTAAAGTCGTAAAGTACTTTAAGATTTGTACCCAAAAACTTAGGAGAAGTTCCAGTGCTCTATATGTAAATAATGAATATATTCATATCGCCGCAACTTTTTTATTTCTTCACCGATTTTAATGAGTGATGGCTCGTTAGATCAAGAATTAAATTTTCCTGCAACGAAAAAAAAATTGATACTTGAAATAACCATAATTAATCTCGTTTATTTTTTTGGAACCAACTCAAGCGAAGTGACGAGTAATAAATCCGCCCAACATCCTAGTCTCTGCCAAAGCGATCGACATATCGCTCATTAAAATCGGCAAAGAAATAAGACAATTATGTTGATATAATTCCCAAATTTTTAAGTGTAAATCCTAAAATACTTAACCGATTTTAATGAGCGATATGCCGATCACCTTGGCAGAGACTAGGCTGTTGGGCGGTTTTATTACTTGTTACTTTGCGTAAGTTAGTTCCAAAAAATTAACGAGATTAAATATGCTTTCTCTCATATAAAATCCGCCATCTTGAATTCAAAAATAACGGCCAATTGTTTTTGTCTATACAGTAAAATTTACTTGTCGAATAAACCAGCTGTCATTCATTAAAATCGGTTAAGAAATAAAAAAGTTGTGGCGATATAAATATATTCATTATTTACATATACAGCACTGGAACTTCTCCCAAATTTTTGAGTGTAAATCCTAAAGTACTTTAACGGTTTTAATAAGCGATACGTCGATCGCCTTGGTAGAGACCGGACTTTTGAATAGTGTTAATTTTTTAATTTTATTTAAGTGGATTCCTGAAAAAGAAACGAGTTGAAATGAATGCTTCACTTTGACAATGTCCACCATCTTTGATTTTAAAACGGCCGCCAATATTTTTAAATTTATCAAAGGGGAATTTTATCCAAAATCCAGCAAAAAAACAGATTTTTTTTGTCGATCACACAAATGTCGTAGCGGCGCCAATCACGAAAAGAAAACAGTACTGAAAACCTAACCGTTTTGCGACTAAGGAGGTGCCCTCTATAATTGTGAGATACAGTTATATTTTGAAATAATAAATAAATAAATAAATAAATGAATGAATAAAATTGTCTTTATTAATTGATGAGTACAGATGGAAGGTACATAAAATGATTTACAATAAATATCGATCGATACTTAATAGCGAAGTCTAGGTGCAATAGCTACTCATACTTAACCATCCAGCATCCAGATAATAATATACAAAATATACAATTTTTAAAATTTCATAACTATTATAACATACAAAAAATCAGATAGATTTAGAAAAAATCGTATAACATACATAAAAGTATAAAAAAAAATAAAATTCTTAAATAATATCAAATAGTGGAAAAAAAATCGTAATATTGTACTCTAAAGTTTAAAATTTAGGAAAGATAAAATCTATAAAACTATGTAATAAAAAATAATAACAGGAATCAGAAAATCACTATTTATAGAAAAACCTTTGTCTTTGGTACGACTATTACTGTCTTATTTCTTTGCCCATTTTAATGAGCGATATGTCGATCGCTTTGGCAGAGACTAGGATGTTGGGCGGATTTATTACTCGTCACTTCGCTTGAGTTGGTTCCAAAAAAATAAAGAGATTAATTATGGTTATTTCAAGTATCAATTTTTTTTTCGTTGCAGGAAAATTTAATTCTTGATCTAACGAGCCATCCCTCATTAAAATCGGTTAAGAAATAAAAAAGTTGCGGCGATATGAATATATTCATTATTTACATATAGAGCACTGGAACTTCTCCTAAGTTTTTGGGTACAAATCTTAAAGTACTTAAACGACTTTAATAAGCAATATGTCGATCAACTTGGTAGAAACTAGGTTTTTGAATAGTGTTAACATTTTAACTTTATTGAAATGGATTTCTTAAAAAGATATGAGTTGAAATATATGTTTCACTTTGACAATGTCCACCATATTTGACTTTAAGATGGCCGCCAACTTTTTTAAATTTATCGAAGGGGAATTTCATGCGCTTTTAATAGAGCTATCACTCGATAAAATCGGTAAAGAACAAACAAAGATATAGTCATTAGTTCATTCCGGGTTTTTTTTGGGCCACCCAGTAATTAGAAGGATTGAAGGCCCGCTTATTTTTTAAAGCTAAAATATCCATTTTTGACGGAAAACTAAAGTGCGTTGGCAAATTTAGTGGATGGGAAACTTTAAAAAACACTTTAATGTGGTTAGCACCTGAAGACAACGAGATCTCTCGATTTAATAGATACTTCTTAAAATGTGCTCTGAATTGTTTAACATTAAGATTTTTTACGCTTAATGGCAAGGAGTTATATAATTTGATGCAAGAGTATATAAAACTTCTTTTGTACATCGCTGTTCGATGACGGGGAATAGTGTAGGTCATAACATCACGAAGATTACGAGAATGTACGTTGTTACGAAGCAAGAACTTTTGCTTTAGTGGAGAGTTAACATCAGTGCTTTTTATAAGTTTATGAAAAAAATTACTCATATGTAGTTGTCTGCGCTTGGACATTTTAAGCCACTTTAACGGCCCAATTACATCGTTAAACCGGCAACGCTGTTGGGTCCGTTTATTAGGCAATTCTTTTTCCGCATGTTTCTCGAAAACGGGACTTCAAAATGGCCTGATATTTTGCCTAAATTGTTTATTGGACTATGTTTTTCCATCAAATCTTGGTACTTTTTTAAAATTTTGTTTATTTTTTGAAAAAAACTGTTTTAGCTTTTGTGGTGTTTCAAAATTGGCGCGCCCATATTACGTCAGAAACAGTCAGCAATACCCTTTATAGAGACCTGTAAAACTAAATTGGAAATATTTGTAATTTTCCAAATAATGAACACCTAATTTCAAAAACTCTCTAGATTGTATTAATAAGCTTTGTAATCCTCTTCCTCTAATAAAAAACAAATTGAGTATTATTTTCCTCTAAAGCTAAAACATGCGGAAATGTAAAAACATGGACTATACTGGTTACCTATCAATATTAGTTATATACCTACCGCCACCATCAAAATTAACCACCCACGTCTTTTTTTTGTGAGCTTACCCTAGGCATAGTTTCTAGTGTTCTCCTTTCCTAAATGTATTCGGCTAAGAGAGATCTAGCATATATACCTAGGTAACACCCCTTACCAGGAAAAAAAAATTTATGCCATGCAAACATCGAAATTGGTCGACTCACTGTATTTGCAACTAACCAATGTCAGTGTGTCTGCCTGACATTCTTCATAACCTTAGTTTTGTCGTTTTGTTTTGGAGTTCGTCGGCCTGGTTTTTGTGTTTTATTTAATAATTTTTCCTTTGGTGAAAAGCTACTTTTTAGAACCCTTAAGTGGTCTGTGTGTATGGCCATTTGACTAGTTGTCACTGCTCTCAATTCGATCACCTAGGTGATAAATAAACAATCCCCCATAGGGTCACTGGATCCTGAGACCTGCGGTCCCAGCCGCAGGTTTTAGGATCCAGTGACCCTAATCCCCAATGATTCGCGGCGCAATCTATGAACAGGAGAATACAGTAAAGAAACCAGAGATAGATAATGAGTGGTAGATGACGTATTGAAATCGATTGACAAATTTATATTATCTCTGGATTGTTCTTGCGCCGTTAATTCTCTAATCTTTGGAGATACATGGTCATATTTGCGCAGACTGAAAATTAATAAGCTGCAACTGCATTGATTATTTGGGCACTATTGTAGTAAATTAATTAATTATCAACGTTTTGGCGTCGTTGATCCGTCGTTCGTTGTTCCAGTTCCAAAAATAAACGTTGTAAGAGGGTTGCCAAATTTACCCTAGTAAATAAAATCGTTTTCTCGTCCATTATCACGGATGTTGCACAAATGACTACTTTTTTACTTTTATGCAACTTTAATTTTAGTGTATTTCTTGTTACTTGGAGAGACTATTGGGATCGTCAAAAAAAAATTATTTGGGCTAAAAAGAACTAAATACAAAATTTTGTCATGGTGTCTGTCTGTCTGTAATACGATTACTCAAAAACCGCTTGGCCGATTTTTATGCTGATTAGTTTTTGATGGTGGGTTGGCAAGAGGGTAGGAGGGGGAATTAAAATTTAAAAAAAAGTGTAACTCACGAAGCGTAGCAGCTAGCGACACACAGTTTTCACATTAACATAGATAATTGCATTTTTAACCAAAAAAATAAAAAAAATTTGGATGGCTATACGTGCCTGCTGGCGCCATTTTTGTTGTTTGGTTCTTACCAAAAAATAGGAACCTGAATTTGATGGGACTTGCGTTACTGGATTACTTGGACCACTGGGCAGGACATAGGCTTTATATATTTAAACTTGACCGACGGGAACAAAAGTTACGATCATTTAGAGCAAAAACAACAGGAAAAAAACGGGTAAAACCGCAGGCAAAGATGGGGCATTCAGTTAGTATAATAATAAACTGCAAAATACAAGGAAGAGGCTTGTTATCTAATATCAATAGCAATTTTCCCAAACTCACTTAAAAAATTATCCCTTAAACAAGAAGAGCGGTTTATTTTTAATAACCAGGTAAAAAACCAAACTCTTATAATATTTTCAATTTTCTTGATATCCGGTTTCTCACGGATGATCTTCCCAAGCACGATATAAATACAACTGAACGTCGCGTCGCACACATAACAATATTCGGTTTTACACTCAGCACAGTATTTTTATAAATTGTGCCGACTATGGGGCGTCACTAGAACTGCAAGTGCGTCTAAAGGTAAACTAGGAAATTCATTAACCTTTTTTTACTAGCCTGTCAGAAAATGACATTTTCGCCCCTATAACGAGGGAGGAAAACTGGAATTTACCTCCCTAGAGAGATTTTTTTACCTTACCTCCCGCCGGGAGTTTTGTTTACTTTACCTCCCTCTATCGTGCGAAATTAGTAATTTGATCATTAATTTATGAGGTTTATTAATTAAAAAACCCAAAAAATTTATTTTCAACAATGGTACGGGCATAGGTACTACACTATCAATTTTGCTGCCCGCGTTTCGGTAATTATCATGAAGTGACAATGAATCTGCCAAACGACCTTAATCGAACAACGGAGCATTACTGCGATCTATATTACAACTCTTGAATTACTCATATTTCTCTTTTAAATTTCTCTTTTAAATTCATTGAAAATATTCATTCAATTCATTGAAATAGCAACAATTATCCATCCTTTTAATTTAGAAAAAATAAAACTTAATTTTTGCTTTCGCTTTTTCTTTACCGAAAAAAAAATGGAAGAAAGAAACCTTCGGATGTTTTTGTTAAGAATTTAAAAATGAGTACAAAATTCCAGCTAATTCTGGCGTTTATTTTTCCCTCGGCACCCTGGTAGACAGATTTAAAAAATTATGGAAAAAGGCGTCTTTTTCTTTAATATCTACAGGCTGGGCTTAACCGACGTTCACTAAACTTCATCAGATCCCGGTTGGATAAAGAAACGGCACATACCTAAACATTTAGGACGTTTTTAATACAATTCACTTTGCGATTTGAACGCGTTTTAAACTCTATTTTAGCTTTTGAGAGTCGCCGGTTGTATTTTGAGGTTAGATTTTGCCAATTTTACTTCTTTGTTTACTTTTTTAAAACCAATTTGCCAATTTCACTTCTTTGTTTGCTTTTTTAAAACCCATAAGTTTACAGCACAAAAATATAATTAAAATAAAGGTTAGTACCTTAATAACACACTTTGTTCCCGAGCTTCCCCTGTAGGTCCCGTAGGTCGGTAACGTCGCCGACCCAAGTAGTACGTGCTAGGAACGTTCCCAGCAGCGGTCTACATATTGGTACACAATTTGGCGGAAAATCTGAACTTTAAAATGTACGTCCTGTGAGGGAACGCTTTTGACTCAAGATAAATCTCGCACGCCGTTTTTTTACAAAAGTTCAATCTAACTTTTAAAACAATTTGATAGAAAAAGTCTACTTATTTTTGCCTACCGTACAGAGCAAAACGACATCATAGCATAATCCCTCTAAATAATAAATTGAGCCTTCAAGTTCATTGGTTTCTCGTTTCGTTCGGCTAGTGTGTTATTGCTCTTTATCTAACACACGACATTTGGTATCTCATCTTCTCCTACTCTTTGGATCGATTTTTTTGTGACATTTACTCTGTGATCGTTTAAATCACCAAAAATGTATTATCTTCTTGAGCAAAAAGAGGTCTCCGGGACGTTTAGTAAACGTCCATTACGACGATTTTAAAAGGTCCGGTAAGAAACCTCACCAGACCGGGAGGGGGGGGGGTAAAAAACAGAACCCAGGGACGTTCCAACAACGTCTATGTAACGTCCCAATGGACGTTCCCGGAATAAAGTTTTTGAAAACATCGCTAGTTCTATGAATGTTCCGGGAACGTACGGCGACCAAACAGGTCGTTTCCCGAAAGTACTGTATGTTAAGATGGGACGTCGCAGATACGTTCCCGGAACGGAATCGTGTTATTAGAGTTTTGTACCCACTACTTTTTTTTTATAGCGACGAGAAATCTTTACAGACACCGACCACTGGTGGTTTGCCGAATGTGCCCGATTCATTCTCTCTTGAGGATGCCAAAAAAATTGGTGCTAGAAAGCACGGATAGTCCACCATACAATCAATTATTTTATGTTAAAAGGAAATGAAAATATCTCGAAAACTGTAGCTTTAAAAGATTTGAACCTTATAAACAAAATTTTTGGGTAATATTTACGAAAACCAAAATCTGAAAACCGCAAATCAATAATAGCTGCTTTACTTCTAAAATTATGATATTTTAAAATATATTTTAACGTTTTTTTTTAAATAACTCGGAAACTAAAGCTCCCACGAAGATGGACTTTATAACAAAATTTGTAGTAATTCGCTAATTGCTTTTGTTTCAAAGTTACAATTTTTTAAAATATTTTATCCCCTTTTCCCCCTTCAACCCCCCACCACCCTACCCAAAAGTTAATCAGTTCATGTTCAGCTGATAGAGGATTTTTGTATCAAATTTCGTTAAAATCGATTAAGGCGTTCTTGAGTTATCGTGTATACAGACATACAACAGAACGACAGACCATTTTTTTGTTTCGTCGATTAAGGTAGGTGTTTTGGAACCTTATGGTGAACTTATGGTGAACTAAAAAGCGGTATTGAACTTAAGCAGAGCCAACGAAAAAAAAAGTTCGATTCGCTGCGTTTTCATTGAAGGTTTGTAAGTTAACCGTATTGAAAACGTATTCAGTTCCATGTGAGAACGTAGTATTTATTCAAAGATAATTGCAAAATTTTTAAAAACACGAATGATTATAAATTAGAATACATTTTTTTAACTGACGCGCTTTGCGGGCAAAAGTGCGTAAGTAATTTGATAATCAGTTTTTCTACCGCGGCTATACGCATCCTAACAACAGACAAAAAATACCCCTCCCTATCCTTTATCGCACATAAATAACTTTTTAACAATACCTTGAGGTTTTATAATGAAAAGAGACAAGAATGCCTTGGCCTATACACGCAAAATAATATAAAGGCAAATAAATTAAAAAAACAGTTTCTTTGTAATTTTTGAAAAATGTACACGGAATGTTTTTTTTTTAATTCAACACCAAAGAATGCATCAATAACAATCCGACTAAAAATATGAAATGATAAACAATAACAAAGTTGGTCAGTGGCGTAGCCAGGGGAGGTTTTGAGGTTTAAAACCCCCCACGAGGTCTAACCCAATTTACAATAAATTAATCATGATCAAGGGCCCCAGGGAGAGCTGTAGCTCTCTCACTTTTTTGACCCTTTACTGACATGTGTTTCGTGCGATGTCTTAAATTTTAAAAATTTTGTCTTCGGTGCTATGACATCATTAATTGTTATAATTTTAATTTAGTTCTAAGGTGTTTTTATTCTCAGCATTCAAAACGTGTAATAAATATCATTCTTAGTATAATTTTTCTTAAAATTTTCATCTTTTGCGCATTTATGATTTTGCAACATACCACCGCAACCCACCTCTTCTTGGCATTTAACCCAATCTACTTTTTGAAAAATATTTTACAAAAAACCTAAAAGAATCAAAATTTTTAAAAATTTTTGTGTTTTTTTTGTCAAAATTTTCGACTGCGGCGCTATACAAATATTAAATATTGTTACAATTTTGAAACACTTAAAAAATAGCAGGTTAGTGTAATTTTTTCAAAATTTTTGCCTGCGTCGCATTTAAGAGTTAATGTTGAAAAAAATCTGCAAATGAGACTAGATAAGATTTGCTTTGAAAAATAAGTTGTTTCGTATACACTAACTCAACACCAATTAAACCGCCCCTCCCCTCTCCCTTCAGTTCAAGAGCTCAAGCAATAGGCACCTACCTAATTTTGAAAAATTTACCATAGGTAGAAACTTGATTTTTATTAAATGATGAACACCCCCAGAGTCGATTTCTGGCTACGCTGACTGATGTTGTATAGGGTTTCCCGATGTCCGGATTTTCTAATGTCAGTCTGACCGAGAAAATCTTGATAAACCGCACAAAAAAGGAATCAGATTATTCTGTAGTTTCGTTTAATGACACTTGTGACACGATTTACGTAAACCCGGTACTTACAGATATACTGCTTGTACAGTGATGATAATATTCCCCTTTTCGGATGCCCAATTAGCTTAGCTACAGGGTTTCCCATTTTCGATAGGATTCGATAGGAAACTCTGTTGCTATTGAAGATAGAGACATGCGGTTTTCACATTACTTTTACTTTTTTGAGCTTTAAAAAATGGTATTAACAGATTTATTCTGTTTCTTGTAGTTTTTGAGCTACACGAGAAAGTTGAAAAATGGCGGAATTACCAATTGATGATATCTCCCTTATAATTTATTCTGTAAAAACATGCCTGTGGAAACCTTTTTAGAAAAACACTATGGTCTTTTCGAAATTTTAATCCGACGTTTCGTTTCATAGATAACATCATCAGGACTAAAAAGTTAAATACAGACCAAAATGTTTTACTTCATATTTTAGTTTCTTTTTAAGTTTCTTTAATAATTCAATATATATTTTTTTTAATTTTGAAGTTTCGATCCAAAAAAAAACATCTTCAGTGCCTGTCGTGCCATTTTATTTTTTTTTTTTGAGATTATTTATATTTACTATATAGTAGACCTGGACGTCTAAATTATGTTATATATATAAAACCGAACAAATTGTTTTTGCTATAACTTTACCAATTTCAATAAAATACTGTATTGATTGAAATATTAAAGACATGAAGACAAATAAGCGGAGAACATCAAATGCCTACCTTTTTTAAACCCCTTTTTACTATATTTTGACATTTTTTTTCTAAATACTTTGTCTTGTATGTCGAAAAGCCTCCGTAGCGCAGTGGGTGCTGTATGGGCCTGCCGCACGGAAGGTCTCGGGTTCGAATCCCGGCTAGGTTCATGGATATTTTGGGTTGTCGTTAACTTTGCAAAACTCGGCTAATACTGGCCATCGATCCTATAATGGACGGAAAGTCCCAGTATAAAAAAAGTAACATTTATATCTAATTAAAAAAATAAGTTGCGCATTTGATTTTATGCACCATAAAGTGAGGAAAAGTGAGAGAAACCGATTTAAACCGAAGATTTGGACCAATGAGATGTATAGTAGGGAGAGAATTTAACGCCCTGGGAGCAAATTTTCTCTCGATTTAAGAATAGACCCCTGGTAGCAAATTTTCTACCGATTCAAGAATAGACGCACAGGGAGATAATTGTTTTCTTCCTGATTTAAAAAATAGCTACACAGAAGTTGAAAGCTCTTACATTTGGGATCAGTATTTTACTTATTGGACATCTGTCAAACACACGCCAAATACAAGATGGAGACTCAAACATTAAAAACAGGACATTTTTGGAAAAATCCCAACTTTTTCACTTGTAGACCGATTTTTTTGAAACTAATTTCATTTCGTTTAAATCATAGTGCACTTTGAGTGAAACTTCTTGCATATTTGATGTTTCTGTGACAGAAAAAAATATATCTCAAAAAACAACTTGATTTTTTACGCGTTTTTTGCTTTTGATAGAGTAACTATCAATTCTGCAAAAAACTCACAGGACACCGGAGTTATGCTTAAAAAACTGCAAAAATTATTTTTTTTTTATGAAAGTTTTAAAAGCGGGGTAGGTCAATTTATCTGATTTTTAAGTATAACTCAAGAACCTTTTAACCTATATTAAAAATGGTACCCACTATGGAAACAACTAGTTAGATAGATAGATGTTTATTATTCCTTTAAGAAAACAACTTCTTCAAATCAAAAACATCTTTTTATGAAAAAATAACGTAAATGAATTAAATATATAACAAAAGATATAAGCAAAAAGTGCGAAGTGAAAAAAAGAGAAAGAAATTAAACTTAAATTAGCCTATTTATTAATTATAAATGACCTTAGCCGGAGCACATTTAGGGTAAATTGGCATATTAAAACAAAGTTATGATTGTTTTCCACAAACCAAAACTACACTTTTTTGCACTCGACGCGCGTTTCGCTAACAACAATGTTGTTGTTTATCGTCTCCTGATGATGCTAACGTTGTTAGCGAAACGCGCGTCGAGTGCAAAAAAGTGTAGTTTTGGTTTGTGGAAAACAATCATAACTTTGTTATAGTGCAACCAAAAGTTCCAAATTCCCAACAAAATTGGCATATTGTTTTAGCGTCCATCAGAGACTTAATAGAGACCTTTACACCTCTTTATAAGAATTTACAAAAATAATTTGTCCAATAATATTTTTGATTTAAAATATGTTATTTTTGTGTTTTTAACAGTGAATTTTAATTATGAATAAACTTTAAAAACTCGAAAACACAACAGAGAAAAGGGAAGTTATGACAAACAGGACGCTTATTCTTGAACGACCGTGAGGTGAGGTGAGCTTTCTTCACCACCTTTTTCCACGGGGAATTTCGTTCACCTCAGTTCACGGTCGGTCAAGAATAAGCGTCCAGATCGGAATCACTTGTCACGGTTGCTAGTGCAAGTCAACATTTTACATTTCTTACGAAATTCTAGCCAAAGAAAATGATTAAACAAAAATTGATACTTATCTGTACATCTAAAAAGAAAACAAGACATATTTCCATTCAAAAATCAATTTAAATGTATTGTTTTTCTACTTAACATTTTACTGTCGGCAACCATGTCAATTATAAGGGATACCGTATTCACCCACAGGTAGTAGGGACCCTTTGGGCGTTACTCTATAAGGTTTTACCATAATAAGGGAAAACCGTATTTTATTTAGGTTCAATCTTAACCATACTTTAAAAAAAAGTGTTATTGGAAGTCGCATTATTTTTCCTTATTTCTAACCTAAATTTCTAACTTTGTAGGAATTTTCCCTGATAAATTCTCGCAAAGAATTATATCGTCAGTGTAGCTGAACCTCAACCTTGTAGGTTTCTCCAATTTATTAATTTTTTCACATAAATTTTAAAAACTGTTGACTGTTTTTGTTTATAAACAAAAAATAAAAAATGCAAAGAATACTAAAAAGTCGTCTCGAAAAACAAACCAACCATCACTATTATCCGTGCTAATTGAGGTTATGTTTAAAGGTAAGGGACGTACGGTAACAGTACCGAATTAAGGGAACACTGTATTTTATTACGGTTGGTTCCCTTAATAAAAACGTAGGTCACGCACATGCTCAGATGTCAAATGATAATTTTCCTTAATAAGGGAACGTGAAAATGTACGTCCAATAAGTCCCTAATGTCAAACTTTATCGGTTAGTAAGGGATTCCGTTATTACCTCGTAACTGCGCATGGTCGAAATAAGCGATAAAGTAAAAAGGCATCAAAATTATAGGTGCAAAAGGTCTCTAATGTTATACAGTGCGATTACAGATTGCTTGAAAGATCTATTACATTGGAAAATTACATGAAGTGGAGGACAATGAAAAAATTTATGTTTAAACGACTGAGTAACATTTAGGCAAATATTGATGGGGTTTAGGGAATTTTAGTTATTTATTTACTCTTAATTTGTTTGTAAAAATGTTAAAATGCAACGCAGGTGAAAATTTTTGCGAAAATGACACTTGAAATGCCATTTTTGACACCAAATCGTAGGAAGAATGTTTTGATAAAATTACATTAAAACTACGATTTTGATGGTGATTCAAAATAAAAATCAAACATTTTTATAGCGGTCATGAACGACCGAAATCGTAACAATGAAAGGTGTTCTACCGCCGCAGGCAAAAAATTTTGCAATTAATGATTTTTTAAAGATTTTTGTTAATCCCCCACATATTTTATTTGTGCTATTACATTTGATTGTGTCAATTGTATATAACCAGGCTTCTCGGAGAGGGGGGGGGATAACCCCCCCCCTCGGTGACAGAATGAAAACAACAACGATTTTTCGTAATTCTCGAACATTCCTATTTTGAACATCGGCACCCATAATAATAAAGTCTGTGATTTACATAAAAACTGTTTAAAAATACGTTTTTTAGTCGTGCGTGAACACATCTTAATACCACCAAAAAAAATAAACGTTCGCATTGTCCAACACCAATGCAACATTGCGGAAAAAACGCAATGCGTATTTCTTATGCTAATGGTACTTACAAATAAAATAAATAAACCAGTCCTTGTAACATCGACAAAACCAAACAAGTAATAAGGGTTGACATTTGCTTTGAAATTGGGGGCGGTTTAGCGGCTACAGCCTCAAGTAGCCTTTGAAATCGGATTAGGGAGTTAGCTGATGACAACCCAACAAAAGGTAAGTTAAAATGTTAATAGGATTTCTGTTTGCGGTATTTTATGTTTGACGTTTTTAAAAGGAGACTGGAATATAAATTTTCTTTTGTCAATAAGTTAATAGCAAAGATCGCGGATCAAAGTACCAAATTCTGCACAGTATGAGTTTGAAATACGTAATTTAATGTAAGTACTTACCGTTTAGCTTGTCCATATTTTGAACACTAACAGGTGATGAGGATAGAAAAACATGGGGAAGCCTTTCTATTCATTGCTAATTTTTTATGATGGGATGAAAACATAGTAAATCTTGATGATCTAAGTATAAACAATTTATTTTTTTAAACCTTCATCAAAACGATAAATTAATTCTTGACTTTTTCGGTATTTTTTTCATACCTGGTTCAACAAGAAATTCAGTATATATTTTTTTCCAAAATTTAAAGAAAAATAGAGTAAAATGCTAGTACTAAGATTATTCCACTCATTTGTGAAGACTCTCAAAAAAAGATTTTGAAAAAATACAACAAATATTTCCCTCATGTGTTAAAACTTCCATAAGTGGTGTGCAATTTTCTCAAACTTACAGCGGTAATTATTGCATTGTATAGAAAACGAAAATTGTACCGCAAATTTCCATTGTTTTTCTATAACGTCAAAACATGTCAGCTTCTGGCACCAAGGTCACGATTCTTCAAAAATCGTCAGAAAATCTCGCCCTTACAAAAAATCTGACCATTTTTAAAAGTTTACACTAACTGCTTTTTTGTCCGGACTTATTTGCTGGGATTCCTTAAAATTTAGTGCCAGTAAATAAAAAATATGTCAATTTTAATTTTTTCATTTTGTTTTTATGAAATAACACTTCTTTTTAATTAAAAATGTTATTTAGCTTATTTTTGTGTGTAAACAAACCTTTAAAACTTTTAACATACAAAACCATAGATAGCCATGGAATATGTCGCTGTCACTGTTCAGAAAAGTCACACAAATTCTGTCTTTCCTTTTACATGGTAAGAATTTTCGACACTTTTTGACGTCTACGCATAATAGCAATTTAGCTTCGCCGTAAAACTAGTTCTGCAGAAAATCTTTAAAATAGAAAATTTAAAAAATGTTATTAAAAAAATGGCGCAGTTTCTCTCACAGGATTAGGGTAAATATTAAGGACCCTGTGTTTTTATTTTAAATGAGGCAAGAAGTAAAAATCGTCACATTCCAGAATTCTGACGAATGAGATTTGTTGTTTTTAATGAGGTGAGATAAAAATTTTAAAGTCACACATTTTTTTTAAACTTTGAGGACACTAGTCAAACGAATATTCCCATTTCTTTAAATTTTCACTGATATGTCTCTGATTCGGGAAATATTCAAATAAATTTCATTCGTGCATCAAAATTTTTTGATACAAATTGCATTCTTTTGTTTTCATATTTTACGAAAAGGCCCTCCTCCTGCGTTTTATGCCAAAATTATCGGTAATTTTGATCCACTTGTGCAATTACGTCCGATTATTCCACCGTTAAAAGTTCCATGAGATAACTGTAACTTTGTAGAAGTAGAACGAAAATTTTGTTGACTTCAAGTGATAAGAATTATTTTTTTATACAAACAATTAGTTTGCATTTGTCAAGGGCGATACTTTATTGTTAGAAAAACTGAATTGCTACTATCAACCGAGTTTTTTATTGAAATGTTTTTATCAACATTGTGACAGTTTCTGATTTTTAGAGTTTTCTCAGAAGAAGAAATCAACGAAATGTAATTAATTAATAATAGTCTGAACATGTTATACACCAGCAGACGTACCTTACCCAGGAGCCTTGAAATAAAACTAACAGACACACGTGTTCTAAGTCACTTCAATTTTTGGGTGTATGATCCCTGTCTGAACGCAGTGGATGCAGAATGTATTCAAAAAGTACCTAAGATATATCTATGGAATACGCAAATTCTAAAGAATCTCACATAAATTAAAGGAAGCCAAATGGTTGTCCATAAAACAAAGAAGAAATCTTCATTCACTCAAGTTTATTTCACAACATTATTAAATCAAAACAGCCAACATATTTATATAAAAAAAATAAAATTTCACTCTAACAACTACTCTCTCGGCTATAGACTGCAAACGTACATTGTCATTTCTCAACATCGGACAACACTCTTTGAAAGATTTTTTAGTTACAACATATGCAAGTTATACAACTCGATTCCAAAAAAGCCAAAATCTCTAAATCCCTCACAATTCAAAAAATTTTTGAAGAAAGAACTCCTTAACTCTTCAAATTGATATTTTTTGTTTTTTCTTCTTGTACCTTTTTTTGTTAATTCAATAAAAAATCTGTAGGTACTCAAACCAATGAAAACTAATAAAAAAGTCTTAACTCTTCAAATTTATATATTTTTTTAATTTTTTATCTTATTAAACTTTTTTTACTTAATTCAATCAAAAATCTGTAGGGACTACCTTTTATATAATTCTTATAATAGGTGTTATGTTATTACAATTGTGTACTGTTTTCCTTTATTATTGTTTGTTCTTTATTATTTCTCTATTTATATAATTTCATATTTAACTTACATTTATAGGTAAAATACCTAAAAGGAGTTGAACTTAGATCAATTACCAAATTTTTTTCAATTCCTTTTTGCATTCACACATTTTAGTAATAGAAGATCGTTGTTCCTTTTTTATGCAAATAGATAATATATTATTATTATTATTATTAATTTAGTATAATGATTTGAAAGTTTATGTTTTTTTTGTGTTTTCGTTGGTGAAATAATCCTAAATGCCACTCGAGCTTTAAAGTTATTTTTTTTTACTCCTGCCGAGTCGTGAAATTATAAAAAAAAGTATTTGTGAAAAATAATTGGTAATTTTAAAGCTGTAGTTTTATTACCCTCGAAAATCTAATAAATCCATTTCCTCAAGTTTTTTCAAGTATTCACAAAAAAATTATTTCGAAAATACGACAAAATAACAAAGTCAGAAATTAAAATGGTCAAAAATGTAAGGTCACTGACTGAAAAGAAACGCTATAATACAAAACCATTGTTGCGTCATCTATCGACCATCTTTAATTTATAGTATAAAAATGGTGAGCTGACAGCGGATGTTGTGTTCGTTTTTTGTAAGTATTTTCTTTTTTTTAGAAAAGTATAAAAAATAGTGTATATAGATCGTGGATAAACAGTGCTTTTTTAAACCAAGTATTTAAATCAACGCTTGTAAAAAAATTATCTTGGCCGCTAGTTAAAAACTATTTTTTATGCGAAAAACTCATGCACACAGTTTGGTCGCGTGCCTAACTATTTCAAGAATAAATTAAACGCTAACACCTCGTAAAAACTGTGATAGATCTAATCATCATATGATTGATCATAAACTTTGATTTGCCCACTATAATCGATGCTCGAGGGTCTAAAACGCTTCCCATATGCATAAAAAATCCGGTAAGGATCATAATTTTCTAATTTTGTAGAGAATGTTTCGGGTTTGATTCGAAATTGAGTCGATTTTATGAAATCGCCTTGGGTCGATCACGCGATTGGTAATCTACTCACTGTTTTAACACCAAAAGTAAAGTTTAAAATGGATAGGCAATTAAGCTAGTTCACCTTCTTAGCCCTCTTCGGTTTCAAAGCCCCTCTTTTTAGTTTTTCTTAGCATCCACTACAGTAAAGGTGTAGGATAAAATTAATCAAAACATTTAACGCCATTTGACATCACTTAGAAACCACTAAGACCATTGAAACCTTTGTTGTAAATAAAAACCTTATATTTTTCAGTCTCTGCACACGAGTTTGGTTAACTTGAAAATACTGGACTACCCAGACTGTATTAACTACTATTTTCTCAGAATTATCATTTTACGACACCCATTGGCCATTTAAACGGGTCCACCTGGATTTTTTCAAAAACTGTAAAAAATTGGAGAAAATGCTGAAACGCGTCGATTTTTTATTCGTGGGAGACACTTTGAAATTTTTGTAGCATGCACCCCCTTCGCGGGGTAAACTTTACCCTTATATTTTCCCTAGAGAAAGTGGGTCGAGTACATGATACCTTGTTTTGAAGGTCTCTTGAACGTCTTTACAATAAATTTTGAAAATCAAATGGATCATTCCTACGAGGGATTAAATTTACCTTTACAATTTAAACTTGTTTGAATATCTCAAAAACGAACCGATAGATTTTCAAACATTTAAGATATAGGAGTAAAGTTTACCACTCAAAGGAGGTGCGTGCTACAAAAATTTCAAGATCCCCCTTACAAACAAAATCCACGTGCTTCAGCATTTTTTACAGTATTTGAAAAAATCTGAGTGGACTCTTTTAAATGGCCAAACCTGTATATATTCGATCCAGAAATCGACTTTGGGGGGGGGTTTCATCATTTATTAAAAATAAACTACCTGCCTATGGCAAATTTTTAAAAACTAGGTAGACGCCTATTGCTTCAGCTCCTGAACTGTAGGGAGGGGAGAGGAGCGGTTTAATAGGTTTTGAGTTAGTGTATACAAAACACAAATACTTATTTTTAAAAGCAAGTCTCATCTAATCTCATTTACAGATTTTTCTCAAAAGTAATCCTTAAATGCGCCGCTGGCAAAAATTTGAAAAAACTTGCAATTTTTTACGTGTTTCAAATGTTTTTGACAAAAAAATTGCTTAAAATTAAACAAAATTGTAACAATATTCAATATTGATATAGCTCCGCAGACGAAAACAAAAAATTATTTAAAGCTTTTGATCGCTTTTTTGTACATTATATTTTAAAAAGTAGATTGGGTTAGATGCTAAGAAGTCGTGTGTTGCGATGGTATATATATATAGATTTGTTACCAAATCAAAAATACGGCGCAGATGAAAATTTTAAGAAAAACTATACTAAGAATGCCATTATTACACATTTTGAATGCTGGTGATAAAAACTTCTTAGAATTAAACTAAAATTGTAACAATTAATGACGTCATAGCACCTCAGGAAAAATTATTAAAATTTAAGACATCACACCAAACATACGTCACAAACCGAAGTAAAGGGTCCCAAAAGTTGGGGAGACATAGCTCTCCCTTGGGGGTCTTGATTATAATTAATTTATTGTAGATTGGGTTGGAACTCCTGGGGGGTTTTAACATCCAAAATCAACTAACACAAGGATTCAAATTTATTACTAAAAATCAAAATTTGAATTAAGAAGAAAAAGACATACGACAGAGATCTAGATAGAATGAAGAAAATATATTATGGAGAAATTACACACCGCACACTTTTGTCATAAAAATACTTGTATAAGAAATTATTTATTATTACTATAATGTCACATCGGCACCATATAATGAGCCGTACAGGTACTCTACTAAAAGCAAAATGTCAAAAAACAGTACGCGTAGCCAGTTATAGTTTCTTACTTTTTATGTCTACTTTTACTTTTCATCACTTGTTTTTATTTTTCATCAGTGTTTAAATTTCAGAGATAAAAAGTGTTCTTATTGTACATTAGTTGAGTTAAGTTGCAGAATATTTTTAAAATAAAATATTGTTTCAAAATAGTCATAATACGCAAATACTACTTTCTTTCTCGAACCATCTTGGTTTTTCGTCGCCACACCATATCTCATGGGATTTGGATGGAGAGTCCTTGAGGATCCACCACCTAATTTCTTGGACATAGCATTTCCAGTTCAATCAATTTATTTCAGGCGCCGAGGTACTTTGCTTTGGTTAACCGTTACCTGCTTAGAATTTATTAAAAAATTATTTTCTCCAATTTTTCACACCTTCCAAAAATAATAATCGATCATAGCTTAACCATCTTGTTAACAAGTTCACCCTTTTACCGATTATCATTTTTACCCCTTTTCTTTTAGAAACCGCCCTTAAGGGACGTTCGAAAATAACGAGCACATGCGAGAAAATTTATTCTAAAAAATGGAGGGGTGCATTTTTGGTGTATTATCGTGGTCTTCAATTACAAAGGAATAACTTTTATTGGGTGTATCTATCCAAGCAAAAAAACAGAACAGAGACGTCAATTTTGTTTGCGTTGGGATATTTTTCAGTTTTATTGAATTCTTCTCCTAGAAGGAATGGGATGTTTCGCCGCATGGATGTTTAGCCGCAAAACGTAAAAAAATTAATTAATAAGTAGGTATTTACGTCACTAGACCGAAAAATTGGTCTTTACAGGTCGACGCCGGAAATTTACAGGGCCAGCCGCAGGCGGAGACCTGCAAAGACACTTTCTGGTCGTATATCGCACGTACTTTTTTTTTCAAACGATCAGAAAAAACATTTTAGAACCTACCACTTCCGTCAACGCCTAGCCGCGTTACGTAATCTATGAATAGTCCCCTAATAAAAAAAATGTTAGCTTCCTGCCTCTTGTTGGTTAGATAGCCATAGCCGGTAAGGTCAGTAGTTTTTAAGATCAAAACTTAAGAAAAACAAATAAACTTTTGTGGTTAGAAATGATTTTTGTACATTTAACTTATACAAAATTACAAAAAACATTAAAAAAATTATAGTGTAGTGCCTATTAGCTTCACACAGCTAATTCAGTGATGACTGACGACCAGTTATGGCCGAGCATGGCCAAGTTATCAAGCAGAATAGTGATAAAACAACTCATGAAAGGCAGATTCTGATTTTGAAGTAAAAATCTTATTTTTTTTATTTTTTATTAAGAGAAGTAATGTATAATTATCTAAAAATCGTATTTCGAGATTGTGATTGAATCTCGACGAACTTGGTCGCTCTGCCTTTCGGTCTGTCGGCCGGTCTATGTATGGAAATAAGTTAAAATACAAAAACAAAATTATCATTGTTTTCCACAAAACCAAAATTACACTTTTTTGCACTCGACGCGCGTTTCGCTAACAACGTTAGCATCATCAGGAGACGATAAACAATGAACTAAATTAATCTACGATGATCACAATTTTTAATCCTATCTCCCCTCAACCAAAGAATAAAGTGTACTAAACGGGATGGGTCCTCTATCTTTATTTAAACTATTTCTGGATTTAATGATTTCCATACTTTCATATGCATTTAAAAGTCTTTTGTTTGGTACACTTTTTAGAAGTTTTAGGTTATCTAATGTGAATCTATGATTATTTTCAAAAGCATGCTCGGCCACACTTGACTTTTCTGTTCTTCCGTATTTTAAGTGTGCTAAATGTTCTTTAAAACGTGTTTGAATAGAGCGTCTCGTTTGGCCAACATATTTTTTGTCACAATCCATGCAACTAATTTCGTAAATTCCACTTTTTTCTAGAACTGTAGTTTTATCCTTGGGATTTCCTAGTAAGCTTCTTAAAGTGTACCAAACAAAAGACTTTTGAATGCATATGAAAGTATGGAAATCATTAAATCCAGAAATAGTTTAAATAAAGATAGAGGACCCATCCCGTTTAGTACACTTTATTCTTTGGTTGAGGGGAGATAGGATTAAAAATCGTGATCATCGTAGATTAATTTAGTTCATTGTTTATCGTCTCCTGATGATGCTAACGTTGTTAGCGAAACGCGCGTCGAGTGCAAAAAAGTGTTATTTTTATTTTTGTGGAAAACAATCATAATTTTGTTTTAGTGCAACCAAAGGTTCCAAATTCCCAACAAAGTTAAAATACGTTAAAATAAAAATAGAAAACTTTTTTGGGTTGGTTTAGCTTGAGTTGGGTTTATTTAACGTAAGTTGGGTTGGGTTTGGATTAGTTATAACATTCTTTAATACATGGGGAAGTTACACAACCTTATGGACCATTTCATACCGATTTTATTTTAAAACCTATCCGTTTCGTGTAAGTGTGCGACTTTTTTTGTCCGAGATATTTAATGATTTGGGCCAAAAAAGTGTCAACTATTTTGTCCGTAAGGCTGGCCTATACGTATATTAGACAATGGTTATAATAGCGTTTTCTGGGGGTTAATCCGTTTTTTAGTGCACAATACCAATATGGTATGGGGGACTACTAAAATCGTGAAATTTTGACTTTTCTTAATTGTATCAAAAATGAGTTACTAAGGTTCCAAAACACCTTAATCGACGAACAAAAAAAGTTGTCTGTCAGTCTACACGATACCTCAAGAACGCCTTAATCGAATTTAACGAAAAAATTATCTATCGGCTGACCATCAACTGATTAACTTTTGGGTAGGGTGGTGGAGGGTTGAAGGGGGAAAAAAGGGATAAAATATTTTAAGAAATTGTAACTTTGGAACAAAAGCAAGTAGCGATATACGGTTTTCAGATTTAAGTTCATTCAATTAAAGTCCAAATTCTTGGGAGCTTTAGTTTCCGAGTTATTTAAAAAACGTTGAAATATATAAAATAACTTTAGAAGTAAAGCAGCTATTGATATGAGTTTTTCAGATTTTGGTTTTCGTAAATATTACCCAAAAATTTTGCAATAAGGTTCAAATCTTTCAAAGCTACAGTTTTCGAGATATTTTCATTTCCTTTCAACATAAAATAATTGATTGTATTGGACTATCCATGACTAACTTTTTATTGTTCGAGGCGAAACGGACCGCGCGGTAAATTTACAAAACTTACCAAAACAAGAATAAAATAATTATAGCTTACCACTTTTTAGGACAAAATTCTTGTTCTAGAAACCTGCAAAAACATACATTCTCGATCAGGTGCTCTCGAATAAAATAAAATTTTTATTAACTCATGCAATAGCTTAACAGGGTGTGAAGAATTTAAAACATTTATAACCACTGTAGGGTGATTTTCAATTTTCGTATGTAGGGTTAAAAATTATTAAAAATCCATCAATGGAAACAATTATGATGCGGTATAAGGTATTAGTAAAAAGATTAGCCATTTGGAACTAATTCATAATAAATTTAAATAATGGATTTAAAATAATAAAAATACTCTGATTTGTTAAGGAGTTTCTATCCCTCCACCTCTTAAAATAAAATGTTTTCTCGGAACTTTGTAAAATATGTTACTTAAGTTTTTTTCATTTTCCTCACACTTTCCTCCGACAAGTCAATCTATACCAATAAAAGAACGGTAGTCAACATAATCAACAACGTTAACTATAGACGCACAGGTCAAACCACTTGACCTAAACTTATGGAAATTTAAGGACAAATATTACCCCTAAAGGGGTAAAAATAGGGGTTAAAATTTTAAAGAGGTTTTCTATACCTCGGAAACGAAAACTCGCAGAGGGCTGAAAATGGGTATGAAGATTCTACTAATAAAATAAGCAAATAAGTGTTTTGGCGTTTTTATAAATTTCAACTAGGTTGGAGGGGGGGAGAAATAGGGGTAATTCGATTTCGAAGGGAGTAAAGGGGTCTTTTGTATCTCAGAAGAAAAAAGTCACAGAGGTTTAGAAATTGGTATTATAGAGTCTACTAATAAAATAGATAGACACGTGTTTCAGCGTTTTTCTAACAACTCCCTATCAATAGGGGGGCTTATCCCCCATATTTGATAAAAAATTTTATCTGTTAAATTATGTGTTGTGGGGATATCAAACTGGAGGAAATGAAGCCCGGAATCGAAAAGACTGTTTTTTTATATTAATTTTTGAAATTTTTTGTCACCCCCCCCCCTTTATTTTCAATTAAGATATTGACCTGCTAAAATATGAATTGTGGGGTATCAAATCGAAGAAAATAGAGCCTAAAATAAGAAAATATAATTTTTTCAATAATTCATGCAATTTTTTATTACCCCCTCCCCACTCTTATATTTTATAAAAATACTGCTAGCAACGCAGCGGGTGAAATGCTAGTATATATATATATATAATATAATGTCTTTAGAATCAAATCCTTTAAATTATACTTAATAGTAATTTTAACAACGTTACTTATTTAAATTTTAGGGAAGACTTTTAACCCTCCGAATGATTATGTTGACTACCGGAGATACATAACAAAAGAAACAAAAAGACCTATCGCCTTGTTCGATGATTATTTCATGTGAAGTTATTCCTCAAAAAGCCCTTTTTACCTTTTAGTTTAAATACAATATACTTAGTAGGAATATTACATTTTACACACAGAAGCGTGTCAGATTTTACTAAGCCCTCCCCCCCCCGCAAATTTTTTTAGGTTGCTACTCGAGTTTTTTTTCGACAACAAGGAAGTTAATGAGGAGGCTATGTTTAATGTGAAACCCTGATATTTTAGCCCATATTTTATTATTACAAATATTTATAATATATAATAAAACTAACTATAAAGAAAACCAACAAACTAATGGGTCTCATGTACCCTCTATATATTAGTATTCAAAATGTATGCAATTTAAAAGGAGCTGAAAGGTATTTATGTGCATATTTGTTTTTATATATTATATTTTTTTTTGCTTTTTTTAAGGCAAGGCGGCTATGCTATGGGCCCCCCGCCTTGCAGGGGGCGGGGGCGTTTGAGACGCACCTGTTTACACACTACACAATGAGATTCAGAAGTTCTAGAACGTACAAAGTTTTAAAATAGGAACCATTCACAATAAAAATCACATTTCGCACCCTCTAATTATGGAAGAAGGGAAAGCGGCGTCTGTACAATTTCTTATGGAATAAAATATATTCAATAAAAAATATTTACAAAAATAGAAGAATTTTTAAAAAATTGCCTTGTCGCCATCGTTTTGTTTGGCCAACCGGAAGGGGGTTGACTTACAATTCAACCCTTTAAACGCCATATGTGTCTGAGGCCTTCCCAACTCATTCATTTAACTTTATCGTACTACTGCCTCTAATTTTACTCTAACTGAAGAGTGACCACAATAATAGCTGTATAAAATTGTAAAATGATCATCAAAACAATTTTAAATATCTTTACCTAAAACCGCTTTCTCCGAGGGTTTATAGGGCCTTCATTAAATATCAGTTTTTAAAATAAAACAAATTAAACAACTAAGTTAAAAACAGATTTTTTGGTAAAACCATGGTGAGTATTTATTTAAGTTGAAAGCAATGTGCTAAAGCGTTTTGAAAGTGTTTATAACGACCCTAAAATGAGTTTTAAAGCAATACACCGCTTTCTTAAATCGCTTTAGAATAAAATGGATTTAGTTCTTAAAACGGTTTGAGTGATCTTTATACGAGTCCTTATATAAAAAAAAACTTTGAGAGGCCCGTATAACTAACTGTACAGCAAGATAACATTTGATTATAAACAAATCTCTTTCTTTAAGGCCACAAAAACGGCATAGATTTGACAACACTGCTTTGCTGTGTTTGAGCCAATCTTTACCGGGCAGAATATCGGAAACGAGAAAACGGAATCTGTTGAAATTTGGCAGAAATGTTTATTTTTGAATTCCTCACAACCGTATCCAGATTTTTTTTTGCTGGACTCTCTTATTTTCGAAAAAATTTTACCTGGCTTTTTCTTTAGCATCGTCGATAATACAGAAATCTGTAACAGCAATTTTTGGATTTTTTTCTTTTTTGAAAAAATACACCAAATTTTGAAAAAACCTTTGGATACTGTTGTAGAGTTTTATAAATACTATTACTGATAACAAAAAAGTTATGGTTTTTTTCTTTGTAAGCAATATTCTGCCGGAATTCTAAAACGCCAAAGTCACGTAATTTAGTAGTCCCAAAAAAACTGAAGTTAGTTCGATTGGAGTATTGGAATTCAGGTTCCGCATAGCCCCCGTCCGTTCCGATAAAAATAATATGGAAAATTTGTTATTTTTTTGATGTTGAATAATGATTTTTTCTTTTGATTCTTTTTAATTTCGAGACACTGCAATCCATGAAGCATGAAGCCGAGCATCAAAACCTTTTAACTTCCTAATAAGTTATACTTTTCTCACATGTGGTGTTCGTATCGTGTTCTGAACACTGCATGATCTCACTCGAAATGGTATTAGTGATGCCACCTATTGTTGATCTTTCAAAAAAAAATAGCAAAGCCGTTTTTGTGTCCTTAATCTTTTTTTTGGACAGTTAAAAATTTGGAAACATTTTGTACCATTTATTGACTCCACTCCTATATTACTCTCAGTTTTTTTTTAATAGACCGTAGGTTGTCCGACAATTAGTTATACATATTGTTATTATGTTTAAAAGATGGTACGAGCCCCTTAGGATTATTTTTTTTTAAAAGAAAACAGAAGATGAAGTAGAAATATATTAGACATATTGTGAAAAAAGTGGAAGTAAAAAATAGAAGAGGAAACACGAAGATTAAGTAGGTAGGTAGATACTTAAAAAATATAGAAAAAAGTTAAATTACAATATTTAATGTGCGACAACTGAAAAAATTAAATAGAATTTTTATAGGGTATAATGTAAAATAAATTGGATCTCTTTTGAAGCATTAAGGATTTTGTGTATACAAGCCTTTAGTTTCATGAGCAGTTTTATTCTTAACGATCTCTAGAAGGATAATGGTAATATTTTTTCCCGTTTTTCCCCATTTTTTACCAAAATCTAAAGAAATTTAAGATAGTCTATCTATGGTAATTCTTAAATTTACTTCCAAAAGTAATCACTAAAAATATTTCGAAAATGATATAAAATAACAAATTGTTGCGTCATTCATTAGGCTCTCTCGATAATAATAGTGTTTTCAAATCGCGACTAATCTGTGTTTTTTTACTCGCGTTTTCACTCGCTATCATTTTAGCCACTAGTTGTAAAAATTATTATTACTGCTTAAATTGTTAATGCCCGTGTGCACGGGTTTGGTTTGACATGTAAGCCGAGCTTAAGCTTTGGTTTTGGTGTGCAATGGTGTGAAATATCATGTAAGTGGCTTTTAAACTGCAGTTAAGATAAGCCGTGGAATTACTTCGGCTTAAGCGCATTTTGAGGTTATGTGAGGTATTTTTTTGATTATGTTTTTAAACAAAAGCCATTAAATTAATCAGATTATAAAACTGTTCCGTTGCCTTAAAATATTTCTGTGATTATAATAGTGGTCTGTGCTTAAAATGGAACTTCTTTGGGATGACAAAGAAGATGAAGAATTAGACTTTGTAATTGTAATAATGGAATACCTACCAAGAAGGATTTTTCAAAGAATGAGATGATACCCTTTTTGCAAATCGTTGTAAGGAAACTCAAAAATGGGTTGGGTTGGTCTAGTGGTGTAATAATTAGTATGTTTTCACATCGTATTCAATACGTATCGAAAATCAAGCATCTTGTTCTTCATATGTCACCGAGTATGTCACGCTCTTTGCCGGAACAGAGAACATGCTGTATGAAAGAAAAAGAAGACAATCTTTAAAAAAAATACTAAATAAATAGTTAACCAATTATAATAGTTTTATTTGCCTTTTACTCCATATAATCATAAATCATCAATAAAATTTGTTTTTTTAAAACAACCTGAAATTTTATCACGTTTTTTGACAGCTGACAGGTAATAATCATGATCACCACACAAAAAACATAAAAAAATGCAGATAAGTGATAACTGCCACGTTGCCAATAATTTCCTTGCTTTTTCCAAGTGAAACATATTCGGAACTTTTGCAAACCAAGTAAATCTCAAGGGTCACCCTCAGTTCAAGCGGCACTTGAACAAGTGGAAGAAGTAAGGGGAAGTGGTGCACACGGGCATTAGTCAGTTGGAAGTTAACTTGCCCAGCTTTTTGCAAATGATCTCTAAAAATTACACGTTTTTTTCTCTCAATTTAGTTTTTTCGTACTTATTTATCATAATTGCTTATTGCGAAAATTATGCGCTTATTCTCAACATCATGTCATTACTGTCATACATTTCAATTATAACATAACATTTATCCACTTATTGAAGAATCATATGAAAAGCTTATACCTCCAACGACAATTTCAAGTGTGTACAATGCAATTCGCTTGACAATGATTATACAAAATCACCCAGCAAATCATACAACAATGCAATGCAATGCGACGAAAGAGTCAAAGAATAGGCCAATCATTCAATCATAATAAAATATAATATCTATCTTGTTTACAATGGAACCTTTATAATTTTGACGGTCAAGTAACCTCATAGAGAAGAGAGCGGGCTTAATAAATTTTTGGGAAATAGTTTGTCAAAAAATTATTTGATAGAGGACACTTCTAAAATATATTGTCAATTAGCTTATTATAGAGCTTGCAAAAATTTTTAAGCCTAACGAGGACCTAAGAGATAAACAGTTTGCCTATAATATAATATATAATATTTTATAGTTATAGAAGGAGAACATAGAACCCTTATGGAGAAATAGCTTGTGTAATTTTATTCTCCTTTACACTTTCAAAAAACTAGAAATTCATAAGTTCTCATATAGTAAAAATTTTTGCTAGAAAGCACGGAAAGCAAGGAAATGAAAATATCTCGAAAACTGGAGGTTTGAAAGATTTGAACCTTATAACAAAATTTTTGGGTAATATTTACGAAAACCTGAAAACCGCATATCAATAGCTGCTTTACTTCTAAAGTTATGATTTTTTTTTATATATTTTAACTTTTTTTCCAAATAACACGGAAACTAAAACTACCATGAATTTATAAAAAAGTGTGTAGTCTATTTTCATAGAAAATTAAATCTGAAAACCTTATATCGCAACATGCTTTTGTTCCAAATTTACAATTTTTTTAAATATTTTAGCCCCTTTTTCCCCCCTTTAACCCTCCACTACCTTTTTTTTTATTTTTGTACCAAATTTCGTTAAAATCGATTAAGGCGTTCTTGAGTTATCGTGTATACAGACAGACCACAGACCGACAGACAACTTTTTTTTTTTCGTCGATTAAGGTGTTTTGGAATCTTAGTAACTAATTTTTGATAAAATTAAGAAAAGTCAAAATTTCACGATTTTAATAGTCCCCCATACCATATTGGTATGGTGGAGTAAAAAGGCACAAATGACTTTCGCAAACTGGAATTGGACACAGTGTCACATCTTAATCTTCTTCAAGTATTTCTTTTTCGAAAAAGGATATATAAAATAAAAGAAACAGGTTGTCTTTGATAAAATCCTCTCATTTAAGGAGTTCAATTAGATTTTTCACCGCTATAATCTCTGTGGTTATACTTCCGAGTCAATTTTTATCTAATAAGTACAATTACTTACCTTATTTGTTTGTTGATCCTTATATTTTCTACATTCTAATTAGTTTTCTTTAAAATGTTTTTTTGCTGTTAACTTATTGTGGTTATTATTTGTAAATCAATACTTTCTTGCAAAAAAATCAACATTTAGCATCGTTTTTATATGTTGTCACCTACTACGATTTTTATTGAAGTTTTGACTTAAAATAATTATTGATAGGTATTTAAAGTTTTGTACTTTTTATTATAATTTTCGAATACAAATTGACATAATCAAAATTCAAAACTTTTTAATGTAAAAGCGCGCATGCAAGCATCTTAGCTTAATAACCTCTAAAATTTAATTACTAGTCACTCAAAGTATGTACTTAAATAATAGCATTTTATCTCTTTTAAACCTGAAATCCAAGATGTAACTAATCGCGGAGATTTGCGTAAAACCAGATATGCGCGATCTTAAGCCGCTTTCTATCGACGCGATTTTAGGGAGCCAGTTGCTCGCGATGTAAAAATCGCGTGTGTATGTAGTAGTAGTAGTAGTAGTATAGGGGCGGCCCGTGGGCCTGACAATTAGGCCTCTTCATGGGCTCTTTCTGCCATACCCCGTTCCTTACCCCTATGCCCCTACTTCCGCTGCACCTCTCTCTCCGGGCCTCTGTGTCTTCTTTACGAAGTTCAGTATGTCGGTCCATTTGAGCGAGTGCAGCTCTTCTTCCTCTATCGTGGGAAATTCCTACTTCAGCTGCCTTGATTTGGCATATGCATCTCTCTCTCCTATCAAGTGCTGCGCCGATTCCTCTTCGGAATCTCCTGCTACTCTTATTTGCATCAGATGTTTGTTCAGCCGATTGTGCCCAGTCAGCAGTCCAATGTCCTTTCGGGTCTTGCCTAAGAGCCATTTAGGTCTGCTACATTCGGACCATCCACGAATAGCTTGGACTATCTGCACTTTGACTCTTGCCTCCAGGACGTCTTCAGTTGATTGTTCGCCCATTTGTTGAGCTCACTCTGTACCTGTTTCCTTGTTATTCCCAGAAGAGGTTACGGTCCAATGTATTGGGTTTCGGCCCCTAGTCTGGCAAGTTCGTTCGCTTTCTCGTACCCTGGTATTCCTGCATGACCTGGGACCCACATCAGTGTCACTTTTGTGTGTTGAGCCAGTGTTTGCAGTACTTCAGAGCACTCCTCCACCAGACTACTGACTATTTTGTGTGCACTTAGAACCTTGAGGGCAGCCTGGCGGTCGGAGCATATGTGTATGTCCATCCTGCCATTTCTGACCTCGGGTAGGGTTGCTGCCATGATAATGGCATACACCTCGGCCTGAAACACCGTAACGTGTTCTCCAAGTGGATAACTCTTCTGAACTTCTAGGCTTTCCCCGTACACTCGTGCGCCTGTTGTCTGCCTGGCTGACAGTTTAGAGCCATCCGTGTAGCAGATCGTCGCCTCTCTGCTTAATTCCGTTCGGAATTAAGCAAAGAGGCGACGGCGTGTGTATATAACCATAAAGTAAGGTATAACTTAACGCATTGATCGGTGACGCACGAAATACAA
Organism: Oxystoma pomonae; assembly: GCA_963921995.1. Taxonomy (NCBI): domain Eukaryota; kingdom Metazoa; phylum Arthropoda; class Insecta; order Coleoptera; family Brentidae; genus Oxystoma; species Oxystoma pomonae. The sequence goes on from OY998172.1 coordinate 31,896,319, forward strand.
CCTGTTCTATTTTTATGTGATTTTGGAATTGTTCTTGTTATTTTTTGCTACCAGATAAAAATCTAAGATGAACCACGTTAATTGGCGCAAATGTCAAAATTGAAAAGTTGAAAGGTTTTCGTGATTTTATGGTAAAGCCATGATGGTAATTTAAGGCTTAAAATATTTTAGCATAATTTAATGGTTAACATTTTTGTTTAAACATTTTTTACTATGTTTCTCATATTTTTATGCCATGATTTTGCTTACATTTTAAAGCTCTCTTAACACACTTTCGATTTCTAGAATAAAACACTCACTTTTTTCAAGTTTTCACTCTTTTTTTAGCGTTCAAAAAAAGTACTGCCAAAAAACATTTTTTTTCTGTTAAAATGAAAAATATTTAGAGAGAGGGGGCAGAACTTTGGAGGTAGATGAAGAGATAATTCAGTGAAGTACAAAAATATTTAAGGTTGTTAAAGAGAGACAGCAGGCTATAAAAAGTATTTTAGAGAAAGATGGAAATAATTTAAGGAAGTTGTTTAATAAAAATGTTTGTCATGTCATCTGTCTATCATCTTGAGTGGTGTCGTGCATTTGATTTTTATTTTGCCATTTTTAAACAAAAAACAGCAAAAATTGTAATTTTTCGAAGCATATAGTGTGTGAGACATAAGGTGGTATTAATTTCTTTCAATCAAAGTTCTTTACAGTCTTTAAATTTACCAAGAAACGTGTCCTACTATAAGTGTATTTAAGCACATCTAAAAATCATTTAACAGGTATTTAACTAAATTATTTTAAAGGTCATCAGGCTTTACCATTATTTTATGAATGAGTTTTCTTTAAGGTATGTTTTTGTTTTCAATAGAGACACACAAAAATTATTTTTTTTATACCTTCATCAAAACCTTGATTGTAGTAACTGTCTACAGATAACTCAAACATGACTTTTTTGGTTACCGATGCAAAAAAACTCATCACTGGTGCAAAAAAAGATTTCTGTCCGATTTTTACCCAAAATTAAAGATAAATAGCAGAAAATAGTAATATTGAAAAATTCTAATTCTTGCTTAAACATTAAGCCATTTCCGCCAGTTTTCACCAAGTATTTACGAAAAAATAATTTCAAAACATCGTCAAAATATGAAACTGTCAAAGTTTAAAATGTCGCAATAATGAAGGTCATCGAGTAAAAAGGCACATCCCGATGGAAACCATTGTTATTTTATTTAACAGCCGCCTTGAATTATAGTGTAAAGATGGTGTGTTGCGAGAAGTGCTCTTCGTTCGAGATTTTTGAAAGTATTTTCCTGTTTTTCTTGTATTTTTGATAAAGGTATTAAAAAAATAATGTTAACAACTCGCGGCTACACTGTGCTTTTATTTACTCGCCTTTGGAAATACCTCGCTGCGTTCGTTATTTAAACCAACCCTTGTAAAAAAAGCACTATTTGAGTCACTAGTTGTGCAAATCACTATTGTAATGTTGGGTCCGGTCGGGTTGTGTGCAGGGTCAAATCCCCGCGACTTGTTGCACTGCGGACATCAGGCTTTATAATCAATTCAACAAAAATATATTGTGTAACAATTTTTGCCTGGCTGTAGTAGCATCATTGATTAGGCTACACTCACTTTTACAAACCAATCACATATGGTCCAATTTTCAACCACCTGTATAGCATTGTGGCGCTCATGAGCGAGGGCACGCGCTACCCAAATTGCCCCGTCGTTGCCGGGAAGGGAAAGGGGGTTGAGAAACAGTTGGCAGACGTGTAACATGCCCGTCATCCCCTTCCGTGTGTTTGTACGTTACACCCACCCCCAATACTGTTTTAAAATTTTTGTGGTTATAAAGTTATATATTTTGTTTTTTTTTTACTGAGATTCTTTGCGGATATTCATTATTTTGTTTGCAGAATTATAAATCATTTCAAAAAAGGATTTTGCATGAGTAAATAAAAACGAACAACAAAATAGAATATTGAGCATTATCTCAAAAAATATTGGGTTTTCCATTGGAGTAAACAGTGGCGCACCCAGGATTTGACTTCGGGGGGGGGGGACGAGTTTTAGGAATAATTAATACAAAAAACTTAATTTGAAGTAAAAATGTGACCATAACTGATACAAGGAAACAGGTGCTTACAAGCGCGGACCTGGGCTCAAATGTAGAGTGAACGGGGGGTGTTAACCAAATTTAAAATTGTTTATTTACACAAAATTTGACAATAAAATCTTGCTCCAATGCAATTTTTGTATTAAAATTAAATTAAATTTGTAAATATTGATGGGGTTTTGGGAATTTGAATTGTTTAACCTTAATTTGTTTGTGAAAATGCTAAATGCACCGCAGGCCAAAATTTTTGCGAAAATAACACTTAAAATGCCAGTTTTGATACCAAATCGCAGGCAAAACGTTTTCATAAAATTACATTAACCATTTTTACATGAAAATAATGAACAAAGGTGTTATAACGCCGCAAGCGAAAAATTTTGCAAAATAACACTTAAAATTCAACTTTTGACTTAAAATTAAACTAAAGTTGTAAGTAACGATGAGATTTTGGGAATTTGAGCTGTTTATTTACCCTTAATTTGTTTGTTAAAATGCGAAAATTTTTGCGAAAATACCAATTAAAATGTTTTGATAAAATTACATTAAAAAGACCATTTTTACACGAAACGTAAAAATGAAAGATGTTTTACAATTTTTGATTTTTTAAAGACTTTTGATAAAAATTAAAGTCGAGGCTCTTGTATTTTATTCCCTATATATTTTATTTCTGCTGTTATTTAATTGTGCCAATTGTAACCAGGCTTATCGGGGGTGGGGGGGATTAACACAAACTCCCCCCCCCTCGATGCGTCACTGGGAGTAAAGTTGCTTCTGCCAATCTGAAGACCGGCAATTGGTTGTCTTTGGCCTGTATCCTCATTTAATGATTCATTTATCAGATCTTTTCATCATTTCATTATTAGGAGCAACAATAGTGCGAAATTCGAGTCTGGGGCTAATCTTATTGTTTTTATTCATAACTAAGTTTTAGTTAATTTTTTAAAATTTATATTAAATTACTTTGTATTGTGTTTTGTGTTCTTTATGTCCAGTCGGTCAACATCTTGCAGAAGTTATTGATGGGAGAAAAATATTGGTGACCTAGATAGCCTTTTCTTCATTTTTTATTTTCCGAGTATCATTTCATTCATCATTTGAGACCCGAATATAAAAAAAAACTATGAAGTTATATGAACACTGCCATTTTCTTATGAGGGATGTGTTTCGGTTATTTTTTTTTAATATTTTAATATGTTATAGAGCAATTAGCAATTTTCTTTTCCCAATATGTACAGGGTGAGCTAGAAATTAGACTTAAAGTTACAAAAATGGCTGTTTTTTACTAAAGTAACATGCGGCAAAAATAAAGGTAGTATAATAATGGTTTTTGCAGGGGTCTGATTTTCGAATCCATACGAAAATATTCGCATACGTGTACTGAATAATCGACAATTTTTATCTCAGTCTCTTTCTATACCGTGTGAAATGACAGGTGAAAGATAAGCCGGTATGTATGTATGTATGTGTGGACCACGTTCGAATTCGACTGGTTTAACGCAATATTGCACGAGTGGGTGGAGGGTATTCGTGTTGTTTCGCATGAAAAACCGGTTATTCTTTCACGTACTACCCATGAATCAGCATATCGGCATGTCTTTTGCCTCCTTTTCTATACGGTATAGGAAGAGACGGAAGTAGTCGCATGCGAATAATTTCATATGGTTTCGAAAATAGGACCCCAGATCTGATTCAACACATAACGACCTAATGTCCGTATGTGTACAGGGTAAGTAAAAAAATACGCCTGAAATTGCTCAAAATCCCTTACTTTAGAAGCACATTTTACGCTTGTATTGTAGGAGCAGCAAAAAAATGGTTTTTGGTAACCTAAAAAGAATGCACATAAAATGAGTGATAAAATTTTAAATATGTACAGAGTACGCCAAAACATACGAAATACGCTTTTTTACCCTTTTCAAATTGCCCTTACAAGAAAACTACCAATCATGTTATTTTACAGACCACAACTAACATTTTTTACCTTAATTTCGGGTATCATATACATACAGGGTGAGCCAGGAAATACCTTTCAAATTGCTCTAAATCGCCTAGTTCTAACCAAAGACATTTAACCAAGAAGACCCATCGAGTCATTCAGGATTTTAAAAAAATAATGTTGTTAGCTATAAACTTTTAAATGTATACAGAGTACACCAAAAAGAGGTTAAGTTAACTATTTCTTCAGAAAAAACACTAGCTAAGCAACATAACTATTTTTTTAAATATGATCTTACAGATCACAACCCACATTTCAACTTTAATTTGAAAAGGTTATAAAAGCGTATTTCGTATATTTTGGAGTACTCTTTATATATTTAAAAGTTTATCGCTCATTTTGTGTGCATCATTTTTAGGGTATCAAAAACTATTATAACTTTTATTTATCCTAATATCCCGACGAACCAAGAAAATTATCAAAAACTATTTTTTTTCCTGCTCCTAAAATACAAGTGTCAAATGTGCTGCTAAAATAAGGAATTTTGAGCAATTGCAGGCGTATTTTTTGCTTACCCTGAACACATACGGACATCAGTATTAATATCAAAAATGTAGGTCGTTATGTGTTGAATCAGATCTGCCGTAAACGAAGGTTAAATTTAGTAAAAAACAACCATTTTGTAATTTTAAGTCTAATTTCTAGCTCACCCTGTATAGGGTGTCCCATTTTCTATGGAATTCAATTAGAAGCTCCGTTGTTATTAAAGATAGATACATGCGGTTTTTGCATTACTGTCTTACTTTTTTGAGTTGAGTTTTTGAGAAAAATGGTATTAACATATTTATTCTGTCCCTTGTAGTTTATGAGCTACAGGGGAAATTTGAAAAATGGTCGGAATTACCAATTGATGGTATCTCTATTAATTTAAGAGATAATCGAGTTCTGTAAATAGTCTGTAGCAACCTTTTTCGAAAAACATAGTATGGTAATTCTACGGTAACGGTCGTTAAACTAATTCTAGGTTAAAAATATTGCCCACGAAGTAGTAACCAATAATGAAAGTTGAATATTCCTTTAGTTTAACATGTGTGAACTTAAATTTGTATAGAACATTATGACAAATTCACTGTAAAATAGTGGAACGGTCGGTACGCCCTGTATGGCGTAAAATTACCCAGTGGTCTTTTCAAAATTTTAATCCGACGTTTCGTTAAGTAGATACCATCACCAGGATCAAAAAGTTAAATACAGACCAAAATGTTTTACTTAATATTTTAGTTTCTTTTTAAGTTTTTTTGATAATAAAATATTTATTTTTATTTTGAAGTTTCGATCAGAAAAAAATTATCTTCAGTGCATTTCTTTCTGGTACGGACTTGTTCCATTTTATTTTTTTTAGACCATTTATATTTAGCTACTATATAGTAGCCCTGGAAAATCAAGATATATTATATATATGAACATACCGGGTGAACCGAAAATAAACGGACAAATTGTTTTTGGCTATTAATTTAGAAATTTCAATTAAAAAAAACTGTATTTTTAAGACATAAGAAATAAGCCTTTTGAAAAAAAAACATTTGCTTTGTCGCCATATTTAAATCTAAAATGGCGCACAAAATTAAATGCGCACCTTTTTTCAAACTTGTTTTTTTTATTTAGGTATAAATGCTGGTACTTTTCGACATACAAAACAAAGTATTTAGTAAAATTGCAACATGTAATAAAAAGGGGTTGGGTTGGGTTGGCATTTGATTTTCTCCGCCATCTTGGATTTAAATATGGCGGCAAAGTGAATGTTTTTTTTCAAAATGCTTATTTTTCTTATCAATAGTTTTTTTTATTGAAACTGGTAATTAAAGTTATAACAAAAAACAATTTCCGGTTTTTTTCAGTTCACCCGGTATGTTCATATAATATATAGTAGTTAAATATAAATGGTCTCAAAAAAAAATGTGACGACAAGAACGTACCAGAAAAAATGCACTGAAGATGATTTTTTCGGGATCGTAACCTCAAAATAAAATTAATGATATTTTATTATCAAACAAACTTAAAAATAAACTAACATATGATGATGGTATCTACGAAACGAAACGTCGGATTAACATTTCGAAATGACCATTGTGTTTTTCTAAAAACGTTGCCGCAAAAATGTTTCTACTGAACTCAATTATCTCTTAAATTAAGGGAGATATCATCAATTTCAACTTTCCCCTGTAGCTCAAAAACTACAAGTGACAGCATAAATATGTTAATACCATTTTTTAAAGCTCAAAAAAGTAATAGAGTAATGCGAAAACCGCATGGGGAAAGTGCCGATGACAAAAATTGCTCATTGGGACCTCCTCTATAACATATTAAAATATAAAAAAAAATAAACGAAACACATCCCCCATAGAAAAATGGCAGGGTTCTTCGGCCCCGCACAGAAATTCCGCTGACCAACACACGAAGTTAAAGGGTCACCAAAAACAATGTGCGATCTAATGGAAACAGGAGATGAAATATTCTTCTTTCTTCGAAGGTTGGCTATCATCAGCGTGATTAGCACCTTATCTACTGTCTTCCTGATATCTTAGCAACGATATTCATCTGCGACCCGGCCTCCTGCTGCCTTTAGTTTTTCCTTCTATTATCAATTTAATAGTTAGTTAATGAAGGGAAAATTTAGCGCCCTAATAAATTTACAGAAAAGATTTGTTGCGTAGAGGGCAAAGGGTAAGGGAATAAATCGGAAAAAAAGTTTTTCATCGACCAGGACTTGAACCCCGGACCTCTTTATAAGATCTATAGGTTTTCAAAGCCGCAGTAGGCTTCAAAGATACTAACAAATGAATCGGACGAAAGGATTTCCAAATAGCCAGTCAAAACCCCAGTTCCTCGATAGCTCAGTTGGTAGAGCATTAGACTGGTATTCTAGAGGTCCCGGGTTCAAATCCTGGACGAGGAAAAACTTTTTTCCAATTTATTCCCTTACCCTTTGCCCTCTACGCTACAAATCTTTTCTGTTAATAGTTCATATTTGTTATTTCTTAAAATATGGTTAAATATTCAAGTTTACTTTTTGCACCATCCTTCTACGCCGTAATACAAAATGCTAAACACATAACACTGGGATTGGGAGAGTGGTATTAAGATCGCGACTACACAACACTGATGATTTTATTTTAACAAAAGATGATTTGGCTTGTTCACTTCTTGCACGAACTTCTTGCACTTGTTCGCCATTTAACTCTCTAATGTTTTTTTTCCGCGGCTATAACCATTCATTTTGTTTTTCCAAAATTGAAATTGCGAACTTTCGACTAAAATTGTAACCAACAACTCTTGTAGATTTTCCAACGTTCTGCAGTTATTAAAGTGTGGTCAGTATATCTTAAATTGTTAACTTTTATGCCGTTTATAGTCAGATTATTTTATTACTATAGATATTAAATAAAAGGGAGCATCTCTCATTATTCGGACCTCTCCGGACAGTTGACCACCTACTTTTATTTGACCTGTCTGGTTTCAGTATAGGTTGGTAATTATCTCTATTCTATGAGCTTTTCGTGTTGGTCTCGATCAAAGGCTTTCTCATATGAAACATACATACATACTGGCACTGACATATCTCTGCACCGTTGAACCAAGAGTTGAATCCCAAATAAGACCTCTCTTTTCCCAAACCCTCCACGAAAGCCAAACTGCGTATCGCCTTTAGAATATTCACATTTTTTTTTATAAATTCTCGTATGGATAATCTTTAAAAATATTTTTTTTATATCTTCATCAAAAACATAATTTTAGTAACTGTGTGCAGATGACTAAAGCATGGCTTCTTTGGTTACCGATGCAAAAAAACTTTTTTTTTTCTATCACGGGTGCAAAAAAAGATTTCTGCCCGTTTTTTACCCGCACAATTAAAGAGAAATAGTTTTCACCAAGAATTTACAAAAAAATCATTTAAAAACATCGTCAAAATATCAAACTGTCTTGATTTATAGTGTGAAGATGGTGTGTTGCGAGAAGTGCTCGTCGTTCGAGTTAAAAGTATTTTCCTGTTTTTCTTGGATTGTTTGATAAAGGTATTTAAAAAAATAGTGTTAACAACTCGCGGCTAAACTGTGCTTTTTTTACTTGCATTTCTTGTAAAAAAAGCACTATTTTAGCCACTTGTGAAAACTACTATTTTAGCACATGACTTAGGCTAATTAGACGGTAATCACTGCCCTTCTTTGCTGAAAGTTTTTTAGGCCATGTAAAAAATGTTGTTTTTAGCAAGAGTATTCAGCGAATCTAATTTTTGGTGAGTTTTAAAACTTCCGTGTATACTTTGAGTTGCCTACTGCTTTTCTATTTTTAGCTGACGACATTGCGTGCTGTACTTCTTTTGGTGTTATATTTATGTCTTGACTTGGGAATTCTTCTGGATGTTCGGACCTCTTATCGCTAAAAATATTTTCTATGTATTTACACTATTCTTTTAGTTTTTCTTTGCTATCAGGTAAGATTTTTGCTTAGCTGTCAACGAGGATTCCCGCTTGTCTCTTATTAATTAATTCGGCCGCCTTCCCCAAGTATCAAGTTTAGATCTTTTATTTCTTGACATTGTCGTGTTATCCATTTTTGTTTTGCTGACTTAATCTTGTTTTTTATTTTTCTATGAATTTCATTATATTGAGCGCTACCTTTTTTAGTGCGTCTTTTATCTATCAGATCTAGAATTTAATTAGTAATCCAAACTTTAAAATTTCAGTTGCATTTATCCTCCTTTCACATATGAATCCTTTTTGAGATTTTTCATCTTCATTTCATTTCATCAACGAAACCAGGACTATCACGTATTTCAGTCTAATTTTGAAAAAACTCTGGAACACATCGATTTTTTATTCGATGAGAATATTTTTGGCTCTCTTAAATGTCTTTACAAACGTGTACAAATTTCGAATAATAGGAGGAAAATATTTTTTAAATTTGTACAGATACAAAATTAAAATTTGATTTTTTAAATTAAGACATTCAAGAGACCTTCAAAATAAGTTATCACTCGATCTACTTTCTCTATTCGGAATACAGGGGTAAAGTTTACCCTTCAAAGGAGGTGTGTGTGCTACAAAAAGTATCCCCCTCGATTAACAAATCGACGTATCCGAGAATTTTTCCGAAATCAGACTCCAAATACGTGAAAACTACTTTGTTTCACTTTCGTTGGAACACACTGTAGGTACCCTTCTAAAATATTTTGAAATAAGATAAGTGTTAAGTTTGAAGAGGTTTAAAAAAACCTCCGCTACCGAATTTCCTTATGTAATAAAATGGTCCCACTGGGCATAATAGAACACAAAAAAAAATCTGAACGGTGAGTTATGACAAACTTTTTTAGGCTCAAAGACTATAAATCTAAATCTCGAAAGCACAAAAATTAAATTATGTTTTTATGTCATAACTTTTTCAAAAAAAACTGTCGCCTATTAAAAAAATATATTCTGGTGTCATGAAAGAAGATTTTTAAGCCCTCAATATGACTTTATTGTCTCAAGAAACTTAAATCTTATTCACAAAGTCGTACTTAAAACAATAACATGATTTAAAAAAAATATAAACCATACAAAATAAATCTGACATTAGATGGTCAAACTATGAACATAAAAAAATACAAAACCGCAAACTAAGAATATAGGAAACAAGTAAAAATATTAAGATACCACAAGTTCCAACAACAATTAATATAATAATATAATATAATAGAAAACAAACTCTGCTTAAAGTTTTAAAAAAGTTTTCTTCTTCCCAAAAATTCTGAGCCATTTTGATTACAGTTTACCTGTAATAAAGTTTGCACTTTTTTAGGTCCAAGTTTAAAAGAAATTATCGATAGGTTCTATTTTTGTAATTAGTTGTTTTTAATTTAATTTTTTTTTTGGAAGCCTTAACCTGTTGAGATTTAGATTACCTACTATAGGTTTAAACTCAAATAAATTATTTTAAATATAGGGGCGTATTATCAGCTACTAGATGTAGACACTATTACTATTATAAACAAAATTTCATAGAAGAATCAAAAATCAATTCGTTTGGCAAATAAGTAGCCAAGTCTCAATCACCATACATCAAATTTCTGACACATTTTTAAACGAATCTTTTATAATGTCTTCATTCAACAACTACTTTGTGGGACTGATTCCTCTAACACTATTATAATATAAAATTATTAAGTCTGTCTACAATTTAGCAGAAATTTATGTTTCACATCATCATACATCAAAGATCTGACATATTGTTATAAAATAATGTCTTAATTCTTCAAACAAACTGCAAATTGAAGGGTTTGTTTTAGCCTGAAAATAACATGCAATATCCGAAAACCATACATCAAATTTTTGCTTTGCAGTTCTGGTTGAAAATAATTTGAGTCTTAATCGCAAAATCCTAAATAGTATTTCAATTTTAAGGCCCAGCCATACCGTAAATACATTGGCGGTTTGCCTTTTGTCGAGGACAGGAAATTTGGCAAAGGAAATTTGGCAATAGATCACTACCAAGTACCCATGTAAATTTGATTGTTGGTAAAAGACAGTCTAAGATTATTCGTCTAATATTTTGTTTCTCAAATAAGTCTCAAAAACTAGTAAATCAATTTGGTCAATTTTTCAAAAAAAGGCATACTTAAACAATGATTTTGGAGAAAGTAATTTGATCCTTAAATAAGTTAATAGCTATTTTAATTTTTGTTGTGTTATTTATTGTTTTTCAATTAATTATTTATATTAGAAATCTTGTGTGATTCCCAACGTTGTTTCTTTTTACAAGCTTTTATTTAACTGGCAATGTATCTACGTATATATTATGTAACGAACTAGATATGTTTGTTCGGGTGGAATCTTACAACTTAATTTTGACCAACTTCCCGAAACCCTATCGGCTTCAATGTTGCGGTGACAACACAAGAATATGGTACGACGAAATTGACAGCTCCCCCCTACTCGAAGGGGGTGGAGGGAGGTATAGTTGAGGTACGCCCGATTTCGTTGAAATTTGGTATGTTGGGGCACTTAGGGATGGAGATAACGAATTTTTAATCAGATTTCAAAAATTCAATATAGCGGATTCAAGATGGACATCTTTTGCTAACAAATTTTAACTAACTTATACACATCCGATTGTCTTCAAATTTGGCACGCATTTATAGTTCCAGTGATAATACAATAATATGTCATTAAAAGACACCCCTCCTCCTTACGAGGGGAGTGGAGGTGGGAAAATACCTAAGTTTGTCCGATTTCAACCAAAATTGGTATCAGATTTTGAAAATTCAATATGGCGGATTCAAGATGTCACCAATTTTAACTGACTTATCCACATCCGATTGTATTCAGATTTGGTATGCGTTTATAGTTCTAAGCCTAACGAGGGAATTGGAGAAAAAAAGATTTAGTTTGTTCGATTTCAATAAAAATTGGCATACAGGGGTTTTTAATGAGGGGGAAAAATAACTTTTAAATAACAAGTTTTTATTAAATGCACTCAAAAGTTAAAAATAATTTTTTATTTTTCTTATACCGTAATAAAAGCGATGGGCGCAAATTAAACATTTTAACTTTACGGTGACAAAGAGAGAACTACAAAAGAAAAACTAAGTTCTTTTTCTATTCGGATGATAAACATAATGCTTTAATCTAGAGAAGCTGAGAACGGGTGAGAATGCCGTGCTTGCCAATCCTTTGAAAATGTCCTTAGGTTATAGAGTAGTAATAGAACTGTTTCTTAGGTGAATCGTCGATGTGACCGATATACGATACCTAAAGTAAAAATTTTTAATTTGTACCCATCGCTTTTATTATAGTATAAAAAAAAATAAAAAATTATTTTCTACTTTTTGAGGGCATTTAATAAAAGCTTGTTCTTTAAAAGTTTTTTTTATAAAAATTTATTAGTTTTAACTTCATATAGGTCAACCTCCGATGTTTTATTCAAAATAGTTATTCTAGCTATTTACAGCCTAACTTTTTAACATCTCTTTTTGCGACTATATGGATGGCTAAATATATTAACGTGGGTGTGTCCCAAAGTCTACATACCCTTACGAATTCTAAATCTAAAATTTATGGCTTTTTTGGATAAACTAGAAAAATCGATTGAAGGATAAAAATGATATTAAATGTGAACATACGGCCCCTGTTGTTTGCTGGGAATATTTCCTCTAAATAATCCAATTACCAATTTTGCCGCCCATTGTTTACATAAATCGGTCTAATCGGTCTGCACCCCAATTAGCCCTGGGTAATGATAGGGTCGGATTATTGAACGGCTCTTCAAAATTTGCTGGTCCAAAGTCGCGATTGATCCGCCCGATTGATGACGGGAGGCGCCTGATGAGACACTTTTCGATAAAAAAAATAAACACACATTTTATACAAATTCTTTGGAATTTTCATATAGTTGTAGATTAGAAAAGTATAACTAAGTTTAACAAAACTTCAAGTTTAAAAATCTATCAATGATTTTAGCTATACCAGTATGAATGCTATTTATATCGGCAAAAAAACTTTTTTTTTATACCTTCATCAAAAATATGATTTTAGTAACTGTCTGCAGATAACTAAAATCGATGCAAAAAAACTTTTTTTTTGATCATGGGTGCAAAAAAAGATTTCTGTCCGTTTTTTACCCAAAATTAAAGAGAAATAGCGGAAAATAGTTATATTGCAAAAATCTAATTATTCTTGGCTAAAAAGTAAGCCACCTCAGCCGTTTTTTACCAAGTATTTACAAAAAAATCAATTAAAAACATCGTCAAAATATCAAACTGTCAAAGATTAAAATGTTATTTCCAATTAAAAATTAAAACCAATGTTATTTCATTTACCAGCCGCCTTGATTTATAGTGTAAATATGATGTGTGGCGAGAGTGCTCTTCGTTCGAGATTTTTAAAAGTATTTTCCTGTTTTTCTTGGATTTGTTGATAAAGGTATTAAAAAAATAGTGTTAACAACTCGCGGCTAAACTGTGCTTTTTTTTAATCGCGTTTTTAAATACCTCGCTGCGCTCGTTATTTAAACCAGCGCTTGTAAAAAAAAGCACTATTTTAGCCACTAGTTGAGAAAACTACTATTAGTTTCACTAAAAATAAGTTATTTCGGTCAAATTTTGTGCCGCTAAACCGATTTTTATAAAACTTGGCACAACATTTTTTGGCACCAGTAGTAGGGTAGAAAAGAGGTTAGTAAGGGGGGACCCCAATTAGCACCGGGTATAATGTGTTGGTCAAAGTCGCCATTGACCCACCCGATCGTTATTGAAAGGCGCCTAGTAAGACACTTTTAAAGCGAAATGATAAATTTTCATATAAGTTTTAGATCATGGAAATTACCAAATTTAGCACAGCTTATACTACGTATACTAAAAGTAAAAGTCGGGCTGGGTTGAGTTTATTTGTTTCAAAGAAAAAATACTAAATTTTGTCTGCATATCTGGTACATGATAACTGAAAAATCGCTAAACCGATCGTTATCAAATTTGGCAATTTAAATAAGAATAGAGGACAAAATATGCCTTTAAACTTTTATCTGCTCTAAAATAAAATTATCAAACACCTTCAATTTTATTTTTAAACTTATCGTAAGCCTGATGCACGATAATTTTCTCCACTGTTCAATCAAAAATTTAGAAGGCCTGAAAATTAGCACCCACTCAAAAATAAAGAAGCAAAAACCATAAAACGCCCATTTCAGTGCTGGCGTATTTGTTTTTCTTCGCAAAATTATAAAAAATAAAAACAAATCAAAATCTGTACAATATGGATCCAATTTCCTGCGCTCTATAATTTATAAAATTTTAGATGAAAAAACAAGTGTTCTCATGGGTTAATGTGCGGTGGTTCGTAAGTCAAAGTGTGGCCAAAAAAGTTCTGAGCACTTCCCGTTTAAACCTTTTAATTAGTAAGGGTACCAGAGCACTTATTCTGAATTTGAGATAAAATCCGATAGAAAGGAGTAGTAGTAGTAGTAGTTAGTAGTTTTTTTTTCAAGGTATATAAGGAGAAATGTCGGGCGCAACTCCGACTAAAACTCCTTATGGCCATAGAGACGCAGTGGTATCACCTTTCGGCATTGCTTCGCTACGTTCTACTCTATTCTCTTTCTCTCATGTTCTTTCTTCTTCCTCCTTTGTTCTATCGAACTTAGTTTTTCGATAATTGTCTAATTTCTCTCATTTCTCAGCATAATCATTATTACGTTTTCTTCATTTATAAAAAAAGTATGTTCACTGATATCCCTTTCTCCGCAGTTTAAACACTTGTCATTTGGCGTTATTCCAAAGCGATAAAGGTATGCCCGAAAGCGTCCCTGATCCGTGAGCAACTGCAGGGTTAGAGAGTACCCGAGCTCCTCATGTTTTCGTTCCATCCATGGTGCAATGTTTGGGATCAGGTACTTGATCCACTATCCTTTTTCCTCTTCCTCTTCCCTCTCTCTCCATCTATCAATAGTTTTATTTCTATCTCTTATTTTATCCTCTTTTTTATTATTATAGGAGCGTTCCAGTATTAGTAGGTGGATCGTTATGGTTCCCGCTACTATCTGTATTGCTTTCGTAGAAACTGTTCTGTAGTCACTGGCTATTCTAAAAGCACTTTTTCTTTGAACTTTTTCAAGTACATTTCTATATATCTTGTTTCCTACCCAGTTCTTCCACTCTCTCCTTCTTTCAGATTTTTGTCCACCCAAGTTTGGCATAAATCGATTTAGCATTGTCGCTACTTTTTCCGCAGTGCTTCTTATGTGGTGCCTCATATTCATGTTTCGACCCACTTTTAGGCAAAGATAATTTAGATATTCTTGTAGAATCTACTGTAAAGTTAATGCTTTTTAGGTTTCTTTTACCTGCTATGTAGTATAACTGATTCCGTTTTATGAGGAGCCAAGGCTAGATCTTTCTTTCTTTCTTCTCTAGTAGTATTAGTAGTAGTAGTACCACTAAAAAATTATAACTTGGTCAGGCACAAGCTTTACATATCTAATAGAAAATTGTTCTCGTATAAGTACTTACTTGTCTCCAGATTCTATAGGAATGCTATTCGTATACAAAAATTATCTGGTTTAATTTGATGCACGAATGTAATTTATTTGAATATGTCCCGAATCAGGGAAACAGCAGTCAAAATGTAAAGTAAAGAGAATATTGGTTGCACTAGTGTCTTCAATCTTAAAAAAAAATGTATGGTATTGGATTTTTTATTTACTGTCATCTCATTAATAGGGTTTTTGACGTTATTGAAACAATAGGAACATGCGGTGCAATTTTTGTCTTCGATCGATCAATTACCGTTCTGTAAGTTTGCAAGAATTGCACACCTCTTATGGGAGTTTTGACATATTAGGGAAATAATCAGTGTAATTCTTATCACTTAACGTAAATCAAAAGAATTATTGCTGTAGCTCTCCAAAATCACACCAAGCCTTCTTAAACACAGACCCAGTTTTTTGCAAATTAGTAATTCTGCTTATTATTATTGCAGTATTACAAGGAGCAAAGTGTACCTCAGCAAATAAATCGTTTAAAAATTATAGCGACTCATAGTTGACTCCCGAACTACACCTTTTATAATTTATAAAGTACTGATTAAGTCCTTAAATATAAGTAAACACATGATAGGCGGGGGTGTAATGGTATAGGGGTCATATCTGATCAAATTTAAGGACCTGTAATCAAATTATCCGTAGGTATCCATTAATTTTTTTTCGAATAAAATCTTAAATTGACTTCCAATAAACCTTAACCACTAAATAGATTGGAAGCTTATTTTGGATTTGGTCTTATTGGTTTTAATTCTACACCTGATCTATCTATATAGTTTTTACGTTTCGTTATTGAAATACAATGAATCCCTAAATTTAGAGATTAAATATTGTACTTCAATTTCTAAAAATAAGGATTAAAGTGCCATTTTAGTCCCCGATGTGCATAATAGTATATTATACATAAAGGGATTGAAGTAGCATTTTCTATCCCAAAGCCGAAAAGTTTCTAGCTCGACTAGAGGGAAAGCCACAAAAAAGACACTTGGCGCACTTTAAAAATGGTGGACTAAACAAACCAAAGGTTTAGAAATAGTCACATTTTTATATATTCTTACAAAATTACAATTTTTTTGAGCAAAAAAGAATTTAACTTGACGGTTCAATTAAATATAAAATTTATGCCCAAAACTTCCATAAAAAATCCCCTAACTGTAAACTGATCTAAATTATTTTTTGCCCCCTGTAATTAAAAGTGAGCTTCTTGATACCATGGTAAAAATATGATAAAGTTCTGGTTAAAGGGATGGACGTAAGATACCTTATAGATATATAGCAATTTTCCAACCCCCTTTCGCAGCAGGGAGTGGACAAGGGATACCTAATTTTCGCTAAAAAATGAAGAGTGTTTTAATAAATGAGTGGGAGTAATGTTAAGTCATTTTTAGAACTTTTTAATAGCAGATTTTATATATCCTTTAAATGAAAGGTGGTTATTAAAACTTTTATCGAGGGTTGATGGGTATAATTTGTAAGAAGTATCAAAGTATCAATGGTAATCGAGAATTATTGTACTTAAGAGAAAAATATAAACTATAAGACAAATTGAAGCACCATAAAGTTTTCTGTAAAAAAACTGACAGCCAACCAAACCTTAGAGAAAAAAAAACATATGGAAGAGAAAATAACTTCATTTGTTATCATCCAACCGAATAGTAGTCACAAATATACATATAGGGTGACAATTTGAAAGCTATTAATGGGGAATATCTTAAAAACGAAACGTTTTATAAGGAAGATCTCATGGAAAAACCAAAATAATATAAAAAACAAAAAATATTGAGCTGTCGCTCAAAGAAGGTAATGTTAACCATAGACCCGGGTTTCGCACTTCTGGTGTTCATCAGTACGGCGTTAGAAGTGGCGTAGCCAGGGGGGGGGGGGTGTTTGGGGGTTAAACCCCCTCAAGAGGTCCCTCCCAAGGGCCTCAGGGAGAACTATAGCTCCCCCACTTTTTTTACCCTTTCCTCCGGTTTGTGGCGTGTGTTTGGTGTGATCTTAAATTTTAAAAATTTTAATTTAATTCTACGCAATTTTTCTCACCAGCATTCAAAACGTGTAATAAATGGCATTCTTAGCATAATTTTTCGTGAAATTTTAATCTGCGGCGCATTTATTATTTGGCAAGAAATCTATACATACCACTACTTTTTCAAAAATATTTGACAAAAAACCCAAAGATCAAAATTTTTAAAGAATTTTTTGTTTTTTTTTATTAAAGTTTGCGCCTTTTTTGTCAACAACATTTTAAAAGCGTAAAAAATAGCAATTTAGCGTAATTTTTTTAAAATTTTTGCCTGCGGCGCATTTAAGGGTTAATCTTAAAACAAATCTGCAAATGAGACTAGATGAGACTTGCTATTAAAAATAAGTATTTTTGTTTCGTATACACTAACTCAACACCTATTAAACTGCGCCTCTCCCCTCCCGTTAGTTCAAGAGCTCAAGCAATAGGCACCTACCTACTTTTTAAAAATTTGTCATAGTTGTATTTTATTAAATGATGGAAACACTCCCCAGAGTCGATTTCTGGCTACGCCACTGGTGTTAGAAATTTATTTTAAATAGAATACCCTGTATATATTTTTTTTAAATTCAGAATGGCCTTTTTTCCTGATTTTAAAAATTTATAAATAATATGTCGGATTTATATTGGACCGTTCTCACGTAAAATAGTTATTTAACGAACAAGTGCGGAAAGTGGTACTTTTTCGCACGCGACGGCATTTTCACGATCGACGCGGAGCACGATTTTTTGAGTAAAGCGCCTGAATGTGACTTTTTAAGTTTAATGATTAGGGCTATAAATTTTATCAATGAGAAATAGTACCCATATATAGTAATTTGTAATATTGTGCTTTAAAGTGAAAATCGTGCGTTACATTAAAAATCGTGCGGAAAATTAAAATCGTGCGAAAAACTAAAACTTTCAAAACGAAAAATCGTGCGGAAAACTAACTTTTCCGCACGCTCGTAGAAAAATAGGAAAATATTTTTCCTTTACTCGAGAATCATCCAAGATAAGTCCAACATGTTATATATTTTTGGTGAATCACCCGTACGTACCTAGTAGGTCCCGAGACATAACGACGTAAAATGTACGTCCTTGGGAGGAATGATGCCGTCTGGGTAGTACCGCAAGTTGTTATTTTGGCAATCTAAAGAAGAAAGTTTTTCTTTTAATTTTAATAGCTTTCACGTTTGGATACGACTAGAACCCTGTAAAAATTTGTAGGCGAAAATGTTGAGAAAATTATACTAAAAATGCCATTTTCACACGTTTTTGCTAAAACTGCTTAAAATTAAACGACATCTATATAACGTATAGTATCGCAGCGAAAGGTACAATTTTTATAATTGATGTCAAAAATGTTTGAGAAATTTTGATCTTTTTCATTTAAAAAAAGACTTTTGAATGCATATGAAAGTATGGAAATCATTAAATCCAGAAATAGTTTAAATAAAGATAGAGGACCCATCCCGTTTAGTACACTTTATTCTTTGGTTGAGGGGAGATAGGATTAAAAATCGTGATCAATCACAAATTATTAGTCTTATCTCCGCCCACTAAATGATTGTATAGAAGATAGAGCGTAGATTAATTTAGTTCATTGTTTATCGTCTCCTGATGATGCTAACGTTGTTAGCGAAACGCGCGTCGAGTGCAAAAAAGTGTAGTTTTGGTTTGTGGAAAACAATCATAACTTTGTTTTCCCTACCTATTACTATTATAATTGGAAATAAAACTTCCTACAGGTAGGAAGTCGTTTATTTTGTTAATCTTATTAAATTAATAAAAAAGTTCAAAAAGTAAAAAAAACCTATGCAATAAAAGGAGCTATTTTACACTAAAATTTGTTGGGATTTTAACGCCGCAGCCGGGTTAGATTGGTTGGCGCAGCGTGTGGCGGCGATGCGTTCCGACTTTCTACAAAAAGTTATATAGTAACCTCTGAACCCACATAGCACAGCACAAAGCAAAAAGACGTAAAAAACGAAAATTTTTTGCTTTGTGCTATGTGGGATTAACTTAAACCTTTCAGCCGACAAATATTTTACCACAAAATAATATATTGCTTATACTAGTGGCGTACCGAGAAAGAGGGGTATGAAATTAAACCTCCCCTCAGGTTAAAAAAGAGAACTACTTACTCTCCAGAACAGTTTCGTAAAAATATCCAGCTACATTATTACTTCAATTCAAACCATATATTTTGTTTTCTTTTTTTAATAAAACCAAAACAAAAAAGTGAATATAATTTTATTATTTCCACAGCAAACTTATTTAGTACCTCCGACTGCCAATAATAATGTTTCGGTTGCCGTCCGTCGTTAACAATTGAGATCATTGATGTGAGACTAAAAACATTTTTATTCTCACCTATAAAAATATGTTTCCAGAAAAGATTGCAAAAATTTGACCGAAAAAAATGTTAATGGAAAAACTCGTGATTTTTTGCCCGAGCTTTTGTACGGACATGTTTGTTCTGTATAGATTCTCCTTAACACACCGTTGCTGTTGGAGGTATTGGGCCCTTTGATCCATTTCGAGATATTCTGTTTGAGAACGTTTTAATTTATGTTAATAAATTTTAAACTTCAGAGTTTACTGTTATTAAACTAGAACACCTAAGCCCCATCTCGCCCAAGGTAGCCACCATCACTTATTCTTTTTAAATACGATCCTATTCCGTGTGAGACATGTGCTATGTTTTCATGGGTATTGAGTTCGTTTTCAAAACTCTTTGTATCTTTTTCTTTTATATAGCGTGTTCTTTATCAAGACCAAGAACACGCTATATAAAAGAAAAAGATAGAATGAGTTTTGAAAACGAACTCAATACCCATGAAAACATAACAATGGTCAAAAAGAACTTTTCTTCCCCTTCCTATTTTAAGGTTTTAAGTTAAAATAACAAACTTTATAATTTAAAAAAAAGAATCTACAATGCCTAATGTCAAGTAATTTTAAATTCGACTGTTCTTAAAGCTTTCGATATTTTAAAAAGGAATAAAATCAACAACTCCAAAAACTTGACGTTGACTTTGATTTTAAATTCCCAAATATTAATTTGGGCATATGGAAATGTTCCCAATAAAATTTTATTCACTATACTTGGTGAAGAGCTTATTTTTACAACAGAAAGAGAGTAAATCCAAGAAGTCGATATGTGAATTTTCAGCATTACAACCGTATAATTATATAAACCGATCAAGCAAAAATATCGTTTAAAAACTTTTAAAGTAATTAATGAGCCCTATACCTCAATTTCTAAAAGAAAAGGCAAAATGATTGACAAACCGTTTTTGATTTTGGCATGATTTGATAAGGACCAATTTTTTGTTCGCCGCGGCGTCTTTGTTCAATCGATCATAAAAACAAAAGAAAGTTTTAAGACGATTAATAATAGGGTTTATTCGATAAATTGAAGACACCTTTTAGTATTTTACGGTATACTTCAATTGGGGTAAGTACGTTTATGATTGAGTCAGTGGCGGGACATATTTGCGAAATACCTGTTATCGTGGTAATCGTGATAATTTGGGAAAAATAAGTTTTTTTCATTATGGATTCTTGCATCGTCTGCCATCTTAAATTAAAGGTGGCAATCAAATCTATTATTTAAAAAATCATCAAATATTCGCATACGGTTTTTTTACTGTAAACATTGTTAAGCCCTTTTTTATAAAATTATCTTTAAATCGGTGTATCTCTTAACCCTATAGGAGTTGTTTTTATATGAAAGATAAATTTCATAAAAAGCGCGTCGGCCATCATTAAACCGCTATTTAAAATGATATCGCCTTTAAAAATCAAAGTCTTTAAAAAACTGATAACTTTTGTAAAAAAGTGAAATTTTTGTGTACTGATTTTTTACATTAAACACAGCACAGAATTAGTACCCATTCTGAAAACGTTTCCAGTTATATAGCATGTAAACTTTGCATCAGTACTGAGGTTTGGAATTATTTTTTGGGGTGATTGTTCACAAATTGAAAAAGTATTTTTAATTCAAAAAAGGGCAGTGAGATTGCTGTTAAGTTTAAAATGGACCGAAACATGTAGAGGACGTTTCAAGCAATTAAACTTATTAACTTTGACGGGATTGTATATATTGGCATGTGTATTGTTTTTACTCAAACATAAATACCCATATAGAAATGTTGGTTATAAAAATGTTCCGAATATTCCAATAAATTTCATTTAAAAGTAAAGTTTTCGAATTTCTATTAAAACTTGAACCATACCAATACCAATGAATTATTTTCTTACAAGTATTTTTAGTGTATGTATTATACGTAGGTATTTATTGTAAAATGGTTTGACTAAATGTAAGCGTAATGGTGAAATTTTTATTTACAATTATATGTAATGTAGGATGTACAGCTATAAGAAATAAAATGACGAATTCTTATATTAGGAGTTATTTTAGTTTTTCGTTTTAATTTTCTTAATTTACTATGTTTGAATGTATATTGATCGAATAAAGATATATTTAATTTAATTTGATTTGAACTCCGATTTTTTTCTTTGTTAAAGAGTTTCTTCATAAATTACACGGTTTCGTAGAAAACATTAAAAAACATGTAAGAAAAGCTCGAAAAAAAGTAACGATAAAAAAAAAAGAATGTTGGAATACAAAAGTCAAAAACCCCAGATTTATTGATTCTAAGACAGCTATATCAGACATATATTAAAATTTGTTCTTCAAAAAGCGCTTCATAAATAAGAAAGTTATGATGTTTTGAATAATACCTACCCCTGTCGGTCATTTTTAATTCAATACGGCGGCGGCGGAGGAAGCTAGCGTCTCTCAGAGGGATTTTTTTTACAAACTACTCTAGGGGTAAACTAATATCTTTTAAAAATTTTCCTCCGGTACAATTTTTTCTTTTTTTTTGATAAACATACAACTTTAAAAAATATGTTAACCTGATCAGTTGGCTGGTGTCACGTAGCCACCACAAGTTTGAAAGTGTGGCAAAGATATCAAACATAAACCCCACAATCTAAAAACTATTGTTTTTAGAGTTTATTCATTCATAACCCCACTTTAGTTGTTTGTTGCATGGATCTGTTGTACGCCAAATATATGTCTTTTTTATAACATCGCGGGTTTTGCCATGCTAATAAAATGATCAAAAAATATATATCATTAAAAAAATATTAACTTTGCTTTCATTCAAACTTTGAGCAGCTTTAAGACCACCCAATTTGTATCCTAATGAGACAGTTTCACAAATGTAATTTGCAAAAAATTAAGTGGCTAAATTTCAATTATAGTGGCCACTCTTTTATTATGACATTTTTGTGGTTTTGGCCTAATTTGCTGTGATTTTATTTATTCAAGTAGGTACTTATTTAAGGCGATCGCGTTCTTTTTCGTTTTCTCTGGACTGTGGTGTACCCGAAAGCAAGAAAGTTAAAATATAATGCTTTCTGGCAGAATTTTTTCTTTTATAGTCCATTTTTGTTTGGCTACAAATTAAATATTTCAGCGCGATAGCTTGACCTATTAATCTATTCGACTTCTATATTTTTGGATTTGTTTCTTTGTACAATCTGTTTTTTTTTAAACAAGTGTTTTTCGTTTTTTTATTTGACCTTCCATCATAAAATTTGTACCTATGTCACAGAACTAGAAACCCTTTCTAGGTCTGTGACCTATGCCTTGCTTTTAAATCTAGCAGGGAGAGAGAAGGGAAGAAGTACAGGATGATTCACCATATTTTTCACCCCCCCCCTTTACCCTTGTATTGAAGCTGGAAAAAAGGTTTAACATAAAGAAGTTGCATAATTTTTGACATTAACGTCTTTATTTGAAATAGAATAAACACCCCGTATATTTTATTTTTAATTTAGTATGGCCTTTTTTTTCCTGGTATTCTAGAGGTCCCGGGTTCAAATCCTGATCGAAGAAAAAACTTTTTACCGATTTATTCCCTCACCCTTTGCCCCCTACGCCACAAATCTTTTCTGTAAATTTATTAGGGCGCTAAATTTTCCCTTCATTTTGTAAATATGTTTGGCTGAAATTATTAGTTCGAAATTCGACATCTGACACCTTCAATAAAACGCTATATGTCGTGTATCGTTGGTTGATAGATAAATAGAAATTTTGTACGACTAATAATCGTGAATGTGTACCTCCTTGTCTTTATAACATGTCTAGGTTTTTAAAGCCGCAGTAGGCTTCCAAGATCTCCCCACTACTAACCAATGAATCGGACGAAAGGATTTCCGAATAGCCAGTTAAAACCCCAGTTCCTCGGTAGCTCAGTTGGTAGAGCATTAGACTGGTATTCTAGAGGTCCCGGGTTCAAATCCTGTCGAGGAAAAACTTTTTTCCGATTTATTCCCTCACCCTTTGCCCCCTACGCCACAAATCTTTTCTATAGTTTAGGCGGTTCTTAGTTCAGCACATTACTCTTATGAGAAAGTATGTTTTCTTTTGCTAGAGAACCATCCAAAGAAAATCCAAAATATTACATATTTTTATTTAAAACAAAAAAGTTAATGTCAAAATTTGAGAGTTGCGATGACAGTTGCTAATTTTAAGTTTACAAAAAATACATACTCTAATAATACGCGGGATAAGGAGGGGGGGGGTATTCTGCATGATCGTATCGGATTGAACGTTATAATTTTGTACAAAAGGAACGTTTTGAAAGGCTTAAAATTTTGGCAAATTTAACAGCTATTATGGTTATTTCAAATCAAAAGAGTAGCTTGTCGGGGGACTTAAAATTAATTCATATTTTCTTTGTTCAAGGAATGTAATATCTATGGGAGGACCTATCAAAATTACTTTTTATAGAACAATAATTCGCAGTGGTTTCCCGCCCGCTCTACGGTACTTGATATTAATCTGAAATTTAAGTTTATGCTAAATAATTATGAGAAATAGCACTCTCTTCCAGTTGAATAATAATTTATTTTTTGCTTATCCTTTGTTTCTAAAAGCTTGTTAACCCTCAAAAGAGGGAGGAGTTTCTTTGTTAAATTAAGGGTTGGTGACCCGTGTCGATCCGTACAATCTCTGATCGTCTTCAGGTGCAAACTATAGTCCAATTTTTTCATGAGCGTACTGACGTAATTTTTTTGGACCTCTATTTGATACACAAAATATTTCATATCGTTGATTCTTTCAACTGTTACTTCAAATTGACAACAACAAATTATTTGAAATTAACTCTGTGTTTCGAACTTCCATTGTCTATATTTTATTTATACACGACGTTTCGATCAGTACAATCTCTGATCGTCTTCAGGTGCAAACTACAATCAATTCCTAAGGCTACGTACTTATATACTGTGAGAAATCACTCAACCTTGAAGTTTAAGAAGTTGGCTCCGCCCAAGGAGGGGCTTCCAAATATTTGAGATTTCAACATTTTGTTTACTGAAAATACCTGATTTCGTTATTTCACCTTTTTGGGTATTCGTCTGATGTTCCTTAAGCCTAACAGATAGTGGTCTTTTAGTTTCGCCTATGTATGATTCACCACACTCACAAGGAACTTGGTAAATGCATTCCTTATTTTGTTTATTCTCCGGTTTTGTTTTACTAAGAAGGCTTCGAATTGTATTACTCGATTTAAAAGCTGTTTTTATATTAAAGTTTTTTGCTACTCTTCGAATTTTTTCTGATACTCCTTTAACGTATGGAATTGTAAGGAATGCATTTTCCTGGTTTTGGTCTTATAATCTCTGTCCTGTTAGTTGAAATTTAGAAATAGTATCTGTTATAAGTTTAAGGCTATAACCATTCTGCTGCAGATCCTTCTTAATGTTTCTTATTTCGATTTCCAAGTCATGAGAATTGTTACAAATTTGAACGGCTCTGTTATACAAAGTTTTATTATGCCTCGTTTGGTTGTAGCAGAATGATTTGTCCCTTGATTTGAATATTGTCTTGTGTGAGTGGGTTTGCGATAGACCGTTCTTTCGATTGATTGCGTCGGATCTTTTGGGAGAAATTTATAGTTTCCTTTAGCAAGTACGTCTTCAACTTTCTGGTCCCTCTTCAACTTCAACTGGTTAAATTCACAATGGAGTTGGAGCAAAATTGTCAAATTCCTTTTCTTGATGTACTTGTCACACGAGTAGAAAGCGACATCAGAACAACAGTCTATCGCAAACCCACTCACACAGGACACTATTTAAATGAAGGTTCAAATCATTCTGCTACAACCAAACGAGGCATAATCAAAACTTTGTATATCAGAGCCGTTCAAATTTGTAACAATTCTCATGACTTGGAAATCGAAATAAGAAATATTAAGAAGTATCTGCAGCAGAATGGTTACAGCCTTAAACTTATAACAGATACTATTTCTAAATTTCAACAAACAGGACAGAGATTACAAGACCAAAACCAGGAAAATGCATTCCTTACAATTCTATATGTTAAAGGTGTATCAGAGAAAATTCGAAGAATAGCGAAAAACTTTAATATAAAAACAGCTTTTAAATTGCGTAATACAATTCGAAGCCTTCTTAGTAAAACAAAACCGGAGAATAAACAAAATAAGGAATGCATTTACCAAGTTCCTTGTGAGTGTGGTGAATCATACATAGGCGAAACTAAAAGACCACTATCTGTTAGGCTTAAGGAACATTAGACAAATACCCAAAAAGCAAAGGTTTTGCACAAAGTTTCACACTGGAAGAAAGGAAAATTCCTTGAAGCTGCCTTTATTGGGCAGAATCAGGGTATTTTCAGTAAACCAACTGTTGAAATCTCAAATATTTGGAAGCCCCTCCTTGGGCGGAGCCAACTTCTTAAACTTCAAGGTTGAGTGATTTCTCATAGTATATAAGTACGTAGCCTTAGGAATTGATTGTAGTTTGCACCTGAAGACGATCAGAGATTGTACTGATCGAAACGTCGTGTATAAATAAAATATAGATAATGGAAGTCCGAAACACAGAGTTAATTTCAAACATATTATTGTCTTAAACTTTCAAACAACAAATTATTTGACATGTGAACTGATGACAACAAAGAAATACGTTTTCAGAGGAAAAAATGACGTCACTTCGTTCATCAAAAAATTGGATTATACAATCTATTTCTAACGCTACGTATTTATATACTATGGGAAATCACTCAACCGTGAAGTTCAAGAAATTGACTGCGCCCAAAAAGGGGCTTGCAAATATTTGGAATTTCAACACTTGGTTTACCGAAAATACTCTGATTCTGCCCCATAAAGGCAGCTTCAAGGAATTTTCGTTTCTTCCAGTGTGACTCCTTGTGCAAAACCTTTGCTTCTATCCACTTCATTCGGCATTATTTTGACCATGCATGTTCGGCGGTTCCTGATTTCTTTGTTTCACCTTTTTGGGTATTCTTCAGATTTTTCTTAAGTCTAACAAATAGTGGTCTTTTTGTTCCGCCCATGTATGACTCACCACACTCACAAGGAACTTGGTAAATGCATTCCTTATTTTGTTTGCTCTCCGGTTTTGTTTTACTAAGAAGGCTACAAATTGTATTATTAGATTTAAAAGCTGTTGTAATATTAAAGTTGTTTGCCACTTTTCTAATTTTCTCTGATACTCCTTTAATATATGGAATTGTAAGCATTTGCCTAGTTTTGGTCTTTGCATATCTGTCCTGTTTGCTGAAATTTAGAAGTATCTGTTATAAGGTTAAGGCTGTAACCATTCTGTTGCAGATCTTCTTTCTTATTTCGATTTCCAAGTCATGAGAATTGAACGGCTCTGTTATACAAAGTTCTTATTATGCCTGGTTTGGTTGTAGCAGGATGACTTGAACCTTGATTTAAATATTGTCCTGTGTAATTAATTGAGTTTAGGATAGACTATTGTCCTGATGTCGCTTCCTACTCGTTTGACAAGTACATCAAGAAAATGAATTTGACGATTTTGCTCCATCTCTTGTGAATTTAATGGTGGGTCTTATGTTATTTAAGTGGTGAAGAAACTTTGAAAATTGTTGGTCATTCCCGGTCCAGACAATAAAAGTATCATCAGCCGGAGCTTAGGTTTATATGTTGCGGTATCAACCCCGAGAGATTCGAACCATTCCATGCAAATATTAGCCACTACTGGCGAAAGCGATGAACCCATTGGCAGACCGTCATCCTGAGCATAAAACCTATCTTTCACCTGAAAGTAAGAGATATGTAGACAGCACTCCAACAACTCTATCACTCCTTTCAGCGGCAGGCTGGTACGTTCATCAAGGGATTCGTCATCAACCAGTCTCTGTCTAATAATATTTAGCGATAATATTGGACATATATAGACTTTCGACATCAAAACTGTCAAATCTATCCTCGGGTCCTAAAACAAAGGATTTAAAAATATTAACAAAATGGTTGGAATTTCCTACAAATGAAGCGGTCTTACCTGCAAAAGGTTGAATAATTTTAAAAGGTATTTAGACAGATTGCTTGTTGGATAATTTTTGGAACTTACGCCCAATTACAAGTTCCAGACAACTTCACGTTTGAGTGATTTCCCATAGTATATATGAAAGTAGCCTTAGGAATAGATTAGTTTGCACCTGAAGACGATCAGAGATTGTACTGACCGAAACGTCGTGTATAAATAAAATATAGACAATGGAAGTCCGAAACATAGAGTTAATTTCAAATATTCTGTTATATTATTGCAGTTTTAAGAACCAAGGTTGTGTATAATAATGGTAACACAACAAATCTCCCGTGAAAAGGAAGAACCTAGTAAAGTCACTTACTAGGTTTTTGCTCCGTATCTTTTTTTGAGAAGGTATTAACGTCCTCTATCGATTGGTATAAAAATTTCTAAAAAATTCAAATTATTAAGAAATTTATCGGGAATGGAAAAACCTAGTAAGTCGCCAATTTTTACAAATTCAGTAGGAAAAACCTAGCAACCCACTATTCCGATGGATAAACCTAGCATGATATTAAGACTTCAGATGGAAAAACGTAGTAATTACCTTTACTAGGATTTTCCTGCAATTTCTTTGATAAAATCACTTTGACTTAATTTGGAAGAACCTAGCATGTAACTCTGCTATATAAACACAAAGATAGTAGAGTATTCCACTAGGTTTTTCCAAACGAAGACTGCCACACATGCGTTTAGCGGGAAGCGCGAAAGTCACTTGCTACGTTTTTCCAAAGCATTGTTTTAAACTACCCGAGTTCAGTACTGTGGTGGTGATCAAATAGAAAGGTCTTACTGTGCTATTTTTATTTAATCGAAAAAGTTGAAAATGTCTAAAAGAAATGAATATATTGTGGCCCTAGCTGTTAAGGAAAAAGTCGTTATTGTACAGGAGCCAGGAGACCTTAAAGTTCGGTAAGTAAAGCACCTAACCTAACTAAGCTGAGTTTCTACAGCAAAATAAAAATTACAATAAAAATGAGCCAATCAACACTAAGCCCCTGGTCACATTCATGCCAACAATGTCTGCTGCATTTTTACTTTATTTTTTATTGCTTTATCGTATTATAGAGATGGCCAGAAATCCGACCTCCACTTTTTTTCAGCAAATATCGGCATTCTATCAAAATAAATATATCAGTGGCAAACAACTACTACCCTGCGAATAATTGTTGACATGGAATTCCACATGACACAGAATCGGGCCACTATAATAGGATTTTGATTTTTATTTGCCTGTATAAACCAAGCTTAAATATATCTTTAAGGGTGAATTTGAATAAAAAATGCGCTTCTTCCAATTAGTTAATCTAAAAAACTGTTAATCAAATTTGTATTAAATTTTGTAGGGTGAAAGTTAAAAGCATTATCCCGAAACGATTCACGTGATTTTGAATAATTTTAATTTTTTTATCCGTATCCAAAAAATGTTTAATTCACGGTAAAAATTATAGATTATTTAAAAAAAAAATAAAATCAATATATATATATATATATATTTTTGAAAAACCACGCGAATGGACTGTGAGGGATACCAGAAGCCTCCGCTCAAAATTTTGTTAATTTTTGATGTGAGGTTTATCTGTTTAACTAAACTAACTGTTTTTAGGATTCAAATTCACTCTTAAGTCGGGAGGTATGTTACATTCCCGTAAATTTTTAAAGTGTACGGTATAAATGCCGCTTTATTGAAATAATATACAAAATACGTCTGTTTTAAAAATGTATGAGATGTTCTGATGAAAAATAAAGATCTTCTAGAATCTTACATAATGATCAGTAGAGTGGTAAAATCTACTCAAAAAAAATGTACGTTAGATAACCTAATAATACCACTCAGATATCAAGCCTTATGATATTTCCAGATGTGACTTCTGTCAACGTCTTGGGTCTAGTGATGGGCACTGTAAGTTTTTTATCTGAATATGCACCTATATTATATCAAATTTTATAACTAGGTAGTATTACTTATTACGTATTAGACCACGTGTTTATTTTGTATTTTATTATGAGAATCCTGAACATTAGAACATATATAACATTATCTCTTGACTGCTATTTTATCAGGCCCTTAGCAAAACAATATTTTGATTTCTTTTTATATAGTTATAAGGAACTGGCATCGTTAGGAGAGAAACAAAAACCAGACATCAGTAAAAGTCCTACGGATGTTTGTGATCCAGAAAACGAAGAAAGTGTTGTAGATGTTGAGTCCAATCTCAATAATTCAGGAAATGATATATTTATACAACCACCAAATTCTCCCGATATTGAAAATAACCCCTCTGAGGAAAAAGAAAAGGTGTTTACCGAACTAAAATCTCTAGTTCTAGTTAGCGAAACCGAGTACCCATACAAAGAATGATGTTCTGAAGCACAATTGGAATCTTTGTCAAACCGAAACGTTTTTCTGACTGAAGAAAGTAAAACGATTTTTGTTGGCGGCAGGTAAGAATATGGTCGTATTTTTTTAAAACAATTGTTTGTAAAAAATTATTTTGTTTTAGCATACAAACCGAATGTGCCTACGATTATACTACTGATTTGAATGGGGTACAGCAGTGGGGCCATTACGAAGGTTGGTAATGGAAAAACTAGGAACAGCTTTGTAGAATTGTCTTTATTAGTCAATTTTTATTTTTGTGTGTAAATTGTATGTGATTCCTCTGAAACCGGAAGCCAAACATAAAAATTGACTGTGGGAAAATAAAGACATTCTACAAAACTGTTCCTAGTTATTCTATCACTCCACATGGATACTTTAGAAGATTGGTAATGGAAAATCTAATAAATTTGTTGTTATTAACTCTAAAAAACTATTTCAGATGAAACATTTGAAGATGATTCCGACGCTGATCCCGACTACGAGCCAGAAGATGAACGATTATCACTCAAAAAGAGGAAGAAAAAAGTATTAGAAAGGCATTTTGCAAAAGAAGGTACGAGACGTCATTAGCTTATCTATACATTACATGTTCCTGATGAGTTTTATTTTAGATATGGAAGAACAAAAAGAGAGTAATAAGGAGCAGGAGAGTGAATTAGATATAGATGATGATGGAACTGAAAAAGAAAATAAAAATGGTAAAACTTTTATGATCAAGGAACGCATACTGAGGTTTATTTATATTTTCTATTCTGGTTTTAGATGGCCAAGAGACAAAAAAGAAAATACAAAAGAACAAACGAGCCAGAACTGAAAAAGAGCAGATAGGAAAACACTTAGAAAAATATAAGCTGTTAAATCCATGCAACTGTAAGAAAAAATGCGGAGAAAATTTTAATGAGAAAAGGCGACAGGACATTCTGAAGTCATTTTGGAGCATGACATTTGGAGAGAGAAGGCAGTATTTTAGTGCTAGAATAAAATTTGAGGCTATTAAAAGACGTCATATAAATAGTGACAATAAAAGGCAGTGTTGTCTTAATTACTCTTTGGTCAACGATGATGGATTGGAAATAAATGTTTGCAAACAAATATTTTTACACACTCAGGGTATGAAGACGGATGCTATGATAACAGAATAAAAAAAAAATATAAGGAATCAAACGGTTTAAAGTTAGTTGAAGACAGGCGTGGATTTGCTGCTCCACATAACAAAAAAGATCCATTTCCTATCAGGGACCATATTGAATCTTTCAAACCTCAAATTTTACATTACAAATTAGAACATGCTCCACACAGAAGATACTTGCCACAAGATTTAAGTATATCATCAATGTGGAAAAACTACTGCGAAAATATCGAAAAAATCAGCTACGATAGATACAGATGCAAATTTAATTTGCTAAATATTGGTTTTGATCAACCAAATCAAGATGAATGCGACAATTGCGCACAGCACAAACAGCATAAAATGATTTGTAGTAGTGATACCTGTGACCAATGTACTAATTTTAATATTCATCATAGAGCCTATGTTGAAGCTAGACAAGCATACGAACTTGAAAATACACAAGATCATCTAGAATTTATTCCGCTGACATGCAAAAGGTATTACTTCTACCAAAATTAACTCTGAAGTCGTCAGTATTTGTAAGCAAGTTAGTTATTTTTAACGAAACTTTTGCGTCTTTGATGAAAGACGATATTAATATTTGCGTGCTGTGGCATGAGGCCATAAGTGGACGCACTGCGGAAGATGTTTCATCGGCGTATTGTGCCATCATTCAGGCAGCATCCGCAGAAGTTAAAGATTACATATTTTGGTGCGACAATTGCAGCGCCAAAATAAAAATTGGAAGCTGTTTCTGCATTTGTTATTATGGTTAATTCTGACTGGGGTCCTGAGACAATATCTCTAAAATATTTCGAGCCGGGCCATTCTTACATGAAAGCCGATAGCTTACATGGAAATATTGGCAAAGCATGGAAAAGAAAATCAAACATATATGATTTCAATGAATTAAACGAACTAATACTAAAGTGTTCTGGAAAAAATGAAACTCTAATCATGAGATACGATGATTTTTACAGCTTTAAAGACGGCGCCAGACAAAAAAAGAAGGACGAGAATGCATTCCCCAGTCTTAATTCAATTAAAGTTGTGCAGTTTCGCAAAAACTCAAAAGAGATGTTTTATAAAAAATCACATTGTGACGATGAATTTATCCCGTTCGCTTTCTTAAAGCCTAAATTTTGTATTGAGATGCCACTGAGCAAAATACAAGATCGCGGGGTAAATCCCAAGAAAAAGGACAAGATAATAAAAGACTTGGTGCCTTCAATGCCGAAGCAAAAAAGATTATTTTGGGAAAAACTGTCAGTGTGCGAAAATTCAAGCGACCTTTTAAACAATCGAATACAATTTTTTGTTTTCTACTTTTTAGGTTTAAAATGTTTTATAAGTTTGCTAATTTTTATTTGAGTTTCTCGCAATCAAAACACGACATTTTAAGTTTAATGGCAATATATTTTTTGTTAGATTACCGTGAATTAAAATATAATATTTAAATATATGCATTTAATTTTTTTTAAAGTCCACAAGCAGAAGTAACTATTATTATTTAAGTGGTAGCTAGATACCTTACTAGGTTTTTCCTCTATAAAATGTAAGAAAAAAGTATACTATATGTTATCTTACTAGGTTTTTCCCCAGTAAATTATGGGAAGATAATTAGTAAATGACTCTACTAGGTTTTTCCGAAATATAGTTGGAAGCTTGCTTTAAAAAAAAACTTTTAAGTGACATAAAACTATAAAAAAAACTTTTTAGAAAATGATTCAAACAGACAATGATCCAAAATTTACTTTTATAAAAATTCAGCAACTTTCTTAAAAATATTGCTTGTCGTAATAAATTGGCAAGTGTTTTCACTTGTTTTGCTTCTCCTGAAAAGTAGTCAAAAATCAGTTACTAGGTTTTTCCTTTTTACGGGAGAAATGTAAAAACAATATTTGGAATATTTTGAATTCTAGACTTAAAGAACGCCTATAGAGATGAAACATGATATTCCAAAAAAGTTACACCCTAACCTATTGATAAAATTTGGATTTAATTACACCCCTTACCCCGCCCACAAAGCGAAAGCCAGGGCTTTAGATCTTTTGTAATTTCGTTGACCTACCGCGGCGTATTTGACATTAATAAATACGAAAACTGATAGAAAACAATTGAGATGTTGATTTTTGGCGAAAAAGTAAACTCATATTCAGAGCAGTGACTTTAATTGACAAATCAAAAACGTCGTAACACACAACGGCGGTAACCTGCTGTGCAATAGATATACAAACGCATTCGTGTTATATGATTATATTTGCAAAAATACATCACGTGTTGGGAGGAAGTTGATTCACTAGTCACTCTCAATCCAGACATCATTTAACACCATCGTACACTCTGACTTCCAACTCTGAATCAGTCACAAATAGGCATCGTTCCGCATGGTATTTATTATAAGTCACCTGATACGAGTTCGTCCTGGCGTGTTAATCTTTCTAATAGGAATATGCTCCTAAGACAATTAAAAGAAGAAGTTAAACTTCCAAATCAGTTACATCAACCGAAAAAAAATCTTTTCGGTTGATGTAACTGATTTGGAAGTTTAACATCACGTGTTATCGTACATTATTAAGTGGTCGTGGATAAAAGCAAATATTTAAAAAGAGGAGGCGGCTGGGTTAAATTGAGGGGTTAGTAGTAGTAGTAGGAGGTGAAGTTAATGACGAGGTTTGAAAAGAGGGGGGGAGTGAGGCTCAAAAAGTAGTGAAAATAGCGTAATTTTATTATGAAAAAACCGCTGTTTTTCGGACCTAAAATTGTAGATTAAAGGTTGGGTCTTTGTCAGATGACGTATATAATAAGCAGTAACATAACAGTGTATGCAAACGGAGCCTCACCTCCTAAGCTATTGATAAGATTTTGTTTTAATTACACTCTTTACCCCGCCCAGAAGGCGAAAGCAATAGTGCTCTAAATCTTTTGTAATTTAGTTGACCTGCCTCGGCATATTTGTGAGGAATAAATATGGGAACTGGTGGAAAATAATTAAGTTGTTTGTTTTTGGCGAATTAGTTACACCCTTAATAGAGTTAATTACGGGTTTCCGGCATTCGCGTCTTTTGTTCCAAGGATTAGATTTGGTGAATTATAATTTTATTATGCTGTAAAAAAGTGCTGTTTGTTAGTAAAAAAACCTAAAATGCTTGAAAAATAAAAATGGATTAAATTAACAATAAAATGCAAGAAATAAATAAAATTGTGAAGCTCAAAACAAAATTTAACAATAAAAAATTTCCTCTAAACAAAGTTTCAACGCTGAAGTGTACAAAAATGTACCCTTTGGCTTCTACCTCTTCACATTTTTTATTTTTTTTATTTTCTCCGACACGTGCAGCTTCTTCTGATTTTGTTGATGTTTTGTCGAGATAAGATAATGCAAAAGTATCTCTGCAAGTGGCGTCTCAAATTAGGGATTTTCCTCGGAAACAAGGAAAGACCATCCACTCGCTTTCCATCTCCCCTGCACATACCAGGAAGTTCAAGCACTGAGGGTATTCCTCCAGATACACGAGCTCTTCTGATAATGTTCTTGAGCAACCCATGGCGAGACGAACAACCGGCACTTTTGTAGCAGCTTAAGGCATGGTGCCCATAAATGTCTACAGTTTTTCCGCAAGTGCAGTCGCGCATCTTGCACAGAGGCTAACCCAAACGTAAAGAGATGGAAATATGAAAGATGGAATCATCCAAAAGATTCCCTAGTGCAGATGAAGGTAGAGCCTGTAGCCAAGCGTTGCTCTGGGGTCCTTGCAGAGCTAGAAGCCTAGCATGATCTTTGGGATCACTGGATGAATTAAAAATTGCTTCGAATTTAGAACGGCAAATTATATTATCAAAATCTTTTTGGCGATTGAGATTATTGAAAGGAATATTATTGGTACTAGAAATGGAATTAAAAAAATAAAAAGCTTCACATTTTATTATGCTGATATATGCGTCAATACGTTTAAATTTCTGGATACTTTTGACAATCGAAAGCCCGAGTTTAGAAGGAATTTTAGGAACAAAAGTCAAAGTTTACGAAATATTTTCAGTGAGTTTTTGAGTACTAAATGAAATAATTTTTAGTTCATTTTCATTCCTAAAAACAAAATGTTCTCTATACAAGCATGGGTGGCAGCAGAAAAACCGATTGATAGATATTAAGACAAAAATGCTAGGAAGCATGTATAATTTACCATACAAGTGATTCTATTTTGACTGCACAAAAGTTTTAGGCAAATGAACAAAGCTGTACTTTTTAAAGATGAGATATACGGGCTGAAAAAAATAGGCGGGATTTGCGCCTTTTGATGTTTCCCCTAAACTGCTAAAAACAGCAGCAAATTTTTCGCTTATTTGCTAACTTCAAGTCGTGCGCGGTTACTGTATATTGCGAGCTTTTAAGAAGCTTCCACGCCGAGAGCGGAGTCCCAGTGCCCTTATTCTCGAACTGATAGAAATTCTGCTCCCAGGGAGTCAAATTCTCATTTTATTGGTCTTGACTAAGAGAATTACTTCCGATCAATATCGGGCAAAAGTGAGAGAAATCGATTTGAACCGAAGATTTTGACTCCCCGGGAGCAGAATTTCTATCATTTGAAGAATAAGGGCCCAGATAATAAATAAGAGGACTTCGCATAACTTCTGATATTGGCATTATAGTTTCACGTCCAATTTAAAAGTAAATCAAAATAAACAAATAACATAACCTTACAACGGCAAAACGCCGCTTTTTTTGGTCTGGGGTTCGAAAGATGATGATCCATTCGATTAAGTTAATTGTCTAAGAGACTCGAAAAAGTGACGGTAAAGAACGAGGAACAAACAAACAACGGAAAAATGCAGATACATTTTAATTTGGAGCCAAACAACATATTTTTTAAATGACCAATGAAAGCATTACATTTCAAAAAAATTAAAATTTTCTGCTACCCGCCATCCTATTTTTTCAGCAAGTCTAGTCTCACGTGAAGACATTAAGACACACAAAAAATATATTTTTCTTTTTTATAGAGGTTACGTTGGCAAAAAAGATTTAACACGCAGCCCTTCATCGAAAGATAAACCTATTTTTATTTTATTTTATATTAGTTATTTTACCAATTTCAAAAATTTAAGATGGCGTATTAAAAATCAGGTTGGTTAAAAAGGAGCTGCAACTTTTATTTTCCACCTCTGTATTTCTTCTTAGTAAAATAAGATAACTGATGACATTTTACATTAAGATACCACCCATTAAAAATCGGTTAATTTAAAAAAAGGTTACAATAACTAAAAATCCCTACTAGAGAGCCAGAAATTTTTATTAACCAAAGTAATAAATTAAATATTTACCTAATTTTCAAATTTAAGAGTGAATTTAAATCCTTAAAATAGTTCGTTTACTTAAACAGATAAATCGCACATCAAAAATTAACAAAATTTTGCACAGCGGAGGCTTCTGGTATCCCCCACAGACCATTTTTATTACTTTTTAAAAATAATCGATAATTTCTAGGATACGTAAAGTTATGTAAAAAACTTAAAATTATGCAAAATCCGTGAACTGGTTCCTAGATAATGCCTTCTTTCACCGTACAAAATTTGATAGAAATTTGATTAACAGTTTTCTAGATTAAGTAATTGGAAAGAGCGCATTTTTTATTCAAATTCACCCTTAAGGGATAAATTATTAGAAAATCAAACAGTCCAAAATTTTTTTGAATTTGAGAATCGGCGTATAGTAATTCGATTTTTCAGAGATACGTCATTTAATGTCAAATGTCATTAGCTCCTGTAGTTATACAGAGTGAACAAAAAAAATTATTTCTTTTTTGAAAGACTTATTATTTATTTATGGTCAAAAAATAGGAAATTCTGTTTTTTTTTGCCTTTTTAAAAAGAATCAATCAAAGCAAATTGAGCTGACGTAACTATTGTGTATGTGAATAGAATTTTGTCAGTGGTACTTCGTTAAACGTGAAATGTCATGCGCTTTCCTTTTCTCATAACAAAATTTACAGGGCAGTTAAAAAAAAAGCTTATTTTTTCAAGACGTATTATTAGATTTTTTCCGCCGTTTTGGATTTTAGAAATTTGACATCTACGGTAAAAAAATTATTTTTTTTTTATCACGGGCGCAAAAAAACATTTCTGTCCGTTTCTTACCCAAAATCGATAAGAAATAGCGGAAAATAATAATTATTCTTGCCTAAAAATTAAGCCATTTCGGCCAGTTTTCACCATGAAAAAATCACTTAAAAACGTCGTCAAAATATCAAACTGTCAAAGAAGAAATGTCGCACCAATGAACGTCACCGAGTAAAAAGGCACTATACTTGATTTATAGTGTAAAGATGGTGTGGTGTTGAACGAAGAGCACTTCTCCTCTTCGTTCGAGATTTTTAAAAAGATTTTCCTGGTTTTCTTGGATTTTTTGATAAAGGTATTTAAAAAAAAATAGTGTTAACAACTCGCGACTAAACTGCGCTTTTTTACTCGCGTTTTTAAATACCTCAGTGCGCTCGTTATTTAAACCAACGCTTGTAAAAAAAAGCACTTTTTTAGCCATTATTTGTGAAAACTACTATTAATAGCAGATAATCTTTTTTTCTGTCTGTGACTCTAGCTCAGAAAATGTCGAAGTGACGTTCAAAACGGGTCGCGTTATATCCATACTTTTTGGAGTCAAATAAACATCATAATTGACTGAACTTTAAATGGAAGGCATATTTTGTAAAAAGTAAGACACGGCTCGGAGCACTTTTACGAATTGGTAGTCGTAGAAACAAATTTTAGCTCATTCGGCAAAAAATCAAAAAAGTGCTTCAAGCCGTGTCTTAGATTTACAAAATGTGCGCTCCATTCAAAGTTCAATCAATTCTGATGTTTATTTGACTCCAAAAAGTATGGGTCATGTCACTTCGACATTTTCTGAGCAAAGGTCACTGACCGAAAAAAAAAGAATCTCTACTCTTAACTTTTCAAAAGGCTAAAAAATTATAAAAATGGGTAAAGTTCATGATTTTAAGACCCACTTTATATTTTTTTCCTGATGCCAAATTCAATCTCCAAGATAATTAATTTTCTATAAAATACCATTGTTATCAAAAAATAGTTTTCTTTTTAGCTACCGAAGCAGTAGCATTGAACCATATATCACAATAACCAAATCTATTAAAAACCACAACTTTTTAATAATCGCCGACAAAAAAAAACTATTTTTATTGTAGAAAAAAGAAAATCATTAGCTTATTCTATTTGCGTGCGGATTATATCTTACCCCACGCAGGGTGCAAGAGGGTGGCCCTTTCTGATCTTTGCAGTTTTGTATAAAAGAACCCTACTAGTTTGTATCTAATTCGATATAAAAGGATCTACGTTTGATATCAGTCAAATTGTAAAAGTATTCACAACTTGATACTTTTATTTCTTATATTATCAGAGGGTGTTTTTTAAAAGCGATCTTGTACGGTTGGCAATCATTATTAAAAAAGTTAATTGCTTACACAGGAAACCCAGTTTAGATAAATTGGGTGCCAAAATTAAAAGATTTCTTTTAATTTGACTTGCATTTTCAAAAAACACGCTGCAATGCGAAGTAAAATTAAAAAAAAAATAAATGGAACAATTCGAGCAGTTTTTGTTCCGTTTTCTTTTTGTCGGTCTAAAGGTGGGAGATAATAGGGGAAGGGAGACGAGAAAAAGAGCTGCCCTTTCCATCAAAGTGTCACGTTAAAAAAAACTAGAAAAATAATTCCTGTCATGTGTAAGTTTCGCTGACCAATTACCAATTTCCCAGCTTAGTTTAAGAAGCATGGAGAAAAAATGGGGATTTTTTTTAATGATTGATAACCGCGTCGATAACGATATACCGAAGCAGGTTTTTTTTTTAGTTCATTACGACCAGGCTTTCAATATCTAATGGAGAGTCCAGACGCATAATAAAAGCCTGCACGTAAAGAATTTTTTCTACTACTTTCTTCGAAAATGGCATTTTTTACCCGAAAAATAGGGAAGAAAATGGCGCTTTGCTGGAGACAGGGAGGAAAAAAAATTTCCTCCCGGTCAGCAGGGAGGAAAATTTTTCCTTCCCGTACCGTATCTGAACTTATTGAATGATAAATATGCAACATCTTCCGTAATGTTCTTTCTCCATCCAAATTTTAAACCACTGATATATTTGTTGTTATCTCTCGGAAGATTTATTTGGTAGTAGTTCCAGTGACACTATCTTTGCTTTTTGGTGGAATACCATCGTCATCTTGCGAATTCGAAAAATTCATTTTTCTTTCAGAAAGGAGCAGCTTAGCGTTTGTAAAGAGAACATTAATTCCTGCTACCATAGCAACGCCAGGCACTTTGATTTTATTGTTGTTTTAGTGTCACTGAATTTTAATAAAATACGGGGGTTGTTTCAACAGTTTTTTAATAATTACAAAAGGCAGTAGAAAAAATTAAATACATGCCTCTAGAGTAAAATGCATTTCCTCCCTTGGTAGGTAAATAACTATTTTTATTACGGATCCAAAATTTACGTTAAAAAAAATAACACAGTTTTCTTTGACAGCTGGCAGGTAGTACAAATAAAACGAACCAATCAAAGATAATTTCAAGTAAATAACAAAAAATTAGTACTGAATTAGTTGAGTTAAACTTTTAGAGGGATAGTTTTGATAGTTAGTTAGTTATCTTTATTGCTATCAAGTCATTACAAA
This sequence comes from Oxystoma pomonae, assembly GCA_963921995.1. Classification (NCBI taxonomy): domain Eukaryota; kingdom Metazoa; phylum Arthropoda; class Insecta; order Coleoptera; family Brentidae; genus Oxystoma; species Oxystoma pomonae. The sequence continues at coordinate 31,936,007 of OY998172.1, forward strand.
AATGCAAAAGCAACGTCACAAAATAGAAGTTGAGTTCCTTAAGGGTAAAATGTCAATTAAAAAAAAATATATTAGGTAACTTAATGGATATTAATGGAACATATAGCAAGTATATAAAGAAATCAAATATTAAAAACTAATAGATACATAATTATGGGTAAAAAGCAGATTCTAACAGTCAACATTAAACAAACAGACAGATTAAAAATTTGCATGGGAGGATGCTTTTGTATTTTGAGAACAGAAGGGATAATCCACTTGCTTCTGAAGCTGAGGTACCAGCTTGGCATCAATTTTAATAAAATTCAACGAATTACGTAGATCTGTAGATATGCTATTAGTAGTTTTGAAAATGTGGGAATGGAAACAGATACTTTGTCAACATATCAAGATAGCAACTATGGACACACATTCTTGTAAAAGATATTTTTTTCAGAAAACAAGCACTACCGAAAATACCGATTTTCTCTCAAAGAAACACTTCGAAAGGGACAATGTTTTGTGTCATAAATTTCAGATGTTAGATGCGCCCATTTTTCACCTGTTCTCTAACTTTGTCAAAGGTTTTTAGATAAAATCTCTCACTTTTTTCATGTATTTATGATAATGGGAGCGTTGACAACTGTGACAATTTGTAATTAGTAACTTTTAGGCAAATGTTGCGGTCGTAAATTTATATTTTTGACATTTTATGTTAAGTAGGCTAAGGATAACTTGTCAAGTGCATGTGCTTGCCATATAACTATGATATGCAGCTGGAGGACATGCATAAGCTCCTTAAATGTGGTAGGTTTTTTACATGTAAATTAACGTAATTTAAAAATAAAATATAAAAAATTTCTTACATTTTCGTAATCTGCATTACACCAATAAGCTTTTGTTTTTTGTTTTGTTTAAAATAGAAAACAAGATATTAAACTTTATTTTTTGATTTCACTTTAAGTTTTTAATTTCTATAAGGTAATCTAAAATTGAAAAACCTCAAACGAATCTTTTTTCCCTACGACCACATATGAAAATGATGGATTTCACACGATTGGAATTATTAGAAAACGGTTAATTTCACCCGTATGCTGAAATTTTTCCGAACATGTGTGGAAAAGTGTACGATGACGTTAACTGTCACCATACTTTTCCACACATGTGCTAAGAAGCTGTTTCATTTGATTTGTGCAAAATCAAAGACCAATTTTTACAAAAATTGGTGCAATTCGTAGGAAAAATTACACAATAATAAAAATAATACACTCGCGTGTTGTGTCACTCGACTGGCGCCTCGTTCACGCTCGTCTGAAATTTGTCACTTTCTTCTCTTGTTATGTGATATACTATTTGATTCTAAATTTTATTATACTCACCCAATAACTTGTTAGCTACTATCGACGCACAAAACTGTCAAATGTTAATTTTTTGAAGTCAGTCAATTGTATCCACAAAAGTTTTTGAAAGAATAATTTTATTCCTTTGATAACCGCAGTAGAGTTTCTGCCGAAACGTCAGATAAGTACTTAGATTTTAGTTAGGATCTGCAAGTGTGTAGGCATTATTTATTTTTATTTAAAAACCACTCACAAAGGAACAAAAATTTTTAGTCGCGAAAACCCTAAAATAGTAGTTTTAACAACTAGTGGCTAAAATAGTGCCTTTTTTTGCAAGCGTTGGTTTAAATAACGAGCGCAGCGAGGTATTTAAAAACGCGAGTAAAAACTCAGTTTGGCCGCGAGTTGTTAACACTATTTTTTTTAATACCTATCAAAAAATCCAAGAAAAACAGGAAAATACTTTTAAAAATCTAGAACGAAGAGCACTTCTTGGAACACACCATTTTTACACTATAAATCAAGGCGGCTAGTAAATAAAATAACAATGGTGGTTTCCATGGCGATGTGCCTTTTTATTCGGTGACGTTCACTGTTGCGACATTTTAATCGTTGACAGTTTGATATTTTGACGATGTTTTTAAATGATTTTTTCGTAAATACTTAATTTTTAGACAAGAATAATTAGATTTTTTCAATATTACTATTTTCCGCTATTTCTCTTTAATTTTGGGTAAAAAACGAACCAAAATCTTTTTTTGCACCCGTGATCAAAAAAAAAAAAGTTTTTTTGCATCGGTAACCAAAAAAGCCATGCTTTAGTTATATGCAGACAGTTACTAAAATCATGTTTTTGATGAAGGTATAAAAAAAGTAGTTTCAGTATTTTTTATATAGAAAATTTACTTTCAAAAAGTTTCAACTTTTTTGTCCATAAGGTCGACTTTCCTATTGGACAATGTTTTAACAGAGGTTTTATAAATATATTTTTTGATACCTGCATTAAAAACATGATTTTAGTAAGTGTTTGCAGATAACTAAAGCATGGCTTTTTTGGTTACTATTGCAAAAAAACTTTTTTTTTGATCACGGGTGCAAACAAAGATTTCTGTCTGTTTTTACCCAAAATTAAAGAGAAATGGCGGAAAATAGAAATATTGAAAAAATATCAAACTGTCAAAGATTAAAATTTCGCAACAATGAACGTCACCGAGTAAAAAGGCACATCTCTATGGAAACCATTGATATTTCATTTACCAGCCGCCTTGATTTATAGTGTAAAGATGTTGTGTTACGAGAAGTGCTCTGTCTTCATTTGAGATTTTTAAAAGTATTTTCCTGTTTTTCTTGAATTTTTTGATAAAGGTATGAAAAAAATAGTGTTAACAACCCGCAGCTAAACTGTGCTTTTTTACTCGCGTTTTTAAATACCTCGCTGCGCTCGTTATTTACACCAACGCTTGTAAAAAAACACTATTTTAGCCACTAGTTGTGAAAACTACTATTTATGTATGAATTTTTGATTATTTTACTGCTACTACTAGTGGTTTCATAATGCATTTTTAAGGTGACAGAAACGCGTTTTAAAAGTGCAAACAAAAAACAGACGCAGGAAAAAATGTTAACTGCTGCCGATGCAGCAATATTGTTCCTTATATTCACGTAAAAACGTATTGTGCTGCTAAAATTCCCTCATATAAATTGGGCAATTCCTTTAACGGTAGTCCCATTCTAAAATAGTGGGTGCCTTCTTGAATGGTTCACCTGTTGAAGCCGAGTACCGGCATACCCACGTCGCCACCTGCTCCAGGCGAATCGAATACGCCATAAATTCATCTCTGATGATATCAGATGGTGCCGAAACGTATCGCGGGCCAGCGGGAATCAGCCTCCGTATGCAAACGACCAATATCTTGATGACAGAGTGAAAAAATAGAAAAACAGTAGTTAGTGGACCAAGCATAAGAAATATTTTCTATACAAAATTTTTCATGTAATTTGTAATCGATGCTAACATAAGGTTGGTCTATTAAATTTCCCGCCTTATATTTTACTTACAATTTGTGGAAGGAACGTAACTCTTCATTTCTTAAAGAGTAGAAATTTCATCGAGTTTTTCAACTTGTTAGTATTTTAGTAAACTCTGTGTCTGTTTTACATATGAAGACAAGAATAGTGGGCCGGAAACAAGATAAAAAAAAGGGGGAAGACAATGTAATCAAATCGGTTTGGGAATTAATCATTTTGAGTAGATATTTTTTTCCGTGAGACGATATAAATTTTGTGGTCAGAATAATTTAAGAAAAACAAAATTTGTTAACAAAATGTTACCACCTATCTTCTCTAATAAAACCTGACGCAAGTGTCGTCCCCGTCGCGTCGAGTCTTAGAAAAGAAAAATAATTAAATTATCACTGGTTTTATTTAGTATGATCACTATATATATATATATATATATATAGTATAGTAAGCCTTTTAACAAAATTTAGTGACAATGTCACGGCTGTTGACAAAAACAATTTTTCCTACGAGCGTGCGGAAAATTACCTTTCCGCATGATTTTTCGTTTTGAAAGTTGTACTTTTCCGCATGATTTTAAGTTTTCCGCACTATTTCTTTACTTTTCGGGACGATTTTTACTTTTCTCCATGATTTTTAATGTAACGCACGATTTTCACTTTAAAGGACAATATTTTATTCAAGATACAAGATTCATAGCCTTAATTTTACTAAAAAAATCGTGCGAAAAGTAACTTTTCCTACTAGCGTGCGTAAAAGTGTTTGTTACCCACTCATTTGCGTGCGGGAAGTTGCATGTCCCGCACACCGTGCGGTCACGCACGCTTTTTTTGAAATTATTTAAAATAAAATTTAAATAACTATTTTATGCAAGTAGGAAAAATGTTGTACCTAACAAGTGTCTTTTTCGCCCTTGACGGCTTGCCAAACTCCGCTCCGCGTCGTTCGTGTAACTACCGTCCGCGTGCGGAAAAGTATTATTTTCCTTACTTGTTAGGCAAATAACTATATTTTTTTGGTTTTTTTTTTGCACAACGAGTCTAATGAGGCGTAGGTGCTGTGAGGTAAAATCCCCACCCTCCCAAATTATCAGAACTATATTGTTTAGTTTAGTTGAAGAAAGGAAAGGTGGGGGGGGGTCTTGTGACATAACCCTTAATAAATTTATCTGGATGAAAATATTACACTTTTGTTCGAATCTTTTTCTGTGAGACGGTTTTTAAGATTTTAAAAGTAAAAAAAGACAAAAATAAAAGGAAAAATTTTTGGGAAAATTATATTTAAAACTATTTCTTTTTAATGTTGATGATAAATAATTGTTTGAAATTAAATTTTTTTGCGAATTAAACCTGGTGTTTTTTATCTCTTTTACTTGTTTGTAAAATATTTACTTGAAAAGGTAAGGGCTTGGGCCTTATCAGACAATCTGATATCAGTACAACAATAATTATGGAGTTCCTAACTCGAAGTTTATCAAAGAAGCGTTAATTTAATCTTTATTGTAGCGTGGGAGCAAGCCAAAGAAGTTGCGTGCCTTTTTTTTAAGTCGGATTATAAAGTCAATGGTTTTGGACGTAGTAATGTAAGCGTGTGCCGAACAGTTTTAAAAAGTTCAAAAAATCGACCAAAAAAATGGCTCGACAGTTCCGTTACAGTAAGGCACAACATAAGTGGTAGGCAAATGGGTATAATTTTAGGGTTTTTTTGATCAGAAAAACATTTAATAGTCGATCTCAAGCGGATCGAAAAAAGTGTGGGGTTTTCGCTAATTAGAGGGTTTTGTTTGATTCCCGAATTTAATTAAATTAATTTTGGCAAGATAACAGTCTAGGAGTTAGGAATTAATTATGTGTTTTTTAATTCTCCTTTATTAGCCCATAGAACGTACTGTTTGCTAATGTTTGGTTAATTAATTTTTTCTTTTTATGTTTAAAACTCTATTATTACATGCGCACGCCATCAAAATATAGGATGGCCCAAAAAACACGGGGCTTGTTTGACTGACCATTACTTAAAAAGTTTTTGTCCGATTTAAAAATTTTGAACCATTTTGAAGTCCAAACTTTGCATATATCTACTTCTTAATAATAATTTAATGTCTCTATGTATAATAATTAACCACAATTATTCCAATAACGGACAGATTCATAAAAGTGCAGGACCCCGGGATCTTCTGAAGAAGACATTCCCAGAATGTCCAGAAAGGATATCCTTGGGATATCTTAAGAGGACGTCCCCAGAATATCCAAATAAGGACATTCAGAGAATATCTCAAATACTGACCTGGAATACTGATCGGAAAGTTCTTAAATATTCCATTGATGCGTTTAGACATTTAGATCTAAATGAAATATTTGGGAGGTCATATGCCACTATAGTTATATTGATGTTCTTTTGTAGTAGCTTCTTAGAATAATAAGCACCAAATATAAGAAATAATGGTTTAATAATTTTATATACTTGCATGCATGTGCTTAAGGTGTACTGAAAATAAAATACTATCGATGTCTTTTTCCGGAATTTTGTTCCATATGCAACTGCAAATGTATAACTTTGCATATTCAAAAGGTATACTAAAAATATTCTTCCTGAATGGTTTGTTCTTGGCATTTTCTATGCGCGTTTTTATAAGTACATCCTTTATGTATGTATGTATGTAGCCAGCATAATACGCCAAAGAGATACTGTAAAGAAGATCCTGTGAAGGAGGTCTGAAGCATATTCTTATCATGTAAAAGTTTATTTAGTGCTATGTGGGATGACGTATCGCTTGTTAAAATTAGGTAAGAAATAAGAAAGTTATGAATTGTTCAAATGAGTGCTTTTGGTAAACAGAACTCAGACCAAAAAATAAATTTTTGGTTGGCTATGCTTTCGGTCGTCTTAGTCCGATTTTAATAATGCTGACCAGTTTGAAAGTCATGCTTTTAAAATGTTGCAGTTTTATACGAATATTGACATTTGCGAAAAATTTTCCAAAAATTCAAGATGTTTTGGTGACAGATTGAATTTGGTTCACTAAACACACTGATTTAAGCAATTATTCATAACTTTCTTATTTCTTACCCGATGTAAATAAGCGATACATCAGTACACTCGGGAAAGGTAAAGCTCTACAAGCAAATGTTTTTCACCAGTAGCGCACATAAAAAATTGGCAGGGAGAAATGACAATGCTTATTTTAAAAAATGTCCGCCATCTTGGACTAAAAATTGTCAATTTTGGTAGCAAATTTTTAAATTTTAAAGTCTTGGCTTATCAAAATGATATATTTTTTTATATCGGAAAGAAACTTTTTAATTAACGGGCAATCAAAAAATCCCGTTTTTTTTGGACCACCCTATAGAACTCAGCATAAAAACTAAAAATAAACAGCAAGCAGAAAGGAAAAAAATACAACCTTCTTCAAGTGCACAATTTTGGAAACAACATATAAAATATAGTTTTTACAAGTAGCGGCTAAATTAGTGCTTTTTTACGACCGTTGATTTAAATAACGACTCCGCAAGAGGAGTTCAATTTGCAAGTGGTGCGAGTGATACTTAGAAAATTATTTCACGAAAGCAAAAACAAATGAAATGAAAATTATCAGGGGTAATACCACAAGAGCTTTAAAATTACCGTCAATTTTGGAAGCTCGAGTAGTATTTGGGGGATTATTTTACGAACAATACAAACAAAAAAAAACATAAAATCTTACTTATATTGCGAAAGTTTGTTTTTGTGTGACCTGGATTGAAACATATTCGGGGATACTTTGTCTAACTCATTGCTTTTATTGATTTTTTGTTTCCAATTCCAACCGTTAATGAAAAAAGTAAAATATTGGGTATGTTTTTACATAAAAAAGGCCCTATTTAAATTTGCCAAAATATACAGGGTGTCTTATTCTCCCTAATGACTGGTGGCACAGGCAACATCCAAAAAGATTATTTTTTGTAAACCTTATAAGTATGTGAAATGTGACTGACCTCTTTTGGTTTTTTGGATATTTAAGGGTATCGTTTCTTTTCGGCTACCCTGTATACAAATAGACTACTATAATGAGAATCAGAATGATTAGGGTGGATAAAAGGGCAACATTTAAACTATAAATCTACCCTTAATAACCATTTACAGACTCATTCTAATCATACCTATTTTTAAACAACATAATCATAATTTTGTTTACTTTGATCGTTTGGGATAGAGTTATTTGGAGTTTTAAGACCCTAAACTAATAGTAGAAAAACGTTTATTCGTAATTAAAATGCAATGATCAAAAAAAAAAAATAATTTAAGTTAAATATCTTTCATCTGCACAACACAGAGCGGGATGGTTTTTAATAAAAAGTTTCGTTTAGTTGTTCTAAATTTTCACAATTTGGATTAAAAGAAAATAAATGGCGCCAGCAGGCACGTAAAGCCCCCTATACAAACCTACAATATCTCAAAAACTAATGTTTTGACAAATGTAGACTTTTTCACAGATTTTTTTGAAAATGTAAGTTTCACTCTATTTTATTATTTGCTTTATTGTTTCTAAAGAATACCAAAAGGTAATCCTTATAAAAAGAATATCGTACAGGAAAGTAAATATTAATTAAAAATTTCTCTAAATAGAGTTAAACTTATTGTATAAAAAAAACAAAAAAAAAGCTCTGGTTTTTTAAATATTGAATCTGGTTAAAGCTATTGATCTTGCACTATGTTGACTAGGGTGATCTAGAGGCCCACTATACATTTGACAGTTATTGTTTTACCAGAGTTGGGCAACTCATATTGCCCTCTCTTTCTAGTTTTTTTCATATTTGCATGTAAAAGCGATTTTATGAAATGGACTGATGTTTTGTTGTCTCTTTTTATAATTTCCTCAGACAGTTTTTGAAAGATTGATTTTTTTTGGTTAATAAAATATGTCAAACAGTGACTAAATACGCAATAGATATTAAAAATGTATATAATAGGTAAAATATAAAGACTCCTATTGATCTATATTTTTGTTACTCTTTTTCTTACAATAAAACACGGAAACATAATGTGTTATTTATTAACAAAATACATGCTAAATGCGTATGTTTGTACCTACTGCTTATAGCTCACTTACTTCGTAAATTCGGCTATTTTTCTAGCTTGGTAAATGCATGTTTTCTTTCCACTTTTCTTGAGTTTCTTTCTCCGTTGGACAACGGAACAATACAAATTGGTCGAGGCACGTGTTTTTACAGTTTTTGATACAGCAAAATTCCATTTTTAAACCGAACGGAAAATTATTTATTGTCAGGTGTTACCAACTATCATTGTCAACACACAATTTGTTTTTTTTTTAACATTTCCCTAAAAAGTAAACCTTCCAAGTTTGTATGTCCCCCACTCGTCTGGAACCATCCGCCATTTTGAAAAATATTTATAACCGACTTTTCTCCATTTCTATTGGTCGGAGGCGAAAAAGTTTGAGAACAAAAATATTCGGAAAAAAATTTGTAACATTTCTTTCCAAAAGCTCAACTTTCTGTAGTTAGTTTTCAAAAAGATAGAGGGCACCAAAGTTAGAAAATATCAGTTTTAACGTATTTTGACCAACAAAAAGGGATATTTTTTAAAAACTTTAAATAAGAAAGTTGTAGATTTACGAAAAATGCTATAAAAATAAGTATAATATTTATAATTAATTAAACAGTCTCTGAGCTAAAGCGACTGAAAGTCAGTAAAATTCTTTGAGAACCGCTTTCTGGGCATGTATAAAGTTGCGTGTTGTGCATTATATAGGGTGGGCCACAAAATTCCGCACTTTTTGGATTGGCTATAACATTTCACTTGATAACTCGATTTTGAAATATATTGGCTTTTTGGATAGATAAAACGTGAGAGTTTTTAGATTCGTTTAAAAATTTAAAACTTCTAAAAAATTCAAGATGGCGGACAGTTTTAAAAAATGTGTAATTTTCACCCTCCCTGAAAAAAATTTATGGGCAACTCTGAACAAACTCTAAAGCTTTCAATATAAAGCTCATTGTTTCTGTGTAAATTGAAGTATCATTTAATTAAATCAGTTGGGAAATAAAAAAGTTATAAAGATTTTTGACTACGAGTGTTGAAAAAAATCAAAAAATTACATACATTTTCCATTTGTTATATCTTTTAACCTAATTATTTAATTAAGAAAAACACTAAGAATCTAAATAACCATTACATTTTTATTTTTTATCCCGATTTAATTAGGTGATACCTCGATATACGAAAAAAAAATGGAGATTTGGAAATACTAATTTATATTTTGTCCAGTGCCTTACTGAAACAAAAATAAGGCGCGTAAAACTCTTTTTAAAACTATCCGCCATCCTGATTTTTTTCTAATGTCAAAATTTGAACAAACGGACGCAACTCTCATGTTTTGTCTCTTTAAAACAATATTTTTAAGTTATAGTAATTGAAAAAATATGTACCTAATTTTGTGATTTTTTTCCAATGTTAAGCCCAAGCATTCATAATCTAAAAGCTTATAACTTTTTCATTTGTCAACCGATTTAATTAAATGATACGTGAATATACACATAAACAATGAGCGTTTGTAGTGAAAGTTTTAAAGTTTGTTCATTGTCGCACATAATTTTTTTTCAGGTGGAGTGAAAATGACATATTTTTTAAAACTGTCCGCCATCTTGGATTTTTGAGAAATTTTAAATTTTCAACTCGATCGAAAAAGTATTACGTTTTATCTTTCTAAAAAAAACAATATGTTTAAAAATCGAGCACTTATGTCAAAAGCTATAGCCCATCCAAAAAGTGCAGAATTTTGTGGCCCACCCTATATTTTATTATTTATAGTAAGAGCAGTACAAATGAGATATCAAATTAAAGCTTGTGATTTACGCTACTCAAATGATCCAGTCTGTCGGCATGAAAATTGCTGAAAGTATCTGACAGACAAACTTAGTCGGGTTCCGATAGTCGAGTCCTTTTGTCCGCTTTTATAAACGCGAAAAGAGGGGTTGGAGGGGTAGGTAAAAGTATTATTAAGTGCTAAAAGGGAGTGGGAAGAGGTTGCAAAAATGTTATAATTTGGAAGAATGGTTTTACATAATTGATGGTAGTACAGTGAAATTGCTATTTGAAGTCGAAAAAAAACCGGACAGGCTGAGTTTTTTGTATGTTCTTTGAGGGGTCTGAAAGTAAAATTCTCAAGTTTGTATTTTCTCTACTTCTAGGGAACTATCCGCCGTTTTAAAAAAAATTTGGAACCGATTTTCTCCATTTCTCTTGGTCGGAAGCAAAAAAGAGCCGGAACAAAAATCTTTGGCATAAAATTTGCAATATTTTTTTGTTACAAGTTCAACTATCTGTAGCTAGTTTTTAAAAAGGAGGGCGTTGAAGTTACGAAAAATCAGTTTAACGACTAAATGTTAGCCTGTCAGATACTTTTGGCAATTTTCATGCCGAAACACCGGGTTATTTATGTAGCGCAAGTCACAAGCTTTAATTTGATATCCTATTTGTACTGCTTTTACTATAAATAATAATATACAGCGTGGATTCCTTAAACGGAACGGTGATTCTAGCGGGTTAGAATTTGGTTGAATAAAAAAATCCAAAAACACGTCAACTGAGATTTTTAATTTCCTTTAAGCGTACTATCTTGGATTTTTTTATGTCATTTTATTTACCAGGTATGGCAAAAAAATATATTTTTTAAATAGGACACCCTGTATAGTTTGACATTTTTGAATTCTAAAAAAAATTATCTTTTTTACAATACCACACACTAATACTCTATCTCTTATGGTTTCCAGGATTCCAGATTTAGATAAAAATATCTTGATTATCGTAAAAGATAGATTCTACGGTGTAGTATTGCTGAAGAGAGAATTTTTTGCAGATTTCAAAAATTGCAAAATATACAAGGTGTCCTATTTAAGAAAAAATATTTTTTTGCCATACCTCGTAAACAAAATGACATAAAAAAAATCCAAGATAACACGATTAAAGGAAATTAAAAATCTCAGTTGACTTATTTTTGGATTTTTTTATTCAACCAAACTTTAACCCGCTAGAAGCACCGTTCCGTTTAAAGAATCCACGCTGTATAATCCACAACACGAGACTTCATGCATGTCCAGAAAGCGGTTCTCAAAGAATTTTATCGACTTTTGGCTGTAGCCCAAAAAGTGTTTAATTAATTTTAAACAATATACATATTTTATTTCACCGAGATCTGGAACTTTTGCATTTTGTTGGTCAAAATACGTTAAAACTGATTTTTTGTAATGGCGGCATCTAAGTTTTTGGAAGCTAACCACCGAAAGTTGAGCACTTGGACAAAAATATTGAAAATTGTATGCCGAATATTTTTCACTTTTTCGCCTTCCACTATAGTTTTGAGCATCTTAATGAAGACCCTTGCAAAAAATATACAGAAGATCTTCGAAGACTCTTAAAGTCTGGGTCCAATATTTTCGATTCTCTTAACTTCAAAGCACCCTATATTCCAATGAATCCAAGCACATCTCTCTTATATGGCATGGTAAAAATTCACAAAGAAAGCAAACCCATTAGGCCAGTTGTTGCTTTTGTTAACTCTCCATCTTTCCATCTAGCTGTATGGCTGAACAATTTTTTAAAAAATAATTTTAATATCAACTTCTCAAAAAGCATTGAAAACTCGCTTGAATTGATTAACTCAATCAATAGTCTAGTTTCAGTTGATGTGACAAATCTTTTTCCAAGCGTTCCTCGAGCTCAAAGTTTTAAGTTAATAGAAAAACTTCTCTTCTCAAAAAGTAATTTTAGTTTAAGTGAAAATAAGTTTATCTTAACTATAGTTAAGAAGTGCTTTGATATGGATTGTTGTAGGTTTAATGATAAATTTTATAAACAAATTGATGGCCTTCCTATGGGTTCCTCCTTCTCTCCATTTGTAGCGGATCTTTTAATGGATCGCTTTGAGAATGATTTAGTTTTTTTATCTAAGCACTATCTTTTGTCGAAAATAAAGTTATGAAGGCGTTATGTGAATGATGTCCTAGTTATTTGGACAGGAACGCTACAGGAACTAGATACTTTTCTAGAGTTCTTAAGCTCTAAAAACAATAAAATCAAATTTACTATGGAACTAGAAAAAGAAGGCTCTTTTAATTTTTTAGATTTAACTCTTTCGAGACAAAACAACAAACAAACTACCTTGGTTTTCACATCATCACATATCACATAAATTAGCTGCCTTCCATGAGTTCTTCCATAGATTACTATCTGTTCCTCTTTCACTGGAAAACTTCACTTTGGAAAAAAAACTTTCAAGTCGCCCACAGAAATGGTTTTCCTCTAAACATAATCTCTAAACTATTCGAAAAAAAATCAAAATCTTTTTTCTTCAGAAGTGCTTATTCTTGCTTTATTAATAGGGAAAAACTCCAATCTAAAAATTTATTTCATTGCCATACTTAGGTCATCTTTCTAGAAGCATAAGGAATCTTTTCAAATCATATGATAAAAACACCTTTATAGTCTATAAATCTCTTACATCGATACGTACTATCTTTTCACGTGAAAAGGACAAAAATGGGGTGTATATAAGATAAGTATAAGACAGGGAGAAAGTTTAGTGTCAGGATTGCGGAGCACTTAAGGGCCTCCAGAACAACAATTCTCACTTTAAACATCTAAGAGAACAAAACCATAATTACCTCATTGATAAAAATGTTTCTATCCTTCACCAACAAACAAAAGGTCAAAAATTTAATTTTCTAGAAGATATAGAAATCATAAGATCAAAACTTAACCCCCTTTTTAACAACCTAAATAAACCCATAGAAAGTGTGTGTCTTATTGAATCGGTTAAACTCATTGATTTATTTTAATAACAATAATTGAAAACCTATATTGGACTAAAACTAAAATTGAACCTCAGCCTGCATCTCTTTTTCTACTCTGCTTTTATGAATATTTTTTGCTTTTTATTACTACAATTCCCCCCGTCCTTTAATTTTCTTCCCTTTTCGAACAAGATTTTCTATTCACTTTTAATAGACTTGCAATATTGAGTTCGTTTTTTACCATAGCAACAGGTAATACTTTCCAACATTCTTTTTCCCTTAAAAATATCCCTCCTTTATCCCCTTTATCAACATTTCCAACTTTGGTTTTGGTTAATATTTGTTTATTATTCCACTTCCAGCAATACCATCTTTGCTTTTTGCGAATCCCCATATAATCCGTCTTTGCCATAAGATCTTTGTTTAGTAAACTTTCAGAATAGTAGGTGAACATTTAACATAACCACACTTTGCCCTCAAGGTTTCTCTTGTTCCGGTGGTTTTTTATAAAATTTTTCACGAAAATTCTTAAAATTTCCAAGTTTTTATTTCATAAAATGTTGTTAAATAAAAACTCACAACTCTTCTTGAAAGGTTGAAAACTCATCGAGTGAGTACAAAATATGTTCTACATTTTTCGAATTATAATTTGGAAATTTTAATTTTGACAATATGTAAACACATTTTTAATATGTATGTTGGCTTATATGTTAGTTTGTTTTTTACAAATATTTTTCCTTTTTTTTTTCTAGACGTTTGGCATTCAAACCTTGAAAATGGAACAGTAGTCCCGAAACGCATCGGTTGACTTAAAATAAATAAGTTTTGCACTCAAAACAAATCACTTTCTTTCCTCAAATGGTAATATCTTCGTGGTGTTAATTGCATTTTTGTAGTTTTTATTCTAGAATATAATTACTTAATCATGAAATCTGATGAGTAACTTTTAGTTTTTGAGATATAGCACAAAGTTGGTATTTTTCTTACGGAATTTCCTTCAAAACAATGTGTCTCTTAAGAAAATCGGATAAATAGTTGTCGAGTTATTAATTATTTTCCATAAATCATATGGTAGGCTGTGATAAAAGCGCCACGACACATTATTAAAAAAATGTTGTTGTCAATCTGAGATGATAAAAATAATTTGTTACGAAGAAGTAAATAGTATATTACATAACGAGAGAAGAAAGTGACATATTTCACACGAGCGAGAATGTTGTGAACGAGGCGCTAGCCGAGTGAAACAACACGCGAGTGTAAGAAAGTTACTTACTATCGAGTTGTGTACGCTATTCGTGTTTTTTATTATTATTAAATTTTTCTCATTTTCATATCAATATAAGAAAGTATTTTCTTCTCTAGGGACGAAAATGGTTTCGGTCTATTTCCGACGCTTCTACAAATCATAGCCTACTAAATACCTACATTGTTTGGATGGTTTGCTGTCATTCATTTTCGTCACTAAAGAAGAAAACATTTTCGTCTCTAGAGCCGAAGATAAAATTGATATGCGTATGAAATATAAAACTTTCTTAGGCGTTATAGAGTGCAGATTTGGTTACTTTCGTGTATGGTCGTAGGAAAAACTATTTTGCGTCTTAACTGAATTCAAGGCCTACTATTATATCAATAATAAATTATTATACCTACAGGATGGATTCTTTAAACGGAACGGTGCTTCTAGCGGGTTAGAATTTGGTTGAATAAAAAAATCCAAAAACACGTCAACTGAGATTATTAATTTCCTTTAATCGTGCTATCTTGGATTTTGTCTATGTCATTTAGTTTACGAGGTATGACAATTTTTTATTTTTTTTAAAATAGGACACCCTATATATTTTGCAATTTTTGAAATCTGCAAACAATTCTCTCTTCAGCAATACCACACAGTAGGATCTATCTTTTACGATAATCAAGATATTTTTATCTAAATCTGTATGGAAAAATTCAATATTCATTCAAATATCCCCCGTAAAACAGGGCATAGACAACCATTCCATGCAAGTTTAAATGCCTCTATTTTGGAAACCATAAGATATAGAGTATTAGTGTGTAGTATTGTTAAAAAGATATTTTTTTTAGAATTCAAAAATGTCAAACTATACAGGGTGTCCTATTTAAAAAAAAATATTTTTTTGCCATACCTCGTAAACAAAACATAAAAAAATCTCAGTTGACGTGTTTTTGGATTTTTTTATAAAACCAAATTCTAACCCGCTAGAAGCACCGCTCCGTTTAAAGAATCCACCCTGTATATTTTATGCTCAGATTTTCAACCGAGGCACTCTAGATTTTTTTAATAATGTGTCGTGCCGCCTTTATGACATCCTAATATATGATTTGTGGAAAATATTTAATAACTCGAAAACTATTTATTCGATTTTTGTAAGAGGCACATCGTTTTGAGGGAAATTAAAAAAGCATTCATAAATTTTTAAAAAAATTGGGGCGTTCCATAAGAAAAATACCAACTCTAGAAATATGCAATTAACATAACGAAGTTATTTTTATAAATAAAAAGTTATAGGGCCTATTCCAAAATGCAGACTTTTCAAAAAGCCCCCGTAGCTCGAAGATGGGGTGACATATTAAAATGCGGTTTTAACCAAAAATCTTGTTTTGAAATTTGAGCCTCGCAAAGGGGGGTCGGTAAAGTTGACTTTTTTAAACATCGCAAACCCATCCTAATCTAATTCACCACATTTTACCAGTAACGTAAACAGGGGGGGTTTTGGGGGTTAAACCCCCCCCCAGTTGGCCCAACCCAATCTAAAATAAATTAATCATGATTAAGGGCCCCAGGGACAGCTATAGCTAAAATTTTTAAAGAATTTTTTGTTTTTTTGTCAAAGTTTTCGCCTGCGGCGCTATACCAATGATAAATGTTGTTAAAATTTTGTTTCTAAGCAATTTTTTGTCAACAGCATTTTAGTGTAATTTTTTCAAAGTTTTTCCCTACTACTAATAAAAATCTGCAAATGAGACTAGATGAGACTTGCTTTTAAAAGTAATTATTTTTGTTTCGTATACACTAACACAACACCCATTAAACCGCCCTTCCCTTCAGTTCAAGAGCTTAAGCAATAGGCACCTAATTAATATTTAAAAATTTACCAAAGAATAGAATTTGATTTTTATTAAATGATGAAACCCCCCCCCCCCAGAGTCGATTTCTGGCTACGCCACTGATTTTACAAAAGTTTTATTGATATTTTTATTTAGCTAAAAAATTGCATGTTGACGTTAAAAAATGATGGATGATTTAAAAACAAAAACTAAAAAAATTTTATACAACTATTGGTTTTTCCGGGATGTATTAAAATCTTGCGCTTTTCAATTTTTTTACTGAATAGTCATCTTTAGAACTACCAATTTTCTAAGGGTTAAATTATTTAACTCTTTTAGAATTAAAATGTTACTACCAAAAAAAATCGATTCAAATCAAAACACATATATTTTTCGGAAAAAACAAAAAGGACTGTATAATCGGCCTTAATCCCGTTGACAACTATAATTATAACCACTTATTAGTTGTTAGTTTTACTAGTTTTACCTGGTATTTAGCCCATAAGTGCTGTCTTTTGTACAAAAGACCGCACAATGCGGCAAGTAATTTGCTAATTTCGAAAATGAGGAAGTATGCCTGTCCCATTTCCGAGTTTTGTTTGGTTTTCGGAATAGTGCCGACGATAAAATTGCTTTACAGGGTGTTATTAGACAAATTAGGTGGCGCTAAATACTACACCGCGACGATGTGGCGCTATTGGTGGTTTGTTATTTTTTTATGCTCTATTAAATTAAATTTTCATCCTGGATATCTGGTTTCCATTTTGTTGTGATCTTCCATTCTCAGTTTGAATATTGGCGGCAATTCTGGACAGTATAGGTTCCGCCTCCGGTTGATGATTAGCGAAATTTCGCCAAAATTTTGGGAGAGGTGTTAAGCACGAAAGAGGTGGTGGTATGTATGTATAAAGGGAGGGGGGTATGTTTTTGAGGTAGGAACAGGTAATGATGTATCTGGGAAGAATGGGACACAGAGTTGTTAGGTTGTCCCATTTCCATAGTTTGCGAAAATCTTGATAAATTTAAGACAATCCTCGTTAAAATGGGCTTCTCAGACACTGGTCATGGATAAAGGGATGGGGGTTGTGGGGTTGAAGGGGGGGGTGTTGGTTAGTGGTGTATGTTATTATGTAAAATGACAAAAAGAAGGTAGATATTGTGAGGCTGAGTATGTTTTTCTATGGATAGGGATGAATTAACTGATGTTTAAAAAAGGGGATGGGGTATGCTTTTAGACGTAAAGTGGGAAAAAGGTTGAGGTAGGAATAGGTAATGATATATCTGGGAAGAATGAGATACAGAGTTGTTGGGTTGTCCCAACCCCCCCCTCCAACCCCACAACCCCCATTCCTTTATCCATGACCAGTGCCTGAGAAGCCCATTTTAACGAGGATTGTCTTAAACTTATCAAGATTTTCGCAAACTATGGGAATGGGACAACCTAACCACTCTGTGTCCCATTCCTATTCCTACCTCAACCTTTTTCCCACTTTACGTCTAAAAGCATAACCCACCCCCCTTTTTTAAACATCAGTTAATTCATCCCTACACCATTACCTGTTTCTAACTCAAAAACACCCTTTTTTTAAACAACAGTTAAACTTAACTCGTGAATCCTAACTTACTTATGATTGTGCTTTCAATTTAGTAACAAGTTCGAAGATGCTTTCACAAAATCAATTATAACCTCGTTTTGTCTCAACGTTTGCTGCGTGTTGAAATAAAAAAAAAAATTTCGCTTTCGAATTGTTAAATGTTTTCAATGTCCAAACAAAGAAAATACATAAATAATTGTCACTTCTGCGAAGGATGAATACACAAATGTTAAATGTGAGTACCTTAAGAATATTTTGAATATGTTAATTGTGTTGTATGTACATACTTTAATTTTTAATTTTTGAAGTTTTTTGACAATATGTTGTCTCCTTTTGTCATAGGCCTTGCCTTAAAAATGGAGGATTGACTCCGAAACGTGTAGGCTAATAGACATATAAAAAAATTTGCAGTAGATGTTGAACTTTATTTGTCCTTTTTCTCCCTCAAATTCCAGTTTCTCCAGTTTCCCCAAAGTTAGAAGTTAATGTGCTATTTTCGAACCCCGAAACTACCCCGGTGGCTCACCAAGCCTAGGCTGTTTACTTGCTCAGTGCATGTCTATGTTATATGCTTCGAAGTCAATATTAATCTTGAAAATGGTAACCTTTAAAGATTTAGATTGGCCATTTCTCTACGAGACAGTTGGGTCCTTTTGACCATGGAGTTTGATAATAAAAAGTTCAAATTGATTACCATTTTTTAAAATATGTATTTTAATTACTTATTACCTAAGGTTTACATGGAAAATCAGCCCCGAAATTTAATCTTAATTTGTATAT
This sequence comes from Oxystoma pomonae, assembly GCA_963921995.1. NCBI lineage: Eukaryota > Metazoa > Arthropoda > Insecta > Coleoptera > Brentidae > Oxystoma > Oxystoma pomonae. The sequence continues at coordinate 31,954,574 of OY998172.1, forward strand.
ATTATTTTGTAAATACCCTATTTGGTTAATCAGATAATTGCCTGAAATGAGATTGGATAATACTTCCTAACCCCTCCCCCCCCTCCCCCCGAAAATGTATGAATTTTCCACAGGTTTTGAGAGTTAAATTTTATTTATTTATATTTAAAAACCAAATAGCTCCGACTAGATTTGAGAATAATTATGATTATTAATTATAGATAAATCCATTATCTATGTCATTTATTAATTATCGGTAACATACGGCCTGTGTCCTAAGTGTGTATCTTCACCATTTTTGGGAAAATATAATAAATAGTTTTTTTTTGGTAATTTTGTTGTTTCTCTTATTGAAATCTTCAACTAGAAAAGAATATGCAGAAGAACAGTTTTAACATTTAATTAAGAAAAAACTACATTCTTGAAAAAAATAAGATTTTCCAAATCTTCTTAATAAAAAAACCTACAACTTCATAAAAAAATTTTTTGTGACTTCCAAAGAAGTAATTAATCAGTAGATTACAAACAACAGTGAGTATACCATTTTTTTATAAACAGTAACCCATGCCCAGTGCCACAGATGCATGTAAAGCTACCGTGCATTTTGTGGTAATATTTCTCGAGCGGCAATACATGGGGAAGTGCTTAGAATACGTAGATAATACCTGGAATTTCTAGGAATATTGTGAATTACCTTGGAATACAAGGGAAATATTTGCGAATATCTGGTATTGTATGGGAATACTTGGTAATACACAAATTATGGTTAGTGAAAAGAACCTTGTTTAAATTCCTAGGGATTTAGAATAATTTTTCCTTGGGAATTCAAAATACCACTTTAATCCCTAAAAAGAGGGATTTAAAATCAGGGTCACCAGGTCAAAAAAAGTCTCCATTACTTTTTCAGGTTCTCACCATGACCAAATTCAGGCTAAATTTTTTTTTTCGCCTTGGGTTGGGTTTTGTACGAATTTTATGGTCTGCTAAGGCGCATTTACACAGACAAACTTTCCTTTGATGTGGAAATGCCGACAAACATTTACATGAGCCTCTTGAGCAAAATGCTCAAAGAAATGTTCGAGCTAAATCGCGTACAAAAAAACACACGTAAATTTTGGAGAGAATGTTGAGCAAAATTTGTTTGAAGAAATGATGGTAATAAAAATTTCTTACAAATTTAAATTTTATAGTTTTATGGGAATTCATTGAACTTAACTGAAAATAGAAAGACTAAGTTTTATAACAAGGTATTTTTAATTAAGTGCTTTCCGACGGAAAAACGATTTGATGTCGAAATTCACGTTTTACCTCATAAGCAACTTCGATTGATCTGATTTTTATAGGGGATATGCCAGTATACTTGTAACTTTTTTGGGGTTGTAGAAAAACGAGAATAAAAAAATAATAATGACACTTATTTATTGCTGTTGCCTGTAAAATGTAATGATAAAAATTTACGTTTAAAAGAATATCTCTTTATTTTACTTCCTAGTTTAAAACACAATAAAATAACAATTAAGTCAAATTAAAAAACCTATATACATTTTATTAAATCTCAAATATATGAACAAAAGCACGTTCGGTCCAAATAATACCCGTTTATTACCCACTTTTACAATCTTACCATCCCGACCATTGCCTAAAAAAATATAATTTAGCAGTAATAGACTGGACTTCTGAATCGGAATGTTGCTCCTTTGCATATTGTTTGTTCAGTGTCAGTAATCGACCTTGATTATTACATTAAATTGACAGTAAATATCTATCTTCAGCATTTTCATGAACCTTTTGCTTTTTTAAGCAACCCTTGGGACCTTAAACTAACTAGGTAAATCTGGTGTGAGGAATTAAAAAACAACAATAAAAGCTAAAGGTAAAGTAAAGTTACAAAAATATGTTTAAAAAAAATCTCCCTCCCCACCACTCCCCATAGTCGTGAGGCGCGGATTACCGCTTAAAAGTGCAATTTTTGAGTTTTTTGCTGATATTTGAAAAACTCAAAATTTTTTTGGAAAAGAAAAATTTTCCTGGGTTTTTTTTTGGGAAAAAAACCCTTGGAAATAAAAAAAACTCGCAAGATAATCCCAAAAAAAACCCCGGGCAAAAAAATCCGGGAAAAACCCTAAGAAAAAAATATTATAAGTAAACCTAATCCATGTGACAAAACTGATAGTAGAGCCAATAATAATGTTTCGCTTGCCGTCGGCTTTTTTTCACAAAAATTTTAAATAAAAGTTGGTGTTCCATTTTTTTAAAGAATTGAGATCACTGATCACTGATGTGAAATTTTATTTATTCTCATCTTTAAAAATATGTTTCCAAAATAGATAGCAATAATTTGCTCAAAAATTTAACCGAACAAAATGTTCAAAGAAAAGCTCACAAAAATGTTCACGCAAAAATTTTAAGATATTTTGCACGAGCTTTTATTTGAGCATGTTCGTCTGTGTAATTGCGCCTTAACAATTTATTCTAAAGGGTATTTTAAAATTTAGTTTGACAAGTGGATATTATTTTTATTGGCTACGGTTTAAAAAAAAAATAAACCGTTTACAAAGTGAACTTAAAATAATAACATTAATTAAATAATACTTATTTTTTTTATGAACAAAAAATTTTTACTTAGAAGCGGTCGCACCTTTTTTTCACGGAGGGGGGATGGTTTGGGTTGGTTAGTAAGTGTTCTGTAATCAAAAAAAAAATATATCTAAAAGTAATCTATTCCACATTTGCTGGTATTACCATGTTTTTAATGCGCCGCAGGCGAAAATTTTGGAAAATACCATGTTTGCAAATTGTGCATCATGGGAAATTTTTTGTGCAATTTAAGCCCAAAAAATTCCTGATTTGATCTCTTTTACGTTTTGTGTTAAATATCTTTACAAAAAGTAGGTAAGTTAGCTGGTCAAGAATATTGGGTTGGGATATAAATTCTAGATTTGTTGGAAAAGTCACGTAATAAATGCAAAATAGCTAACGTTTCAGCGCCACAGGCAAATTTTTTAATTTAATCAGAAAATTCTTCAAAAATTTTAATCTTTTTAAAAAAAGACTTTCTGTAAAATATTATTAAAAAAGTCGATTGGGTAACCTGAAAACTTTCTTAATAAAAATAAGTTTCTTCCAGGGATTCCATGACTGGGTATAAGATTCCATGACTTTGCTTAAATTTGAAATTTTCCTTAAATTTTAAAATTTTATAAACTCTGAAAGTACCCCACCAGGTGGTGACATTTTGTAAACATCGTTAAGTGGCATTTAATTATTTTTTTTCTCTTACTTAGTTTTTTTCTATCCTGAAGTGCTACGTGCCACGTCGCCGAAGTCTCTTTTAATTCATCGACGAATTGTAGTCCTGGTTTCCCGCTTCAGCCTACAAAATTTTGGTCTCGAGCTAAAAAGTGCCACTTTAGCCCCTAGGTTTATAACGTACTATTTCATTTCATTATTAAACACTAAAAATGAGATATTGGGGTCAAAAAAGACCTAAATACAAAATTTTGGGATGGTGTCTGTCTGTAACACAATAACTCAAAAACCGCTAAACCGATTCTTATCGAATTTAGCACAAAGGAGTGGGATTGGCAAGAAGTTAAGAGGGGGGATTAAACTTTTAAAAAAAAATTTAACGCACGAACCGTAGCAGCTAGCGACACGCAGTTTTCAGAATAAGATATATAGATAATTGAATTTTCAACCAAAAAAAAATGTTGAAAACTTTTTGAAAAAATATTTTTTTTTTAAAGATCTCATGGCGGCGCCATTTATTTTTTTAAAATGATTTTAAATAACCGAAGTTATAAAAAAAAAGATGTTTAAAAACCTCCGAATCAGTTACCTCAACTGAAAAGAAAGATCTTTTTATTATTCTTCTTTTCGTTTTGGTCCTTTGAGTGTTCCTTGGAATACCCGTCAAATTTAGAATTATTGTTATTCCGTCCAAGATATTTTAAAATTTCCTTTCTACACAAGATACTTTACGTGGAAAAAGTCTATGAGAAATACCAAAAAAATTTCCGTCATCGTAAAAATAATAGAATCTAAAATATTTTGTTCCGAAAGTCTTTAAATTTGAGATCAGTATTCCAATACAAAATGGCGGCTCAAACCAGAAAAACAGGATCATATTTGAAAATTCACAACTTTCTTATTTGCAAACCAATTTTTTTGAAACTAATTTAATTTCGTTTGAATTATAGTGCACTTTTAGTATAATCATCAGCCACTTGCATTTTCGATGCTTCTGTGTCAGAAAAAAAAGTATCCTGCAACATAATGTTTTGCTACGTTTTTTTGATTTTTATAGAGTAACCGTCGATTTTGCCGAAAACTCACAGGACACAAAAAAGATATGTAAAAAGTAATAATTCAAAAGAAAAATAAACTCAGACATTTACTGCATTGTTAACAAACAAGACCGGCATAGTGTTCCACCCTCTTAGAAAAGGCTAAAGGGGTGGAAAATCGTATATAATCACCCCACTTTGCCTAGGCTATGATACTCTAAAACAAATATTTAAACGATTAGGGAGTGCATGGACCAATAATTAAACGGGGTCTAATATTTCCAAGATAACATTGATTGAGTAATAATAATTAAACAAAAACATAATTGTATTACATTTTTAAATTAGACCATTCAGGATCAAAATCAATGTCACTACAAAAATTAACAAATAAGGATATAAAAACCCTTTATTTTTAGATGTTTTTTTTTTGTGCTCGAGCTAAGGAAATCTCTGAAGATAAGTATTATATAGGGTTCCTAAGATTTTCCTTAGGGATAGGATTTCAACAAATCAAACAGAAATGGCATAGAAAGTTCTGCGCGCACAAAAGAAACAGGTATATTGAGCAATGGTGCCAGTTTGTTATTATCTCCGGACTGCTTTCATGAGAAAAAATTGTCGCCACTCTTTCATTGTGAGCATAAATCATAGTTGCAATAATAACCGTTGACAAGATGTCTGCAAATTCCGCTAGATGGCGGCCACACCATGAGATGATCGAGGAAAAACTGGGATTCACAGGCATTGCATTTTTTTTCCTTTCGAGTCGCTTCAGTTTCGTAAATTTTGTGTTTTTAAAATGCCGTATACTCGAGAAGAAAAGATTTTTATTATTAAAAACTACATAAAAAGTGACAGTGCGGACGAGGTCATTGGGCTTTTTGTTTTTGCGTTTCCAGATCGACCGATTCCTGTGTTCCAAACTGTCTACAACATTTATCATCGTTTTAAAAGGTACGGGTGCATAAATGGTTGTAGAAAGTGTTACCACGACGGTATACGAAAACGAAACGAAATACCAGAGCATCCCGTTCTTCCACACAGGGTAGAACGAGACGAAATGGTATGCGCTTACGTTGAGGCACATGAACCATGTTCGACGAAACCGATTGCGGAGGCACTGGATATTCCCAACAGTACTTGCCAATGGATCCTAAAAAAATACGGCTACAAGTCGTTTAAGATTGGGAAGTCGCAGGAATTGCAACCAGGTGATTATTTTCGCCGGTTAGAATATTGTGAGGTTATGAGAGATAAATGTGACAGGAACGAAAATTTCCTATCAAAAGTTTTGTTTAGTGACGAGAAGACATTTGAACTTCATAGCTCTCACAATCCACAAAATAGCCGCTATTGGTCCCGCGAAAATAAACATCTGCACGCAAGTGTTAGAACGCAACATCCTCAAAAATTAAATGTTTGGAGCGGTATTGTCGGGGATCACATTATTGGACCCTTTTTCATTGAAGGGAATTTGAATAGCCAAAAATATGTTGATCTTCTCCAACACCAGGTTTTACTACAGTTGAGGGAACTCAACATAAATTTGGACGAATTGTGGTTTCAGCAAGATGGCTGTTCATCCCACAATTCACGCCAGGCTACAAATTACCTTCGTCAGGTATTTGGTGATAGAATTATTTCCACGTATGGAAATATCCGATGGCCTCCTCGATTACCAGATCTTGCGCCAAATGACTTTTTCCTATGGGGTTGTTGGCACGACAAAATTTTCCAACACCCTCACTTACGGCCTACGACTATACAGGAGTTGAGGGCGAAAATTTTGGAGGCGGGCAACTCTATCACCCCTGAAATGTTGGCTGCTACGCGCCAAAAGTTTTACAATAGATTGGGATATTGTGAGGCTCAAGAACGGGACAGATTTGAACATCTAATCTAATTGAAAATTAGATGTTTTCAGGTCCAAACCACAGTTTTTTCTTGCTTAAAGGAGGCGGCAGGGTCCATTATTTACGATACTGAGCGATAAACTCGTGAGGTTGTTAACATTAGAAAGAAATATCTTCGCATTTAATTAAATTTCTTTCCATTCTGTTCTACTAGTGACATCTATCCGGAAACGGCCAAACCATGCAGCTAGCACTAGCAGCCAAAGAAATCAATAAACGGCGCTGTTTTTCCTGCAGAGCTTTTTGCTTGCGATATTATTGATTTTAAATAAAGCTGGCCCTACACTACATTTGATATTTTCGAGGTGTTTTATGACATGATCTCGAAACATGTAGCGAACCAATTCTTCAAAACTAGCGGGAGGGTAAAAGGGAAAAATAAGGGGCTGCCAATATTTATAACAGCCAAAAAGGGGTGAAAAGATTTATTTTGCTCTGTTTCTTTACAAAAAACGTTTTTCTTACGAAAAACTTGAGCTCTGCCACTTTTTTTATTTTTTTCTTCAACTTTCTCGAAATTTTCGTCATACCGTAGAAAAAAATTATTTCCCCCATGGTCATACTCTACTTTTATTCGAAAAAATTTAGAAACAGAGACGGGATCAGTTTTCCTAAAACGGGGGATCTTGGTTTGGTGAGAAGATAAAGGGCGCCGCAGGCAAAAATTTTTCAATTAAATTAGCCGAACGCAAAAATTTTAGGAAAACAAAGCACGAAATAAAAATGGCGTCGCTTACAATTTTTTTTGTGTGAAACTAATAAAATTTGGAATGAAAATAAGTGAAAAGTTTTTTTTTTGGGGAGTAGTGGTCTTGAAATCGTTACGTAATATTAGGGGAGTGGCGTGCCAAACCGTTACAAAACATTAAATAGGGAGGAGGTCAAAAATTGGTAAAATCACCGTTACGTAATTTGTGCACGGCCCCACATCTGACTGTTCCTCCTTTTTGATTTCGAATCAAAGCGCAAAACCCGGGTTGGACGTTCGAAGGCGTCAACCCGTCCTATTTGCTTGATAAAGTTTCTACGAAAATATCTCAGTCAATTTCTCCGGCCGTGTATGAACGCTTTAGGTTAGGCATTTACATGTATCTCAGTCCCCAGCCTGTAAACAGTGCGTAAGGACAATGGTTACAAAATGAAAAGCCGAAAAATATTTTTTTTTTACGATATCTTTCATCAGTTTGGTATTAAAGTCGAGAAAAAACAATTTTTATTCCAGTCCTAAAGGTATGAAAATGGAAAATATTAGAAAACGACAACCTGGAATGGATTTACTACGTCTAAGATGTAGTGACAACATCGCCCCATGCCCATCCTTTTCTGCCTAATGTGCTTTTCCGTTTGTCTGCGTCTTATGCACGGCTGCTTGGCCCCCTAAGGATTTGCTTAGGAACCCTGTATATCTATATCCGTAGAGATGATTAATTTTTCTTTAAAATGAAGTTGTTTGTTTTTCACTAAAGCGAAATTTGAGTCTGCGGTTACCATTACTTTTTTTGCGGGAATATACACTATCCTATTTTTTTTTCAAACAACCGGAAAATAGCCACTTTCCGTACGATTTTTCATACGGAAAGTTCTATATTACGAGGCATGTTCATTTGAAATATTTCCAGTCTCCAGAAAGGACCTTTTTGTTCAATTTTCCGGTCCCTTGATCCTTTTCCGGTCCCATTTTTGGCCAAGTTGGCTATGACTTCTTGTTGACAGCTTTTAGCTTGTTTTTTTGGGCAGTTTTGACACTTCTAAAAAAGCTGTTTTAAATTTGTTTCAAAAGTTTTGTTTACAAAAATGGACTCAGATCTAGAAAATGAGTTGATTTCGGAAGAAATAATAAAAGCTGCTTCAAGAGTCACATACACCAAAAAAATACTATAAATATAGGTAAATACAGAACAAACCTAGAAATCTGACTTTTATGAGCTCTTTTATTATTATTTTGCTTGATAAGTTGGCCATGGTTGGCCACAACTGGTTGTCAGTCATGTGTGAAGCTAATAGGCACTACACTATAATTTTTCTAATGTTTTATACAATTTTGCAGAAGTTAAAAATACAAAAATCATTTCTAACCACAAAACTTTACTTGTTTTCCTTAGTTTTCTTCTTAAAAACTACCGGCGTTAGCGGCAATGGCTATCTAGCCAACAAGAAGCAGAAAATATCAGGGGACTGTTCATAAATTACGCAACACGGCTAGGCGTCGACGAAAGTGATAGATACTAAAATGTTTTTTCTGATCGTTTGAAAAAAAAAGTACGTACGATAGTCGCCTGCGGCTCGCCCTGTAAATTTCCTGCGTCGACCTGTAAAGACCAATTTTTCTGGTCTAGTGACGTAAATACCTATTATTTACCCTGATTAAATCATTTTTGATTTTATCAGCTCCCAAGCTTAGGATATCTGTAAATTAATTATAATCTGTCTCCGTCCGTCAAAATTAAGGTTCATCTCCTATTTCCATTAGGTAGCGTACTGATGCACAATTCACAAAAACTACATACATACCTAATCAAGAAAACAAATGAACACTGGAAATTAGTAACGGGCTAAGTTCCAAAAACAATTAAATTGTTTTCGACCTAAAAAACCAAAGCTAAATGTGATTTCCAACAACTTCAAATTTTAATACATTGATTGTAGATATCTTAAAAACTACACAAACGAACGCTATGACATGGAGTATTTTTAAAAACAAATTTTATCAGGATTTTAAATTTGATATTACAATAGAGAGAAAAACAAGAACTTAGGAAAAAATGTACGTAATGTAAAGTTTACATATTTTTTTTCTTGAATATGTATATTTTTTTTATGATTATGTAATTTTTTCGAACTGTGGATGATCACCACTAGTGCAAAATTCGAGTCTGTGGTTACCATTACCTTGTTTTAAGGGAATACACAGCATTCTATTGTTTTTGTTTTTATTTACCCCCACAAATCATTTTTGTTGTAAATTGATGTTGGCTTCATTTCAAGTCTATGTGCATCTCCTTATTTGTAATTTTTTACAGTGCACTTGATTTTAAATTTGGGCCTTAAGAGTATAGTCTTCGCTGGCAGCACTTTTTGTCATACTCATGCAAAATTTAGATTGTAAGGGTATTTTTTACATATATGTATGGTATGTATATTTTACTATCCAAATACAATTTTTTAGAAATTTTGGTAATTTTGGTTCTCTGGTAATAGTTTTCGAACTTTGACTTTCATTTTTCTATCCAAATACAATTTTTAGAAATTTTGGTCTCATTTTGAAGATAAAGCTTAACTCTAGAGTTCTCTGGTAATGGTTCTTTCTCATTTCTGCAATATTAGACAAAAATTGCAAAAAATAGTACTAGAGAGCCTAGATTTAAACTTTATCTTTAAAATGGGACTAAAGGGTTTAAAAAATTTCTGTATTTGGATATAAAAATGTGGGTTCCAAAATACCCAAGCGAAATTTGACATGAGTAAGACAAGGAAAGCTGCCTGATTATACTTTTAAACTGTAAAAGTAGGGAAGACTCTCTACTTACAAGCCCGTAATTAAGGGGGAGGCAACGAGGCAGCCGTCTCAGGTAGCTGATTTTAGGGGGCATCCAAATTTACAAAAATTACAAAAAAATTATAAAAAGTTACCCAGCCAAGCAAAAAAACAAGTACAACAAACAAAACCGAATTCTTTCTTGAAGCGAAATTATATTCTATGTGGTTGTGGGTGGGTGCCTTCTTTCTTTCCATATTATTAGCTTAAGACCACAAAAACTGCATAGATTTGACAACACTGCTTTGCTATTTTTGGGCCAATCTTTACCGGACAGAATATCGTAAACGAGACAACGGAATCTGTTGAAATTTGGCAGGAATGTTTATTTTTGAATTCTTCACAACCGTATCCAGACATTTTTTTTGCTCGACTCTTCCCAAAATAAAATAAACACGGCTAACAATAGTCAAATATCTTACCTGGCTTCTTCTTTAGCCTCGTCGATAATACAGAAATCTGTAACATGAATTTTTGGATTTTTTTATTTTTTTTTTAAATACACCAAATTTTAAAAAATTCTTTGGATATGGTTGTAGATTTTTATAAATCATATTATCTGATAACAAAAAAGTTATGTTTTTTTTTCTTTATAAGCGAGATTCTGCCGGATTTCTGAAAACGCCAAGGTCCCGTAATTTGGTAGGCCGAACGAAACTGAGTGAGTTCGATTGGAGTATTAGAATTAATTCAGGTTCCGCATAGCGACCGACCACTTGTCTAATAGAACATTCGACCAATAAATTGACAATGTCAAGTGATAACATTAAGAATACGGAAATTTGGTACTTTCCTAATAAGTCCTAATAACCAAAAAGAAATCCCCTTGTGGAATGCTCATCCAAGTTTAATTTTCGTTATTTCCACCCAAGATCTTTTGATCTTTTTTTTTTGTTTCTTTTCTGTCGAAGTAACTGATTTGGAGGTTTTTTAACTTCTTTTTTTGTTTTAATTGCCTTAGGAGCATAATCCTATTGGAAATATTAACACGCCAGGACGAATCCGTATCAAGTAACTTGGATAAGTACCAGTGCGGAACGATTCCTATTGGTGAGTGATTCAAGGTTGGAAATCAAAGTGTATGATAATGTTTAATGATGTATGGAGAGGGTGACCAGTAAAACCACTGATGAGCCCACCCTGGTTATCCACGGCGAAACATCGTTTAATCATTTCTCTTTTCGCTTTGGTCCTTTGTGTATTCCTTGGGTGATGCTCATCCAATTTTGAATTTTCGTTATTTCCACCCAAGATCTTTTGAACTTTTGTTTTTTAGTTTCTTTTCGGTTGAAGTAACTGATTTCGAGATTTTTTTAACTTCTTTTTTTGTTTTAATTATCTTAGGAGCATAATCATATTGGAAATATTAACACACCAGGACGAATCCGTATCAAGTAACTTGGATAAGTACCAGTGCGGAACGATGCCTATTGGTGAGTGATTCAAGGTTGGAAATCAAAGTATATGATGGTGTTTAATGATGCATGATGTTCTAAGTCCTAATAAGATATACTTTTCCTAACATGGTGTTCGCACTGTGTTCTGAACACTACACGATCTCACTCGAAACGGCATTAGTGATACCATCTATTGTTGATCTTTCAAAATAAATAGCAAAGCAGTGTTGTCAAATCTATGCCGTTTTTGTCGCCTTAATAACAACCCTTTTAAACTGATTGGGAGCATGGATAATATAGTTGCAGTTGTTAGATAAAGGTGTCGTGCCGGTCAAAGTCAGTCTAATGGTGTGGCCAAAAACATTAAAAATTTTCTAACTTGCGTAGTATTGTGGAATTATATTTTAAATTAAATTAATGCCATTGGTAAACTACTTCAAAGTACCAACCTTAATTTAATAGAGGCCACCAAGTCGTTAAAAAATATCTTAGATTATTTCACAAATATTAAAAGCGACAAGCACTTTAAAGAAATTTTAGTAGAAGCAGAGAATTAGCAGATGAACTAGATTTAGAAGCAATTTTTTTAATGATGTCAGAGCTCGTCCAATAAGGAAAATAGTGCAATTTCAATACGAAGCACAAGCCGAACCTATTTAAGATGCCGCAGTCGTGGATCAAATAAAAAATTCACTGGAGGAGAGGCTGGACACACTATTCAGAATTATTTTCGTTTTTGTACAACATATCACGTATCTATAGCCTCGAAAGAATTTATCACGAAAAACTGTATATTTGCATCTCTAACTCAGAGATGGTGACAGCGGTGACATTAATGGAATGGAACTAAAGGACGAGCTACTGTCAGTTGTTTGTTTTCATCGGGAAAATTTAAAAAGTCCAATAGCCAAAATTTAAAATTACAGATGTAGCATGGCCCAAGAGAGCCTAAACTATTTAGCAATAATTTCCATTGAGCAGAGTATCGCGGAAAGTTTGAAACTTATAGACGAGCTTGCTGAAAAATGATTCGGAAAATGAAATCTGTAACCATCGATTTTGTTGATTGTATATAATTTTTTTTTGTAGTCCGTATCTATAAATATAACATATCTCAGGAGTCATTTGAATTGATTGAATTGAATTGAATATTTTTTTTGAAATTTTTGTTGTTGGCTTCTAATCAGACCACATAGAAACCAAAAATCCAATTTTCAGAATTTTTGTCAGTTTGTCACTCTGTGTCTTTGTCCGTTTGTCCAGCATCACGCAAAAATCACTAAACGGATTCCTTGGAGTTCTTGGCAAGACATAGGCTTTATTTCATCAAAATCGGTTCGCTAAAAAAAAGTTATTTCGATTTAAAGAAAGAGAAACGAAAAAAAAAACGGGTAAATCACATCATTACGACGCAAAGGACAAAGGACATGGGCTGCATTTAATTAAAATCGGTGCGCGGGAATAAAATGTATGATCATTTAAATCAATCAAAACGGGGACAAACGGGTAAAACCGCAGGCGAAGCTGCGGAGTCTTCAGCTAGTTGTATATATTTATGTTGTATATAAGTAGTTATTGTATTTTGTAGTTAGAAGTACATAGATAGGTGCCTAGGTACCAGGAACTACGTACCTAAATTGATTTATGTTTGCAGTATAATGGCTACTTATTTTTTGGTGTGTTACTTCTCAAAATTATTCGCAAATAATATAATTTGGTTCTAAACATTCTGAATCTGCTACGAAAGGTAAGGTTTGCATCTCGTAAAATATTTTTTTTTGGAGATGCGGGGCACGTTACGTTAGGGGGGGGGGCAGCCGTTTTTCGATTTACCTCAGGCACCCAAAAAGTTAAGCACGGGCCTGCTACTTAGAACCTTCTTTCTTTAGCTAAGCATAAAATAATATTTTTAAAACTACGGTGGTGCTACAAGTATCGTCATATGCCATTATATAAGACGGACGTGTGCCCGTCCTTATTACAGATCTCGCAAACAATGGCCAATATGTTACCCCAAATTAAAGACCAAATGTTGTTTTTCAGTAGTTCGGCGGCACGCCGACTTATCAATTTAGACGTACTACCGGGGTACAATTTGGGTCACTCGACCATGTCGTTCTATAATATTCAATTTTGACCATCGGAAAGGTCGTCAATCATATTGCACATCGGAGGTCTTTTCGAATGTGTTTTTTACAAATATAAGAATTAATTTTATGTTTTCTTGTAATGTATATTGAAGAATTACCCATTAAGGGCTAATAAGGCGTTGGCTTAGATCCAGAAGGAAAGTAGATAATATTTTATTAAAAATTAATTAATAAGCAGGGAATCTGCGCAAAGATCTGGCTTTCCTGCTCTGTAAGTGGACCTTGAGCAGAGAATCTTGCTGCAGGGATCGGTACTCAAATGTTGCATCATGCAACCTTTAAGAGTAGATTTTTAGTGGCTCTGGAGAGGGGGGGTGGGGGGCTTGAGCTCCTGCGTACGCCGGTGCATAATGGAACCAAACGAATGGCGTCCGATCCAAATTTGTATAAACCTTAAACAACTTAAAATATAAAACATTCTAATTGACTCTCATAACTAAAGAACTTTGAAGGAATTGGGTTTGTAAACTGAGTTTTGGCACTATAAGTTGGTCCTATTTCACGACGCATATAATAATGCTTTTTCACACGATTTTTCAATCTTTACAATTGGTAGGTACTTTGAAAACTAGGTGAAAAAAGTAACAGTTAGTGGAGACAATCCGTTTAAAGTTGATCTTCTTGAAAAATTGAACAAATTGTCCAAGGTAAGCTCTGTAGTTGGCGCGCCAATGCCTTGTTCACACTTAGCCGCTTTTAAATTATTTTTGACATTGAACCGTCATTGCTGTACCACACTGGTTGGTATAGTGGGTACCTGGTTTATCAACCAGGAGACCCGGGTTCGATCCTCGGGGTAGTCGGTAGTCTACTTGGACTTTTTCTTATAAAATTACATGACTGTGAGATTAAGGAAAACGCGGTACACGATCCCATACCGTCCCTCGTAGAGGACGTTAAGACCACGTGTGATGTGATTTATATTGATAATGGAGCACGTTAAAGATCCCTGCCTCGACAAAGAGGTTTAGGCTTAATTTTTTAGAGAAGTTTAAAGGTGAAAACCGTATCTTGATATGTCATGCCATTTTCGAGTTACGGGGGTTCTTGAAAAGTCTGCATTTTGAAATGTGGTGTATAAATTTATTATTTTAAAAATTTCTGTTTGGTGCAAATGGCTTTTTTGTAGATTTTGTAAAGCAGAATATAACTGTCAAACTGGATTTTCTCTATCGCTTTTAGTTTTTGAGGTAAAAGACAAAGTTGGTATTTATTTAAAGCTTTAAATTTCTTTCAAAATGATATATTACACTTTGTGTTTTATTTTTTGTATTTTTATATCTTTATTAACTACTTAGAAGTAAATAAATATTTTATTTTTATTTTGAATAGTGAGGAAAAAAAGCAAATAAGAAAGTAATATAAAAATAAATAAGTAATAAAAAATACAAAAAATAAAACACAAAGTGTGGACACATCATTTTAAAGAGAATTTTTTTAAAATTAAATAAAAAAAGGGTAATTTCATAAAAAAAGCCAACTTTGTGTTATATTTCAAACACTAAAACTTACAGGTAAAACCCAGTTTGACAGTCGAATTCTACTTTAAATAATCTACAAAAAAGCCATTTGCAACACAAATTTTGACAAATAAAAAAGTTATAAATCCCATCTCAAAATGCAGACTTTTCAAAAAGCACCCGTATCTCAGAGATGGTTTGACATACCAAGATGCAGTTTCCACCTTTAAGCTTCTATTATCTTCTATCTCTCTCTTCTTCTCCCGTGGACGTAATTTTGGATACTCTGTACATACATACCTACACAACATTTTTTTCCCTTGAAACGTAATCATTTTCTTTGATTTATTGATCTAAAACAGAAGCTATTTGCAAATGGCGACCCACCGAAAATTGGCTTCACTTTCGTCTTATGACACGTATACCTCCCAATGAGCATTTTCAGAAACTTCTGGTGACAGATATTTATATAATTATTATAAAGAGGGTTCCATTGATACCCTAGGGTATTTAGAAGTTTCCTACAAGAATTGAGTTTGTATATTTGTTTCATTAAAGGCTCTAAATTGATGGTACCCTAAAGTAACATAAAACTGGCGTTAACAATATTTCCACGGACATCTTTATAAAAATTAAAGTCATCGGTTCAAATGTTATATAAATTGGTGTTAACAATGTTTCCACCAACATATTTATAAAAATATAAGTCATCAGTGACAAAAGTTATATAAATTGGTGTTTGAAATCTTTCTGTCAACCCACCTATAAAACCGTAAGTAACTATCAATTAAAGATATATAATAGATTGGTTTTTAAAATGTTGCTATCAACCCACTTATAAAACTTAATTAACCAACAACAAATTTATATAAGATAAGATTGAAAATATTTCGAGAGACACTTACAAAAACTTGGTAACTCACACACAATAGTTATATAAATTGGTGTCTGTATTTTTCCTGGTATGTGTAGTATGCTGGATCTCTCGAGGAATGCATTAAGGAAAAGAGAAAAATGGTAACTATGTTAAGCTCGCAGAAACGGACCATCAGTGTTCAACACTGCGCCATCTGCAGCACTTTGTTCCAGGTAGCATCATTTTTTAAAAGGGTCATAAAATAGTGTTGACGAGGTAAACAGTGGTATAGTTGTATTGTTTTTTTTATAGAATTGTCGGAAATTTTCGCCATTTTGGATTACAAAAATAGGTTTTTGGCCTAAATAAAAACGTTATTTATGGGGTTTCAACATGTGTCTCAATCGAAATATTGCTTGTTAGGGTTAAGAACAACATACAAAATTCAATATTTGTCCCAAAAAGAAAAAAACGCGTATGAAAAAAAAAACTGATATTTAAATGAATATTTTTTTCCCGTTTTCTCAAGCATTTTTGGAGCCCATGAAATTTACGTGAGTGTATTCGAAAACTATACAGTACACACGGGACCGCAGCTGATTTTCAGAGTAGGATGACTTGAAAAACAGCTTTTATTTGACTATACTATATAAATATTCATATTCCTGCTTCAGCTTCTCTCACTTTCATTTTTATTTATTTTAGAAGATTGCTAAACACCATTTTATAAATTTTTTTATTGTAAAAAGGAAAAGAATAATACATAACAAGCAAAGGGAAGAAAGATGGAAAATTTATATTTCTAAATCCATAAAAACCTTTATTTTGTTATGTAGTGTTGTTAGAACAGTTGTCAAACCTTTTTATAATAATCTCTATACTTGAGGGCCCATAAGGAAGTTTTATAAAATCTATATGTTGTTTTTCTATCCATTACTATGTACCATAAATTTTTATAAGCTGGTGTTGAACAGTTGTTTTTCAAGGCTTTTATACTCATTTAAGAGATATATTAGAGTTATAAAATTATCACCAACACTAAATAATATAACTTTTGGTTATTTTATGAATGTTTTATATTATTTCCTGTAACTTTTATATAGACAAAAATGCTCATTGGGCTACAAGCAACTTCTTTTGCGTAGCACGGCATACTAAAAGAGTTACCCAGCAAACACATCTGTTACATTAACATAGTATTTACATAAATTTGACTAAAAAAATTTACATAAAAAAAGTTTTCATAAAATTTACGTAATATTTACATAACATAACTTTTGTTTCTTTAATTACATTATATTTACGCAATAAGAAGGGAACTTTGTGCATGGCATTTTGCAGAACATGGAAGTTACTTTTTACCTTGTTGGGACATTAGAAGTATATAAACATTATATACACAATATGACTTTAATTTCCAATACGTAATATTTATATAACATTTATGTTATAAATTTCTTTAGTGGTTACATAAAGAGTAAGTTATTTACGTGACATCAAGTTTACCTTGATGTTACTTGTAAAATTGCCCCAATTTTACCTTTCGATTTACTTTCTAGTTACTAGTTAATCGATATCTGCCGTTTCCCAATTTTTTGTTGCCATGTATTATTTACGTTATTTTAATTACGTATTATTTACGTAAAATGTAGGGATCTTTGTGCATTGCATTATGCAGAACATGAAATCTTTTTATCTTAAAACCAAAAGATCAAAAGATCTTGGATGGAAAAAAACGAAAATTCAAACTTGGATGAGTATCCCACAAAAAACACATAAAGGACCAAATGATGTTTCGCCCTGGGCAACCAGCGCGGGCTCATTAGTGGTTCCACTGGTCACCCTCCCCAAACATCATTCAACACCATCATACACTTTGATTTCCAACCTTGAATAACTCACAAATAGGCATCGTTCCGCACATGAACTTATCTAAGTCACCTGATATATATCAGGACGCCAGGACGAACCCGTATCTGTCTCTGATGTCGACGTTTGCTTCAGATATTATCGTAGCTTTGATCATGGAATATTGACCCCATACAGAAGATGCCTTGAGATTCTTAGACTTCTGTAGAAAGTATGCCAGGAGCACCTTTTCATCCCTAAACTTCTCTGCATGCTGTTCAGCGCACCATTTTCGATAATCACAAAACTGTTTCTTGTAAAACTCGTGAGATTTTTGTGGAAGAAGGCTAGCGGTGGCCTCTTCCGCGGCCTCTTCAATGTTCATTTTTAATTAAAATGCTATACGATTTCTCTGGACTCACCGTTTGCTGACGCCGTTTGATAACAACAACTGACTGACATTTGTTTCGTGCCATAGCAACACTTCCATGGCACAATAAATTTTGAGTGAATCCACCATGCCAACAACAATCAATGACAACTATCAGTAATACGAGCTGTCAATCTTGAAACTAGAGTACCGTTAAGTGATCTACTGTTAGTTTTTTGATTTTTTGTTTTTAATTTCTCGCATTCTAAAGTGCATAAAATAGTATATAAACCTCGTGACTAAAGTGTATTTTAATCCCTTGGCGAATTGTAGCCCTCGCTACGGTCGGGCTACAAACCTTTCGCCGCAGGATTATAGAGGCACTTTAGTCCCTAGGTTTATAATGTACTATTAAAGATATATATGCAGTCCGATCCCTTTACCACTTTTGTAAAATTTTTTGTTTAGAATTTTTTTCCACTGAACTGTTCTACTTTTTTAGAAGTTTTTTAATAAAAACAATATTTTTTAACGGCTTTTATGGTTTTATTAAAATGAAAGGGTCCATTAAACTATTTATGACCGTTCTTTGGACAACAATTGAAAAAAGGCCGCTGCGAAAAAAATGCACCTGCAACATCAGAATATCTTTGCATAAGTAAAAAAAGCGCTATTGATTACAAGGGCGGATAAAAGATTACATCGGAAGATAATTTTAAAAGTCTAAGATATGTCGTCGCTGTCTACCTTGATGGCAACGCTTTTTGGGTTTAAAAATAATAGGTACTATTCCGGCTTTCATTTGGCAGAAACTAGCAGATAAAAAGGCAATAGACACTTAAAGTTGAACAAATAGCTCGACAAATAGAGAGTGCTTAATCGTAATCGTATCTCAGTGCGCATGATCAGAAAAGATACGTCTTAAAACAGCGACTACGTCTCACCTATCTCTATGAATACCCTTGCAGTATCCGTCCGCAGCTAGCTAGCGTATCCTAACCATTTTGTTATCTGTGGGTGTTAATAAATGCCTGATCTACAGTTTCACTCCTTCTATATGTTCCATTCTATTGCCTTTCCTTAAGGAAATAGAGGTGAGCGGCTAAAGTAAACTGTTTAAGCACTGAACAAGAAATTGGTTTGGTTACTTCGCACGTTGTCAGCACAACTTAAACTATTATTAGAGACTAAAAGCGAAACCACCGCGTAAACGTAACGTAGCTCTGAAATCCAGCGCTCTCATTGGCGAAAACCGGCAGATGTGCACGTTTCCACCTCGAATAACGCGATTTCAGCTACCGTGTCAGGCGCGCGCCAGCGCCCGTATCTTATGAAAATCAGTCTCGCTCGACGTGCGATTGACAACTTCTGTCGGATCAGACCAATGAGAGCGCTGGATTTCAGAGCTACGTTACGTTTACGCGGTGGTTTGGCTTTTAGTAGACACTTAAAGTAAATATTTCAACGCATCGGTATCGGTATACGTAACACGTTCGAAACAAAGTCAAAATACACTACATTTTTGACTTTTTTATGCGATGTTTCGAACGATACCCGCTTTCTTGAAGGTTGCGATGACAGAACTGCTGATTGAAATCGTTGCGTAAGTTCATAGGTCCGTAAAGATACGTACATCCTTCCGTACGCAACGAGAATTTGTCATCACACCCGTCAAAGAAGCAGGCATCGTTCGAAACATGGCATGAACAAGTCAAAAATGTAGTGTATTTTGACTTTGTTTCGAACACGTTACGTATACCGATACCGATGCGTTGAAATATTTACTTTAAGTGTCTAATGTCTATTTTTAAGGACGCTTTCACAAATTTTGTTAATTTTTTTTTTAAATTTTTGTAATACTGTGAGGACAAGTGCAAACGATTATCGATTCTTGATTTTCTTTGCCGGGGTGCCCAGGCTTTTAGGAAAAAAGAAACTTACTTTTTTTTACTAAATCAGAAAAAAAAACAATGTTTACAAAAATAGGGATCGTTCTAAATGGCACTTAGTTTGAAACATTCGCACTTTTTTTATTGAAAGAAAATACATATTTTGGTTAAAATTTGAAAATGAAGCACCATCTAATTCCGACGTTTATTTTGGCCTGGGCATCCTGAAGATTTACGAAACTTTGGAAAAACAGTTTTTTTTCTCTAATATCTGTGAAGAAAGAAGATCTTTTGACCAGCAAACACTCAACTATTTTCATTTTTGCTAAAAATAATTACCTTTATTTACTGCACTATGTAGTCATATTTGACTACCGATAAAAAGACTGAACCCGAATTA
The DNA here is from genome assembly GCA_963921995.1 of Oxystoma pomonae. Lineage (NCBI taxonomy): Eukaryota > Metazoa > Arthropoda > Insecta > Coleoptera > Brentidae > Oxystoma > Oxystoma pomonae. The sequence goes on from OY998172.1 coordinate 31,974,660, forward strand.
TATTTAGCTGCCTAATGGGTTACCCTAAGTCACATACGAAAAGTCAAACGAATCTTCAAAATTTAAGATGTTAGTACAAAAAATGTCTGAATATTCTCTTTATTTTTGCTGAGAATCAATCCTTAAATTGACTACACTATTAGTCAAATTCGACTACCGATACGGAGACTGATGTGCCTCATTGCCGTAACCACAGAACGAATCCAAAACAAACGCCGTCACGTGACCCGAACAAGTATCTAATCACCCCGCCTAATGGGTTACGCTAGGTCACGTGTATCCGCGTGGCAACTCCGTAGGGGGTCACGTGTCATTGAGCGCGCCCCTTTTGTCTTGGATTGCGCTGGGAAATGTTTTCGTTAAATATGATTTTGATATGATAACAAGTGGGATAAGTGTTATGTGTTGTTTTAGAGCTTGTTATATTGTAGATAAGTGCGGAGATTGAGCGAGTTTTTAAGTTCTCACCCTTTGCTTTATGGTTTTGTGTGCAAGATATATAATGCGTTCCATAACTCTACCAGCAGTCAGATTTTTCGATGAGTCTTTAAAAACGTATTTCTTTTTAAACAAAAAAAATAGCATATCAAATTAATAATGATAAATCTGTACCTTGTAATAAAAGAAAGGTTTAAGAACTATTATTTTTCTTTTAGTGTCATCAGCAAATACTTGTTATTAGGTAATTTTAGCTACTTTTGCATCCGTATTCTTATACCTAACACGTTGTAAACAAAACCAAAAGGCACCACATTTTTTACTTAGTGACGCCATTTTTCGAACGAGGCTCGATTTTATGGTGGAGGCGATAACCGAACATCTGACTTCAATCGATGCGTGCGTGGCAGTGGTCACAACGTTAGGTCCATCCCGACGTATGCAATAAATACCCATGAAATCGAGCCTCGTTCGAAAAATGCCACAAACAAGTCAGTGGGCTCTGTTTTGAACGCGTTAGGTATAAGTATAAGGATACATTTAAATAATAGGGAGTAAAAACCAAACCACCGCGTAAACGTAATGAAATCCAGCGCTTTTATTCGTCAGATCCGACAGAAGTTGTCAATCGCACGTCAAGTGAGACTGACTCACATAACTTTTTTTCGTATATTTATTTTTGCTGTGTAAAAAATCTCCATGGAATCGGATATAATTACCTGTACCGTTATGCACTTGCCTCCGCAACACAAAGAGTTAACTCATCGAAAACGTTTTTGTATTGTACATTGATATACAGTTATATAACAAGTCATAATCGAAACGACTGAAACTGCCACAGTGGTCGCGATTCTTCAGAAACGACAGAAAATCTCACCCTTCAAAATTCTGTAAAGTGGGGATTTTTACTTATTGCCTCATTTAAAATAAAAACACAGCGTCCTTAATATTTATCCTAACGTTGTTAGAGAAACTGCCTCATTTTTTAATAACATTTTGTAAATTTAATGTATCAAAGGTATTTTGAAGGACTATTTTTACGACGGAGCTGACTTGCTACTACGCATACCAATAAACGTCAAAAAGTGTTGAAAATTCTCACCATGTAAAAGGAAAGACAGAATTTGGGTGACTTTTCTGAGCAGTGACAGCGACATATTCCATGGCTATATATGGTTTTATGTGTTAAAAGTTTGTTTACACACAAAAATAAGCTTAATAAAATACATTTTTTAATAAAAAAAGGCTTTCCACAAAAACTACCTACAAAAATTAAAATTGACATATTTTTTATTCAGTGGAACAATATTTTGAAATTAAATTTTCAGGAATATTAGCAAATCAGTCCGGACAATCAGTGTAAACTTGGGTTTAAAAATCATCAGATTTTTGTAAGGGCGAGATTTTCTGACGGTTTTTGAAGAATCGTGACCATTAATTTGTCAATTTGTTCACTGTCAAAAAATTGTTGAAAAACTGTTAACTAAAAATCAGCTATTATGGTACGGCCAGGAATTTAATGCCTAAAATATTTTATCGTATTTTAGCTTAGGAATTGTCGAAATAAACATTAGAATTGTGTGAACTTTGAATGGAAGACACATTTTGTAAAAACTAAGACCCGACTCTGAGCATAAGCTAAAATTTCTTTCTAAGGCCAGCGATTTAAATGTTTGAATTTTAAAACAAAGGGAAAAAAATAAAAAAAATATTTCAAATAAATTAATGTGAAAAATGCGACTTTAGACTTTCGTCGACTATAGTTATATTAACCACCCTCTTTTTTTGAGAGTTTATTTAAAAAATAGCCGGTTTTTCATAAAAACAGTAAAATTTTTGATAGTTTTTCAAAAATTTTCGTCTGCAGCGCTCTATTGAGTCGAAAGTTACATTCATTTTTAATTTTAGAACTTTTGCACAAAACTTTTTCTTTGTTTTTACAAAATTTTGCCCTTACGCCCCCCCCCCTCTTTTGGAAAAGCAGCGACCGCCACTGTATTAACACTGATGTGTATTCTTTAAATCGTTTTTAAATTAACCGTAGTATATTTTCACATCGTACTCAATACCAGTGGCGATTGCCCCCCCCCCCTTTTCCCGAGAATTTATTTAAAAAATTGCCGGTTTTTCATCAAAACAGTGAAATTTCTAAAAAAAAATCAAAAATATTCGCCCGCGGTGCCCTATTGGCTCGAAAGTTACATTAATTTTTAATTTTAGAACTTTAGCGTAAAAGTTTTTATTTGCTTTTACAAAATTTTGCCCTCACGCCCCCTCCTTTTGGAAAAGCTGCGACCGCCACTGTCAATACGTATTGAAAACATTTTCTTCTTTTTCTTGTTCCGACAAACAGCGTAATATATATGAAAGAACAAGATGCTTGATTTTCGATACGTATTGAATACGATTTGAAAAAATACTAATTAATATAAAAATTAAAAAAATCAAATCACAAACAATTAAAACAAAAACCCAACTGATTATGTTTTACGGAGTCTTTTACGCAGTTAATACATGACTTTAAAAAAATATGTTTAAAAAAGATGCTACTGTTGCAAACTTGTTTTTAAAAAGTTCGACCTTTCTTGCTATTGATTGGCAAGTGGAAAAAACACCAAAACTTTCAATAACAACCTCGCCGCATATGTAATTACCAAAAAATATCTATCAATAAACCATTAAGAATACAATACGCCTAAAGACGGGTTAGTCTGGGGGCTACATAAACACAACCCTCGATATTATTATAATTAATATTAAAAAAGCTGAAGCACAATACCGAGTATTTTTCGTATTTCAAACGACTACAAGAAAACGGATAAGTAATGATAGGTGGCAGAATACCGGGCTGAAAAACATTGTGTTTATAAAAGTCTAAACTGAAAAGGATCTAATGACTACCTTGTTGGGTCAGGACTCTTGCATGAATGTCTTCTTAGCCTTTACAAATATTTATTTTTGGGCAGAAATTTTTTGGTATTATTTTTTTTTTATCGTGAATGAGCATCGATTGGGGCCATTTTTTAAATTGGGACTTTCTTCCTTTATTAAAAATTGCGATTATCTAATAGTAGTTTTCACAACTAGTGCCTAAAAAAGTGCTTTTTTTTACAAGCGTTGGTTTAAATAACGAGCGCAGCGAGGTATTTAAAAACGCAAGTAAAAACAGCACAGTTTAGCCGCGAGTTGTTAACACTATTTTTTTTAATAACTTTATCAAAAAATCTAAAAACACAGGAAAATCCTTTTAAAAATCTCGAACGAAGAGCACTTCTCAAAACACACCATCTTTACACTATAAATCAAGGGGGCTGGTAAATGAAATAACAATGGTTTCCATAGCGATGTGCCGTTTTACTCGGTGACGTCCATTGTGGCGACATTTTAATCTTTGATAGTTTGATATTTTGACAATGTTTTTAAATGGTTTCTTCGTAAATACTTGGTGAAAACTGGGGGAAATGGCTTAATTTTTAGGCAAGAATAATTAGATTTTTTCAATATTACTACTTTCCGCTATTTGTCTTTAATTTTGGGTAAAACACGGACAGAAATCATTTTTTGTACTCGTGATCAAAAAAAAAAGGTAACCAAAAAAGTCATGCTTTAGTTATGTTATGTTGTTATGTTTTTGATGAAGTTATAAAAAAGTATTTGGTATGCTGTACTCATTTGTCTATTACCGCATCGCCGTTACCCACTAAACCATTAATTCAGTGTTTGGGTCTAAGCTTTTTTGTTTTTTTTTTTGTAATGTATGTTTTACCAAAAAATTTGTTTTATTTTTTATGTTTATATTATATATAGAGTTATTTTGGCGTCAATAAAGTGTTCTTTCACCCTCGCTGGTTCAATTTTTTTTTAAAATAGGTATGCTCTCCTTCAAGATAAATGTAAACTGACGCCGCTGATTTCCTATCAAATGGGAAAAATCCATTTTTTTCCGCACGAGACTGCCTTCACGGAAAGAAATAATGTCCTAGGATTCGTAAATTGTTTTATTAATTTTAAAATCTGTCAGTATCTACCGTCAGTAGAAGCTTAACAGACCCTAATATTTTATTTAGCATTAAATTGTAGTACACAGCCACTACATACAATTATTAAAAGGTCTTGGTTTTAGTATTTACCATTGCATGATGCTGAGTACATAAATAATGAAAACCAGTACCTACTTAAATATAGCAATAGCTTTTATTCTTCATAAAAATGAGTATTAGTAAATTATTTTACTACCATTTAGCATATCTAGGAAAAAAAACTCGGAAAAAAGCTTCGGAAAAAAACTCCCAGAAAAAAACCCACGACAAAATAAACCCAAACCCAACCCAACTCAAGCTAGACCGACCCAACCCAACCCAAAACAATATTCTTTGATTTTCACATATTTTTAATATGTTAATTTTCTCTGAGGGTTTTTATTCCGGAGGTTTTTTTCAAGGATTTTTTTTTCGTTTACCAATTTTTACGTTTTAAAATGAATATCAATGCAGACACGTACCAAAGATACCGCGCAATAATTTTTAACGATTTCTGAACCATCCATACAAAGTATGGAGGCTATCAGGATCGTCAAAAAAACAGTTTTTTTATTTCTACTAAAAATGAGTTATTTGAGTCAAAGTTTGTCGGTAAGAAGATTACTCAAACACCGCTAAACCCATTCTTATCAAAGTTGGCACAAAAATTCTTTGTCACCAGACGCAGAGCAGCAGGGAGTTGATAAAAGAGTAGGAAGGGAGATTAAACTTTTAAAAAAATGGTAAATCACGAACGGTAGCAGCTGGCGACACGCGGTTTTGACATTAAGATAGATAATTGCATTTTCAAGCCAAAAAATGTTCTTTTTTATTTTTTTTTGTTTTGATTTTATGGATGCCTATACGTGTCTTATTTGCAATTTTTTAACATGTAAAAATAAATTTTTCCACGGATTTTTTTCGGAGGGCTTTTTCCATTTTTCTCCGTGGTTTTTTCCCGTTTACCACGATCCCCATAGTATATCATTATTTTACCCCAGGAGATCAATGTTTTGGCCTAAGGTAATATAATGCCATAAACCTATGTAATCCGTAAGCGGCAGTAGAATCATTGTCAGGCAAGGTGTCAATGTATAATATGCACTTTTATATCAAAAGAACAAAAAACTCTAACCTAATCACATAAAGAATTCTCCTTTTCGGCATCATTAGTTTTTTTAAGCCATTTTAAAGCGAATAAGAGTACAAAAATGTAATAAAGATATGGCGCCCCTGGCAAATCATTACCATGTCTATTAACACATAATTTCGTGTAATCATACGTCTGATGTTGCCACTATTTGTTTTATGGGCCTTGGGAATAACTCTGTCTTCCTTTATTTTACCTTTATTTGATTTATTGCCAATGAAATTGTCAGTATTTTGTCTAATGTACAATCAAAGTTTTAAATTCGATTATTATATTATAGTTTTCATAAAACATATAATAACATTTTGGAAAGTATTCTATTTTCTTGATTCCTTATTTACTTTCCTAAAATATGTTATTTTTAATCGTCTTGGTAACGTTTTGACAGATTTGTGTATAGAACAAAAGATCAAAAGATCTTGGGTGGAAATAACGAAAATTCAAACCTGGATGAGCATCCCACAAGGAACACACAAAGAAACCAAAGCGAAAAGAGAAATGATTAAACGATGTTTCGCTCTGGGTAACCAGCGAGAGCTCGTCAGTGGTTCCACTGGTCACCTTCCCCATACATCATTAAACACCATCATACACTTTGATTTCCAACTTTGAATCACTCACAAATAGGCATCGTTTCAATTCAAAGTTGGAAATCAAAGTGTATGATGGTGTTTAATGATGTATGGGGAAGATGACCAGTGGAACCACTGACGAGCTCACGCTGGTTACCCAGAGCGAAACATCGTTTAATCATTTCTCTTTTCGCTTCTTCTTTTGATCTTCTGTTTTTAGATTCCTTTCGGTTGATTAAACTGATTTGGAGGTTTTTTAACTTCTGTTTTAATGATGTATAGACCCGAATAAGGAAAGGGGTTTTCCAAGGGGGTATATTAGGGACTTATCGGTTTGACAGTTCATCCTTCATTAGGGACTTATCGGTACATAAAGTCGGCATAGTCTGACTCGGCACTATTTTTGACAGAGGTTAAAAGGTTTCTGACATTTTTGTTATATAAACACGCTCATATTGTGCCGTCAAAGTTGACAAATTAAAGTTAATGCCGTCCTTTATTAAAGGTAGGCACAAACATTATGTTAAGTCAACATTATTTTGACAGCGCCGCGATTAAAAAAGCTCTGGCTGGATAGCCTAAACGTAGGTTTTGGATAGCCTTAGCAACCAAGCAAAATATGTAGTGAATGTTTACCTTTGTACGGTCAAAAATAGTGCCGACTTTATTAAAGTCAGCCTATAATGTCCGACAAGTCTCTATTAAACAAGTTATCACTACAAAATAGTGCAGACTTTATTAAAGTCAGTTCCACATAAAATGGCATAGCCTGACTTAAATTAAATTATTTTTTACAGTTACCTACGCACAAAGGTTAAACGTCAAAATAATGTCAACTTTCATAATGTTTTCCATTAACAATATGAGCATATCTAGATGACAACAAGATGACAATACTAGTTGTTTACCTTTGTGCAGAACTGTCAAAAATAGTGCTGAATTTATTAAAGTAAGGACTTGTACCGATAAATCCCTATTTACTACACATTTTTAGGCACTTACACATCTCTTATGGGACGGCGCGGCGCTCTTCTTGGTTGCTAGGGGGCTATAATGGTGACTTAACATTATGTTTGTGCCTACTTTGAACAGGGACTTATCGGACAATATATATATATATAAATATACTTCATAAAGTCGGAACTATTTTTGACAATTCCACACAAAGGTAAACAATTACTACAAATTTTGCTTGGTTGCTGGGGCTATCCACAAAACCTACGTTTGGGCTATCCAGCCAGAGCTTTTTTGATGGCGGCCCTGTCAAAATGTGACTTAACATAATGTTTGTGCCCAGCTTTAATAAAGGACGGCATTAACTTTAATTTGTGAACTTAATGGCACAATATGAGCACGTTTAGATGACATGTTTATATGACAAAAATGTCAGAAACCTTTTAACCTTCGTGCGAAACTGTCAAAAATAATGTAGAGTCAGGCTATGCCGACTTTATGTACCGATAAGTCCCTAATATCTACAGCAATAAAACTAATAAAGAATTCACTTCATAACTACGAAGAGGGTCTGACTATAAACAACATAGAAATCAACAATCTAAATTATGCTGACGACACTGTCATAATTGCAGTTACGCTGGAAGGTCTGGAAACCCACAAAAAAAGCCGACTTTACAAAAATCGAAAGACAATTGAACAGAAAATAAAACGTCCGAAACGAAATATGACCGAAAGTAAAACACCCATAAAATAATGGATACGAATAAAATTTTATAGAATTTTTATTTACTCGATCCCTAAAAGACACGAATATAATTTAACCGATTATAATTTTCCCAAACCTTAAAATATCAGAATTACAAAAGTATCGGAAATAATTTTCTAGAAGAGAAAAATACCCGAACCACAAATTGATAGAAAATAATATGCCCGATTCTTAAATGAGCAGAACCACAATCCAGGCGAATCGCTATTAGGCATGCGTCAAATTGAAATCTCTGGAGCGCCGTAGGCCCTGGATTGCGGCGTTGACAAGTTTCTCTATTTGGAAGATGACACGGGAATTTTTTTTTATTATTTAAACGATTTTATTTAACTTGACAGTTTCTGGCGATCGAACTGTCTATCAAATCTTGCGATTCATTTTTGACATACTTCCCGTGAACCGATTTTAATATTATGAAAAAAATTGGGGGTAGGGGGTGGTTGAGGAATATAAAAGGAGTAAATTAATACAATATCACAACTTACTTGGACTCTTCCCTGCCGTAACCCTGGCAACGTAGCAATTGAATTCATGGCTATCGGTTCCAATCATTTTTGGACAGATTGGTGTTCTTGAATTTTGTGGTTCGGCATTATTATGTTTCTATTAAATTATTTTCGTTAAAAATATATTCTGACATTTTGTATTTCTATAAAAATATATTTCGTTTAAATTTAATTCTATGCATATATTTTCTAGCGATTTGACTTTCCCGTCATTTCATTTTCGAGACAATTTTTTTCGGAGCAATTATTTACTTTTCTTTTAAATTCTAACAAATTATGTTTCTGCCAAATTTGGTTTCGGGTTTTTTATAGGGACCCAAAGGTCTGTAAGAGTTGTTGAATCAAATTGCTCTAAAATATCCGGAATTTGGGCTTAACTTGATGGTTGGAAAAACAAAATGGATGGTTTTAAAAACTAGAGGCGTACCAGAAGTAACTTTAGGTACAAAAAGGTGCAAATCGAAACGAATAACTTTATAACACGACCCTTATTATAGCTCTTACATTTAAAATCAGTGAAATACGGTAAAAAGCAAAAAATAAGTTGTGCCTTCCTTATAAAGTCGATCCCATTTGTACAGAGAGGATCTCGGCATGATTAGAGACACAAAGCTATTTGTAACTCATCGCGGTATGCGTATCCGCATCTAGCGAGAACCAAGCACATTAATAGGTCAGAAACGTGTACCACGTTCGAAAAGAGCAGATATATGCTAATCTAAGGTGTTCTTGAACGCGATAGGTGTTGACATGCTTTAGGTATCTAGTATCGTTACGGCACACGTATCGTATCTCAGCATCTATTGCGTTCAGAAACACCTTAAATTAGCATATATTTGCTCTTTTCGAACGTGCTACCAGTTTCTGACCAATCGATGTGCTTGGTTCTCGCTAGATGCAGATACGTATACCGCGATGAGTTACAAATAGCTTTATGTCTCTATTATCTCTAAATACCTATCCAGATATTTTATTTCGTTCCTTTAATTTACGTTTCTATACCGTCAGCAATTAAAAAATAGGGTGACTTTTTTAACTGTTTTTTAAACGAAAAGGTAGTCTAATAAACGACGATGAGTTTCTGTAGGCTCTAAATTCCTCAAAATTATCTCGGAAGCTTAATTTTTCGATTGGCAATAAAGATAGAGGCCCTTTTACAACGGTGCTCAATAAAATAGTCAAACCTAAAGGCGAGGAAACTATTAGGGACACATGTTGTGATAGAGGACTCATTTTGTTGGACATTTTTAGTAAATTTACTATATTTATCACTGAGACGGATTTCAAATGTTTGATATTAAATTTCTTTACTAAAGTTTGGCTCCAAGTTTTGAGATTTTTTTTAGAGAAAGTCGCATATTGAGATTATTATAAATCTTTACTTTGGTTGTCTTAATACTAGCTGAAGGGCCGTAGCTTTGCAGTTCTACCCATTTTATTTCGGTGTTTCATGCCTTAAATGGTCATAACTTACTAAATAACATATCTGCAGGGAATCCAGTAGTTTTTGCTTGATGTTGGAACAAACAAACAAACAGAAAAAAATTATAAAAATTGGATATCAAAAATTTTTAAAAAATATTCAATGTACAGAAATTGTGCAAGGTGAAGAATCCTTTGTGCTTAAATAGTTTACTTTTATTATAAGTAAAAAACTACATTTTGGAAATAGTTGGTGGGTTAAAATTTTTTCCAATTTTAATTATTTTCTAAAAACTTTTGTCACAATACTTTTTTAATGATATTTTAAAGTTTGTTTTAAATTTGGGATTCGATAAAAACATTGTATAAAAACCTTAAGTATTTTAACAAACACAAATTAAGTAGGCACCGTGTGTACAGGGAAGTAGCTGTTTAACAGTCATCTGTATGTGCTGCAAAATTAGCTTAATTTGTGTTTTTTTTATTATACTGAGACTTTCCATCCATTACAGGATCAATGCCCAGTGTTGGCCAAGTTTTCTTGCAAAGTTAAAGACAAACACAAAATATCCATACACCTAGGCGGATTTCGAACCCGCGACCTTCCGTGCGGCAGTTCGCTACCTACTGTGCTACGAAGGCCGGCAATTTGTGTTTGTTAAAACTTAACCTCCATTAACCTAGTTAGTTTGAGAGTAGAGGTTCTTTTTTTTTCTGTCAGTGACCTTAGCTCAGGAAATATCGAAGTAACGTTTTTTGATGTTTTGCTGAAGAAGTAAAATTTTATTTCTATAAGGCCACCGATTCAAATATTTGAATATTTCGATTTAGTGGCCTTAGAAAGAAACTTTAGATTATTCGGAAAAAAATTAAAAAAAGTGCTCCGAGCCGTAGCTTTTGCAAAGGGCGAGTTTGTAAATCGATTAAATTTTTTTCACCGATTTCATCGGCTTTTTAACAAATGAAATATGACGTTAACAAACTTTGGGTTCGATGAGCCATCGAAAAGTAAAAAAAACGCAATAAAAATTACTCAGAATTTAGCTATAGCCTAGATTTTTTTCCAATTGAGAAATTCCTGCTTTAAAATCCCATGTATTTATAATAAAGACGAACGAAAAATCCTCTTAGGGCTTCAGGACGATATGGCGAGGATAAAACTTATGTCCATCTTATACGAGCCCAAATTAAAGATTTATTTATCTCCTTATACTGGGTTTATACCGCAAATAAAATAAAACAAGACATAAGAATTATTAGCCCTGCGATTGGTCAAGTGTGTGATCACAAATAGGATTTTTTATTGAGTGTTCTTATTCTTATATTATTTTATTTTGCTGTACAAACCCAGCATTAGTCCTCTAAAACTGTCTTTCAAATAGTTTTACTGCGACTTCTTATCAAGTCGGCAATCTTTATTAAAAAAAAACATCAAAAAATTAAAAACAAAATGATAACAACAAAAAACAGCTGATTAAATGACGTCAGTGACATTCATCGAGAAGGTTCACCGGCTCCCAGAGTCAGTGACCATCGATGACATCAATGCCCGATGAATGTCACCAACAATAATAGATGAATTTACAAACTCGATTGTTTTTATCGGTGAGCTCATCGGTGAATTTACAAACTTGCTCAAAATGCTTTCTCATATTTATTTCACTCCAAAAAGTGTGGATATCGCATGACCAGTTTTGAACGTCACTTCGGTATTTCCTAATGATGGGGAAATAAGCAAAAATCTTTCCCGAATGTTGTATATTTTTGCTTTCCCGAATTTAGCCAAGAAAACACAAAAAATTATCAGTATTTGGGGGTTAAAAATCACCCTTCTGAGCGAAATCAACCCGCTTCTATAATGAATGAGTTTTAAATGAAAAAATCACGTTCTTAAATAAAAACTTCAAACAATTTATAAATAAAATATCAAGCAGAATAATAAAATAAGAAAATAGTAGTTTTCACAACTAGTGGCTAAAATAGTTTTTTTTTACAAGCGTTGGTTTAAATAACGAGCGCAGCGAGTTATTTTAAAACGCGAGTAAAAAAAAGCACAGTTTAGCCACGAGTTGTGAACACTATTTTTTTTAATACCTTTATCAAAAAATACAAGAAAAACAGGAAAATACTTTTAAAAATCTCGAACGAAGAACACTTCTCGCAAAAAACACACCATCTTTACACTATAAATCAAGGCGGCTGGTAAATGAAATAACAATGGTTGCCATAGCGATGTGCCTTTTTACTCGGTGGCGTTCATTGCTGCGACATTTTAATCTTTGACAGTTTGATATTTTTACGATATTTTTAAATGATTTTTTCGTAAATACTTGGTGAAAACTGGCGGAAATGGCTTAATTTTTAGGCAAGAATAATTAGACTTTTTCAAGATTACTATTTTCCGCTATTTTTCTTTAACTTTGTGTAAAAAACAGAGAGAAATCTTTTTTTACACCCGTGATTAAAAAAAGAAGTCTTTTTGCATCGGTAACCAAAAACGCCACGCTTTAGTCATCTGCAGACAGTTACTAAAATCATGTTTTTGATGAAGGTATAAAAAAAACATATTTTACAAGTAAATAAATTATCGGTGGCCACTTTATTTTCTCTAACCCTTGGCTTGTTTTTAAATTTTTAAAATATAAAGAACTAGAAAACGTAACAAAAACTGTAATTTTCCCACTAAAACTGCATTAGCCGCAAAGGGCACATTTTTTTTCCTATAATATGGGTCACAAATTAATAGAGTATTACCCTTGTTCTTGCGTTTCTCTAGGATAACTGTAATTTTTTATAATAATAACCACATCTAATTCAATTATTTTTCAAAATATCTGTGAGACCGTTGTTTGGAACAACAGGACATTTAGCCTAACGACGTCAAATTTGTTACACACAAGAGACAATTATTATTTTGGAAGAATTCCATTAAAAAGATAAAAAGCAGAAAGAAATACCTTGGGGGGATAACCAGCATTCAATTTGTGCTGAAGTTTGGTTGGATGGTAAATTATATCCGGCCGAACTATTATTATTACAATAGAATTTTTTTCATTTATAGTTGATTATTACTTTCAGAAACTTTTCGGACAACCCGCACTTTTTGACAATTTTCCGAAAAAATACCTGAAGAACAATTTCCAGAGATTTGGTATGTATCTATCTAACCTCTGTCGAAACATTTTCTGGTAAAAATAAGAACGAGAAGAGCGCCTGGATATCCGAAAAACTTTGTGCCTGACTTTCTTTCACAAAATAAAAAATATAAGGTGGGCCAAAAGAAAGACCGTACATTTTTTTCCGGCTGTGGTTTTGTTACCGTAAGCTTGATTTTTGTGATCTCTTCTGCAAAAAGCTAAAGCTTCAGACAATATGAAAATTTTGTCAAATTTGACCTTTCTTTAAAATCCAAGACGCATGATTTTTAAATTTCCTCAATTTTAACACTCCCCGTCAAAATTTTATGTGCTCCACTGTACCCAATTTTAGACATTTGCCATCAAGACACTTTTTTGTCTTGCACAGAGAGGTATAACTTCTAAAAATCGGAAAAGAAGTAATAAAGCTCAACGCTCACGAAGTAAGTGTTGTTTTAACCCTTTGTAAAACATACGTCTAAAAACCTCTAGATTTTGAGCTCTGCGGGAAGCTTAGGCTCTGGCCTATATACACTATCTGTCAAATTTGACATTTTATGAAAATCCGTAATGGCGCATGCTCTTGAAACATGTACCTGATTTTAATTATCCGGAACACCACGTCTTTTCTGTGTACAAGGAGGTATCATTAATAAAAATCGGCCAAGAACTAAAAAAGATTTGCTTAATCCTATGTAAAATAGATAATATGCAGACAATTTTTATTTTGATGATTTTTCTTAACCTATCCAAATTTGTTATTTTATACAGAGTGTCCAGAAAACTAAAATGACATGGCAATGTAATTTTGACAAAACAGCAATGGCGTACTAGATTGGATTTAATAGAATAGTGTTTTTAGTTGCACTGTTTACAGGGTTAAAAACAGCACTCCTTTCGATAAGCAAATCTTTTTTAGTTCTTGTCCGATTTTTACGAGTAATACCTCTTTGTACACTGAAAAGATGTGGCTTTCCGGATGATTAAAATCAAGTACATTTGCTTACAGAAGTTTGGCAGGGAGAAGTGAAAAATATCTAAGTTTCAAAAACATGCGCCATTACGGATTTTCTTAAAATGTCAAATTCGACTGATACTGTATATATGCCAGAGCCTGGGCTTTCCGCAGAGCTTAAAATCTAAAGAATCGGACGAGATTTAACAAATCTCTAGTAGAACAAAAACTAGAGGTTTTTAGACCTATGTTTTACAAAGGGTTAAAACACCACTTAATTCGTTGGCGTTGAGCTTTATTACTTCTTGTCCGGTTTTTAGAAGTGATACATCTCTGTGCACGACAAAGACGTGTCTTTATAGCAAATATCTAAAATCCAGTACAGTGGCGCACATGAAATTTTGGCAAAAGTTTAACATAATCTGAAGCTTTAGCTTTTCGCAGAAATTAAAATCACAAAAATCAAACTTACGGCAGCAAAACTACAGCCGAAAAAGAAATTTACGGTTTTTTTTGCCAAAAAAAAATATATTAACAAACTAATTTAATTGGACGAAATAATATTTTTAATATTTATTAAACTATATATCAATATAAACTAATTTTTAATGAAAACACGTGTCTTTCTTAATTCTTTTATAGCAAAATGTCTAACAAAAATTTAAAAAGACAAAGGCGTATAATTCGCTTACTGTCCACCCTTTTCACCCGACCACATATTTCACAGTTTGAAGCAAATTTTGGGCACAGTTGGAGACAAATTCCAGGTAAATTTTGGCAACTATTGAAAGAAGACGTAATTGCATGCGGTATAGCTCTTGCGTATTGGAGATAACATCTAACTCAATCGATCCGTGTTGGAAAAAAATAAAACCATGTGACCATTTCAAGAGGGTTTCATTTGAAAGACACGTACTTTAAAGGCGCATTTACGCACGTAAGCAATAAAAAAAAGTTCATCGCATTTGGAAAGTTCTTCAGAAATATTATTATATTTTAAACGAAAAATACTTACTCGAATTTTACCAAATATTAAGTTGGCCAATGTAGTGCAATTGTCGCAATATTATGTCTTTCTTTTATTTACACAAAAACACTTTCGCTCGAATAGTAGGGGAAGCCGGGGCAATATGGGGTATCTAACTTTATAAACCAGATTTTATTATAAAGAAAAATAATTTGTCTTGAACATTTTGAATTTAGATAACTGTATACACTATGTTTAGACTTTAACTTACTAAATAAGCAATTTTATACTGTTACCCAATTATTTTATCATTTATTGTACATTAAATGTTTTCCCATTTTGCCCCGTACACGGGGCAAAATGGGGAATATATACGGGGTAAAATGGGATGATTCATGTAAACGCAGTATTGCAGCTAAACTAATTCTATTTATTAAAATAACTAGCTTTTAAGACTTGAGGAAAATAAATGTATATTTAGTATAAACAAATTTAACATAAAAACGTATTCTTACTTTTAGTACAGAAATAATTAACATAAAAATATATTGTTATGTTTAGTACAGAAAAGTTTAAAAAAATGTTTATTGTTTACAAAATTCACATTGGAATACAGTCTCATCGTCATCGCTGTCGATTCCTGCACACGAATTGTGTGCCCATTTATGGCAGAGACAACATGAAATCCATCCCTCAGTGGAAGTACTGTAAAATTCATCGCAGTAAAAACATATTGCTTCGTCTTCGTCAGTTGATGAATCTTTATCGTTTTCTTTCTTTTGCTTGATTTCTTTAATCTTTTTAGTTGCTTTTTTCGTAGTATTTTTCATTAGGCTCTTAATTTTTCTTTTCACGCCTTTAGCTTTTTCGTTTTTCTGTTTAATTGAATTTTCCAGTTCCATTTTGTAGGGAGTAGACGTTAAAATCGCCGTTTTTCCTCGTTTTCGCTGGGGGCGTTTTGCAGTAATAGTTACTTTAGGAATTGGCTGCACATCCTGCGGCGATGCGAGGGGAAATATGTTTGACACGTTTAGAACTTCCTCATTATTCGGCTCTCGAGGAGGCGCATCAGGCATCCACGAACATTGCGGTATCGGTTCAGCATCATTGTTGATATTTCTCTTGGTCACATATGGCGGCGGAGTTGTCTCTTCCTTTCTTTTATGAATTGAAACTTTTTCTGGTGTTTGATGATGAATGGTTTTTTCTGGCGTTTGATGGACATCACCTAAGGATGGCTGTTCATCTTGTTGATTAGTCTGGGTATAGGCCTCATCTGCTTCATTGTTTATGGGAATATCGGTCGTAGACGCTGGTAGATAGTCACTATCTTCAAAAATATTTTGATTCGGGGGCCAAATTCCAGTTTTTTTGAAAGCATTCATAGCATTTTTCATCGTTGCTGTGTTGATATAGGCAGCGCCAAAAAGAGACGATATTTGCCAAAGTGTTACTACTTTTCCAGGATTACTTCGTAACCAAACTCTTACCTCATTCTCGTAGTAGGTACTGAGAGGTTTCATAAATCCAACGTCAAGTGGCTGAAGTTTATGCGAGCAGTGAGGAGGTAAACAAAGCAGAACCACTCCATTCTCTTTGGCATAATTGATAAGGTCCAGATTTTTCGTATGCGTAGCATGCCCATCGAAAATTAATAGTACGATGTTATCTTTTGAACCTCCAGAAAATTGCACAAATTTTTTAAACCATCGAAAAAAAATGTCACTTGTCACCCAACCAGATTCACTTGTTTCGACCATACACCCCGGTGGCAAACCAAGTTCAAATTCTGGACGCTTCCTTTTCCTGGGAAAAATGAGACAGGGAGGAAAATAACTTCCAGAAGCTGAGCAACAAATTTCCACAGTTACTGTTTCACCTCGATCTGCAGACGTGAGAACACCCACTTGGCGTTTACCTTTAAGGGCCAGTATCTTGGAATGTCCTTTTGGATTTACAGTGAGTCCTGTCTCATTACAATTATAAATTTTGTCGGCGGATAATTGATACTTATCTATAATACTTAGAAGCAAACCGAAAAACTGATTTACAGCTACTTTGTTGAATCCCATGGCTCGAGCTCCTGATGTAGCTTCTGGTTTTCTTAAAGTTATAGTCGGGTGTTTTCGAAGAAAATGCTCCATCCAGTCAGGACCGGCCATTTGAGTATCTTGACTAAACCTGTTTGCAACACCATTTGCGACCGCCAATTGGTAAACAAATTTTCTTAATTCTGTCATGGTGAAGCCAAATAACCTTGATTCCATATCCTTTACATACTTGACAATCTCTAACTCTTGAGCTTCAGTAAACACATTTCTGACACTTCCTAAATGTGCGACTGTAAACATTGTCCCCTGTTCTCTTTTTGCTTTTGCAACATAACGCTCCAATGTCGTTTGAGGTACTTTAAACTGCTGCGCTGCTCTTTTATAACCCATGGTTCTTGTAATAACCGCTTGTACTGCTTCTTTCATCGACTCTGCAGACCAGCTTTGGCGAGTTGTTGTTCTTGTGTACTTTCGCACCATCTGAAAACAAATGCATTCAAGTATATCATCATCCAAACTCGGTATTTGGGGCAAAACGGGGTTCCCTGTTTTGCCCCGTTATTAATACCCCGTATTACCCCAACCACATACTAGAATAAAACAAACAAAAACACAGTGAACAACTATTATTTTTACGCCGTGCTTTTGTTGAGGCGTGCTCTATAAGGACACTAAAAACCTAATATGAACAACACGTCCAAAATTCTTCGAAAATCCTACTTACCTTAGTTAAATGCAAGAGCCACTTTTACAAAATACGACGTTTATTACACTATCACGGACAAAATCAAACTAACGCTCGACAAATTCATGCCGCGACTATTGCAGTAAAGTAAACTGGTAGTGGGGATAAGGCGCCTGAGATTTGGCGGTTTAAATCGAATGGAATTCAGCTAAGATGGTGCTACCCCATTATGCCCCTGTACCCCATTATGCCCCAGCTTCCCCTATACAGTGTTCGACAGTTCTTGTCTAGGGTGCCGAAATAGCGTGTATTGAAAAAGAAGCGCAATGGCTAGTAAACGAGAGCGAAAGAGATAATAAACTTGAGAAATCGATACATTGTTGCCGATGTCACCCACAATTAACTAAAGTAGTAGTACTACTAAACAGGGGGCGGCCCAAGAGCTGGCAAGTAGGCCCAATCGGTCCCTTTTTACCTTACCCCTTACGGTAGTGGGCTCTCCGGGCATTCCTATTCTCTTCACGAAGTCCTGTACTTTGGGCCACTTGAGAGCTCGTAGGTCCTCTGCATCCAGGTTCGGTTGTCCGAGTACCTGATGCCTCATCATTAGGTAAGCATCGCACGCAATGAGGTGCCGGGATGTCTCCTCCGCCCTCCCGCAGGCCTGGCAGATAGAGTCATTCCCGATCCCGATGCGAGTCAAATGCTTACTGAGTCGGTTGTGGCCGGTCAGTATTCCTGTCAGTAGTCTATTATCTTTTCGTGTCCTTCCCAGGAGCCATTTGAGTCTGCCGCGTCCGGTCCGTCGATGAATTCTTTGGACTGTCTGCATCCTCTTTCGTTTTCCCAGGAGTCTGCAAGTGCATCGTTAGCCCATTTAATGAGTCGACTTTGCATCTGTCTCCTTGTTATACCTAAGAGTGGTTCCGGTCCCACGAAATGAGTGCTGGCCCCGATCCGAGCGAGTTCATCCGCCTTTTCGTTACCCGACACTCCCGTGACCTAAAGCCTGTAGTACTTCGACGCACTCTTCCACCAGAGTATTGGCAATTTTTGTTGCACTAAGTGCCTTTAGAGCCGCTTGACTTTCGAAGCATATGTACACATGCTCCTCCAAACCATTGCCAACCTCTTCCAGTATTGCCGTCATTATAATGGCGTATACTTCGGGCTTGGAAGACCGTAGCTTACTCTCCGAGCGGGTAGCTCATTTGAACTTCTTGGTCTTGCACGTCGAACCGCGCCCCTGTTGTCTGCCTCTCCAATAGCTTGAAGCCATCGGTGTAGCATATCACAGCGTTCCTTTTGAACTGTTGGTGGAGGTTCTCACTCTGCCAGAATTCCTTATCGGGAATTACGACTTTGTACCTCTTATTGAATTTTCAGGGAATTCGGGTTGCCTAAGAGATTCTCAAGTAAGATCCCGTCAAATTTAATGATAAATATAGCCTTCAAAGGGCGTAAAATTAAAATTCCCATTTATGCACAAACTTTACCATGACCTTCCATAACCAGTTAAGCTAAAGTCCCGACTCTGTGAGACAATTTATCGTAGCAGCCTCGCGTTGTCACGAAATATCCTGTTGAAATAAATTTAAAACATAATTATACTTTTTTAAAAGAATAAAAAAATAAAACAACGTGCAGTCTTTCAATATGTAACCCTTTACTCTTTCGACTTAGAACACTTTTTGTAACGGTGTTCACATCTTGTTTAACTTTAAAACGAATTTAAAGCTGTTATTAAATTTAATAACAGGGGGGTGTTTTTCTTTCAATCTTATTTTTGTAGACTCCTTTATTTTACAAAAATTGCCAAGGAAACGGGGCTCCCTATCTCCCCTCCACAGATGTACAGAGTCGCCTGCCCTTCAGGTCTTACATAAAAATATTTTGTGGTATTTTAGTTGCATCATTTCAGTATCAAATAAATAAAAATAATCTTAAGATCTTCTGAGTGATTAATTGAGAAAAATTACGTCTACGATCTCCTTCACGCCGACGTCTTGGAATAAAACAAACTAAAGCGCTGAAAGTTTTCCTAAACTGTTTGTTTGACAATGTCGCCTAGCCGGCATCTCTCTTCAATTCACCTGAATTGAATAGTGTTCTAGACAAGAACTGTCAAACCCTGTACGTGTAGACGCGACTAAAACCGGTTTTATATAAGGTCGGTTTTCAATAAAATCGTTTTCTACGAGCGTTTATACGTCCTTCATTAAATGTCAGTTTAAAAAGAAAACAATTAAAACAACTAAGTTAACAACAGATTTTTCGGTAAAACCAGGGTTGAGTATTCACAGAAAAGCGGAAGTTTTCGCCCAAAATTATTTTTTTTCATGTAAGAAAAGCGCCTGTTTTGTGAAAAAAAACAATTGTCTTGAAAAATTGTTTTGATTTAAAAAAAAACTGCCTTTAGAGAAGAAAAAGTGATTTCGAAGTAAGACATAAAATTTCTTACTTACATCTTCTTAGCACAAAAAACGTTTTACTTCCGTCAAATACTTCAATATACTTTTTTAACTCAAAATAGTGGAACTTCTCGAAACAAAAATGACAATTTAATTTTAAAACAAGACAATTACATCCATATTTTCTTAAATTCTTAAACGAGAAGACAAGTTCCGACCTTTCGGGATTTCAAATTTCGCCCTTTATGCGTGCAGGTGGCGTGTCGATGTCGCGAAAATTTTTAGGTTTTTAAGAGTGAATTTGAATCCTAAAAACAGTCCGTTTAGTTAAACCAGAGATATGAAAAATTTGAGAATGGACAAAGACGACTGCGCATCCAATTTTCGAGGAACGCAAAGGGGTCAGCCATTTTCAACTACACCATGGAATAAAATTGGTCGGATCGCCTAGTTTTGCTCTTAGCCACGTGCGTCCTTGTCACTTTTCTATGGTTGAAGTTTGTTGTAACCTTATTTTTTGTACTCTTTTTTTCAGTTCACGTGAATTTTAAGGTTTTTTTTTCAAGTTTTTTTTGTGGTTTGTGTAAACTATTTAAGAACCCTTAGTGGTCTGTGCAGCAGTAGTTACTTGTGGCGTTAACAATTTGAAAAAACAATATGTCTTGTTCAGTAAAAAACTACAAGTCAATAAAGAAGCTTATGGAGGAATCTTCCCAGGAATCAGTTTCTTTTCACAGGTATAAATCATATATTTATTAAGTAAATGCTGTAGTTACCCATCCTAACTTATATTTTTGTCTTTTTCTTTCCTAGTAAGAGAAAAAACAGAGGTACAAGTAAAGCTGAATTTATAGTTCTGTAAAGTAAAGGCAGGATTACCTATCAACGCAATTCACAATTCTTAAATTTAGTGCTTAATTTGATAATTATGCAGTATACGGTTTTCTGCTTTTTTTGATTTTTTTTGAAAAATTGAGGGGGGGGGTTGTAATGTGTTTTTTTTTATTTTTTTGGGTTGGGTTGGAATAGGTTGTGTTGGTCTGTGTTGGATTGGGTTGTTTTAGTGAAAATTTTTTTTCAAAAACACAAAAACTTTTTTAAAAAAAACCCAACCGGCGCAAGCGGATTTGGGGTCCTTGGGACCCTAGTGGGTGCCCCTATAAAGAATTTTTCTAAAAAAAACAAAAATGGCAGAAAACCACTGCATAATTACCCTTAATTTTATATCTCTATCTTTTTCCAACATAGTATGGTAGAAAAGGACAGAGATTAAAAATGATGAACTAAATTTAATTTAATTTTATTAATAATTTTAACTATTCTACATTACCTGATATGCTGTTGGTCCTAGTTGACAATAAAAAGAAAGAAGTTTTATTTCTTACTTCTTACTTCACACTGCATATTTTATGAAACTATGACTAGACGCTTATGTTGGTGCAGTATGCATTTAACCTAGGAAAAGTGAGTGGTATACAGTACCCTTTTAATTGAAAATGGAGTGAATAGAAAAACTTGGAAAAGCATATTTTGATTAGTAAAAATAAGAAAAATAAACAACTTATAAGACATATTTAACCATTTTTTACATTTACAAAGCTGCTATAAACTCTTATTCAGCTCATTAAATTGTAAGTTTTAAAAAAGCCAGTTCTTAAAAAGCAAGCAGTAAAATTAAGAGAAAAACTGGAGAAAAACAAAAAAACCAAACTTTTTTAGCTAAAACAAACAGTTAAAAAAAATATATAACTATGTCTTGCCTTGACAATTCCACATACCTTGTTGCTTAGGAGGTACAGGGTGATTTTTTATAAATATATGTAGCAAACTAAATGTTTGTTTGCATGGAACACCCTATAAATTATTTCTTTAATTTTTAAGTTCTAAAAAAAAATACTTTTCTAACCAATTTACAATTGGTCATGGTTCTGATTGAACCTAAACCGGTTCTTTCAATTTAAAATAATGATATCACAGTTGCAACTCGGTTTGGAGGTTAGTTCAGCACTTTGGTTGCAAACATAGCCACTAAAATTTCGCAATATTATAGGTATTATTTTTTTTTTTTTTTTGAGTACATTTAAAGATATCTTTAAAAGATTATTTATGACATCATTGTTGTAGAGACCCTGTCAAAATTTCTGTCATAAGAATGTCAATCAGGACCAATTCTAAATCAAAAATCCCTTTTGTGTTAAAACAAACCTACTTACCTCTATCATTCTTTTTAATTCCAAAACCAAGAACACTTAAGTGCACATATCTTAAAAAAAATATGGTGTGCTATTTTGTTTAAATCATTTATGTTGCTCTAAGTCATACCCAGTGACAGCTGACAAAAAAATTGTCAAGTAATGATATAAAATTAATTAAATTTTTGATTCATATTTCTTTGACAAACAGTAACAAAGTTATGTCAAGCTATGTTTATTAAAAATCACCCTGTACCTACGAATAGCTGTAAAATATATAGTCAACTATTTTGTAGTTTGGTGACCACCGAAAGTTATATGTTATGTATATTTGTTTTCCTTTTACTTTTAATATACTTAACTTCATTGAACCCATTTAAAATAAAGAGAAAAATAAAAAATATTTTTTAGATTTCCCAAGGAAGGCCCTAAAAATCTATGGCTTCAGGCTCTAAACATTAATCCCCAAGGGTGGGAATGGACCAGCAATAAATTTGTTTGTTCCAAACACTTTAAACCTGAGGACTATAATGATAAAAGATTACTAAAAGTTCTTAAACCAGAGGCTATCCCAACATTGCGATTAGATCATCAAGACCAAGATCAAAACCTAAGCATAATAAGTACAAGCAGTAAAATTTCACAGGATACTAGTCTAGCCAGTACTGCGAGTCGTTTATCAGCTGTATCTGCATCGTCATCCGATAGTTTGTTAAGGGAAAGGACCTTTAAAAGGACTAGGCGTAAAAGAAAGTAAGTAAAATTTTAAAAAATTACCTACTGCCAAATTTCATAATATTTCTACCAGTAAAAAGTTGAAATAAATATTTATATAGCTCACATGCAGAAAAATGTAGAATAACTACCTGCACGCAGATTTGTCAATGTTATGTATTGTTTTTTTTATGTTCTTTCAGTTTTTCCTTTTAACTTTTAGGTTAAATGAGGCACTACAAACTACATCAAGTTCTACAACAAGTAGTGGTGAAAAAAAAAAGAAGAGTAGCTTATATTAAGGAAATGCACAGTTACAGGTTAGTTCAGCTGGTTTAAATATTTTTTTACTTTTAAAGACAATTATTTTGTTAAAATGTAAATGTTTAATTTTATTTTAGTACATCATCAACTAGATTTATAAAGAAAAATGAACAGTTGCAAAAAAGACAGTTACAATATCGAAAAAAACTCTACAATGCCAGAAGACAAGTTGGCAATCTAAAAAAAAAAGTTTCGGAAATGAGAAATATTATTGATTTTGTGAAAAAGCAAGAGCTGTCTCATACAGGATTTAATCATGTTGACCAGACAGTCGGTGATGTGCCACATTTGTTAATGTCAAGATACTTGAAAAACATTGAGAATGGCACGATTACACATGAACAATATCCTGAGCCTCTAAGGCGTTTTGCTGCTACACTACAGTTTTATTCCTCAAAGGCCTATGAAGCAGTTCGT
Organism: Oxystoma pomonae; assembly: GCA_963921995.1. Lineage (NCBI taxonomy): Eukaryota > Metazoa > Arthropoda > Insecta > Coleoptera > Brentidae > Oxystoma > Oxystoma pomonae. The sequence continues at coordinate 31,998,343 of OY998172.1, forward strand.
AAAGAATTTGGCCTTGCACTACTTTGAGGAAATGGTATACAAACATAGATTGTGATCCTGGCTTTCTGCAGCTGGCCTTTGATTTACTGGAAAAAAAGCAGAAGAAGCTAAAAAAAATGAAAGGGATCTCATTTTATTCCTCATGTTTGATGAAATGTCCTTAAAAAAACAAATCGAATATGATGGGAAAAAAATTTGTTGGCATTCCTATTGAAAATGATCAATTAGATGTAGCAGGTGAAGTTTTAGTGATCAATGTTGTTTGCCACCAAGCCTCTTGGAAATTGCCAATTGGGTATTTTCTCATAAATTCATTAACGGCGAATGAAAAAGCTAATCTTATAAATGAGGCAATAAGTCGAGTGCAGAACACAAAAGCTACAATCAGCTCTGTCACATGTGATGGGCCAAATGCCCATTTTGCATTGTTTAAAACCCTAGGTTGTCAATTAGATCCCTCAGAGGCAGGGAAAAATTGAAATCCAAGTTTTGAACATGAAAAAGCTGAATTACCAATCTTTGCTATAGTTGATGCACGTCACATGGTAAAGTTGGCACGAAACAACCTTGCCTTACTGCAGGTGATCAAGAATCCACAAGGCAAAGAAATAAAATGGGAATATATTAAAAAATTATATCAGCTACAAGAGGGGGAGACATTAAACTTGGGAAACAAATTGGCAAAAAGACACCTAGAGTTTAGAAACCAAAAAATGAAAGTAAGTAGTCATAATACAAGATGTGAAGATTTTTTTGTTAAAATTATACAATTTTTGTAAGGACATTTCAAAATTCTGGTTTAAGGCAGTATGAGTTTGTAATCAAATTTATAATTCTTGTGATCATATGTAAAGTTGATTGTTTGGTTTTAGGTATGTTTAGCTGCCCAAACATTATCTCAAAGTGTGGCAGATAGCATAAAATATCTTAGAATTGATGCAAAAGACCCACAGTTTAAGGATAGCGAGGCTACAGAGGACTTCATTGCACGAATAAACAGACTATTCGATATCTTGAACTCTAAAAGTCCTTTTGGGCGAGGGGACCGAGCAGCATTAAGAGAGAGTAATGAAACTAAGTGGAGGCCTTTTCTCGAAGAAATGGTAGAATATCTCTTACGGTGTACTGATGTAGCAGGCAGGCCACTATATTTAACACCCAACAAAACTCCATTTGTTGGATTTGCTATAACAATAAAGGCAGTGTGTGGAATATTTGATCAATTTGTCAAAACAAAACGCCTCAATTATTTGCTGTCAGGTAGGTCAGGTATGTTACAATAAATAATAGATATGACAATCATTGTACAGGGCGATTCATCATATCTTACTTCTGTAGTAGCAGTTAAAAATAAGTTAAACACAGACTTACTTTGAAATGACATACATCATAATTTAAATCTGTCTTTACTTTGCTATTTTATAGTGCACCTTATATATTTCTTCAAATTTCCAGCATACATTAACACACATATTTTTTTGTAGAAGCCGAAATGGTTGGAATAATAATCCAACTCCACTGCAATTTAAGTATGCACTGAGAAGGTTACTTCTTCACACAAGGGTGGATGGCCAGGGAGGAAACTGCAGAGTAATGGACTCAACAGTAGTAAGTAGTAAATCTGGAAAATCACAAGAAACTGTTGATCTATCCCTTGTCCGAAAATATGGACTAGACCTGGATAACCTGGTCATTGAAGATGATCATTATGATGTCACCAGTGTATTTGTCCTCCTTTCAGATCTAGCAGAAAATGTTGTTGCTTACATAGGAGGCTATGTCATCAAAATGCTGGAGAATAAAAATACATATTTGGATTGCTTGGATGGTGGTGCTTATGGCGGAGATAACGATTTTCAGCAATCAAATTACAAGTTAATTCACAGAAAAAACAGAGGTTAGCTCTTTTAAAAATTATACTTTTTTATTTTACTCTTTGTTCGTTAAGAGGCTATTTGAGTGGCAAAAACACTTAAATGGATAAACTTTTGATACCCTTTTTTTGACAGGGTTAACAATAAAGGTTAACAATTTTTTGTTTTCATTAATTTTTTTAAATAATCTTTTTAAGAAATACAAGGCATTTTTATAATAACTAGAAATTAAAAAAAAAAATCTCACACAAAATTACACACAGTGACAATTGAATAGACTTTTTTTGCAATTAAGGAAGACACCTCTTGTATTTAAATTCCCTTAAGTTATTTAAAATAATATTTGGAACTTTTGTTTCAGGAGGACTAAAGCACCCTTCACAGGGTTTGAGAAAAATTTGTATGGAGACTGAAAAAGTAATTCGAAAAGTTATGAATATAACAGAAAATAAATTACCAATGGAAAATAGTTTTCAGGAAGCATTGGTAATAAATGTGAGTCAAACATTTTATCAACACCTCTACAATTTGTTTCCTGAATTACTGGATCATTTTATGGACATGCCTCCTATGGAAGAAAATCACGCTTTCTTGCTAATTAGGAACATTGTAGGATGTTACACACGCATTAGATTTTTTAACTTAGCAAAGAGATTTACTGCAATAAAAAGTTGGACTTAAAGGTTGAATTGTAGTATTTTTCACATCCACATATTTTCAATAAAACACAAAAGAAAACTTGTCATTTTGGTATATGCATATACCTATATTTTATAAGTTTATTGTTCTAGATTTTAGTTTTAAATTTATATATGTTACGTAGGTTCTTAATAAATTTTATATGTATAAAAAGGGAAAAACAATTGAATACTGTTTTATTTTTGATATAGCTAAGCATAGGAATGCCATATATAGGTACCCAGCTATTCTTTTTTTCTTTGGAAATTACAAAAAACATCAAAATCAATTTATAAAACATTTGCACAATCAAAAGACTTTTGATATCCTTTTATTATTGAAAAGTCTTGTTTTAATCAATTTTTTTAAACTTCTACGAAATTTTCATTTCTTTAAAGCACACACTTGATTCCAAAATAACGCACTTTAGTTTGGAAAAGAAAATACAAATAAATTTCTGGTTTTATCAGTAATAAACACACAGTTTAAATCAAATTTTGAATTTCCCGCTTGTCAAGCTTGTTTACAAACAAAGTTGAAACTAACTTAACCTTCATAATTCACAACATAAATCAAAGTAAAATTGTAAAATCTAACCTTTAATTGAAGATTCAAAGATCAAATTACGATTGTTTATCATTTTTTGTAATAAAACACTGTAAAAACTTAATTAAATGAAACATTTATCTATTGTTACTTTAATTTTGGTTCTGATGTAAATCAGTGTACCACTGCAACAAGACAACCAACCAACTGTTTTTCTCTGGTGTAGTTGAAAATGACTGCCCTCATGATTGATCCTTTTGCGCAGGTTAAAGCCCATTCTTTAAACCCTTCTATTTCTATGAGTTAAACAGATAAACCGCACATCAAATATTTACAAAATTTTGCACAGCGAGGGCTTCTGGTATCTCCCAGAGACCATACGCGTTGTTTTTCAAAAAAATATATATATCTTGTTTTTATTTAGTTTTTTAAAATAATCGATAATTTCTACCGTGAATTAAACATTTTTAAGATACTTAAAATTATGTGAAAAACTTAAAATTATGCAAAATCACGTGCAATGGTTCTGGGATAATGCTTTAACCTTCCACCCTACAAAATCTGATACAAATTTGATTAACAGTTTTTTTAGATTAACTAATTGGAAGAAGCGCATTTTTTATTCAAATTCACCCTTAAGGGAGATAAAATTATTTAAAGCAAAACATATTTTAACTCGATCAAGAAAACTTATTTATTTAAATTTTCTTCAGATGAAAAAATATATTTCAAAACAAGAAAATGATATTTTTGGTGCGAAAAAAAAATTTAATTTAATCAAGAAACCGTATTTTTCTAATTTTCTTCAGATGAGAAAGACTATGTCAAAACAAGAAAATAATGTTTTTAGCGCAAGATGTTATCGCTAGGCTATTGTTTTAAACCGAGATATTTTTTAAAACTAATGTCTATGTATAACAAGAAGGTTGCCGCTTTCATTAAAGACAAATGGATTTTCTTCGGGTAAGGCAATCTTTGTTTTCAAAGAAAATGACTAGTACAAAACAATTATTTTTTTTTGTTAAGTAATTTTAATTTTCTTTTTATATTTAAAGACGTGTTAGGTACCTAAAGTTGTGTTTTATTCAAGTAAATAAAATACTACCGAAAGAGGGAAAAAGCGCAGGCCTAATAAAATTAACATCCGGTTTTAAATGGTTTAGTAAAAATAAATAAACAATTTTATTTACTGGAAATACTGACTGGGCAGTGGGCCCCCTTGCAAAGCCGGGCCCCGAGGCTTTGCCTCGGGTTGCTAGATGATAGCATGTTACTAAACTGCTCAATATATACATATATGTATAAAATAAAAAATAAAACCTTGTTTCAATTGTTTCTGTATTTCTGTGTGTGATAAAATAAATCCGAAAGTCCGAAAGTGAAAGTGTTTTTGCTTGCTTGCTTACTTAAGGGCGTAAACCCGCCTTTAATGTCTCCATCCTTGGTATCACTGAAAGTGTGACTTACTATTTTGGGGCCCAAATTTGGAACAGTTTTATTGCTTTTGCTACCTTTTAAAATTTATTTGGTCGCAAAGTCATAAACTCTTTTAAATTGGGGTTTAGTGTTCCGGTAATCTATTTCAGGTTAACACCTCATTTTAAAGAGGTTTTTGTCTATTTTGAAGCAACCAATTTGGTTTTTAGCAACTTTTGTTTTCTCTATTTTGTCCAAGTAAATTTGATTTTATCTTAAAAACGTTTATGAGGATCGGGCGCCAAAAAAATTTACAACTCCATTCCAATGGGCTGATAACATTCATTGTCAAAATTCAGTTCTTTCTTTTTATAAACCAATAACTTTTAACAAACTTCGATTAACTGATAGGTAAATTGTCAAAACGTTTTTCTAAAAAGTGCTTTAATTTAAGGGTGAATTTAAATAAAAGATGCGCTTCTTCCAATTAATTAATCTAAAAAAACTGTTAATCAAATTTGTATCAAATTTTGTACGGTGAAAGTTTAAAGCATTATCCCGGAACCATTGCACGTGATTTTGCATAATTTTAAGTTTTTTACATAATTTTACGTATCCTAAAAATGTTTAATTCACGGTCTGTGGGGGATACCAGAAGCCTTCGCTGTGCAAAATTTTGTTAATTTTTGATGAGCGGTCTATCTCTTTAACTAAACGAACTGTTTTTAGGATTCTAATTCACTTTTAAAACGTTTTACTTTCAACCAAAAAATCGTCATCCCAGTTATTTTTTTCGCTTAAATGTAAAAAATTATTTAAGATTCAGGCTTTTAGAAGTATTTCTTGGAAACAAGTAAAATGAATCTTTGTGAAAAACTTGGGTTTTATACAAATATTCTCATTTTAACTTTCTATACAGGGTGTAAAAGGTATGAATGCAAATATTTGAGTGGGTGATATTGGGGGACAAAACAGGAAATAAGCGTCATAAAACATGGTGGTCAAAAGTCCTTTGTTTCCGAGATAAAGAATATCAAAGTGCGTCGCACACCATAATAGGGATAATGATTGAGCACAAAAACATGCAATCCATAAAAAATTAATATCAAAAAATTTTAAAAAAATTTCAAATTTAAAGGGTCCTTTCGAATGTTCTTCTGGTATTTAAGAGAGGTCCCCAGATATACATAACATTAACATTTCCTGCTATTTTTTGAAATATTAAGGTTTTTTGTAAAAATTGCGATGTTTTTTTTGACATCGAGTATCCCGATTCAACCTGCCAATTTCAACCAAAAAACCAAGTAGGACATTTTTGGATCGTAATAAATTCATAAATTATCATCGAACTTTAAAAACCAAACATCTTTGGTTTGTACCCATACATTATAGGATCATTTTATTTATTTTTTTATTTCCTACCACTCATTAAAATGTTTCCACTCATACCTTATACACCCTGTATAGTATATACTAGAGGCTCTATATGCAATTGACAGTTTCTGTTTTACCAGAGGTGGGCCCTCTCTTTCTAGTTTTTTCATATTTGCATGTAAAACCGATTTTATGAAACCGACTGATGTTTTGTTGTCTCTCTTTATAATTACCCTAGACAGTTTTTGAATGATGATGACTTTCTTGGTTAGTAAAATATGTCAAACTTTCAATAGTAGGTAAAATATACAAATTTTATTGATCTATCTTTGTTAATCATTTTCTTAAAATAATAATAATAATAAATAATATTATTTAAATTTAACCAATCTTACTTAGCTCGCAAATACGATTATTTGTATTAACTTCCCAATTTGGGAAATGCATCATCTCTTTCTATTTTTCTTGCGTTTCTTTTTACATTGGACAATACAAAGTCGTAGATGCGTACAGTTTCTTATGGTACAGCCATGATGACTCTTTAAATAATTTAGTTAAATACCTGTTAAATTATTTTTAGATGTGCTAAAATATAGTTCTAGTAGGCACGTTTTTTGGTAAATTTAAGACTGTAAGAACTTTGATTGACTTCAAGCTTTGAACAATTACAATTTTTGATCATCATATACACAACACCACTAAAGATGGCAGACAGATGACAAAACAGAAATTTGTATTAAACAATTGTCGTAAATTATTCTTCTTCTATATCTTGCCGTCTCTCTTCAACAACCTTAAATATTTTTTATTATAACAGAGAAAAAAAATTTCTTGGCAGTACTTTTTTTGAATGGTTAAAAAAGAGTGAAAAGAAAGTTTGGAAAGAAAGCTTTAAAATGTGAGCATAAAAATGTGAAAAACATAGTAAAAATAGCTTAATCAAAAACGTTACCCCTTAAATTCTGCTAAAATATTTTAAGCTTTAAATTACCCTCATGGCTTAACCATTAAATGATTTTTAGATGGGCTTAAATACACTTATAGTAGGACACGTTTTTTGGTAAATTTAAAGACACTAATGAACTTTGATTGAAATACCACCTTATGTCTCACACACTTTATGCTTTGAAACATTACAATTTTGATGGTTTTTTGTATAAAATGGCAAAATAAAAATCATATGCACGACACCACTTAAGATGACAGACAGATGACATAACATATTTTTTTATTAAATAATTGCCTTAATATTTTCATCTTTCTATAAAATACCTTTTTGTAGCCTGCTGTCTCTCTTCAACAAGCTTAAATATTTTTTCACTTCACTAAATTATCTCTTCATCTACCTCTATAATTCTGCCCTGTCTCTCTAAATATTTGTCATTTTAACAGAGAAAAAATGTTTTTTAACAGTACTTTTTTTGAACTTTAAAAATTTCAGTGTTTTATTTTAGAAATCAAAAGTTTACAAAGAAAGCTTTAAAATGTGAGCAAAATCATGGCATAAAAATGTAAAAAACATAGTAAAAATTATTTAAACAAAAGCGTACCCCTTAAATTATTTACTTTTACTACTACTATTTTTATTAATTAAAAACGTGACACTGACAAAATTATTTGTTTCCAATGGTTGCCAACACACAAAAAAATTGTCAACATTTCCCTAACAACTGCCAAATCGAGTTGCTTACCTCTGGTAAAACAATAACTGTCAAAAAGTGTATACAGGGCCTCTAGTGTATAATAAACATTTCTAATTTTTAAGCACTCTTAAATATTTAATAACAAAATCAAAGTCTACAAAGTGACAATCAATTGCCTAAAGTTCTGATACAGAATTGAGCACTCTTGAGTTTATCATAACAATATCAAAATTGACAAAGTGACAATCAGTAGCCCAAATTTCTGATATAGGTTTGAAAAATAAACTGCCTCTCATCCTATGTTTTCGAAAGCGTTAAAAAACGATTAAGACATCCTTCTTATGCGCCAAAATTTGCAAAGTCACCAACAAAATTTAGACTTCAGTATCAAGTGTCTCAAACATAAAGAAATTTCCAAATATTTTACACGCATGGGTCTGATGTTTTGTTCAAACTTAATATTCAAAAAATAGCCCTTTATTGTGCGTCTTGTGGGGTAGGAAGTTTTAAAGAATAGAAAACGATTATAAACGCACAATAGAACCGTGAGGCTGATAGGGTAGTTTTTCTTAAAAACTAGTAATTAAAAATTTGAATAAGAGGAAATTGATACACATTGATCGAAGAAATTAATCAGTTTAAGGGTTATACACTATACACCCCTTACCGTTTGATCAATTTGAAGGGTGGGCTACCACCCGTAGTAATGTACCGGTTGTCTTATTATATTTGAATCTCCGATTAACTTGTTTAATACAAGAAATCGTAAAAAAACTTTATATGCAAAAGTTTCTGCCAAAAAAAGCTAATTACACTAGGCAACAAATTTTAATTTTTTTTAAAGGTCGTGTATAGGTAAAAGTAGAGTTTTTCGATTGGTTATAACTGAAATAGAGCCAAAATATTTTTTAAAAAATTTTCTTAGGTCGTAAATAAAAAATAGGATCACAATATTTTAGTTCCATTTATTGCATAGACATGAGACATGAGAATTTTCGTATGACGCTGTCTAATAATTCGGGTTTTCATAAACTACCACATCTCGGCATATTATAAGAACTACTATACTTAATGATATTAGGGATATTTTGGAATGCTTATTTGATACTTCGTAGTGGTTGTGGTAATTACTACGTGTGCACAATAGCTAAACGTCATACCGTTGTGGTACTTAACCACTACCACTGCCGTAAGCTACGAAGCCATTTTGTTGTGGTTGTGGTTATTTTTCTGATTAATTTTAGAGAATTTTGGCACAATTAATTTTAAAAATTATAAAATATTACCAGGTTCCAACATATAAAACACTTATTTTGTAAAATAAAGCCCAATTTTGTGTTTTTTCTCATCTGTAAATTTTTTTACGAGTGACAGTTTCTATTGCGTTCCAAAAACTCTGGTAAAATCGATACGTGGTAGTGGTAGTGGTTGTTAAACACTACCACAGCGGATGTCAAAGTTGTAAGTGCTTTTGAGCGTTCCAAAATTTCCCTATAAAATCTAATTAACTTATAGCTAATTAAAAAAACCAATAACCGAACCAAAGCATAGATATAACACCAGAGGATGTAAAACACGCAATATCTTCAGCTAAAAACAGAGAAGCGGTAGGGCAAGACGAAGTATACATTGAGGTTTTAAAGCTAATAACAAACGAACATTCGCTAAATACGCTGGTCAAACTTTTTAACTTGATTTATTGTAGCGGTAAAATCCCTGCTGACTGGCTAAAATCAACCTTTGTTACGCTGAATAAAAAACATTGAGCAAATAAGTATATAGTGATTACCGCTTAATCAGCCTAATGAGCCATATGTTAAAAATAATTCTAAAGATTATCCACAAAAGAATTTATAGGAAATGCGAATCTTTTATGGGCGACACGCAGTTTGGATTTCGTGGTGGGTTCGGGACAAGAGAGGCCTTGTTTGGCATTCAAGTCTTAGTTCAGCGGTCTAGGGATGTGTCGGTGTCAGTATATGCCTGTTTCATAGATTATGAGAAAGCATTTGATCGAGTCCAACACGAAAAGCTCATAGAATCACTAATAGAAATTGGTCTAGATGACCGAGATCTAAAGATAATCGCTAATCTATACTGGAATAAGACTGTTCGAATAAAGGTTGATGGCCAACTGTCCGAAGAGGTCCAAATTATAAGAGGAGTACGCTAAGGTTGTATATTGGCTCCGATGTTGTTTAATATCTATAGTAACAAAGTAATAGAGAATGCACTTCATAACTGCGAAGGGTCTGACGATAAACGGCATAATTCAAGATGTGGTGTTATCCTAGAATACTGAGGATATCTTGGATAGACCGAGTAACTAATGTGGATGTTCTCCTTAGAATAAATAAAGAGCTTGAAATTGATCATAGAAGGCGAAATTGAAGGCAGAAGAGGTCCAGGTCGTAGACGGATATCATGGCATAAAAATCTTAGACAATAGTATGGTGTTAGTACTACGACACTTTTCCGAAAAGCAGTGGACAGGGTGCAGATCGCGCTGATGATAGCCAATGTTCGAAGTCTTTTTAAGTTTCTCTTATACACAGCCTCGAGTTCCATATTTGCAAACTAGTCTAAGTGACAGTTTAGAGAGTGTATTTTTTAAGGACATATTACATCCCATATTTTCATATGATTTTAGAAGTTTGTTTACAATCTCTGCATAATTTTCTGCTCTATTATTTCCTGAACATTCGCCACCACTCCAAAGGCTTCCCATGCCTCTTTTTTTTCCTAATGCACAGCGTCAAATTCCTAATTTGCAAGGAGCTTTCTTGTTTGGAGTCCCACAAAAATTTTCTCCTTAATCTTGACTTTACTTATTCTGGTCAATTTTTGTTTTATGTGGTTGAAGGCAGGAAGATCTCTATTCATAGCTTTAACGAAGTTTTTAAATAAGCCAAGTAATATTTGAAGAAACTAAGGGAATGTTCTGTAGTAATTTATTATGGGGAAATTATCGAAATCATGTCGAAGATTTTCGGATTTTAGTTCACCATCCCGAAATGCATTTTGAAGATTATTCACGAAATTAAAAAACGAACATCACAACAACAAATCAAAATGTCAATGTTCGCTATTTATATATCATCAAAAGAAACATCGACAATAAAAACCTGTTTGTACAGGCGTGAGATTTTGACTTTTGAAAAGGGCAATTATTAGTTTTGACAAGGGAGATTTTCACATGACCGGAAAATTTTCAGGTCAGTCAAGCCAACCCCGAAAGATATTCGAGTTTTGAAACGCTTATAATTTCGAACTAATTTTGAACCACTTTTCAAAATTTTGAACTACACTCCTTCCTGGTATTTTTTTATATTCAAAATGGGGGGTGCAGCTGGAAGTCAAGCTACACCCCCTCATTTATAGCATAGAGAAAAATGAAAAGCAACTATCCCAAAATTAAGTACTAATTTCGAACTCCTAATATAACCAAAAAGAATTTCGAAAAATCCTGGATTGGACCTGCTTTTATAACGTATGAGGTAAATAATCGTAATATGTGTCAGTCAAGGTACAAAAGATTTTTATTTTTTATACCCCAACTGCATTCCAAGTAAAACAGCTACTACTTTCAAATCTGCACAAACTAACTTAAAAGTAGATTAAGAATACCTAGTAACTAAACATAAAAGAACAATACCTGTCATTACCTAAATTAAAATACACACCCAAAAATTACTCTCTCAGTCTAATCCGTGACAATACGTATAAGCATGCGCAACCGTAAAACATTTGGTTCGTAGACAGGTATACTGCCCGTATCATGTAAACCAGACCTCGATGGATTTGCGTCGAGCAGGTCAAAATCTATAAGAGTGAGCTATTTTTATTGTTGTCCTTTTCTTTATGATGACTAGTGTTACCATTATAAATGTCAAATTTAGAAATCAAGTCAAATAAAACACCCTATATACCATTGCATTTTTGCATCGGCCTTTCCTTTCTTACTGCAAAAATATCAAACACGTTATTTATATCTACAGTAGTTTCTGAGAAAATTGCCAAAATTCTTAATATAAGCATAATGTGTTATAAGGAAATTATATAGATTCGTCTCTGTTTACCACGCAGAAACCACAATAGATAAAAATGACGTGATAGGTGTGTTTTTAAAATCAGGAAGGAACGGCTAATACAAGAATGTAATAATATATAGGTAAGTTATTTCATTTAAAAATACAAAATTGATGTCTATATTTGACATTTAGTTTTTTTGGCACGTAAATCTAAAAGCACTGAAAAAAACATAAAATATTTTTATTTAATTTTTTATTCGATCTCTCATGTCACCACCCTGTACAGTTTATCAACGTTATTTTACATCAGAAAAATTTAATCTACCTATTAAATCTGCGGGGGGTCAGTGGTGAGACCTACCCTTTTGTTTCTTAAGGAAAACCACAAACTTTCGGTTTTGGCAAAGAATAGGACAAGTGTGAAATTTAATGTGTGGGAATTAAAGATGTTAAAACGTGAAGAGGATAAGAAAGCCATTTGGAGTTATTATGAAAGAAAAACATTAAATTATTTGGTAGTAAATTTTGCACAAAGTTTAAAATATTATTCCAGGATATTTCAGGCGGTGTAACATAATTTTGAGATTTTCAGATATTTATAAATGTAAAGAAATTCTTTGTTGGTCTTACAAAATGCTACAAGGTTTCGTTCTAAACCACCAAATAAAAATAAAAAAAGGTAGTCTTCGCTGCGCAAGATTATTGACAGGTTATCCTTTTAATTTGCTTAATTCTTATTTAGGTACCATCAAAATACAGGCCGCGCCGGTTAACCTGGGGAGAACATCATAAGGGGACCAAATATTTTGAATGCTACATTTTGTAGCTATTTTGTTAAAGTTAACCTTTAAGCTGAGCGGCCACTTCATAACTGCAATTCTGCTAAAGCTAGAAAGTTCAAGTAAACACCATATTTTGTAGCTCGGCTTGTTCGAGGAGATCGAGTTTTAGAAATATTACTAGGGTTGGTTTGGGTTGGGAAAATATATCACATAGTATATTTGACCTATATATTTTGCTCATTAAATCAAAATAAAAATATCTCGTAAATGGCAACAGCTACAAAATATTTTAATACGTCAGACAAGAGCCAAAACTGTGCTCTATGCAACAACCATTAAAGTGTGTGGGCCCTTTGGTAAATAAGAAAAATAAATCACGTAGTACATTTGGTCTATATATTTTGCCCATTAAAATAAAATAAAAATATATTGTAAACGGCAACGGCTACAAAATTATTTTAACCGTAACAAAATAGCTACAAAAAGGCCACAAAATGTAACATTGAAAGTATTTGTGCCCCTTATGGTGGTACCCCCAGGTTAACCGACGCGTTCGAAATACGTAAACATGAATATTTTGGACACATAAGAAGTGATAAATATTAGAAGAAAAAATTCAACTCATCAGAGGTCCATTTTTCGCATTCCTTTTGGAGAGATTTGAGGTTTCAACACTACACCACGTATCAGAATTTTATCCTAAGCCCAAGAATGTTGATTGCTTAGGTAAATCCTCTAATCTTTTATCTTCTAGAGGAATCTAATCCTTTTTTTTGTTTCGGCAAGAGTTAAAACGCTTTGACATGATCTTATATCGCATCATCGACTACCAAAATAAGGGTTGAAATAAGATTCTTAGAGTTTTTGGTTTCACTTGCGGTGTCTTTATTGACATATTTTATATATGGATGTCACCACTATATTTTCTTTTGAAAGTAGTTTTGATGTCAATGTTTTGAATAACCATGGGGTTTTGGGTGGAAATAACGAAGATTCAAACTTGGATGAGCATCCCACAAGGAACACACAAAGGACCAAAGTGAAAAGAGAAATGATTAAACGACGTTTCGCTCTGGGTAACCAGCGCGAGCTCATCAGTGGTTTCACTGGTCACCCGCCCCATACATGATTAAACACCATCATACACTTTGATTTCCGACCTTGAATTACTCACAAACAGGCATCATTCCGCACTGGTACTTATCCAAGTTACCTGATACGGATTCTTCCTGGCATGTTAATATTTCCAATAGGATTATGCTCCTAAGGCAATTAAAAAACAAACAAAAAATAAGTTAGAAAAACCTCCATATCCAAAATAGTTAGTTCAACCGAAAAGAAACCCAAAAAAAACAAAAGATCAAAAGATCTTGGGTGGAAATAACGAAGATTCAAACTTGGATGAGCATCCCACAGGGAACACACAAACGACCAAAGTGAAAAGAGAAATGATTAAACGATGTTTCGCTCTGGGTAAAAAAAAACAATTTTTTTCCCCATTCGCTTTTTTTTGCTTCAAGTCGCTTCATATACATTTTAGCGGAACAAATATAGACACCCTTTTTTTGCGTGATTTCTGGTTTATATAAATCTAAGGACCTTCAGATGGTAGGTAAAGTGCGACCAGCCTAGGAAGGGGGAAATAATTTGTACAAGAAAACAGTTTCTATCTATCGCCCTCCTATTAGGCGAATGTTGCCTTATTGGGTGATCTTTGCCAATGTGTTTACCATAGACAAAATGTTAATTTTAAGAAAATCATCTGGTGCATAGAACTAAAACGAGGCTCCAGCCCGTTCATCATTCACGTCTTCATAATTTTTTTCACTCAAAACTATAATCCAGTCCGTTCAACAGGTATGTCTCTATTGTCTTTCTCGTAATTCGAAAGAAGGATGAAAGGAAAATAGAAGAAAACGTAATGCTTAGTGGTAAACCTACAGTGGCCTAGCTAACTAACTTAAAAGCGTTAAAAAAATAGGTACTTTTGAAATATTTATAATAAAATTAAAATTTTAATTGTAATTGAATTAAAATATTTATTATTAATAGGTATTTTTTTTATAGTGCCCCATGGGCACCAAGAAATTGTAACTTTCTTAATTAAATACATTACCCTATATTGGTAATTGGATTAGGTACTATTAGGTTTTTAATATAAGTACCTATTATTTAGTTGGTGCATAAAGGTATAAGTGCCTGATTGTTACTAAGAAGGTTAGGGTTAAATTAAATAAATGTATTGCTCTCTATACAGTTAATTCGGTTACTAAGTAGGTACCCAATATTAGTTTTTAATAATTTAATGGGTGTTTAACTGTGGTAATAATTTTGGGAAAAATTAACTATTTAATAACCCTCTTCAACGGATTATTTTATGTGTCTATAAAAGAGAAGCTACAAATATTTCTATGTTTAGTTTTCACCTAAGGGTTGATCATAATTTTTAAAATTGCTTATTCAAAGCCTAAAATAAAAGGTTTAGGTGGAGAGTGTCGGGAAATTTTTGAAAATGTCATTAGAGCTTATAGCGAAGAAGCGCAAAGTAAAACCTATAAATATTTCGTAAATCGAACTTTAAATAGAGTGGAATTTTATACAAACGTTTCAAGGACAGTACAAAGAATCAAACAAGCGGATTTAGAGAGAGAAAAAACGGATAATACTTCCAGCCTCAAAACACCAAATAAAACGCGAACACGATCCAATCTATATTCAAAAAACGATAATTATGACTTTTCAATTATTAGAGATGAAATTAGGAGGTGGCGCCAACCTTAAAAAAATTGCTGGGTAATACAAAAGAGAAAATGAATTTTCCATATAGAAGAGAAACGCTGAGATTCTTAAAGCAAATGACTTCTATTTCAAACAGTGCTACAACAAAAGAAAAATATTACTAGAAAAGCCTCATATTTTGCATTGGCGATACAAGTATGTGAGAGATATACGAAAGAACAGAGAACAGGAAAGGAACATCATTTATCTACACGAAACATGGATAGACAACGATTTACATGTTCAGAAATTTTGGCAGTGATGTCCATGATATTACAGTAATCGTCAGTATTGTTAGTGGATCGAGACGACTAATATTATTGCATGCCAGCTCAAAAAACGTATTTATTAAAGATAGTGTGTTGCTTTTTAAAGCTAGACTAAGGAGTTGTGACTATCATGGTCAAATGAATAAAGGTAATTTTACAAAATAGCTAACAGAAAAACTGCTGCAAAATATTCCTGCAAACTCTGTTGTGGTATTTGACAACGCATCAGACCACTCCGTATTGGAAGAAAAAGTGCCAATAAAATCTGCTCTTAAGCGAGATATTATTGAGTGGCTAAATAAAAAGGGAATAAAGCACTATCCAGCAGCAAGAAAGATGAAACTGTATGAATTAGTAGCAATTAACCGGCCCCTAAAAGATTAAAAAATTACAAAATTGACAGAATTCTTGAGAATCATGGTTATATGGCATTGAGGACGCCCCCATATATGTGCGAATTTAATTCCATTGAAATGGTGTGGCCTCAAGTGAAAAAATATATTAGGGTAGAAATGTTGCAGGAGATCAAAGAATTTCTCAATTAACTGAGCTGACAAAGGAGGCTATTAATTTAGTAACTGTTGAAAGATGGGACAGATATATAGAGCACGTGATCAGCATTGAGGATGAATATTGGGTGACCGACCAGTATATGGAAGAAATTAAGAAAAAAATTGGAGATGAACATAGTGAAAGTGGAGGCGAAAGTAGCGATAGTGATGGCTAAATTTGTATATAAAAACTGTGCACTGTACTATTATTTTTCTACTATATTACGTGCTACTTTTAAGTCTTACTCTACCTATACACGTACATATTCATAAGTTTTTTGACTAAGTACTTTTTGTTTTATTCTTTCAGTAAGTAGGTAGATCATGTATATATTAGTAAAGTTTACCTTACTATCTACATACACATTATTGTTTAATTAAATTCATGAACATATTTAATGATGTCATTTTCAAGAAAAACGTCTGTTCCGCCACCTTATACAATATCTTAGTATAAGGTCTATTTAAAAATAGTATAGATATACGGCCGGACGCCACTGAAAACAAATTATATGCGTTTTAAATTGGCCTGAATATCCCCCTCGTATGGATACTCCGGATGCCTTCCTATGTTGGTCGCACTTTAGCAATTATATTTATATATCTTCCTACTATCTTCAATGTGCCAAATTGTTTAATGTGGTTCTCTAGCAGTCAGCAATAAACCAATCCTTAAAATTATTCCTCATTCTTCCACAAAAAAAAATCAAAATATAAATTAAATGGTGACAATGCGAAAATTTCAGACCGGGGACCCAATTCTTGAACAAAATCCATGCACGGATTTCATAGAACGTATACGGATTTCGAAAATTCCAATTCTTGAACGCTCGTATACGACTTTTTCGCTTGGAGTTTGAGTTGAGTGGTCCGACCCACTCGGGTAGAGGTTTTTGCATACGAATCTAGTGATCTAACCCAACTTTTTTCTGTTTGTTTATCAATGTTTTTTGCAAAATTGTTAAAATTTACCAACGTCATTCAACTAATATTGAAAATTTACGCGTGTTGATTATTAATTTTTTCACTTCTGTGTGGTGTTCGTGACTCTTTTTACAGGGCAAGTAGGGACCAGACCTTACGATCTGGGATGTTACACACGTCCCGGGGATGTCCTAAATGTCCCATAGAAGTCACATTTAGGGCTGAGGAAGGTCCCGTGTCCACACATTGGATCGCTTATGCACATCCTGCACGTAACCGAACCGGACCTACAAAGGATTTCCTTAAAGATGACCTTTTGGGACTTCCCACAGAAGTTTAGATTCAATAAACGTCATTCATATCTAAAAAAAAGACCCACTTTTTCCTCGTTTATTAAGTAAAACATTTTATTTACAATTTCTTTTAAAATTTTATTTATAACATATAGAATAAAGCTTTACGTTAAAAAATCTAGTTTAAGTCAAAGAGAACGGAATTTATCTCTTCTTATCTTTTTTTTGGTAGTATATCTCTGTCTATCGGCATTATCTTCCAGTTTGCTATGAATATCGCTGAAAAAAATTTCTACTTACTGCAGCTGCATCTGAAAATAAAATATATTAATTATTATTAAACAGCATTTAGTTTTTAAATAATTGTTTAAGAGACTTTATAGTTTGCTGTATAGTGGGTGTGGATCTAAACTTTTAATATCATTTTAACGTATTTTAATTTAAGTAAATTTCTTTTAAAAAGTTTGTGTTACTTTGTTGTTTTAATATTTTGAACACAATGAAATGCTACGAAACCAAATTTTTAGAAAATATAAGTTTATTTAAAAAAAGAAGATGACACTGACTCTTTTGGAAAAGTAATGTGTAATTTTAGTAGTCATAATACATAATTTAAAAGTTTTGTATTAAATGTTATAAGTTTTTGGGAAACTTTCACACATTTTAGGAGGAGAAATTGCCAAAGAGAAAGTTCCGAGCTCAGGTGCTCTAAAGGGGGCCTGAGACCCACTTAATGTTTATGGTATCTTTTGATACACCATTATTTCGGTTATTTAAAAAAATATGCTTGTAGAAAAGGGTATACTTTCCACCGAAATAATTTAAATTGCACCAAAACTCCTAGAAATTCTGCACAATGCACTTTTTTGTGATTGCACGAGAAAAAAAATGCGACATCAAACTTGACACTTGTCACGTGTTTGTCATCTCTCCGCCGAATTTTTCGACTGCCCGCTGGCCAAAATGGTCCAAAAGCAACGCTGCCATGTCGCACAGTCGAAAAAAAGTCGAACACAAATTCGTCTTTCGAGTGGCGTTCAAGAATAGATATTTTTTCGAGTACTCGAAACAACATTTGAATTTTAGTCGTATACGACGAAAAATTCGAGTGATTCAAGAATTGGGTCCCAGACCTAGAAATGATCGCATAGACAAAAGTGGAAGTAATCTGCCGACAAAGTATTTTGACATATATCATTAGCCATCATAGTAATTTTCTTTGAGGAGGACTCCTTAAATGTGATTATTTTCTGCGGTTCTCTATCTGCAAGCTTATAATTTTTCTATTATTTTTGGTTTTATCGAAATGGACATGTCGCCACTGATTTTTGCTACTTTTTGCATTTAAGTAAGTTGGTGCTCGATAAAAACATCAGAATACGCCTTAAGTCGCCTACACAGTAGAGTAGGCGAACGAACAAGAACGCACATTTGCGTTCGGATAGTGTCTACGTACTAACGCACGACGCCACACTTGAACCAATGCATGCGTTCGCGTTCGGAAGTTTCCCACCGGCTGTCGATGCAAATTTAGTTTTGGGGAAATCTTGTAGTGAACTAAGCATACAGGGTGTTCCAAATTCGATGCGCAACATGGGGTTCACCTGAACGGTAGAAGGTACGAAAAGGTTTAAATTATGGAAAAGTTGCGCAATATAATGCTTTACTCAAAACTTTAAAAAAAGTTTACAAAATCCGAGTAGTTCCAGAGAAAGGCGCAAAAAACCGAAAATTTTTTATTTGTTTGCGTCTTTATTATAGAAGCTGTTAAAAAACGGTTAACACTTTCTACAGATATACGTAATGACAGGTCTCTTTTTAAAATTTGACCTTTCAGTATGACAGGAGCACTGTCAAGTTCATTTTTCCTTATGGACACGTGCTTTTCTTCTCCAGTCGTTTCGTTCATGAAAGATGAGATAATATTTTGCAACCTTATTTTGACAAGAGACGTGACGTTTGGGGTTAATTGACCATCATCAGTTCAATTTTTGCTTTTGATTTACTAAAGATATTTGGGAAACCCGCTTGCAATACCTTTTTTGACATCTTAAAAATAACAGATTTTTTTTTTCTAATCTAAAATTAATGTTTAAATTATTAACATTTTAATTAGGTAAGTTACAAATGAAAGAGTTAAAAGGAAAGAAAAAAATATGTTTAAAATTTTAGGCAAAATAATTTTGTAAAAACAAATGTCAAAAAACTGTCATTTTTAAAATGTCAAAAAAGGTATTGCAAGCGGGTTTCCAAAATTCCTTTAGTAAGTCAAAAGCAAAAATTGAACTGATGATGGTCAATTAACCCAAAACGTCACGTGATTGATTGATTGATTGTCAAAATAAGGTTGCAAAATATTATCTTATCTTTCATGAACAAAACGACAGGAGAAGAAAAGCAAAAAGGTCAAATCTGAAAAACAGACCTGTCATTAGATAGATCTTTAAAAAATGCCTTTAGAAAGCTTTAAGCGTTTTTTTTACAGCTTTAAGAATAAAGGCGCAAAAAAATAAAGACTAAAAATCAAAAATTCGGTTTTTTTTGCATGGACAAATTCAAAAATATTTTTTTTAAGAATTTTTTTTTTAAAATCCCAGGACATGTCGTCTTTACTTTTGTTAATACATACATTCCTACGAGAGGTGAAATTTACCTGTACATACAATTTGAGCTTACTTTGAAAGTAAATATCTCAAAAACGAATCCATAGATTTTCGAAATTTTTACCCGATTGTCAAAGACATACAGAAGACCTTCAAAATAAGGTATCACTCGACCCACTTTCCCTATCCAAAATATAGGGGTAAAGTTCACCCCATAAAAGTGGTGCGCGTTATCAAAATTTCAAGATAGCTAAAAAGTGTCCCTTTAATAAATAAAATCGATGTGTTTCAGCATGTTCTTCAATTCTTAACAGTTTTTGAAAAAATCCAGGTGAACCCTTTTAAATGGCCAACCCTGTAAATATATATAATTGAAGCAGGAGGTTTCAAACACTTTCGCAACTTTTTGACATATTTTTTATAGTGTCATATTGACTTAAGACTATAAGGCAACTAACTACTGTAAAATTTTAAATAGAAAGGGGCTATCCAGTGATACCTTGTCCAAAAGGTATTTTGATTGCATATTTAAAAATTTTTTCGCGCGGAAACGTTCACATCCTTCATTTCGACTAATAACAAGGCTCAGAAGCTGCCAAGCTTGTATGGTGCACGCGCAAAGCTGACTGGTAATTAAAGTTTACCTCTCAAAGGGGATGCGCTCTATAAAAATTTCAATACAGCCAAAATGTCTCCCCCTTACAAACAAAATCGATGTGTTTCACAGCATTTTCTTCAATTCTTTACAGTTTTTGAAAAAATCCAGGTGAACCCTTTTAAATGGCCAAGCCTGTAAATATTGTAAAAATTTTCACCTGCGGCGTTATAACACCTGTGATATTTACAATTCTAGTTTAATTCAAAACAATTTTTTATTAGCAGAATTTAAAATATATTAAAAATGGCAGCAAATTTTATTTGCTCTAAATTTTCGCCTGTGGCGCATCTAAATTAGTCAAATTTTTTACAGAACTCCGTGCCTAAATTGCACAATTTTTGATTAGCATTATTTAGTATAATTTTCTTAACATTATCGTCTGCGGCATACATAAATTAATCAGGAATTTTAAAGAACTTTCTGCTTAAATTGATTTTTTGTGTATTAGAAACTATTTTTGAATATTTATTCAGTCCTTATGTGCTGCCCTCCCCCTGACTCACCGGCTGGCGATGCCCTTGGGTTGAACACTACACAGTCAGTGCATGTCCACAATTTAAGAATCCAACCATGCAACCACGCAGCGCTTTCCCGTTCAGGTGTCTTTAGGTAGTTCGTCTAAGGAATCCACCACAATTAGTTCTCGTTTTAAAGAAGTCTTATTTCTTTCTTTTTCTTGCTTTCTTCAACCAGAGAAGATAGAGTATGTTCGACAGGACGAAGAAAATAAAAAAAAAATAATGATCAATGCAGGAGGTCCTTTAAATCAGAAATTTGATCAACTTACATGCGGTCGAAATCGTGTAATGTTTTGAAAATTTCGAGGCAAAATTGAAGGGGTTGTGTTACACACAGAGTGCAATGGACCGTATAATGACTTAAACGAGTAAATAAAGAAATTAAAAAATTCGGATCGATTTCTCTGTTTAAAAGAGCGACTTTTTCGCCTTACAATTACTTACGGTACTTTATTAATCCTTTTTAAATTACAAAAATAATGGCTTAATTAAGCTAAACCCCACCATCCCCAACGAAACTCAATTTGGATATTGTAAAGATTATGTACTAACTTAGTCCCCTTTTAAAAAATGTTTTACTGAATGAATAACGGAGTTATTCGTACTTAAAAGGGGGGTGTGGCTTGGCGCTAAGCTGCACCCCCCCCCCCATGCTTAGGACAGATTTAATGAAAGTTGATATGTCATCATTTTGTACTAATTATGTACTCTTAAAGAAGGGTACTTTTAGCTTACAAAACCCATCGTTTCCTAAGACTATTGTTTTTTTGTTATGGGCTGTGTAGCTTGATATCAAGGTACACCACCCTCTGCTTAGAAAAGAGATTTGACCAAAAGTGACTATGCCAGAATTTGGTACTAATTAAGTACTAATTTCGTCCCCTTCTAGAAAATTGCCTACTTTTAAGATAACCTCATTTCTTTTTATGGGGTATGTAGCTTGATATCAAGGCACACCCCCCCCTGCCTAGAAAAGAGATTTCAAAAAGTAATTATACCATAATTTGCTACTAATTATGTACTAATTTCGTCCCCTTATAGAAAATTACCTACTCTCAAGATAACTTAATTTTTTTTTGTTTTTATGGAGTGTGTAGCTTGATATCAAGGCACACCCCCCTCTGCCTAGGAAAGAGATTTGAAAAAAAAATAATTATGCCATAATTTGCTACTAATTACGTACCAATTTCGTCCTCTTCTAAAAAATTACCTACTCTCAAGATAACTTCATTTCTTTTTTTTATGGGGTATGTAGCTTGATATCAAGGCCCTCTGCCTAGGAAAGAGATTTAAAAAAGGTGATTATAACTATGTTGGGAATGGTATAATCACTTTTTTTAAATCTCTTTCCCAGGCAGAGGGGGGTGTGCTATGATATCAAGCTACACACCCCATAACAAACAAACAAAAGTCTTAGGAACCGATGGTTTTTGCAAACTAAAAGTACCCTTCTTTTTTTAAGAGTACATAATCAGTACAAAATTATGAAATATCAACTTTCATTAAATCTGTCTTCTAAGCATGGGGGAGTGCAGCTTAGCACCAAGCCATACTCCACTCGTTTTAAGTGCGAATAACTTCGTTATTCATTAAGTACAAAAACGTTTCGTTGAGGGGGGGTGGTGGCTTGATTGAGCCAAAAATAATGCTTTCCTCCTTTTAAAATTTTTTATAGATATCATTATGGAATTATATTCTATAGAGAGAGCCAAAAAATCTTTTAAATTTGCTATAACTTTTGATTGAATAGATCGATTTAAAATTTTTTAAACTTTTTTGAAAGAAAAGACATGAGACTTTTCCGATCCGGTTCAAAATTTGACATTTCGCAAAAATCCAAGTTGGCGGGCCGTTTTGAATATCGGATAATTTTCACCCCCCCCCCAAAAAAAAATACGTGCGGCACTGAAGCAAATCTAAGTCATTGCGACAAAAGCCTTATGTATGCTTTCTATACCAAGAAATTACTTAATTAAATCGGTTAAAAGATAAGAAAACTATAACCCTCTGAAATAAGTGGGTTTTGAGTCGACATTGTCTGCATTTGTTTTAACTTTTGCTCGGATTACTTGATTTTAAACATTTTTACATTTTTGGGTGAACATAGCTTGCGGCTTTGACATTTTTCGAACATCCAAGATGGCGTACTCCCCTAACAAAGTAACAAAACAAAATCAAGGCCATTCTACCTCCCATCTCTGCTAGGTATATGGAGGTATCACTTGCTTAAATAAAATAAAGTAAACAAATTAGTGTCATCATTTCCAGCGTTTTCAATAAAAACTATGACTTGTAATAAAATTAAAAAAAATTGCTGTGGTTTTAAACTACTGATTTTTTAGCTAGAGTGGCGTGGTTATTTGGCCGAGCTTAAGCTGAGTTTACTTTGTTATTAATTATCAAACACTTATCTTTTTTATAAATTTTTTTGCACACTTATACTTTTAAATAAAAATAACTATTAGTTAACCTATAATAATCTAGATAGCTGCTCAAGATTTTTCCAAGCTGATCCCCATGTGTCAATCGTTACGCCATTTATAAAAAGCATTGGTAATGTTTCTTTGGGGCAAACTTCGATGGACCTTTGTGATGCCTTGACACAGTTCGTTAATGTCGCCGTAGCTGCGGCCATTTCTGTACACTTCCTTTTCTAAATCTCCCCAATAATGGCTGTCTACCAGATTTAAATCGGGGCTGTTAGCAGGCGACTCAATGGGCCTAATAAAATCTGCGACATTTTTCTATATGCAGAAACAGGCAAATTTTAAGCAAAGAGGCATTTATGTATGTTTGCTGATGCAGCGTTAGACTGTGGCCCGTAGTCGGACCAATGGTAAATTTTACTTTTTGCTGACATCGGCGTACGATTAAGGTCCGATATGGTTTAACCACATGGTAATTTGGTCGCTCTAACGTAGGCAAGCTGGTCTCGGCCCGACATCGGTAAACTATTCAAGTCCGACATTGGTTTCCTAAAGTGGTCCAATGTCGGCGATTGACGGAGATCCGTCGGTGGTAGCTTAAAGCGGCCCGACATTGGCAAACTACAAAGTTTCGATAATGCGGGTGCTTAACCAGTCGGGCTGGTTTAAGTGGCAGAAAAGGTGATTCTTGTAGAGAAGTACCACCATCTTGTCAAGTCCGCATTCTAGTTTCGAAATATCTTTGCTCATTATACAGGGTTCCTAAGCAAATCCTTAGGGGGCCAAGCAGCCGTGTATAAGACGCAGACAAACGGAAAAGCACATTAGGCAGAAAAGGATGGGTATGGGGCGATGTTGTCACTACATCTTACACGTAGTAAATCCATTGCAGGTTGTTGTTTTCTAATGTTTTCCATTTTAATACCTTTAGGACTGGTATAAAAATTGTTTTTGCTCGACTTTAATACCAAACTGATGAAAGATATCGTAAAAAAAATATTTTTCTGTTTACAGGCTGGAGACTGAGATACATGCAAATGCCTAACCTAAAGCGTTCACACACGGCCGGAGAAATCGACTGAGATATTTCCGTAGAAACTTTATCAAGCAAATAGGACGGGTTGACGCCTTCGAACGTCCAACCCGGGTTTTGCACTTTGATTCGAAATCAAAAAGGAGGAACAGTCAGATGTGCGGCCGTGAACAAATTACGTAACGGTGATTTTACCAATTTTTGACCCCCTCCCTATGTAATGTTTTGTAAAGGTTTGGCACGCCACTCCCCTAATATTACGTAACGATTTCAAGACCACTACCCCCCCCCAAAAAAAAAAAAAACTTTTCACTTATTTTCATTCCAAATTTTCTTAGTTTCACACAAATGCAAACGCTGTCGAAAACCCCCCTCCCCCCTACGTAACGTTTTGTAATTCCCCCTCCCCCCTATGACCATTACGTAATTTGTGCACGGCCCCTGTAGTCCCAGTGGAGGAGGGCGAGAAAATTGATATTTTTTTCTTAAAAATTATACTCTTTAGACCTATTTCTTTGCGTTCCCGAAATTACGTAATTTTTGAAAAAAAAATTGTAAGCGGCGCCATTTTTATTTCGTGCTTTGTTTTTCTAACATTTTTGCGTTCGGCTAATTTAATTATCTTGCGGCGCCCTTTATCTTCTCACTCGAAACCAAGATCCCCCGTTTTAGGAAAACTGATCCCGTCTCTGTTTCTAAATTTTTTCGAATAAAAGTAGAGTATGACCACGGGGGAAATAATTTTTTTCTACGGTATGACGAAAATTTCGAGAAAGTTGAAGAAAAAAATAAAAAAAGTGGCAGATCTCAAGTTTTTCGTAAAAAAAAGGTTTTTTGTAAAGAAACAGAGCAAAATAAATCTTTTCATTCCTTTTTGGTTCGCTACATGTTTCGAGATCATGTCATAAAACACCTCGAAAATATCAAATGTAGTGTAGAGCCAGCTTTATTTAAAATCAATAATATCGCAAGCAAAAAGCACTGCAGGAAAAACAGCGCCGTTTATTGATTTCTTTGGCTGCTAGTGCTAGCTGCATGGTTTGGCCGTTTCCGGATAGATGTCACTAGTAGAACAGTATGAAAAGAAATTTAATTAAAAGCGAAGATATTTCTTTCTAATGTTAACAACCTCACGAGTTTATCGCTCAGTATCGTAAATAATGGACCCTGCCGCCTCCTTTAAGTAAGAAAAAGCTGTGGTTTGGACCTGAAAACATCTAATTTTTAATTATGTGGCCGCCATCTAGCGGAATTTGCAGACATCTTGTCAACGGTTATTATTGCAACTATGATTTATGCTCACAATGAAAGAGTGGCGACAATTTTTTCTCATTCCGGAGATAATAACAATCTGGCACCATTGCTCAATATACCTGTTTCTTTTGTGCGCGCAGAACTTTCTATGCCATTTCTGTTTGATTTATTGAAATCCTATCCCTAAGGAAAACAGGAAACATGGTGACATTAGCGCCATTCCTACATACTAGGAAAAAACTATTAAGCAGTCTAAAAATTTCGTAATCGGAGGTCTTCAAACGAGTTTTTTTCGATACTTTTTATACAACTGCAAATTAAAACCAAACCGATTTTTTTTGTTTTTTACTAAATTAATAAACCGTGCGCAAAAATGACACCCATCAGAGCGAAAAGTTGACATATCCATGCGCAAAATTATTTGCACACGGTATGTGCAAAGTACCGATTTCAGATTGAGTTTTCGGTGTGCAAAACATCATTTTCTAAAGCGGTCGTATAAAAAAGGTTATTTTACCTAGTAGCTAAAATAGTGAATTTTTTTAAAATCGTAGTTGTACAGAACGATCGCAGCGTATGATTTACCTAAAAATCGCGAGTAAAAGGAGAAAATTAGTATAATTTTCTCAAAACTTTCGCCTGCGTGTGCATTTGTGATACCTTCACACATACCTCCTTGATAGCTAACCCCACCCACTTTTTACAAAATATTTTACACAAAACGTGAAATTTTTTTAATATTGCAAGAAAATGTGCCTGTGGCGCTATAACATCATCAACTTTAGTTTAATTTAAAGTTTGGCCACCAGCAGTGCATTTAAGACATGATTATGGACACAAATCTAGAATTGAAACTAGATCCGCCAACGAATTCGCCCTTGCTTTTATATAAAAATAAGTATATTTTTTGTAAACTAAAACTCAACACCTAATAAAAGCAGTGGCGCACCGAGGGGGGATTGGGGTTAAATCTGGTTATATACAATTGACACAATCAAATAACAGCAGAAATAAAATATATAGGGAATAAAATACAAGATAACAGAATGAGAAATATATTCCCAATGTCCATAGTATTCTTGTGGTACTTCGGTGTATTTTGTAAAGTTCGTTTTTTTGACAGCGATTCGTCATAGCAGAAAGCACGACTGGTGGATGGACTGTGTCTAAAACCAGTCAGTGGTAGAACTGGTGGAGGAGGCCAAAAATCCAATAGTGTTCTCTTGGTAAAACTCTCTCTTTTTTATTTAAAATACAAGAGCCTGGAATTTAATTTTTAACAAAAATCCTTAAACAATCATAAATTGCTACACCTTTTATTTTTACGATTTCGTTCGTTCATGACCGCTATAAAAATGTCTGATTTCTTTATTTGTTTTATATGGTCTTTCTAATGTAATTTTATTAAAATATTTTTCCTGCGATTTGGTGTCAAAAATGGCGGCGCATTAAATCATAATTTTGATATCAAATTTTGGATAAATAAACAATTTTAAATTTGGTTAACACCTCCCCCCCCTCTACATTTGAGCCCAGGTCCGCGCTTGTAAGCACCTGTTTCCTTGTATTATTTTTACTTTAAATTAAGTTTTTTTTATTATTTATTCTTGACCCCCCTCCCTCCCAAAGCCAATTCCTAGGTGCGCCACTACTAAAGGGCCTCCCCCCTTTGACATAGGAGTTATACTCCCCTGTATATTTATAATTTAAAAAAAAAACAATGGAAAATACACAAAAAAGTGGCCATCAAGTTATGTGTTTAAAATGTGGATCACAATTTAATAAAAACCAGACTGCAAAAAAATTCATTAAGGGTACAGATTCTATTTTTTTTCTGTCAGTAACCTTAGCTCAGGAAATGTCGAAGTGAGAAGTGACGTTCAAAACGACTCACGTGATATCCAGACTTTTGCGGTGGGATTTACTGAAAAGGTTTAGTCTATTTTAGAACGGTCCTAAGTTTAAGTCAAATTTTTGGTTTTATGCATTTTAAATTAACCCTCCTTGAGTTTTGGATATAGTTTGATTTATAAGAAGAATTTTAATAAATTTGATTATTGAATAATCATATTAACACAATCTTTTGTTGGATTTAAGAGGAAATTTTCAATTTAGAAGAAAAGAAAATTAAAAGATTTAAACCCACGCGGGGTTTAAATAGGAAACACTCTGTAGAATAAATTAACATTAACATTAACAAACTTACCTGTGTTAATTAATTTTTACAATTAATACTTGATGTCACACAACGATTTAGATGAGTTATAATAAAATAAGGAGTAGATAAATTTTGTATTTATTTAAAAGGTGTTTTTATTTATGAAATATATTAAAAAACTTAAATGCAAGTTTTTTTTTACATTTCTCTCACAACGGAAATGTCAGTTTAAAAATATTAGCGCTGCGTTCAATCACAAACAGCGAGTTCGGATCTTTTACCTCTGCTTGCACCTTGGCCTACACCAACCTCTACTGATGAAATCTACAGCTTTAAAATGAGTGGGCTTTGAGTTAGGGCCATTCTACACGAGCCACAAAAACGCGACCGGTTAGTCGCTCAGTCGCTTGAAAATTTTGTCCATTCTATACGAGCGTGTAGACGCCGCTCCTTTGTAGCGCGTATAACCGGCGAGTGAAACGCGACCCAATTCTACATTAGAGACAAAACGCCTCATATGTACTATGGATCCCGTACAAGTACACCCCACTTCGCTGTTCACCAATTAATTTTATTAAGTTTGTTTGGCCAAAAAACGTAAAAAAGACATTGGGGGGTACACCCGGTTGGTGCTAATCGTCTGACCTTAGGGTTGTTTCATCTTAGCTTCGCAGAACATCGGAGATATCCCGATCTGCACTACTAATCGTGAATTGGTGAAGGACCAATCGGCTCGGCCGATCAGACGCTTGCAAGTTGCTACATGTAGAATGATACGCTGGCATCCGGCGCCCGACTTTAACGCAACCTCTTGCGTTCAAAACGTCGGCACGCCAACGAACGCGTTCAAAACGTTGGCACCCAACGAACGCGTTCAAAACGTCGGCACGCCAACGAACGCGTCCACACGCGACCGCAAAGTTGCCCGTATACAATAAACACTCTGTGGTTCTGTGACACACGCGTGTCGCTCGCAGGCAAACGGTCGCGTTTTTGTGGCTCGTGTAGAATGGCCCTAGGGAAAGTTTTTTTGACTGAGCTTTTAGATAACCTCAATGTTTTACTTTCAGTTTATAAATAAATTAATATAGTTGTTTTGGGTTTTTTTGTTTGGTTTATTTTTCGTGCATAATCAGAGACCTTCACTCATTTTTGTTTTGCCTCGTAGTACCCTTATAAATATATTTTTTGTGCTGAAAACGGGTTCAAAATATGGTGTTGTTCTGGAAAAAATAGGAGGTGTTTTATTGGGTAATGAACAACTTGGGATATTAAATAAGATAAATTAATTCTTGTAAAAACGGTTACTTAGGGAAATTATAAACGAACTTATTACCAAATGCCACAAAACCATCCTTTCTGCGGGCTAGAAATTTAAACCACCCCGCTGAGGTGGTCTAAAAAACCAACTTTATAACCTCAAACACAAATAATGAAGCTATTTGTGCCAAATGTTTGGCGTATTCATCATTTGCCATTTTGAAACCTGTCAAAAAAAATTAGTTTTAGAGCATTTTCTTCTAAAATATGGTGTATTTTGAGAAAAAAGCAGTTTTTCAGTGGTCTTTGCAATAACCATACAAAATAATTAATAACTTTATGTCTTTTATGTATTGGTAAGTGTTTTTTGAAAATTGGTTTTAAAATTTAGTACCCCTCACAGAAGTAAATATTTAGAACTGTTGGGGGTACTATTTTAGGTCTTAGTAAATCTCACTGTTGGAATCTAAAACCCGGTTCTCACCTACGACTTTCTCGTTCACTCACGCGCGTCACGATGTCAATATGAAATGTTACGACAGTCATCTGACGCGTGAGCGGGCACGCACGAAAAGGTCGTAGGTGGGAACCGAGTGTTATACGACTCGGAGCACTTTTTTGATTTTTTGCCAAATAAACTATAATTTTTTTCTAAGGCCACCGATTAAAAATGAATATTTCAAATTGGTTGCCTTAGAAAGAAATTCTTCCCACAAAATATCTTTATCTCCCCCTCAATCAAGTGCATTTGGAAAGCCACTATACCACTCTGGGTCAGGAACTAAGCCCATCGACTAGCAAACCCAAATCGTCGGCATTGAATCGGGCCAATGTCGACAACGTCGGCAGTGTGTCGGTATCGACGACTACACGCTGGCCAGATGTTGGATAGATTGCGATTTTCAGTTTTCGATCAATAATCGACAACTGATAGAGGTCCACATTACTACAGTCGACTTTATGCCGACACCACTTTAGGAACGATTGGAACTTTGTTTAATCGGTCGAAAATCGGCAACTGACCATAGCCCGATTTACTATAGTCGACTTTATGCCGACGCCCACTGTATCTGCTTTAGGGCCGACGACGCGACGGTCCGATTGAAAATTCGTTTAGTCGGACGGGAATCGGCAACTGACGATGGCCCGATTTACTATAGTCGACATTATGCCAACGCAAACCTTATCTGCTTTAGAGCCGATCATGGTCCGATAGGAGCTTTCTTTAATCGGCCGAGGCTGACGAGGGCCCGATTTACTATAGTCAACTTTATGCCGACGCCTACTCTATCTGCTTTAGGGCGGACGATGGTCCGATTGGAACTTTGCTTAATCGGATCATTGGTCCGACGGCGGGCTATAGTCTAACGCTGCGTCAGCAAACATACATTGGGCCTACATCGCAAAGCGGACAAAAAATACTGCTGGTCCGATGTCGTAAATCGACGTGGTGCCGATGACGGCAAATTCGGCAATCGACATCGGGCCGATGAAGGGAACCGTGTTTGCTGGGATACATTTCCAGTGTTAAATATAAGGAAGAAAATTGTATCAAAAGAAAACTTTTGGATTTTTGGCCTACCCCAGTAGTTATACCGCTAACTATTAACTACATCGATCACTCGCGCTTCGCAATGGGACACAACCGAAGAATTAAAAAAAAAGAGATGAAGTAAAATATTTATCAAATTGAAGCCAGCATTAAACTTAAGATATCTATGATTAAGGACGGCGCAAAGCATAATGTTCACATATTTTATATTTATAGATAGATATATATATATATACGACATTAAACGGGCCTCTCTTGTATTTTTACAACACATTAGTTAATGCTAGTTTTTGTTTTTTTATCATGCCTATGGTCGTTAATATATACAACTATAAAAAAAGAACATAAACCTACACCCGGCGTACCACATATTGGGTGCGATTTGAAGACTAGAGACACAGAAGCAAGTAGTAAGTTTCGTTCTTATTAGGGATGCATCAGTACTACATAAGTCAAATCAAATATTTTTTCTTTCGGTAAAATTTTAATTCTGAAGACGACTATAACAAGGGCTCCCAATGATTCCCTATTAGTATTACTAGTCTACGATAAATAAGGATGGTCCTTTTTCGACCAATAAGGGAGTATTGGGGCGCGTGGCACGGGCACACTTCCGCGCCAAAACAGTTGGCAGACGTGGGCTGTGTGTGTGTGCGCTCACCGGAACATAGAAATAAGATTTTTCGGCCTCCAAATCGACAGGCCGACACACAAAAGACATAAGGTGGCAGCTAAATTTGGAACACTGGTTAACTGTTCCAGATTTTCTTAATAATAATCGAATTTGAGAAAAAGTATTTTTTTGAACTTTTTGATAAATACAAGATTGAATATTACATTTTTCTACGAACAATGAACCACTAAAAGAAGCTTTTTATTTAGTGTTTAAGTAAGCATCATCAAAATATTGTTGCTGTTAACCTAATATCTAATTATTTTATTTAAAAGGCCTCCAATATTTTTTAGCTTTTGTTCACTTAAATGGCCTAGAAAGATTAATAAAAACCGAGATAAAAAACATATTTTATCTAAAATCTCTAAAGATGCGTCCCCGTATAATGTACAAAAAAAAATAAAAAAACTCGTGGAAATAGTAGTTTTCACAACTAGTGGCTAAAATAGTGCTTTTTTACAAGCGTTGGTTTAAATAACGAGCGCACTAAATGTATCTATATCCTTTTCCAGCTTGTATAAATATAAAGGATATATATAATTAGTGCAAATTGATGCAGCAAAAAGAAAGAGCTATTAGCACTCTCAGCAAATTTCAAAATATAAAACAACTTTAGAGGGCACCTCTTTAGTCGCAAAATGGTTAGGTTTTCAGTAAATCAAGAAATGATTATTGTCGCCATACTGTTTTCTTTTTCTGATTTGCGCCGCTACACCATTTGTGTAAATCGTTAAAAGAATCTTTTGCTGGATTTTGATGATTTTTAGTTAATTTTGGAAATTTTTAAGTATTGTTTTAGATTGGCTACAGTTTAAAACAGGTTTAAAGCATTTTTAAACTTTTCAGTATTTCAATAAAAAATAATTTAGCAAAAAAGTAAGAAGGATTGAAGGCCCCCTTATTTTTTAAAGGTAAAATGATGGACGGAAAACTAAGGTTCGTTGTTAAATTTAGTTAGTGGGAACCTTTAAAAAGTCACTTTAATGTAATAAATTAACTGAATGTTACCTAGCTACTTATTTTAGAATTATTGATAGATGGTGTTTGGAAATTAGTCCATTTGTGGTTGCAGAGACCTGGAAGTCTTGATTTCAAATCCATTATATTAATAAAAATATTATCCAGAGGGCACTTCAGTCGTAATCGCTTCGGCGACGGTGTGGAAACTTTGCTAGCGACTCTAGTCGCAGGCAACGTCAACACAACTCAAAAAATCTCCGCCAAATTGGTGCAAAAGCGAGTTGTTAGAACGTTTATACCAGCGTTTTTACACAACGTTAAGTCGCCTTTGGCAACGTTAAAACGTCGACAAATTACTTGAGTAGTTTCGTCGAATTTTCATCTGAAAAAGCCAAGATACAATTTTGCATTGGGAAGAGATAAGTATGTATTTCGTTTATCTATTTCTAACAAATAACAAATCAGCACCTCCCCAGACCTTTTATGACTCACCTGAAATAGTAAGTAAAACAAAAAATATTGAAACAAAACATTTGAAGTAAAACAACATTTATTTTAATTTACACACTCATCATTCACGTAACAATTAACCCCCCCCCCCCGTTTTTTTAACCCACAAGAAGCAAAACAAATATAAATTTCCCCACTTTAAATTTAAAAAAAAACAAATACATATTTAACTCTTCCCAACGCAAAATTATATCTTTGATTTTTCAGATGAAAATTCGACAAACTTGAATGAACCAAATTTTAAAAATTAAAAATTTTACCTGCGGCGCTGTGAGGTCGTTGATTGTTCTAAAAAATTCTTATTCTGCTTAAGGTGACAGAAAACACTTATGAATACCACGCTTATGTAAATTTTATGTAAAATGACAGAAAGTGCCTCTCTCTCTAAACAATGCTAGAGCATAGGGGACCAATGTTTCCATCTTTTTGTCATGCATACAGTCATGTCATGTTTATTTTAAGCAATTTGTCCCAAAAGGGCAAAAAATAACATTCTTAGTATAATTTTCTCCAAAGTTTTGCCTAGAATTAAGACTAAATCCATCCAAGGATTCACAACCCCTCTTGCTTTTTATTGGGTATTTTCGTACACACTAATCATACCCAACACCTAAAACCACCCCCTCTATTCAAAAAAAGCTGTGACCGCCCCTGGTATATGGGGGCGGCGATTAAGCAATTTTTCTTGGGGCGGCCAAAAGTTAGTGGATGTAGGTGGGAATCGTATCGGAAATCTTTGCCGTAAAATTAAAATATATTAAAAGTCTTGTTTGCACTGCAAAGATCCCACACAAAAGCATAAGGTATTAAGTTGCCGATGTGATAACGTGAAATTATCTATGTTATGAGTATTGACACTCTGTAATTATACTCTCTTTTCCAAAATCAAACTAAGATTCTTTAAAATTCTTCTTTTTCTTACCTCTAGGAATTGTTTCTCCCTTCAAATAAACCAACCAACCACATAGTTTAAAATTGGTAGCAATTGATAAGTTCCCTTTTAAAATTAACCCCGCAACATATGTGCGACTTTTAATTTTGGTTAACCTTACAAAAAAAAACTGTACTTGTTTTTTGTTATAAAGCACATGATGGCAAGTGTTCAAGCATGCAACAAGAAGTCAAGTGCAATCATATTATTGATTTTTTTGTAGGTAGAATAAAATATGTTCTAACATGAAAATCACGTCAGCTCTACATATTCCACTTCTCGAATTCTCTTTTTATAATTGCCTTACCTATATATTTATATTAATTATATAAAAATGTCCCTCAATCATCTGAAACAAAAACAAACGTTATTCAAAACATTTATTATAGTGTATTACACAACAAGCATGTTAATGAATGTAATTTTCGTGATAGTTTTTTTGTATTATTTAATTTTTTTCTTTTTTTATATTTGTTTTATTATATTTTTCAATAATTTCTATAAAATTTTTGCGATTATTTTAATGAAAAATTATAAATATATTTATATATAAAAAATTATATTAAAAACAACGAAATAAAAAAATGTATACCATATATTTTATATAACTCTGGAGACTGATCCGACCAGGCCAAGTTTTCAAAAAGTTAGTTGTTTTTGTAAGATCAGGTTGATTCTAGGTTAAAAAAAAATCATCTCAATCTATCAAACAGAAGCCGAAGGGCGTAATCTTCGCCATGAAAGTGGAAATTATTATTAAAACATTAAAAAAAATATTCATCGATGTTGCCAGATTGCGTTTACCTTTTACTATAGAGTCTAAAAATATTCTTTAAAATACCAAAATTTGTTTGCAACAATCAAGTTGCCAAGATTTACAAGACGCATTTCCATATTTTACTTAT
This sequence comes from Oxystoma pomonae, assembly GCA_963921995.1. NCBI lineage: Eukaryota > Metazoa > Arthropoda > Insecta > Coleoptera > Brentidae > Oxystoma > Oxystoma pomonae. The sequence goes on from OY998172.1 coordinate 32,032,943, forward strand.
TGGTTGAGTTTGTAATGGTCTTCAATTTCTCCATATTTATATGACTGCCAGTTTTAAAAAATGATTTTAATTGAAAATCTGGCAACAGCCGAACTACCCCCATTAAAAAAAAATTAGCGACGGTCATTTCGGCAGAGTTATTTTAAAACTCGAAAAGCAGATCCTTATCGCTAAGGGCGTTTTTCTTCCGACAAGCCTTTTAAACTTTTTGAAAGGGTGTTAATGTCTTAAGGGTGTGTTTCACGATATATTTCTCAGTTTATAGATGCCTCAGACAAAATCAAGAAGTTCCGAATAAGAACTAGGCATTGACTAGCATTTACTGGAGTCACAAACTGGGGGAGGGGGGTTTATCATTTAATAAAAATAAACTATGGCAAATTTTTAAAAATTAGGTAGGTGCCTATTGCTTGAGTTATTGAACTGAAGGGAGGGGAGAGGGACAGTTTAATCGGTGTTGAGTTAGTGTACACGCAACAAAAATATTTATTTTTAAAAGCAGGTCTCATCTAGTCTCATTTGCAGATTTGTTTTAAAATTAACCTTTAAATACGCCGGAGGCAAAAATTTTGAAAAAATTACACTAAATTGCTAATTTTTACTTGTTTGTAAATATCGTTGATAAAATTGCTTAAAATTAAACAAAATTGTAACTATTTTTAATATTGGTATATCGCCGCAGTCGAAGACAAAAAATAACTTGTAAAAAACCAAGACAGGAATGTAAAAAGCGTTTTGCTCTATCCTTAACCGTTTCGATGTTACGGGCTGTCAAAGTTAAAAAATGTCAATTTTCACCTGTCAATATTTTAAAAACAGTTGAACATAGGTATAGGACGTTAAACATAAAATATATCTAAAATATTTTTTAGAATCCAAAAATGCAAAAATATACAGGGTATTCAATTTAAAATAAGAAAGTTGTTGCCGAGTTTTCCTGCAAATGGCAACACTGCAAATATAAAAGTATTTCATAAAGATAGTTTACATGGAATTATGTTAGAATAAAAAGTTTCAAAAGTTTCCATTGTATAGTTTGCAAAATATTCTAATAGGTTACTCACCTTGGGACAACCGGTATATAGATTTGTTGCCAATGCGCCGAAGATGAAAATTTTAAGAAAAATTATACTAAGAATGCCATTTATTACACGTTTTGAATGCTGGTGAGAACATTTCCGTAGAATTAAACTAAAATTTTTGTTAAAATTAATGACGTCATAGCACCGCCGGTAAAATTTTTAAAATTTAAGATATCACACCAAACACACGTCACAAACCACAGTAAAGGGTCAAAAAAGTGGGGGAGCTATAGCTCTCCCTGGGGTCCTTGAATATGATTAATTTATTGTAGATTGGATTGCCTTGAGTTAGGAACTCCTGGGAGGGGGTTAACCCCAAAAACCCCCTCCCCTGGCTACGCCACTGTTCTTTGACTGCCCATAGTTAAAACATTTTTGTCAAATTTCAAAAATTTTATCTACTTTGAAAAGTCAAGATTTCAAAATTTAAGAATTTGTGCGCAACTGGTGAAAACCCTTACTTTTGCTTAAAGGGATTTATCTTTCACGAGTGTGACGATGTATCGCTTTTTAACTTCGGTAAAGAAATAAAAAAGTTAGTGTAGTTGTAAACCAAATTCAGTCAGGTAAAAAAACATTCTTAGCTATGCTTGTATTTGTCCAATTTTGATAATGCTGACCATTTTGCAAAGGAAAGGTTTTAGACTTTTGCAGCTTTATATAGATATTAACATTTTCCAGAAATTCAAAATATTTTTTTTAGCTTGACTGAATTTGGTTCACCAAACGCACTTATTTAAACAATTCATAACTTTCTTATATTCTAATACGTAAGTACAGAGTATCCCATTTTCGATGGAATTCAATGAGAAACTCTCTTATTGTAGATAGGGACATGCGGTTTCCGCATTACTAGGGAGATTTTGGTCAGGTTTTTTGTCAGTCTGTTACCCTTATCTTTATTCTGGGCAGGCGCAGTAGCGCTCTGTCAGGCTGTTACCTTTATTAAAGGTAACCACTGACGCTAATTGGCGTCGAATAGCGACTACCTACTTAGAAAGACAACCAACCAAACTTGATGTGATTCTGTGGTGGAAGATTTCTAGGTTATAAAAGTTTGTTTTTTTACAAAAATTTTATTTATTTGGATTTTATTTCTTGTTAACAGTGTTTATAGTATTAGTGGGGTGCCTTTTTTACCGTTTATTTGGGAAACAGGTGAGTGTAGAAATAACCTTACAGAGGCTCGATTTCTTCTATTACTCCACCAAAGATATCTTGCAAAATCATTTGCCTGACTAAATTTATGTTGGGATGTCCGTCTCCCAGTCATATCACTAAATTAATATTTTCCTCCATGATATAGGTAGAAAAGCAAATAAAAAAAAGACAACAAAAGTCAATAAAAAAGTAAGGTTATGTTTACCGCCAAACGATTGACTACGTTCAAAAGCTCTATTTCTAACCTCTTTAAGTTACCTTTATTTACGGTACCGGTAATCATAAGAGTAACGAAATTTGCCGTAAAACTGCCTGACCAAAATCTTACTTTTTTTACCAGATTTATTCTGTCCCTTGTAGTTTTTGGGGCACAGGGGAAAGTTGAAAAATGGTCATTGTTGTCATCTAAACATTCTCAAATCGTCCCCTCCAGTTGACATAATTAAAGTTAAAGCCGGTTTCCGTAGCGCACTAGGTAGCGTATCGGTCTGCCGCACGGAAGATCTTGGGTTCGAATCCCGGCTAGGTGCATGAATATTTTGTCTTTGTCTTTAATTTTGTAAAATACTTGATTGATCCTATAACGGATGGAAAGTCCCAGTATAAAAAAAGACATAATTAAAGTTAATACCGTCCTTTATTAATCGTCGGCACAAACCTTGACATAAACATTATAAAAGTCGACATTATTTTGAGAGCACCGCGCCCAAAAAAGGTCTGGCGGGATAGTTCGAACGTAGGTTTCGGATAGCCCCGGCAACCAAGAAGAGTGCGGTCTAATTTCAATGTTGTCATAATAATAAGTCGGCTCTATTTTTGACAGGTCCCCTTGACTACTACATATTTTAGGCACTCTACCCATATGTTATGAGACGGCGTTCTTCTTGGTTCCCGGGGCTATCCGAAACCTACGTTAGGGCAGAGCTTTCTTATGCGCGGTGCATGCCATCAAAATAATGTAGACTTTTGTAATGTTTGACTTTGATAACGGATTGCATTAACTTTAATTATGTCAACTTTATGGGTGGCACAATATGAGCATGTTTAGATGACAACAATGTCAGAGACTTTTTAAACTTCGTGCGGAACTGTCAAAAATAGTGCCGCCTTTATTAAAGTCAGGCTATGCCGACTTTATGTACCAATATGTCCCTATAGATATAATCAGTCCTCATAAAAATAACTGTGTTTTCTTCCTTATAGTTGAATAATAGTAGTTTTCACAACTAGTGGCTAAAATAGTGTTGTTTTGTGCGATGTGCCTTTTTACTCGGTGACGTTCATTGTTGCGATATTTTAATCTTAGACAGTTTGATATTTTGTCGATGTTTTAAAAAAATGCGAGGATTTGTTTGAGTTATGCCAGATGGGTAAAGTGCCTAAAAATATATAGTAGTTTTTTAACCTTCGTGCGGAACTGTGAAAAAATAATACCGACTTTATTAAAGTCAGCTAGTCCAGTTTTATCTACCGATAGCTACTCGCAAACGCAGTGATAACCACAAAGAAGTGTAAAAAATGTCGACTTTACGATGTACACTATCGGCATCATAAAAGTGGTACGTGAAAAACATAGGTATTTTTTAAATTGCATGGTTAACTACCGAATTATATTTTGACACTGACTTTTATACTATGCTGGACTAAAATTTTAAAATATTGAGATCAAAAGATTGTGTGTTTTTAAAATAATGTTTTTATTACAATAATCCTAACTATAGGTAATTCATAAAATAACTGTAACGAAAATTTAAAAACACACCTGTATGGTCTTGGTCTTGTTCCTCAGTTGAAACTTTCAATAAACCAGTCCCTTGCTTTTTTTCTATTATGTGATCTTTTTCTCATCGTTTTTTAATTTTCATAATCGTGGTTTTATTGCGTCCGGAATGTCTAGCCACGCCTCTAATTGACCAACTTAGTTGCAGTTTTTCCAGAAGTTGGGCTTTATCAAATAAAAAAAGAAAAGGCATTTATTATTTACTTGTTACAATGCTTTGACAGTTTTAGAAAAATACAATGATGAGTGACTTTGTTTGTAAAAATAGACCCAGTTATTACAACAAAAAGTAGTGTGTACCACTTTTATGATGCCGGAAGTGTACGCTATCGTTTATGTCAACAGTATCACTCATTCCAACAACATTTTGAATTTGACAGCTTTTGCCGCCAAGAAGTAGGATCTCGCCCAACTTTTCTGCGTTTTTTAGGGATTTTCGATTTCAGAATTGGTCCTGGTTCTGGTCGATATTATTTTGACATAAATTTTGACAGCGGTTCTAAAATAATGACATCATTTAAAATATTGTGAAGATATCTTTGGTTTTACTCAAAAAAAGACTACCTATAATTTTACAAAATTTTGGGGAATATCAGCCATTCCAGCGTAACGGACGGAAAATTTTGCACGATTTTTTTAAATTTAAAATTAAATATTGCCGTAAGGCACTGCAAATATGTTAACGCTGTAACGAAAAAAAAAAATACATTAATTGTACTCAAGCAATTCAAATGTAAACTATTTTTTTAGTGAGTTGGTAAAAAGCCTTTTAATATGCGTAATGGACGGAACAGCACAAATAAGCATCCCTTCATTCATTTTTGAATTATTTATTTATTTGCCAATAGGACCTCAAAAAATGCCAAAATTTAATATAACCGTAAAGTTAAAATCACCCTTAAATAATTTTTGTTACTATTTTACCAAAAAATGGAGAAGTTAAGAATTAAACTAACAAAATATTGGGTAATGGACGGAACACTATTTCCACTCAAAATAGAAACAATATTTATATTACAAGAAAAGTGATTTACGCAAAATTAATAAATCTTGGTAATACCAGCAAGCCTACTTTAATATAGATAGTGTGCAAAAATATTTGAGAGTAAAAAGTTTAAGCTGATCTTTTATTATAAAAAAACAGCCAAATTTAATGTTTTTGTTTTTTTTTCACAGAGAAACATTTTAAATTACTTTTTTAATACAAACAGTTTTAGCCTCTCGAGGCCAATTAAAAAATATATAAGTGGTCACAAAGTGTAGGTTAATGCCTTCGGTAATTCGTATTTTGTGATATTACCCCCAAACAAAGGGCCGAACCAACCTCCCAGGCTGCTTCTAAAATTTCATAACCGGGTTGCAACTGTAACGTCATTGTTTTAAAACGAAAGGACCAATTGTAAATCGAAAATCCTTTTTGTTGAAGATGCTGGAAATCTAACCTCACTTTGTTTACTACTTTTCGTTTATCAGTTTTATTTATAAAATGGAGAAAGAGATGACTTTGTTAATGTGGGGGAGACGAAATAAAATCAAAAGAGCCATTTTGCTATATTTAATTGGTCAAAAGAGGAGACTGGCAACAAAAAAACGTCGATGTTCACGTATTTACTGTTCACTAGAACCTCGAACAGTACCATTTTAATCAGTCTCTTTGATGGTAAAAAAGCCAGAAAAAAAACATTACTAAAAGTGAGGTTAATCTTCATTCTTCTTTCCTGCATGCGCAAAAACTGTTCGCTTTTTTACGCCAAACTGTGGACAACAGAAAAAAGCCACTAGCTTTTTTGTTTTTTTTTTATAAAGCTAGCTCCAAAAATCAAATCTGTGGATCAGGCAATAGCCTATACCTTTTTATTTGACTTCATGTTCCGATAATATTCTATCATAATTTCGGAAGTGGATTTACAAAAAGCACGCCCAAAAGTTAATAAATTACAATCAAGTTGACATTTCCGATCCGTTTTTTGTTTCTCATTCCGTTATTAATTAACCCTGAAAAATAAGAAATATTTTGCTATAATACAGATATATCTATCTGCAAGGCGTGTCGGTTCGGCCTCTAAAACAAAGAAAAAAAATCAAATGAATTGTGTGCGGGGGTGACCACCTACCTCGATAGGGTGAAAATTCAAAGCAGCCCCTATTATGGAAATCATAAAGTCCCATTTTTCGGACAGTTATATGATCCGATCAAAATCACGGGGATGATTTTATCAAGCGGGGCTGAAAACACTTAATTGTTTCGACAGTTTGTTGTGTATCACACATGCTACGTTTATACGCACCTAAAACCGGTTTTACGTAGAGACGGTTTTAAATAAAATCGCTTTCTCCAATGTTTATATCATTAAAATCCTTTTCTAGCAGTTTATCGAAGTACTGCCAACCCGCTAACCTAATGAAAAATTAAAATATATATATATATTGTAATATATTAAAAATATCTTATATATCATTATTAACAAAAAAGCAAATAAGCAAAAAAATGTTTAATACCGACTTTAAAAACGATTTTACTGCGGATAAACTGCTTTCTAAAATCGCTCTAAAATAAAATCGATTTGATGTTTAAAAAGGTTTTTTATGTGGTTTATACGAGAGAAGTTTTGAACTGTCGTCCTTATATAAAAGCGGTTTAGGAGGCTTGTATAAACAAAGTAATAGTAAGATCTATTTCATGATATGCACCTTTTTTCCTTAATTCTGGTGGCAAAACTAGTTTGATTAATGATTTTGTTGATCAAATTAAGATGTTTCTGATGTTTGCTTTAATTAATCTTTTTTTAATGATTTTCTTAATCCTTACCATCACCTTTAAATTGAAAAAAAAAGCGGGATTTTAAGGTCTTAAAGAATTGTGGAATTTAAACCTTTATCTTTTGCAATTTTTTTTTCCTGCATCCAAAAGACTATCACGAAAACCACAGCTACCCATTTTCAGGCCAACTAACTTTCAAAATGACTATTTCACTATAGTAGTTTTCACAACTAGTGGCTAAAATAGTGCTTTTTCTACAAGCATTCGTTTAAATAACGAGCGCAGTGAGGTATTTAAAAACGCGAGTAAAAAAAGCACAGTTTAGCCGCGAGTTGTTAAAAATTAAAAATCGAAGAAAAACAGAAAAATACTTGTAAGAATCTCGAACGAAGAGCACTTCTCGTATGAATCAAGGCGGCTGGTAAATGAAATAACAATGGTTTCCATAGCGATGTGCCTTTTTACTCGGTGACGTTCGCTATTGCGACATTTTAATCTTTGACAGTTTGATATATTGACGAGGTTTTTAAATGAATGTTTCGTAAAAAATACTTGGTAAAAAATATCGGAAATGGCTTAATTTTTAGGCAAGAATAATAAGATTTTTTCAATATTACTATTTTCCGCTATTTCTCTTTAATTTTGGGTAAAAAACGAACAGAAATCTTTGTCCGCACCCGTGATAAAAAAAGACATGTTTGAGTTATCTGCAGACAGTTACTAAAATCATGTTTTTGATGTAGGTATAAAAAAAAGTGTTTTTAACTGTGAAACGACACAGCAACAGCCCGTTTCCTACTGACGAAAGTCCTGCCCGTTAACTGAATGGTTTTTCAGCGACAAAACTATGACAGATGTCCCAAAGGTGTCTGATGGTACAACTATTATCAGTTTAACAAAGGTCATTAGAGCTTTCCATCTTGTTTTCCTAGTAAAATAGTTTTGTCGAATATCATGCGAGAGAAAATTTTGTAACGGCAAAATTTTCTCTTGGTTTTATTGAAGTTGTTGCTTTTTCGAAATTTTCGCTCATGAAATTTTTGACAAAATCACTCGACTGGCGTCTTCTGATTTTACTGTTAAAAATTTAATTTCATTCACGAAAATTGCCAAGCAACAAACTTTCATATCAGTCATTTTCAAAATTGGTGATACCGTAGGCAAAATCAGTTATTTCTCTCCCGTATCCAAAAATAACCGAACCGAAATCCGTTACTTATGAAGGTTTAACGGGACCCGCTCGGTAGTTTTTACAACCAACCAGATTTATTGCTGTGCAAAAGCTGCAGCTGGTAGGTGATAATTCGTTTTTTTGTTTAGTTAGGTTTTTAATTTTTTTGTGAAAGTGAATTTGCAAAGTTGTTTTTTTTTCTATTCTAGTTACATTGGCAGTTTGTATGTGGGCAAAAGAATCTCAATTATGGTAATACGGTAAGTAAATAAGGTGACGATAAATTAGTGGACTATTAATGCCCTATTATATATATACGAAGAAAAACGCAATTTGGGCAGGCTCGTAGTGAAAATTATAATTTTTTGAACGATAAACAATAAGTTTAAAAATTACCTTAATAGAAAACTACTACATCCACTTAAGGAAAGCTGCGGCGCCGGCGTATGCAGGTGAAGGGGGCTTAGGAGGGTCAGTATATTATACCGTGTGTTTCGTCTGCCCTCGCAACATAGGATTCCTAATTAAATGTTTGTCTCGGTAGCTTTTTCAAATCTAGCAATCAGTGACACTGAAAGTTTATACAAAACGTAAAATGTCTTGAAGTAGTTTTTCATATTTGCTAGCATTTTAATTGTTGTAAAATGTAGAAGGTGTATAATATTTGTAAATTACTATTACTACGTTTTCACGTGGAACTGAATACGTTTTCGATACAATTCACTTCTCACTTTTCATGAAGCGATTTGAACTTTTCGACACGATTTGCGTTGATGAAATATTTTTTTAGTATTGTACCATTTTTTTCAATTCGAAAATTAGAAAACTAGCATAAAAGTTTGTTTTTTTTAACCACAAAATAAACTGTCAAATACAGTCTGGTTAAAACTTTCATTTGTTTTCCATACGATCCGCGTTTTCACGATAGCTAGATTCCGATACGATCTCAGAAAAAGGCGTATTAATCTGAGGCAGGGAAAATGAAAAAAAACTTGGATTCGCTTTTCGATTTGCGTTATTACAGTGAATCGTATAGAAACTCCGTCAGTTCTACGGTTTTTTAAATAATTTACAAAAAACACGCAAAATTAAAATTCGCACCTTAAGTTTGGCTGTTAGAATTTTAGTTTATATCCGGTTTGATTAATTGATTGAGTAAAAAATAGCATATTTTAGAAAATTTCGACATTATTTTAGCAACAAACCTAGAACTAACAAAGAAGGGCGAAACATCGTATAATAATTTCTCTTTTGCGCTTTGATCCTTTGTGTGTTCCTTGTGGGATGCTCATCCAATTTTGAATTTTCGTTATTTCTTTTAAATCTAGGACTATTACCAGATCCCAATCCAGTTTTTTTATATTTCATAAAAAAGCTTAAAAAATATCAACATTTCTGAAGAACTTTCTTATTAAACTGTAAAATATTTTATTTTAATTTAAGTTATTAGTATAATTTTTATGACATGATTTTAGCAACAAATCAAGACCCAACCCAGTTTTTTTTTATATGAGTTGAGTTGGATTTTTTTACACTCTACCCGCCCAGTAAAAATCGTATCTACGTCCCTGTATCTGGGGAGTTTAGGGAAATATATCTTATAAGGAAATGTCAAGGGCGGGCTGATAAAGACAAATTCTAATTAAGCATAAGTTTTTAAAATCCTCCAGTGGCCGTAAGTTCACATGGTATCCATTAATGGTGCGGTAAAAAATAATATATTAGCAAGTTACGGCCCACCTATTGCGATCTAACGCCCATCAAAATCATCAATTTCCTGAATTGCGCCATAAAAAATTGACAGCGTGTCTAACCAATAAAATATTTCACACAAAAAGTCATAAAAACTTTCTATAATGCTCTTTAACGCCGAAAAACAATTATATTCGTCAATTTTGCCTATCCACAGCTAATAAAAATTTAATCTGCACCCCTTAATTAGCACCTTCCACTGCCTCTTAACCACATGGTCCGGCATTTTTTATGTATTCTTTACACAAAAAAGATCATCACAGTAGCGTTTTATTTAACCAAGAAAAATATATAACCTAAATACATGAAAAAAGAAGAATACGGGTCGGGTCAACTTTCATGATGCCTAGAGAGCAAAATTTAACGATCATTCATTTTCTTGTCCGGGATGCCCAGGCTTAAAAAAAAGAAAACCACTTTTTTTCGATCAGGCAGGAAAATATAAAAAGATATAATGTAATCCAAACACAATTATTAATAATTTTTTAAATCGGGTAAAAAATCTGCGAGATAGGTGTTATCACAACAGCTTTTTTTTAAAAGTTGGAGACAATAATGTATTTGAAATTTACTCTATGTTTCGGACTTCCATTGTGACATTGTCTATATTTTATTTATAGACGACGTTTCGTGTAAACTGGCACCTGAAAACGTTCAGAGATTGTACTGATCGAAACGTCGTGTATAAATAAAATACAGACAATGCAAGTCCGAAACACATAGCTTTTTTTATCGAAAAAAAATTTGAAAATTTTGAAAAATCCTTCATATATTCTTGTTAAGAATATGAGAATGACCAACCAGCGCGCATTTTAGCAGCAGTTTAATTTTCCTTGGGCATACTGGCAAAGTTATGCCAGTTGTGGTTTTTTTCTTAAATATCTTAGGAGAGGCCCAGATGGTTTGACAGCAGATATATTAAGGGATATCGTTGAATATATAAAAGAACTACTATGATACATTTTAAATCAATCAATTGTTAAGGGACATTATCCATCAGCTTTTAAACAAGCTATTGTCAAACCCTTGTTTAAATCAGGCGAAAAATCTAACGTCAATAATCACAGACCGAATTCACTAAATAGCAACCTTTCCAAAATTTTCGAAAAAATTCTAGAGCAACAGATTATGAAACACTTAAGCTAGGGACACACAATGCATCTTTTTCATGCATCAAATTACTAATAATTACTAATAACAGGTTAAAAGGAGACACAATCTGCTTGCGTCTTTTTCATCGTGTGAAAACTAAATTTGATACATACATACATCAGTATGATTTTCGTAAAGCAGGATCAAATAGGAAGCAGTGGAGGACTTCGTTAAAAAAGTAAATAATTCTTTAGATAAAGGCGTTCCTTCCATCTGTGTTTCCGTTGATCTTGCAAAAGTATTCGATACAATTTCACATCCGCTTATGATTAAAAAACTTTAAAATATTGGTTTCTTAGATACAGAGTTAAAACTGACGGAAAGTTATTTGAGTTGCAGGTCTCAACAAGTTGATGCAAATGGAGTCCTAAGTGACTTACTGGAGGTAGGGTATGGTATTCCTCAGGGAACTGTGCTTGGACGCCTCCTTTTTATAATTTATATAAACGATCTGTTTAAAGTTAAAGGAGGGGCCGAAGCTGCAGCATTCGCTGATGATGCTTCAACTTCAACATAATCAAAAAACTGTAAAAATTAGTAGTTGCCAAAAATTTAAGTATCTAGCTGTTTTTATCGATTGCCATTTAAGGTGGGATCACTGTACAGAATGTGTATCAAAAAAGTTGAGATCGCTATTACATCATTTTCGATTATTCATAAAAATATTTAATATTGACCAATTAAAAATACTGTATTATGCACTAGTACAGTCACATATTAATTAGAGAAAATTCCAATTTCGCCAAAATGGCTATTAAAAATGATACGCTTTGCCCAACAGATTTACATGTGGCTTTCTTTACCCAAGACAACTTTTCTTTCAAAACATATCGACTGGACTCTGTGGGGAAGATTCCTATATCAAATATTCAGCATTCATATGACCACAGAAAGAAGAATCAAAGCATTTGTAGATCTAAAGTTTCAAGAACTGTTGGTCAGAGATGTTTTGATTACGTAGGTCTTAAAATTTATGAAAAAAACAAATTTTTAAAAATAAATTAAAAACCTGTATCTTGACTGGTATATCAATGTGTATCAATAGATTTTCTTTTCTTTTTTTGACAGTTTTCTTTCTTTTGGACAGCTTTGCTATTAAAATTAAAATTAAATATTTTATTTTTTCTTTACTAATTTGGTCTTTAATTTTAATTTTTTTATTATTATTTTTGTTTTATTATCGATTAAATGAATATTATACAGGGAGCTTAAATGAGAAATTTGCCTCTGCGCGAGAGTTAAACTTGCAGGGATTCGTTTTTTCTATTGGACCCGATGTTGTAACTCACTTTTTGAGTCTTGTTTTTTTTATATTTAATTTGATTTGTTTTTTTTTACAATCTCGTTTATAATTTTATATAATTTTTTTATTGTCCCCACATACGAGAACATTTTACTTGTGGGCTTACATCTTGTATTTATTGTTAAGTTTAAAAAAAATGTATTTATATATTGGTTTCCTTAAAACAATAAATGCTAATAATAATAAGCTGAGGGGCCACCCAATAACTTCAGTTCTGCTAAAGCTAGAAAGTTCAAATAGATACCTTTTGTAGCTCGGCTTGTCGAACAAGCCGAGTGGATCACATATTAAAAGTTTTAAAAATATTCCTGGATTTTTTTTATTTAAAAAAAAAAAACAATTTTTTTTGTTTTTAAATAGCGTTTAACTTATTGTGGGCCTTTTATTAAAAAAATCAAACCAGCCGGCAGCAAAAAATAGACGGAAATACATAGTTTGGTGATAATTCAATGATGGACTGTTCCCGTAACCCACCCCAACCCAACCAAAGTTAAAGGGAGGCCCTTCAGCTTAACCGTTAAGGTAGGGGGAGTCTGGTTTTCGTGGAAACGGCTGCAGCTACAAAAATAATTTAACCGTAACAAAATAGCTACAAAAAAGCTAAATCCAACACCATTCAAAATAAAGCCCCACAACAAGTCAAACACTATGTAAAAACAAAAAAATCGTTTATTTTAAATTAAAAAAAAATGTTTTACAAACTTTTAATATGTGATCCCCTCAAACAAGCCGAGCTACAAAATGTGGTGTTTATTTGAACTTTCTAGCTTCAGCAGAATTGAAGTTGTGGGGTGGCCCCTCAGCTTAACAGTTAAGCTAGAGGGGTCGCGTTTTCTCGAGAACGGCTACAGCTACAAAATTAATATAACCGTAATAAAATAGCTATAAAAAGTCTACAAAATGTAACATTGAAAATATTTGTGGTTAAATTTTTGAGCGGCAGAAAAGGTTACGTTACCTGCAGTCTAAGTATTAGCCGACTAGGGAAAAAATAACAAGTTTCTTTATAATATTGTACACAACAAACTTATATACCTACAGTGAGTAAGTCAGTAGAGTCAAGCCTAAATCAAGTTTTAAAGTCTGCAGGATTTATTAGTTTCCTGGGTCGTATCTCAAGCAACAAAATCAGTCGCGACGTGGTGGCCGTCTCCATGCCCTATCTCTAATAGAGTTGTGGCGTCATATCACGACGACGGTTTTATTACTACTATACCACGAGGTATTCACCGTTTTTGGGAATGCATTGGGACGGTTATACAACTACATCGCGACGGTAAAGATTACTCTTGATATAGGAATTATGTCGTCGCGGGTAGTAAACGGGCACGTTATCCCGACGTCCTGTTTACCACATAAAGTAGTATTTCTGACTTTTTAGGGTTTTCATAGGTTTTCTCTTTCCCACATTATTAATTGAAAATATGTTGATCTTTTCCTAAACTACATCAGGACACACACCATAAAATATGTCAAGACATGACAGAAAACAAAAATATTATCTATATCATAACCTATACCTAATAATTACCATTTTATTAACCATTTTTCTGAAGTCACAGCATCCTAAATTTATAAACGCATATCACTTAATATTTGTTTCTACTGGTCTTTAGTGAGAGAAATAAAAGACAACAATTTCTATTTAATATAATATCATTAATGTCATTTTTTTTCAAACGACCGGAAAATAGCCACTTTCCGTACGGAAATTTCTACGAACGTTCTTTCGAAATATTTCCACTCTCAAGAAAGGACCCTTTTACTTGTTACCCTGTGACTTCTTGTTGACAGCTATCTTTTGTTTTTTTTGGGAGCTCTTTTAAATTTTTTTTTTCAAACGACCGGAAAATAGCCACTTTCCGTACGATTTTTCATACGGAAAGTACTACATTACAATGCAAAAAAAATGGACTCAGATCTAGAAAATGAGTTGAATCCGGAGGAAATAATAAAAGCTGCTTCAAGAGTCACATACACCGAAAAATTGACCACACATTTTTAATTCTCAAATTAAGAGTATACCATAAATATAGGTAAAGAAAGAACAAACCTAGAAATCTGCCTTTTATGAGCTCTTTTATCATTATTTTGCTTGATAAGTTGGTCATGGTTGGCCATAACTGGTCGTCAATCATCACTGATTTAGCTGTGTCAAGCTAATAGGCACTACACTATAATTTTTCTAAAGTTTTATACAATTTTGCACAAGTTAAAAATACAAAAATTATTTCTAACAACAAAACTTTAGTTGCTTTTCTTAGTTTTCATCTTAAAAACTGTCAGCCTTAGCGGCAATGGCTATCTAGCCAACAAGAAGTAGGAAATATCAGGGACTGTTCATAAATAACGTAACACGGCTAGGCGTCGACGAAAGTGATAGATACTAAAAATTTTTTTCTGATCGTTTGAAAAAAAAAAGTACGTACGATACACGACCGGAAAGTGTCTTTACAGGTCGACGCAGAAAGACCAATTTACCGGTCTAGTGACGTAAATACCTATTTCAAAAGTTTTGTTTATAAAATGGACTCAGATAAATGAGTTGAATCCGAAATCTAGAGAGCGCTATCAGTGGAACTTTGATGCGTTTGTAAACTGGTGCGAATTAAAAAACGTTAAAGAAAATTAATGAAGATGTATTGGTGGCATATTTTTTTGGAAAAATCGACAACAGATTTTTAATTCTCAAAGGAAGTACACTATAATTATAGGTAAATAAAGGAAAAACCTAGAAATCTGCCCTTCATGAGTTGTTTTATCATTATTTTGCTTGATAAGTAGGCCATGGTCGGTCATAACTGGTCGTCAGCCAACACTGAATTAGCTGTGTGAAGCTAATAGGCATTACACTATAATTTTTCTAATGCTTTTTACAATTTTGCACAAATTAGAAGTACACAAATCATTTCCAACCCCAAAATTTACTTGTTTTTCTTTAGTTTTGGCTATCTAGCCAACAAGAAGCAGAAGGCTAACATTTTCTTATTAGGGGAATGTCTATAAATTACCGAACGCGGCTAGGCGTTGACGAAAGTGGTAGGAACTAAAAGGTTTTTTATAATCGTTTGAAAAAAAAAGTACGTACGATACACAATCGGAAAGTGTCTTTACAGGTTTACAGGACTCGCCTGCGGCTCGTTCTCAAATTTCCTGCGTCGACCTGTGAAGTCCGGTCTAGTGACGTAAATACCTATTGTGTGAGAAATCAGCGACATCCGTCAATAAGAACCGTGAATTTGTGAGGAATTATTTTGTGTTCCTTGTTCTTAAGAATAGCTACACATTCCTCCAAGATCTAATGGAGAGTCCAGAAGCTTTTTGGATCTCGTATTATCACACATCTATAGTTAGGTTAGATTTGTTATGATTGGTGCAAGTTACAGCTCCCTCCAGTGAGACCTGAGAGATCTATTGTGGCTCATTTCCCCCCTACCTTTCAGCAGACCGGCCTAATGAGCACCCCCTAGGAAGGCAGTTTTCTTTTCCTAAAGGGATTTAGACCTAAACCCCTTTTTCGGGGCTAGGGATCTTTAACGTGCTCCACTATCAATATATGGATCACACGGGACCGTCCTCTTAACTTCCTCTCAGACGGACGGTATGGAATCGAATTAGCCTGCCTTCTGGCTAACTGGGCCTACTCCGCTTCATACTCTGTTTTACCTTAATCTTACAAAATTCTGCAATTTTATAAGAAAAAGTCCAAGTAGACTACCTGCAAGACCCGGGGCTTGAAACCGGCTTGAAAGTCGCGGCGTTAACTTCGATACCAAGTAGGCGGCTATCACACATCTATGGCATTTAACTATTTTGGCAAAGACCCACATGCATTCAGGAAGTCATATATGATTTCTATATTAAACAAGGAATTTTTACTATAATAAAGGTAATTTTGCGAAAATTGGAAAGAATTCTACACACAAAAAAATATTTTTGGGGAAATCAACATTAAGCAGGCAGACCGACAAACAAGAGGTGTGACGTTATTCTCACCTAGTTACGGGTGTTACTACCTAAAATCCCATTACTTAAACAAGGTATATCCAAACACACCCCTTAATATTTGCTTTAGCAATTAAGGGTAATGAGCGTAACGAGGGATTTTTCGATTTTTTGGATGATTTTTAAAAATATTCGATGATTTCGGCGTTTTTGAACGAGGCGCGTCTAACTTGCGTGTCTAATAAGGTGGCGCTAGCTGAACAACTTCCTTTTTAATTCATTTTCCAGAAAAAATATCGTTTTGAAAAATAAATATAATTTAATTAATCATTTTAAGATGACGCGATCATATTGTCAGCTATTGTATAAACAATTGATAGAAAACTTTACAGTGAGATTTACTAAAATTAAAATAGTACCCCCCACAGGTCTAAATATTTACACCTGTGGGGGGCACTAAATTTTAAAACCAATTTTCAAAAAACATTTACCCATACAGAAAAGACAAAAAGTTATTGATTATTGTCAGTTGTTATTGCAAAATGCCCCTGAAAAACTGGTTTCTTTTTCAAAATATAATATTTTTCCCAAGTAATCGTTTAATTTACCTTATTTAATATCCCAAGTTGTTCAACACCCGTTTTCAGCACAAAACATATATTTATGAGGGTACTACGAGGCAAAACAAACATAAGTGAAGGTCACTGATTATGCACGAAAAATATACCTAACAAAAAAAACCCAAAACCCAGTCATTTCAAAGCTGTAGCTCTCATCAGTAGAGGTTGGTGCAAGCCAAGGTAGAAGCAGAGGTAAGGGATCCGAACTCGCTGTTTGTGATTTGAACGCAGCTAATATTTTTTGAAACTGACATTTCGACATAGACAGAAATATAAACAAAACTTGTATTTAAGTTTTTTAATACATTTCATAAACAAAACTAATCGTTGTGTGACATCAAGTAATTATTGGAAAAATTAATTAACAAGGGTAAGTTTTAATTAGAGTGACATATAACCCCAATTTTAATTTGTTGTTTGTGGGTTTATATTTTTTAATTTTCTTTTCTTCTAAATTGAAACTTCCTTCTTAAATCTAAAAAAAGATTGCGTTAAGATGATTATTCAATACACAAATATATTGAAATTATTCTTATAAATCAAACAAACAAATCTCCATAACTCAAGGAGGGTTGGTTTAAAATGCTCAAAACCAAAAATTTCACTTAAACTTAGGACCGTTCTAGAATAGACTAAACCCTTTTAGTAAATCCCACCATTAGTGTTTTAAAAATTCTCTTAAGCAAGTTGTTGTGATTGTTTAGATGTTGGATGCTTAAAAAGAGAAGAAAGGGTGGAATATATGTGGTATTTAGAATTTATGGTGCTTTAGTAAGCTGGGGTAAAAAATTAGAAGCACTATTAATTAATTGTTAGTCAAATCCACGGAAAGGGGGAAGAGTTTCTATTGTTGCTAGGTAACTAAGTAAATCATAACACGTATTGGTTAAAGGCTTCTAAAATTGATGCTATAAGTGTTTTTCCTTCATAATCCATGATGGATGTTTAAAAATTATGTTTTGGCAAGTAAGGATCAACACATAGAATATAAAAACTAATTTTTAAGTGTTAGGCCTTTTATAACCCCATAATAAAAGCCAAGATTTGTCTTTTTTGACATATCATTAAAAAAATTCCATTAAAACAATTTTGGTATTTGACCTATTCTTACAAAACTTCTTGCAAATTTAAGGTGAGAAAACGCAATCAAATTTTGACCAAATCAATTTAAGGGTATATGACATAGATAGATGACAGATATCCAGTTATCATCCCACAGCGCGGAGTGAGCCCACTGCAAGGGCGCACTGGTCAAGGGGCATACTACCCATAAAAGAGCTTTATTTCTTTGATTCCAAAATGAGATTTTCCTAAACCTTACACAACTAACCGCTATCCGTTTTGCTTAGAAAATTTGCTTTGGACGACGATTTGCAGGATTCGAGCATGTCGACTTTTAATTTAAGACGGTCACTTTTTCGCTAAATTGGAATTTTTGTAGTACTCACCCCTTTCGAGGGGCAATTTTTACTACCTTTAAAATAAGGGGTCACTTATTGAAAACCGGTGAATCCTAAACAAATTCCAATATACCACCGGTTTTTTCAATATTGTACTATAATTTAGGTACTTACTTGAAAACACCCAATGTAAGTTGTCGGACCTAAGAAGTTCAAATAGTTTTAATTCGAAATTAAACACGTCATGATTAGCCTAATATAATTTTAGGGCGTCGGCAAATTTTCCATTAAAAATTGTGGCATTTTAAGGCTTTGCAAAAATCAATCGAAATAATTTCGAGGGGTCAGACAAAGGGTGGACCGAAAGGCGTAACTTCAATTTCATCGATTTTGGCGCAAAAATGAGTTTCTGTGAAATTGTCTACCCTTTTTCGATCCATCATGCCCCAAGTCGACAATTTCCGATGATGAATAGGACGTTTTTGCAAAACAACAGAAATGGGCGGAGGTAAAAATACATGATGCGCTAAAATTAACCTACCCCGCACTACCTACCTACTTTATTTTTACCTCCCTCGCTAATTTTGATGATTTTTCCATGAATTTGGTGGTTACGAATCTAGATAACCACGTCGGTCTATCGGTCTGTCCGTCGCTCAGTTTGTAACCACTGCAACTCAAAAACCCCTTTACCAATCATAACGAAATTTTACATAACGATTACTAAAAAAAAAAGATTTTTCTTACCTTGTGATATCTCGATATATATATATATAGGGTGGGCCACAAAATTCCGCACTTTTTGGATTGGCTATAACTTTTGACATGATTACTCGATTTTAAAATATATTGGCTTTTTGAAAAGATAAAACGTTAGAGTTTTTCGATTCGGTTAAAAATTTACAACTTTCAAAAAATTCAAGATGGCGGACAGTTTTAGAAAACGTGAAATTTTTACCCCCACCCTGAAAAAAATTATGTGCGACACTGAACAAACTTTAAATCTTTCACTACAAATGCTCATTTTTTTCTGTGTATATTGAAGTATCATTTAATTAAATCAGTTGGGAAACAAAAAAGTTATAAGTTTTTTAACTAAGAGTTGGCTTCGCATTGAAAAAAAATCAAAAAATTACATACATTTTCCATTTGCTATATCTTTTGACCTAATTATTTAATTAAGAAAAATACTAAGAATCTAAATACCCATTACTTTTTTATTTCTTATCCGATTTAATTAGGCGATACCTCGATATACGCAGAAAAAAAAGAGAGTCTTACTTAAAAGAAGGCGTATAAAAGCTAACCCTTTTTAAAACTATCCACCATCCTGATTTTTTTTTAATGTCAAATTTTGAACAAACAGACGCAACTCTCATATTTTGTCTCTTTAACCAATATTTTCTTAAATTAACTAATCAGGCCAAAAGTTAGAGCAAATTAAAAAAATATGTAATTTTGTGATTTTTTCCAATGTTAAGCCTAAACACTCATAATCTAGAAGCTTATAACTTTTTTATTTCTTAACCGATTTAAGTAAGTTATACGTCAATATACACATAAACAACAAGCATTTGTAGTGAAAGCTTTAAAGTTTGTTCATTGTCGCACATAATTTTTTTTCAGGGGGGTGAAAATTACACATTTTTTAAAACTGTCCGACAAAAACAATTAGTCCGGTTTTTTTCGGTTCACCCGGTATGTTTATAAAATATATTTTGGTTGTCCAGGTCTGCTATATAGTAGGTAAATATAAATGGTCTAAAAAAACATAATTAAAATGGGACAGGGCCGTACCAGAAAAAAAATGCACTAAAGATGATTTTTTTTTGGGATCGAAACTTCAAAATGAATAAAATGATATTTTGCTATCAAAAAAACTTAAAAAGAAACTAAAATATAAAGTAAAACATTTTGGTCCGTATTTAACTTTTTGATCCTGATGATGGTATCAACAAAACGAAACGTTTTTCTAAAAAGGTGGCCGCAGACATGTCATTACAGAACTCAATTATCTCTTAAATTAAGTGAGATATCATCAATTGGTAATTCGGACCATTTTTCAACTTTCCCCTGTAGCTCAAAAACTACAAGGGATAGAATAAATCAGTTAATATCATTTTTTAAAGCTCAAAAAAGTAAGAAAGTAATGCAAAAACCGCATGTTTGTATCTTCAATAACAACGGAGTTTCCCATTGAATCCCATCAAAAATGGGACACCCTGTACGTTAGGTAACCACATTAGGGGCCATCCATAAATTACGTAACGAGAGAGTAAAGGTTATAAAGTGTTACAAGGGGGATTCACACGAAAAATGCGACGATTTTTTTCAGGAATTTCATTTATTGTACCGATAAGTCCCTGTTGTCTGCAAATTTGATTTTAATCATTTTAAAAATCATTAATCCGCGGTTCGCCATCCCTCATTATGAAAGTTACTAGAAATTACCACAACAGAAAAGGGTTGTGCAATTTTCAAACCGCAATTTTACCATGCACAGGGTTGTTTGGGCTTTTGCCGTTCCGGGCCGTGAAATTCCATTAACGCAAAAACCGGCCGTGACTTATTAGGTAAGTCTATGATGTGCCGAGGGTGCCGCCCACCCCTGGCCAAAAATAAGTTATAAATTTCTTTTTTGAAGATTAGACATTTCTTGAGGGTGTGTGGCGGGTTAAAATTGAAATTTTCGCATTACTTTATGATGCGTGGGGTCATATAGTTTTTAAATTATAGGGCGCAGGATTTAATTGTTGGGTGCGTAAATGAGCAATAAAATTTGATATATGTTTTAATTTTTCAAAAATACGTGCCTTATTGGAGCACATGCGTTTAAGGAAAAAAATATATACTGATACCAAGAGGATATATATTGATCCAAGCATAATTTAGTTTTAATATAGTCCAATTTTTTGATGAGCGGACCGACCTAATTATTGCCTTTGAAAACGTATTCCTTTCTTGTCAACAGTTCGCATGTCAAATAATTTGTTGTTGTTAATTTGAAGTAACAGTTGAAACAATCAACGACTTGAAATTTTTTTACATATTTATTGTCGTTGTCTAAAACAATGTATTAAATAGAGATCCCAAAAAATGACGTAGGTACGCTCATCAAAAAATTGGACTATACTTAGTCCTCAATATTAATGAGTCATTGGAACAAATATACACAACAACTTGGATGGATATTTATGCCCATCTTAAGGCAAGCATAACTTATTTAATCCATATCCAAGCAATACTTAGAGGAAAGTAAAGAGACTATTTAAACCAATCATTGTTATACTTAATAATTGTAGAATGGTTTAACGATCCTATTTTTAATTTTTTTTGAAGGTGTAGGTTTATGGGTTGAGGGATTTTGGTAATAAAACGTCCTTTTTTTGAAATGCCAACGTTTCACAAAATTTATTGAATAGGCCTGAAGAAGCAAATAAATTTTGCGAAACATTGGCATTTTAAAAAAAGGACGTTTCATTAACAAGATCCCTCGACGCATAAACCTACACCTTCAAAAAAAAAGTTATACTTAATCCAACTCGAAATTCATACTCTAACCATGAAAAAGAATTACTTGAATGGTTGAAATACTATACTTTATTCGACCAGATTGCCTGCCTAGAACAATTATTGTTATTCTTAATCGAACATGTAATTTTTAATCAAACTAATAAGAATCATTTTCTATCTTTGATTCCAACAGACTGTGCTCTTAAATTAACAATTTCAACTCAACTATAACCCAGCCTAAACTATAACATACAACATAAATTAAACTACGACGACCTAAACATTAATTTAGTAACACAAGCTTTACATACCTAATAAAAAATTGTTTTCGTATAAGTAATTATTTGTCGTAAAGAGTCTGTGGGAGACATGTACTTAATGAGATTTAGTTTAAGTTAAGTTTAAGAGCACATACTCGTTGTTGCAAAAGCTAAGATTTTATTATATTCTTTTAAATGGTGCAAGTTTTCTTAAGTTAAATTTTGTGTTATTATTGATTTAAGTTAATCAACTACTAATTTCTTGAAATTGAAGAAAAAGCAAATAGCTGTTTAAAGTATTTAACCATGTTTATAGAAGAAATATATTATATATTTGTACGAAACGACACTTTCAATATTCCTCTTACTTATATTTTTTTCATTGTCTGTAACCATCCATTTTGTTAAGCCCATATCTTTGGAATAAAATTTAATTCAACCACTCTTGCAGACCATCCAGCATAACTGCGATTATGACAGTGTCGTCAGCATACCTTAGGTTCATGATTTCATGCCAGTGGCGCACCCAGGAATTGGCTTCGGGGGGAGAGGGGGGATTAAGGATAAATAATAAAAAAAAACTTAATTTGAAGTAAAAATGTGACTATAATTGATACAAGGAAACAGGTGCTTACAAGCGCGGACCTGGGCTCAAATTTAGAGACGGGGTGGGTGGATTAATAAAATTTAAGAGTGTTTATTTATCCAAAATTTGATGTCAAAATCATGATTCAATGCGTCGCAGGCAAAATTTTTTAAAAAAATCCTACAAAAATATGTAATTGTTTATAATTAATTAAACAGTCTCTGAGGTACAGCGACTGAAAGTCGGTAAAATTCTTTGAAAAACGCTTTCTGGGCATGTTGTGGATTTTATATTATTATTTATAGTAAGAGCAGTATAACTGAGGTTCTAAATTAAAGCTTGTGACGTGCGCTACACAAATGACCCGGTCTGTCGGCATGAAAAGTTCCGAAAGTATCTGACAGACTGACATTTGTGGATCAAAATACGTTAAAACTGATTTTTCGTAACTTCAACGCCCTTCTTTTTAAAAACTAATTATAGAGAGTTGAACCTTTAACAAAAAATATTGCAAATTTTATGCAAATATTTTTGTTTCTATACTTTTTTGCCTCCAACCAACAGATATGGAAAAAATCGGTTCTAAAGTGGGGGACACTCAAACTTGGAAATTTGACTTTCAGGCCCCCCAAAGAACATACAAAAGACTCAGTCGGTCCGGCTTTTTTCGATTTCAAATGACAATTTTACTGTACTATCATCAACTATGTAAAACCATTTTTCCATATTTTGACCCTTCCTCCCCTCCCCCTATAACACTTTATAACATTTTTGCAACCCCTTCCCTCCCCTTTTAGTGCTTAATAATACTTCTACCTACCCTCCAACCCCTCTTGTGACGTTTATGTATGACCCGTTACCCAAAGGGACTCTACTATCGGTACTAAATGACAGTCTGTCAGATACTTTCAGCAATTTTCGTGCCGACAGAGTGGGTCATTTGTGTAGCGCACGTCACAAGCTTTAATTTGATACCTCATTTTTACTGCTCTTACTATAAATAATAATATAAAATAATGCACAACACGCGACTTCATGCATGCCCAGAAAACGGTTTCCAAAGAATTTTACCGACTTTTAGCCGCTGTAGTTCAGAGACTGTTTAATTAATTATAAATAATATACATATTTTTATATGAATTTTCCGCGTTCTACAACTTTCTTACTAAAGTTTTTTAAAAATATCACTTTTTGTTGGTCAAAATACGTTAAAATTGATTTTTTGTAACTTTGGCGCCCTCCATCTTTTTGGAAACTAACCACAGAAAGTTAGGCACTTGAAGAAAAATGTTGCAAATTTTTTGCCGAATATTTTTGTTCTCAGAGTTTTTCGCCTCTGACCAATAGAAATGGAGAAAAGTCGGTTACAAATATTTTTAAAAATGGCGAATGGCTCCCGAGGATTGGGGGAAAGAAAAAGGGAGGTTTAATTTCAGACCCCCCGAAAGAACATACCAAAAACTCAGCCTCCTCGGATTTTTTTCGACCTCAAATGACAATTTTACTGTACTAAAAAATCAAACATTTTTATAGCGGTCATGGACGAACGAAATCGCCGGCCGCCGTAGCGTAGTGGGCAGCGTATCTGCCAGCCGCACGAAAGGTCCGAAAGGTTCGAATCCCGGCTAGGTGCATGGATATTTTGTGTTTGTCTTTAACTTCGCTAACACTGGGCATTGATCCTGCAATGGATGGAAAGTTCCAGTACATAAAAAAAAAACGAAATCGTAAAAATGAAAGGTGTTATATATATTTTGCAATACATGATTTTTTAAAGATTTTTGTTAAAAATTAAATTCCAGGCTCTTGTATTTTATTCCCTATACATGTTATATTTGCTGTTATTTGATTGTGTGACAGGTAATATATTTTTGATCAGAAAAATGACAGCAATAAATTTAAAAAAGAATAAAAATATAAAACAATTAATATATACAAACTCACTTTCACACGCACACAAATTTAAACACAGAAAATTTACTCGATCCCTGCCTCCTCCCGGATGGTGCCCATTACCTCTCTGGATCACGAGACTTATACTCTATACTCTCGTATACTCTACTTATACTCTTTGATTGTGCCAATTGTATATAACCAGGCTTCTCGGGGGGGGGGGGGGGTTAAGTGCCCTTATTTTCCATTATTTTGTTACTGTAGATATTAGACATCTGCGGCGACAAGATGCAACCTTGGCGAACACCTCTCCTTATTCGGACCATTCCGGACAGTTGGCTATCAACTTTTATTTAAAATTAACTGTAGATTCCGATCATCCAGAACAACTTCCTTATGAGATTCAAGATCATTTTTTTATGAAGTATGCATAAAAAATTACTTTAAAAACTCCGTCAAACAAAATACTTATATTTATTTTTATAAAAAAACACATGACAGAGGGAACGTACGGCAAGTGCCTAAAATAACCGTTTATTGTAATGATTTTAGGCCTAAGGTCTAATATACCATATGGTAGGATTTATGTTGATCATAATATCAAACAAACGGTATTTATTAGGGGAAGTAATTATTAAAACCTTTTTCATATCCTAAAGATTTAAATATAAAAAAGGATTTAAATATAGAAAAGGATAAACAGATAAAAATTATGTACCCACCTATATTATTTAAATTAAATAAAAAGCACTTTATTATATACTTATTATTATACTCACTCACTGTGCGCAAATAACAAAATCATAGCTTTTTTGGTTACTATGGCAAAAAAAAATGTTGCATATAAATGACAAAAAATTAAATGACCAACAGTAAGAATATTGTGCAAAATTAGAAAACGTAGTAGGCGGTAACGAAGCAATTGCTTTTGTGTAGCGCCATAGCAGACCTTGATGTATAGTATAAAAATGGTTACTTGTGAGTGAATTTTGTATTCTAGTTTTTTACATGACTTTCCTGTTTTAAAAAAAAATAAATGCTACAAACTGTGCTTTTTTTACTCACGTTTTTAAATCACCCGCTGCCCGCGTTCTATAAAACTACGATAGTAAAAATGCACTATTTTAGCCACTAGTTGTAGAAGCTACTATTTTTAATAACTTTATCAAAAACATTTAAGTCACTGTCGACAAATTACAGTAACTATCTGCAGAAAACTAAAGCATGGCTTTTTTGGTTACCGATGCAAAAGAACTTTTTTTTATCACGGTTGCAAAAAAGTTTCTGTCCATTTTTCACCCAAAATTAAAGGGAAATAGCGGAAAATAGTAATATTGAGAAAATTTTATTATTCTTGCCTAAAAGTTAAGCCATTTCCGCCAGTTTTCAACAAGTATTTACGAAAAAATCATTTAAAAACATAGTCAAAATATCAAACTCTCAAAAGATTAAAATGTCGCAAAAATTAACGTCACCGAAACAATTGTTATTTCATTTACCAGCTGCCTTGATTTATAGTGTAAGGATGGTGTGTTGCGAGAAGTGCTCTTCGTTCGAGATTTTTAAAACTATTTTCCTGTTTTTCTTGGATTTTTTGATAAGGGTATAAAAAAAATAGTGAAGACACTGTGCTTTTTTTTACTCGCGTTTTTAAATACCTCGCTGCGCTCGTTATTTAAACCAACGCTTGTAAAAAAAGCACCATTTTAGCCACTAGTTGTGAAAACTACTATTTTGGTCACCGATATAAAAAAAATTACGTTTTGTTACATATTGTTTGTTTGTTTATACTCGCCACGCTTGTTTGTTGCACTATTTTTGACAATAGTTGTTTTACTATTTTCTAGCACTGGATGTTTAATTTAGTTTGTATAGGTATATCCTACTAAGGTATGTGTGTGTTTGTTTTTCAATCACGCAAAAATGGCCAAACCGATTCAGATGAATCATAATAAAATATGATAAACTTACTCTTAAGATATTTGCCTAAGCTGGAGAAATGTAGTTCAAAATTTCATAGGTCATAGGCAGGGTTTTCTATTTAATATGTTTTGTTTGTTTTTGTTTTAATATTTATTTATTCATCATAAGAATATAAACAAAAGCTACAATTCCTTTTTAAATGTATAAATAAATATAGTAAAATGATGTAACTTTTGATTCTGACAAATTGTTTGCTTAAGTGTTTCAAAACTTGCACGTCAAATCCACAAAGTTCTGTAAGAACTTGTCTGTAGTATTTGACATACAGTTGTAATACACTGAAAGGCTTGTTTTTAACATAAAAACATAAAAAAATAAAAATAAAAAATACTCTATCCCTATCCCATTTAGAAACTTTAATATGTAGTTACTTACATTCTTTTTGTGTGTGATTG
This sequence comes from Oxystoma pomonae, assembly GCA_963921995.1. Classification (NCBI taxonomy): domain Eukaryota; kingdom Metazoa; phylum Arthropoda; class Insecta; order Coleoptera; family Brentidae; genus Oxystoma; species Oxystoma pomonae. The sequence goes on from OY998172.1 coordinate 32,059,700, forward strand.
CCTTTTAAATTATTAATCAGAAATTTAATACCGAAACAAGATGCATAGGTATTATATTAGTAATAATTGATTGAGGTTTATTGTAAGAAGCCATTCTTTAATTTTTTTTATTATATACTTTTTTCTGGGAGATGTTTTTAATTTCAGTAGGAACGATATTATAGATTTTTTGTCCAATATAAATGAAATATGATTGCCCTTTAGTGGTAAGCATTTTTGGTAACACTATTTGATTTCTCAGCACAAACCTGGTATTGTGTGCGTGTTGCTGTGACTGACCAATATTTTTATTAGTTATGTAATATAATGAATTTTTGTAGTAAAGATTCCTTATACTAAGAACTCCAGCTAGTTTAAACAACTTTTTTGTGTTATATCTGAGAGGCACTTTGCAAATTATTTTCAGTATTTTTTTTTGTGTGACTTCGAGAGGGCGCATGACGTTTTCATAGGCACCACCCCAGGCCAGGATTTCATAATTTTAAATAGACTGTACCAGTCCATCATATACCATTATGCATATTTTAAAACTAACAATTTGTCGTGTTTGTTTAAAAAGATAGATAAGCAACCGCAATTTTTTGTTTGTGTTTTGTATTTAAATGTCCCATTTTAAATTTGAATCTACCGTTATACCGAGATAGTTAGTGGTATTTGATCTACAAATTGTTATACTTGTATTTCTGCATTCTATGGGTATTTCGATTTGTGTGTAGATAGGTAAACTAGTAGTATAATTTGAAAATGGTATAAATATAGTTTTGTCTGAGTTAATAGTTAATAGGTTCATGTCTAACCAGCCTATTACTTTCGAAAGTAATTTCTTAATATTTCTCTCCACCTCCTCCTAAGTATCTCCTTCTGTGAAGTATACCTGGTCATCTGCGTAGGCGAATATACTGCCATTTAGATCCAGCCTTAACAGCCCATCAATGTAAATATTGAAAAGCATTGGAGATACGATAGTTCCTTGTGGTACCCCAAAGTTAGTAGTTTGTTCGTCGCTATAATGTCCTTGTACTTCTACTTTTTGCTGCCGTTCGTCGAGATAGCTCTGAAATAAAGAATTTGCTGTTCCGCGCATCCCAACGTCGTTCAACTTAAGCAAGTCTTTCATGGCACACTGTATCGAAAGCCTTTGATAAGTCAATGAATACTGCAGCGCATTTTTTTGATTTATCGAGTGAATTGTAAATAGGTTTTGTTAATTCAGGTCTCTAGTTAATTATTTGCTCTGCTTGCCCTTTTTTAGAAATCGATTTTACAATTGCTAACTTAAAATGTTTTGGACATTAGCCTTGCGTAAAGATTAAGTTTGATATGTGCATCATGGGTTCAGCAAGTACCTCTGCTGATTGCTTTAACAATTTAATGGTGATACCATCGTCACCAGGCGCAGCGTCATTTTTTAGTGACTTTATTATTGTCATTATTTCATTTTTAGTTACTGGAAATAGTGGCATTGTGTTCGCCATGTGTGTGTCAGTTTTAAAGTTGTTTGGTGCCATGCTTATCTCACTTATTTCCCTAGACATTTTGGTACCAATTTTCGAATAGTATTTATTGAAAGTTTTAGCGACAGTTATCGGGTTTTGAATTACTTCGTTTTTTTTTATTTATTATTTTGGTTGGTGTAATTCTGTTTTGTTTCTGATATTTATTGTTGTACGTGTTGATTGTTTCGCATAATTTTTTATTATTGCTTTTGTTTTTTTCAAATATATTCCTGAAATATATTTTTTTTGTCTCGTCTATAATTTTTGTTGTGTTGTTTCTTAATATTTTATATTGTTCATATGTGCGCGGATTTTTGTTATGTCTATATTTATGATAAATTTTATCCCGAGCTTACATAGCTTCAATTATGTAACTGGTGATCCATGGTTTTTTTTATTGTTTTTGTATATGAAGCTCAATCAGTTGCTGTTTTGATCCACTTAATTAACTTTTGTGTGCATAATTCTACATCGGTTGAGTTATAAATATCTATAAAATTGTTTTGTTTAAATAAATCGCTAAATTTACTAAAAGCTAAAGTCTAAAACTTATAAACGATTTATAAATGGCAAGGGTCGAATATTATGGCTTCATTGCAACTTCCTCTCACTTATTAATTTGCACTTCCGACGGCGATAATGTATCGAAATTCACAAGAACTTTAAAAGGTCCAATTTCAGAACATCAATATAAAGGGCTAACTATACCAGGAATACTTTGGTCGATTGTTTTCTCTGCATGGGCGTTTGAAAGAGATAAATATATAATTTTTGCAATGGTCTGGGGTAGGGTGGGGTCAGGTAATATTATTAAATACAGAATATTTGATAAGAGGAAAATCCCCGTTATGTCAATTTTATTTAGGTCAGTCAAGCCACCCCCCCCCCCCGAAAGATATTCGAGCTTTGACATCCTTATAATTTCAAACCGAATTCGAGAACTAATTTTGAACCACTTTTAAAAATTTTGAATCACAATCCTTCCTGGTTTTTTTTATACTCAAAATGGGGGGTGCAGCCGGATGGCAAGCTACACCCCCCTCATTTAAAGCGTAGAGAAAAATGAAAAGCATCTCCCCCAAAATTGAGAACTAATTTCTCCTAACTCCTAATATCGAAAAATTCACTATTGATTTGGATGCGCAATAAAGATCTTTTTGCTCATATAGTCCGTATCAGCTAAGAAGCACCATTGGAAAAATCAGGTGCTTTACACATGCACATATTAGGTACCAAAAGTCCAACAAATATGGAAATAGTTTTTCTTAAGTAAATTCTAGTATATTTCTATGCCTTCCAAACTGACTCTGCATTTCAATTTTTTAAAAGTTGTACAAAATTAGTTCGAAATTAGTTCAAAATTATAAGCATATCAAAGTTCGCAATTTTTTTTGGGGGATTTGGCTTGAAGAAGAAAGGTTTTTGTATTCTTTAAATTCAGTCAAAATTAGAGCATGTTCTCATTGCGTAAATAAATCCATGAAGAAATTCGCCAATTTATTTGACTTTAATTTCTGTATTACATTGCCGAAATCAAGCTCAAACTTTTTGATCACAAACAAATCCACTGATTAGATTTCGAGATTTATGCTGTAAAATAATAGAGCCCTCGACTTTATTTGGCCGCTAATAAATAACTACGTTCGGCTTCAAACGTTTGTATTGTAAAAATTTGATATTTAAATTAGGTTAGAAAATAGAACTATCAAATACCTACGGGAACCAACAAAAAAGCCGAATTTACAAAAACCGAAACACAATTGAACACAAAATAAAACGAAACGAAATATGAACGAAAGAAAAACACCCAGAAAATAATGGATAAGAATATCAATTTATAGAATTTTAATTTACTCGATCCTTAAAAGAGACGAATATAATTTTCCCGAACCTTAAAATATCAGAATTACAAAAATAACGAGAATAATTGTCTAGAAACGAAAAACACCCGACCCCCAATTTGATAGAAGATAATATGCCCGAAATGAACAGAACCACAATCTAGCCGAACCGCTATTGGGCATGCGTCAAATTTAAATCTCTAGAGCGCCGTAGGCCTTGGATTGCGGTGTTGACAAGTTTCTCTATTTGGAAGATGACACGGGGATTTTTTTTATTAAACGATTTTATTTAACTTGTTTCCGGCTGTCTAACTGTCTATCAAATCTTGCGATTCATTTTTCTAATGTAGGTCTGATTACAATACAATATTATGAAGAAATTTGGGGGTAGAGGGTGGTTGAAGAATGTAAAGGGGGTAAATTAATACCACGGTCCCTTGAATAAACACACGGTCCACATGATGACGACACAAAGATATCAGCCGGCTTTCTTTATTGATTTTTTTGATGGTTGACATTTGGGGTTATGTTATTTTTACAGAAGTTTTTGTAATAAAAATTGTATTTGTTCATCATTTCTTTTCTTTTGTTCCAAATTAAGTACCCAACAATATCATTTACATTACTTTTGTCGTAGGTAGCTGCATTTATGCATTTTTTCAGTAAAAAGGCTCATTATTACTGAAAACATCAAACAAAAAAGGTACCTTATAGTTTTAAATTTGCAATCAGATTTTTTGTCTATAGCATTCACAGCAAGTCTGGCCTTCTGAATAATAAAATAATCACTCTCCCAAAAATCCCTGACAAAAAACAAATACAAAAAAATAGCTTCCAAAACACAAAAAATAACAACTACATAACCTAACTTCTGAACCACGAATTCGTATTAACCCCAATTCATCCGATGGGTTTTTGACGGAATCGATTACCAACTATTGATCTTAATTTCTATTTAGTGCAAGATCAACTCAAGCAGGCCAAAAATAAATTTGGTTTACTTATACAGAAAAAGTTATAATACAAGAGAAAAGCAAAAAAAGCCCTGGAATCAATCATTTTTAAACAAAAAAAAAGGAATACCCGAAAATTTAATTTAACTTGTCAAGCCTTCTTACAGTTTTTAAATGGCGGACAAAAATCAGCTGCTATCTTTGTGTCGTCATCAGGTCGAAGAGTGGGGCAAAATTGCTAGACCGTATCTATTCTACAGACCGTGAATTAATACAATATCACAATTTACTTCGACTCTTCCCTGCCGTAAGCCTGGCAACGTAGCAATTTCGGCCAGATTGAGGTTCTTGAATTTTGTGGTTCGGCATTATTATGTTTCTATCAAATTATTTTCGTTAAAAATATTTTCTAACATTTTGTGTTTCTGTAAAAATACGTTTCGTTTAAATTTAGTTTTATGCATATATTTTCTAGCGATTTGATTTTCCCGTCATTTCATTTTTGAGACATTTTTTTTCGGACTAATTATTTTATTTTCTTTTAAATTCTGTCAAATTATGTTTCTGCCAAATTTGGTTTCGAGTTTTTTATAGGGACCCATATCTACAAAAATTGGAGAATTCTTGTGGTTAAATAATAAATTGTGGTTTTACCGATCAACAAAGTCGGTAAAGTTTTCAGTAAACAAATCTTTCCATCCGATTTGCTGTTAAATTGTTTCTTCCTCGAAATACAAATATGGGTTGAAGAGGCGAAATCGGACACCGAGCCGTCTTAAAAATTAAAAAAGGGCAGCTATTGGGTTTCCGTGTCGGTATTAGTAGTTGTTAATTAAGTCCGAGGACACTATTCAAATAGCGGCTAAAGCAGAATTTATTATGAACTAGCTGAAGACCCCGCAGCAACGCCTGCGGTTTTGGTCCCGTGAACCGATTTTGATAAAATTAAGCCTCTTTAGGAGTCCATGCAGCAGTGAAAGTCCCATCAAAATTAGCCCAGTAGGTTCTGCCGATGCATTTTTATAAAGCGGCTTGCCGTTTTTAAGTTAAGTATAGTTCATACAAGGCATAGGTTTAATTTTTGTTACATTGTTAATCATAAAATAGTTAAAACCACTGTTTTTGATGAAAGTGTTTATGCAGTGTTTAGTCACGGTTCTAAGAAAAAGTTGGTAACTTTCCCCTTTTATAACTAAAATTACGACTATTACCGTCACAAATTTTAAATATTACGCCCAACTATCTTTACAGGAATGAAATTACCATTTGCAAAAATTTTATACAGGGAAATTAAAAGCAAAAAACAAGTTGCTAAGTTGACTAAGCTTATGCCTTGTATGAACGATCTTTTATGAAACAAAAATGGTAACCTGTCAATGGTTTTTGTGTCCTAGTTTTTCTCGGTTTTTAAATTTTATGATGAAGGTATTAAAAAAAATCGCGGCTAAAGTTGCGATTTTTAAATCGCTCGTGGCGCTCGTTCTTTAAAATCACGCTTGTAAAAAACGCAAAATTTTAGACACTAGTTGTAAAAATTACTATTTCTTAATCGGCATGTGTTCTTTTTTATTGTAGTGTATGTGTATTTACGAATTTCAAGGACATTTTGGGTTTCTACTTTGACATTTGTGTCAATGTTATTGTGATTTGGATCATACGGACGCATATAATATATATCGTCTCTTGACAAGTGACAGTTGTGTGTCAATCAGTTCGGTAATAGTTATTATCCTAACTAGTGCGGAAAGTTAATAATTCAGGTACGGGACTGCTGTTGAACGGAACGATGCGGAGCACGCAGTGCGGGAGAGTGACACTTTCGGAACTAAAATGTGTGCGGAAAAGTGCACTTTCCAGCATGGTCGTAGAAAACGTACAACTTTTCGCACTAGTTAGGGTCACTACTATACCGCTTGGATTTATTTCACGGGAAACAAAAAATAAATTGGGAAAGGATTTTACAATTTTGCAAGTAGCTAATTATGTATCATTTACAAGAAAAACCCAAGAACCTTTCTCCACTTGGTATTTCCCAAGTTTGAGTTCGGATTTGTCATTTTTCAAAATATGGCCAAACTATTTGTCCTTTAATGGTAAATAAAACTTTAAGATCCTTAAATAATCTTAACAAAATATCCCCATTACGTACTGCCCATTCAAGATATCCTGCGCATTCTACGATAACAGCCCATCTTAAATACCTCCAATTTTTTGATGGCATTAGTCAGTGTCTATGCCTAACACGATTTAGAAGAAATTATAACCACACAACACTAATTTCGTTTAAATAAAAGATGATTTGACCTGTTCCATTCTGGCAGAGAGCATATAAATAAAAAAGAGAGGACATCTAATGGTAAATTTGTGACCCCGCTCAACTGACTTGAAAACCAAATGGCGCAGCTATCGTTTTTTTTTTAGTGCTTGGCTTGGAAACTTGGTGCTCCACTTTCGCTTTCGATCTTGCTTATTTTTATCGATCCGAAGCAGTGGTGACGCACAGGAAAATCGTATTCTTTTGGACGAGTTCCGCGTTGGGAACTATCCATAATATCGATCCCCTGCGTTGAACTGCAGACATCACACCCGTGCCGGTACAGTCACAGGTGGCGAATACAGAGGGAGGCGTTCAACCCCCTCTCCGACGAAATTACGTACTAACTTCCTCAAAAATGTTGCCCTGCGGCTCCAGTTTTTTTCTTTTATTCCAAATTAAACATTACTCTTTTGCAAAGCGGTAAAATTTTAAAAAAAATCATAATCAGGTGTTAAGTTTCAGAAAAAAAATTCTTCGTCTCTCCTTTTTGGAGAAGACTTCCCATGATGGGAATTGACACGGTTACGTCACAACCGCCTCTTTTGGATCAGGAGAACATTGAAGGAATATCCAAGGAAATTTATCAAAATGACACCATCACTTTTCACATACATTCTCACCCATTCTGATCTCCTAATCATGTATTTTTCAAACATTCGGAAATGACGGGGTTATTAAAATTTGGTATAGAAGCATAGTTTGGGTGGTTTGCTGCAAATGTTTGTTTTTTATAGCAAAATTGAAGTAACCTTAGGTAGCAAAATATTTAAAAAATAAATAAAAAAACACTTATTTGTTACCGGAGAAAACCTAAATTATATGCTCTCTGATCTGCTTTTTCCTAAATTATTACAAGTAATAAAGGCTTGAAAAATATATACAATAAAAACTTTCTGCCAGCTCCCATAGCAACAAGTTCATTTAAAATTGCATTAAATATAAGTATGTACGCCAGTGATAAATCGATATTCATTCAACGTGCGGGATTATTTCCTTTTAAATTTTAAATAAATATTACCCCGGTTCATCCTGGCGCATTCAGCTAATAATCAAAAACCTGCGGTGAATCGCATTGTCTTGCTGGTCGGATGTTACCATTACGTTTCCTCTCTACTTAGATTTATATGCTCTTTGATTCTGGCACGGACTTCTTGCTGTTGTCCCAGTTCTTATTGAGCCAACACCATACTCAACTAAAAAGCCTGGTAACTCCTGCCGCTTCAGTGTCCTTTAGCCTATTGTGGCTGCCATTTTTATAACCAAATTGACAAGTAAATCATGGATTTTCTGTCAGTTTGATGTCAATATGGCGCCGATCATAGACCAAAGGATACTAAAACGAAAATGAGTTAACTGGCTTTTTAGTTGAGAACGCTGTTGATTGAGCTGGCAACCCAGGTATTTGTACGCATCGACACATTTGACTTGTATACAATTTTTGACAGTTATTGTTTTACCAGAGGTAAGTATAAGCAACTCGATTTGGCAGTTGTGAGGGAAATGTTGATAATTTTTTTGGGTGTTGGCAACCATTGGAAATATATAATTTTTTCAGTGTTACATTTTGATTAATAAACATAGATATATACTTCAAATTTTAAATTTGATTATTTACATGCGGTTTAAAAATCAAATATTGCGGTATAAGAAACTCTAAAAATACTCGCGCCTCAAATGGTTAATTGTGTCCCAATAATAGAGACATAAAGCTATTTGTAACTCATCGCGGTATACGTATCCGCATCTAGCGAGAACAAAGCACATTGATTGGTCAGAAACTTGTAACACGTTCGAAAAGAGCAGATATATGCTAATTTAAGGTGTTTTTGAACGCAATAGGTGCTGAGATACGATACGTGTAACATAACGATACGTGATACCTAACGCATCTCAACACCGATCGCGTTCAAGAACACCTTAAATTAGCATATATCTGCTCTTTTCGAACATGCTACAAGTTTCTGACCAATCAATGTGCTTGGTTCTCGCTAGATGCGGATACGTATACCGCGATGAGTTACAAATAGCTTTGTCTCTAATCAACAAATATTGGTGACGATTTTGGAAAAGAGAAAAGTAGGAAAACACTAGAAGGGTCTCGAGGTAGGAAAATTGGCAAGAGTCAGGACAGTCAAAAATAGTTCGACGGAACGATCAGATTGGAAAAATCGGTCTTCTCAAAACCTAACTTTGCACTTGTTCCAATTTCTCCGGTCGAAGAGATCCGACGAGCGACGATCAGCCTAAAGAACATTAGACAGCACGCGGGTTGATTTCAGCGATCATTTAATGTAAGTACGTAATTTTGGTGTATCATCTCTCATTTAAGAAAGTGTGGCTGTAGATTAATTCTGTATAATTTTTAAATAAAATTATTGTGTTCCCAAAATCGCTTAGAATAATTTAGAACCAAAAACAGGCCTTTAATAGGTCAAGAAATACGCCCCTTCAAGGGTGTGGTGCGATCTCGCAAAGCCAAGCGAGTATAGTTCTATTAAAGTAGGGTAGAGCCCTACTGAGACATGGCGGAGGTACTGTGCATGTATTGTTCCATGGAAAAAGAAACGCAAGCAAATAGAAAGAGATCATCATATAGAAAACTGGAAAATTAACAAAAATAGTCGAATTTACGTGGTAACTAAGATTAGTTATATTTAAATAATATTACATACGATTATATTAAGAAACTAAGTAACAAAAAAATAGATCAATAAAATTTTTATATTTGTCCTTTTACTAAAATTTTCAATATCTGTGTATCCACCTCATGTTTTTTTGTGTAAGTTTGACTTATTTTACTATCCAAAAAAGTCATCTTCATTCAAAAACTGTCTGGGGAAATTATAAAACGGGACAACAAAATATCAGTCCATTTTATAAAATCGGTTTTACATGCAAATATAAAAAAAAACTAAAAAGAGAGGGAAATATGAGTTTCCCACCTCTCGTAAAATAACAACTGTCAAATGTATATGGCCTCTAGCTATAACCATCCAATTTGATATTCCAACATTCAAGTCGATTTCAAAGATTTGACTGCAATTTGATTCAACAAATCTTTCAGACCTCTCAGCCTATCTGCAATTGTGACAATGTCGTCGGCATATCTTAGGTTGTTAGTTCCTTTCCGCTTGCTTTTATTGGTGGTCTTAATTTTTAAAAGAAAACAAAAAGCAAATTTTTCGAAGGGTGTTCGATTACTGATTCGCAGTGTCTGCTACCTGGGTGGGTACGTCACTAAATGACCATTCAGTTATCTTTAAGTTTGCTCACTTTGTAATGCTCGCCTTTTTTATTTTTACGTTACTTCTTCTTTTTAGTTCTGATTCAATTGGCAAAAGAAGCATTTTATTTAAACGTATTGATATCGGTATAGGTACCTAACGGGCTAAAAACAGAGCCAACCCAAGCAACATTTCTGTAAAAAAAGCAGGTCAATAACTAGAGGATTAGTTCATTTCGTAGGACATCCGGGTTGAAGACATTATGTAGGAAAAATAACAGGACATATACTACACTATACTACTTTAGTTATGCCTTTGGTGATAAAGGCAATTTTTGATGCTCAATTGTAGTTCAAATTTCGAAATTATAACCTAAAAATTGTCATTCATGGTTTAGAAAAATTTTGGGTAAACACGCTGCCATTTTTTTGAAAATTTAACCTCTTTACTGCCCCTAAAGTTACGGGATATTTTTAGGCAACAAGTAATCCCAACTAACGACCTAAGACAAACCTTCGAAGACAAAAATCCTTTTCTTTTAAACCTGGAAGAAAGTTATCTTAAATTGTTGGTTATACTGTCAAGTGCCTTTGCCCTACAAGTATAAAAATCCTTTGAGAACTTTTTGTAGGACTACAAGTCCTAAAAAAGACATTTAGAAATGGTCTAATTACATAACCTAAAATTTATTTATCTAGTTTTGTGTTGTCGTGCTATTAAAGAAAGTGGCAAAAATGCCTAAATGCAAAAGTATAACTAAAATTCGGTCGTATCGATACCCTTCCCAATATTATTGAACCAAAAAATAAGCTTTGAGGCAGTCAACGAAAAATGAGAATCAGAGTTGCTTACTATGGAGGCCCCGCCAGCGCAGTTCTCACTTCCCATTTCGGACCTCACAATGGGCAAATTGCCTATTTTTGCAGTTAGCCACGTTTTCTACGGTTGACGCCGAGTATAACAAACCAATTTTTATGCTCTAGTTAAAGTTTGTTTTTGAAAAACAATGAAATGCCAAAAGAAAATTCATCATTTTCGCCAAGAAAAGACCGCCTTCCGGTCCTAAAAGCCTTCAAAAATTATCTAGGTAAGTCGTAGATTACACTGGTGTAGCTAACGTACGAATTCTTGACAAATACCTATCTGGATCTGGATGTTTGTTTACCTTTTTGAAACGAATTTAAACCTCCTTCATTTCATATTTCTTGGACTTTTAGGTCAGTTCCGAGTGGTAAGAAGGCAGATGGTTGCCTCACCCAGATTACCAAAGTAAAGAAGAATCAAAATGTTACCCAATGACTCGGGCACAATCCGTGGAAATATCAAACTTAAAGTAAAAACAAGTATATAAAGACAGGCGAGACGCTCCAAACTTGATCTGGCCCAGCTCTAAGTGAGTCGACAAGGCTCCTTGAGGAAGTCGAGACTGTTGACCTCCAAACCGAAACCGAGGATTTTATATGCTCAATATCATATGATTTGTGATTAACTTGCTTCTGTTATTTTTAGGAAATATAAGTAGCCCTTACACAACACAACTATTAGACAACTTCAAGGATTAACGATGACTAACCCCTTCTATTTCTATGACAATGAGAGGAACTTAAAAATTTTAACAACTGGACTGACAATAGTTTCTAGTAAGTATGTATACAAGAAAACTAAGTTTCCTTTTCTCACACGATTTATAAAAGTGACTACCTATGTATTATTAGGCAAATTTTGGAATGCTTGAAATTTTGACAACAAAATCAAGCATCTAGTTCTTTTATATTCACACTTTTTGTCAGAACAGAGAACTCTATGAAAGAAAAACTGTGTGTTTAACGACCACGACCATGCAACGATTTTACTAGAGTTTCTGGAACACATTAAAAACTGTCACTTGTAAAAAATTTAGAGATGAGGAAAAATACAAAGTTGGGCTTAATTTTATAAAATATGTGTTTTATATGTTCAAACCTGGTAATATTTCATTATTTTTAAAATTAAATGCGCCAAAATTCTCTAAAATTAACCAAATAAATAATCACAATGAAATCAATTTGAAGCTTACAGCAGTGTTGCCAGGAGGTTGGAAAAAAACTATCATTTGCTATTCGAAAAATTATCAAGTTTAGGGAAAAATTATCATATTTTTTATTTTTGCATGACATTCGCTTAATATGTATTGTTATTGTTGAGTGTCCAAAAAAAATATACTGGATTATTAATTTCAATTTCGCAAGATGTACCTAGAGTTTTTGTGCTTTTTGTTTCGCATTAAAGGACAAAGTGAGCCAGATTACTTATTATTATTATTGTACAGTTTTTTATCTCAATTTTTAAAAAAAGTCTTCACTGTGTGCGTTGGACGCATTATAAGAATAAATGGCGTTTTATGTGAGGATTTGTTAAATTATTATAGATTTAGGGGTTGATAATAGGTTATTATTAATTATCATGTTTCACCCAAGATTACCATAGATTCTGATAATTATCATGTTCCTGGCAACACTGGTGGTAGTGGTTAATTACCATAACCACTACAAAGTGTCAAACAAGCGTTCCAAAATTTCCCTATTATGTACTTTAGTTTTGTGCTTTAGGAAGTTGCCAGGGTTAGAATTTGATATAATAAATATAAATAAAAAAATACTTTTTTTTACCTTAATAAGTTTTCGAGTGAACTTTGAGCTAGTTTGCCCGATTGGGTCTTAAAGTTTATCTACCTTAATAAGTTTTCGAGTGAACTTTGAGCTAATTGGCCCGATTGGGTCTTAAAGTTTATCGTTTTTCTTTGGGTCAGGCTACTGCGGAGGCCAGAGCACCTTTTTGGGCAGCGAACAAGTTGAATATTGGATGAATAATTATAATTAATTATTAAGTAAATATAAGAAAAAGTTTGACTTTGTATAGTTATTGTTGTAATATATTTTGTTTCATATACTTAGTAATTAAATAAATTTGTTCATTAGGAAGGTTTCCATGGTGTATTATTTGAAATATTTAAGTAAATTCTAATAGTTGACTATAATAAAATGCATCGATTTAAAACAATCATAATATTATATAATTCAACCTCAATAACAGCACATTTGCTATGAGCTGTAGAGAGTAAACACAAAATTAACAACATATTTTAGTCAAATGTGGCAAAAAATTATTCTTGGAAACAATGGCTTTTGAAGACTTGACTATTTTTAAATTCTAAATTACGGAAATTTGTTTTATTCAGTGTATTTAAACCTCCACAAACTTCTTTCCGTTAATGAACTCCAAAATAATAATTTTTTGTTTAGTTTGGAATAGAAAATACAAATATAATTTGGTGTTGTACAGGGTATTTCATTATAAATCCCCCCGCCCTTTTATATTCGTTATTATGTGAGCTAGAAAAAAATTTTAAATACAAAAGTTATGTGATAAAGATCTTCAAAAATATTAAAATCAAATCAGATATTCCGTGCAGATTTCAAGTTATGGTGAAGGTGCCTATCATTCTCTCAGTTTTGTCACTGTTTTACCAAACAGACAAGGTCAAATTTTGAAATCCGCGCGGAGAAAAAGCTTATGAAAGTCGAGCCATAACAACCACCGCTTTTTGGCGAATTGACCTAAACAATGGCTGAGTGTCAGAATTTCAGAAGAAGAAGTGTTATAATTTTTCCAACCAAAACCAAATTTTAGTTTTTACCTATGATGTGTGAAATGGAGGTCTTTATTTAAAGACATTTTTTGGAAATAATTCCTTTGAGTTCCAAATATGAGAGAAACTTTGACCTGGCTCCTAGTTGTCAAATCCTTCGAGGTTCATTATATAAGAAGTATTTAACTTTGGGGGCCACAGGGCTCGATCCCTATTGTTGCAGCCATTTTATTTTTGGCTTCATGAACAGGTTTGTAAATAAATAAGTATTTAATCTTCAATTTAAGTGGTTTGAAAAGTTGTAAAATGCATACTAACGAAGCCTTTTTATATTTTAACAAGCACTTTTAGAGATATTTTGAGCATTTACAAGATTCTTTTTTTAACCTAACCTAAAACATTTTTATATAATATTTTATATTTTTTTTTTTTTGAAATAAGAACTTATATTAGAGGCCCCTTCAATTTATAAGAGCGTAATGAGATTTTGCAGGAAAAATCTTCCATGGCAAGTGATTTTTGTTTTAAATATGGTCATAATCATTAATTTTGTTTGCTTTATATTTCTTAAGGGGACATGAAACTTTTAGAAATTTAATGACTATGTGTCTGAGTATACTAAAATTTCCTATTTTTTTTCTTCATTTTTTCATCTTCAAATCAATTAGTTGATATGAAGACATTTTAAAGACAAACTGTGGGAAAATTGCCCTCAACCTCCAAGGAATAAAAACCTTCATGGCTAATTTTTTACTTCCAAATATCCTTCACTTTATTCTACAAAATAAGAAAATCTCAGGAAATTTCCGAACAATTTGCCCTTCTCAAAGGAGGTCATGGTCAGCTATGATGGTGAAAATTTACGCAATTTAACCAAAATTGTTGCTTGGGAAAACTCCGAAACATTCTTAACTTGTTTAGAAGGGAAAGCAGAAAAGTGCAACAAAACCACTAGAATAGCGAGCATTACCTTAAAAAAGATAGTGGTAACCGCACACTTGAGTATGGGCAGGCCCGGCGCTAGAGGTGAGGCAACGAGGTATCCGCCTCAGGCGGCCGTACAATAAAATATCAAATTTGTAAAAAAAAATAAGAACATTAAGAAAAGTTGTATCCCAAACGATAATACTATTATTAACGATAATATTATTATCGTTTGTAGTTGTTTCTAAGCTAATCTAGCTTTGTCTAATATTCCTACCAGTTTAGATATAAAATATGTTTTAACGAAAACAGAGGCGTTTTAACGTATTGTTGCATTTGGATTCTGATTTTGAATTCGAGGGGGACACTTTTTAGCTATCTTGAAATTTTTGAAGCAAACATCCCCTTCGAAGTGGTTCGAGAGATATCTTTACAAAAATATTTTTAAAAAATAGTTTTTAGGATATTTAAAGTTGCATCGCCAAATGCAGAAAGTGCAAAAAGTGTCCCCTTTAAATAAAAAATCGACGTGTTTAAGGATTTTTCCAAAATTAGACTCTAAATACGTGAGAAAGCCTCTGTTTCGTTTTTGTTGGAATACACTATAATATTTTTCAACTTTCCCTTAACTCTCTTAAGTAAACAAATTTGGTACAAAAATTCTATGGCATCCGTGGATCAGTTGATTAGTTTTTGATGGGGGTGGGGTGCGTAAGGGATAGAAAAGGGAGTTGAATTTTAAAAAATAATCGAAAACCACAGCAGCTAGCGAAACGTGGTTTTCAAATTTAGATTGGGACTTAAATTAACAACAAAATTTGTAATAACGTCAAAGTTTGTCAAGGCTGCAGTTATTGAGATATAAAAAATTTAAAAAAGTAATTAATAACTCAACTCAACTCCAGAACCATGGCAATGAAATTTATCATAACTTCAGTTTGTCAGAGTTGGTGCCTCTTGGTGCCAATTTTTTCCTTTGTGGCAGTAAAATCATAAATTATTATTATTATTACTATTGTTACTAGCTGAATATCCATTTCCTTTTACTCTAAAAGGTCATAACTTTTGTTTTCGTAAACCGATTTTGATAAAATAAAGCTCTCCCGGGGATCCCAGGAATGTTTTAGTAAAAGTTCCATTTCAGTAGTTTTCGCGTAATGCTGAAACAAAGAGACAAACAAACAAAGAAAACTTCTAAAAAATTGGATTTTTGGTATCTGTATGGTATACGTATTAATAATATGTCGCGCGCCATTAAAATGCTGTGATAAACAAAATGCTTAGCGCGCCGATTTTGTTGCTTTTTATTGCGACCTTTATGACACATTTATTTTGTTTTGACTAGAAGCATTTTGTTGTTCGTCCCGACACCGACACCCAATGTAAATTTTTCATAAAAGCGATCCCAGTAATATTTTCAATACTAAAACTACGTAATTTTTGTAAAATAAAGCAAACTTTCTAACCTAAAAATCTCCCATTACAGAATCACACCAGGTTTGGTTGGTTGGCTGCTTAAGGGTAAAGGTAGTCGCTATTCGGCACTAATTAGCTCCTGTGGTTACCTTTAATAAAGGTAACAGCGTGACAGAGCGCTACTGCGCCCGCGTAGAGTTAAGGTAAGGGTAACAGACTGACCAAAAAACTGACTAAAATTTTCTCTTATTTTAAAAATTCCTATACTTTACATGACACAAAATGTGTTCCGCTCTACCAAGCATTATATTTCTTTGAATTTCATCAAAATAAACACTGCCTAACCACAAATTTGAATTATAATTTGTTTTAACTGATTAAACAATTTTTTCGGGGACACTTTGATTGCTTATGTTAAAGATTGAAATGTTTGTAACGGAGAATTAAAAATTTTCAGATATTTCTAAATCAAATTGTCGAAATTGTAGCTAGTAGACAGAAACAGATTTTGATATAAAAGATTCGTTCTTGGTTAGGAGAATTCAGTTCTTAAATAGTTTTAACATAGAGTAGTATATATTTTTTTACTAAAATGAACAGCTTTACAGTAAGCATTCTTATTATTTTGTATCGTCCTTTTTATAACATTTTTATTTATTATTTTGTATGTTTGCATGCCCGTTAAGATTTTTTTAACATGAATTTAACAAAATTGGGGTAAATTAGATGTCTGATGAACCAACTCTACAATACCGGACAAAACAAAAAAGAATAAAACTAGGTTAAATTTTAAAGTTACTTATTTTTTTTTTTGTATTTTAGGTTTTAGTTTTGGTTAGTGTAGCTATATCAGCTTGTCTAGCTTATCCACATCATGAAAGCCATCACGAAGGTGGAGATGGCAAAGACACTTTCGTAAGTTTTAAATTAAGCCCTTTATTGGATAAAATAATAAATAAATAAATTTTATTTATTTATTACGTAACAAGGAGCCTCAGTAAGTGAGAAGACGTCCAATAATTACGTAAAGTTTTTTTTTATTTGGACCCCTTTTCCCCATTTCCCTTACTTGAAATTTACCTTAGAATTTTTAAAAAAAATTCTGTGAAAGAAGAGAAAAATGAGATTCGGTGAGATTTTGTCGGACTCTTCACCTCATTTTGAGCGCACGCAATTAATGGACGTCCCCTAATAATTGTGAAATAATTATTATTTAATTTTTTTTAAAAAAAGTAGGTACTTCAGAAAATTCAGAGGTTTTTTACACAAACAATTGCCCTTTTTTGTGTTCAAAGACAACCGTTCATTAAAACAAAGTATTTGTATATTTTATAAATATATTTAAAAAGTTTTTTAAGCGATATAAACAAAACAACTACACTGGCATCCTAAACTAGAACGCAGTAACTTCACACTGGTTGCAGCTCATTGAATAAGAAAAAAAGCAGTATTGACGATGTGTATATAAAAAACTGAATTTTGCGGTATCCCCACCTTTATACATATAGAGGGCAGTATTAGCCATTTACTTAAATAACTACAATGCAGTATCACCAAAGGAAATTGGTATTTATTTAAAAAAATATCGCCAGCAGGCACGTACAACCATCCATAAAATCTAAAAAAAAACAAATTTCCAAAAACACTAGCTGCTATCGTTCGTGAGTTATAACTTTTTTTTAAAGTTTAATCCCTCCTACTACCCTCTTCCCAACCCCCATCAAAAACTAATCAGCTCTGCGTCTGGTGACAAAAAAATTTTTGTGCCAAATTTTTTAAGAATCGGTTAAGCGGTTTTTGAGTAATCGTGTTACCTACAGACCCAAATAAAAAATTTTGGCGATCTCAATGGCCTCTATTCTATGTATGGATGGCTACAAAAGTGTTTATATATTTTTACAATTAATATCAAAACATTCTATTCTATCATTAGAGTAAAGGATATATTTTTCCTTTAATCAATGATTCTATTTTACCTGGCGACCCAGTGAAAAAACAGTAAAGGCGCCATAACTTAGAATAATTAAATATGGAGATAATGCTTTTTTACTTAGTACAGGGTTCCAAGGGGCGCTAATCAAGTCGCTTTGGTGATTTTTACGGAGATACAAAGAGAAACAATGAGTTTGAAATGAGATAAAACTTCGTACGATCATTTACGTAATCGTTGCGAAAGCAATGTTCTGGTTCTAAACTATACTATACCATGTAGTCGAAGATAAAAAAAATTAATCAATTTAATTCTAGGCCCCTGCCCACTATACCTTCGAATACGGAGTCCACGACCCTCACTCCAAGGACGTCAAGTCGCAACACGAGCACCGCGACGGCGATAAAGTGAAAGGCGAGTACACGGTCCAAGAACCCGACGGCACCAAACGGGTAGTAGAATACACCGCCGACAAGCACCACGGGTTCCAAGCTGTAGTGAAGAGAATCGGCCATGCCCAGCACCCTCATGTTTACGGGGACCACAAGGGACATGGGGAAGGCGGTACCAGTTACGTTGGGGTAACCCATTGGGGACATGGTTCTGGACGTTAAGAGATTAACATGGAGGCCCAGAGCAACTTTTTGTACCAAAGCTGTGTAATTTTAGATTTTTATAATAAATGTTGATTTACAATATTACGACTTTTCTTATCATACTGACTGAAACTGAAAAAAAAATAAAACAGAGTGGATCTCTGAACATTTTTAAATGTAATCTTTCAAAATATTTAAAAAATGACTAATACAATGTTATTTTGGCCTTCACAGTGAGATTTACTAAGATCTAAAATAGTAGCCCCACAGGTTTAAATATTTACACCTGTGGGAGGTACTAAATTTTAAAACCAATTTTCAAAAAACACTCACCCATACAGAAAATACACAAAGTTATTAATTATTTTTTTTTTGGTTATTGCAAAATACCACTGACAAACTGCTTTTTTTCTCAAAGTACAGCATATTTTAGAAGAAAATGCCCTAAAACTATTTTTTTTACAGGTTTCAAAATGGCAAATGGTGAATACGCCAAAAATTTTGTTGGTAATTTTTTAGACCACTCAGGGTTTAAATTTATAGCCCCCAGAATGGATTGTTTTGTGGCATTTGGTAATAAGTTTGATTATAATTTCCCTAAGTAACCGTTTTTATAAGGATTAATTTATCTTATTTAATATCACAAGTTGTTCATTATCCAATAAAACACCTCCTATTTTGCCCAGAAAAAACGTCATATTTTGAACCCCTTTTTAGCACATAAAATATATCTATGAGGGCACTACGAGGCAAAACAAACATAAGTGAAGGTTACTGATTATGCACGAAAAATATACCAAACAAAACCGCCCAAAACAACTATATTAATTTATTTACAAACTAAAAGTAAAACATTGGGGTTATCTAAAAGCTCAGTCAAAAAAACTTTCCTTACTCAAATCCCACTCATTTTAAAGCTGTAACTTTCATCAGTAGAGGTTGGTGCAAGCCAAGGTGCAAGCAGAGGTAAAAGATCCGAACTCGCTGTTTCTGATTCAACGCACCGCTAATATTTTTAAACCGACATTTCGACAGTGTCAGAAATGTAAAAAAACTTGCATTTAAGTTTTTTAATACATTTCATAAATAAAAACACCTTTTAAATAAATACAAAATTAATTTACTCCTTATTTTATTATTACTTATCTAAATCGTTGTTTAGCCCCAATGGTAATTTATTCTACAGAGTGTTTACTATTTAAACCCCGCGTGGGTTTAAATTTTTTAATTTTCTTTTCTTCTAAATTAACAATTTTCTCTTAAATCCAACAAAAGATTGTGTTAAGATCATTATTCAATAAACAACTTTATTAAAATTGTTCATATAAATCAAACTATGTCTAAAACTCCAAGAGGGTTGGTTTAAAATGCTTAAAACCAAAAATTTCACTTAAACTTAGGACCGTTCTAAAATAGACTAAACCTTTTTAGTAAATCCCACCGCAAGTGTTTATGTTAGTATGATATTATGTGTTCTTATTAGTGTTTTAATGTTTTAGTGATGGTATGTCTTATTATGGTAATTGTAAACATTAGTGCAGTTATTGTATTTTACAGCATATATAACTACTGTATACAGGAATTGTATTAGGTTTACCTACTGAAAATAAATAAATGTTGTTATTATTATTATTATAGAATCGCCCGTGCCCAGCACCCTTATCTTTATGGGGACCACAAGGGACATGAGAAAGACGATACCAGTTAGTGCGGATAACTTATGGGTAAATGGTTCTGGATGTTAAATTAACATAGGGCCCAGAGAATATCTGTACACCAAAGCTGTGTTATTTTAGATTTTTATAATAACTGTTGATTTATAATATAATGCAATTTTTTAATTAACCAAACGTTTAAAACAATGTAAATAAAAGAAAAACTAAAAAACATGGGGAAGGAGGTACCAATTATGTTGGGTTAACCCATTGGGGACATGGCTCTGTACGTTAAAGGATTAACATAGAGGCCCAGAGCAAATTTTTATACCAAAGCTGTGTAATTTTATTTTTTTATAATAAATGTTGATTTACAATAATACAACTTTGCTTATTATACTGACTGAAACAACAAAATTAAACAAAAAAGGCGAGTATAAAGTCCAAGAACCCGATGGTACCAAACGGGTAGTGACATATATCGATGACAAACATCATGGGTTCCAAACTGTAGTTAATAGAAACGCACGTCCAGGCACCCTCATGTTTATGAGGACCACAAGGGACATGAGAAAGACGATACCAGTTATGAGCGGGGAATGGTACTGGACGTTAAATTAACATAGAGGCTCAGAGAATATTTGTATACCAAAGCTGTGTTATTTTAGTTTTTTTATAATAAATGTTGTTTTATAATATAATGCAAACTTTTAAAAAAATGTATCACCCTTATATTTATGGGGACCACAAGGTACATGGGGAAGGTGGTACCAGTTATGTGTTTTACATTATATTGCAATTGTTCTTAAACAAATCTAAAAATTGGCTAAATAGGCGCAATAACCTGACGCGACGGCACTAAACAAGTGGGGGTGTACACCGCCAATAATACCAGTTATGTGGGTGTAACCTATTGGAGACATGGTTCTGGACGTTAAGACATTTACATGCAGACCCAGAGCAAATTTGTATGCCAAAGATATCGTACTCAATACGTATCGAAAATCAAGCATCTTGTTCTTTCCGAAGTTCTTTCATAAATCACGCTCTTTGTCAGCACAGAGAACATGCTCTATGAAAGAAAAAAAAGACAATCTTTTCAATACGTATTAAGTACGATCTGAAAACATAGTGAATGTCGTTTTACAATATCACGACTTTCTGAAACTGAAAAAAAAAATAAACACGAAAGGCGAGTATACCAGTCCAGGAACTCGGTACTAAACGGGCAGTGGCATACACTGCTGACAAGTACCACGGGTTCGAAGCTGTAGTTAATAGAATCGCCCGTGCCCAGCACCCTCTTGTTTATAGAGACCACAAAGGACATGGGAAAAACGGTACCAGTTATATGCGGTTACCTCATTAGGGAAATAGTTCTGGATGTTAAATTAACATGGGGCTAAGAGAATATTTGTTTACCAAAGCTATGTAATTTTTTTTTTAATAAATTTTGTTTCATAGTATAATGCCATTAATGTAAATAAAAGTTGTTGACAAGCACCACGGGATCACAAAGCACATGGGGAAGGTGGTATCTGTTATGTGGGGGGTAACCGATTGATGAAATGGTTTTGGAAGATAAAATGATTAAAATGGGAGCCCCAGAGCTAATTTGTATATACCAAAGCTGTGTAATTAAAATTGTGTATAGTAAATATTGCAATACAATATATTGTGATTTTTATAATCAACTTAATTTTAAAAAAATATTAGTTAAAGAAATAAAAAAAAAATCTATTGGCTAAATAAGTGCTAGAACCCGCCAAGACGGCACCAAATGGGTGCACCATGGGTTTTCAGCACCCTCACGTTTGTGGGAACTACAAGGCATACGGGAAAGGCGGTTCGAGTTATGTCGGGGTAACCCAATGGTTCTGGAAGTTAAAGTGATTAACATGACAGCTCAGAGCAAATATGTATGGAAAAGCTGCGTATTTTTTTCGATTAATTAAATTTAAAAAATGATTCCTCAACGCTTAACCACTTTACCAAAACTTTTAATTTGCCACACGTGTTTCGGTAACCAAGTTGGCATCTTCTCATCTCTTATAACGAGAAAAATAAATATGCTAACTTAGTTAGCAAAACATATCTAAAGACTGAAAAAAAAATAACTTAGTTAGCAAAACATAAGCTTTGGCAACGTTTTAAAATTATATCCTAGGTTCCAGTTGTTTAAATGAAATAAGACTTAAAAATTTAAAAAACTACAAATTAGATAAAAATTGGACAGTTAAAACCGTGTGGTGAAATACCCCACCAATAAGTACGGATTGGTTCTGAGAGGCTACCGGATTCATAATCAAAATATGTGTACCAAATCTTGAGGGCAAGTTTGTAAGTTAACCGATGAGCTCACCGATGAAAAACATCGAGTTTATAAATTCATCATCATCTTGGTGACATTATTCATGGGTTAGTAAATTAC
This sequence comes from Oxystoma pomonae, assembly GCA_963921995.1. Lineage (NCBI taxonomy): Eukaryota > Metazoa > Arthropoda > Insecta > Coleoptera > Brentidae > Oxystoma > Oxystoma pomonae. Next base: position 32,082,111 of record OY998172.1, read on the forward strand.
CCAATTAATTTCACCAATTCACAAATTGAAGGCATCGATGCTGACCGACTCTGTGGGCCGGTGAGCCTTCCAAATGAATGTCGCTAACGTCAAAACCTCTGTCTGTTTTTTATTTTATTAATATTTTTTAAAAATTTGATAGATGTTTTTCAATAAGAAATGCCGGCGTGATATACTACTTGGAAGACATTTTTCGATGACTAAGGGGAAAAATAAATCTTTATTTTTTGATCCTACTGCTAGGATATAGCTAAATTCTGACTGAATTCTACCGTTTTTTTTTTGATGGCTTATCGAACTCAACGACATGGAATTTCGGTAAACGTCATATGTCATTTGTCAAAAAACTGATAACATCAATAAAAAAAAATCTGTTGAATTTAAAAACTTTCCCTAATTCCAATACCAATTTCATTACTAATTCTATGGGAATGTCAGTGACATGAGTATTTATTTCATAGAATACTATTTAGTTTCCAGTAATTCAAACATTAGCAATAATTTTTCACTTCTTTGGTTTTAATATTATAAGTAATATTGTTATAAATTTAAACCACGAACAAATTAATAACAGTGGCGGTCCCAGGGGGCCACCCCTTTTGCTCCAGAAAAAAGTAGACAACATAGATGCTGGTGGTAACCCTGAAGTCTTTGGAGAAAAAAATGAGCAAAAGTTCCTTTAAAGACATTCTAGAATCCCTCCACAGTATTTTGGGACAGTTTGACCTTCAAATCGTCACAACAAGAATAAACAAACGCATGACGTACTTACCGCTAAAACCATTGGAAATACAGAAAATTATTATAAAGTTTCTATTTATAAACAAGTTTTAGACAAAATAATTTCGAACATAAAAAGGTATTTTTGACCTAAACATATTCATACCAAGTTTTATACAACGTAAAGCCAAAATCAAGCCAAAATGAACTAAAATCGTTTCTAAATACTATAAATTGTTTGATTAATCCAAAACACAAATTCTTGAACTTTTATTGGGAGAAGTCAGCATTTGGAAACAATATTAGTCAGAAGTAGGCAAAAGCTTAAATCAAAATATACCTGATAACGTTTTCGATGCAATGATCAAGTGTGGCGATATTTTTCCGCTAATATAAAAAAATCTTGGATGTTTGCCAGTAAGTGCTTGCTTGCTTCGTCAGAAAGGAAGCTTCTCATGCCTCAGAAGATTGAAAAAATAAGTACTTAAAAACATTATGACGGAAATTCGTTAGCGTTGCTGCATATCAACAGACATCAACAGTATTCATCTGATGACGATTGCAGATGCATAAGCATTCGAAACGTTGTGAAAAAAAAAATAAAGACAATGGAAGTTCAAAATTCTAACTTACTCTCAGACATATTGAAATTGACATTGTTATTGACCGGTTTGCTTAAAAAAACCGGAAACGAATTTTTTTTGAATAGGTATCTTAGGTTTGAGATATGCAATATAAAAGGAAATGTTTCAAGTTAAAAAGCTTTTTGGACCTAAAAAAAAAGTATTGAGCTATTCGGTTTTGTTTGTAGTTTATTTGTTATCTATATTTTTTATAACTGAAAAAATTATACGTAGTTACTCAAGCGTTGATTTCAGTTAATTAACAGGGGGGCTTTACATTTTTTATGAAAACATTTAGAAAATCAAAAGTAGGACATGAATTGCGGCGCTATAACACCTTTGATATTTACCGTATTAGTTTCATTTTGTGTTAAAAATGACATTTGTAGTGTCATTTTATTAAAAATTTTCGCCTGCTGCGCTTTGAATCATTGATATATTTACAATTTTAGTTTAATTTTAATTGAAAAAAATACATTTTTTGTTGCAATTTTCTTAAAAAAATTTTCCTGCTGCGCTACCATTGATATTTACGGTTTCAGTTTAATTCGACTCAAAAATTACATTTTTAATGCAATTTTCTAAAAAATTTTAAGCGCATTTAAACATTTTTTAAAATAAAAAATGTATGAAATAAACAACTTAAAATATGAGTACCCCCCCCTTAGATTTTACATCAAATCAGCGCTTGTAATTACTAAGTTTCGTTTGCATATATATGTTCTTTATAAAAGCTATGTTTCTATTCTAGTTTTTTTTTCGTATCAAAACCGCCCCCCCCCTTTTCACATGACTGGGACCGCTACTGTTAATAGGTTAACTAAAAAAGTAAAAAAAATATTAAAATACTTTAACGTTTGGGTGGCTGGAATCGTATGTTATAGTAATAGTTATTTACCTAGATTATATTAGAATGGTGTGATGTAGACACCTGTCCACCCCGAACTTCTCAGATCTATTGTGGTTTCCTTTTCTTCTTCCCTGCTTTGCTATAACTACAAAACAAGCTGTAGCCCCGTCCATGTTATAGCTTTCTGGCCGCGGACATTCTAGGTCCCCCAGTAAGGCCTCGGTTCTAACTAGGCCTTCACATTGACATAGGACATGTAATGAGGTTTCTTCCTCTTTCTTGCAGAAGCGGCATGTTGCATCTTCTACCAATCCCATTGCATACAAGTGCTTATTGAGTTTGCAGTGACCTGTTAGGAGCCCCACTAGCTTCCTCTCCTTGCTAAGAAGTTCTGCAGTCAGCTTTGGTGAACGTTCTTTAATAAACTGTTTGGCCGGTCTTTGTCCAGGCGTCTGCTCCCACAGACCTCGTCTCTTTGGTGAGCCGTCGTCGGCTTTTTCGTTTCCAGAGTGTCCCCGATGTCCTAGGACCCAGGCTAGTGTCACCTTTTTGGTACTTGCCAGCCTATTTAGAGCTGTTTTGCAGTCCCAAACCAGTTTGGACATCACTTGCACTGCTTCTAAAGCCTTAAGTGCAGCTTGACTATCTGAATATATAACTACCGAATGAGAGCTTTCCTCTTTTCTTTGTATTTCAGCTTGGAACACTGTGCAACCGTTTTTCAGGATTATACAGATTAAAGTCTCGTATTTTTGCCCGTATATGCCAGCTCCTTTACCCTCGTCGGTCTTGGAGCCGTCTGTGTACGAGATAGATTCCACTCCGTATAGGATTTTTTTATTCCCTCCTATACGGCTCTATCTGGAATTTTGACTTTGTATTTCTTTTCGTAATTGTATTTGCAGACCATTACGTCGCTCGGCAATCCCAGTATAGGATTTTTTTTAAGCTTGTTTTAAAGTCTTTTATGCTCAGTTTCATGTGAACTGATAATGGATGCTTGACCCTGCGTTAGCGTGTAGGCTACCTCTCGTGCTTCTGCCTGAATGAAGACATACAGAAGTGGCAAATTAGTAGAACTTCCATAGCTGCCGTTGATGTGGTCCTCATAGCACCCGTGATGCTTAGGCAGGCTTGTCTTTGTTATGCTATTCAGCAGTGCTATGGCCCTGTCCTGTTTGGTTCTCGTACACCAAGCCACCGAACCATAGGTTAGCCACCTTTGTATACAACCATAAAGTCATGTTGGGATTTAGCCACCAGTTTTTCCCACACAATTTTCTGCATCTGTCCAATGCAATTGATGCTTTTTGGGCTGCTTTGACTATGTGAGGTTTCCATGTTAGCTTTTGGTCAATGATGACCCCCTAGATATTTGACCTCCTTGGTGCATGGAATTTCCGTCCCATTTAGTACTGGTGGTTTTAGACCTTGTAGTACTCTTTTCTTTATAAATGTGACAGATGTTCCTTTTTGCCCTATGAACTTGCTTTAAAAAGTTGGCCTTCATGACTGCCCTACGAGCTTGAACATAATCTTGGCCTTTTCCCACCAGCTTTTGAATTTTGACTTTACTAACGCCTGATAAATTTGGCCCGTCTGACATATTGTCTATGTCCTCGAGGGACTTTGCTCCAAAAGGCACCCTGGGAGCTGGCTTGTCACCTTGTCCACTTGGTGCTCTTTCGGAGGTTGGGGTTTTGAGGAACTTTGTGCCCTTTGGCTTTAGGTTTACCTCTACTTTCGGAGGACCCTGACGATATCGTCTTTGGGTTTCCTTTATCTTTCTTCGGAGAAGAAGGAAGGTTCGTCTTCATGTGTTTATCCATATGGGACCCACGAGTAGCGAGAAAAAAAAGGTCCACTCGATCAGAGCCCGTCATAATCGAGTAAGGCTATTTGCGTATATACTGCACGAAATACATATATACCCATTACGGGGGGGCTCGCCTGTTACCCCTACGGGAAAGTTCGTGACGGCCATGTTTTACCTCCTGCAGCCATGCAGCTCTCGGCACTTTACCTTACCCTTAGCTTAGGAATTATTTACACAAGTGCGGGAAGTGATACTTTACCGCACGTGACGGCAAGCCGACAAAGGCGGTAAAGACACTTTGCACATGCGTTAGGTACAAGATTTGACCTATAGGTCGCGATTCTTCAAAAACCGTCAGAAAATCTCGCCCTTACAAAAAGTCTGACAATTTTTAAACACAAGTTTACACTAACTCCTTTTTTGTCAGGACTTATTTGCTAATAATCCTTAAAATTTAGTTTCCTAATTCTGCTTCAGTAAATAAAAAATATATGAATTTTAACTTTTGTAGGCAGTTTTTGTGAAAAACCCTTTTTCTTATTTAAAAATATATTTTATTAGTCTTATTTTTGTGTGTAAACAAACCTTCAACACTTTTAACATACAAAACCATAGATAGCCATGGAATATTTCGCTGTCACTGTTCAGAAACATCACAAAAATTCTATCTTTCCTTTTACATGGTGAGAATTTTTTATATTTTTTCACGTTTATTGGTACGCGTAGTAACAATTTAGCTTAGCTCCGCCATAGTCCTGCAGAATATCTTTAAAATATTAAATTTAGAAAATGTTATTCAAAAAATTACGGCAGTTTCTCTTACAACGTTAGGATAAATATGAAGGACGCTGTTTTTTTATTTTAAATAACGCGATAAGTAAAAATCGCCACTTACCAGAATTCTGACGGGTGAGATTTTCTGTCGTTTCTGAAGAATCACGACCTTTAGAATTAAAAATTCTCAAAAAAGAAATTAAAATACAGATATTTATATTTTTTTAGCGATTTTTAAGGCTTATGGGTAAAATATTGTACCCCAAACCTGCGTAAAGTGTCTTTACCGCCCTTGTCGGCTTGACCGAACTCGCTTTGCTTCGTTGGGTCAACTGCCGTCGCGTGCGGAAAAGTATCGCTTTCCGTACTTGTTAGGTAACTAACTATTAAAGCTAAGTGTGCAAACCGAATTTCTCAAAATTACTTTATTTTTCTGCGACGACGTATCTTTGCTTTAGCTTCCTTAAAACTTTTGTGTATTTTGAACTATCTCCATTTATTTTACAAGCTTTTAGCAAGAGATGATGCCGACCTTAAATTTTTTAAAAACATATTAATTAAAATCAGAAAAAAAATAAAAGAATTTTGTACATGTTGTTGTAAATCCGCTAGTTATAATAGCACTTTATTTCAGTAATCAGCACAGTTTTGTAAACAATATTACTACGTTTATACCGGGGATTAACTGCCCGGATTAAGAATTTTGCCTTAGTTTACGGTATAAACGCTTGCGATTTAAGATAATCCAATCCAACAATTTTTTAGGATTGATTGATAAACGATTAAATCCGATTTAAAGGCTTTCTGGTGCTAGTAGTGACAGCTAGCCTCGCCCAGCTGACATTTTCTCAACGTTATAAGCTGTTTTTTTTAAATTTTTGTTTTAAATAAAAATGAAATTAAATCCAAATCGTAAATCCATGGCATAAACACTTGTCTGATTAATCTTAATCCGGGCAGTTAATCCTCGATATAAACGTAGTATATATCACTGGCATTTTTGGTGAGTGATTAATAACATCTAAATCTAAAATCTATTGGTGAATAATTTGGACACCTACGGGCCTATTTTTTTATAAGGATATTAAATCATGTACTCCAGTTGCCGCTAGTTATTTATTATTATTTATCTTTTAAGAAGGTCGCGACAGCATAACTATCAAGGTTACGCTTAAAGAGATCATTATCTTCGTTGTGAATGGTCAATTAGTCACAATATTATGCAGTGTATTATATCATTTACATTCATTTTTTAAGCTTCACTACTTTGTTATGTCTGTTCTCGTTATTTTCTTTCTAAGAGAAAAAAAAGACTACATCGACTTATTAGGTAATGCTTGAAGTAATAGGAGAGAAGAGATACTGAATTGAAATATTGTAGGTTTAAGGATTAAAAGGTTATATTTTATTATATGTCACGATGTTAAAACATGACTAATATTTTCCTTTTTTGTATGATCTGGAAGAAGGGTTTTTCGGCATGAGCTATAAGAGTTAGTGGCGTACTCAATTTTTACATTTTTATTAAAATGACGGCAGGCCATTTAGCGGGATTTTAAGAGGCAGCAATAAGAACGATGAGGGAGAATTTTATGCTTTGTGGGAAGGAGAAGGCATCCCCAAAATATTTTTTTTTAACAAATATGTCACTTATACTTTTTTAAAAATTTTTGTTTTACTTGTTATATTAACAAGTTTTGTGAATTTATCATTGCATATTTTTAATTCTGTATTCACTTGGGAATATCAGTGCGCTAGTCGTATTCTGTTGAAGCTGCCCAGGAAACGGTGTTGCTCAGGGCAAATTTTTGACATCACCGAGTGACGAACTAATTTCCTCAAAACAATTTGCTATAGGGTATTGGTATTGATTTATAGGTTTTCGAGTACCAGATTCTTAAATCTTTATCAGGAATTATAAAAAGTGACGTTTAAGGCATTTCTGACAGTTTTTTAACTCCAAAGTTAAATTGCCTGATTTTTTCTATATCTATGTTTATATTACACAAAGAAATTCTGGTATTGCTCGGATATTAGGTACTACTTAACTGTAGTGTATACAATTAACGTATCAGAAGATGGTGCTGTTGCAAGGACTCGATACTAAAAGTGTAGTAGAGATCGATAATTTTTATTCATCTCGAGATGATATCATCACAGACCCTAGAAAAATAGAGCTTAGAGGGGTCCTTTAAATGAAGCAAGATTCTTGGAGTACAAAACGCAGAAACTCTCACCCCACTTGGTGAAGCATAACTACAAAATCCTCTCAGACCACGCGTCTTGCTGAAGTTTTTTTAAGGTCTGGAGGGGGAACCCTTCATGGGCACCTGGTAGAGTTCTATGGTCTCTTACTCACTCTTACTCATTTAACCTAAACCTTCAGCGACATGTCCGCCTGAAAGACTTATTGTGTCATTCCTCCCTTTCGACTTGATAAAGTTACTAATTGTCGAGGGGTATCTATGAGTAAGTACGAGCACGGTGTAATATATTAAGATGGACTGCGGTACGAGTTAGAGTAGGATAAAAACATGTTGAATTAAAAGAACTGCAGGAATTCATTTCAAGAACGGTATTTTAAAATTTCTTGTGGAAAATAATTCTTTACAAACGAAAAATACAGATTAGAACAAAAATATCCAAAATTTATAACAAGGCACAACATTTTTTTGATCATTCCTGATCACCTCTATCACACACATAACACATATAAGTTTTTACCCCTTTTAATATGGCTACGAGCATTGTTGATTTGATTGTTAGAGTCATCTTTAAGTCCCAGCAAAAAATGGGAGCCACTTATGTAAGTAAGCAACTCCTAATGCTAGAAATAAGGTCATTAAAACATATGACTAATTCATTAATTCTGCATGGTAAAATCTATTTTAAGGTAACAATACCATTCAAATTTTTTTCCACAAATTAAGCAAACTAACTTAATGATAGATGACTTCACTTGTATAATAGAGTGTTTTGGATCAGCTCCACACAAGTGGAGAGGGTATTGGGACAGCATACAAAAATATCAGTGGTTATCGTTATTTTATTAATCGTCGAGGATAAATTTTTTTCGGTTTATTTTGCTAACTTTTTTCTTGCAAAATTCGCCAAAAACAAAAACACTTTCATATGGATTGACATTATTAACAACAAGACGTCCAAAATTACGTTATTATTGTGGTCAACTTTATTTTGTTCATATTTACTTCCGTCAATTCACATCAAAGTGTTTGTATTTTTGGAAAAAAAAACAAATTTATGTTTAGAATTGTTACTTTTTGATCAAGGCAAATGCAGAATGTATTGTATAGTAGAATCAACCGAATTAACTCTCTTGACGGCTAGTCAAATAACGATAACCAAAAAGGTTGTTATTTTTGTATGCTGGCCAAAAACTCCCTAATATCTGCGAGCAGAAATGAACAATGTAAGGCTTATAACTTGGCGAACTTGATCTGTACCAAATGAGGTACTGAAGCGCGAACGATCTGATCAAACCGTTTAATTTTTAGCTTTTTTGTGGTTTGCCTTAAACCTTGAACTTGACTGGCATAGTTCAAAAAAAATAATCTATTACTGTATTAAAAAAAAAATACGAAAAAAAAACTGATGGGTTTATCTTCACTTATTCGTATTACCCAAGGTTATGCATCGGGGATATAGAACTCCATTATCATATAATATTCTTCTCGAGGGATTCGTAGATGAACTCGAAATTATACCTTAAAACTTAGAAAACGAAACGCATGGCCAGATATGCCAAAAACAAAAATCAACTGAGTAATAAATAAATAACAAAGCAAAGGCGAATGGAGGTCGTAAAATTTACAAGGAAAACTCATGAAACCGGTATGTCGAAGGGTTTTCTTGTAAATTTTAGGAGCTCTAGCTTTTGCTTTGTTGTTCATATAACTCAGTTGATTTTTTTTAAACAAATATAGTGACAATATAGTATACGTTCCCACAAAGGCTTTATCGAATTAAGAAAAATTAATAACTTTCAAACCTAAAAGCATTTAGATGATCAATCTTTAAAACAAATGGAAAAAACTCCAAACGTCTATTCCATTCCACTTGACTGGTTTCTCAAAAATAGGTAAAATTGTTTTTTACGCATTGAACCTGTTAAATTTGCACTGTGACAAAATACCCTTTTGGGAAATATAGCTTATACAATTATCTGAGGCCTCCATCTCCGTAGATATCGGATTCTTACCGCCTAAAACCACCCTAAAAATGACTTTTCCGTACTGTTTTTCGTGCGGTAAGTGCACTTTCCGCACTAGTGCGGAAAAGTTAACTGTATGGTACTTTTCCGCACTCGACCAAAAATAAAAAATAAATATATTGCTCTATTTTTAAAAATTTTCTTTTTTGTTTTAGGTAAACATTTTAGTCACGATAAATAAAGTCTGACATTTGGTTAAATGAATACTTAAGTCAAGCGAGTAGAAAAAATATTGTACCTAACTCGCGCGTAAAGTGACTTTTCCGCACTTAATTGCTGGTCGAACTCCGCTAACGCGTCGTTTGGCCATCTGCAATCACGTGCGGAAAAGTGGCACCTTCCGCACTAGTTAGGTAAACTACTATTCCCAGTCATGCGCCACTTCTAAGTCTTGCACTGAACCCTCTTGGGCTTATTGTAAATCTCCCCTCCACCAAAGTGAGGCAGAAATTGGTTCTAGTTCCACGTTTCGGTTCCAAATTATACATGTGAAGAAGACGAAAACTTCTACTTGATATAGACCAGAAGTTTTATTTTGGAATAGGCTTTGGCAATGTCGATGAGCGATGAATAGCTGGTAACAAAAAATAATAAAAAGGGTATGTGACCCGAAAAGGAGCCGTTTGGTAGTGAACGTGTTCACGGAACATCAACATTTTTATCCTTTTTTAATAAATTAGGTCTGCTCAATTTAAAAATCACCGACAAAAAACTAAACTTATCCTAATCACTCACATAACCTAGTAAATTGATTACAGAAATCTATAAAAAGGCTAATAACGCAAAAATAATTGACTTAAATTTTGAAATTCGCTTTTTTGCTCACAATACAAGCTCTATTGAACCATACAGGTTCTTATACTGACACCGCTGTACAAGGTGAAAAGTTGTCGAAACTTAAACAATCTTATGCATTTTACATAATTCTCAATCGACTTTTTTTAATTTGACTTGGTGCAAAAATCGACTGTTACCAACACTTATCATTTGATATAAAAGTGGTAGTTTGGTTAGTTTGATTATAGTTTGTCGTTGACAGCTTGACGAGAAAGATCACATCTTTGCAGAAAAGTCAAAATGAACGCTTTATCAGTAAGTTTATTTTATTTTTTCAAGGGAAAAGGTTGCCAAACTCAAAAATTGTTTATTGTTATTTTTAATTTAATTTATAATTAAGCAGGTAATTCTAAAAATTCTAAAACTAATTTTAAAGGAGTTCTTGCACATTTTTTAGTTACCGCATATTTGGAAACTATAGTAATAGTTATTTACCTAACAAGTGCGGAAACTGATACTTTACCGCAAGCCGTCAAGGACGGTAAAGACACTTTACGCATGTGTTAGGTACAAAATTTTACCTACTAGTCTATTATACCCCTTGAAAAAACATAATATTTTGAAAAATTCTAAGAAATTTTTTTTTTGGAGATTATTAATTTTAAAAAGAGTATACATTGTAAAAGTAAGAAACCTAGAATTTATTCCTTTCAATTTTTCTTTTTTTTTAGTGCGGTAAAGTAAATGGACATTTTTTTGATTTTTTTGGAAAATGAAATAGATACCTGCTATGTTTTTGTTACATTTTATTTTTTCGTGTTTCAAAAATTAAAAATTTATAAAAAATTAACAATAAACTTACTCGCTAAACGTAAAATTAAAGGTGCGGTTATTTTTTTTGAGTGCGGTAAAGTACATCTTCCCGCGCTCAAATGAGTGCGGTAAAGTGCACTTTATCGCACGCGAGTAGGCAATAAATATTCGACCCCTATCTTTTCTTTTTTTTTTAAAGTAACTATAAGTGGAGAAAAACGCGTTTAAATTTGAACCTCTTGAAAAACTGCGCGCCGATCTTGCAAAAATTATTTTTGGCTGTCGTAATTACTCTGAAGTTTCCAACGTTAAGTACCACGTAAGACGTTACATGGACTTACGGAAGTTTTTTCAAGGGTCCCAAGTTTGAAGCGAAATTACAGGATCAAAAAGCAAAAAAAAAATGTTGTGAGAAAACTTTTCGATCGTTTAAGGGACCCAGAAATATAATAAAAGAACAAAATCGGCATTTTCTTTTAACGCACGAACCTCATTGCTACAGATAAGTTCTATTTTAATTTACAATTAAGATAGCACATTTAGAACCAAAGATTTTTAAATCTTCGTTTTTGTTGATGTGAATTTTCCCTACATTTACTTTTTTATTAGTAATAATTATTGTTTCAACTGGACATATCTGTTCTTTACTTTAGGCCATTTTGGTAGTCTCCATAGCCATTGGCGCCTGTATGGCAAATCACTACCCTCACACCTTCTTTGGAGGTGCCGAAGGTGGACACGGAGATGGTGCCTATGGAGGTAGTGCATATGGAGGCGGTTACGGTGGAGGTGATGGAGGCCATCACGGAGGACACGGTCATGAGGACTTTCACGTAAGCTCTATATTTTCTTATACACATTGGTGTGGGATAAAGAGAAAACAAGCTTTTTAGCTAGGTTTTTTATTATGACAAAAAAAATCAAATCCCAAACTAAATACATACTTTTCAATACATTAACTGAGCATTAATTTTATAATTTTTTCAGACCCCAGCCCACTATACCTTTGAGTACGGCGTCCACGACCCCCACAGTCACGACATCAAAGAACAAAAGGAACACCGCGATCACGACCATGTCAAAGGAGGGTAAGTTTTAAACGCTCGCTCCTCCTAAGCGAGCTCTACGACATTGAAAGTTTTAGACAATGATGTATTTAAAATTAACTCTGTGTTTCGGACTTTCATTGTCTATATTTTATTTATACACGACGTTTCGATCAGTACAATCTCTGATCGTCTTCAGGTGCATACTTCAATCTATTCTTAAATCTATTCTTCTATATTCTATTGCATTTACCAAGTTCCATGTGAGTGTGGTGAATCATACATAGGTGAAACAGACCACTATCTGTTAGGCTTAAGGAACATCAGCCGAATACCCAAAGAGGCGAAACAACGAAATCAGGAATCGCCGAACATGCATGATCAAAACAACACAGAATGAAGTGGACAGAAGCAAAGGTTTTGCACAAGGAGTTACACCGGAAGAAACGAAAATTCCTTGAAGCTGCCTTTATTGGGCAGAATCAGGGTATTTTCAGTAAACCAAGGGTTGAAATTCCAAATATTTGGAAGCCCCTCCTTGGGCGGAGCCAACTTCTTAAACTTGACGGTTGAGTGATTTCCCATAGTATATAAGTACGTAGCCTTAGGAATAGATTGTAGTTTGCACCTGAAGACGATCAGAGAGTGTAATGATCGAAACGTCGTGTATAAATAAAATATAGACAATGGAAGTCCGAAACACAGAGTTAATTTCAGAATATTTCTTGTTTGTATGTCAATCATTTTTTTTTCTAATAACGCTTTATAGTGTCGTTTGTTTTATGATTTTCTGTCCGTCTGCTAATATTGAAATTTATTTCAGCGAAGACGCTCTAAAAAATTCGGCTAGTACTATTTATTACAGTAAAACCTCTCTATAGTGGACACCAAATTTTTTATGAAAATTGTCCACTATAAGGAGACCAGGTAGCCACTATAAAGAGATGTTGTCAAAAAATATAGATGAGAGCTACTAGATATAAAGAAATGTTTGTCCATAAATTTACTTAATATAGATTTTTATTGTTTATGTTCGAAATCTGAGGTTTACCCGCACTAAACTTCTCGGATAGGTTTCTCACTCTAGTCCCGAATAGTTCACTTTCCTCGACAATCTTAACGTATCTTAGGGCTCAATAGCGGGTTACCAGAGAGCTAAATTAACTCGGGCTATAAATCCCAGTATTTGGCTGTTAAGCCAATATTTTTTTAGGTTAACCCAAAGGCAAGGTAAGTTATCTTCACTTTGAAGCCATGGTTATCCTGGAGTTAATTTTAATCCGCTTTTTAAAGATTTTCATAGGGTTATGTTGCTCGAGTTAACTCGCTATTGACAAACGGGCCCTTAAGGCCTTAGCTACGACCTAGGGAAATATTTTTTAGGAACACTGCACGCATGTGACTACGTATTTCTCTCTCAAATTTATTGAAATAGAAACGCTTAGAAAGTAAGATTAATCGATCATTGATTTCCTTGGCCGGAGTGGCCAGGCTTTTAGATTTTCGCTCAGGCAGTGAAATATAACAAGAAATAATGTAATCCAGAGGATATTATTAATAATTCTCGAATTTTTTTAAATTGGGTTTGAAACCTGGGAGAAAGATGTTATCACAAGATCTTTTTTTAATGAAAAAAATTATTGAAAATTTTGACCTTGCAAACCGTGCAAAATTTCAGCTAATTCTGATGTTTAGTGTTCTTTGGGTACCCTGGCAAAGTTATGAAAAAAGACGTTGACAGTTATAGTTTTTCTTTTAATATTTGGGGAGAAATTATGGCCTTAAAGACAACCTTTTTGTCTTTTGCGACATTTTTGATAAACTGATTTAAAGCAAATCAAGATTTAAATTAAAACCAAATTGGTAAAGCCAAAACCATTTTGTTCTTTAATATAATAGTTTTTGGTACTTTGGAGAACCTGCAATGATCATAATTATATAATTTTACCGATCCGCTATAAAGTTAATATCAATTTTGTCTAATTTCTCAAATTCCTTTGAGCTTAAACTGGAAAACACAAAAGATCTTTTTCAGAAAAATTTGGAATGGAATGCTCGTTTTATTGACAGGTAGAAAACTTACTTTTTGAGTTTTTGTAAAATCTTTGTAAAACGCATTATTTTTAGCTCCATTGACAATAGAAATTTTAAGGTGTCCACTATAGAGAGGAGTTCATTAAGAAAAATTTTACTGTATTTATTAAAAAAATATTTTCTCCACTAATAGATACACCCTCAAGGAGTCAGATGGAACGCAAAGAGTAGTGGACTACACCTCCGACCCCCACCATGGGTTCCAAGCCGTAGTCAAACGTGTGGGACATGCCCAGCATCCAGCTGTTTACGGTAAACACCACGGACATGGTCTCGGTGGTACCAGCTACGTTGGAGTAACCCATTGGGGACATGGTTCCGGTCGTTAAGTTGATGGTTTAACGCTCTAGAAATATTGTTAAAGAATCTGCCAAAGCTGTGTTATTTGTAAGATTATTGTTATCTTTGTTTTTGTACTGATTTTTAAATATAACTTATATTTTTGCACAATTTTGGACTTTCTTTTCTAAGGTTTACCATTACTGTGGATATATCCGGACTTAAACATGTTTTGAATAACATAAATCTTTGTTAACTGTTTTGTTACCATGGCAAGAGCTTTAAGAAACAATATTTTTATAGCTCTAAAAAATCTTAATTTTAAATCGAGAAAATTTTAACTTATTAATTGAAAAGGAAAGTTTAATGTTTAAATATTTAAAAGTCGATGTATTGTATTTAAAATTTTCCTAGTAATTCAGTCATAACTTTTTATTATAAATGGTTAAGGGTTCCCTGAAAGTCAGCCCAAATTATAAAGGGGTAAAAAGATTAGGCTAGATCTGTGGATATATTCGGACTTAAAGACAGTCAATTGTGTTGAATAGCACAAATCTTTGATAACTGTTTTGTTAATATGGCAAGAGCTTTAAAATATAATATATGTATAGCTATAAAAATGTTAAATCGAGAAAATTTAAACTTTTTCATTTAAAAAGAAAGTTTAACCGTTATAACTTTTTATTATAAATGGTTAATTCCCTGAAAGTCAGCCTAAATTATAAAGGGGTAAAAACATTCGGCTAGATTTTTAAAACACTGTATTTGTGTATTTAAAAAATATAATCAAACTGAAGAAGTAGCTCATTTTTTATAGTGAGCTTTTCAAATTGAAAAAGAAAAACATAGAAGTTATTGAAATAAACAATTAGTAGAACTATGGGTTTTCCTTTCTCAAATATAAAACTATTATTTTTTGTACAAAAATGTTGATAACAAAGTTATGATTGTTTTCCACAAACCAAAACTACACTTTTTTGCACTCGACGCGCGTTTCGCTAACAACGTAAGCATCATCAGGAGACGATAAACAATAAACTAAATTAACCTACACTCTATCTTTTAGTGGGCGGTGATAAGACTAATAATTTGTGATTGGTCACGCTTTATAATCCTATATCCCCTCAACTAAAGAATAAAGTGTACTAAACGGAATGGGGCCTCTATCTTTATTCAAACTATTTCTGGATTTAATAATTTCCATACTTTCGTATGCATTCAAAAGTCTTTTGTTTGGTACTCTTTTTAGAAGTTTTAGTTGCTTTAGCATGCTCGGCCACACTTGACTTTTCTGTTCTTTCCTATTTTAAGTGTGCTAAGTGTTCTTTGAATCGTGTTTGAACAGAGCGTCTCGTTTGGCCAACATATTTTTTGTCACAATCCATGCAACTAATTTCGTAAATTCCACTTTTTTCTAGAATTGTAGTTTTATCCTTAAGATTTCCTAGTAAACTTCTTATTGTGTTTCCGGATTGATATACTAATTTAAGACCGGTGTTATTAAATACTTTTTGTAGTCCTTTCGTATAATTAGAATTATAAGGAATTGATACAAATTTAGAGTCGGAGGTATCTTTTTGTCTGAAAAAAGTGGAATTCCGAAAGGTCTTTTGAAAAGAATGTCTATTTATCAGCTTATTTATCAAGCCTTCGTCGTAACCCTTTTTGTCCGCTATATTCCTAATCCTATTCTTTTCTGCTTTGTTTAAGGGAAAATTTACTAATCTATATGTTAAAAAGTGCAAACTTGCAAGCTTATGTTGAAAGCAATGAAAAGAGTCATTTGGAATATACCTGTTGAGAGCCGTTCCTTTTCTGCATAGGTCAAATTCTAATTTATTCTAATTTGCTTTCATTCAATAAAAAGCTACAAAAGTTAAAAGGTTCTGAACCAAAACCAAAAAAGTCGAAGGAAATCGCAAACATTGTAGAAAACCTATCCTCTGAAACTTTTAATAACAAAGAAATATCACTTTTAAACAAAGGTCTTAATTTTGTTCTGCTTCCACAAAAAGAGAATTTAAGTGATATTATTGCAAATATTGAAAGTTCAATCTCTAATCTTTTAGAAGACACAAAGGGCTATGTTCGAGATGTTTGTTGATATCAAATTTCTCAAAACATCAATCAGAACAACAAAAATAGTACATTAAATCACAATAAAACAATTAAAGGTTTGAAAGAGAAAGATGTTTTCTATCTAAAGGCTGATAAGAGTAATAAGGTTGTTATATTAGAAGAAACAGATTATTTCGAAAGGGTAGATAAAGTGATAAAAAATGGACCCTACAAACAAGTCCCAAAGAACCCCTTACCAAAAATGATTAACGAAGTCAAAAACACAATTAAAAAATGTAACAATATTATTACTGACAATATTAAATATAAGCTACAAGTAAGCAATCCTACTATGCCGAAACTGTATTGTCTTCCGAAAATCCAAAAGCCTGGAAAATCGGATAGACCTATAGTTTCTGGTGTGGGATCACCTACTTACAATATTTCAAAATGGCTAGCAGACGAGTTTGAAAATTTACCTATAAAGGAAAAAGGTTTTTCTGTTCAAAAATCCCTTGAATTTATCAACAAAGTTAAAGATATTTCACTTCAAGAAGGTGAAATTTTAATCTCGTTTGATGTTAGTTCGTTGTTCCCTAGTGTGCCGATCCCCAATACCTAAGAAAAAACAATCGAGAAGACAAACAGACTTTAGAATACCTATCTTTAACAAAACCCTGCATTAATCAAAATTACTTTCAATATATAAATAACTACTACCAACAATTAGAAGGAACCACAAAGGGTAATAGTTTATCACCTTTTATTGCAAACCTCTTTATGAGCAAATTTTCTTTCGGAATTCAATTTTTTTCAGACAAAAAGATACCTCCGACTCTAAATTTGTATCAATTCCTTATAATTCTATTTATACGAAAGGATTACAAAAAGTATTTAATAACACCGGTCTTAAATTAGTATATCAATCCGGAAACACAATAAGAAGTTTACTAGGAAATCCCAAGGATAAAACTACAATTCTAGAAAAAAGTGGAATTTACGAAATTATTTGCATGAATTGTGACAAAAAATATGTTGGCCAAACGAGACGCTCTATTCAAATACGATTCAAAAAACACTTAGCACACTTAAAATACGGAAGAACAGAAAAGTCAAGTGTGGCCGAGCATGCTTTAGATAACTTAAAACTTCTAAAAAGTGTACCAAACAAAAGACTTTTGAATGCATATGAAACTATGTAAATCATTAAATCCAGAAATAGTTTAAATAAAGATAGAGGCCCAATTCCGTTTAGTACACTTTATTCTTTAGTTGAGGGGAGATAGGATTATAAAGCGTGACCAATCACAAATTATTAGTCTTATCTCCGCCCACTAAAAGATAGTATGTAAGATAGAGTGTAGGTTAATTTAGTTTATTGTTTATCGTCTCTTGATGATGCTAACGTTGTTAGCGAAACGCGCGTCGAGTGCCAAAAGTGTAGTTTTGGTTTGTGGAAAACAATCATAACTTTGTTATAGTGCAACCAAATGTTCCAAATTCCCAACATAGCAATAATGTAAAAGGAAATTTTAATGGGCCAAAAACCCTGGCACACTTTTTCATTTGCTATAACTTTTGATCGAATAGCTTGATTTCAAAATGTTGACATGAGCATTTTCCGATCCGACTCAAAATTTGACAATTAGCAAAAATCCAAGATGGCGGACCGTTTTGAATAACGGGTAAATTTCACCCCCCCCCCCCTGCAAAAAATGTATGTACAAAACTTGAGAAAATTCAACTCACTGCAACAAAAGGTCTATTCCTTCTCTTAATACAGATGTATTATTTATTTAAATCGGTTAAGAAATAAAAAAATTATGGCCTTTTGAATATTGACTGGTTTTACTTTACAATTGTAGTTAATATAACATTTCGTATTTTTTGTGTTTGCTGTAACTTCAGATAGATGTAATTTAAAATTTAACATGAATCTATGAAAAAAAACCTCGAAAAAAAAACCGAAAAAGAAAACCCAGCAAAAAAACCCTGTAAAAAATCTCCGGAGATCAAATTATTATAACTAACCCAAACCTAACCCAACTCAAGCTAGACCCACCCAACATAACCCAAAATAATATTTTGATATTTTAACTTATTTTCAACAGATAGAAATCAATTTCTCCAGGAGGGTTTTATTTCTCGAAATTTTTCTCCGGGGTTTTTTTTCCTAGATTCGAAAATAACCCATTCAAAACGGAAGAAACCCCAGAAAAAAAAAACGGAAAAAAACCCCGGTAAAAAAATTCGGAAAAATAAACGGGAAAAAAAATAAGTTAAAATAAAAAAATATTGTTTTGGGTTAGGTTGGGTGGGTCTAGCTTGAAATGGGTTAGGTTTGGGTTAGTTACAATAATTTTATCTCGGGATTATTTTTTTCAGAGTTCTTTTTCCGGGGTTTTTTTGTATGGGTTTTCTTTTCCGGGGGTTTTTTCCGAGGTTTTTTTTCCTAGATTCATTTGAAAATGTCCCCCACACGGATTTTTGAGATATGTTAAATTTTAAACACAACTATCTAAAGTTGCAACAAACGCAAAAAATGCGAAATGGTATATCAACTACAACCTTAAAGTAACACCAGTCAATATTCCAAAGTCCATAATTTTTTTATTTCTTAACGGATTTAAATAAATAAGAGACTATAGTTAAGAGAAGGGACCTTTTGTGGCAATTAGTTGAATTTTCTCCAGTGTCGCACACAATTTTTTTCAGGGAGGGGTGAAAATGTACCGTTATTCAAAACGGTCTGCCCTCTTGAATTTTTGTGAAATGTCAAATTTTGAGCCGGATCGGAAAAGTCTCATGTCTTGTCTTTCCAAAAAATTACAAAATTTTGAAATCATGCTATTCGATCAAAAGTTATGGAAAATTTAAAAGTTTGCAAGGTTTTTTGGCCCACCCTATACTTTCTTCTGTAAGCCTCCCCAAATTTAGAGGAACAAACTAGACACAAAAAAATATATTCCAAAATTTTTGTGCGAAGGATGTTTATGCCTGCCCCGGTCCAAAAGCCAACCAAAGCAAGTCATACAAATTAAATATAAAGTTAGGACAATTTGCTTAGTGACATACATATTTTAATTTAAAAACGTACTTATAATCCAAGCCACACAGAACCAAAACTACTGTTATTTTCAAAAAGGAACCCGTTACATAATGCGTTGGATCCTATAGATCTCCATTGTTCAATCACACGGAAAGGGTAGGAAATTCAATCAAATTTTACGGCAATCACAGCAAGGGATGAAACGTAAAAACTGTTATTAAGTCTTGATTCATCATCGGTTTTTTTTTGTTATTATTGTAACTGATGTAAATGTTTGAAAATGAGATATGAGGAAATGACTCTGAATTTTTAATATGACTGTTTGGGGTTGGTGTGAACGGTTTTGACATCCTAATTTAGATTGTATAGGTGTTAAAAAGGTTGTCTTTATTTTAATGTCTGCTCTATAATTTTTACCAAAAGTTGTCGGAACGTTTCGAGTTTAACACACAAATATTTGTCGAGTAGGGTTACGAGGAAAAGAATGAAGCCAGATAAATCCACCTACCTTTTTAGAAATCTGCCGTCTATCCAAAATATCTGTAGTTAAATCATTGGACATATGGCGACACTGAAATAAACAAAAATTGTGTTTGAATCGTTTATATGGGCCCGATCCTCTGCTAGGGGCTCGGTTTCATTAGTTTGCTTTGTACTCATTTTTAATTGTGTAATATCTTATTTTTTGCACTACTGCCATAAGCGGTACACTTTTTACCTTTTATTTTAAGGTCCTAAAAAGCAGGAAAGAAAAAAAAATTCTTAAAAAATTTTTAATTATCTTACGTTGATAATTAAATATTTTTTAAGAAATTTTTTTTCCTCCCTGCTTTTTAAGACCTTGATGATGTTTTGTTCCTAAACGGTTAAGTTTAAATTGGAGCAAAGTTGAACAATTTGACGCTTTATTCAAAACTAGAAAAAAAAAGTATTAAAAATCCGTATAGTTTCGGAGAGACGAAAAATGGATGTTTTCTCTACACCTTTATTCTTGAAGTGGACAAAAACAAAAACTTTCTAAGGACACTGAACGTCCTTTTTTTTCTATCCATTATATTCTATCCATACAATACAAGGCAAAAAGACCATATTAACATTTTTTTTCTATCCATTATATTCTATCCATACAATACAAGGCAAAAAGACCATATTAACATATCTCAAACTAGATTAACATCAACTAAAAAAACCATTTATAACAGTGGTATGATTTTACACAGTGCTCTTGAACGAGGTATGGGTTATATAAAACTAAGTCCAAAAACTAGTTGTACTTCTTGAATAAGGACAATTTCATGCCCACAAAACCGTATCCCAGCTGAAGCTGTTTATGAAATTTTTCACGCAGTTTTGTAAAAAAAAATTAGTACACAGAACTAGCTAGAAATCGAGACCAAAGTTTGAAAATCGGTATTTTAAGAAACCCCAAGTAACAGTAACAGTGTGCTGTGCAACGTTTCTACAGCAAAAACATATACAATAATGCTTTTGCTGTTTCTTACAACGTTTTAAAAGCGTCATTAAGATGTTGCCACATCTATTTTGGGGAAATTTTTTGCCTGTGACAATGTCAACGGCAACTAAAAATACAGATTTTTTTAGGTATGCATGCAACGCTGTTTAAAATTTGACTTCCCGGTCAAAAAATGTATTTGAGAGTACAAATTATAATAAAATTGTCTAAAAGATGGAGACATTAAATTAAATATTAATGACGAGGTTTACCCAAACTAGTATTCGTAAATAATAATAAAAAAATACGCATTTTGAGAATTTACCGGTGGTCAAACCTTTGTGCAATAGCCCGTTTACTAATGAAACCTGTTATAATACCTTATTAAACTACACACCCCTCAAAAATTTGAGATCTTCACTGTTTTTATTTATTTTTCTTTTGAGGTTATATTTATTTTTTCGAAAGAATATTTTTGAAACAAATGTTAAAACACAGATTTAATCGATCACCATTCAGTTTATGCATATTTCGTACTGTTTTTAAATGTTTTTTGATAAATATATATAATACTGTAATACCGTATTTAAGCATTTCTGTTTATATAATAGGCACTTAAAGTTGCACAAATAGAGAGTGCTTAACCTTAATCGTATCTCAGTGCGCATACTCAGAACGGCTACGTCGTAAAACAGCGACTACGTCTCACCTATCTCTACGACCACCCTTGCAGTATTCGTACGCGTCTAGCATATCCTAACCATTTTGTTATCTGTGGGTTTTCATAAATACATGATCTACAATTTCACTCTCGCCCTTTCACTTTTTTCGACAAGGAAGGAAATAGAAGCGAGCGGCATGAAGTAAAACTGTGCATCAAACATTGAACAAGAATTGGTTTGGTTAGGTCGTACGTTGTAAGCACAACTTTAACCCTTTTTTTAAGGACGCTTTCGCAAACGCATCAAAAATAGCTGATCAACTTTAAGTGTCTGATATAAACCAGCCCTGCCTCACAGTTTTTGACAGAAATGTTTTTCGTTTTTGACTAGGTTAACCCATTTCTTGCGCGAGTTGTTTCGGATATTTCAGGTGCACAGCTAGAAACATAGATTTTGACAAACCGGAATAGCGAGATTTACGCAACAGCCTAACCGCGATCGAAACGCGAAGGCTTTTTAATTGAGAGGTGTTTTGTATATGCGGTAGAGGGCGCGACATTTTCAGCTGGTGTTTCGCATTGGTTTTAGCTGTATAAGTTAAAAAAATGCTAAAATTTGTTCTTGTTTGGTCAGCTGAGATTTAGCTTTTATTTTAACATAAAACAAGCTGTAATAGCGCATTCCCATACAATTTTGCATTGAAAAAAATTTGGATGTGACAGTTGCTACTATTGTGTTAGTTAAAAATACAGCTAGCTACTTTACAGCAAACACGTAGGTGTCACAACATTTGTACAGCTATGGAGTAGCTGTAAAATCTGAAGTCTCTAGACTGTTACATGGGACGTATTTTGACGTTCCTGGTTCTTAGATTTTAATATTTTTTGTGTATATTCTAAGGCAGGTGAAGTTTTATATATTTCATTTTAGCAAGCAAAAAAAATATTGCTTTTCAAACTTTCATCATGATTTCTAGCTCCCGTGTACATATTAAAACGTCTGACGCGAAGAAAAAATTGTGTATTTTTGCCACGCCAATAACATATTAAAGCTTTGTAAAAATCGACTAAAAATATTTTTTCTTAGAAAACTGTGTGCAAAATTTTACAAACAGCTTCAGCTGAGATTTTAATAAATCGGTTTGGTGGTCATGAAAAAGTCCCTATTCAAAAAATACAATTAGCTTTTGGACTCAGTTTTATATAACCTATACCTCGTTCAAGAGCACTGTGTTTATATAATAGTCTACCTCCTAGTATTAAGCAGTGTAACACATGAAGTGCCTTTAAATGTTGATTACGCTCGCACCTAAGTTCCGTACCTGATTTTTAATTTTTAATTGAAGTTTTATCAATAATAAAAAAAACATTTATAATTAAAAATATTTATGAATGTTAAGTAATCTTTGTGAAATTCTTTACATGTTGTGTCATCTTACCGATAGACAGTGATTTGCTGCTACTGTGTGACTCTTTTGTTTGTTTTTATAATATTGATGTAATTGTTTTTCTTTTTGTAATTTTTTATACTAGCTCTGCTAATAAATGGATTTTGAATTTGAATGAGTTTTTTCAAAGTGAAAGACAACACAATATATCCATGCAACTTGCCGAGATTCGAACCCGAAACCTTCCGTGCGGCAGGACGATACGCCACCCACTGCGCTACGGAGGCCGGCAGGTTCTTTGTGAAAATTTGACATTCCGTTTTGGACAGGACTGCTGCCAAGTTCATTTTTTCTTTCGAATCTACCCCACGTATGGCCATTCCTAAAATTTTTTAAAAAATTAAAAAAAAATCAATTTTTTTTTGTTGAAAAAGCAATTATCTATCTTACTGTGAAAACTGCGTGTCGCTATCTGCTACGGTTCGTGAGTTACATTTTTTTTAAATTTTATACCCCTTCCTACACTCTTGCCAACCACCCATCCCTATCAAAAACTAATCAGCTCTGCAACCTGGTGACAGAGAATTTTTGTGTCAAATTTGATAAGAATCGGTTTAGCGGTTTTTGAGTTATTGTGTTGCAGACAGAGAGACAGACAGACAGACACCATCCCAAAATTTTGTGTTTTTTGGCCCAAATAACTAATTTTTAGTAAAAATAGGAATTTTATTTTTGCCGATCCCAATAGCCTTACTATGTATGGATGGCAAAAAAAAACATATTTTAACCAAAGCATCAAATTGCGCAAGTATTTAAACTGTTTCGTTTTTCTTACCATTTAGGAAATTCCCATGGTGAGAATCGAATTTGGAACATTCTGTATATTCGAAATGATATAATAAAGTAACCAATTGTAAGGCAAACATTACATTTCAAGATATTTTCTAATATTTTTAGTGAAAAAACACCAATGCTGAAACAAAAATAGTAAATAAATCTTGGCGTCCAAGCGAGTGATTAAGGACCAAATATTTCTAACGTTGAACCGTTTAACTTCGACTTACACTTCCACCCGAAATTTATATATATTTAATTGACGTCAAATCTTCGATTCGCCCCCCCCCTCCTTTGCTCCAGAAAAAAGTAGACAACAAAGATCCTGGTGGTAACCCTTTGGAGAAAAACTGAGAAATTTCAGAACGTTCCTTTAAAGACATTCTAGAATCCCTCCATAATATTTTGGGACAGATTGACCTTCAATTCGTCACAACAAGAATAAACAAACGCATGACATACTTACCGCAAAAACCATGATATTGGAAATACAGAACAGTTATTATAGAGTTTCTATTTATAAACAAGTTTTGGACAAAATCATTTCGGACATAAAATCAAGGTTCAATAACGAGACTCTTACGTATTTTTGACCTGAACATATCCATACCGAGTTTTATACAACGTGAATCCAAAATCAAGGCAAAATTAACTAATGTCGTGCCCAAATACTACCTATTTGATTAATCCAAAACACAAATTCTTGAACTTTTATTGGGAGAAGTCAGTATTTGGAAACAATATTGGTCAAAAGTAGACAAAACCTTAAATCAAAACATATATGGTAACGTTTTCGAGGTAATGAACAAGTGTAGCGATATTTTTCCGTTGATAAAAACATTCTTGGATTTAAAAAGGGATTTAGCGAGGGTGAATAAATGATAAAATGAATGAACAGCGAGCTTTTCCTCAAAAAAGGTAATGGTAATGGTAAATCCGGATCTACGGTTACCATTACCTTTTTTGAGGGAAAGCTCGATATTCATTGATTTTAACATTCTTGTATCGTTGCCAGTTATTAATGCTTCGTCAGAAAGAAACTTCTCCTGCCTCAGAAGATTGAAGACTTAAGTACTTAAAAAACATTAATTACGCCCCCCCCCCCTGATTTCAGGGGCATAAATTGCGGCGCTATAACACCTTTGATATTTATACGGTATTGGTTTAATTTTGTGTTAAAAATGGCATTTGACATGCTATAAAAATTTTCGCCTGATGCGCTTTAAAACCATTGATATATTTACAATTTTAGTTTAATTTGAAATCAAAAAATGCTTTTTTCAGTACAATTTTCTTGGAAATTTTCGCCTGCGGCACTATGATAATGTTGATATATACGATTTTAGTTTAATTTTACTCAAAAATTGCATTTTTAATGTAATTTTCTCAAAATTTTTCAGCCCATTCAAACATTTTAAAAAATAGAAAATGTATGAAATGAACCCCCCCCCCCAATATTTGAGGTCAAATCCGCGCTTATCTTACTAAGTTTTGTTTGCATGTATTTATATGTTCCTCACAAAACCTATGCTTTTAGTGCTTTAGTTCTATTTTGGCTGGGACCGCCACTGGTTTATTAGTGACACAATTGTAAGGTATTTTTAAATAATTTTATTTTCACGTGTCTTCCGTGGCCAAAATGTAAAACAAATACTCTTTCCGCCAAAATTTCTGTCAGAAAAAAACGTAACCTAAAAGCTTCAAATTCGAAAGCAACAACAATCTAGGGCGTTTGGATTTCTGTCAAACATTCAAACCTGGTTTTATTCATTGGGTCATTGAGGTTAGGTTTTGTTTAAATAAAAATGGAATGGACTATAGGTCCCCCTCATCTCTTTTTTTGCTGTATTAAAAAAAAAATTATGCGAAAATATTACACTTTTTGATTGTTACCAATTTTTATTAAAAAAAAAAAATTAACGGTGGGATTTACTAAAAGGGTTTAGTCTATTTTAAATCGGCCCTAAGTTTAAGTTAAATTTTTGGTTTTAAGCATTTTAAGCCAACCCCCTTGAGTTTTGGACATAGTTCGATTTATAAGAAGAATTTTAATAAATTTGTCTATTATTCATCTTAACACAATATTTTGTTGGATTTAAGAAGAAAATTTTAATTTGGAAAAAATAAAAATTAAAAAATTTAAACCCACGCGGGGTTTAAATAGTAAACACTCTGTAGAACAAATTAAAATTGGGGTTATATATCATTCTAATTAAAACTGACCCTTGTTAATTAATTTTTGCAATTAATACTTGATACGATTTAGATGGTTAATAATAAAATAAGGAGTAGATTAATATTGTATTTATTTAAAAGGTGTTTTTATTTATGAAACGTATTAAAAAAGTGAAATGCAAGTTGTGTTTCCATTTTTGTCGCTGTCGAAATGTCAGTTTCAAAATATCAGCTGCGTTCAAATCAAAAACAGCAAGTTCGGATCTCTTACCTCTGCTTGTACCTTGGCTTGCACCAACCTCTACTGATGAAAGCTATAGCTTTGAAATGAGTGGGCTTCGAGTAAGGAAAGATTTCTTGTCTGAGCTTTTAGATAACCTCAATGTTTTAATTTCAGTTTATAAATAAATTAATATAGTTCTTTCGGGTTTATTGTTTGGTATATTTTTCGTGCATAGTCAGTGACCTTCACTTATGTTTGTTTTACCTCGTAGTGCCCTCATAAATTATGCTGAAAACGGGTTCAAAATATGGCGTTTTTCTGGACAAAATTTGAGGTGTTTTATTGGTTAATGAACACCTTAGGATATTAAATAATGTAAATTAATCCTTGTAAAAACGGTTACTTAGGGAAATCATGAACGAACTAACAATTGCCATAAAACAATTCTTTCTGGGGGCTGTAAATTTAAACCGGTCTAAAAAGTCACCAACTTTATAACCTCAAACACAGATAATGGAGTTATTATGCGCCAAATTTTTGGCGTATTCACCATTTGCCATTTTGAAAACTGTCAAAAAAAAATGAGTTTTAGGGCATTTTCTCCTAAAATATGGCATATTTTGAGAAAAAAAGCAGTTCTTCAGTGGTATTTTCAATAACAATACAAAATAGTCAATAACTTTGTGTCTTTTCTGCATGGGTAATCGTTTTTTTTTAAATTGGTTTTAAAATTTAGTACCCTCCACAGGTGTAAATATGTAGACCTGAGAGGGGTACTATTTTAGATCTTAGTAAATCCCACTGTAAATTTTTTGTTAAACTTTTTTGCCTTGTTTAAAGTTTAAAAAATTAAAGGCTCTAATTTTAACAAATAACTATTTTGTGAAAACGATAACATTCTATCTAGGTCGAAGACTGCTCTTGACATTGTTAATTAATATCCGTAGAGTAGTTCAACCAATATTATGCAATTTCTTTGCTTCTTATATAGTTCCGCATATTGTCTCAAATTTTAGTAAAAGCTAGTGAAAAAATCTAGGCCATATTACGCGTAAGGTTAATTTACCTACAAACAACATCACAGATTGTTTAACATATTTCAACAGGTTAAATTATTGGGCTAATTATTTTTTTAAAACTAATTTGACGAATTAAAATGTTTTATTGGGTAAGTTGATTTAAGACACTCTTTTGAGGTCATATTTTGCAAATGGCATTTTTTTTGCTGGAAAAAATGAACTAAAATTGTAACCAAAAAAAAAGTTTAAATAATCTTTGGCAGTCTTTATTCTGTATATTTACAATGTACAATTATTAAGAAAATTATTATTAATAAATAAGCTAGATATCTAAAATAAGTTCATTCATACTATGTTTGTAGACTTGAGTTCTAACCTTATTCTAGTCTTTATGTTATTGTTTCGGTTAGTTTAAAAATAGTAAATACTGTAGCCATACACAAATTGGGACTATTCAACACATAGTGGCAAAATGACGTGTTTAGATTTTTTAAAAAATGACTACTAAAGCAAGAATTATTTTGGCGTCAGATGTCCCTTTTTAAAATATTACCCATGGCTTGTGTGACGCCCAGTATAAATTGAAGCCAAAAACTGATATTAGTTTAGAAAACTATGTTTAAAAGTCTAGTACCCATGATTATTTTCTAAATAATCCACATTTTGGTTATTGTATTGAGGATGACCATTTTGTTCATAGCCAGAATATTGTTTGTTATATTGGGGAGACTCAGTCGAATAAACATCATGGTGTCCGTAGGCAACATCTACATTGTGTACCGGAACCTGATGATGAGCTAAATATTGTGGCAGTGGATTGTCTTGAGGTACAAACTGATTAGGTTGGTATTCTGGAACATCAACTTTGAAGATTGGGTGTTTTTGTTCTTGTTGAGCTTCATAATGGTACTCTTTTTCTTGTGGAGCTTCGTACTGGTATCCTCCTTGTGGAACATAGTGTTGTTCAGGCACAATAGCATTTGTTTGAGGAACATCGTGATGTTGAGAAACAACATGGTGTTGTGGAATAACGTGTTGTTGTGGAACATACTGTTGTGGGACAAGATGTTCTCGAGGTAAATGATGTACTGGAACAACATGTTCTTGAGGCAAATGGTGAATTGGAACATAAACTTTTTCTTGAGGAACAAAGTGTTGTTCTTGTGGTACTTGGAATACTTTAGCCTGTGGAACATTATGATATTCTGGAACGTGGACATTCTGTGGAGAAGTAAAATAATTAGGAGACGCAGGTGGAATATATTCACCTCTTAACAGTTGTGGTTGAGGTGCGAGGTAATCATATCCACCGCTTTTAAAGTGTTCTTGGCATCCAACACATCCTGGAACATTGATCAACAAACCTTCCACTTTGGGGGCTTGAATATATGTTAAAGGTTTAGCGTAAACATTATCAACAACAGGTTGAAGCCCACTGTAAGCTTCTACCCCACCATTGTAGCTTTTGTAAGTAACTGGGGCTTCAATAGGCACCAGAGGTTCGTGAGTGACAACGGAAGCAACACCAGGGTGGGCACCCTCAGGGTTACCATGGCTTTCTATACTTTCAGAATTTCCATGAATTCCGACTTTCTTTACAATAGCTCGAAAACCTTGGTCATCAGCGATGTAATCGACAATCCTTGTGGAACCATCGGCTTCTAAAAGGCTGTAGCTACCACGGACAGTGCCATCTTTGTCTTTCGTCTCCCACTGAGATTTGTGATCGCCCGTATGCGGGTCTGACACTCCGTATTCGTAGGCGTATGTTGGTTTCTAAAAAAAATATTTTTTTTTAAAGAGGTTTTGTCAAAAAAAAAAAGTACATTTTATACTATAAAATGTAGTTTAAAATGTAGTTTGCTCGCTTATGTCGCCTTAGATTTATTAGGTTTTTCCTTCAGATATGATTTTTTATATTATTATAAATATGAGAAATTTTTAGTTTTGGATAAGTTATTATTTTTGCATGAATACGAAAAAATCATATATTAATATAACTATGTAAACAAATAATAAAATCATCAGGGCTTCACTGTAAAGTACTGAAAACTTTTTTTTATTCCTTCATCAAAAACATGATTTAAGTAACTGTCTGCGGATAACTAAAGCATAGCTTTTTTGGTTATTGATGCAAAAAAAAACTTTTTTTTTTGATAACAGGTGCCAAAAAAGATTTATGTCTGTTAAAAGTATTTTCCTGTTTTTCTTGGATTTTTTAATAAAGGTATTAAAAAAAATAGTGTTAACCACTCGCGGCTAAACTGTGATGTTTTTTACTCAGGTTTATAAATACCTCGCTGCGCTCGTTATTTAAACTAACGCTTATAAAAAAGCACTATTTTAGCCCCTAGTTGTGAAAACTACTAGATTTGGATGTTTTCAACCGAATTTCGAAGAAATAAAGACTTTTACAATAGCATAGTATACTTTGTTTCTTTTAGAAACTAAATGTTGTGTGATAAAAATAAAATTTCTAAATTGTTATTAAATTTTTATAGTATTAATTTAATTAATTAATTAATTTAATATTATTATAAACTTAAAAAGATTTTTAAAATGGTATAGTATAATTTTTTCTTTTAGAAAGTAAACACTGTGTGATTCGTGTTTAAACATACAAATACTTGTGAAAATTTTTAAATTGTTATTAAATTTGTCTTGTCACAAGTATTTGTATGTTTAAACACGAATCACACAGTGTTTACTTTCTAAAAAAAAAAATTATACTATACCATTTTAAAAATCTTTTTAAGTTTATAATAATATTAAATTAATTAATTAATTAAATTAATACTATAAAAATTTAAAATGTCTTTATTTTTCCTGAAACAAAAGAAAATTACAAAATTATTATATATTTATATTATTAATTTATTTAATTAATATTATTAATATTTATAAGTTATTTATAAAATATTTATTTTTATTTTAAAATGTAATTTAGCAAAATATAAACATAAATCATATACTTACATAATTATCGTAGTGACTAGCGTACGCCCCGTTATAGTTGTTATAAAGCGATCCTGCAGGAGCATCGGGTACTATTGGTACCAGTTGTTGGACTGAGGACCCTTGACACCCTAGAACTGCCAGTGACAGGCAAAATACCTTAAAACAAATAATATTTAGGTAGATTACTAAATTCTGATTCAGTAGATTATATATGACATAAAATCAATCAATTTTTATATTCAACTGAAAAATATTTTGTACTAAAAAACTTATTTTAAAAATAAACACTTTATATCGAAAACTTAAAAAAATTAATTTTTAAAGAATAAGAAGTTTTGTGAAAACTGTAGTGCAATACAAATAATGCTTCACAAACTAATATTCAATTCAAAACCACAGAAAAATCACTAATCCACAAATTCCTGGGTTGCTATATTGTATTTAAAACCACACAATCTACATTAACTTTTTATCAAGATTAACTTTTTTCTAACGAGACATTTTGTTACACACTAAACTTGTTCCAGTTCACGCAACTTGTTACCAAAAAATATGTACTAACCATTGACATATACATGGCGCCCGAGCGTATAAGAATTTTTCACGCTATTGTGTAAAGAAGTGAAATGTACTAAAATGAAAAGCTTTAAGGCGGCTTATATATAAATTCCGCGTTAGACATGAAGTACCTTAATCCTGAAGGTCTCCTTAGAGTTCACAGTGATAGACTTTTCTGCCGGATGTCTTATGTATTGATAATATTTTTAAAAAAAAAGCAATTTATTTGCCAAGTTTGAGTACAGGGTGAACAAATTAAAAATCTAAATGTCCACATACCGAAATAATCTGCCAGCATTTTTTTTAACGTCGTTTAATTCATTTTCAATAGAAGACAGGATTTTTGGGATTAAAAAAAGGAAATAAATCACGTTTTAGCAACTAAAACGAGAGTAAAATAAAATTTCAGCAAGTAAAATTATGTTCAGTGAAAAAATTACAAATTTCAAGAAATCCATTCTATTTTCTTAAACGTTTTTGATCCTTTTTAACGTCGTTTAACTCTTTTTCAATACAAGACAGGATTTTTGGGATTAAAAAAAAAGAAATAAGTCACTTTAGCGACTAAAGGAGAGTAAAATAAAATTTTAGCAAATAAAATTAGCCTCAGTGAAAAAATTACAAATTTTAAGAAATCCACTCTATTTTCTCAAACGTTTTTGATCCTTTTGGGTAAAAATTTTCATAAAAACAACAATCTCCACAAAAATATGTATCACGTATCTTTTCATCCCCCGACGAACTAATTTAAGATTTTTATATATTGGACAATTTTGTTAGTAATTTTACGACAAATATTAGACAGTTTTAGTTGGGCATGACGCTTACCAGGTGCCTATCTGTAGACCTGGAATTTGCTGGATCGGACTTTATGTCTTTTTTATTTTATTACTATGTATTTCTAACTTTCTTATTTTGGTTCGGCCGTTCGTATTACCAATATATTGATTTTTTGACTCCCTTTGACAAAACTCACTGCGTTTTGTTCCATATCACTGCGTTAGCAATATAGAGCAGATGTTATAGAACGTAAGCTTACGTCTGGTCTGAACGTTATATATGTTAAATACGTGGCTTTGATGAAAAAGCTCAACGACCTCAGAGATTGGACTGTGATATCTGTATTCGAGCGGAAGTCCTTTTTTTACAGATAAAAGAAAGACAGAATATTGCGCTATATTCCACGTCTACTAAACTGACCACTGTTTCAAATTAGTAAACTCAAAAATTAAGCTATAACTTTGTGTTATTTTTGAAATATATAATATGTGGTTGAAGCATTTTAATTTCCTAGAAGGAAGCTAGACGAATGAGAGTTTTATTGTGGCCAGTCTGTGTGTGTCTATAAATCGGTGCGTTTATCTTATGACTGAAGCGATTTTCAGCCTGAAATGATTCAATTGGTATTTACCAATGCATTTTTGGTCGTTTTAACCAAAGTAGGAAAAATTTACCATTTATAACCACAATCTGTACTTGAGTTCATCTTTTGGCTTTTTAAGGTTATGGTTTTTGTTTTTTCTGAGATGAGTTTTGTTGGGTTTAGAAAATAAAAGAAAAATACTCAACAGTGATAAACTAAGAAGGATCAGGAATGATTAATTCTGCTTAATGGTATGTTTTTGGAATATGAGCCGACGAAGTGACCTTTTTAGTAGGCAAAAAACTTAAAACAGTGACGCACCGAGGGGGGGGGGTTGGAGTTAACCCCCTCCCCCCCGAGAAGCATGGTTATATACAATTGACACAATCAAATAACAGCAGAAATAAAATATATAGGAAATAAAATACAAGAGCATGGAATTTAATTTTTAACAAACTATAACACCTTTCATTTTTACGATTTCGTTTTTTCCAATTTGGATCACCATCAACATGGTCTTTTTAATGTAATTTTATCAAAACATTTTGCCTACGATTTGCCATGGTGTCAAAAATGGCATTTTAAGTGTCATTTTTTCAAGAATTTTCGCCTGCGGCGCATTTTACTAATTTTACAAACAAATTAAGGGTGAATAAACCAAAAATTCCCAAAACTCCATCAATATTTACGATTTTAGTTTAAGTTTAAGTCAAAAATTGCAAATAAGTGTTATTTTCCCCAAAAATGTTTAAAATAAACTGCATTCGATGTTTTGATATTTATTAAAACTCTCAAAAAACACAAACATAACCCTCACTAAAAATAAAACAACATAATCTCACACCCTAATAGCACAATATATTCTAGGGACACCCCCAAAATGACCTATTTTGATGTTCTCAATGACCCACAAAACTCCCATTTAGGTCAAATTGCAACCTAACCCAACCCGCATAACGTCAGAAGAGGATCATGATTCTTAGAAGTATCACCATCATGTTCCTAAACATCTTGATATTAATATGCATGTTCACAGTTTATAAACTTCTCTCTGACTATGTAATTATATATAATAATAGTATCTTCTATAGAGAAAAAAATATTGAAACTAGCGCCATCTACTTACAATAGATGCAAACTACCTTTTTTCTAACAAGATGCAATTGTTGTGTATAATACTTGCTGATTTTTACCTCTATTGTACATGTTTGCCACTACTACTAATATGCTTGATTTTTTGTATTTTTTTTGTACATAACTTTTGACGATCTATTTTTACATCTAAGAGTTTTATTTCTTGCTCATACTAAAATAATTTTAATTCGCTTGTTTGGATATACTTAGAAAATGGTTTTTTGCCATTAACTCTGGCTGCACCTAGAATTTTTTTTAAATAATTTACAATTTCTTTTACATTACATTTAAAAGAAAGTACTAAAATGTTGCTTTTTTCGCACTTTTTTTGGAATGTGCAAACTATATCATATAAAAATAATTAAAAAAATGCACATCATTGTCAGTGCCAGCACTCGCCAACAGTTAGAGTCCAATATTAGTAAAGTACCAGCAGATCGATGTTTGCTGGGTGACGTCATATCTACTGTCACAGTTGTCAATCGAAAGAATAACCGCGGTATACATATACCGAAGATAAATCATTCTAGGCTGAAAATCGCCTATAGAGTAGGTATTTGGATACCCCGACAGAGTCCCCCATAATGTAGGACCGGGGGCGGACCGCCCCTCCTCAGTACGCTGCTGTTTCTAGTCCAAAACACGATCGCGAAAACAAATACTAGCTTGTGTAGCGGGTCCAACTTTCAAAACCAAACAATACCATAATTTCGACAGGTCTGTAGCAATTTTTTGATGCAGAATTCTGTCAGGTTTGGCCCTGTCTTTCTAATTGCCAGCAGCGTTGCCAAAAAATGTCGGCGTCCATCAAGGCGCCTATACTGACAGGTGAGCCCTACATCTCGCTCTCGCTCTTTATTGTCAGAAACACACCACAATCACAGGTCACTTTTTTAACAAACTTAATAACTTTTGGCAGTTTTTATACAAAAATCTTAAGAAAAACGAAGAGAAATTTAAAAAAACTAAAACTATCCTACCCTTTTTCTATCAAAAGACCGCTTATAGTACCTAGGTGATATTTCAATATGACAGCCAGTCAAATGAAGGGCTGCTCTGTCAATAGAGGCGCTTTGGGCGTCCATAATATTTTTTTTTTTAGTGTCCGGAAAATTCACTTTTCCTCACTGTTTTCCGGGCGGAAAAATGCACTAGTGCGTAAATGGTTACTTTATGGTACTCTTCCGCACCAAAAATAAAAAATAAATACTTTGGGCTATTTTTAAAAATTTTCTTTTTTTGTTAGGTAAATATTTTAGTCACGATAAATAAAGAGTAACATTTTTAAAATTCCTTTTATTGGCTTAAATGAATACTTAAGTCAAGCAAGTAGAAAAAATATTGTACCTAACTTGCGCATAAAGTGACTTTTCCGCACTGAATTTCTGGCCGAACTCCGCTAACGTGTCGTTTGGCCATCTGCAATCGCTTGCGGAAAAGTGGCACTTTCCGCACTAGTTACGTAAACTTCTATTACGGCATGGTTGATTGGAATTTTATAGGATTAATAATAAATGCCTGCGAACTTTATTCTTTACTCAAGTAAACAATCAAGCAGAAAATACACACCATTGATGGTTAGATCATTACGAAAACATCATCCAAACATATCGAAAATATGATCAATTTTGTAAAAACTCAAAATAAAAAAAATTTGTAAACTTCCAAATTTCAAAAAAAAAATCATTAAAGAGGTCCATCAGTTTTTCAAAATTTATACCTTTCAAAAAAATATATGTAGAATATCGCACGCGCGTATAAAAATTTATTCTTTGTCTCCTAATAAAATAAGTTACCCAGTATTATTCCTTGACTTGTTAATGTGATCGTCCGTCTTCGTCTATAAAAATTTATGGCGCACTGATGAGCCCTAACAAGGGTGAAACAGTCTCCAACCTCACCCGGTATGTATGTTTATGGCACTCCGAGGTATATTCTATATTTTGTTTTTCACTGTCTATGCCAGCCCGACTGGTTCTGGACTGTCTGAAAACCATTTAGTGGTAGAAAAGGTCAAAAATCCAGAAGATTTCTCTTTTGGTAAAATTCTCTCTTTTTGTACTAATTGTAGTTTTTACAATGCTTTTCTGGGAACTAAAAACGAGCATTTTGCGTAGGTACCACTGGGAAAGCTTAACTATAGTTTTGCACCATTCTTAACCCTTAACTTCGGCGCCATTTTGAATCTATTTAAATGGGTTTTTCGCTCATAATTTCTGTTAGTTTTGCTAGTTAGCTAACTAGAAAAAAAATTAAAAAAGCGTTTTGTAGTATACCTACAAAACAACGCCTTTCAAAATTATAGTAACTTTTTTGTTCATACCCAGAATTCTATTATTTAAGCAAAATGAGCATAATTATATCAGTTTTTTTCGCTATTTCTAATTTCCTGATACTCTGATTGAAGAAATTTTTTCTTAAACTAATTCTTTTTGTTGTACACCGCGCCAAACGTTTAACAAACTTCAACGTTGCTGCAGTCGCTCTGCGCACGATTTAAAAATCGCTGGAGGACGAGGATTCGTTATGGTATCTCTACCTTTTTATGGTCGTTTTTTAGGGAGGAATTTAAACCAAATTTTGTACAATCATAAGGCCGAATGTGTGCTTAGTGTCTGTATAGTTGGTTTTTTGGATTTTTTTTTTGATTGTTGAGGATTTTTCAAAAATTATCTAAAATTTGCTCGTTTGAGATATTTTTTTGCTCCTTTTTTTTACGGTTCCTGAACTGCTATTTTCTTTAAAAAGGTCCAAAATAATTTCTAGTTTTTACTATTCTAAGACATACCGTTTTTGAGTTTATGGCAAAACATCCGAAAACAAGCAAAAATTTTTTAGAAAAAAACTGCACTTTTGCAAAAGTCGCCATATGTCAACAACGGCGAGCTCTAATGTGATGAAAGCTGCACAGTTCGTTTTCTTGAAGTTTTTTACATAAGAATCAATCAAAAGTTTTACCCGTTTTGTGGATGGCGTCAAAAAAAAAACAAAGACATTTTGAATATGTCAACACATCATTAGAGCTTTAAATGAGGATTATGTAAACAAATGACAAAAAACGGCATACAAAG
This sequence comes from Oxystoma pomonae, assembly GCA_963921995.1. Taxonomy (NCBI): domain Eukaryota; kingdom Metazoa; phylum Arthropoda; class Insecta; order Coleoptera; family Brentidae; genus Oxystoma; species Oxystoma pomonae. The sequence continues at coordinate 32,118,078 of OY998172.1, forward strand.
GTAGAGATACCATAACGAATCCTCGTCCTCCAGCGATTTTTAAATCGTGCGCAGAGCGACTGCAGGATCGTTGCTGTTTGTTGAACATTTGACGCAGTGTACAACAAAAATAATTAGTCTAAGAAAAAAATTAAGTTGAGTAAGGAAAGGCGTATTCCATGCAAATTTTTAACAAATTTACGTAATGTTGTAACCTTTGTCATAATGTTGTACAGTTTTATGGAAGGAAACGTTTTTAACCTCTGACAAAGTGGAGTTGAACATGGCTTGGCACAAGCCGAATACGTTCCACTGCTGGTAGAAATTTATTAAAAATGTACATGGAATACGCCTTTCCTTACTCAACTTAATATGAAACGTGTACACAGCGAAAAAGTAGAGAATTTTCTGCTCTACAATGTTTGTTGAAAAATTTTTTCAGTCAGAGTAACAGGAAATTAGAAAAAAAAACTGATATCATTGTGCTAATTTTGATTAAATAATGGAATTCTTAATATGAACAAAAAAAGTTACTATAATTTTGAAAGGCGTCGTTTTGTAGGTATATAGTCCAAATTTTTGATGAGCGGACTTACGTCATTTTTGCCTCTGAAAACGTATTTCTTTGATGTAAACAGCTCGCATGTCAAATAATTTGTTGTTGTCAATTTGAAGTAACAGTTGACTAGTAACAAGCGACTAAAACCCACTTTGCGTTCCACGATTTCATTGGCCGACTCCAGGTTACATGTTTGTGAGGTTAGGACGTTTGTGTTTAAATCTTTCTCACCATTACCTTTTATTTTCAAATGGATTTCTTTCGTTAGATTGCAAAAAGGGTTAGGCTCTGGGTTGGGCCGGGTTGGTTCGTTGGTAGGGTTGGTTTTGGTTGGGTTGGTTATTATTTGTTTAAAAATTATTTTTTTGTCATATTTTCCTACATGTAAAATTTTTTCAAAACTTCAAAATGATGCTCATTTTTCAATATTTTTATGCGACTTCAAATAAAAACCAAATCGATTTTTTTTTAGAAAATTGAAAAAAGGTTCGAAAAGACACATACATGTGCAACTTGCTTTTCACAAGGTATGTGCAAAGTACCGATTTCATATGGAGTTTTCAGTGTGTAAAACCTCATTCTAAAGCAGTCGCATAAAAAATGGATATTATTATTTGAGAGTAGATTTTTGCACTTGTTTGAAAAAGGAAACAATTTACTTAGCCATTACCAGACAAATAAAAGATAAGGCAAATATTTTAAAAATCATGTTATAGTATTAAGTATTTTATTCCCTTCTGTGGGGAAGGGATAGACATAGAAGGCTCAAAGTAAAAAAGTGTGAGCGGAACCACATTTATTTAAATCGAAAAGTGTTTCTTTGTGGGGTCTAGGATCTATTTATATTAGAGCCACTGTGTATACAGGGCACTCAACACTTGAACTAATTATTTTAAATAAATCATATTGATTTCAATGTAACCAAACTAAGGCGTGGGCATCGGTTTTTTACATTAACAATATTAATGTTACTCAAAAGTTCCTATTACTTTTAGATCCGTAAAATAAAACTTCCTTTTTTGATAGTTCCTAAGGTCAAAATATCGTGGTTTGGTTATATTATTTTGACGGTCTTTCGTATGTGATTTTATAGCTACTAAATTAAAATCCTGACAAAGTGACACGTTTGACATGTACTTTTTTGTACTTTAAGGACTAAAAACGCATTTTAGTGCCTCAAATGACTGACAAAAATAGTCATTTTAACCCAAGGGAATAAAATGGTAATTTTATCCCATAGCGACTACAAATAGCATTTTTAGTCCCTAGGGGGTAAAATATTATATTTTATATTGAATGCAATAAAGACTTTAGCAAGAAATATTGCATCTTGTTTTAATTGGGTGCCATTCCATAATGAGACAAAAAAATTAAAAGTTTTTTTAGATGTGTGTCTCTTTATTCCTCGGCGAAGAGTACAAACTTTTCAACTCAACCAACCTCACCAACTACTACTTCAGTCCATATGTGTATAATGTACTATTTATCGCTCATTTTAGGCAATACTTTTTATTCCTGAAATTTAAAAAGAGACTAAAAGTAAAAGGTGGGATAAAAAGTAAAAATAAGAATCTAAACTATGTTGGCTACCAGACAGTTTTTTTGCTTTTAGTCCGGTCATCATATTTTTCGCCGATGCTATCATTTTTTGTCATTTTAAATATTAAAATCTAGAAATTTTGTTGGGTAACCAAACAGTGTTGGCAATGAAAAGATGCATTAATTGCGTAAAATAAATTGTTGAAAAATCAGCTCTTCATATCTACGCGATCAAATTAATTTTTTTGAAGGTGTAGGTTTATGGGTTGAGGGATCTTATTAATGAAACGTCCTTTTTTTGAAATGCCAACGTTTAGCAAAATTTATTTGCTTCTTCAGGGCTTTTCAAGACGGCCGTTCCATATGTCGATTCTATTGCCAATAGACGTCATCCTTCGGTAAAAAGGCATTATTAATACATAAGTACCATACAATTTGATTAAAAACTTTTAAAACAACGTAAACAAACACATTAAAAAATTAATTTTTTCATTTTGTACGGTACTTATGTAAAAATAATGCCTTTTTACCGAAGGATGACGTCTATTGGCAAGAGAATCGACATATAGAACGACCGTCTTGAATGGCCCTGAAGAAGCAAATAAATCTTGCGAAACGTTGGCATTTCAAAAAAAGGACGTTTCATTAATAAGATCCCTCAACTCATAAACCTACACCTTCAAAAAAATTAAAAATAGGATCGTGAAACCATTCTACAAGGATCAAATTAATGTTGCTTTTTAACGTAAGTTAAAGTCCAGGTGATTAGAAACGGTACAGTTTTTCTAAATTCTTGTTTAAATGGGTAGTTAATAAACATTTTTGATACCTGTCGAAATTGCAGTACTCTTTGGTTTCGATAGTTCGTACAGTTGGACGAGAAGTAGGTAATACAACCAGACTTAGTAATAATAATTTATCATATTAATATTTAAAATTATACAAAATCACAGGACGTACCGGTGTAAAGGTTCAAACTTTCCTGTGCAAAATGCAAAATACAAATTTTATGGACAGTTTCTTTATTAACTCAACAGCAAATAGTTGCACTTTAGTCACGACGTATAAATTTTAAATACTTTAGGTTTCTGTTTTATTAAAAATTTCTACGAAAAGGATAAAACACTTCGTTTTCAGTCAAATTCTTAAAATTGGCAATTTTTTTAATAAATTAAATTTTATTCCCTAAAATTTGATTTTGCTCTCCTACGTGCACGAAGTAGATTTTGTATTTAAATTTCCTCTTGGTTGGATTTTCTGGCTAGGTCGGTAAGATAACAAACTAGCGAAGCGACGTGGGACAAAGGGAAAATTCAAAAATTAAGAAAAAAAATTATTGGTTATTTATGTTATGCCCGCAGCTTTACCTGCAGTTTTCCTCCAGTTGTTTAGTTTTATATAGTAAATAAAGCCTATATGTACTGCCCAGGACTTTATGAAATGCCAGGAACAAACAAAGAGACAGAGAAACATTTTTGGTATCTATATCATTTAGGTAAAAGCGAACACCAATAATAAAAAAAATATTCAGAGACTGGAATTTATTATACCGACAGAATACTCATTGGAAATATAGTCCAATTTTTTGATGAGCGGACTGACGTCATTTTTTTGGATCTCTATTTGATACATTGTTTTAGACAGCGACAATAAGTATGTAAAGAAAAGTTATGTCGTTAATTGTTTCAACTGTTACTTCAAATTGATAATAACAAATTATTTGACATGCGAACTGTTGACAACAAAGAAATACGTTTTCACGGGCAAAAATGACGTCAGTCCGCTCATCAAAAAATTGTATTTTTATGTTTTCTCAAAATTTACAGTCTACACCAGTATGCGCCAGCATGGATGTATGATTTGCACATTTTTTTGTAAATCCACCTACGCAATTCTTTTTAAAAATTTCATAATTTTTACGTCCTTGTCAATGCATGAGTATTTCTGCCGCTATAATATGATCATGCAGACCGAAACAAGAAACTATAAACAATTGCGTACAAAGGAACCTTAACCTCGTGTATTATGAACCAACCAATATTTTTTATTTGGAGCAATAATAGCTAAAACATACAAAAGAACAAAATATTCACCTATTCTATTTTGTAGAATATAATATGGTATCCTGTTTACTCACCTCAGCATTAATAAAGGAATTTTGCAGAAACTGTTTCATAGCTCACTCACCTTGGCGTTAATAAAGAATTTTGCAAAAACATTTTCAGCTTTTTTACAACCCTTCAGCCCTCACTAGAAGTCTTGAAGTATTTTGTCAGTATCTTCTAACCGCAAAACTTTGAAAAAAATTCGAATCAGGAAAATGTACCTAATAGAAATGTCAAAAAAACTTATTTTGCAAGTTTGGTTAGGTTTTGGTTTTGGTTAATCCGGAATTTACTACAAAATTTTCCTTGCTCACAAAAATATGTGGGTCGAGTTAGCATGAAAAGTTACGTAGATACTCCCGTGATAACGTACAAAATTGTGTTTTTATAAGTGCTATAAACTCAGATTTTTAAAGGGTTAATTAGCTACAATGATATATTCGAGACTACCATTCAAAGGAATAGTGGGAAAAAACTAAACAAATATAGAGTTCTATGCGTCACCACAATAAATAACGGGCATGTAAAATTTAGTTGATATTAGAGCATCGGTTGTTAAGTTACATTGGCAACAAAAAGAGCGACCCATCAAAATTGCGACACAAAAAATCGTATTCAACTAAGCTTAATGGACGTATATGGATTAGGAAAAAAACAATAAAATTACTTTATGATCTTATATGCCTACAATCTCAATGTCAGAAATGATCTAAACTGTATTCTAGTCTTTATTTTTAATTTCAGAAAGCCATTGTTGTTATGAATAATGAATACACACACTTGATTTTTTAATAAAATATAGTGTTCATATCATCAGTTAAGAATTGTCTGCAACAATAATTTTTTTAAAGCTGTTTATTGTTGGATTTTCTAATATGAATTTATAAGTTGTTTAATCTTACCCAATTGACAACATTCTGGGCGGACATATTGGTTTGCGTGTTTCAACCTTTTCTAACCAATTGTCACTAATTATTTACTAAGTTGTCACTACCAAAATCCAAAGAAAGTCAACTTCTTATTAAGCAGAAAAGTTTGACTCAGGAGCCGTTTACGAAATTGTTTGAACCTAAGGCAAAGATGTCAAAAGATTACATATACTCTTTGCTTTAAAAAATATTAATAAAAAAAGACACATTTGTCTAGAGCCCCGCTAAACCTGGCGTTAACGTAAGCTAAAATAATTACATCAATTACATCAAATTTATTAATTTATGCATCCGACAAACAAAGAAAGTCGATCCCAAACAATCAACCCATCATAAACTCTTAAATATGAAATATCCGAAAACCAAAAAATCCCAAGGATGGCCTTTTTAAAATCGGCCACGCCGAAAAAATAACAAAAGCCGTACCATCAAAGAAGATGAAGTCTACCGCCGATAAGCTTACTATCTTTAAAAGTACGTCCTTAGCAGTGTGTTTTGCTATGGTCACCAATTTGACGGCTGTAACTAAAAATGCTAGCTACTAAATCGAAATTTGTGAACTCCTCTGTATACCAGAGGTATCAATCTGTTAAAAGGCGGTCGACTTTTAAATGTTAAAACACATCCCAGTAAACACAAATCGTCGGCATTGAATCGGGCCAATGTCGACAACGTCGGCATCGGCGACTACACGCTGGCCATATGTTGGACAGATTGCGATTTTCAGTTTTCGGTCAATAATCGACAACTGACAGAGGTCCACATTACTACAGTCGACTTTATGCCGACACCACTTTAGGACCGACGATGGTTCGATTGGAACTTTGTTAAATCGATCAAAAATCGGCAACTGACAATGGTTCGATTTACTATAGTCGACTTTATGCCGACGGCCACTTTATCTGCTTTAGGGCCGACGACGGTCCGATTGGAACTTTGCTTAATCGGACGGGAATCGGCAACCGACGATGGCCCGATTTACTATAGTCGACATTATGTCAACGCAAACCTTATCTGCTTTAGGGCCGATGATGGTCCGATTGGAACTTTGTTTAATCGGTCGAGAATCGGCAACTGACGATGGCCCGATTTACTATAGTCGACTTTATGCTGACGATCACTTTATCTGATTGGAACTTTTTTGATTGGTCGAGAATCGGCAACTGACGATGGTCCGATTACGTCACCTTAAAATTTTTAAACTGCAAATATATTCCAAAACTAGAATGCGGACTTGACAAGATGGTAGTACTTCTCTACAAGAATCACCGCTTCTGCCACTTAAACCAGCCCGACTGGTTAAGCACCCGCATTATCGAAACTTTGTGGTTTGCCATTGTCGGGCCGCTTTAAGCTACCACCGACGGACCTTCGTCAATCGCCGACGTTGGACCGCTTTAGGAAACCAACCGATGTCGGGCCGGCACCAGCTTTCTTACGTTAGACCGACCAAATTAAGCAACTTTATCTGCTTTAGGGCCGACGATGGTCCGATTGGAACTTTGTTTGATTGGTCGAGAATCGGCAACTGACGATGGTCCGATTGCGTCACCTTAAAATTTTTAAACTTCTTAATAGTTTCTTCCTAGTATGTAGAGATGGCGCTAATGTCACTATGTTCCCTATACAGTGGAAGATAATATTATATATATAATGAGCAAATATATTTCAAAACTAGAATGCGGACTTGACAAGATGGCAGCACTTCTCTACAAGAATCACCTCTTCTGCCACTTAAACCAGCCCGACTAGTTAAGCACCCGCATTATCGAAACTTTGTGGTTTGCCATTGTCGGGCCGCTTTAAACTACCACCGACGGACCTTCTTCAATTGCCGACGTTGGACCGCTTTAGGAAACCAACCGATGTCGGGCCGGGACCAACTTTCCTACGTTAGACCGACCAAATTAAGCAACTTCATGGGCGGATGGTCGGTCCCATGTGGTTAAACCATATCGGACCTTATTCGTATGGCGACGGTATGCCGATTTCAGCAGAAAGTCAAATTTATCATTGGTCCGACGGAGGGCTACAGTCTAACGCTGCGTCGGCAAACATACATTGGACAAAGCGGGCAAAAAATACTGCTGGTCCGATGTCGTAAATCGACATCGTGCCGATGACAACAAATTCGGCAATCGACATCTTGCCGACAAAGGTCCGAGGGAACCGTTTTTGCTGGGATTCTTTTTAAATTAACCAAAATGTCTTCTTTCAAAATATTGAAATAATTTGGTAACCATAAATATTTGGTTTAATCAAATAAACCTTTGCAATCGCCCAAAAAGTTTGAAGGTTTAAAGACACATGGATTAAAAAAAAAAAACTAAAAAAGTCAACTTACCCTCTCCACACCCCAATATACTTCCACCCAAAAGTCTCGAAGTTAATTAGGCCTCTTATTCTTCTTCATCCCCCAAAGCAAATCACCCCCATCATCCCCTAGAACGCACCCTATAAAAAGCGCCAACAGGTAGATTCTTCTTCAAAAAGAATTTTATCTCCGCGCCTTTAAGGTCTATAACATAGTGGTCAGTTAATAGTGGCTAAAAACATCGCGAAAAAAAACTTGTTGAAAAATGGAAGCAATAAATTTTGTTTACATCCCACCTCTAACCACAAAAGAATATTGGGTTACTGCTTTTGATAAAAATGGTGCTTTGGAAGATTACGGAAGTACTGTTCTGTCACCAGCATCCAGCTACGACGAAGAATACCAGCAAAAATCTTTAAACTTCGAGTTGTCTAGTTCTGATATAAAAAAATTTAGTTATTCGGTAAACAGATATTATGAAGGAGAAGAGCAAAGAATTACTCCACCCTATGCGCACCAGGAAGATTTAGTTTATGGAGAAAATATTGAGTTTTTACCTGTAAGTGCTACTTCATCAGTTGAGCATTTTCCTGAAAAAATAATAAGTACAAAACATTCACCAATAAGTACGTTTACCAGTGATAATTCATTAAACGAAGATTTTCCTGAGGGAGAACCTAAATATCCACCGCCAGGAAAAGTTCGTGTAACTCAGGAAGTATTAAAACAGAGAAGATTAGCGGCCAATGCACGTGAAAGAAGAAGAATGGAAAGTTTAAATAAATCTTTTGACAGATTGAGAACTTATTTGCCTCAGTTGGGACAAGATAGACAGTTAAGCAAGTACGAAACTCTTCAGATGGCTCAGAGTTATATTTCTGCTTTATGTGAGCTATTGGAGGAAAACGATTCTAATAGCAAGTAGGTACTATTTTTAAATAAAATCAGAATTGACTAATGTAAATTAAAAACATTGTTTATATGAACACTTCAAAAAGTTTTGTTTAGTTAATTAACACTGTTCAATATTCAGATTAATTTTTGCTCGTGTTCTTAATGTTTAGATTTTTTTCTAAATTAATTTATAGTTGGTTTGGAAGTGGCACATAATAATGTCGTTTTATTAACATTGAAATCTTGGAGTTCCATTGTCTATATTTATTTATTACTTATAGATGAAAATTTAGTTTAATCTTAACGTATTTAGTAAAATGTCTATACAAAAATAAATTTAGACAAAGGGAGTCCAAGAATCCAACTTTAGTCAAATTAATTTTAGAATTCTGTAAATAAAAAATAGTATAGTATTTATTTGATAAAAAATTATAAGAACCGTTTTTAATAAGCCAAAGAAATATTTTATTAAGAGTGTTTTATTATAAAGTGTACAGTTGTACAAATTTCATAACAGTTTTTTTTTTAATATCGTACTATTTGTAAAAAATATACTGTAATATTGTGTAAAACCTATATTTTTTTTAAACTAAATAAATAATAATGATAAAAAATATCACGAGTAAAATTTATTTTTGCATTAGTATACCGTAACAATCGAAATGAAGGTAAATTATTGTCTATTAAAATTAATATTTTTGCATTTTCTAATTGGCATGCAGTCCTCGAAAATCGCGATTGAAAAAACTTAAAATAAATTGAAGAGCATATTTCAACAAAGTTTTTTTTTTAATGTATAAAATAACAATTTTAACGTGAAGTAGTGTTTGCGTTAAAACCAATGTTTACGTTAAAACCAATATGTTTAATATTTTATGAAAAATTTAAACTTTAATATCTCAAACACCCAAAAAAATTAAATCATATATTTATTTATTTTGTCATCATTTTAAATATACGATAAAGTAAGAATATAAAAAAAAGTAAAAACTATTTGATGGATCAAAAATAATAATTTAAATTAAAAAATTAAAATCCATATAAATGTTGTTGTATTAGGTACGGTTACTTTTATCACAAAGAACAAAAGTACATTAAAAACCTAGGGACTAAAGTTCTAAGAGATTAAAAGACGCTTTAGTCCCGTGGCTTATATACTATTTTATGCACTTTAGGAAAAGATTATTGTTAAAATCACGTTATTGCTACGCCAAATGGATCGTCGACTGCAAGAAAGGGTGCTAAGAATAAAATCTTAGCAAGAGCAAGTGCTGTTTGCCTTGACTTGCGATAAATTTAATTATAATTTTCCAGGGATTATTTTTTTCTAATTCCTTAGAGATTAAAAGTGCCACTTTAGTCTGTAAAATAAGGGATTAAACGTACCTATTTAATCCCGAAAGTACATAAATTTTCTTTGAGCTTTTATCTCAGGAAAATTGTAAATTTACAAAACGAAAATTACCCAAATTTGATCCCTAGTAAGTACTCATTTTGTAATTTGTTGACAATAAAAGCATAAACAAGGTATCTGTGTTAAGTGTGTACATACCTTTGAGTCAATGGTTTTTGTTTTTTTTTTTTCGAGGACTGTCATAATAATTTTATTTATACTAAGTACAAATTATCGAATGGCATAATGTTTCGATGACTTTCTAAAAAAATTTACGTGAAAATTTTGAAAACTACGGTCAAGCCTTTCCCCCAAAACGCCTTTTTTTTTGCAACATGCAACTAAGATAAAAAGAAAAAAGTAAGTAAAATACAAAGTACAAAGTTCTTACAGAGTTAAGCAGAAGTTGCTTGCACAAAGAACCAGAGAACAATTTAAAAATTGATCAAAGCTCTGCCCTGAGTATTTTTGCAATAATGAAACAGAGCTAACACATCATCATAACTTAACCAAAACTAAATTAAACTCAAACTATTTTTAAAAAAAACAAATTAATATATAGCGTTTCGGGGCAAGGGCCGTAGTTTCCACAATTTTTAAAAGCATTTTTTAACAAACGCATCAAAACACTATTTAATACTTTGTAGTTCATGTAAATTATATTATTATATCAATAAAAACCCTCAATTTTTTCAGTTCAGGTAGGTATAAAATAAATGGTAGAGTTCGCCGAGCAGTTGGGTAGGTATAAAAATGTTTTCTCCGTTTAGCGATAATTTTCTTTTAGAAAAAGAAAAACCTATTTGAAAGAAGTAGTCTTTTTTTGTTTAGTATAGTTATTTTTTAGGTCAGGGCTATAGAGGGATAAAAAGATACTACTTTAGATTTTTGGTTTAATGTTAATTGCTTAAAATTTGAAATTTTTCACCGATTTTAATTTAAAAAATTTTGTACTTAATGAATAACGGAGTTATTCGCACTTAAAAGAGGGGGCATGGCGCTAAGCTTCACCCCCCCCCCCCTGCTTAAGAGACAAATTTAATGAAAGTTTATGTCATAATTTTGTACTAATTATGTACTCCTAAAGAAGGATACTTTTAGTTTACAAAAACCATCGTTCCCTAAGACTTTTGTTTGTTTGTTATGGGGTTTGTAGCTTGATATCAAGGTACACCTCCCTCTGCTTGCGAGAACTTGGTACTAATTATGTACTAATTTCGTCCCCTTCTAGAAAATTGCCTACTTTCAAGATAACTTCATTTTTTTTTTGTTTTTATGGGGTGTGTAGATTGATATCAAGGCGCACCCCCCACCCTCTGCCTAGGAGAGATTACATAATTAGTATCAAATTCTGGCATATTCACTTTTGATCGAATCTCTTTTCTAAGCAGAGGGAGGTGTACCTTGATATCAAGCTGCACAACCCATAACAAACAAACAAAAATCTTAGAAACCGATCGTTTTTGCAAACTGAAAGTATCCTTCTTTAAGAGTAAATAATTAGTACAAAATTATGACATATCAACTTTAGCGCCAATCCGCACCCCACCCCCCTTTTAAGTGCGAATAACTCCGTTATTCATTAAGTACAACATTTTTTAAAAGGGGACTAAATTAGTACATAATTAGTACACAATTTTTACAATATCCAAATTAAGTTTTGTTGAGGGGGGGGGGGGGGTGTAGCTTGATTGAGCCCTGTAAAAGTAGATTTTTTCATAGTGGTAGAAGAAAGTTTAAAATTTTGTGCAGCTTGCAACATTGTGTTGATATTGCTTTAATGGTTTTTAAGGCCCTACCATTTAGCTAAGACCCAACCATCTATTTTGCAAACGTTTATTGATATCGCTGGATTGAGGTTTCAGGTAAATTCTAGATAAAAATAAAAATGTTAATTCATAAGGATAAGGTTAGCTTTAAGGGGGTACGGAGTCGTGAAATTAGACACAAATTTTCATTTTTATTAGCATTCGTATCCTTATCTCTAGCTAGTCGACCAATCAATTAAGCTGATTAAATGCACGAAAACTTCGTTAGGAACGATAAGGGAGTCGTAACATTACGACCGTCCCTGCATACGAAATGATGTTTTGACGCATTTGATCAGCTGGAGCTGTCACACATTCGCCACTAGTTTAAAAGTACACCTGCTCGATAGGTCGACTCGATAGAGATAAGGATACGAATGCCGATAGACCCGAAATTTAACTTTAAGTGTCTATTAACAGAAAACGCATTCGTAAACAATTATTATCAGAAATTTTAAAGCTCTAGTAGTATTAAAACCGAAAATCTCTTAAGTTCTAAGGACATCGTCGTTACTCTTCTAGTTTGCCCCTTGTTAAGTAAGCTTAAACAGTGCAAAAACTGTGCTCTCATACAATTCATATGTATATTTTGAAAACGAAATAAGATAGACCATTATCAGGGCATGGTATCATTGGAAATAAAATTGGCTGTATATTTTACAAATGTAAAAGTATATAGGATGTCCATTTAAAAAAGTCTTATTAACCATTCCCAGTAAACAAAATTATTTTTGGAATAGCCCAAGTAAAAATAATTATAAGTTGATGTGGTTTTCTAAAACCAAAAACAAAATAACCTGCTTGATGCATTATTCCATTTAACGTTCACACATTTTTCGCATTAATAAAAATGAAAGAATCAATTTTGGATTCTGCTGGGAATATATCACAAACAGAAAAATATAAAAAAAACAGATCGGCTTACTTTTGTACCTTCTTGAATAGTATAAGGTTGGTAAAAGATGTCAAGAAGCTGAGGTGAGAAATTCGAAGCAGATTCCAAAGACAGTTCGATCATTTTTATAAGTGCGGCAATTTTAAAAAAATTACTAAAAATACTTGTTTTATGTTTGTGATCTACCTGTGCAGGTAAAAAATATTTTGATATAATAAATCAGCAACCCAGATAATTTATTTTTATGACTTTTTGTATTTTGATCTACTTTTAAAATATTATTATGACACATTTATTATTATTTGGATTTGGCACCGTAAAATACAATGTACAATTAATACAATGTTAAAATGTATACTATAATATTATTTACATAATCTTAAAACCTAGAGATAATTTAACATAATTAAAAAATAATACTGACATAAAAAACTATAAGTCAAGATTTTAAAAAAAATCAATTTAATATCGTTATATAAAAATAAGCGTGAAAATATAAAATTTTGCGCAACTTTCCAAAAGGAAAGCAAAAATAAATTCAAAAAGTTTATTAGTATATTTTGACCCCCTCAGTTAGCGCCGTTATTACTAATGATAGAATAAAAGGTTAAATGCAAAACTTGTATAACTGTTTTCATGCTTTAAGAGTTACCTGTCTAAAATAGCTAAATGTCACTGCAAATATCAAATTTTTCCACCAAGTTTGTTATTTTAAAGTAAACACCCTGTATTATATAAAATTTTTGAATCGGCCGTTCCTTTCTGATCCCAAATATACCAAAATATGTTACCTCTATCTATATCAGTTTGCGAGAAAAATTACAAAATTCTTACTATAAGGCCAATGTGCGAGAGAGAGAATAATCTAAGCTTTAATCTTACATTATGCTTATGATGAGGATTTTGGCATTTTTCTTGCAAACTAATATAGATAGAGGTAAAGTGTTTGGTAGTTTTGAAATTACGAAGGAAAGGGCGATTCAAATATTTAACAATATAGAGGATATTTCATTTAAAATAACAAACTTGGTGTTAAAATTTGACATTTGCAATGATATTTAGCTATTTTAGTTTCGTTTCGTTTTGCATTTAACCTTTTTTTGTAACATAATAATAACAGCGCTAACTGGAGGGGTCAAAATATGTCGAGGCACCCTGAACCCCTGGCAGTTATGCAGTGACGCATCGGAGAAGCAGCTTTTATCGTTTGACGTTTTAGAATAACATACTTTTATTTCATACTGTATTGTAATATACTCCATTACGTTATCGGTTTCAGTCCGAAAAATGATACATTACATCACTAGTCCGATAAAGTAACTATAAAAAAAAGAATAAAATAATGGATTTCCCACTTCCAGTATGAAATAAAACGTTGTACGATACACGACCCTGAAATGTCATTAAAGTACTCGTCTAGAAATTCCGGACTCGGCTCCTTCGTCGCCTTGTCCGTAAACATCTAGACTTGTACTTTAATAGATCATTTCCCGGCTTTGTATCGTATATTACTATTGGATACTCTAAGCTCTCATGCATCTAAGTATAGCATCTAGAGAGGCTCTTTTTTGATTATCTTTCATCTTTTAAATCTAGGCGCACGTATATTTTTCCGCAGAATTACATGGAATTTACAGTACTTTTACAGGTGTGGTAGTTTGCACACTTCGAGAAAAAAAAGACATATCAAGAAAACCTGTATCGAAACAACAGCCACCCTTCAAGCTATATCCATAATATAAGTGTAGGGGGCGCGACTTTTTGTGTCGCTTCCGTTACACTTGCTATATTTGAAATATCTTAAAAGGGTTGTCTACATCGAGTTTTGTTCGAGTGGGGCGATCGGTTAAAAATAAGTGTGCAAACTATAACACCCATTACAATAGAATTACTCTTGTTCGTATTAACAGAGTTTTTTAGTTAATTCTATCGAAAATAGGGCAACCTGTACGTGTTTATTTAAAGTATTAAAACAATTCTTAAACCTACTTTACAGCCATTTTTGCCTAAAACCTAATAAAAATATCTTAACACTCTCCATCCAATAAAAACTGGCATAAAAATCTTTGGCAACTCATTTTTAACAGATACATTTTTTTACAAACTTTTAGCACTCTCTCCTTTTGAAGGTATTCGGCTGAGAAAGATAAGAAAAATTATCCCGAGATAATCCTATCCTAACTAAGACGGACCCAATTAGAAGAAGAAAGTGACAAAATCCAGAAGGCTAAAAAACTACTATCTACCCATTTGTTTATCTACCAGGAGTATGTTCGAGAAGGTCATAGAGCGCGGAAATATATGTCTGCGCCATTTGCAACGTCTCGTACTTACTCAATTGTCTATCTTGTCCCAACTGAGGTAAGAACGTTCTTAACCTGTCAAACGCTTGGTTTAAATTTTGCATCCTACGTCTTTCTCTGGCGTTTGCAGCCAGCCTTCTTTTCCTCAAAATCTGAGGCGACACGCGTCCTTTGAAGATACCGTCTTTCGAGGAGGCGCCCAGTTGGTGAAACCCGTCCTCGGACAAACTGTCGTAGCTGGGCGTGGGCGAGGAAGACCAGCACTGCTCTTGAAGAGGTTCCAAAGAAAGTTGTTGAGGTTGGAAGTAAATGTAGTTTACGTATGGTTCTGGAGACTCCATTTTTTTTTAGTTGCTTGCAAGTCCAAGAACAGCTGTAAGCAAAAAAAAAGGAAATTTAGATTTTTTTAAAGGGCTTTATACCTTTGAGAAAATTAAAAACGGCCGTTCATACATTATGTATTAGGTAACGCAAAAATTCGGAAATTTCCTTCCTTCCCAACTTGTAACACACCCGTATTCAAAGCTCAAAACCCTCTCTAAAATTACGTTACCCACATTAATTGACAAAATATATTATTAGGTTATCCATGGCCTTAAGAAAAATGTTTACCTAAAACTCGTTTTTATTTTTTTTTAAACTGCTAAAAAATTACACCAAAAAATTCAAAACTTTTACCATATCTTATTTCATAAATTTTTTTAAAAAATAGTTCTCAAGAGAAGAGGTTTGGAGCTGTTCTATTCTATTGTGTATAAAATAAACTAAAAATAAGAATTGAATTTTTTTTATTTTTTTATTTCTGGTTTTCTAAATAAAAATACGTAACTGTTCATGGGAATTTGTTAAAAAGGCTTTTTAAACTTAAATCAAAGGCAAACCAAAAATTGTACAATTTTTTAAGCATTTAAAATTTCCATAAAAAACTAAACGACTCTTAGGTTAACTTTAACGGCAAATTTATATTTCCCGACTATAAATACTTCTAGTAAGATGTCAGATACAACTAATGTCACTAAATAACTCTTTAATTTACATTACAATACAAGACATTTTTTTTTTTTAAATAATTTGATCAAAGGTAAGAAAGTTGTAACCAATTATCTTATTATATTATACAATCAACTATTCAAGCAAAACCTACCTTATATATTTTTTTCTTTAAAAAAAATCCGTCTGGAAGTGCACTTGATATTTTTTGAAAAATCGCAACTTCACGTTTATTTACGTAAACAACTTTCACGAATTTTAAACCCGTTTTTCTCGCTGTATTTCGCTCTTTACAAATACGAACTTCAATCTAACCAGACCATCTACCTGTTTTGCTTTTTATAGAAGACTAAGGCCCTTGCGGACGCGTGCCGTCGAGCCAATCAGAAGACAGATCGGGTGCGTCGTATAATGAGCGTGGCCAATGAGGGGCGGTTTTGTCGGGCGCCCCTGGGAACTAAAGGTTGGGGTTTTTGATTGGGCGTCGTGGCGCTTAACGGGGCGTCCTGATGCGTTATACAGTGATCCTGTGTTGAAACGCTTGGTTTTTTTTTTTGGTAAATCGGGATTGGTTGTGTCGTTTTTATTAAGATTTGTTATGAATGCAATGAAAACCTTCAGCAAAAGTACGATTTAATAGTCCTCCAATACACCATAGCTTTTTTGGTAAAGAAGAACATTTTTTATACACTCGGTTGTATAAAGTTTCTTGAATCATAAGAATAGTAGTTTTAACAACTAGCGGCTAAAATAGTGCTTTTTTTACAACCGTTGGTTTAAATAACGAGCGAAGTATTTAAAAACGCGCGTAAAAAAAAAGCACAGTTTAGCCGCGAGTTGCTAACATTATTTTTTTTAATACCTTTATGAAGAAATCCAAGAAAAACTGGAAAATTCTTTTAAAAATCTTGAACGAAGAGCACTGCTCGCAACACACCATCTTTACAGAATAAATCAAGGCGGCTGTTAAATGAAATAACAATCGTTTCCATAGCGACGTGCTATTTTACTCGGTGAGGTTCATTGTTGCGACATTTTAATCTTTGACATTTTGACGATGTTTTTATTGTAAATACTTGGTGAAAACTGCCGGAAATGGCTTAATTTGTAGGCAAGAATAATTAGATTTTTTCAATATTACTATTTTCCGCTATTTCTCTTTAATTTGGGTAAAAAACGGAACTTCTTTTTGTGATACCTTCATCAAAAACATAATTTTAGTAACTGTCTGCAGATAACTAAAGCATGGCTTTTTTGGTTACCGATGCAAAAAAAAATTTTTTGATCACGGGAGCAAAAAAAGATTTCGGTTCGTTTTTTACCCAAAATTAAAGAGAAATAGCGGAAAATAGTAATATTGAAAAAATTTAATTATTCTTACCTAAAAATTAAGCCATTTCCGCCAGTTTTCACCAAGTATTTACGAAAAAAATCTTTTAAAAATATCGTCAAGATATCAAACTGTCAACGCAACTGTCGCACCAATGAACCTCACCGAATAAAAAGGCACATGTCCATGGAAACCACCATTGTTATTTAATTTACCAGCCGCCTTGATTTATAGTGTAAAAATGGTGTGTTGCGAAAAGTGCTCTTCGTTCGAGATTTTTAAAAGTATTTTCCTGTTTTTCTTGGATTTTTTGATAAAGGTATTTAAAAAAATAGTGTTAACAACTCGTGGCTAAATTGTGCTTTTTTTTACTCGCTTTTTTAAATACCTCGCTGCGCTCATTATTTAAACCAACGCTTGTAAAAAAAGCACTATTTTAGCCACTAGTTGTTAAAACTACTATTTTAGTGTTCTGGTATAAAAAAAATCGTTTATAACCGAGCTTAAAACTCGGGGCTAAAATGTGCTTTTTTAAATTACTCGCTCTTTCCTTGTCACGTGCGAAAATAAGTTGTTTTCCGAACAAGTGCGCAAAGCTATATGTGTATTAAGAGCGCAAAATAATACTTTGCCGCTTGATAAAAAAGTTTTGAAGGTGGCAAAGTTTTTGCGCTCCAATTACACACAAGATTTTTTCTACAACCGCAGATTTTACAAAAAAACACTTATTAATCACAAAAAGCTGTCTCAAAAACTTTTTGATACGTTTAATAAATAATCATGTTTATTTTTCTTGACAATAAAAATAAAAAAACAATAACCGCCAACCAATTTTTGGCAGTTTTGTATTTTACTTAACGCAATAATTTGGTCATCAATGTAATTTATAGATAATGAGAATTATTTACTAAATTAACATTTCTACCATCTTTAGTACAGTGAAAAATTTAGAAAATGACTGTTTATAACCATAATAACTATTTTTTAATTACTTTCTATAACTAAAGTTTGTAATTTGCATTATTTATCGCTCGATTTATCGTAATATGATATAGAATCTAAAATTCAATTACTTATAAAAAAGTATATTTCTACCACCTTTAGTGCAAGTAGTTTCGTTCAGAACAA
Organism: Oxystoma pomonae; assembly: GCA_963921995.1. NCBI lineage: Eukaryota > Metazoa > Arthropoda > Insecta > Coleoptera > Brentidae > Oxystoma > Oxystoma pomonae. Next base: position 32,136,244 of record OY998172.1, read on the forward strand.
TTTATTAGTATTTTACATTTGACTTTTTCCAATTATGGTTTCCATGGTAACTTAGCAAGCATTTTGGTTACTTTGCCGCGAGCGACAAGAAAAAAACGCTCGCTCCTCGAAAAATTGCAACTTTGCGCTTTCTTTTTGAAGCGCAAACATGGTACTTTTTCGCTCGGTTGTAGAAAAAAGCAGTTCAAGCTTTTAGTGCGGGAAAAATATTTTGCGCAAATGTCAAACACAGTATTTTTATAAAAATTGTCAAAATCTTGAAATACATAGGAAAGTTTAAGCACACGCAAAAAAGTGCCATAGTAAATGTTTTCACTGAGGTTTGTTTGTTTTTTGGGCAAAAATATAAAATTTGCGGAAAATATAAAAAAATAAAAATACCTATCTGGTTAATTTTTATGCACGAATCTATGTTTTTCCCCCGAGTAGTTTTATTTTACATGGTGTTCTCAAAAAGGTCCTTTTTACAAGCTTCTATTTAACTTTACACGTATGTTTGTTGGTTAGTTAATGAGTATGTTTGGCACAAATCTTGCAAGTTAATTTTGACTAACTTCCTCATATCCGATCAACTTCAAATTTGGGATGTGTTTATATTTTCGGTGAAAACACAATATTATGTTGGTGGGGGGTCGTTAAGGGAAGTAAGAGGGGCAAAAGCTGCTACGAATATGCAGTTTTTAGTTTTTGTTCCACTAAAAATTTCCTAATTTTGGAGGTGACAACTACGTTGGTGGAGGGTAGTTAGGGGGATCAGAGGGGATTAATATATTTGAAAATCCATAAGTTTTTAAGCGATGCTTTTATGGAATATGCAGTTTTCAGCTCAATGTTCACTAAATATTTTCTAATTTTGGAGGTAATAATTACGTTGGTGGGGGTAGTTTAGGGAATGAGAGGGGGTTAATATATTTAAAAATTCATAACTTTTCAAACAAAGATGCTACAGATATCCAGTTTTGAAATTTGAAAGGAGGTTAAGGAAATGACATTATGAAGTTATAAAATTGCCAGTTTCCCATTCTTTGAGCGGGTAAAGGGGAGTATATCATCTAACCACGTCTGATTTCGTTTAAAATTCCAAATTTTTCAATTCAAATTTGCTACCCATGGAACTATACATTAACTAAAAATTTTAAAATAAATTTTGGTAAAAAATGCTTTTTAATACCAAGCTTTTATAAAACCCACTAAAAATTAAAAATATTTTTTTGGCTTTTTGACACCAGGCTTAGATTAAATTTTGAACTTCAAGCCTTTTTAGAGAAGTAAATAACAAAAAAAAAGACGATCATCACAAAATTGGTTCCTAGTGTGAACTTCCAAAACTAAAAAGGCACCCAAATTTTAAGTAGCGTCCATCGATGTTATTATGATATCAGAAAGCTAACAAAATATTTTTAACTTTTTAATGCCTTTTTTATAAAAGCTTGTTATTAAAAAACATTTTTTAATCAAGAGTATCAATCAAGGAAAAAATTCGGCACGGTCGATTCGGCACGATAACAGATATTTTTCCTACCTAACAGAAAATATTTTTAACACACAACTCTACATTTAATCAGAGTGCACGTTCATGAATGCTTTCTATAGATAGCATTCTGCATTACTTAATTTTAAGTTTGTGTTTAGGGTTTTTATGTTGAGTTTGGGTTTTTATGTTGAGTTTGTGTTTAGGGGTTTTATATTGGGTTGGGTTAGAGAACGGAAAATTTGGAATAAAAACTATGTCGCAGTGGGCAGCGTATCTGCCTGCCGCACGGAAGGTTCCGGGTTCGAATTCTGGCTCGGGGCATGGATATTTTGTTTGTCTTTAAATGTAAACTTGGCTAACACTGGGCATTGATCCTATAACGGATGGAAAGTCCCAGTATAAAAAAAATGCTATTTTGTCCTAAAAGCACTTTTTGTAATGGTAATCAGTTGAAGTATACCATTGGAAAAGGTGGTAATAATATTTAGTGGCGCCGAGTCGGCCGCGCCGAATCAGCCGCGCCGAATCGGCCGCGCTGGGTTGTCCTAGACCCTTGCTGACAGCTTATCTTGTCTTACTCATGCAAAATTTCGCTTGCAAGGCTATTTTGGCCAAACATGTTAGTCCCGTCTTAAAGATGAAGCATGAATCTAGGGTTTTCTAGTTATACACTGAGAATTTTTTTAGTAAAATGCTTTTAGCTGGCGCCTATGTTGTCAAACCACCTTGCTGGGACAGCAAAGTTTCTTGCTAAAACTCTGATAGGAAAATAATATTTAGTAGCCCTAATAGCCAAAAAAATAGTTACGCCAGCAAAATTTAGTAACCTAACATCTAGCAAAGAACTTTGCTGTCCCAGCTAAAAACGTTGCTGTTCAGGCAAGATGTTTTGGCTAAATAGGCGTCAGTAAATTTGAAAATTTCTCAATGTACTTTTTGCAATTTTTGTCCAGTCTTGCAGTCTTCGAACATTGGCTATCATCAGTGCGATCTGCACCTTGTCCACTGCTTTTCGGAAAAGTGTCGTAGTACTAACACCATACCATTGTCTAAGATTTTTAAGCCATGATATCCGTCTACGACCCGGACCCCTTCTGCCTTCAATTTTGCTTTCTATTATCAATTTTAAGAGTTTATAATTGTCATTTCTCAAAATATGGCCAAAATATTCAAGTGTTCGTTTTTTGATAGTAAATAAAACTTCAAGCTCTTTATTTATTCTAAGCAGAATATCTACATTAGTTACTCGGTCCATCCAAGACATTCTTAATATTCTACGATAACACCACATCTCGAATGCCTCCAACTTTTTGCACATGGCCTCAGTCAGTGTCCATGCTTCCATGCCATAATATAAAATGCCAAAAACATAACAACGAAGTACACGAATTCGGAGAGTCGTATTAAGATCGCGACTACACAACACTGATTTCATTTGGATAAAAGATGATCTGGCCTGTTCAATTCTTGCACGAACTTCTTGCATGTTGTCCCAGTTCTCATTGAGGAGACAACCTAAGTATTTGTATGAATCCACGCGTTCGACTTGCTGCCCATTTATTTCTAATATGCCTCGGATGTTCTTTTCCTTGGATATGACCATCCATTTTGTTTTTCCAACATTTAAGTTAAGCCCGAATTGCGAACTTTTGGCAGCAATTTGATTCAACAACTCTTGTAGGCGTGTCTGCTATTATGACAGTGTAGTCGGCATATCGTATGTTGTTGTTTTTTATGCCGTTTACGGTCAAACCCTCTTCGCAGTTATGAAGTGCATTCTCTATTATTTTATTACTATATATATTAAACAACAGTGGAGACAATATACAAACTTGGCGTACTCCTCTTCTCATTTGGACCTCTTCGGACAGTTGGCCATCAACCTTTATTTGAGCAGTCTGATTCCAGTATAGATTAGCGATTATCTTTAGATCTCGGTCATCTAGACCAACTTCTTTTAGCGATTCTATGATCTTTTCGTGTTGGACTCGATCAAATGCTTTCTCATAATCTATGAAACAACCATATACTAGCACCGACACATCCCTAGACCGCTGAACTAAGACTTGAATGCCAAACAAGGCCTCTCTTGTCCCGAACCCACCACGAAATCCAAACTGCGTGTCGCCCATAAAGGATTCGCATTTCTCATAAATTCTTTTGTGTATAACCTTTAGAAATATTTTTAACATAATATGGCTCATTATGCTGATTAGGCGTTAATCTCTACACTTCTTTGCTGAATGTTTTTTAGGCAGCGTAACAAAGGTTGATTTTAGCCAGTCAGCAGGGATTTTACCGCTACGATAAATCAAGTTAAAAAGTTTGACCAGCGTATTTAGCGAATCTTCGTTTTTTATTATGTTTAAAACCTCAGTGTATACTTCGTCTTGCCCTACCGCTTTTCTGTTTTTAGCTGAAGATATTGCGTGTTTTACTTCCTCTAGTGGTATATCTATGCCTTGGTTTGAGAATTCTTCTGGCTGTTCAGATCGGTTATCGGTTAAGAGATGTTCTCTGTAGCTACCCCATTCTTTTAGTTTTTCTTTGGTATCCGGTATGATTTTGCCTTGATTGTCCACAAGGATTCCAGCTTGTCTTTTATTAAATAATCCGGTCGCTTCCTTTATGTGTTTGTGTAAATTGAAAGTGTCATGTTTAGCGTCTAGATCTTCTATTTCTTGACATTGCTATTATCCAGTCTTGTTTTTTATTGCTCTATTGATTTTTTGATACTGATCGCTGCCTTTTTTACTGCGTCTTTTATCCATCAACTCCAGGATTTCATCGGTCATCCAAACTTTCTTTTTACTTCGTGTTTCATCTTTGCCTAAGGGTGTTGTGCTCTCGACTATGGCACTTTTAACCTTTGTCCAGACCATTTCTGCATCTTGTTCGGTACACTCATTAATATCTTTAAGCTTTTTGTTAAGTTCGACTTTAAGTTTAGTTGCTATCAGGTTATCTTGAAGTTTGTCCAATCTGGATCTGGGTTTGCTATTTGGATTGGATTTTTCTTAAGGGTAAATTTAATTTTCGCCATAACTGGATTGTGATTCGAGTCTACCTCTGCACCAGGATAAGTTTTTGCAGATTTAATAATGTTTCTAAATCGTTTAATAATTAACATAAAGTCTATCTGGTTTCTAATGATATTCTCAGGAGTGTCAGATTTGGAAGTCCAAGTATAAAGGCGTCTAGCTGGAAGTTTAATATATTAAGATATGAACAAGCAAAATAGGCCCTATTTGGATCCATATTTTACAAAAATAAAAATCAAAATTTAAAAAGTATTACTATAGAACCCTAGATTTAAGTTTTTCTTTAAAATGATACTAAAATTTCTGAAAAATGTCTATACTTGAATAGAAAAATGTGGGCCGAAAAATACTTTTGCTAGCGAAATTTTGCATGACAAAGACAAGGAAAGCAGCCAGCGAAGACTATATTCTTAAAGGAATTTCGGAACCATAACATTTTCTTTTAAGTATTCACGGATAAGTGCTTCACAAAAAATATGGTGGCCCTCTCCGTTTATGTGCAGAGGAGTATCAAAGTTGTGGGTTCAAGACCCATATCGCTGTTTTTGGTTTTTTCAAGCTAAAGTAAAACTGTTTTCGAAGGATAATGATGACTACAGAGGTACACAATTGTATCACAAACTTTTTAGCAGACTAATCCAATTCCCCACATAAAAATATGAAAAATAAGTATGGCTTTATACGCGTTAATTTAAAAGGCATATTAAATAAAATAATATTTTCATACTATTTGCAGAGGAGTATCAAAGTTGTGGGTTCAAGACCCATATCGCTGTTTTTGGTTTTTTCAAGCTAAAGTAAAGCTGTTTTCGAAGGATAATGATGACTACAGAGGTACACAATTGTATCACAAACTTTTTAGCAGATTAGTCCAATGCCCCACATAAAAATATTAAAAATAAGTATGGCTTTATACGCGTTAATTTAAAAGGCATATTAAATAAAATAATATTTTCATACTATTTTAGCCAACGGCGTGCGGTCCATGGAAGTAAATAGGTAACAATTACTTTAGATTGTATTAAAAATGCTAAAAATTATTTTAAATATCAAGCCCATAACAAATGCGGCTTTGACTTAAACCGAGTCACAGCAGAAAGTCTGCCCGCATGTCATGTGCGCGCGACTTTTCACTATTTTATAAAAAATCAAATAGAAGCTATCCCCGCTGCTAGGTTCTATATAGCCTTCCAGCAGCAGTATATGCCTGCTTTCGTGTGTGTCGAGAGCTCATTGAACCTGCTCAATGCATCGAGCATCCAGTCACGGTCGCGTGCTTCAAACAGGCGTGGAAGCTATCATTGGAGTTAGTTATTTGTAGGTTTAAACGGCTATCGGTGTGTAGGACTGTCTAACAAATTGTCAAAGTCAGCTATTAATCACGTGATGACCCTTTAAAAATGTTGGGTGTAGGGTGTAACGGTTGACTTTTAGAAACTCCAAAAATTGACTAATAATTTAAATCGGATACCTGTTTTCCCAAGTAGTTTTCCACACCGATAATCCATGGTCCAATAAAAATAAGTGCTAACACTCGTTTTACCCACTACAGCCCAATCTAAAATCCCGACAAATATCCCCAGAGATCACGCCCGTCCTGAGTCCTGCTTGTATCTTTATTTGTTCCTTTTTCTTGCACTTTTCCCGTGACTTTTTCCAAAACTTAGTGTTTTCGCATTTGTTTACTTTTAAACGAAACATTTTACTAACCTAAGATTAACCAGTACCACTGTACTTTTCCCCTTCTTAAATCTTCATTTTGGTAACGAAAACTCAATGTGTTCCTGCGATGCTGGTAACTATGTAGAGTTGTAGAAGTTTTAACTCCATTATACTTGAGCTGATCTTGGGTGGTTTGCGCTTAAAATATATATTATTTTTGAGAGGTTTTTTATAGCCCTATTTCCATTTTTGATTTGAATCTACGTACTTTTGTCAGAAGCCCGCAACATAATTAATGAGATGCTATGACTTGTACGGGGGGATAAACTTCCCGCGAAAACGCTCAGAACTCTTTCATGAGGTCGCCATATTCCCGTAAGGAAGTTATGAAGTTTTGAGGTGGTTTTAGTGAGGTCAAATAAGATCTAGGTGAGTTTTTCATTTGTGTTTTAGTTCCTTAGTATCTTATGCATCTGTAGAAATATTTTCTGTAAATTTCCATCTCGTGCTTACGGAGTAAATGACTAATTTTGGTTATACCTCCTACTAGGACTCTTTGGTAGAAGTTCTGCTTAACTTAAACAGCCCCTAATACCTGCTGTGGCTGCCCGCGATGAATTTTAATTCTCTTAAGAGATTTCTGAACATCTACTTTTAAGATTTAGTGATTTGGAGAGACTTAGCAACCATGTAGTCCGTTGATGATGTAAGCAACCCTTAAAAAAATGTCTACGAATAAGGTAGGATCATTTTAATTTAAGTACCCATTTTTGGAGACCTGTTTGGGATATTAAAACTTTGAGACACCTGGGTTTTTCAATACCACTGCCTAAATAAAGGTATTTTATAACGATAATTTTTGAGCGGATTACTTTTTTGGATAATTTTCCTGGTTTCCCGGAAGTGACATTTTGGAGATATAAAGAACACTGTGATGATTTCGATAAAAAATTGAAGAAACTCTAGATGTGCTAATGTTAATTTTAAAACCATTTGTCTTGTAACTTTAAGGTTATGATTTTTTATGTTAAATTTTGTCGTTTGTAAATTTCCCTGTCCCCTACTAAAACAATTATTTTAGTACTAACTATGTTTTTAAATCAAATTTAATTTTAACGTGCACATAACATCAGTGCACAATATTTTAATTATTTCTCTGTGATACATTTATTTATGTTTTCAAGTCCTATTTTTCTATTAAAATTGTAAAAACAAATTAATTTATGTTTTTGTTTGCTATTCCCTTTCTGTCAAAATGTAGGGTTTTGACTGGCGCCCACCAAGCTTGCTAGATCAGTTGTTGTCAAATATAATTTTGGTAATTTTTGGAAAATTATAAAATAAATCCGAAATTATAGTGTAATCTTTTCTGAATCGGGGAGAAATGAGCACTTTGCCGAAATGTGAGAAATAAACTCAAAATTCGCAGTTTAAAGAGGCAATGTCATGTACTTTTATCTCTCTCGCACTTGCACATTGTGGATAGGCATTGTCTCTTTTTGTTCATTATTTGAAAACTCCAGAAGGTTTATTATCATTTGAGGAAAGAAGATGATTTGTTTTGAGTTCAAAACTTATTTATTTTAAGTCAACCGACGCGTTTCTGGACTACTGTCCCATTTTCGCATAACAAAAAAAGAGAAAATATTTGTAAAAAACAAACTAACAATACATACAAACCAACATACATATTAAAAATGTGTTTACATATAGTCAAAACAAAAATCTTCCAAATAATAATTCCAAAAATGTAGAACATGTTTTGTACTTACTCGATGACTAATGAGTTTTCAACCTTTCAAGAAGAGTTGTGAGTTTTTATTTAACAACATTTTATGAAATAAAATCTTGAAAATTTTAAGAATTTTCCTAAAAATTTTTTATCAAAAACCACCGGAACAAGAGAAACATTGAGGGCAAAGTGTGGTTATGTTAAACGTTCACCTACTTTTCTGAAAGTTTACTAAACAAAGAGCTTATGGCAAAGACGGATTATATGGGGATTCGCAAAAAGCAACGATGGTATTGCTTTCAAGAAAAGTGGATTAATAAACAAATATTAAACCAAAACCAAAGTTGGAAATGTTGGTAAAGGGGACAAAGGATGGATATTTTTGTTGAAAAGTGGATAGAAAATCTCGTTCGTTGAGGCAAACAAACATTCCCATGTGTGATGTAGGAATGCAGGGGACGCACATTGGAGTATTTGGACCAAAAACCTGGCCAAAAATCGGAATTTAAAAGAATGGCGGAACACGCTGCAACTATGTATTTCTAATAGTTAAATAACCCCTCCACGATCTTTCGCCCCTCTCTTGTCCATCGCTATCCTTTTCGTGTCACACAGTCAATCGAAACTTAGTCGTGGTTTAACTTGTACCGTTGTTTTATAGTTGCTTCCAGTTTTTTATATGAATTGCAGCAGCCGTTTAAGTTTGTTTGTGAATAGTTATTGTGTTCATTTAGAAAAATATGGAAGGTACAGGTAAGTATATTAATAATAATAATAAAGTATATTTAAGTAATTGTCTAACATATATATATATATATATATATGTTAATGATCCATGAAAGTTAAGACAAAATACCTTTTTTTGATAAGAAACTTGCAGAGATTAGTATTTTTGTATAACTTCCGGGCACTTCCGAGTATTCCTCTTGCTTTTTAAATAAAGTTTGGCATTTTCTAAGACTAAAATTTAAAAAATTGGTTCTACTTTTTTCCGCCCTTTTGTTTTCCATATGAGACTTTAAAAGGCTTGTATATATTTATTTAGAGTATTTTGTACGTTTTTTAAGAAAATTATTTTTATTTATTTTCATATTCCTCCGAAACGTTCAAGATATAACAAAATTGCAGTTATATGATATAATGCAAGAATGCCCAGATCAGAAATTGAAATTAAAATGTTTAGTTTTGGAGAAACAAATAACGAGAACAACTAAATGTCCAGATAGTAAGCATGAACAATTAAAGCATACTTTAACTCATTTCAAGTCTGATTTAAGGCCAAATGGGTTGCTTCCAATTATAAAAGTGAAAGTTTTCTCAAAAAGAGTGAGCAATGGCTTAAAACCACAGTTAAATTTGTCAATTGTAATACAGAAAAATCAGGTCAACCAACAAAAGAATTTGGTGAATCGAGTGATAGATCTAAGCGAATAAAAACTAAGCATTTGATAGCGAAAGTACCTGCAGAAGAGTTAACTTATACTGCTCAGAAGAGTTAACTTATACTGCTCAGATGAGTCATCGTGCTGAAGGTAACAAAGATATATCTAGAACAATAAAAGATATCACATTAACACCTACAAGAGCTACAAAGGTTCGAAAGGTGATTTTTTTGCAGATAAAAATAAAATAAAAAACACACCTTATCTGACGCGCTGGCTATATTTTTTTAAGGAGATTTCAGTAGGAGACAATGGGAACAGAACTTTTCTCGAACAGAGTAAAGTGTAATAGAGACAAATTGAACAGACTCTTATTACCATGCGATCCATTTTTAAGTTCAATAGACCACACCTACGAAAAAAAAGTAAGCCTTTTAGCCCAGAAACCATAATTCAGGGAATAAATCCCTGAATTACCAACGGAGAACATGCATGGACATTAGCGACGAAGAAGACGATAATAGACTCAGTGATTTTAATTTTGACAATTAGTTTATTATATTTTTTCTCTTATCATTTCTATTTCATTAAACTTTTTAGGTAAAACCTGTTTTTATGCTGTGCGTAAAGTACAACTTTTTAGCACTAGAGGATAAATGCTTTACTTTTTTTAGTGCATAAAGTAAATAGTAAACTACTTATTAGTAAACTACTTATTCAGCAAATCCTAGTAAGGGTATGCAACACGTGTGTAAGTTTAAATAATCCCCATTCCTAAAAAAAGTTCTGCTTTACTCACTTATTGCATAAATAACTATTTTTATTGTCCATGTGCGCATTTTTACACAAAAAAGTGTGTGTAATATTTTTGGCCAGTTTTTTTGTGTAAATACTCCAATGTGGGACGTGAAGAGGAAAGAGAAAGAAACTAAAGGACGGAGGGAATTGTAGTTATAAAAGCAAAAAATATTACTAAAAGCAAAGTAGAAAGATGCAGGCTGAGATTCAATCTTAGTTTTAATCCAATATAGGTTTTCAATTATTGTTGTTAAAATAAATAATGAGTTTAACCGATTCAATAAGGCCAACATTTTATATGGGTTTATTTAGTTTTTTAGAAAAAGGGTTAAGTTTTAATCTTATGATTTCTATATCTTCTAGGAAATTAAGTTTTTGACCTTTTGTTTGTTGGTGAAGGATAGAAAAATTTCTATCAATAAGGAAATTATGGTTTTCTTCTCTTAGATGTAGTCCAAAGGGATAATTGTTATTGTCCCGTGTTCTGGAGGTCCTTAAGTTCTCCACAATCTTGACACTAAACTTTCTCCCTGTCTGCCCTATATATTCCGATTCGCAAGTGTCGCATTTAAGTTTATACAGGCCATTTTTGTATAAAGGTTTAATTTTGTCCTTTCTTTTTCCCTTAAAAATATCCCTCCTTTATCTTCTTTACCAACATTTCCAACTTTGGTTTTGGTTTAATATTTGTATATTAATCCACTTTTCTTGAAAGCAATACCATCTTTGCTTTTTGCGAATCCCCATATAATCCGTCTTTGCCATAAGCTCTTTGTTTGGTAAACTTTCAGAAAAGTAGGTGCGAATCGTAATATATAGGGCAGACAGGGAGAAAGTTTAGTGTCAGGATTGTGGAGTACTTAAGGGCCTCCAGAACACCGGACAATAACAATTATCCCTTTGGACTACATCTAAGAAAAGAAAACCATAATTTCCTCATTGATAGAAATTTTTCTATCTTTCACCAACAAACAAAAGGTCAAAAACTTAATTTCCTAGAAGATATAGAAATCATCAAAATTTAACCCTTTTTCTAACAACCTAAATAAACCCATGTAAAATGTTGGCCTTATTGAATCGGTTAAACTCATTGATTTATTTTAACAACAATAATTGAAAACCTATATTGGACTAAAAGTAAGATTGAATCTCAGCCTGCATCTTTCTACTTTGCTTTTATTAATATTTTTTGCTTTTATAACTGCAATTCCCCCCGTCCTTTAGTTTCCTTCCCTTTCCTCTCCACGTCCCACATTGGAGTATTTACACTAAAAAACTGGCCAAAAATATTACACACACTTTTTTGTGTAAAAATGCGCACATGGACTATAAAAATAGTTATTTATGCAATAAGTGAGTAAAGCAGAACTTTTTTTAGGAATGGGGATTATTTAAACTTACACACGTGTTGCACACCCTTACTAGAATTTGCTGAATAAGTAGTTTACTATTTACTTTATGCACTAAAAAAGTAAAGCATTTATCCTCTAGTGCTAAAAAGTAGTTGTACTTTACGCACAGCATAAAAACAGGTTTTACCTAAAAAGTTTAATGAAATAGAAATGATAAGAGAAAAAATATAATAAACTAATTGTCAAAATCAAAATCACTGAGTCTATTATCGTCTTCTTCGTCGCTAATGTCCATGCATGTTTTCCGTTGGTAATTCAGGAATTTATTCCCTGAATTATGGTTCCTGGCCTAAAAGGCTTACTTTTTTTTCGTAGGTGTGGTCTATTGAACTTAAAAATGGATCGCATGATAATAATAGTCTGTTCAACGTGTCTCTATTACACTTTACTCTGTTCAAGAGAAGTTCTGTTCCCATTGTCTCCTACTGAAATCTCCTTCAACAACTATAACCAGCGCGTTAGATAAGGTGTGTATTTTATTTTATTTTTATCTGCAAAAAAATCACCTTCCGAACCTTTGTAGCTCTTGTAGGTGTTAATGTGATATCTTTTATTGTTCTAGATATATCTTTGTTACCTTCAGCACGATGACTCATCTGAGCAATATAAGTTAACTCTTCTGCAGGTACTTTCGCTATCAAATGCTTAGTTTTTATTCGCTTAGATCTATCACTCAATTCACCAAATTCTTTTGTAGGTTGACCTGATTTTTCTGTATTACAATTGACAAATTTAACTGTGGTTTTAAGCCATTGCTCACTCTTTTTGAGAAAACTTTCAGTTTTATAATTGGAAGCAACCCATTTTGGCCTTAAATCAGACTTGAAATGAGTTAAAGTATGCTTTAATTGTTCAAGCTTACTATCTGGACATTTAGTTGTTTTCGTTATTTGTTTCTCCAAAACTAAACATTTCAATTTCAATTTCTGATCTGAGCATTCTTGCATTATATCATATAACTGCAATTTTGTTATATCTTGAACGTTTCGGAGGAATATGAAAATAAATAAAAATAATTTTCTTAAAAAACGATACAAAATACTCTAAATAAATATATACAAGCGTTTTAAAGTCTCATATGGAAAACAAAATGGCGGAAAAAAGTGGAACCAATTTTTTAAATTTTAGTCTTAGAAAATGCCAAACTTTATTTAAAAAGCAAGAGGAATACTCGGAAGTGCCCGGAAGTTATACAAAAATACTAATCTCTGCAAGTTTCTTATCAAAAAAAGGTATTATGTCTTAACTTTCATGGATCATTAACATATATATATATGTTAGACAATTACTTAAATATACTTTATTATTATTATTAATATACTTACCTGGACCTTCCATATTTTTCTAAATGAACACAATAACTATTCACAAACAAACTTAAACGGCTGCTGCAATTCATATAAAAAACTGGAAGCAACTATAAAACAACGGTACAAGTTAAACCACGACTAAGTTTCGATTGACTGTGTGACACGAAAAGGATAGCGATGGACAAGAGAGGGGCGAAAGATCGTGGAGGGGTTATTTAACTATTAGAAATACATAGTTGCAGCGTGTTCCGCCATTCTTTTAAATTCCGACCTTTGGCCAGGTTTTTGACCCAAATACTCCAATGTGCGTCCCCTGCATTCCTACATCACACATGGGAATGTTTGTTTGCCTCAACGAACGAGATTTTCTATCCACTTTTAATAGACTATACAACATTGAGTTGATTTTTACCATAACAACAGGTAATACTTCCAAACATTCTTTTTCCCTTAAAAATATCCCTCCTTTATCCCCTTTACCAACATTTCCAACTTTGGTTTTGGTTTAATATTTGTTTATTAATCCACTTTTCTTGAAAGCAATACCATCTTTGCTTTTTGCGAATCCCCATATAATCCGTCTTTGCCATAAGCTCTTTGTTTAGTAAACTTTCAGAAAAGTAGGTGAACCTTTAACATAACCACACTTGCCCTCAACGTTTCTCTTAAAAATTCTTAAAATATTCAAGTTTTTATTTCATAAAATGTTGTTAAATAAAAACTCACAACTCTTCTTGAAAGGTTGAAAACTCATTAGTTATCGAGTAAGTACAAAATATGTTCTACATTTTTGGAATTATAATTTGGAAAATTTTTATTTTGACTATATGTAAACACATTTTTTACTTCTAAAATTATGATTTTTGTTATATATTTTAACGTTTTTTCAAATAACTCGGAAACAAAAGCTCTCGCGAATTTGGACTTAATAACAAAAATTGTAGTCCATATTCATGGAACTTACTTGCTTTTGTTCCAAAGTTACAATTTTTTTAAATATATTATTCCATTTTGCTCCCCTTCAACCCATATTGGTATGGTAAACTAAAAAATCAGTTTGCTTAATCTGCGTCTTTTTCCACTTTGTCGAACTTTTTATTTAAGTTAACTTCAGCTGTTAAGTAAGAAGATTGTGTATGAACGTGTGATGTGTATCTTAATAATAAAATTTCATTAGAAATTTAACAGGTCAGGGCCCCTATTCTTCAAATGATAGAAATTCTGCTCCTAGGGAGTCAAATTATCTCGCTACTTTTCTGTCATTTTTGCTCGATATTGATCGAAAGTAATTTTCTTAGTCAAGACCAATAGAATTACTTTCCATCAATATCAGGCAAAAGTGAGAGAAACCGATTTAAGCCGAAGATTTCGACCAATGAGAAGCATAGGGTACAGAAGAAACTTTTGCAAATATCGCTTTTGACCATTGAAAATAAACATCTCCAAAGCTTGTCAGGGGATCCACGTCATTGACGAATTTGCAAAAAGTGATCGAAGAATCGAATTACATGACAAATAGGGTAAGTTTTTAAAAATTGCTTTCCTTACTTGAAATTTCATCGCACGCCGCTGATTTTAGCATATGATGTAAAACAAATATAAATGTTAGATTGGCTACAGTGGCGTACCAGAGTTGTTGATAAAGTAAATATTTTGCAGTTTTTGGCATTTTATGCTAAATAGGAGCTGTTATTTGATACACACATAATAATAACACTAACTTTTTAGCAGTCCAGAGTATGTATGAATAAGTAAGGCTTTTCATATTCAAGGTTGCGATTGAGTTCTTCTTTTTATTACAAAGGTAAATAACGGCGACCATTTAAAAAAAAGTATTTTCATTCCAAATGATCCATCAAAACGTTAAAAAACCTTTTTCTGATATTTTTTGGTGTCAAACCTTATTTGCAGTTCTCTACCGCCAAACGCTTTCTTCGATCAAACTTTAAACTTTTATTTTTTCTTGACTGTTGTACACATGGAAGCTTTTTAAGCGAGGTCATTCTTGCCAATCAATCTGAGGTTTTTATCGGATCAAAATCATCAACATCTTACATTGTAAACGCATACCGTGAGAAAAACTGGCGGAAAAAATCCTTTAATTTCTAAAAAATGACAGAGTGCTCGTGCGGACGACAAGAAACCGATTAAAAAAGGGTCAGAAAGGGCCTAAGTAGAAAGAAATGATAGAGTATGAAGGTGTGACCAAGATATTTCACAAAAACAATTACTACAGAAATTCAATATTGCAGTGGCGTGGCCACTGATCCATGAGAGCAAAAAATTATAAAATGTTTGTATTAAAAGTTTTTTTTAAGTTTGATGCTCTTTTCATTGTCCGGTTCACCAGAAAATTATTCGCTGAACGGAAAATAGAAAAACTAGACTATCCGACCATCTGGTAACCTACACTACCCTCATGGCGGCCATTTCGGGGAAGAGAGGGCTCCAGGGAAGTATTTCTTTTTTTCTAATTTTAGTTTTATTTCACTATTATGTATGTTTTGGCATTAATGATATATTTGTGAGCGGTGTTCTCTAATATAAGATAGAAGAGCAAAATCGATCACAACTAATGCCATTAATACCAAAACTGATAGAAACGTATAATATACTTTACTTTCCGTCACTTCTTACACTGAAAAAAAGATTTATTTATCCAAAAGAATTTTTGAATATGTCTGAACGAATATTTTTGTGTCACAAAAGAATATTTATGCTCTGCCTAAAATCCCGCATAAAATCTGGTCAAATTTTACAAGTTTTTATAGGCTTTTCAGGTTTAAGGTTCTATGAGGGATATTTCTTACCTTTAAAAATTTTGTTAAAAAGTTTGATATGAAGTTTATGAGGCAAATTTTTATAAGGATTTGCCGTACAAACTTTTACAGTTTTTTGTGATCAAAAAGTTTTTAATTCTCTCTTTTTTAGGACATTTTAAGAGATTTTAGAAACACGATTTTTAAAAGATTTTACAAGGAAACGGCAATAATGTTCCCATAAGTTTTTATCCTATCAAGTATTATGGTATAATTATTTTTATGAGATTTTATACTAAATTTTTTACCATAAAAATTTTCACAGTAATTTATAATCAAAAAGTTCTTTATTGTCAATTTTTAAAAGATTTAATAGGATTTTAGAAACCTAAAAGAGAGCTTAGCTTAATAGAAATAGTAAGAGTTCTCTCTCTTGTTGCAAGATTTTTTGTGTAGATTTTTTTGTGAAAAACTTTTCAGTTACTATGGTAACCAGTAACTTGTCATTTCTACCTAAAGGCAAAAAGTGAGCACTAGAAATATTGAGAGTTCTCTTTTCTAGATGCAATTTTTTTTTTAGTTTTTTATTGACAAATGTGATCTTATTAAAATAATATAATTACCATCAGTAACTTGTAATTTCTACCTATAAAATTTAAAAATAAGTTGTCCTGTTGGTGGTAAAACGTGAGCGTATTTTTAATATTCTGTAGTTAAAAGATTCTTTGAATCTATTTTTTTAAGATAAAAATTACCTTATTAAAATAATATAAATTCTTAGTTTTAGTTATTTTCTAGCAATAACTTATTCGTTTGTAGTTTCTAATATTCAATAATTTTGTGCTTGACTAGATACTTTTAAAAAATTTATATATTATATCATTGCGGGGATTACCATGAATTCTTGTTTTAGTTTTATCATACAAGATCATAAAATTTTAGAATTTTCCATATATATGAACATAAAATGCTACAGAAAATACCATAAAAATAATAAAAACTCCCCAGATTATCCTTAAAACAATTCAAAATCATCGTTTCCTTTATTATGAACATGCAATAAAATTAATACTATAAAAAATAAATTAAATTCCATAAAAACTTGTATAGACTTACTAATTTCGTCATTAAAATCATCGTCCATTCCCTTGAGAAACTATAAAAACTCGTAAAGTTAACATAAAAATTTTACACCACTCCTATAAATTTTTGTAAAAAACTATATATTTTTTTTAAGTCATGCTTTAAAAAAACCTATAAACTACTACTATACGATTCTAGAAAAATAATTTCCTTTTAAACAATCATAAAGTTTTCAAAAAACTTACAGCAACAAATCTTTTAAATACTATAAAAGTTTATCAGAGGCACTGTAAAACCTTTTACAAGCTTTGACCAGTAATTTGTCTTTAAAAAATTGCATGATCTTTAACGACGGTTTTTGTTTCATTTTCCGTACGTGACTACTTTAAGAAACCATTAATAGATATGAGGTTATTTTGATGCAATTAGGGCAAACATTTTTTTTTTTGGAGCAGGAAAATATTCGTTCAGCCATATTTTAAAATGCGTTTTTGTTTGAGAAAGAAATATATGTGTGTGGGTGTAGTTTTTAAGTAAATTTAATTTGGTACTTAGAATAAATATAAATTTTAATAGTGCATATTATATTTTTTATGGATATATGCAATAACGTTAGTTTCTTGGATTTCTTGGAAAAAGTAATACCTTAAAGTAGGACACTTTTTTGGTAATTTTAAAGACCGTAAAGAACTTTGATTAAATAAAGTTAATACTACCTTATGTCTTAAACATTTTACGCTTTAAACAATTACTATTTTTGCCTTTTTTGGATAAAAATGGTAAAATAAAAATCATAGATACGACACCACTATCACAAAGCATATACCTACGGACTTAGAGAACTCTTACTATGGGCATCGCAAAAAACAAGTTACAGCGCCTCTGAGGACTCGGTCTCGAAACTCACCCGACAAATTGCACCGATGACATCTATTTTAATCAATGTCCATCAATGTCATCGTCGTTTCGTTCTTTTCATGAGGTCTTTTTAATGAAGTTTTTTAGTTTTGTGTGTTTTTGGCCTTTTTTGACCTGTTACAGGATTTTTGTAATAAGTACAATTGCAAAACTATGCCCAAGTGGTGTGTTCCAGAGTGTCCCAGTGATCATCTGCTTTATCGCTTTCCACACCTTAGAGATCAAGCTCGCCAGAGACAATGGTTTGCCATATGAAACGCTTTATAGGTTTAGAGTATGCACCCGACATTTTAAACGAGAAAACTAATCAAAAAACTGTGGACGAAGCCTTCTAATGCGACATGTAATTCCATCCTTGCATTTACCGCCAGAGTATGAAGCAGACTTTAATGGTAAGTACCGGGCAAGATTTCTATATACCAAAGGAAAAACGGCCTATTCAATAGAGAGTTAATAGTTAATACCACTAATTTATCGTCACCTTATTTTCTTACCGTATTACCGTAATTGAGATGCTAAAAAGAGTTTTTAAACCACAAACATAAATTACCGTAACCGTATTCTTCTGCCGACATACAAACTGCCAATGTAAATAGAATAAAAAAGAAAACAACGATTCCTGTTTATGCAAATTCACTTTAAAAAAAATTAAAAACCTAACTAGCCAAAAAAACGAATTATCACCTACCAGCTGCAGCTTTTGCTCAGAAATAAATCTGGTTGGTTGCAAAAAATAACCGAGCGGGCCCCGTTAAGCCTCTGTAAGTAACGTATTTCGGTTCGGTTATTTTTGGATACGGGAGAAAAATAACCGATTTTGCTTACGGTATCACCAATTTTGATGGTCTATTAACGCTATAATAGAGCATTTATTTAGCCTATTTGTTAATTACATTTTTTTTAACCCATTTCGTTCAAAAATGGTGATGGGTACCCAGTTCCACCGAATTTTTTGAAAATAAAGTTTTAAAAGAAACTGCTGCTATTGAGGCCTATATGGAAGCATAATAAATACAATAGTTTCGATATGTATATAATACCTTCTTAAAAGAATAATATATATTAAATACGACGCATTTGGTTTATTTCTTAAATTTATAGTCATTAGAATCAACAATATTTTGGAAAATAAAATTAATTATTGATGAATTAGGTCTCCCAAAATTATTTGGTTTCTAATGAACTGAAATACTTTAAAAAATACCCGAATTCAAACTAGAGGCGCAACGGTAGCAAAAAATTTATAACAGGGCTCTAAGTCGCCACATCGCCTTCTATACCCGTAGGTACATATTTTGTGACCACTATAGATGACAGACAGATGACAAAACCGAAAACTCGAAATTTTTATCAAAAAAATGGCGTTAAAATATCTTCATGTTTCTCTAAAATACATTATTAAGTCAGTAAAAGATTTGCTAATCTGTTCTGTTCTAGCTTTACTGAAATAATCACAAGTCACAATATCTGTGACTCTCGCATCGGAGGAAATATCCTTTTCCAAATAGATCTTTAAAAAATAATGAATTGGTAAAAAAAGGAACGAGGATGGGGGGACTCGCCGATGTTGCTTCGAGCCAGGGCCCGCTGGCCTGTTGTTACGCCGCTTATTTTTATTTTTTTTGGTCTCGTCTATATTCTTCCTTTTATATTCGATTTTAATGGAAAGTAGCGCATGTGGTTCCTTTGCCTAAAACTGACAGCCCTAACGATTTTAGCGAGTTACCTCCTATCTCCATTTTACCAATTTTATCAAAAATAATTGAACGAGCTTTAAAACTAAATCGTTGCGCATGTAGAGAAAGAAAACTTAATTCATTTGACCCAGTTAGGTTTTAGGAGAGGCCACAGCTGCGCTTCAGCTTTATTAAATGTTACCGATGACATTTTTAGGGCCACCGATCAGGGGCATTGCACTATACTTGTCCTGCTTGACTATTACGAAAGCTTTCGATACGATTGATCACGAAACTCTGTTAATTGTCCTAGAATCACTGCATTTTGACCAAAGCTCACGTAACCTTATAAAAAAATATATGGCAGATAGAAAATAAAAAGTAACCCTCAATGGAGTTCAATCTGACTTTCTGGACATTAAAAAAGGCGTACCTCTAGGCTCTATTCTAGGACCAATCCTGTTTATTTTATATACCTACAAGTTTGCAAGTTTTTTAAAGAATTGTAAAATCCAGAAATATGCAGATGATAAGCAATTATATTTTTCCTTTCCACCTAATATGCTGAAACAGGGTTATGCTCGGATCAATGAGGATCTGGAGGTGATCAGTAGGGTTTCGAGGGATCACTCTTTAAGGCTGAACCCCAATAAGTCCGTGGTTATGCTTTTTGGGCGACCAGCTGATGTAAAGCGTCTGACACAGAGCGTTGACATTCGGATTAGTGACCAAAACTGACCGCTTAAAACGGAGGTTAATAATTTAGGTTTGATTTTTGATT
Source organism: Oxystoma pomonae (assembly GCA_963921995.1). Lineage (NCBI taxonomy): Eukaryota > Metazoa > Arthropoda > Insecta > Coleoptera > Brentidae > Oxystoma > Oxystoma pomonae. Next base: position 32,156,272 of record OY998172.1, read on the forward strand.
CCTCTCTTCGCTTTGAAAAGCACATTTCAAACTGTATACGAAGATGTATAGGCAGATTGAGAGCATTGTATCATTCGAGAAAAATGTTAACTTCAGACATGAAAAAATTATTATGTGATTCGATTGTTCTTTCGATTTTTAATCATTGTGATGTTGTGTATGGTCCATGTTTAACAGCTACTACAGCGAACAAAATTGAAAAAAATCAGAAGTACTGTCTTAGATTTATAAATGGAATCCGTAGAAGACAGCCAGTTATAAGTTAAAAGAAACTGTAATTAAATTGAAATCCCCAAAGTATTTATATAAAAAATTAACAATCAGGACAGATGTATATAATCTCAATTTAAGGTTTAGGGGTATCAGTGTACCACTCCATCGTTCAAGTTTGTTTAAGCGTTCTTTTACTTATAACGTAGCAAAGTCCTTTAATGATCTTCCTCCTTCTCTTCAAAATTGTTCAATACGAAATTTTTGTCTAAATATTCAAAAACATGTTTTTAATATTTAAAAAAATTTAATGACCAGTTAATAAATTTCTTTATATAGTTTTACCTGGGTAATAACGAATAAATTCTGGTGAAGTCGTACACAACTGTTCATACAAAAATTATATTTTTGGTTTCTATTTTAATATTAAAACAAATACATATCTTCCAAAAGGTAAAGGGTACCTACTATGGTGACTTATTTTTTGATTTATTTAATTTTATTTTTAAATAGGTAATTTGTTGCATTTCTCCTTTTGTTTTGCTAACTACACGAGTTTTTTATTTTTTTTTTCTGTTTAATTTCATTTTCTTTGGTTTTGTTAAACAATATTATGTTCAAAAAATTATAATTTCTTTTGTAGGGATAAGTGTACAACTCAGGTACTTGTATATGGGTAGCTGCACTCTCGCCTTTTCAATGTACTTTAAAACTGTATTTTTAGGCATTAATATTGATTGAATCTCCTTTAAACAAGGCTTATATACTTATTCATGGATACTTAGACCCCTAAACTTTTGGTGAGCACGGGAATTATTTCGGGGTGCACCACTGCGCCCTAACAATCCTGGTGATTTGTCATTTTGTCCTTTGAACACAAAAAAACAAGTCCAACTTGCGTTGGTTTTTGTCAATGGTATTTGGACCGGGCCTAACGACACGGTCGTTTTCCTAATTTGGTGTGAAAAAAAGAGCTAACGGTTTAGTAAAATCGCACCTCTCTGAAATTAGCACCATTCCGACACCCTTATTATCTTGTAGAAGACAAATTTGATTTTGATATCTTTTAGCTGTTTCTGATTTTCATATAATGGCTCGCTTGGCCGAGATGATTATTTTTTGTGTTAGTTCAAAATTGAGCCTTGGATTGCAAAAAAAATTGAAATGGTAAACTATCATATAAGGATAGCTATTTTAGTAAATCTGCATACTTTTGTAAACTAGTTTTTAGGGTTTATTATACCTTTAAAATTCTAGACATCCATTTTAAATGTAGGAAAGCCCTCACACGTTTTGGAGTACCTATATAGAAATGCAGTGGTTTTAAGAAGTTAAAACATATATCGGCAAAAATTTCCTTCGATATATATTTTAACATTTATAAGTACTTACTTAGGAGTACTCCCAAGTACTTACTTGATAATATTGAGTTACAGAGCGAGTTCAATAGAGGGGAGAAAGGGTTAGATACGGAAAAAAATTGGTCAGTCAAGCAACCCCCCCCCCAAAAGATATTCGAGTTTTGATATGCTTATAATTTCGAACCAATTTCGAACTAATTTTGTACAACTTTGAAAGCATTTTAATCACCCTAATTTCTGTGATTTTTTTTTATTTATTCAAAATGTGGGGTTTAGCCAATTGAAACCCAGTCAGTTTGGAAGGCATAGAAATATATGAGAAACGACTAGAAATCACGTGAGAAAAACTATTTCCGTCTTTGTTGGACTTTTGGTACCTAAATGTGCATGTGTAAAGCACCTGATTTTTCCAATGGTGCTTCTTAGCTGATGCGGACTATGTGAGCAGAGAGATTGCGCATCCAAATCAATACTGGATTTTTTGAAATTCTTTTTGGTGATATTAGGATTTCAAAATTAGTTCTTAATTTTGGGATAGTTCCTTTTCATTTTTCTCTACGCTTTAAATGAGGGGGGTGTAGCTTGACGTCGGGCTGCACCTCCCATTTTCAATATAAAAAAAACCAGGAAGGAGTGTGGTTCAAAATTTTTAAAAGTGGTTCAAAATTAGAAGCATATCAAAACTATCTTTCGGGAGGGAGGGGATGTGGCTTGGCTGACTGAAAATATCTGCAGGTTAAAATTTAATGATAGTTAAGTACCTACGTAACTTAAAAAAAAATCGTTGAAAAAGTAATGTGTTGTTTAAGGTTTTTTTTTTCTAAGATATGTTTAATCGCAAGGCACCGAGGTTCTTGAGTCACAAAAAGTATTCTTTTCCTTCATTTTATTGCTTCAAATGTAAATTAAAAGGTTTTGAGCGTTTTGAATATGCGGCCAGAAAATTTAGCAAGGATAAGCATAAAACAAAGTTATGATTGTTTTCCACAAACCAAAACTACACTTTTTTGCACTCGACGCGCGTTTCACTAATAACGTTAACATCATCAGGAGACAATGTTGTTTATCGTCTCCTGATGATGCTAACGTTATTAGCGAAACGTCGAGTGCAAAAAAATGTAGTTTTGGTTTGTGGAAAACAGTCATAACTTTGTTTTAGTACAACCAAAGATTCCAAATTCCCAACATAAGGATAAGCATGATGAAATAAGCCCTCAAAATTCGGAGCACAAATAAACCTTTTGGATGAGGTTAAAGTTCAAATGAGATTTTCTTGACTTATTATTACCTTCGTTTTCGCCAAAAATAAAAACGACAAACAACCTAGTCAAAAGTAAAATTGACATTATGAAACTGTCAGATGTCTACTTAATTGAAACTACACTCAATACCTCCGACATGGAGGCCAGCCAACACCTTGAGTTTTAGTACCCTTTTACACGTATACCGCCGCCATTTTTGGCACTGTTGACAGTTATTACATTAGTTAATTGTCAAAATGGCCGCCACATACGTTTAAAGCTCACTAAAACGCGAGTAGATGGAAGGCCTATTAAATATCGGAGGCATCGCTACACTACTAAACTTATACGACACATGGTTTTGGAGGACCTGCTTTAAATGTAGTAAGAAAAATTGATTGCCGGTGTAATTTATCATCTAGAGGAAATTAAAGTTCAATATAAAATCGATGGACGGCTAGTAAATTTGATGGACAAAAGTAATGGTCTATGTTTTTCACATTTTTATGCCATGATTTTGCTCACATTTTTAAGCTTTCTTTCCAAAATTTCGATTTCTGGAATAAAACACCCAAATTTTTCATGTTTTCACTGTTTTTTAGCGTTAGAAAAAAGTACTGCCAAAAACATTTCTTCGCTGTTAAAATGAAGGATATTTAGAGAGAGAGCGAGAGAGAGAGGGCTGAATTTTAGAGGTAAATGGAGAGATAATATACTGAAAAGCAAAAATATTTAAGTTTGTTGAAGAGAGACAGCAGAATATAAAAAGGTATTTTAGGGAAAGATGAAAATAATTTAAGTCAATTGTTTAATGAAAATTTCTGAAATGTTATCTGTCTGTCATCTTGAGTAATGTCGTGCATATGATTTTTATTTTGCCATTTTTTTACAAAGAACAGCAAAAATTGTAATTTTTCAAAGCATAAAGTGTGTGAGATATAAGGTGGTATTAATTTCTTTCAATCAAAGTTCTTTACAGTCTTTAAATTTACCAAGAAACTATAATTGTATTTAAGCACATCGAAAAATCATTTAGCAGGTATTTAACTAAATTATTTTAAGGATCATCATGGCTTTACCATTACACCCTCAGTCACACCATAAGCGAGTTGTAGAGACAAAATCGCATTGTAAGAACTAATGTAATGGTCAAGCCATGATGAACTTTAAAATACATTTCTTAAATACCTGTTAAATTATTTTTAGATGTGCTAAAATACACTTTATTGGGACGCGTTTTTTGGTATATTTAAAGACTTTAAAGAACTTTGATTGAAAGAAATTAATGCCACCTTACACACTTCACACTTTGAAAAATTACAATTTTTGCTGTTTTTTGGAAAAAAATGGCAAAGTAAAAATCATATGCACGACACCACTCAAGATGACAGACAGATGGCATAACATAAATTTTAGTAAACATTTGCCTTAAATTGCGTCCATGTTTCTCTAAAATACTTTTTTATAGCCTGCTGTCTCTCCTCAACAACCTTAAAAAATTTTGCACTTCTTTAAATTATCTCTCCATCTACCTCTAAAATTCTGCCCTTTCTCTCTAAATATTTTTCATTTTAACAGAGAAAACATGTTTTGTGGCAGTACTTTTTTTGAACGCCTAGAAAACAGTTAAAACTTGAAAAATTTAATAGCGGGATTTACTAAGATCTAAAATAGTACCCCCCACAGGTCTAAATATTTACACTTGTGGGGGGTACAAATTTTAAAACCAATTTTCAAAAAACACTTACCCATACCAGAAAAGACACAAAGTCATTGATTATTTTGTATTTTTATTGTAAAATACCACTGAAAAACTGCTTTTTTTCTCATAATATACCATATTTTAGGAGAAAATGCCCTAAAACTAATTTTTTTTGACAGATTTGGAAATGGCAAATGGTGAATACGCCAAAAATTTGACACATAAATAGATTCATTATCTGTGTTTGAGGTTATAAAGTTGGTGATTTTTTGGACCACCTCTGGATGGTGGTTTAAATTTATAGCTCCCAGAAAGGATTGTTTTGTGGCAACTGATAATAAGTTTGTTTATAATTTCCCTAAGTAACCGTTTTTACAAGAATTAATTTACCTTATTTAATATCCTAAATTGTTCATTAATCAATAAAACACCTCCAATTTCCGTCTTCAGCAAAAAAATATATTTATAAGGGCACTACGAAGCAACAGAAACATAAGTAAAGGTCACTGATTATGCACGAAAACTGTTTCCAATTAAAAAAATTTAAAACAACTGTACCTATTCATTTATTTACAAACTGAAATTAAAACATTGAATTTATCTAAAAGCTTAATCATCAACTTTTACTGATTATTACAATTAAATACAAAGTTAATCTAATCCTTATTTTATAATTACGTACCGAAAAGGTTTTGTAACAATGACTATTAATCTCGAAAATCAATAAACAATGGTAAGTTTTGATAAGAGTGACATATAACGTCAATTTTAATTTGCTCAACACAGTGTTTACCATTTAGAACTCCCGCTAGGTTTAAAAAAAAGTCTTTTAAATCGAAATTTTCTTCTTAAACCAACAAAAGGTTGTGTTAAGATGATTATTCACTAAAAAAAATAATTAAAATTATTCTTATAAATCAAACTATGTCCAAAACTCAAGGAAGTTGTATAAAATGCTTAAAACCAACAATTTCACTTAAACTTAGGACCTGTCTAAAATAGGCTAAACCCTTTTAGTAAATCCCACTGTAAGTGTTTTATTCTAAAAATCGAAACTTTGGAAAGAAGGCTTTACAATGTGACCAATATCATGGTATGAAAATGTGAAAAACCTAGTAAAAAAATTGCTTCATCAAAAACGTTACCCCTTAAGTTATGCTAAAATATTTTAAGCATTAAATTGCCATCATGGTTTGACCATAGAGGATCTAATCTAACAAATAAGAAAATTAGGTCCATATCACGTACCCACTACAATTAACAAACCAAAAAAAAAGGTGAAAGAGGAAAGACAAAATAACTTTCTATTCTTTTTTAAATAAAATAATTTTTGTGTCGCTTCGTGCGAGTTTTTTAAAAAAAATCTGGACGACCACTGAAAAAAAAGAAATAAGCCAAAATAAAATCGCCACCGTTTTTTGAACTCTTTCAATTTCGAAATTGTTTTCTCTTCAGGCGCACTTCGTTGGATGCAATATATTTGACCCAATGTTGTAGGTTCCACGAAACTAAGAATACAAGAACCCAATAATATCTACCTGAAATTAACTACATTTAACCACAGGTAAGTAGTATTTCAATGTTGGATATCTGCGTCAGTAGACACTTGAAGTTGCACAAATAGAGAGTGCTTAATCGTAATCGTATCTCAGTGCGCATGCTCAGAACGGATACGTCGTACAACAGCGACTACGTCTCACCTATCTCTACGACCACCCTTGCAGTATTAAAACATAGATTTTTGTTTTTGATACATCGCCAACTACTATTTACCGTAAAAAGTAAAATCCCCTATGTAGCCCTTTTCCGGGGGCTATTTTTGGAAAATATTCTAAAAACCTTAAATAGTGATTCCCAATTTTTGGCTTCATATTTGAATTTTCGCTAAAATTCTCTTTCCAATGGTACCCCATATCATAAGGTTTGCTTTACTAGTTTTCGAGATATTGGCTTTCAAAATGTCAAAAATTCAATTTTCAAAGTCCCATATCTTAGAAACTAAACAAAATATCTCTGTTGTGTTTATTATGGATTTTGAGGGTTTTATAAGAGCAAATAAAAAATGCCAATAGCTTGACGTTTGCACATTCCTATTTACAGTTTATTGATTTTCAGTCAGTCAAACTGTTGTCATTTTTTATTTCCTCCTAAAAAAACCCTAAAATCGATAATAAACACAATAGAGATATTTTGTTTAGTTTTTGAAAATTGAATTTTTGACATTTTGAAAGCCAATATCTCGAATATTAGTAAAGTAAACCTTATGATATGGAGTACCATTGGAAAGAGAATTTCAGCGAGAATTCAAATATGAAGTCAAAATAGGGGGTTTAAGGTTCCCAGAATGTTTTCCAAAAATAGCCCCCCAGAAAAGGGCTACATAGGGGATTTTACTTTTTACGGTAAATAGTACTTGGCGATGGATCAAAAACAAAAGTGTATGTTTTGAAGATTAAATATATTTTTTTAATTAAAACCCCTCTCTAGACCAACTGTGTCAGGGAAAATAGAACATATATTATAAGAAATGGATATTACCAAAGAAAAAGTTGCAAATTTTGAACGAGGGGATGGAGCATTCTGAGAGGCATAACGGTTGGGTAAATTTGATCTCTGGTCCGACTTGACGTAAAACCCTACTTTTTTGTTTACTTTTTCTTTTGTGTTGTTTATTTTTTAAAGTTGGAATTTATTGGCCCTTTTTTGGGCCATTCCACCGTGACGTACGGGACATTTTTTCGCTATTTTTTCCACTCTTAATGTTTTTTAAAATACTTGTTGTCCATAAAAGTAGTACATAAAGTATTTTTCATGAAACCCTGCAGGTTTAATAGTAATTTAGTAACAAAATCTAAAAGGTGCGTCACATACAGGACGTTCTTATTTTCCAAAAGATTCCTGTACGTGACAGGCACTCAAGATTTTGTTACTAAGTTACCATTAAACCTGCAGGATTTCGGTCGGATGCACTACTTTTATGGACAACAAGTATTTTAAAAAACACAAAAAGTAGAATAAATAACGAAAAAATGTCCCGTACGTGACGGCGGAATGGCTCCTTTGAGTCTTTTCTCTAAAATATCAGTTGTCCTGCTTGCCAGATTGTATTAAAATTCCACAAAAAGTAAGTATTTTTCTGCAAAGAAAGAACATATTAAATATATATCAATATTGTCTCTATTTTTAATCTAAACTCAATTGCTAACGTAAATCACTCGAAATTAAAAAAAAATGTAAGAAATTATTGCCATGAAAACAACAATAAAATACGCCATTTTGAAAAGCCGTTGTCAGCTTCTTGTGCCAAAGCATAGAAAAAATGACGTTTCTCCAACCGTTATACCTTTTTAGCTATGAAACTGTCAATCGCATTCCGTATATGCTTTATTTTGCCTGATTCGTACACAGCTATCGTATCCTAACCATTTTGTTATCTGTGAGTTTTCATAAATGCCTGATCCACAGTTTCACTCCTTCTATTTTTAATTCTATTGCCCTCTCACTTTTTTCGACAAGGAAGGAAATAGAAGAGAGCGGCATGAAGTAAAATTGTGCATCACTGCACTGAACAAGAATTGGTTTGGTTGGGAAAATCTAGTATGCATGCCTGACGTAGTCTACTCACACACAGAAGAGTTTATGGCTCTGCAGTTTTTCCAAATTTAGTGCTAATTATGTATGTCTATCCTGTTTCTTCCTTACAAAAAAAAAGAGACAGGCATTCTGAAATGGGTAACTGGGGCCTATATTTTTCGTTTTCTTTTGACAAGATAAAAAAAGCTAGGTATATGTTTAAGTCGACTTAGGACGGTTTTACTATTTAGTATACCCAGACTTGAAGTTGATAAAAAAAAGTTCACTTGGACGAGACTTTTGAGAGGATTAGCGGAATATGACCTTACTTGTTTTTGTTAATTAGGGTGGGTTTGATTTTTAATGATTTAATGCACACTATAAATCACGTATCTACTAGTGTGGGACTCTAGATACCTGGAATACCCACTAACCCCCTTCCTGCTACTGATACCCGGTTCCCTGTTGCACATTATTCTCAGATAGACGCCTGGTTGTCTTTTTCTCTCTGTGTCTCTTTCCTTTTTAGCATGACAATGTTTTCGCTTTTTATTCATCTCATTTTTATGCTCAGCTCAAGTCTTTCTCTTTCAAAGCGCGCGCAATTAAAAAACGTGTGTTCTGGAGTATCTGCTTCGCTATCATATAAGAATCCGTATTCTGTGAAAAGTTGAGTCTGATAATATGTTAAGTTTCCGTGTTTTCTTGAACTCCATCCTTTAAGGTTTTATATTAGTGTTATTGTTCATTGTGCTTGGGTTTGAAGACTATTTAAACTTGTTTGCCATGCATCAAATATATTTTTGTGCTCATTCTTCATTATTCTTTGATTTCCTGCTTTTTTATGGATCTTGTGTTCTTATATCTCTTTGATCTGGAGTTCTGTTAGTATAACTCCGGCCGTTGCTGCCTCTGCTGATATCGTTGCCGCGTATATCAGAATGGATTGTGTTGTCAGAGCCAATACTCTTCTTCTAAAGTAACTTGGAAAGCCGCGCGCCGCGCGGCGCCGCGCCGGCCGCTGAAAATGATTTTTGCATATTCTATATTTTCCAATTTTTAATCCATAGTCTAAGATAACACTTAACGTTTGTTTATATTATTGTAAGTTAGACTATACCCACTGAAGATGGGAATACAATGTGTGGTGCCATAGTTTGTCTCTTTGTTTAACACCTGCCTGGTTGGTGTCAGGGTTCATTCCGCGACTTTCAAGCAGGAGATTCCGGGTTCAAGCCCCGGGTCTTGCAGGTAGTCTACTTGGACTTTTTCTTATAAAATTACAGAATTTTGTAAGATTAAGATAAAACGCAGTATGAAGCGGAGTAGACCGTGTTAGCTAGAAGGCAGGCTAATTCGATTCCATACCGTCCCTCGGAGAGGACGTTAAGAGGACGGTCCCGTGTGATCCATATATTGATAGTGGAGCACGTTAAAGATTCCTAGCCTGTACAAAGGGATTTAGGCTAAATTAAATCCTTTTAGGAAAAGAAAACTGCCTTCCTAGGGGGTGCTCATCAGACTGGTCTGGTGAGTGGGAAGGGGAAGGGGTATATAGATAATACAGGGAAAAAAGTAGTTCTGGTCGGCCGTCATAGTTGCGCAAGACCATTGTAAAAAAAATACATCTGTGGCAACACCTAACCAAAGACGCCTCAAAAGTGTGATTGAGGGTTTCGCAGGGAACTTCACGTTGGTTTGAAGGTTATTGTAAGACCTCCAGTGGTACTTAATACTACATCAAGTGGAATAACTTGATGTCGTATTTTGAAGCCTATACCATATTTTTATGATCTGCAGGAGTTTTGACTTCTAGGATGGTATGTACTCCAATTACCATTCTAACTAAATTAGTAGATAACGTAGGCACAAAATTTCTATAGCTTACAGAAACCAGTACAAAGCCGCCTCCCGAAAGGGTGCTAACCACCACTTATGCAATCTAACATCTAACATACCCACTGAATAACTAACAAACACAAAGGTGTAAACGAGCTGATTTCTATTTGAAATTTAACTTGGTTTGATTAAGTGTTTTCGTTAAATCTTGAATTTGTTGTCAACCATACGCTACACAAGGCTTATTTTACTTTTTGGTACTCTGTTTAAAAGTTTCGGTATTTGCCTTTCAAAGCGCGAATGTGTTTCATAAGCAGAGCCAAAGTCATGCGAGCTATGCCCTTTAGCCGTTTTCTTGTCGGTCTTAGACATACCTACCTAATACGCATCTAACACTTTTTATCCGCATTTTCGACCCCTTCGGCTATTTCAAAAATTCCGTTTTTTGGCACTGACATTGATTTTTTTTGCGTGGTCTCTACAAAATAATAGAACTTTTTATTTAAACGTTTGCTGTCTGCATTCTTGTCGGCGACGATTGTCAGAATTATGGGTAATTTTGGCGAGTGAGGTCTTTGTGGTATGATGCCCAAAGGTACTTACCAAAAAAAATAATTAGGTTGTGGTAGGGCATATAGTATTAGTTAGGGAGGGATGGAGACTGGTGGGTTCTAATAGTATAAATTTTTTAAAGATCAAGTACAATTTTTAAAAATATCATAGTTATCATTAGATTTAAAGCTTCCTTCAATTGAATTTTATTATTAAACTAATTTTTATGGCCAAGCCATGATGATCCTTAAAATAATTTTCTTAAATACCTGTTAAATTATTTTTAGATGTGCTAAAATACACATTAGTAGGACACGTTTTTTGGTAAAATTAAAGACTGTAAAGAACTTAGATTGAAAGAAATTAATACCACCTTATGTTTTACACACTTTACACTTTGAAAAATTACAATTTTTGCTGATTTTTGGATAAAAATTGCAAAATAAAAATCATATGCACGACACCACTCAAGATGACACACAGATGACATAACAGAAATTTTTAGTAAATATTTGCCTTAAATTATGTCCATCTTTCTCTAAAATACTTTTTTATAGCCTGCTGTCTCTCTCCAACAACCTTAAATATTTTTCATTTTAACAGAGAAAAATTTTTTTTTGGCAGCACTTTTTTGAACGCTAAAAAACAGTGAAAAAGTGTGAGTGTTTTATTCTGGAAATCGAAAGTTTGGAAAGAAAGCTTTAAAATGTGAGCAATATCATGGCATACAAATGTGAAAAAAATAGTAAAAAATTGCTTCATCAAAAACGTTACCCCTTAAGTTATGCTAAAATATTTTAAGCCTTAAATTACCATCATGGCTTCACCATTAGTCTCATATTTTTTAGCACTTAAAGAGCACCCATTCTGACATAATTGTTTTTTTTTTATTGAGGCGGGATCGGCTTATTTATAAACATAGCTCTGAAAAATTAACAAATTCATAATGATAACAATCATAAAGTATAATTCCTTACTTTATGATAACAAAAAAGGACTTTTACTTACCCAATATATTAATTACCACTAAAGCTGTGAAAATTTTAATCCAGGCGAGTTTCAGTTTAGCCAAAAAATTAGACACTGAAAAGTTACTCTTTCTTATCTGTCTGTTCAGACTACACCCATAATAAATATTATATATGTAGAATATATACAGGGTGTTTCAAATTCGATGCTCACCATGGGGATCTCCTAAACGGTAGATCCCTATGGTGAGTACGAAAAGGTTTAAATTAGGGCAAATTTGCGCAATTTGATGCTTTGCTCAAAACTAAAAAAATGTTTGCAAATTCCGGATAGTTCCGGAGATACGCGGAAAAAAACGAAATCTTCATTTTTAGTTTTTATATTTCTGTGCCCTTATTCTTAACGCTGTCAAAAAACGCTTAAAACTTTCTACAGGCACTTTTTTAACATCTATCTAGTGAGAGGTCCATTTTGGAGACTTGAAATTTCAGTGTGACAGGAGCACTGTCAAGTTCATTTTTTCTTATGGACACAGCCTTTTTTCTCTGCCCTTTGGTTCATAAAGGATGACAAATAACATTTTGCAACCTTATTTTGACAAGTCACGTGACGTTTTGGATTTATTGACCATCATCAGCCCAAATTTAATTTTTGCTGTTAATTAACTTACTGAAGATACTTTGTTATAACAAAATAACTTTACCTAATATTTGAAAAATCTGTTTTTTTTCTTTGTTTTTTAATCTTTGAAATTGGGCTGATAATGGTAAATAACTCAAAACAACAGGTAGTTGTCAAAATAAGGTTCTAAAATATCTGTCATCCTTTATGAACCAAACGGCAGGAGAAAAAAACATGTGTCCATAAGAAAAAATTAACTTGACAGTGCTCCTGTCACACAGAAATGTCAAATCTCGAAAATTGACCTCTTATTAGGTAGATCTTAAAAAAGTGCCTGTACACAGTTTTAAGCGCTTTTTGACAGCTTTAAAAATAAGGGTGCAGAAAAATAAAAACTAAAAATAAAGATTTTCGTTTTTTTCGCCTATCTCCGGAACTACCCGGAATTTGTTAAACTCTTTTTTTTGGTTTTAAGCAAAGCGTCAAATTGCGCAACTTTGCCCTAATTTAAACCTTTTCGTATCTTCTACCGTTTAGGAGATCCCTATGGTGAGCATCGAATTTGGAACACCGGTATACTTAGAAATACTAATTAAAATTTGCATAATAGTAGTTTTCACAAAAAGTGGCCAAAATAGTGCTTTTTACAAGCGTTAGTTGGTTTAAATAACGAGCGCAGCGAGGTATTTAAAAACGCGAGTAAAAAAAAGAACAGTTTAGCCGCGAGTTGTGAACACTATTTTTTTAATACCTTTATTCAAAAATCCAATAAAAACACGAAAATACTTTTAAAAATCTCGAACGAAGAGCACTTCTCGCAACACACCATCTTTACACTATAAATCGAGGCGGCTGGAAAATGGAATAACAATGGTTTCCATAGCGATGTGCTCTTTTACTCGGTGACGTTCATTGTTGCGATATTTTAATTTTGGATAGTTTGATATTTTGATGATTTTTTTAAATGATTTTTTCGTAATTACTTGGTGAAAACCGCCGGAATGACTTAATTTTTAGGCAAGAATAATTAGATTTTTTCAATAATACTATATTTCGCTATTTCTCTTTAATTTCGGATAAAAAACGGACTGAAATCTTCTTTTGCACCCGTGATAAAAAAAAAGTTTTTTTGCATCGGAAATCAAAAAAGCCATGCTTTAGTTATATGCCGACAGTTACTAAAATCATGCTTTTGATAAAGGTATAAAAAAAATATTTTTCTTTTAGTTTGGTTAACAAAATTTTAAAAGTTTTTTTTTAATTTTGGTATAGCCATAGATTTTAATGTAACGAGAAAAAGTTGGCCCAAGCTGCATTATCAGTATTAAAACAAAAAACTTAGATTTATCCTTTTTAACATTTTGCATTCACCTCAACAAACAAAAATTAGCTTTTACTGATTATTATTCTTCTATGAGATTTTATTATGAGAGACATTCAAAATTAATTTACAATTGGTAAAGTAGCATTCATTGACTAAACCTATTGCTACCATTCGCCATGGAAAACAAGTGTAAAAATAATAATATAATCGTGGACGCGTTAAAAAAGCAAAATTTTGTAAGCTTTTATAATGTTTGTGTTACTGAGCTCCTCCACTAAAAGTAACATACTTCAGCTTAAAAGTGAATTCTTCGGTTGGCCCATTACCATAGGTACTTATATTATATTTTACTTTCCGTTTCAACAATTCTTATTAAATAATTGCTAAAATATAGCCTCAAAATATATAAATGAAAATTTTTGTAATGAGGCAAGTAAAACATGTGTTCGGCGTTTTTGAAAGAGTAAGTTTTACCATTTTTTTGTCCCCGTAAAGGTACAGAGTTTAAGTTATTTATAAAAAAATGGTTTGCCCCAAAAAAACCGGATACTCTTTTCAAATTGTATAATTTAGCAAAAAAGCAAGATAAAAAAAAGTGCGTAAAAAAATGCCCACTTCCTATTTTTCTTGTAGAGCTCAGAATTTTTGGCTGTTTAGACATCCAAACAGACACTATTTATTAAAAAACTGCCTAGTCACCAGACCCAAATTATGCTAGGTCTATTGCTATACCTTTTGCGAATTAAGGTGATTATCGGGGGTAAGCTTAAAATTTGGAGCGCGGTTTTAAAAGGAATTATCGATAGATAAATCGCAAAAACCTTTTGAAAAGTGTATTACTAAATTGGATCAAATAGGAACACGGAAACTTAATATGAAAACCGCTTAACCGCTATTGATGCAAAAATAAATAGAGGTTTTAGAAATAATTGGAAAATGAAACAAAAAATACGCACCAGTTTTTTTCTGATATAAACTTTTTATGCGCCAAAATATTGAACAGAGAGGAATTGCTAAAATAACTTTTTTTTATACCTTCATCAAAAATATGATTTTTAGTAACTGTCTGCAGATAACTAAAGCATGGCTTTTTTGGTTACCGATGAAAAAAACTTTTTTTTTTGAACACGGGTGCAAAAAAGAACAGAGCAGAAAACAGTATTATTGAAAAAATCTAATTATTCTTGCCTAAAAATTAAGCCATTTAAGCCAGTTTTCACCAAGTATTTACGAAAAAATCATTTAAAAACATCGTCAAAATATAAAACTGTCAAAGATTAAAATGTCACAACAATGAACGTCACCGAGTAAAAAGGCACGTCGCTATAGAAACCATTGTTAATTCATTTAACAGCCGCCTTGATTTATAGTGTAAAGATGGTGGGTTCCTCGTGCTCTTCGTTCGAGATTTTTAAAAGTATTTTCTTGGATTTTCTGATGAAGGGATCAAAAAAATTTTGTTAACAACTCGCTTCTAAACTGCGCTTTTTTTACTCGCGTTTTTAAATACCTCGTTATTTAAACCAACGCTTGTAAAAAAGCACTATTTTAGCCACTAGTTGTGAAAACTACTATTTACACTTTCGAAAAATAGATTTTACAACACAAGTTTGCCAGTCTAACACATATTAAAACATACATACCCAACCAGCATTTTTTTCTCTGTAAGAGCCAAAAGAACATTTTTACAGCAAAAACTGCAGGAATAAATGCCTGTATATTTTACTTATATAAGGGTTCTGTAAGACGCTACTAGGCCGGTTATAAATGCAAAATGGCAGTGGCGGTCCCAGGGGGGTCAGCGGGGCGATCACCTCCCCCCCTACTCCAGACCAAAATAGACAACAAAGATGCTGGTGGTAACCCTGAAGTTGGAGAAAAGACGAGAAATTGCAGAAAGTTACTTTAAAGACGTTCTAGAATACCACCATTGGAAATACAGAACAGTATTATAGAGTTTCTATTTATAAACAAGTTTTAGACAAATTATTTCGGACATAAAAAAGTATTTTTGAACTGAAAATATTCAGAACAAGTTTTATACAACGTAAAGCCAAAATCAAGGCAAAATTAACTAAAGTCGTTTCTAAATGCGATAAACTGTTTGATTAATCCAAAACACAAATTCTTGAACTTTTATTGGGAGAAGTCGGTATTTTCAAGGCAATGAACAAGTGTGGCGATATTTTTCCGTTGATAAGAACATTCTTGGATGTTTGTAATGCTTTGTCAGTAAGAAGCTTCTCATGCCTCAGGTGATTGAAAACCTAAGTACTTCAAAACACTATGACGGAAATTCGTCCGGGCTTAGCGTTGCTGCATATCAACAGACTAGTTAGTACGTCGATGCAACAGACATATTGAAATTGACGTTGACCGATTGCCCAAAAAAATCGGAAACAATTTTTTTTTTTGGATAAGTATCTTATGTTTGAGATGCAATATAAAAGGTAATGTTTCAACCTAAAATATTTTTAGATCTCAAAAAAAAGTATTTAGCTATTAGGTTTTGTTTGTGGTTAGTTTGTTATCTGTTTTTTATAACTGAAAAAATTATACGTAGTTATTCAAGTGCGGATTTCAGGGGGATAGGGTTAGTTAACCCCCCCTACTCTGGCTTTAAATTTTTTATAAAATCTTTTAGAAAATCAAAAGTAGGGCATAAATTGCGACGCTATAACACCATTAAAATTTACGGTATTACTTTAATTTTGTGGCATGATACCGTTGATATTTACGATTTTAGTTTAATTCTACTGAAAAATTGCATTTTAATGTAATTTTCTCAAAAATATTCGGCGCATTTAAACATTTTTTAAAATAAAAAATTTATGAAATAAACGACTCAAAATCTGAGTACACCCCCCTCCCTAGATTTGAGACCAAATTCGTGCTTGTAGTTACTAAGTTTTGTCCTCATAAAAGCTATGCTTTTGCTCTACTGTTTTTTTCGTATCGAAACCACCCCCCCCCCCCTTTTCAAATGACTGGGACCGCCACTAAAAATGTTCACCACCATATAGAGCAAATTACTTCTATTGATAAACCCGTAAGAACAGTATAAAAGATCTGCGTAACTCTTATGTGGTATGTAGTTTCAACACCTATCCATACTATAAGGTGGTTCTTCTGGAGACAATTATACAGTATTTTACTTCTATTGATAGAACCTGAACTCTAAGTAAAAGAAGAAATGTTATTTTAATGTGGTTTGAATAAATATTTAAATAACAAAATGGACTTTTAACTATAAATGATTTTTCTTCCACAGTAGGTATTAATGACGACACCAAAACTATCTTGACAATAAATAAATATTACGGGAAAACTTTACGTATTTTGAAACAGGTACACCACAATTTTGTTAACGAACACCACTTTACTGGTAATATCCCTATCATTTATTTAAGAAAATTTTCACGCGCTATTGAAATATCTTTGTTTGGAGCTTAAAATACTGTCTGACTAAAAATAAAAAGTGTCAAAATATATACAGAAGACGTTTTTTTAAGCAAATTATGCAATATTTGTCCATAGTTTATCGTTTATATGTATTTTTATGAATTATACCTTCATGTTATTGAGGTTTTTGTTGCTTTTGGAATGGATTGTTAAATTAATAGAAAGACAGAACATTTATAGGATGGACGTCTTGTTGTAAATATTTATAACATATATATAGCACAACCGTATAAGCTTATACAGGGTTCCTAAGATTTTCGTTAGGGATAGGATTTCAATAAATCAAACAGAAATGAAATAGAAAGTTCTGCGCGCACAAAAGAAACAGGTATATTAAGAAATGGTGCCAGTTTGTTATTATCTCCGGACTGCTTTCTTGAGAAAAAATTGTCGCCACTCTTTCATTGTGAGCATAAATCATAGTTGCAATAATAACCGTTGACAAGATGTCTGCAAATTCCGCTAGATGGCGGCCACACCATGAGATTAGATGTTTTCAGGTCCAAACCACAGCTTTTTCTTGCTTAAAGGAGGCGGCGGGGTCCATTATTTACGATACTGAGCGATAAACTCGTGAGGTTGTTAACATTAGAAAGAAATATCTTCGCTTTTATTTAAATTTTTTTTCCATTCTGTTCTACTAGTGACATCTATCCGGAAACGGCCAAACCATGCAGCTAGCACTAGCAGCCAAAGAAATCAATAAACGGCGCTGTTTTTCCTACACTACATTTGATATTTTTGAGGTGTTTTATGACATGATCTCGAAACATGTAGCGAACCAATTCTTCAAAACTAGCGGGAGGGTAAAAGCTTAAAATAGTGGGCTGCCAATATTTGTAACACCCAAAAAGGGGTGAAAAGATTTATTTTGCTCTGTTTATTTACAAAAATCGTTTTTTTTTTATGAAAAACATGTGCTCTGCCACTTTTTTTATTTTTTTCTTCAACTTTCTCGAAATTTTCGTCATACCATAGAAAAAAAGTATTCCCCCCATGGTCATACTCTACTTTTATTCGAAAAAATTTAGAAACAGAGACGGGATCAGTTTTCTTAAAACGGGGGATCTTGGTTTCGAGTGAGAAATTTTTAAATTAAATTAGCCGAACGCAAAAATAGGTCTAAAGAATATAATTTTTAAGAAAAAAATATCAATTTTCTTTTTTCTTATTAATATTAATAATATCTTATTAATATTAGGGGAGTGGCGTGCTAAACCGTTACAAAACATTACATAGGGAGGGGGTCAAAAATTGGTAAAATCACCGTTACGTAATTTGTGCACGGCCCCACATCTGACTGTTCCTCCTTTTTGATTTCGAATCAAAGTGCAAAACCCGGGTTCGACGTTCGAAGGCGTCAACCCGTCCTATTTGCTTGATAAAGTTTCTACGGAAATATCTCAGTCGATTTCTCCGGCCGTGTATGAACGCTTTAGGTTAGGCATTTGCATGTGTCTCAGTCCCCAGCCTGTAAACAGTGCGTAAGGACAATAGTTACAAAATGAAAAGCCGAAAAATATGTTTTTTTACGATATCTTTCATCAGTTTGGTATTAAAGTCGAGCAAAAACAATTTTTATTCCAGTCCTAAAGGTATGAAAATGGAAAACATTAGAAAACAACAACCTGGAATGGATTTATTACATGTAAGATGTAGTGACAACATCGCCCCATGACCATCCTTTTCTACCTAATGTGCTTTTCCGTTTGTCTGCGTCTTATACACGGCTGCTTGGCCCCCTAAGGATTTGCTTAGGAACCCTGTATAATACTTTAAGAGCCTAAAGTACTTTGCGGCAATTCTGCTCTATAGTTACACCGTATAAATGTTCTTACAGAAAGAAGCAGAGCTTTTGTAGGATATTACTGTAAACTAGCTGTTGCTGTAAGAACATTTTTACAACAATATAATCGTCGATAAATTGCCTTTAACACCAAGATGAGTTTTTCGAAACTGCTACACAGCAAACTGGTAATCTGGTGACATTTATAAGGCACTGACATGCCAGAACTGCCCTGTAGTACATACAAATTGTTAGTTGGGTAGTTTTTATAGTTACAATGATTATGTAATCAGTTTATATAGGTTTTCCAACCAAAACCTTTTTCGGACTCTCCATTACTTAAAAAAGTTTTTGTCCGATTTTAAAAATTTTAGCGATTTTGGAAAGCAAAGACTTCAAAATTAGAGAATTTGAGAAGAATAAGAATTTTTGACCCCCCACAATTTCTTAATGTGCGCCACTGGTGCAAAACTTAACTTTTGTGTATAGATTTTCCCAGTGTATTGATCTATAGTTTGTTTAAATCGGGTAAGAAATAAGAAAATTATCACTTGTTCAAATTAATGCGTTTGATGAAACAAATTCAGTCAGATCACAAAAGACACATCTATTCTATAAAAAAACTGCAAAAGACACATAAATTCTATAAAAAACTGCAAAATTTTAAAACCTTGCCTTGCAAAATAGTCAGCATCCGAAAGCATAACCAACCAAACAAGGTTTTTGTTTGACCTGAGTAAATTTTACTCATAACCGATCCGAACAGCCAGAAGAATTCTCAAACGAAGGCATAGATATAACAGCAGAGGAAATACAACACGCAATATCTTCAATTAAAAATAGAAAAGCGGTAGGGCAAGACGAAATATACACTGAGGATAAATATTGGCCCAATATAAATTTTCAGTTATTCGTTCAATAGACCACTGAAGGTAGCAGATGTCCAGCCGGTAACTTTTTGTCTAATTTGGGAATACCGGCCCATCAGTCTAAAAGAAAACCGTTGCTGGATCAGTGACAAAAAGATATTGGCATAATGAAGGATTTTTGTCACATAATCATTGGTCCAATGTAGGTTTACAATTTAAAATATGGCTTTAAATAAAATAAAAAATATATTTTTGTGCTCAAAAAACCATGACATATCAATACATCCAAAGAAAAGAAATAAATCAACCAACAATAAAAAAAAGTGTGACGATGACGAGACTCGAACCGTTAACCTCTAGATTACCAAGCCAATGCTATAACCACAGGACCATTGGGGCTATAGAAAAAATTTCTCGGTATACTAACGTTTTGGCTGAAGATAGTTAGTCAACCAATATCGGAGAGACGTAGTTTTTTCTTCAATAATCCTACAAAGTGAACCAATATCGGAGAGACGTACTTTTTTCTTCAGTGGGCCAACAACAAGGACCGGTGTATTTAAGATGAAGATCCTACTTGGTCGAATTAACATCTTATTAGAGTTGGCGAAACAACTGTATTGGCACACCAACTGAAGATAGTCAGTGAGCCACTAGTGTATTGTCCAGTATCCGAGAAATGCAGTTTTTCCTTCAATGGCTCAACAAAAAGTCCAGTGTATTTAAGTTGAAGATCCTTCTTCGTCGATTCAACATCGTATTACTGTTGGCCAAACAACTGTGTTGACATACCAACTGAAGTTATTCAGTGAGCCAATAATGTATGCTGCAGTATCGGGGAGATGTAGTTTTTTCTTCAATGGCTCAACAAAAAAAGTCCCTTGTATTTAAGATGAAGACTCTTCTCCGTCGATTCAACATCGAATTAGTAATGGCGAAACAACTTTGTTGGCAAATTATCTGATGTTCGTCAGCGGCCCACTAAATAATTTCCGTCACACATTCTTTATAGGGTATGTATGACTGTAATGTTCCCACTAAAAGCAAAAACCTGTTCCATTTACATTACCTCAATGTATTTTTGTAACCTGTTATATAACGCAACTTGTAACCTTAACGACGATATTACATTGCCAGTTTATCAGTTGTCCTAAACATTTACGTAACAGTGTTATATTCGATTTTTTTAACAAGTATGTGAATTGCATCTAACATTTAATGTTACATGGCTGGTTATTTTTTTTTAATTTACCTCTAACTTGTTAAATATTGGTTCAAACCACATAAAAATATATTTTTATGCTTTAAAATATTTGGTCTTCGCGGTTATATCTTAAACAAATGAAAAAAAAAATAAAAATTTAAAAAAAATATGAGCCGACGGGATACGAACTCTTAATCCAAAGGTGATACACGAAGGTTTCAGAGCCTTAGACCGCTAGACCATGTATATATAATGTAACTTTTTGATATCTTTCCTTACTTTTTCAAAAATTTTCGCCATATTTGGGTTAAAAGTTTCATTAATTTTGGAATTTTTACATAAAACTTACAATTGTATTTAGTCATTTTCCAATAAGCAACCACGTAATTGTTTTAAAATGACATTAATTGAGCTCACAATACTGCTGCTTTCATGTGATTATTAGACT
Organism: Oxystoma pomonae; assembly: GCA_963921995.1. Classification (NCBI taxonomy): domain Eukaryota; kingdom Metazoa; phylum Arthropoda; class Insecta; order Coleoptera; family Brentidae; genus Oxystoma; species Oxystoma pomonae. Next base: position 32,177,433 of record OY998172.1, read on the forward strand.
AAACTTGTTTCAACTTTGATGTTTAGTAACTTACAATATTGTATTTAGTCATGTCACAATAAAGAACCAAATTTATTTAAAATTTGACATTTAATAAACTTGCAATATTGTGTAATATCATGTAACTGTAAAGAACCAAATTTGTTTCGATAGTGACATTTATTAAACTTCAAATAATGTTATTTTTCAGTTACTTTATCGTTTACATTTCTTGTTAAATCCAAGATTCAATATTAACGTAAAATTAGTGCTTATTTCGTGTATCAGCGATACTTTCACATAGAATGTTAATTTTGAACTTACGTTTTACTTTTTTTAAACATTTTTCTTAACGTATTCAAATTTACGCTGAAAACTTATAATGTAACAGACCTTGCTTAGTGGGTTTTTTTCCTTCAAGTTAAGCCCAAATTGCGAACTTTTGACTGGAATTTAATTCAAGAACTTTTGCAGACCTTTCAGCGTGTCTGCAATCTCAGTGCCGTCGGCATATCTTAAGTTGCACGATGCATCAAACCCGTGCAACTTTTTCCATTCATCTTTTTTTTTTAAGCATGAACACAGAAAGGGGGCCAGGGTAAAATGTTTGTAACTTACATGTTATTTTTGTTGCTAACGTCCACGACTAATCAACTAAATTTAAAATGGATAAATCAGAAGAAATTTGTGTTGCTGCTGCAATCATTGTAATATATGGTGGTTCGATTTTAAGTCCAAATGAAAAGAAAACACACATAATTTGAATAATCAAAAAAAAAAACACTATATCACATTACTTTTAACAGCTGTTATTGACATGTCACAGGTTGCCCAAAAAATTAGTAAACAAATTCCCAAAATGGAACCTCTTCTTATTTAGCGCATCTTTTTCCAGGCGTCATTTTTCCTTTTGTCTCATAGTGGGGACACCAAAATTATAAGGAGATGCATGCAATTTTGACGAGATGCATGAAAAATGCATTAATCTATGGATTTCAATATGAATCGTTTAAATTAACGGAAAACAGTGTGAGTGGCTCATTTTTTAAATATTTTTTAGTGTCTAATAAATGATCAGAAGGCATTATCTTTTGTAATTTCATTTTCTAAACAAAACTAAAAAGTTTACCAATGCGCAAATTATAATACTTATCATTGTTTCAATTAAAGGTAAACAATGTGCACGACTCATTTTTATATTTTGTAATGTCTAATAAATGATCAGCGGCTTTAACTTTTCTTATTAGAATTTCTATACAAAACTAAAAAATTGACTAATGCTCAAATTATAATGCTACCTAGGATAGTTGTCATTTTTCTCATAAAAATTAAAATTTACCGGCGTTCATTAAGACTTAAACATTATAACTATGTGAAAGTATATCCAAATTTTTATGATCACTTTCATATCATAAAGAACAGTAGTTCTTTCTTTTTGATTAGGACTGTGAGCAATTTTTGCAGTCATCAGTCAAACAAACAGCTTTGTGAGTGGTGATAGATGGGTTCCTTGAAAGAAACAACGGTAGGTAGAGGTATTGAGAATTCCTTCACCATACATACAATTTTTATTTTGTAGAACGAATGGTCACCAGATGGCATGCATCACCCACTACTTACAGTTCACTGTGAAGCCGGTTAATCAATAAAACACACTTCAAAGCTTCCTCGACAGAGTGTAGCACCAACTGTATCATGTAGAAAGCTGCAATTTACGGTCGATACAAAAATTTGGCATCTAAATTTTATTTTTCGAGGCGAATGACTTCAAGATGGATTTCCTTGTTTGTCATTACGAAAAGGAAAAAGAGATCCTATGTAAGAGAATGAATTTACCTTAGGGTTTAGTGACTAAAAACAGTGTACTGTAATACATAGGAGAATGGTAAATTTTGAGATTGTAGCCAGGGAGCGGGATATGGGTAAAATCAATAAACAAAAATTGCGGTAGGGTCTTTGAAGAGAAACGTCAAGTCTGTGGAGTGATTCCTCCTCGATTTTTTCAAAAATTCAGTGATAACGCAATCACGATGAATCGAAGAAATCATACGAATAGAACCACGTACATTTCGGGGACCCCCTCAATTAAAAACGGGCCGTAAATACGGGTAAATATTAAGGTTTTTCGTAGTTTTAAAATTTGTATCAATATGACTTCGACAACGAAACATGGGAAACTTATTCAAGGTAAGTGGATTTATGCACTATTTCGAATAACTTCACCGTATAATTACCAAATTTCGCATTCATTAATGACGCAAATTTGTAGATAAGATTGTGAAGGAATATGGTAAATTTCTAGGTAAAATAGGGCGTAGAAATAGACTTTATGGCTCGATAAAATCCAGGAAATGAGAATATAGCTGGGAATATAGGCCAGTCAGCGTTCTTTTTGTTTATTTTCAAGCCAACTCAATGACCTTTTGGTATTTACGAAATATAGGTGGGAGGTGGTTTGCTCTGCAAAGAGAGTACAGGTAATATTGAATTACATGTACCTGTTGAGAGACCTTTTTATTTTTAGTTACCTGTGTTAATTTTTTTGTCAATATAGGTATTTATAGTTTAGCCACACAAAAATTGGTATAACTAATTATGAACCCAATGACTTTTTGGCATGTTGCTGTAATTAAATAAATAATTTCTAGTAAGTATTTAAAAAAATCCGCAGGATTGACCTTTTGGCATTGTCGAAAGTAAAGTGGGAGTAATTTTGATGAAATTGCTACAGATTTGGTCTATATGGAGCAAACCTTATAGTATGGCCTAATAATAATGGTTGAGTAAAACAAAACAAAAAGTAAAAAATAGTAACCATAAAAAAAAAACAAAGTTTTTTTAAAGTTTACTATAAAATTTGGTAATTATGCAGTATACGGTTTTCTGCCATTTTTAATTTTTTTTTTGAAAAATTCTTTATGGGGGCCCCTTCCAGGGTCCCTAGGACCCCAAATCCGTCTGCGCCCGTTGGATTTTTTTTTTTTTTTTTAAAATTTTTTTTCACTAAAACAACCCAAACCAACACAGTCCAACCCAACCTAATTAAAACCAACCCAAAACAATCAAAAAAACACATTACAACCCCCCCTGGGCACCCTTTTATCTCGTAAAAAAAAAATCGGGCGCAGGCGGATTTGGGGTCCTAGGGACCCTAGAAGGTGCCCCCATAAAGAATTTTTCAAAAAAAATCAAAAATGGCAGAAAACCGTATACTGCATAATTACCAAATTTTATAGTAAACTTTAAAAAAACTTTGTTTTTTTGTTTATGGTTACTATTTTTTACTTTTTGTTTTGTTTTACTCAACCATTATTATTAGGCCATACTATAAGGTTTGCTCCATATAGACCAAATCTGTAGCAATTTAATCAAAATTACTCCCACTTTACTTTCAAAAATGACAGAAAACCGTATACTGCATAATTACCTAAAATTTAATTTATTAAGACCTTAATAAATTATATGTATTATTAAAATAAGAGGTTTGTAAAATGATAAGAAAACTCTTTTACATCTTTAAACATGCATATAACATGAACTCTAGCTGTGACAAGTTAAAACTTTGACATCTTGACTTGATCTCTAAAATATGTATAGTTGGAGAAATGGATTAAAATATGATTGATGGTTTAAAAAAAATTATAAAGAACACAAGGAGTAACCAGGAATAACTAAAATGGGAGTGAATCCAATAAAAAGTAACAATAAATCAAATAGTAAAAAAACATTATTTTAAAGTTCAATATAAAATTAAAGTAGATATCAGTAAAAAATTTATCAAGACCTTAATAAATATAGTTATTAAAATGAGTTTGTAAAATATTACAAAACTTTTTAACATTTAGAAAACCCTTAAAATAATTTAGTTAAATACCTGTTAAATGATTTTTAGATTTTCTTCAATACACTTAATAGTAGGACACGTTTTTTGATAAATATAAAGACTGTAAAAAACTTTGATTGAAAGAGATTAAGAAAGAAAGTAATACCACCTTATGTCTCACACAGTTTATGCTTTGAAAAATTACAATTTTTGCTGTTTTTTGTATAAAAATTGCAAAATAAAAATCAAATGCAAATTTTTATTTACACCACTCAAGATGACAGACAGATGACATAAAATAAATTTGTATTAAACAATTGCCTTAAATTATTTTCATCTTTCTCCAAAATACTTTTTGATAGCCTGCTGTCTTTCTTCAACAACCTTAAATATTTTTGCACTTCACTAAATTATCTCACCATCTACCTCTAACATTCTGCCCTCTCTCTCTAAATATTTTTCATTTTAACAGAGAAAAATTGACTTTTGGGAGTACTTTTTTTGAACGCTAAAAAAACAGTGAAAACTTGAAACATTTGAGTGTTTTATTCTAGAAATCGCAAGTTTGGAAACAAAGCTTTAAAATGTGAGCAAAATTATAACATAAAAATGTGAAAAACATAGTAAAAATTGCTTAAACAAAAACGTTACCCCTTAAATTATGGTAAAATATTTTAAACCTTAAATTAGCATCATAGCTTGACCAAAACATGAATTAAAATATGATTGATGGTTTTAAAAAATTACAAGAACACAAGGAATAACCAGAAATAACTAAAATGAGAGTGAATCCAATAAAAAGTAACAAAAAATGAATCAAACAATCAAATAGTAAAAAGTATAATTTTAAAGTTTGCTATAAAATTAAAGTAGATATCAGTAAAAACTTTATCCAGACCTTAATAAATATAGTTATTAAAATGAGTTTGTGAAATATTATAATTTTTTTAACATATAGAAAACAAGTAATTAATAATTTGACTACTGGTAAAGACATGATGACCCGTAAATAATTTAGTTAAATACCTGTTAAATGATTTTTGAATGTGCTTAAATACACTTATAGTAGGACACGTTTTTTGATAAATTTAAAGACTGTAAAGAACTCTTATTAAAAAAATTAAAAATTAATACCACATTATGTCTCACACAGTTTATGCTTTGAAAAATTACAATTTTTGATGTTTTTGGTATAAAAATGGCAAAATAAAAATCAAATGCACGACACCACTCAAGATGACCGAGAGATGACATAACAGAAATTTTTATTAAACAATTGCCTTAAATTATTTTCAGCTTTCTCTAAAATACTTTTTTATAGCCTGCCGTCTTTCTTCAACAACCTTAAATATTTTGGCACTTCACTAAATTATATTTCCATCTACTTCTAATATTCTGTCCTCTCTCTCTAAATATTTTTCGTTTTAACAGAGAAAAAATGTTTTTTGGGAGTTCGTTTCTTGAACGCCTAAAAAACAGCGAAAACGAAAAATTTGAGTGTTTTTTCTAGAAATCGAAAGTTTTGGAAAGAAAGCTTTAAAATGTGAGCAAAATCATGGCATAAAATAATATAAATAGTAAAAATTGCTTAAACGAAACCGTTTCCCCAAAAAATTATGCTAAAATATTTTAAGGATTAAATTACAATCATGGCTTTACCATTGAATATATTAAAACTCCATATTTAGCTTTGACAATAAGTTAAAACCTTGACATCTTGATAAATTAGTTTACTTACGATCAACCCATAATACTAGTTTAACAAACATCCTAACACGACTGTAATGGACCATTTACGCTCCTAGGATAATAATGAAGCTTAGTCGTAAATCGTAAGATGGCGCGCCAAGCGATGAAACTTTCTTTCATAAGGACACTGATTGACGCAAAAATGTAAATTTTTTTTCTATATTTATAACAAAATAAATATTTATTAAGTATACAAATTTCCAAAATTCAAAAGAAAACACAAAATTTTCAAAAATTCTCAAATTTAAAAAATCTTAAAATTTTCAAAAATTCTCAATTTCAAAAATTTAAATATTTTCAAAATTCCAAGAAAATTTCAAAAATCTTTAAAATTCAAATATTTTCAAATTTCAAAATTTTATAAAATTTTCAAAAAATTAAATGTCACAATTTTGTCTTCATTCTCTTAGAAAAAGTAATGTTGCATAAATAATACAAAGTATGAACTTGTAGCCTTAGGAGTGTTTAGTTGTGGTGTTTTTAATCGCTTTTGATATTTATATAATGAAATTTTTATCGGTCCTAGGTAAAGTATAGTCACGGAAGTATTTAATTCCGTGAGTATAGTACACTAACTCGCATGTTATAGTCATTACACGCTCAGATGAATTAAGACACTCGCCTTCCGAGCGTGTCTCAAACTTCATCATCGCGTGCCCATGCTGGTTATGTATACTACTATTAATTGTTGTTTGACCTGATCTCTAAAATAAGTAGTTTAGAGAGAAGAACACAAATTTAAAAAAACTTAGAAGTACTAAGAAAAAAATAATATTTAGGTCTTAATTTACGTTAACATTTTAGCAATTTTTTAAAGCAATAACGCATAAAAGTGACAAATTTTAATATTCCTAAAATGCCTGCAAGAAAGTGGTTAAAATGCAAAGCTGAAAATATTTTCTTTAGTTAAAATATGAATGAAAAAACTTATTTAGAAGAAAATTATTTCAAGCTTTGTAAAATTATTCAACATTAGCAGTGAATCATATATTTGATTCTACCACAAAAAGTGTTCAATTTTTATATTGGAAGTGTGAAATTGGCCTTATTGTGTGAACCAGGCTCCTTATAAGGACATCTGCAGAAATTAGAAACCTATGACCTTCCTAAACGAGTGGAGGTTTTTCCACGTGCAACCATAACCACCCTACACATACTGCCGTCCTACCCTACCCGACCCAACGATACACAACGTGCGCTACCCGTCCTACCCTACCCGACCCAACCATACCCATCCTACCCTGTACTAACGGATGGTCTTATTAGGTACACATAACCTCAAACAACAAACCTTCGTAACTCCTCCGAAATTGAAAATAAATGAAAAACTCAACATACCTACAACCATATTAAGTTCCCATACTCTTAAGAACACTGGTACAAAAAACAGTCTGAATTGATTTTCTTCCAATAAAATACTATTATTTCAAAAGAATTACGTTAATTAACCCGAAACGCTTCCAACAACAATTTGCTGTAAAGTGTAACTCCCTCTATTGCTGATTTTTTTAAACCACCCGTAATACCTATAATAGACCTATTGTTCATTTAGAAAATTAGTAGCAATTAAGAATTTAAAAACGGACTAATTTAAATGCAGCCATAAATAAAAAACTAATAAAACAGAGATCCAGAAGAAAATGTGTAGTAATTTAAATTTGAACAATTAAATCCTTGATTAAACTAGAAAATATTTTTAAATAAATTGACTAGAATTGAAAATTAATAATATACCTATTAAGAATAACACCTCGAAAATAAAAATGTAGTAAAATTTCTCGCATTACACATACAGATATATTAAACAAAAAGCAGACAAAAAGTTGTTATATAATAAAAACTGTTCTTCAGGAATTAGGAAAACATACAGCAAAAACTGCATATTATGCGCTTATCGAATCCCATTTAAGATATTCTACTCAAAGTTTTGCAGAAAAGGGCACTAATGTATCTATGTCAAGTGAGTTGTCGAGATAGCTGTAAGCCGCTTTTTGCGCAAGAGGAAGTTTTGACTGTTCCAAGTATTTTCACTCTGGAAACATCCTGTTTAAGTTTTAAAAAATTTGAGGAGTTTACTAGAGAAACACACTACAATCTCAGACAAAACACTAATTTTTCTTTACCAATCCCAAAATCCTTGCTGACCAAAAATGCAATAATTTATGAAAGCATTAAAATATTTAATAATCTACCAAATGAATTGAAATCTATCAAAGAATATAAAAAATTTCGTAGTACGCCCAAAAAATATTTGACTGACAAAGATTTTTATAGTCTCCAAGAATTTTATACAGTGTCACGCTAGTTATTTTGGCCAATATTACTACATCGTATTTTAGTAACCATTATTTTAACTGTTTTTTTTACTTTAATTTGTTTAGATTTTAAATTTTGTTACCACTTCTCTGATATTAAGATGTTTTTATTCAATGTTTGTTATTAAATTTTAATATATCTGTTTACTATATATAAACTTTTACCTGTGTCTTTAAGAAACATTTTTTACTGTGTTTTTTATGTTTTCTAAGGTTTTTTTATTAATATTGAGGACTCTTTAAATGTATAGGTAGTGGCGTATGCAGGGGTGGGTTGGGATTTTTGCCCCCAAAAATCAAAAATAAATGGTCATCTGAAACTATGTTCTTAAGTCCACCCAGAAACCTCAAGCCGCCCACTAGAAACAAAATTTCTGCATACGCCACTGAGTATGGGCCAAGTTTTGGTATTAGGTTGGGTTTGGTGGGAATAAATCAGAAAAATGAAAAAAAAAATCGGATTTAAAACATTGTTTTATTTATTGTGTTAATTTTATTATTTTAGATTCTTTATCAGAGAAAAACAGTCGCATATTAATTACTTATATTAGAAAGAACAAAAACTTAGTGAGTAATTTAATTTTCAAACAAAACTTATAAACTGATGCATATTTATTTTTAATAAAATAAAGTTTTTTGTTTCCTCGATCTGCAGTGGCTTTCTAAAACAAAAAAAAAGATATGTCAAAAAGGCATCATGACCTACTCCTAATTGTCTTTCAAAGCAAAGTCAAAGTCCACTTAAAGGATTTTCGTTTTACAATTGTTCCTGGTTCTGGTTGAGCCAGAACCGCAACCGGTCCTTTCGTTTTAAAACAATGACGTCACAATTGCAACCCGGTTATAAAATTTTAGAACCAGCCTGGGAGGTTGGTTCGGCCCTTTGGTTGTAAACATAACCCCTAAAATTTTGCAAAATAATATATAGTCTTTTTTGAGTAAAATCAAAGATATCTTAATAATATTTTAAATGACGTCATTATTTTAGAACCGCTGTCAAAATTTATGTCAAAATAATGTCAACCAGAACCAGGACCAATTCTTAAATCGAAAATCCTTTTAGTTTACACTTACCTAAACCTCTTGTATGAATCTCAATCCATTCGAATAAGATGAATATTAGTACATTTTGTATTAATTTATATGGACCTCTCCAGGTATTTACAACTTCGCTAAGGTAGAATTTTAGATACACGCCTGTAGCATATTCAATTACATTTAAAATGAGGCCAAACTTGCGGAAAACTACCAGCGAAAACAGGACAAAATAAAGTATAACTCTGACTTTACATTTTTTTAAAAAGCAAATTGGCGCTGTTTTGGCTCTCATAAGCACGGCAACACAAAATCCTAAGTACGTCTCTGTAGACTAATCCATTACCTTTTAAACGAGACCAGAATTCAAAAAAATCGTTCTCCCACACGGGAATAAAATAAGTTTTTACTTTTAATTTTTATGTTTTTTTTAATTAACCCTCCCAGACAATTAAGCTCTCCTAAAATATAATCCTGGATACGCCCCTGTGCAGTATTCAAGGACCTTCCAGATGACACCTGAATTACAAAATTGTACAAAGTACTTTTCAAATAACGAGAAAAATTCGGGTCCCTATAAAAAACCCGAAACCAAATTTGGCAGAAACATAATTTGTCAGAATTTAAAAGAAAAGAAAATAATTGATCCGAAAAAAATTGTCTCGAAAATGAAATGAAGGGAAAATCAAATCGCTAGAAAGTATATGCATAGAATTAAATTTAAGCGAAACATATTTTTACAGAAACACAAAACGTCAGAAAATATTTTTAACGAAAATAATATGAGCGAAACATAATGGTGCAGAAACCCAAATATCAAGAAATCTAATTTATCGGAAACCCAATTTAAACGATCACAAAAAAGCCGAATAAAATTGAAGCAAACCTTAATTTGCTCAACAATTAAAAGACAAGAATAAAATATCTTCGATTAAAATCTACTAGAACCGTAAAAAAACAGAACTACAAAAGTTTCGACAATAATTATCTAGAAGCGAAATTTGACAGAATATAATATGTCCGATCCTTAATTGTGCCGAACCACAATCCATCCGAATCGCTATTAGGCATGCGTCAAATTTAAATCTCTAGAGTGTCGTAGGCCCTGGATTGCGGCGTTGACAAGTTTCTCTATTTGGAAAATGACACGGAGCCGTTACTTACTAGCTAAGTCCCCTCGAGGACGCGCGCGGGTATGTTTTGCCATTAATTGGAAACGGATTAACCTAGAGCGATAAAACTTGGCACAGTTGTTAAGCACTAGTGGGAGATGAAACCTATTGATTTTCAGAAAAATCGGAAAACAGTAGAAATGGGAAAAAGTGTCAAAAATTGGCCTTTTTAAGATGTACCTCCGTTGTTCCGTTCTAACTGTCCAGCAAGTCGACTAATCGTTATAAAATTTTGCACAAATTAAGGCTCAAATGCATTGGCGAAGCCCATTAAAAATCGGCTAAATCGGAAAAAGACAAGTGACTGATTTTGAGACTTTTCTAAAGGCCCGCAGCGCCCCATTTTTCAAAAAGGTGTAAATTTGAGGAAATTTCTGCCGTTTTTTTAAAATATATCAAATCAGTATTCAAAAACTAACTAACCGATTTAAACCAAATTTTGGGCAAATATAAGACAAAATGTGTGTTCAGAGAACGTCGAGTTGGTTTTTGAGATTAGTTTTTAGTATTTGAGTTTTGAGGATTTTTCGAAAATTATGTAAAATGGTTGCAGTCAAAAATACTCGACCAAGCGATTTTTTTGCCCCTTAATTTTTTGACGGTTTCTGAACCACTATTTTCTTTACAGAAGTCCAAAAAAACTTCTAAATAAGTTTTGAGTACTCTAGAACAAACCGTTTTTGAGTTTGAGGGCAAAACATTTAAAAAAATTAAAAGAAAAATGAAAAAAAAAATAATTTTTACAAAAATCGAGATATCTCAAAAACGGCGAGCTCTAATGTGATGAAAATGGCACAGTTCGCTTTGTTGAAGTTTTTTACATAAGAATCAATCAAAAGTTTTAGCCGTTTTGTAGATGGCGCTCACGTAGTTCACTTAATGTTTGTCAAAACGAGCTAGAATCATAAGAACAAAAAACTTAATAAAGAAATTTTGAAATATTTAAAATAATACATATGTCGCAGTATTGGAAGTCATTTCGTTTTAAAGATAAGGAACAAGTACTTAAAATGACAACTGTCATTATATGATCAGTGCCGTACGAGTCATTATAGATAAAAATGTTGCTAAAACGGAAAAATTTTATAAAAATTCAAAGAAAACTGCAATAATTTTCCAAAAATAAAAGTAATGTTAACAAAATCAGTGGCGTACGCAGAAATTCTTCCTGGAGGGGGGGGGGGTGACTTGAGAAACATGGCAGTCCCAGATTGCCATTTTACTGGCGATTTTTGGGGAAAATTTAACCTTGTATATCTCAAAAACGGCGAGCTCTAATGTGATGGAAATGGCACAGTTCGCTTTGTTGAAGTTTTTTACATAAGAATCAATCAAAAGTTTTAGCCGTTTTGTAGATAGCGCTCACGTATTTCACTTAATGTTTGTCAAAACGAGCTAGAATAATAAGAACAAAAAACTTAATAAAGAAATTTTGAAATATTTAAAATAATACATATGTCGCAATATTGGAAGTCATTTCGTTTTAAAGATAAGGAACAAGTACTTAAAATGACAACTGTGATTATATGATCAGTGCCGTACGAGAGTCATTATAAGGTAAAAATGTTGCTAAAACGGAAAAATTTTATAAAAATTGAAAGAAAACTGCAATAATTTTCCAAAAATAAAAGTAATGTTAACAAAATCAGTGGCGTACGCAGAAATTCTTCCTGGAGGGGGGGGGGTGACTTGAGAAACATGGCAGTCCAAGATTGCCATTTTATTGGCGATTTTTGGGGAAAATTTAACCTTTACGGGTCAATTTTTTGTGTCCCTCAGAGGGGCCTGAGTCCCTAAGGCCTCTCCCCCCCTCCCTGCGTATGCCGGTGACAAAATACAAAAGTAGATGTAAATAAAGGCTAAATTAGAAAGTTATGGCCTAATTGAAACCAGTAAAACTAACAACTTTACTAGTTGTAGTTGTAGAATTAATAGTTCGCGAGATATTAAAATTTTTTTTTAATTATTTTTTAAAAATTATTTTATTCTTGAAGATACGTTAAAGTCATAGTCACCTTCAGTGTCACGAGCCAAAGGCGAGACTAGTTAAGCAGATATGTATGAACATTAATCAGGTGTTATTGACGAGCCGAAGGCGAGCTATGTTTAAATGTGTGTATGAACGAACCGAAGGTACATTTACGTACGAAAAAATATAATCAATTTATTTTTCCAGTGCCTTTCGCGAACCGAAAACGAACTGTGCGTTATTTAAAATAACTAAGCAGGTTAAAGCATTCTGATTTTTAAAAACTTAACAAAATTTAATTAACTTTAAACAACAAAATATAAAGATATCTTACCCCAAGCCGGATATGTAGCGCAAATCAATATCGTTACAGTTTTAAAAGTGTTGGAAAATAAATCAAATTTGCGACAAGTTTATAAAAATCCAAAGAATCCTACATCTTATCATATCCTATAATATTATAAATGCGAAAGTTTGTGTGAGTGTATGTATGTCTGCCACTCAATCACGTCAAAAGGCTAAACCGATTTGGATGAAATTTGGTAAAAAACGGCTGAAAAGATTGTAACGAAATTTTATAAAAACGGCTTAACCGATTTGGATGAAATTTTGTAATAGGCTAGACTGATTTGCGAGAAGCGCAAATCAACCGTTTATGTTTTTTTATTAAACGATTTTATTTAACTTCACAGTTTCTGGCTGTCTACCTGTCCCGTGAACCGATTTTAGTAAAATTTGGAACAGTAATGTAGGTCCCATGATAATACAATATTATGAAAAAATGAATGAAATTTGGGGGTAGGGGGTGGTTGAGCGATGTAAAGGGGGTAAATTTACTTACCGTGAACCGATTTTAATGAAATTTGGCACAGTAATGTAGGTCCGATGACAATACAATATTATGAAAAAATTTGGGTATGGGGTGGTTTTGGGGGTAGGGGGGTAGGAGGTAGTTGAGGGGTGCAAAGAGAGTAAATTCCGAACTTTGTAATAAAAACAGATACAAACCCAGCAAACACAAATCGTCAGCATTGAATCGGGCCAATGTCGACAACGTCGGCAGTGTCTCGGCATCGGCGACTATACTCTGGCCCGATGTTGGACAGATTGCGAATTTCAGTTTTTGGTTAATAATCGGCAACTGACGGAGGTCCACATTACTACAGTCGACTTTATGCCGACACCCCTTTAGGACCGACGATGGTCCGATTGGAACTTTGTTTAATCGGTCGAGAATCAACAACTGACGATGGCCCGATTTACTATAGTCGACTTTATGCCAACGGCTACTTTATCTGCTTTAGGGCCGACGATGGTCCGTTTGGAACTTTGTTTAATCGGACGAGAATCGGCAACTGACGATGCCATGTCGACATTATGCCAACGCCAACCTTATCTGCTTTACGGCCGATAATGGTCCGATTGGTACTTTCTTTAATCGGTCGAGAATCGGCAACTGACGATGGCCCGATTTACTATAGTCGACTTTATGCCGACGCCCACTTTATCCGACGCCCACTTTATCCGCTTTAGGGCCGACGACGGTCTGATTGGAACTTTTTTTAATCGGACGAGAATCGGCAACGGACGATGGTCCGATTACGTCACCTTAAAATTTTTAAACTGTTTAATAGTCCTTCCTTTAATTGTTTATAATAGGTACGTACATAGTACATACGCTTATGTACTTCCGTAGTACGTACGCTTACGTACGTTCAGTGTACGTCTGTAATTGCATGTTTGCACATAGTGTACGTACCCTTTTGTACGTACATAGTACGTCCCTAATTGGTCCCAGGACGTACCGACATAAAATGAACGTGAAATATACGACGAAGTGTGCTGTAGGGGTAGCTACCCTAATAACACACGATATTCCCTCGATGTGCCAGAATATACTGAAAATGTCTCCCGAAGAACATTCGACTTAGTACATAAATGGCACATTTAAAAGACATTCTCAGAATATCCTGGGTAGAACATTCAGCAAATATTACATACAGGATATTCCACGAATGTTCTAATAATTTCCTTAAAATTTCTTTTAATTTGGCACATTGACAGCCCGATTAAAAGACATTCTCAGAATATCCTAGACCCTACATTCAGAGAATATTATAAGCAGGATATTCCACGAATGTTCTGGTAAGGCCCTAAAAATGTCCTTACATTTGAATATTGATAGCACATTTATAAGATATTCTAGGAATATCCTGGCTAATACAGCATTCACCGAATGTTCTACTCAGGATAATCTAGCTACCAATGTTCTACCAAAGGCTTAAAAATATCCCACAATATTGTTATGTTTTTTATTGTAACAGCTGATGCGGCAAAGATTTTTTTTGGGATATTTTTATTTGCCGCTGCAAGTTTTCTTTTTATTAAAAAAAAATTATCTAATTTTATTTACAAGAAGAAACCGTTTTGTTAACCTAAAAAAATATCGCCAAATCATGCCATGGAAGGAAATAATATTTTTCTATCTATGATCATGCTTATACCTAATATGCAGCAAAATTTTAGATTTTATTTTATTGAAAAGCTTGTTGTGGGGCTAATAATAATTTATTTCCAATAAAACAAGAATTATGAAAATCGGTTGAGCCCTTCGGGAGTTATCCTGCAAAGAGCAAATAACATAATAAAAAAAACTGGTAGTGAATGAAGAGAACGTCCTTCCTCTTTAATAAATTTTTTCTCTCTCTCTGGGCTTAATTTAAATTAAAATAACTGCATACCAGGAGCGTCAACACAAGTAAAAGCTACACAGTCATCAATAGAACTAACAGTAGTCTAACTTAATGTTAAATATAAATTAAATCTATTAAACAATTATAACATAATATAATTATAACATAATCTCCTTCCACCATCGTTAAGAGCATTCGGTGAGGAGGGGGTGGGGTCATATTTTTATCCAATAGAAAAAGAATTATGAAAATCCGTTGAGCCGTTCGGGAGTTATCCTGCATAGAACAAATAACATAATCCCCTTCCACTAGCGTTTGGGAGGATTCGAATAGGGGGATTATTTTTATCCCATAAAAAAAAATTATGAAAATTCTTTAAGCCGTTCGGGCGTAATCATGATTTTATGTAAAAACAAACGATTCATTGTGCTCTTCTAGCAGAAAACAATGTCCAAAAGGATATATCCCGCTAATATATAACTTTTCTCATAACTCTCCATAGCGGAAAAGGTTAAGGCGTTGGACAGGTGTTTTATGGATGGAAGGCTGAGAGTTCGAATCCCGTGGGTGTCAAATAACACTTTCTTTATTTTTTTATAATATTATAAAAGTGCCATGAAAATCCTGCAAAAATACTCTATGAATACCAGGATGTTCCAGGAATATCAAAACTGCAGACGCAGAATATTCCCTGAATATCCCTGGTATGCTTAGAGGATTTGAGAGAACATTCAGGGAATGTTCTCAATATTCTAGCTGAACATTCAGCGAATGTTCGGGGAATATTTTTGTGCTATTGGGGTAAGGCCACGAGCAACATGTTAAAGTGACTTATATCGCAGCACTCGAGAGCACTTTTGATAAAACTAAAAAAATAGTTACTAACTTATTTAACACCTAGCACAAATATCATAAAATATTACCTTTCCTTACATAGGTATTTCAATTATTTAACTCTAAATACTATATGTGTGAGTGTGAGGGTAGCGGTGGGAGAGTCGATTTTTTCTAATATTGCGCTATCACCGATCCTAAATCCATATACTAAATTTTATTGAAATCAGTTAACAGGTCGAAGTCGTTCAGAAACGCATTTTCCTATGGAGGGGTGGGTTCATTTTTTTTAATATTGCATGTTAATCCGTTATAAGTATACCAAATCTTATTAAAATCAAAATCGATTAAAGGGAAGTGTGTCAAAAACGTATTTTTCTATGGAGAGTGTGGGGGTGGGAGTAGGGGTGGGAGAGTTGATTTTTCCTAATATTGTGCTGTCACCGATCCTAAGTGCATATACTAAATTTTATTGAAATCGGTTAACGGGTCGAAGTCGTTCAGAAACGCATTTTTCTAGGGAGGGGTGGGGGTAGGGAGGTGTATTAGTATTAAAATCAAAATCGATTAATGGGAAGTATGTCAAAAATGTATTTTTCTATGGAGAATGTGGGGGTGGGGGTAGGGAAAATTGATTTTTCCTTATATTGTGCTATCATATACTAAATTTTATTGAAATCGGTGACGGGAAGTCGTTCAGAAACGCATTTTCCTATGGAGGGGGTGGGGATAGAGGTGGGGGGTTAACTTTTTTTTAAGGGGTTTAAAGGTTAATGGAAAGTATGTCAAAAACGCTATACAATATCACAACTTACTTCGACTCTTCCCTGCCGTAAGCCTGGCAACGTAGCAATTAAGTTCGTGGCTGTCGGATAAATTGGTTCTGTTGAATTATTTTCGTTACAGATATTTTCTTACGTTTTGGGTTTCTTTCAAAATAATTTTCGGACCAATTTATTTCTATGCAATTTGATTTGTTTATTAAATTAAATTCAATAATATATAACAATATAAAAAGAATCAAAACCTTATAAAAATACATTAAATGGGATCTTATGATTAGTTGCAATGTTAAGCAATATAAAGCATAAATAATAAAATGTCTAATTATACCAGTTAGACTTAAGATCTTCATGATCTTGTCTATCTTTTCTGGTATGTCAGTTTTTTTTTCACTAATGCTACCAAAAATATATCTAACAGAAGATGAATTTTATAAATTATAATATAATATATTTATATATTTCTAACTAAATAATTAAACAAATTAAATTAAAATAAAATACTAAGATAAGATATGTTATATGTTTTCGGTTTGACTTAAAATAAGCCAGTAAGATATTTGTTTTTTGAAACTCGCTTTATTTGTAGCGATTTTAAGGTTTGTTGGGATTAGGTTAAACATTTTTAAACCTGTATAAGAGTAGCTTTGCTGACCCAAAGTGGATTCTTGTTTTAATACCTTGACATTTCCTCCTCTGACAAATCGAGTTAAATATGTGGAATTTTGAGGTCTTATTTCGTTGGTTTTTAGAACTTGAGTTAATGAGGCTTTAAGGAATAATTGTTTTATGCTTAAAACACCTGCATAAGTATAGAGATCACTTGTAGGGAATTGATTGTTTAGTTCAAAAATAAGTTTTAAAATTTTTCGTTGGGCTATTTCCAGTGATTTTAAGTTAGTACAGTAAGCGCCACCCCAACCCACTATGCCATATATTAACAGGGACTGCACTAATGCATAATATAATGTTTTTCTTAAATTTAGGTTTAATATGTGTTTTGATTTTTTAAATAAGTACATTAAAGATATGATTTTTTTGGTTAAATTGTTTATATGAGGACTCCATTTTAAGAGGTTGTCAATTGTGATACCTAGGTATTTTACACTTGTTGATATCGGAAGTATCCATGTTTGATTTTTTCGGAACGGAAGATCAACTACTAATTCATTTTGTGGTAGATTACTTTTTAATTTTGAAAATGGTAAATAGATTGTCTTTTTTAAATTTAATGTAAGTAAGTTTAGATCTAACCAAGAAACAATCTTTTGTAGACCCTTATTTGCCTTTTGCTCTACTTCTTCCCAAGTCGAACCCCCAATGAAATAAACAGTGTCATCCGCAAATGAGGCCATTGCATCTTCATCTATAACTTTTAATAAATCGTTTATATATATAATAAAGAACACCGGACCTAACACCGTTCCCTACGATATGCCACACTCAACTGTTCCTTCGTTACTTATAGTATTCCCTATTTTTACAGCTTGTTTACGATTTATTAACCAATCCTTACACAAGAGATGACCAATTCCCCTTATTCCGATGTCCTCTAGTTTTGACAAAAGCTCTTGATGACTGACGGTATCAAACGCCTTTGCCAAATCCAAAAATATCCCTGCACATTTTTTACCTTTGTCCAAGGAATCGTGGACTTTTTTTTGTAAAATTTGCAATGGCATCTGAGGTTGATTTGCATGTTCTGAATCCAAATTGTTGTTTACTAAGTAAATTATGATTGTCAAGAAAGATTACAATTCTTTTTTTTATTGTTTTTTCAAAAATTTTGGATATGCTATTCAAGATACTTATAGGTCTATAGTTTTCAACCTTTTTTTTGTCACTACTTTTGTAAATTGGTTTGACAATGGCTATTTTAAAATTTTCGGGACATTTTCCAGAGCTAAAAATTGTGTTAATTAAGTGCTCTATAGGCTTGCATATCACTAAAGCAGTCTCTTTAAATGTCTTAGTAGTTACTTGGTCAAAACCTGTTTTTAAGTTGCATAATTGTGTTGTACACTTCATTTTCTGTTACCGGTGTTATGTTTGTATTTTGTGTATTTATACTTGGTTCTGTTCTATTTTGAATGATATCTGTTGCCATTTTTTTACCAACTGTTAAGTAGTGTTTATTGAAAATGTTTGTAATATTTTTTATATCTGTTACTATTTCGTTGTTATTGTTGTATATTTCCATTATTTGAGTTGTGTCCTTTTTATTTTTATTTGTGTATTCATTTATTGTTTGCCATATTTTTCTCGAATCGTTTGTGTTAGTTTCTATAATATTTTGGTAATAATATTTTTTCTGTTTGTGAATAATTTTGTTTACGTTATTTCGATGATATTTATAATTTGCGTAGTTGGTTTCTGTTTTTTTCGTTTATAGCTTTGATAAAGTTTATCTCTAGTTTTTATAGATTCTATCAACCCCACGGCTTTTTTTTGAAATTTTGTACTTTGTTATTTTGGTACATTGTTGAATTACTTCCGTTAAATTTTTAATTATATTTTGGCTGATAAAATCTACGTTTGTGCTTTGTAATATTGGATTAAAGTTTTTTGCACCCAATAGTTTTTTGCCTTTTCATAATTTATTTTTACTTTGGTTTTATGAGTGTTTTGGTCTTCGTTTTTAATATTATTCAAAAAAGTTAGAAAAGTAGGATAGTGATCTGTTATTTTGCTGTGAGATACTATTGGTTTTAAAGTTTCATAATTTATACAGTTGCTTTTAAAAAAAATATGATCAATGCAGCTTTTTGAGTTTTTGATTACCCTTGTATTTACATTTATGCTAGAATGAAATCCGTTTAAGCAAAGTGAATTGAGATACTCATGAGAGAGGATTGTGTCCTCCAATATGTTTATATTAATGTCACCAAGTATTATTTCAGTGTTTATATTGTTTTGACCAAGTTTGATCTCTACACTTATGCATGCATTCTCAGCCAAGACCTTAATTTTGTGAGAAAATACGTATTTATCCTTATGCTTATTAAATGTTCCTTTACTGTAAACGAGGTTGTATACCGGTAAATTAAAATAGTTTTCGTTTTGGAGCACACAAGTCTCTGACAAGGCTATAATGTCAAAATCTATACTACTTATACCCTTTAAAAATACTATAAGTTTTTCAAAATTAGTGGATACACCTCTAATATTTGTATGAAACAGAGAAAATTGTTTATTTTTTTTATTTGGTTTTAAAAATTTGTTTATTCGTTGTACATCTTTGGATACCTCGGTAGTTATTTCGATCGGCTCAAAATCTTTTGCATAAGAATTCATGTTGTGGAAAAATTTATAATAATTTTATTGTTTTATTTTAATTTAAAAAAAAAAATAAAAAAAATCGAAGGAATTTGCCCAAATTATTTTAAAACTATATCTTATATTTAAAAAAATTAATAAACAAAGTATGACTTACACCTTTAATTTTTATGGGACTTCTTTACTAGCTGTTGGCTCTGGCTATTTGTACTGCTGGTTGATCCAGATCTAGTTGTTCTTCCAGCTGGGGTTTGGTTTGTACGATTTTTTAAGGGTCTATGATTTGTTTTATTTTCTTTAGGTTTGGTCTCCTTGTTAACAGCTAGCTTTTCTTCTTTTTTTGCGACTTCCTGTGATTTCTCTATTGATTCTTCTTCATCAGAGCTTTCTGCGTATTTATTTTTAATTGTTGGCGCTAGTGTTTCGGAAAAGTTTTTCTTTATCAACAATTGGCTCCAAAAATGTCTGCTTTTCTATATTTTTTAACTCTTCAATGCTGTATTCTTCGTTGTTTACAAATAGTTTGTTTTTATAAATTTTTGCATTGAATTGTTTTTCTTTGGCAATTTTGTAAAATTCATATAAGGTCTTCTTTTCTGCCCTTTTTTCTTCGGATAAATCCAGAGCCACACTTATCCCTGTGCCCTTTAAGTTTTTCACATTTTTAAACACCTCATGTACAGTTAATTTCGGTGTCATTAATTCGGATGGATTGGGGTTCTGGTCATTTAAGGATCGGGCATATTATTTTCTATCAATTTGTGGGTCGGGTCGTTTTCGTTTCTAGAAAATTATTTTCGATACGTTTATAATTCTGATATATTAGATTCGTGTCTTTTAAGGATCGAGTAAATTAAAATTCTATAAAATTATATTCGTGTCCATTGTTTTCTTGGTGTTTTACTTTCGTTCATATTTCGTTTCGGACGTTTTATTTTCTGTTCAATTGGGTTTCGGTTTTTGTAAATTCTGCTTTTTTATGGGTTCCCAAAAATTCTCCGTATGTGTTTAGCAGACATACGTTCTTTTCACCTAAAGTACAATATCTTCAAAATATCAAAATATGGTTAACTTTTACAGTAGGCCATAAACTCATGTTATCCGTGCGGCATTCATTATTATATTCATTAATATTATAATATAACATAATTATAAAAAAATGGTGCAAAAAGAAGATTACTAAAATTTTTTCAAATTTAAATTTGAACAATTAAAACAAAGGAAATTTGGAAATCAATTGACGATAATTTAAAATGACTATAATATTGAGGAAAAAATAAATAATTTAAAAATAAATGAAAAAGGGTGGCCCAAAATATATAAAATAATATGCAAGTCATTCACAAGTTTTCAAAGTAAATTATTAGACACCAACAGTGGGATTTATTAAAAGGGTTTAGCCTTTTTTAAACAGGTCCTAAGTTTAAGTGAAATTGTTGGTTTTAAGCATTTTATACCAACTTCCTTGAGTTTTCGACATAGTTTGATTTATAAGAATAATTTTAATTGTTTTTTTTTTAGTGAATAATCATCTTAAAGTAATCTTTTTTTGAATTTAAGAAGAAAATTTCTATTTAAAAGAAGTTTTTTTTAACCCTAGGTGGGATCTAAATGGTAAACACTCTGATGAGCAAATTAAAATTGACGTTATATGTTACTCTTATCAAAACTTACCCTTGTTTATTGATTTTCGAGATTATTACTCACTGTCACAAAACCATTTCGATATATAATCATAAAATAAGAATTAGATTAACTTTGTATTTATTTAAAACGGGTTTTTATCTATCAAAAGTATGAAAAAACTTTACAAACACAAACCCATCGCAATCGCAAACTACAAATAAAAATATTTCATCAAAGTAGGTCATGAAAAAAAATGCGGCTAAAAACAGACCTGAATCCAGCTGATGCGTTCACAAAGAAGTCATGTCGACTCAACAAACTGTTCGGTGCTGCAGAGTTAAGACCTTTGAGTCCGATTTTTCAGTGGAAAGCTTTGTTTGATGATTAAGCTTTTAGATGAACTCAATGTTTTAATTTGAGTTCTGTTTGTAAATAAATTAATAGGTACAGTTGTTCTGGATTTTTTTCATCGGAGACAGTTTTCGTGCATAATCAGTGACCTTCGCTTATGTTTGTTTTGCCTCGTAGTGCCCTCATAAATATATTCTTTGTGGCGAAAAAAGGTTCAAAATATGGCGTTTTTCTGGACAAAATTGGAGGTGTTTTATTGATTAATGAACAACTTGGGATATTAAATAAGGTAAATTAATTCTTGTAAAAACGGTTGCTTAGGGAAATTATAAAGGAACTTATTACCAATTGCCACAAAACAATCCTTTCTGGAGGCTATAAATTTAAACCACCCCCCAGAGGTGGTCTAAAAAATCATCAACTTTATAACCTCAATCACAGATGATGAAGCTAATATGTGCCAAATTTTTGGCGTATTCACCATTTGCCATTTTGAAACCTGTCAAAAAAAATTAGTTTTATGGCATTTTCTCCTAAAATATGGAATATTTTGAGAAAAAAAGCAGTTTTTCTGTGGTATTTTGCAATAACCATACAAAATAATCAATAACTTTGTATCTTTTCTCTAGGGATAAGTGTTTTTTGAAAATGGGCTTTAAAATTTAGTACCCCCCACAGGTCTAAATATTTAGATCTAAAATAGTACCCCCACAGGTCTAAATATTTAGAAAAATTCGAAAAAGAAAATAGGGTAGCTAGGTTAATATTAACCTAGCAACCCCACCAGGAAAAATGGAGCCAAACTAAAATTTTTTGTTTTAAAATTATGTGCTAATTATGTGCTCGACGAATATATAAGAAAAAAATCGAATTTTTCATTTTAAATTATATTTTTTTTTTGAAAGTGTGGGGTAGCTAGGTTAATATTAACTTGTATATGTATCACGAAATCTAAAAATTTCAAAAACCAGCATTATCTGTATATTATGTGCTAATTTCGTCCATAATCAGAAAGTTTTATACTCGTCTGGTTTCTGAGAAAGTCTAAAAAGAAAGTGGGTTAACTAGCTTAATATTAACTTAGCAGCCCCACCAGGAAACATGGCGCCAAACTAAAAATTATTGGTTTTAAAATTATATGGTAATTTCGAGGTTAATTCTTACACATATTCGTGGAGCATTTTTACTTTGGAATCGTACTTCAGATTGCGAATGCTAGGTTATTACAATGTAAAATCCTTTATATTAATTTTCTCGGAAACCAGAAAAGTACAAAATTTTCTGATCATGGATGAAATTAGCCCATTATTTGCAGATAATTCTGGTTTTTGAAATTTTTAAATTCCGCTATACATAAACATGTGGGGTCGCTAAGTTAATATTAAACTAGCTACCCCATCTTTTTTTTTAAAGAAAACATAATTTAAAATTAAAATTTTGATTTTTTACTTATATATATTCGTCGAGCACATAATTAGCACATAATTTTAAAACCAAAAATTTTTAGTTAGGCTCCATTTTTCCTGGTGGGGTTGCTAAGTTAATATTAACCTAGCTACCCCATTTTCTTTTTCGATTATCACATAAACCAAAGGAGCACAAAATTTTTCGATTGGGGACGAAATTAGCACATAATTATGGCATAACTATACTAATAATTTTGATATTCTTGGGGTGGGGTCGCTAGGTTAATGGAGGTGAAAATAGAAGAAATGAAACTGTGGATCCAGTGGCGGTCGTAGCTTTCCAAAAAGGGGGGGCGTGAGGTAATAATTTTGTAAAAGTTAAGAAATAGTTTAATGCAAAAGTTCTAAAATTAATATAACTTTTGACCCAATAGGGCATGCGAAAATTTTTGAAAAACGATCAAAAATTTTACTGTTTTTATGAAAAACCGACGACTTTTTAAATAAATTCTCGAAAAAAGGGGGGGGGGCGATCGCTCCCTGCGACCGCCACAGGTGGCATTTATGAAAACCCACAGATAACAAAATGGTTAGCTGCGTACAAATACGGCAAGGGTGGTCGTAGAGATAGGTGAGACGTAGTCGCTGTTGTACGAGGTATCCGTTCTGAGCATGCGCACGATTATGTTTAAAAAGCATTCTCTATTTGTGCTCTGTTTGAGATTTCTTACCGAAGCTTGTGACTTATTTTAATTGCCCTTTAAAAAATCTAGAAAAACTTTGTAAGTAGTGAGACTTATTTTTTCTGAAAAAAAATGTAAAAGTCGAACCAAGTCTAAATGGATTAGATAAATAATAACTACATGTCTAAGATTGATCATCTACAATCATGAGCAGTGGCAGAGGAAGTATAAAAATATACTTAATTTTTTTTACAAAAGAGCGTAAAATTTATTATAAGGCGTTTTTCTTGAAGTAACTATAGGTAATCTGGTTATTCGTTTTAAATTTTCCAGCAAGGTTTACTGATTTTTGTAAAAGGAAAAGGCTTTTATAAACATTTTCAAAAATAAATAACGTTGGATTGTATATAAATTTACTGCACGAATAATTTTTAATTTTTTTAGCAGTGCAAATATAACAATATAGCAAAATAAAAAATAACAATCTAATTTACCTCCTTACTGCCTATGAGTGCAACAATTTATGAAACTAATATCATTTGAGGTTACTTTATTCATAAATTAATATTTGGTCTTTAAGAAGTTAACTAAATTATAATTCGTATTTTCTATAATATTTACTAATGTAATAAAGTATAATGCATGAATGAAAGCTATTGATTTTATTTTACCACTACACAACAAAGTTTACTCTATAATTACTTGTTTTTTAATTTCTCACATTTAAAATAAGGCTTAGATCTAATTTGAGCTGGCAAACTATTGTATATTTTAACAGGTATTTAACTAAATTATTTTAAGGGTCATCATAGCTTTACCATATTACCTGTTAAATTATTTTTAGATGTGCTTTAATTCACTTTTATAGTAGAATACGTTTTTTGGTAAATTTAAAGACTGTAAAGAACTTTGATTGAAAGCAATTAATACCACCACCTTATGTCTCACAGGCTTTATGCATTACAATTTTTGCTGTTTTTGCATAAAACTGGCAAAATAAAAATCATATGCACGACACCACTTAAGATGACAGACAGATAACATAACAGAAATTTTTAGTAAACAGTTGCCTTAAATTATTTTTATCTTTCTCTAAAATACTTTTTTATAAATTCTGCCCTCTCTCTCTAAATATTTTTCATTTCAGAGAAAAAATGTTTTTTGTCAGTACTTTTTTTGAACGCCCAAAAAAACAGTGAGAACTTGAAAAATTTGACTGTTTTATTCTAGAAATCGAAAGTTTGGAAAGAAAGCTTTAAAATGTGAGCAAATCATGGCATAAAAATGTGAAAAACATAGTAAAAATTGCCTAAACAAAAACGTTACCCCTTAAATTATGGTAAAATATTTTAAGCCTTAAATTAACATTATGGCAATGGTTCCTAAATCATTTTAGTAACCATTGATCATGGCTTTACCATTACGAACTTTCATGAGATCCTATACTGTTTTTTTACTAGGGATACTTACCGAAGAAAAGACGTTTTCCAATCTTCCTCGTTCCGCTTATCCGGATTTTTACACAAAAAACACTCGCCTACCATTATGTTGTTAATTTATAGTTTTATTTTTGAAATAAAATTATTAAACTTTAAAAATTTCTACAGCTCACTGAAAAAAAAACTCCAAAATACGCACAAACCACATTGAACAACGCCGCCCAAATGAAACACCACCAGTGAAATGTCAAGTTTAATTGTATTGCGTTCCCTTTTGTCACAAATCAGCTTTTGTGGTGGAAGGTCGCTGTGTTTACACTCACAATGCGTGCGTCTGAGAGAGATAGATACTACTCGAGATAATATGAGATCGCGGAATTATGAAAATAATTGAATAACTTTTTTGTCTCTTCCTATCTCACAAGGCTGCATTTTCCGACTTTGCTTAGTTGTTTCAGGAAAATACGTGATAAAATTAAGTTTTGTATATCTGGTGGTAGGTTATAGGGACTTTTTGGGGCACCTAAAATAACATTTTCTGTGCTTATGCTTATTTGTGCGACTGCACATTTAGCAAAAAGAGGGGGGTAAATAAAATAGGCATAAAGGATTTTCGTTTTACAATTGGTCCTGGTTCTGGTTGAACCAGAACCGCAACCGATCCTTTCGTTTTAAAACAATGACGTCACAGTTGCAACCCGGTTATGAAATTTTAGAACCAGCCTGAGAGGTTGGTTCGGCCCTTTGGTTGTAAACATAACCCCTAAAATTTTTCAAAATTATAGCTGATCTTTTTTGAGTAAAATCAAAGATATCTTAATAATATTTTAAATGACGTCATTATTTTAGAACCGCTGTCAAAATTTATGTCAAAATAATGTCAACCAGAACCAGGACCAATTCTTAAATCGAAAATCCTTATAAAGACAAACTTTATTAGACACGGCTTTTGTGCTTATTTCTAACCTTAAATTTTGATATGTTATTTTGATTTTGACCATGTTTTTGAAAATATGCGAAAAAAATTTGTAATTTGTGTTACCATCAGTGTTCAAAAGAATAAATAAAGCAAGCTATCATCAGTTAAATGAATTCCATTCGACAGATGGCAGCGCGTTATTTTTAACTGCCCAAAACCTCTTAAAAATGTGTCTAATATTATCCTTATCTTTAATAAAAATAAGCATAACTACTGTCAAATTTGATCTTATTTTCGCCGGCCTCTTCTAAGCCTCTGGCTTATGGAACCCAATGGTACCCTCATAGCTCACAACAAACAAATTTTTTTTTATACCTCCTCAAAAACATGATTTTAGTAACTGTCTGCAGATAACTAAAGCATGGCTTTTTTGGTTACCGATGCAATTTTTTTTTTGATCACGGGTGCAAAAAAAGATTTCATTCACTTTTTTACCCAAAATTAAAAATAGCGGAAAATAGTAATATTGACAAAATGTAATTATTCTTGCCTAACAATTAAGCCATTTCCGCCAGTTTCACCAAGTATTTACTAAAAATCATTTAAAAACCTCGTCAAAATATCAAACTGTCAAAGATTAAAATGTCGCAACAATGAACGTCACCGAGTAAAAAGGCATATCGCTATAGAAACCATTGTTATTTAATTTAACAGCCGCCTTGATTTATAGTTAAAGATCATAAAGGTATAGTGTTGCGAGAAGTGGTCTTCGTTCGAAATTTTTAAAAGTTTTTCTTGGATTTTTTGATAAAGGTATTAAAAAAAATGGTGTTAACAACTCGCGGCTAAATTGTGCTTTTTTTACTCGCGTTTTTAAATACCTCGCTGCGCTCGTTATTTAAACCAACGCTTGTAAAAAAAGCAATATTTTAGCCACTATAATTGTGAAAACTATTATTAGCGAGGGTGAATAAATAACAAAAAAACAACCGCATGTGCGAAACCCGGGTCTACGGTTACCAATACCACAATTCTTTTTTTTTTAACTTTTGACTTTATTACTTTTATTAATGTTTTATTTTATATTGGATAAAGGCCAATGATTTCCAGGCAATAAAAATACACCTAAACAGCTTTTACGTGTGTAAGATTTTATTTTCGGAAAGATTTTGCTGTCAATTTTTTAAATCCTGGTTACTTTTAGTGTATTACCAGGTTACCGATTGTGACTACGCGTCGCCGCGCAGATTTAATAAAAACGAGTCTTTATAATTTGTGCTAGTACCTAATTCAAATCTTATACAAAAATATTTTCTTTAATGCTAGAACTTACTGCCGATTAATAAACTTTCTATTGGCGTGCTCGACGGAACATAATTTGCCAGAATTTAAAAGAAAAGAAAATAATTGGTTCTAAAAAAATTGTCTCGAAAATGAAATGACGGGAAAATCAAATCGCTACAAAATATATACATAGAATTAAATTTAAACGAGACATATTTTTACAGAAACACAAAACGTTAGAAAATATTTTTAACGAAAATAATTTGATAGAAACATAATAATGCCGAACCACAAAATTCAAGAACCCCAATCTGGCCGAAAATGATTTGAACCGATAGCCACGAATTCAATTGCTACGTTGTCAGGCTTACGGCAGGGAAGAGTCGAAGTAAGTTATGATATTGTATTAACTTACCCCCTTTACATTCTTCAACCACCTCCAACCCCCAAATTTATTCATAATATTGTATTGTCATTGGACCTACATTACAAAACTGAATCGCAAGATTTGATACACAGTTAGACAGCCAAAAACTGTGAAGTTAAATAAAATCGTTTAATAAAAAAAAATCCCCGTGTCATCTTCCAAATAGAGAAACTTGTCAACGCCGCAATGCAGGACCTACGGCGCTCCAGAGATTTAAATTTGACGCATGCCCAATAGCGATTCAGCTGGATTGTGGTTCTGCTCATTTAAGTATCGAGCATATTATTTTCTATCAATTTGTGGGTCGGGTGATTTTCGTTTCTAGACAATTATTTTTGATACTTTTGTAATTCTGATATTTTAAGGTTCGGGAAAATTATAATCGTTTAAATTATATTCCTGTCTTTTAGGAATCGAGTAAATTAAAATCCTATCAAATTATATTCGTATCCATTATTTTCTGGGTGTTTTACTTCCGATCAAATTTCGTTTCGGAAGTTTTATTTTCTCTTCAATTGTGTTTCGGTTTTTGTAGATTCGGCTTTTTTGTGGGTTCCCTGCGTGACTGCCGATGCCTTTGGCGTCAGATATTATAATTAGATAGTTTCTGGTCCTACGATACGATAACGATAACTTCAACGCTATTTGACAGTCCAATAGCCTTTTTGGTAAAAATTTTACGTCAACGCGACGCGACGGCGAAGGTCCGGTTATTTGATATTTGGGATAATTTATTAGTTTTTGTTTTCAATTAAAAAAAATTAAAAAAAGAAAATTAGTTTGGTTTTCCATTCCAAGACAAAATTTATACCTTATTAATTAAGTTCTGAAAAAATTAGAGGATTTAAAATACCAAAATGTATTGCGTTGTCATGCAGGTACTTATTTAATTATTCATGCAAGAACTCTAAAACAGAAAAATACCCTTGGGTACTGACTTCAACGTCACCCGGTCCGAAATGTTAAACGTCCGTAAATTTGTTGCGTTTCACGTGCCGTTTTCTTTTTGTCGCGATTACGGTTAACGTTGGTCCTAAAATTTCCCCAAAGTATAAGCAAAAGAAGGAGACCTCGATTGGGTAATATCTTTGAATATTGTTTAAATTTACAGATAATTGTTTATTTTTACATGTGTATATAATCAAAAGTTTTTCCTTTTTATGAATTTCCGGATTATACTTAAATTTTCATATCAAAAATGCTATGACGTCAGAAAAAATCGATGTACACAGCGCATCCTATCATGTTCGATGGCTTAAGAATCGGAAACATCCTATTTTGCCGCTTCAGAATAGTTGCGGATCTCAAGGTATGGATCTTCACAGGATCTATTTGTTCTGTTCACGTCAACTAATAGATGACGTCATAGCATTTTTGATGTGAATATTTAAGTATAATCCGGAAATTCATAAAAATTAAAAACGTGTGCTTATATACACATTTAAACATAAACAATTATCTGTAAATTTAAACAATATTCAAAAATATTCCACAATCGAGATCTCCTTCTTTTTCTTATAATTCTGGGAAATTTTAGGACCAAGATTAACCGTAACCGCGACAAAAAAAAAACGGCAACCATCCTATAAACAAGGTGTGACTAATTTCTGACGGTTCTTCATTCCTTGGATGCCTGAATGACTTTTGAGTGACTGTGACGGAAATTATTTAGTGGGCCGCTGACGAACATCAGTTAATTTACCAACAAAGTTGTTTCGCCAATATCAATTAAAGAAAAAACTACATCTCTCCGATACTGGAGCATACATTATTGACTCACTGACTAACTCCAAATGTTGTTTGTTGTTGACCATTAAAGAAAAAACTACGTCTCTCCGTTATTCGTTCACTTTTTTGGGTCATTGAACTCTTCAGCCAAAAAGTTAATGTACCGAAAAAATATAAATTTTCCTATAGCCGCAATGGGCCAGTGGTTATAGCGTTGGTTTGGTAATCTGGAGGTTACCGGCTCGAATCCCGCCATCGTCCCACTTTTTTTTTGTTGATTTATCTTTTTTTCTTAGGATATATTGATATGTCATGGTTTTGGTTTTATTGAAGGCCATATTTTAGGATTTAAGTAACTAGTTAAATAACAAGTTCCACCAATACTGAAGAGAATTGCCGGGACTGGCACATTCCAAAGAGTTCATTACAGGACCCTGCAGGAAGAGGGCCGGGAAACTCATTGAGCTCACCAGGCAGGGCATCCGGATAATGGTTGATCTATACACCGGACACAGAATGGGTCTGAGTGAGGACACCGAATGTAGGCTCTGTATAGAGTATGATGAGACGGCCAGACATGAGCTGTCTGAATGTCCGGCTATTGCACGTCAGCGTCAACGTATCTTCGGTAAAACACAGATCGACGGACTGGATCTGAATGATGCTTCACCAAAGCAAGTTGCGAGCCTCTTTAAGGGGCTGAATATTCTGTAGCAACAAAAAATGTTAAAAGTGAGCCAC
This sequence comes from Oxystoma pomonae, assembly GCA_963921995.1. NCBI lineage: Eukaryota > Metazoa > Arthropoda > Insecta > Coleoptera > Brentidae > Oxystoma > Oxystoma pomonae. Next base: position 32,207,664 of record OY998172.1, read on the forward strand.
AATAGACCCATTAGTGGTCGCAGTGCACACTCACAATCGAATCAATCAATCAATCAACTTGTTAGATGGAGATAACCTTCATTGGACCAATGACTATTGACAAAAATCCTTCATTATGCCAATATATTTTTGTTACTGATCTAGCAACGGTTTACCATTGGACCAATTATGTGGTATATCGGCTAAGTGACTGATGGGCCAGTATTGCCATGTTAGACAAAAAGTTACCGGCTAGACATCTGCTACCCTCATTGGTCCATTGAACGAATAACTGAAAATTTATATGGGGACAATATTTATCCGCCACAAATTGTTTATGAGGTTGAAATGTCAAAAATGTTTTGGGCAGGACCAAAAACTCAATTTCGTATTTCGATCGAGGTCGTTATTGTTGTTGTTAATTGGTGGGTAAATTAAGCGTTAGTGCATATTCAGTCCAGAAAATAAAAAAAATGAGTGCCAACATATTCCATTCCGTGCCGAGTTCTTCTTTTGTATATTGACCTGATTTTTAGGTATTTTCCTATGACAATCTTTTGTACCATCCTGTAAATAAAAATCACACTTTAAAAACACATCTGGTTTGTCAATTTAAGGCAATCTGTGAACCTCATCGAGTGATTTTTGCCGCCTTCACAAAAAGTATATGAATCCAGTGATCTGCTGTTACAGTCATATGGTCAGTCGGACTTTTACATTAAAAAACAATTGTTGAATTATCTTTAAGAAAAAATTATATCTTTTAAAAATTTAGTGCCCCTGTTTAAGTTCTGATCGGTTTTTAAAATGAAATAGTTTATAAGCACAAAAGGAAAAGTCGCTGTAGTCAACATACAAAAAGCAGTTTTTAACATTAGCAAACAAATATAAAACGTTTAAATAAAAAAACAGTTTCTACATAAATTACTATCAAAAAATTAAAAGTTACAAGTGCTTATGAAAAAAAATACCATCAAAATGCGCCTGTTAAGAGTGATTTAATAAAATAAGATTAAAAAATGCCATATTTTGACGAATTCGACTCGATTCTTTATGAACCAAGTCCCAGGAGAAGAAAATACCGATTTCACAGAAATGAAAGGCTGAGAAAGCGTTGGAGTGTGTTGCTGTCCATCTCTGCGTTGGGAGATGTCTATGGTTAGTACGAAATGACTTAGGCTTAAGAAGATTACCCCCCCCCCCAGACCTAAGTAAACCAGTTTGTGTAATCTAAGAATCCAATATAACTCTAAAAAATAAAAGAGCGACGTAAAAATAGGTTTCGATTATGACAAAATGTTGCACTGAATCAAGGTGATTTATTAAGCTTCCCTAGGCGTGTATCCTAGGTGATTATCAAACTTCCCTAAACTTATATTCTTGAACATGTGACGAAATAGTATATTACATAACAAGAGAAGAAAGTTACAAATTTCACACGAGCCTGAATGTTGTGAACGAGTTGAGTGAAACAACACGCGATTGTAAAAAAGTTACTCTTTATCAAATTGTGTACGCTTTTTTTTTCTACGTACACTGATGAATTGCACCATTTTTTTAAAAATTGGTCTTTAATTTTTCCCGCACATGTGTGGACAAGTACTTTGCAACACATGTGCGTCATCGTACACTTTTCCACACACGTGCGCAAAAATTTCTGCACAAGACTGAAATTTATCGCTTTCTAAGTTCTACCAATCCATCATTTTCATATGTATATATTATTATGTGGTCGTAAGAAAACGTTATATTCTTGAGCGATGATCCGATCTTAAGGCGCAATTACACAGACGAACATGCTCAAATAAAAGCTCGTGCTAAAGATCTAAAATTTTTTGCGTGAACATTTTTGTGAGCTTTTCTTTGAACATTTTGTTCGAGTAAATTTTTGAGGCAAATTATTGCTATCTATTTTGGAAACATATTTTTAAAGATGAGAATAAATAAAATTTCACATCAGTGATCAGTGATCTCAATTCTTTAAAAAAATGGAATACCAACTTTTATTTAAAATTTTTGTTAGCCGACGGCAAGCGAAATATTATTATTGGCTCTACTATCAGTTTTGTCACATGGATTAGGGTTACGTATAATATTTTTTTCTTAGGGTTTTTCCCGGATTTTTTTGCCCGGGGTTTTTTTCGGGATTTTCTTGCGAGTTTTTTTTATTTCCAAGGGTTTTTTCCTAAAGTCAAAAAAAAAACCAGGAAAATTTTTCTTTTCCAAAAAAGTTTTTCAAATATCGGCAAAAAACTCAAAAATTGCACTTTTAAGCGGTAATCCGCGTTTCACGACTCTGAGGAGTGGTGGGGAGCGTGATTTTTTTAAACATATTTTTGTCACTTTACTTTACCTTTAGCTTTTATTGTTGTTTTTTAATTCCTCAGACCAGATTTACCTAGTTAGTTTAAGGTCCCAAGGGTTGCTTAAAAAAGCAAAAGGTTCATGAAAATGCTGAAGATATAGATACTTACTGTCAATTTAATGTAATAATCAAGCGCGATTACTGACACTGAACCAACAATATGCAAAGGGCAACATTGCGATTCAAAAAGGAGGCCGGCCTACTACCTGCGAAATTCAAAACGCGGGATGATAGATCGGCGACACAGTTTACTAAATTACTGCTAAATTATATTTTTTAGACAAGGGTCGGGTTTTTAGCACGTGCTTTTGTTCATATCTTTTGGAGATTTAATAAAATGTATATAGGTTTTTTAATTTGACTTAATCATTATTGTAAAAGACTAAACTAGGAAGTAAAATAAAGGGATATTCTTTTAAACGTAAATTTTTATCATTATATTTTACAGGCAACAACAATAAATAAGTGCCAATTATTATTTTTTTTATTCTCGTTTTTTTTTACAACCTCAAAAAAGTTACAAGTATACTGGTATATCCCCTATAAAAATCAGATCAATCGAAGTTGCATATGAGGTAAAATGTGAATTTCGGCATCAAACCGTTTTTCCGTCGGAAAGCACTTGATTAAAAATACCTTATTTCAAAACTTTGTTTTTCTATTTTCAGTTAAGTTCAATGAATTCCGATAACGATATATATTTTGAATTTGTAAAGAAATTTTTATACCCCCAATTCTTCAAACAAATTTTGCTCAACATTCTCTCCAAAATTTACGTGTGTTTTTTTTACGAGATTTTGCTCGAACATTTCTTTGAACATTTTGCTCAAGAGGCTCGTGTAAATGTTTGTCGGCATTTCAACATCAAAGGAAAGTTTGTCTGTCTAAATGCGCTTTTACGGACCTCATGAAAATCATACGTTCCCGATCGCATGGTCCGAACCCGGCGAACAGCGCCAAATGTAGTGACTCTTGCGCAATAAAAAGTTTTTCTTGAAATGCATTATTTCCGAAACTGTTTTTCGACCGTGGGAGGTGATAGATCCCATCGTACGAGAGAAAGACCGGATCGTATGACTTTCCAGAATACACGTCCTTGTCGCCGCCGCGCCGCACAGAAATCGAAATAAACAAGATGACAAAAATCCAAAAATAAGTTTGATAAAATCAACTTTTATTGACTGCCATTGGAAATGAGGTTTGCACACGAAAAACTAAATCTGAAATCGGCAATTTACACACATACCAAGTGCAAAAAATTTGTTCTACTAGTGTGCGGAAAATTCACTTTTCCGCACTATTTTGCGTGCGCAAAATGCACTTTTCCGCACTAGTCTCTGTGTTTATACGGTATTTTTCGCCCTTTTCGACTTGTCATAGATCCATTAAAAATTATAATATATTATGTGACATTTACGTGCTTTACTAAAAGCAAAATGGGTGGCCACATAGTTGGTTGACATTTACAAATTAAATTCATAATATCAAATAAGTGAAAGTAATACTTTGTATAGAAATCATGTTTGATTTTTTTTTACTTAGTATCCCTCTTTTTACTTTTCGTCCCTTCTTTTACTTTTTATCTCCGTTTTGAATTTCAGTTTTTTGTTCTTTTGTAAAATATTTTAAGGATCGTTTTAACAAAATCTAGTAGGTCAAGTGCCTTTTTCAGTTAATCGTTTATAGTTGAGGGGCCTTGACACAACATCAACGGTTCTAAAAATATAAAATATCAATTCCTAATAAGCCATGAATTTATTCTGTGTAAAATTGAGAAAAATAAGAGATACAAAAGTTTATTTTTATACTATCTTGGATAGTTTCCGAGGTATTTTTTTTGTCCCATTCTGACTACCACAGTCTATGAGAGTGTCCTCCTGGTGGTATCCTATGGGATGATGTTTGAGCTACTATTTCAGAGTCATATCCGAGACCCAGGAGTGGATTGCCATCTAAAATAATAATAATAAAAAGTTTAAAATTGGAAATAATTTTGTAAAATCTACCAAAAATATTTTACTGGGTTCGCACGGAAATCCCTATGTTGAATTCCCGAACTTTCCTCATCACAAAAAATATCCGAAAAATGTATGTTATTTTTTCTATTTTTTTCTCGAATTTCTTTTTAAAAATCATTCAAAAAATTTTACAGGTTGTGCATTGTTCTTTTTCTTTATGTCGTTCCAGATTTTGCTTGTTTTTAGTCCACTTTACTTTTCCTGTAAAAACCCTATTATATTTAAGCCGCGTACACACTATCCGAACGAACAGAAACGCACGCACACAGGCTAGGCTTTACACACATGCAAAACTGCCACCGCATGCGGACGAAAATCCTTTGATCTACAGGGCGACCCTTTAAAAAGTTCCACTTTTTGTTATTTGTCACTCTAATAATAAATCGTACGTAGATTTATGTTACATTTTCAGTTTTTTCCACACTCTACACGCAGGGTGGCCATGAGGTTCTCTTTTTTTAATAGAATATTCCGTATATCTTTTAAAATTTTGATAGATCTTTTCTTTCTTTAACGGTTCTCGACTAAAATCAAAAATGATTTAGCCAAAAAAAAATAGCTAGCTAAGGTGGTTCTTTGTTCAACACATTACTTATTATGGTAACGTTTTTGTGAATTTGTTTAATGACCGTTCAAGACAAAGGTAAGATAAAAGATCAAAATTTGAAAAAATATAAATTAAAAATGAAAAAAAGGGCCTGCGTGTAACCCTAATAGCACAGGATATTCCAGGGATATCCCAGTAAGGTGCTGTGAATGTCTGAATGTTCTGACACATTCACAGTTCCAAAAACGTGCTCTGAATAACTTTGAACTTAGCACATGAACAGCATATTTAAAAGACATTCTCAGAATATCCTACCTAGTACATTCAGCGAACATTCTATGCAGGATATTCCAGGAGTGTTCTGTGAGAGTCCGAAAAATGTCATTTTTTGGACATCGACAGCACATTTAAAAAACATTCTTAGGATATCCCATTCAGCGAATATTCCATGCAGACTATTCCCTGAATGTTCTACTTAAGTCAGAAAAATACCCTTTCTTTTGGATATTGACAGCACATTGAAAATACGTTCCCTGGATATCCTGGATAGAATGTTTTGCCAATTTCCGTAAAATGTTCTTTCCTTTTGGAATTGGACAGCACATTCAAAAAACATTCTTACACGTCCTGAACAGTACATTCACCGAATATTCTATGCAGGATATTAAACGAATGTTCTGGTAAGGTCCTAAAATGTCCTTACATTTGCACATTGATAACACATTTGGGAGATATTCTGGGAATATCCTGGGTAATAGATTCAGCGAATGTTCTATTCAGTCTACCAATGTTCTACCAAAGTCCTAAAATTATCACACAATATTGTAACGATTCTAATATCTGCGGTAAAGATTTTTTTCGGGACATTTTTATCTGTCGCTGCAAGTTTTCTTTTTATTAAAAAAAATACTCTCTTATTAGTTACAACAAAAAACCATTTTGTTAGCCTAAAAAAATATCATCAAATCAGCCCATGAAAGCAAATAATATTTTTTTATCTACGATCATGCTTACGCAGCAGAATTTAAGGTTTTATTTTGTTCAAAAACCTTGTTGTGGTAGGCTAATATTTATTTCCAATAAAAAAATAATTATGAAAATCGGTTTAGCCGTTCGGGAGTTATCCTGCATAGAACAAATAAAATAATCCCCTTCCCATACCGTTTGGGAGGATTCGGAGAGGGGGTGATATTTTTATCCAATAAAAAAAGGATTATGAAAATCCGTTAAGCCGTTCGCGAGTCCTGCATTGAACAAATAACGTAATCCCCTTCCACTACCGTCTGGGAGGATTCGAGAAGGGGGGTAATATTTTTATCTTATAAAAAAGAATTATGAAAATCCGTTGAGCCGTTCAGGAGTGATCCTGATTTTATGTAAAAAAAAAACAATTCACGGTACTCTTCCAACAGAAAACAATGTCCCAAAGGTTATACCCCGCTATTTCTCCCATAAGCCCCCGTAGCGCAAAATGTTAAGTCGTTCGAAAAGTGTTATATGGATACCAGAAGGTAGAGGGTTCGAATCCCATCGCTGTTTAAACTTTTTTTCCTATTCTTTTTTAATTTTTTTAGGGTGTATTGTGAGAGAATATATTTTTTCAAGCTCATAAATGTGCTATGAAATTCCTGCGAAAATATTCTATGTTTCCAATATCCTAGCGGAACATTCAGCGAATGTTTGGTGAATATTTCTGTGCTATTAGGGAAGCTGTCATTGAAAAAAGTGAAACTCTAATAGAAATCTACTTTTTTGTCTGTCGAACCCGGCGAACAGCGCCAAATGTAGTGACTCTTGCGCAATAAAAAGTTTTTCTTGAAATGCATTATTTCCGAAACTGTTTTTCGACCGTGGGAGGTGATAGATCCCATCGTACGAGAGAAAGACCGGATCGTATGACTTTCCAGAATACACGTCCTTGTCGCCGCCGCGCCGCACAGAAATCGAAATAAACAAGATGACAAAAATCCAAAAATAAGTTTGATAAAATCAACTTTTATTGACTGCCATTGGAAATGAGGTTTGCACACGAAAAACTAAATCTGAAATCGGCAATTTACACACATACCAAGTGCAAAAAATTTGTTCTACTAGTGTGCGGAAAATTCACTTTTCCGCACTATTTTGCGTGCGCAAAATGCACTTTTCCGCACTAGTCTCTGTGTTTATACGGTATTTTTCGCCCTTTTCGACTTGTCATAGATCCATTAAAAATTATAATATATTATGTGACATTTACGTGCTTTACTAAAAGCAAAATGGGTGGCCACATAGTTGGTTGACATTTACAAATTAAATTCATAATATCAAATAAGTGAAAGTAATACTTTGTATAGAAATCATGTTTGATTTTTTTTTACTTAGTATCCCTCTTTTTACTTTTCGTCCCTTCTTTTACTTTTTATCTCCGTTTTGAATTTCAGTTTTTTGTTCTTTTGTAAAATATTTTAAGGATCGTTTTAACAAAATCTAGTAGGTCAAGTGCCTTTTTCAGTTAATCGTTTATAGTTGAGGGGCCTTGACACAACATCAACGGTTCTAAAAATATAAAATATCAATTCCTAATAAGCCATGAATTTATTCTGTGTAAAATTGAGAAAAATAAGAGATACAAAAGTTTATTTTTATACTATCTTGGATAGTTTCCGAGGTATTTTTTTTGTCCCATTCTGACTACCACAGTCTATGAGAGTGTCCTCCTGGTGGTATCCTATGGGATGATGTTTGAGCTACTATTTCAGAGTCATATCCGAGACCCAGGAGTGGATTGCCATCTAAAATAATAATAATAAAAAGTTTAAAATTGGAAATAATTTTGTAAAATCTACCAAAAATATTTTACTGGGTTCGCACGGAAATCCCTATGTTGAATTCCCGAACTTTCCTCATCACAAAAAATATCCGAAAAATGTATGTTATTTTTTCTATTTTTTTCTCGAATTTCTTTTTAAAAATCATTCAAAAAATTTTACAGGTTGTGCATTGTTCTTTTTCTTTATGTCGTTCCAGATTTTGCTTGTTTTTAGTCCACTTTACTTTTCCTGTAAAAACCCTATTATATTTAAGCCGCGTACACACTATCCGAACGAACAGAAACGCACGCACACAGGCTAGGCTTTACACACATGCAAAACTGCCACCGCATGCGGACGAAAATCCTTTGATCTACAGGGCGACCCTTTAAAAAGTTCCACTTTTTGTTATTTGTCACTCTAATAATAAATCGTACGTAGATTTATGTTACATTTTCAGTTTTTTCCACACTCTACACGCAGGGTGGCCATGAGGTTCTCTTTTTTTAATAGAATATTCCGTATATCTTTTAAAATTTTGATAGATCTTTTCTTTCTTTAACGGTTCTCGACTAAAATCAAAAATGATTTAGCCAAAAAAAAATAGCTAGCTAAGGTGGTTCTTTGTTCAACACATTACTTATTATGGTAACGTTTTTGTGAATTTGTTTAATGACCGTTCAAGACAAAGGTAAGATAAAAGATCAAAATTTGAAAAAATATAAATTAAAAATGAAAAAAAGGGCCTGCGTGTAACCCTAATAGCACAGGATATTCCAGGGATATCCCAGTAAGGTGCTGTGAATGTCTGAATGTTCTGACACATTCACAGTTCCAAAAACGTGCTCTGAATAACTTTGAACTTAGCACATGAACAGCATATTTAAAAGACATTCTCAGAATATCCTACCTAGTACATTCAGCGAACATTCTATGCAGGATATTCCAGGAGTGTTCTGTGAGAGTCCGAAAAATGTCATTTTTTGGACATCGACAGCACATTTAAAAAACATTCTTAGGATATCCCATTCAGCGAATATTCCATGCAGACTATTCCCTGAATGTTCTACTTAAGTCAGAAAAATACCCTTTCTTTTGGATATTGACAGCACATTGAAAATACGTTCCCTGGATATCCTGGATAGAATGTTTTGCCAATTTCCGTAAAATGTTCTTTCCTTTTGGAATTGGACAGCACATTCAAAAAACATTCTTACACGTCCTGAACAGTACATTCACCGAATATTCTATGCAGGATATTAAACGAATGTTCTGGTAAGGTCCTAAAATGTCCTTACATTTGCACATTGATAACACATTTGGGAGATATTCTGGGAATATCCTGGGTAATAGATTCAGCGAATGTTCTATTCAGTCTACCAATGTTCTACCAAAGTCCTAAAATTATCACACAATATTGTAACGATTCTAATATCTGCGGTAAAGATTTTTTTCGGGACATTTTTATCTGTCGCTGCAAGTTTTCTTTTTATTAAAAAAAATACTCTCTTATTAGTTACAACAAAAAACCATTTTGTTAGCCTAAAAAAATATCATCAAATCAGCCCATGAAAGCAAATAATATTTTTTTATCTACGATCATGCTTACGCAGCAGAATTTAAGGTTTTATTTTGTTCAAAAACCTTGTTGTGGTAGGCTAATATTTATTTCCAATAAAAAAATAATTATGAAAATCGGTTTAGCCGTTCGGGAGTTATCCTGCATAGAACAAATAAAATAATCCCCTTCCCATACCGTTTGGGAGGATTCGGAGAGGGGGTGATATTTTTATCCAATAAAAAAAGGATTATGAAAATCCGTTAAGCCGTTCGCGAGTCCTGCATTGAACAAATAACGTAATCCCCTTCCACTACCGTCTGGGAGGATTCGAGAAGGGGGGTAATATTTTTATCTTATAAAAAAGAATTATGAAAATCCGTTGAGCCGTTCAGGAGTGATCCTGATTTTATGTAAAAAAAAAACAATTCACGGTACTCTTCCAACAGAAAACAATGTCCCAAAGGTTATACCCCGCTATTTCTCCCATAAGCCCCCGTAGCGCAAAATGTTAAGTCGTTCGAAAAGTGTTATATGGATACCAGAAGGTAGAGGGTTCGAATCCCATCGCTGTTTAAACTTTTTTTCCTATTCTTTTTTAATTTTTTTAGGGTGTATTGTGAGAGAATATATTTTTTCAAGCTCATAAATGTGCTATGAAATTCCTGCGAAAATATTCTATGTTTCCAATATCCTAGCGGAACATTCAGCGAATGTTTGGTGAATATTTCTGTGCTATTAGGGAAGCTGTCATTGAAAAAAGTGAAACTCTAATAGAAATCTACTTTTTTGTGACAAATAACAAAAAAATTTTCCCAAGTGGAACTTTATAAACGGACATCCTGTACCGACAGCCAGTGGAAAACTTCTGAACGCGAACGCATGCGTTGTTTCACGTGCGGTAGTCCGTACCAACACATACACGTACGTTTCTGTTCCTTTGCGTCGTTCGCCTAGTGTGTACAGGGTGATTCACCATATTTTCTCAACTAGATAACTCGTTTATTATTGAAGATAGAAAAAAGTTTAAATACAAAAGTTGCTTAGTTTTCCACAAGTTTTAAGAAAATGTAAGCAAAGTTTTTAACATGTCATTTAAAATGTCAAATTTCGACATCAAATTTCTTATTTTAAATTGAACACCCTGTATATTTTTTAAAACTTCGATAGATCTTTTCTCTCTGTCAACGGTCATTAAACAAATTTCGAAAAACTTTGCCATAAAAGCAATCTGTTCAACAAAGAACCACCTAAACTATTTTTCCTAGGCTACCATATCGCCATCAAGGTAAATTATTTTTTATTTCACTCGAAAACCGCTAAAAAGATAAACCCTACACATGGTATATTTTTGGAATCAGGAAGAAAAGATCTATCGAAGTTTCAAAAAATATACAGGGTGTTCAATTTAAAATAAGAAAGTTGATGTATAAATTTGACATTTTGAAAGTTTTGGTTGAATTTTCTTAAAATTTGTGGAAAACCAAACAACTCTAATAATAAATGAGCTATGTAGTTGGGAAAATATGGCGAATCACCCGATGCGCGGCTATTAGAAACAAAAAAATTCAACCTAGGATGTGCCTCAAAAATAAAACTTTATACCTTTCCTTTTACATCCTTTGCTTATGTACTCATCATTCGACGTGAGTCCGGAACCGGTTAAGGGGTTTCTATAAGAACTGGACGGTCTTTTTTCATCGTTATAATTTTCCCTTGTAATTCTAGCTTTATCTGTTTGAGGTTTCTGCTCTTCGGGAAGGGGATCGTCTTTCCTAAAAGTAACGAGAATAAAAATAAGAATCAGTCCCCAGATTTTTTATGGAGATTTGGTTATTTAAAAAAAAAATAAAATATAGCTAACCTCGGAATGTTATCGTCGGTTTTTCGGTAAACTTTTCTGGACGGTGAACCATTTACCGAAAAAATAGAGGTTGCGATAGTTTCAGTTTCTTTTTTCAATGAGAAAATGTCACTTTGGTTTCTGATGATTTTTGACCTAAATAAATTAAAAAGAAAAAAAAATGAGACACTCTCCTTCTCTAGATAGTCCAGGCCCCATCGTATACCCCCGCAAAAAAAATCTAGGTCCCAGATTTTGAATTATGATTCATGATTTTGGATCATTGTAGAAGTAATCTATCTGTATTTTTGTATTAAAAATCTTAAAATTTGCATTTGTTTGTGTGTTTCCCTTGTGAAAAAGGCTAAATATCAAAAAGTACTGGGCCAATCAAAAAAAGAAAACCACTGATCGAAAGATTATTTCTCTCTGCGTTTTATGTATTATGTTCTATGTCAACTGAAGATAAGGGTTGCCATGGAAACCGAGATAAACAGGATGGTTACACCAAATTATGTATTAGCATGTTTTCACATTGTGCTCAATACGTACTGAAAAGATTGTCTTCATGTTCTCGGTTCCGACAAAGAGCGTGATATATGAAAGAACAAGATGCTTGATTTTCGATACGTATTGAATACAATGTGAAAACATACTATGTTTTTAAAATATTGGTTAATTTTTGTATTTTGTTTTATGTGATAGAGAAGGTCCTAACAAACATTATTGTCCTTACCATTTTTCTGTAATTGTACAGGGTGAGATAGCAATGAAGGGTAAAATTCCAAAATTGGCCGTTTTGGACCTTGGTTTATAAGAAAACTATAAGGTTTTAAAAAAAATCCTTTTGAAATATGTTTGTACATGCCATTATCAACAATTTTTATTTGCCACTTATCTCTGTGTATATTCGCAGTGACCCAAAAAAAAAACGTTTGAAAATACCCTTAATCGCACCCTCTAAAATGGATTTTCAAAGTGCAGTAACACAATAAAAGTTTTTTCTAACAAAATACAAGGCATTGTAAAATATTTTGTTTGCAAAGGTAAGAATCTAATAATTTGTGTGCAGGGTGAGCAAAAAAGACCTTAAAAGTCGTTAAATAAGTTATAAATCCCATTTGCAAATATTTATTATGTGAATTTTTTTGACCACGATCTACTTATTTTTCTTTATATTTAAAGGTATAGTTGAAGGTCTTTGAATAGTATCCATATATATATATAGGGTGAGTCAAAATATTAAAAAACTGTCATACATTAATTTGTATTGTTGGATAGATAAGGGTTAAAAATCCTGAATAATATAATTTTTCTACAGGTAGTAACTTCAGCTTTCAAATATATATAGGACACAGTTGTGACTCACCCTGTAAATATAAAGAAAAATATGTAGATCGTAGTCAAGAGAATCATATGTAAAATGTTTGCAAATTCGATTTATAATTTATTTATCGACTTCCAAAGACCATTTTTTTGGCTGACCCTGTACAAAAATTTTAACATTGTTACCTTTGGAAAAAATTCCTGGGATTACCTCAAAAAAATACTTTTATTGTGTTACTCTTCTTTTAAACTCAATTTTAGCGGGTGCGATTAAGAGTATTTTCAAACGTTTTTTTTTAGGTCACCCCGAATATATACAAAGATAAGTACCAAATGAAAATTGTTGATAATGGCATGTACAATCATATTTCGATAGGAATTTTTTATAAACCTTATATAGTTTTCTCATAAACCAAGGTCCAAAACGACCATTTTTGGAACTTCACCCTTCATTGCTTCATGGCACATAAAAAATATTTGTTAGGACCTTCTCTATCACATATTAAAAAATTACAAAAATTGTACAATATTTTAAAAACTTTCATTTAAAGTCGTTTTTTGGACACCCTGTCTAACATTGAAAATTATAAATAAAATCTATATGTTTGTGGCGGATTCATAAAGTCGAAACTACTTTTTTTGGGTTTTTCGCCACTAAGTTAAGGAATCTTTTTTTCAAAAATATGTTAAAACCCACTGCGTAAATTCCTAAAGACAACAATTTGTTCGTTTGTCAGTGGTTTTTAAATAAGATAAAAAATTTGCCTACACACACGCAAATCCTAACTAGAATCTAAGTACTTATCTGACGTTTCGGCAGAAATTCTACTGCGTTATCAAAGAATTTTATCCTTTTCAAAAACTTTTTTCGATTCTTTTTTAAAATATCTGCCTCTTGTCATACAACTAACTGACTTTGACTGATATATATTTCAAATATTAACTTGACACTTTGGTGCGTCGATAGTAGCCAACAAGGTATTGGGTGAATTTAGTAAAATTTAAAATCAAAATTATATTTGTTTGAGAGTTTTCGATTTTAGATTACATTATAAAAATACAAAATTTTTATTTTAAAATATCAATTATAAAAATTATCTTTTGACTAACTTTAAGAAAAAATACATTAGAAACCCACAGAACATCAATGCTATTTTTTAACTCATTTTAAAAAAAAACCTTTATGCTAGAGAAGACAGATGCAAGCTGCTTCTTTGATTTTTCGTTTAATTTTGTCTGGTTCTTTTTGTAATATACTGGTTTCGCCCCACATTTTTATTTTCAAAAGAATGTTGGCAAATTTTAGACTTCTCCCAGTCTCCCCTTCTGAGGTACCCCTTATGGTCATTTATTCTAACTTCAAGGGGCCTTGAAGTTTCTTCAATATAAAATTTACCACACTCGCAAGGAATTTTATAAACGATATTTTTCGAGTTTTGCTCAGCATTTAATGGTTTTGTTTTGGTTAGAATTGATCTAAGAGTATTTGATTTAATATTATAATTATTAGCGATTCGTTTAATTTTTTCCGATATACCTGGTATAAAAGGAATTATTAAATTTGTTGGTTGTACATTATTATGTCTACGTTCGCGTTGTCTTGGAAATTCGATTTGCCTAAAAGAATTTTAACATTTTTACAAGAAAAACAAATAATAAAAGAGGTCTTAATTAAAAATTCGTATCCAAATAACTTCATCGAAAATTCTTTTAGACAAATCGAATTTCCAAGACAACGTGAACGTAGACATAATAATGTACAACCAACAAATTTAATAATTCCTTTTATACCAGGTATTTCACAAAAAATTAAACGAATCGCTAATAATTATAATATTAGAACAATTTTTAAAATATCAAATACTCTTAGATCAATTCTAACCAAAACAAAACCATTAAATGCTGAGCAAAACTCAAAAAATATCGTTTAGAAAATTCCTTGCGAGTGTGGTAAATTTTATATTGGAGAAACTTCAAGGCAAGGGGTACCTCAGAAGGGGAGACTGGGAGAAGTCTAAAATTTGCCAACATTCTTTTGAAAATGATCATAGAGTAATGTGGGGAGAAACCAGTATATTACAAAAAGAACCAGACAAAATTAAACGAAAAATCAAAGAAGCAGCTTCCATCTATCTTAATCAAGATGAATGCATAGCTAGCATATCAGTTGATATAAATACAGTTTGGCTTCCAATTTTAAAACAAGATTTTGATAAAGGTTTTTTTTAAATAAATTAAAAAAATAGCATTGATGTTCTGTGGGTTTCTAATGTATTTTTTCTTAAAGTTAGTCAAAAGATAATTTTTATAATTGATATTTTAAAATAAAAATTTTGTATTTTTATAATGTAATCTAAAATCGAAAACACTCAAACAAATATAATTTTGATTTTAAATTTTACTAAATTCACCCAATACCTTGTTGGCTACTATCGACGCACCAAACTGTCAATTTAATATTTGAAATATATATCAGTCATAGTCAGTCAGTTGTATGACAACAGACAGATATTTTAAAAAAGAATCGAAAAAAGTTTTTGAAAAGGATAAAATTCTTTGATAACGGCAGTAGAATTTCTGCCGAAACGTCAGATAAGTACTTAGATTCTAGTTAGAATTTGCGGGTGTGTAGGCAAATTTTTGATCTTATTTAAAAACCACTGACAAACGAACAATTTTTTTTTATTTAGGAATTTACGCAGTGGGTTTTAACATATTTTTGAAAAAAAATGTCCTGAACTTAGTGGCGAAAAACCCAAAAAAAGTAGTTTCGACATTGAAAATTATGTTGATTTAAATATAGTTTTTCTTGGCTTAACGAATAACCTTCCTAAAAATAAATAAAATCTGCGAATTTATTTTGGAAAACGTACATAATTTGGTGTAACCATCCTGTTTATCTCGGTTTTCATGCCAACTCTTATCTTTAATAAACATAAAACATAATACATAAAACGCAGAAAGAAATTATCATTCGATCCGTGGTTTTCTTTTTTCGATTGGCCAACTACTTTTTGATATTTAGCCTTTTTCCACAAGGGAAACACACAAAAAAATGCAAATTTTAAGCTTTTTAATACAGAAATACAGGGTGTTCACTAAAATAGTTTGGCCCGGGTGATCAATGTCTACCCAAGATAAATTACTGCTACAATGATCCAAAAACATGAATCAAAAGTCAAAATCTGGGGACCTAGATTTTTTTGCGGGTGTATACGATGGGGCCAGGACTAACATTTTTAGAGGATTTTATTTAATATTTATACTGATTTTCCTTACGTTTTTGGTCGGTTTATCCCACTTGGTTGTGATGTTCCCCGATTTTGATCCAAATGAGCCTTTTCAAAAACTTTTTCTTTAGAATCTCTTGATTGAGTACTAGAAGATTTTTTCACCTAAAACGTACGTATTACCGATACTAATCAATTATTTTTTTACCCCCTACCGTTCATATTTATAACTTACCAAATTTTCACTTTTTTTCTTCTCCAAATCTCTGTCAACTTTTCGAGTGTCCGAATTTTTTGGTTTAATTTCAATAACAATTTTAGATTCAGCTTCAGACTGTAACCTTTCATAAACCTTCTCAATTTTTTCATCGCTAGAATGGGGAGTGATTCTTTCTGTGGACCGTTTTACTTTTCCCACTGACGGTTTTTTTAAAGATTCCGCACTTTTCTCGCTTAAATTTTTGGTGTTAACTAGGGGTTTCTCGTTCATATCTCCCATGGCTCAATCTATAAAATACCAATATTAAGTGCGATGCATTTTAATCAAAACCTTTTCATAACTATTTTAACGCATTACATAATGACATAAATCTTGGTTTCCAATATATCTTATGACTACAGTAAAATTGTTATCTGAGGTCGAAAAAAATCCGGGGAGGCTGAGTTTTTGGTATGTTCTTTCAGGGGGAGGGGGGTCTGAAAGTAAACATCCCAAGTGTGTGTTTCCCCTACTCTTCGGGAACCATCCGCCATTTTGAAAAATCTTTTTTTTAATACCTTCATCAAAAACATGATTTTAGTAACTGTCTGCATATAACTAAAGCATGGCTTTTTTTTTGATCACGGGTGCAAAAAAAGATTTCGGTCGGTTTTTTACCCAAAGAGAAATAGTGGAAAATAGTAATATTGAAAAAATCTAATTATTCTTGCCTAAAAATTAACTCATTTCCGCCAGTTTTCAACAAGTATTTACGAAAAAATAATTTAAAAACATCGTCAAAATATCAAATTGTCAAAGATTAAAATGGCGCAACAATGAACGTCACCGAGTAAAAAGACACATCGCTATGGAAACGATTGTTATTTCATTTACCAGCCGCCTTGATCTATAGTGTAAAGATGGTGTGTTGCGAGAAGTGCTCTTCGTTCGAGATTTTTAAAGGTATTTTCCTGTTTTTCTAGGATTTTCTGATAAAGGTATTAAAAAAATAGTGTTCACAACTCGCGGCTAAACTGTGCTTTTTTTTACTCGCGTTTTTAAATACCTCGCTGCGCTCGTTATTTAAACCAACGCTTGGATAAAAAAGTACTATTTTAGCCACTAGTTGTGAAAACTACTATATAACCGACTTTTCTCCATTTCTATTGGTAGGAGGCGAAAAAGTCTGAGAACAAAAATATTTGGCAAAAAATTTGCAATATTTTTGTCCAAGTGTTCAACTTTCTGTACTTAGTTTCCAAAAAGGAGGGCTCTAAAGTTAGAAAAAATCAGTTTTAACGTATTCTGACCAACAAAAAGTGATTCTTTTAAAAAAAACTTTAAACAAGAAGATCGCGGAAATAGTATAAAACAAGATTTTCAAAAAAAGATCTGCAAACTTTTTTGTGAGCACCCCAACCTGTTAACTTTTTTAATAAAAATTAGAAACTTTACCATTCTACAACGAAGTATCACTTATATACTTTTATACCAAAAATGTCAAATGTCAAATAAGATTTAAAAAAACAGATCTGCAATTTTTTACGCCAAGAAGTTGCAAATCTGTTATTAAAAACCTTATTTTAGTCTATTTCCGCCATCTTGCACTTTTGACATTTGACATTTTTTATATAAAAATCATAAATTTTAAACAATTGTCTTTACAACAAGTAAAAATATTTATATTATTTATAATTAATTAAAAAGTCTCTGAACTACAGCGACTGAAAGTCGCTAAAATCCTTGGAGAACCGCTTTATGGGCATGCATGAAGTCGCGTGTTGTGGATTATATCAAATTAAAGCTTGTGACGTACGCTACACAAATGACCTAGTCTGTCGATATGAAAATTTCCGAAAGTATCTGACAGACTGACATTTAGCCGTGTACCGATAGTCGAGTCCTTTTGGGTAACGGGCCATCGCTTACATAAACGCGTCAAGAGGGGTTGGAGGGGTAGGTAGAAGTATTATTAAGTGCTAAAAGGGAGTGGCAAGGGGCTGCAAAAAATGTTATAAACTGTTGCAGGGGGGAGGGGACAAAATTTGAAAAATAGTTATTTACCTAACAGGGGCGGAAAGTGATACTTTACCGCACGCGACGGCAAGGGCGATAAATACACATTACGCATGTGTTAGGTAAGAAATATTAAATATCTGTATTTTACTTTTCTGAAATAAACTTAGTCACTTACCGCACTCACTGCGGTAAAGTACTACTTTCCACACGCCACACGCACTTTACCGCACGCGAGTAGGTAAATGGTTTTACATAATTGACGGTAGAGAGAAATTTGGTCGGTCTGAAAGTTTGTGTTTCCCCCACTCCTCGGAACTATCCGCCATTTTGAGAAAACTTTGGAATCGATTTTCTCAATTTCTGTTGGTCGGAGGCAAAAAAGTGTAGAAAGAAAAATCTTGCATAAAATTTTCAATATTTTTTGTTGCAGGTTCAACTTTCTGTAGTTAGTTTTTCAAGATGTTGAAGTTACGAAAAATCAATTGAAAAATCAGTTTAACGACGAAAAATAGCTTAAATGTCAGTCTGTCAGATACTTTCGGCATGCCGACAGACCGGGTTATTTGTGTAGCGCACGTTACGAGCTTTGAATTGATACCTAATTTGTACTGCTCTTACTATAAATAATAATATATAATCTACAACACGCGACTTTTTGCATGCCCAGAAAGCGATTCTCAAAGAATTTTACCAACATTCAGTCGCTGTAGCTCAGAGACTTTTTAATTAATTATAGGGTGGGCTTTAAAATTTTGTACTGTTTTGATTTTCTAATAACTTTTTTATTCCTTAACCGATTTTTATAAATGTTAGCTTTTTGGAAAGGTAACAAAAACGGTCAATGTCAAAAATAGAAGATGACGGTAAAAAATAATAATCACATTTTTAAAAAAAGAGCTGCTAATTTTTTTTTCCACCCTGTACTTTTTTTATAACCGGTAAGAAAGCTGACACTATTTCACGTTTAACGAGATACCACTCATAAAATTCGGACATCTGCAACTTTTTTAATAAAAATAAGAAAGCGTTTACCATTCGACAACGAAGTATCACTCATCAAATTTGGTTCACTTATGCAAAAGTTACGTTGACTTAAATTTCTTCTAAATACAGAACCTGTTCTTAAAACCAAAAAATATTTTTTGGAATTACTTTTTAATTTTTTATCGGATTTTTATAGAAAAAAAAGTTCTCTTTGAATAGATCCATTTCTGACGGTCCGTTTAATTAAAGTTTTATGCCGAAAATTTTGATTGGTACAAATACTAGTTCCTAAAAAACGAATTTTCAACTCGCTAGGGGCAACGTTCCATTTGAAGCCCAACACAACGATTTCTTGAGGATTTTGACACACATATTGACAAATGTAAAAAAAGATTATACGAGCGTTTTTCTTTTTCGATAAGCTTTCCAACAAAGTGCTACAAGCGGGGTCTTCTCATTTGAAAAAAAAAAGTTGTATCTGAATAGACTCCTTTCTGAGGGCTCGTTCACAAAAATGTTTTGCCGAAAATTTTAGCTGCTAAAAGTCTTAGTTGACGTGTTTTTGGATTTTTTGAAAAAATAATTTTTTAACCCACTACGGCCAATATTCCATTTAAAGTCTCCACTCCAAAAATCACTTTTTGTTGATCAAAATACGTTAAAACTGATTTTTTATAACTTTTTTACTAACTTTATAATTTTTTAATAACTTTATAACTTTTTTATAACTAACTTTATAACTTTTTATAACTAACTTTTATAAGAAAGTTGAGCACTTGGACAAAAATGTTGAAAATTTTATGCCGAGTATTTTTGTTCTCAGACTTTTTCGCCTCCGACCAATAGGAATGGAGAAAAGTCGGTTACAAAGTTTTTTCAAAAGGGCGGATGGTTCCCGAGGACTTGCGGAAACTTGGGGATCTTACTTTTAGACCCCCCTCCTAACAACATATAAAAATTTTATCCTCCCCGGATTTTTTTCGAGGTACCCCCCTTATTTACGACAATTTGACTGTACTATATAAATTACATATAAAACAATTCTAAATCCAGATTTATAAATTCGTCGTTACTGTTACAGTTCGACGTTGATGCATTTCTGCCCATTTCAATTTTACTCTCTTTACAAGAGTCACGGCCAAAAAGTAATGGAAAGGGCATGATGGTAATTTAAGGCCTAAAATATTTTAGCGTAATTTAAGCCAATATGGTATGCATATGGGGGACTATTAAAATCGTGATATTTTGACTTTTCTTAATTTTATCAAAAATGAGTTACTAAGGTTCCAAAGTACCTTAATCGACGAGAAAAAAAAGTTGTCTGTCGGTCTGTTGTCTGTCGGTCTGTTGTCTGTCTTTTTTGGTTTGAAAATCCTCTATCCTCTAAAAAAACGTTAAAATATATTTAAAAAAAAATCGTAACTTTAGAAGTAAAGCAGCTATTGATATGCGGTTTTCAGATTTTGGTTTTTGTAAATAATACCCAAAAAGGTTCAAATCTTTCAAAGCTGCAGTTATCGAGATATTTTCATTTCCTTTCAAAGTACTGCCAAAAATTAATTATTTTTCTGAAAACATAAAAAAGTATTTTAGAGAAAGATGAAGATAATTTAACGCCATTTTTTGTTAAAAATTTCGAATTTGCTTTTTTATCATCTGTCTGTCATGCATATGATTTTGATTTTACGATTTTTATCCAAAAGAGGCAAAAATTGTAATTTTTTTAAAGTGTACAGTGTGTAAGATATACATACATTCAATAAAAACTTGGATGGGTCTTTGAAATAACCTTGAGATTTAACCGCAACGTTACCAAATAGAAGCAAGCTTTACAGATGTCCTGATCCCACTTACTCCAAAAACCCACTTCACCCTATTTCTCTGAAAAAATGAAAAATATAATTTAAGGATGTTGAAGAGTAGTATTACAAAAAGTATTTTAGAGAAAGATGAAGATAATTTTTTATACGACTGTCTTGAAAAAGGAGATTTTGCGCACGGAGAACACGATCTGAAAACGGCATTTTGCGCACGCCATGTGCAAAGCGTTTTGCACACGCTTACGTCATTTTTGCGCACGTTTACGTCATTTTTGCACATTGTGATTTTTGTTGTTGTCACCCAACAATATAAGTTGGCTGAATTCCATAGCAACCGTCACGGCTCCTTTGTTTTGTTGATTAGATACTTCAAAAAATTGTTGATGATTTTTCGAAGTTTAGGTGTAAAAATGTCGGAACCTGAGGAAATTTTTTCAGAGAGCAAGTGAAATATGTTCAGGACTGCTACCCACAAAATCCAAAAGCAGGTATGAATCTGAGTATAGCCGATTCATGGAATGGAGAGTAGCCAAAAATGTCCAAAATTTTCAAGACGCATTAATGGTATATTTTGAAGAACTATCTGAGAAATATAAATATTCAACGTAGTGGACGATTTTTTCGATGCTCAAGTCAACGTTAAGTGCCAATCACAACATAGATCTTGGAAGTTATAAGAAGTTGCAAGCGCTAATCAAACGAAAATCCGAAAACTACGTCCCAAAGAAGTTCCAAATTCTTACGGAAGATTTTGGGCGGTTTTTGACGAAAGCATTAGACGACCAGTATTTACTTATGAAGGCGGTGGTCGCAGTTGGCCTGTCTGGGAATAGAAGACACGAAAGATTTCGGCAGTGCTATGCTGATTAAACTGTAGAATACAAAAACAAAGGTACCAAGATCTTTTACAATTACAGGAAGCCTTTACATTATCTTGAAGAAGTATTGTGCTCTTCGTCCTCTCGATCTGAAGACAGGCAGGTTTTTTTTGAACTATCAAAACGGAAAATGTTTAAGACAAAACGTTGGCATTAAGAAAATTGGAAACATGGCTAGAGAAATCGCCAAGTTTTTGTTGCTAGAGAATCCAGAAAGTTTCACGGGACATTGTTTTCCGCGTTCATCGGCCACAATTTTAGTCAGTTCTGGCTCAGATCTGCTTGCCAGTACAGTTCAGTTGCAGAAGGCTATGTTGATGAATCTCTGAGAAATAAAATGGAAGTTTCGAAAAAAATAGAGTCTTCAATGTCTTCTGCTCATCTGTCGTCACAGAACCAGAACAAGCATTATCTATTTGGAACAGAACAAGAAAACCACGACTACACGCTGAAAAACACGACACCAAAAATATTGTCTATTACCGAAAACAGGGTGAAAAATAAAACTGCTTTTCCCGGCGTAAGCTTGAAGGAATGTTTCCTTCGTTAATGCGTTAATAGAATATTATACATTTTATTAATAAAAACGAGTTAAATTGAAATTTGATTTTTCTGGTCTCTGTTTATTTGCAGTCGTATAAAAAGTATCATAAAAAAAATCGTTTGAAAACCTCTTTGCACACTCCCTCGACTTGGTCCACCAAATTGTCTTGATCGTGTGCAAGGCGTCGTTTTCAAACTTTGTTGTTTAAATAACTATAACGTTTGATAACAATTTCGAATTTTCTGTTTTGTCATCTGTCTGTCATCTTAAGTGGTATCCTGTATATGATTTTTATTTTACCATTTTTATTTAAAAAAAGGCAAACATTGTATTTAAAGTGTAAAGCGTGTTAGACATACGGTAGTATTAATTTATTTTAATCAAAGTTCTTTACAGTCTTTAAATTTACCAAAAAATCTGTCCTACTTTAAAGTATTTTAGCTCAAAAAATAAAGGTATTTCAAAATATATTTTAGGCGTTATCATGGCCGTATCATAACACCGTCGCGTCGAGTTTAGTAATCCGTCGTTAGTAAATCTACAAATTTTTAAAAAAGAATATTAAGTTTACTTTTACTTACCCTTACGCTTAATAATTTTTCTTATGGCCAAAATCCAAACTGTTTGCTCACTTTTTTAATTTTCTTTGGAAAAAAATGAAAAAAAATTCATTTGTACTGACAAAAACACATTTGACAAATTAATTTGATAGAATGTCAGAAAATTGTCAAACACTTGTTTCCAAAGAAAACTCGAGTGTTGGTGATTGTTGACAACTGATTACCAGTATAATAAAGGGTGTCTAAAAAGACAAACAAATTGTACCGAAGGTTCAAAAAATTTTTTTCTTTTTTAAAGAATTAATTTTTAGAAAATTATCCTTGACACATGTTCGAAAGCATCTTATTTAACCCAAGATA
The DNA here is from genome assembly GCA_963921995.1 of Oxystoma pomonae. NCBI lineage: Eukaryota > Metazoa > Arthropoda > Insecta > Coleoptera > Brentidae > Oxystoma > Oxystoma pomonae. The sequence continues at coordinate 32,230,686 of OY998172.1, forward strand.
AATTTAACCAAGAAAAGATGGTATTTCAACTTTAACGGATAAAAGTACAATTTAAAGCAGTGTAATTTTTATCCCTAAAATTGAAATTGAAGAGATAAAGGATAAAAATAAGGATAAAAATAAAATATTTGATTTTTCTAGAAAATATGCTGTCCGCGGCAGCACGTTTCAACAACATAATTAAAGAACCAGACAGATTTTGACATTTTGCTTTTAGTAGAGTATCTGAATGTCAAATATTATAATATGTAATTTCATTTGAATTTATGACAAAAAACGTGTGCGGAAAATTGCGTATAATCCTCGTTATACGGGATTAAAGTGTATTTTTATTCCTCGACGAATTGTAGCCCATGTTGCGTTCGAGCTACGAAATTTCGCCGGAATTTTGTTTGTTTGTTTAATTAGTCCTGTGGTGGTATTTTGATATATTGTTTTCTTTGGCGCTATTTTGTGACAGCCACCAAAGAATCAGATTTAAAAAAAAATTTGTTATACGCTTTATTAGGTGAAGATATCTGCAACTCTGCCTGGTAGGACATATTATTAAGCAGGAAGTCGTCATTTTGCTATCCAAAATATGAAATATTTGATTGAATTATAGTGAAAGCTGCTGTTTAAAAACATAAAAATCGGATGAAAACTTCTCCTTACATAATAGTGGTAGTTTGTACCACTAGCGGCTAAAATAGTGTTTTTTTAAGAGTTGCTTTAAATAACGAGGAAAAAAACAGGTTAGCCACGAGTTGTAAACAATATTTTTTTTATAATTTTATCAAAAAATCTTAAAAAACAGGCGAAGAGGCGAACACAAGATCCGCTAACAGCTTACCATTTTTATACTATAAATCAAGGACGGCCGATGAATGTCGCAACAATGGTTTTGTATAATCGCATTTCTTTTCAGTCGTTGCGCATACATTTTTACTCATTTTAACTTCTTCCAGTTTGTTATTTTGTCATATTTTCGAAATGAGGGCCTATTTTTTAGATAAGGATAATTAACTTTTTTTTAATATTACCATTTTGAGCTAATTTTTTTTTAAATTTGAGACAAAAGGAAGGGGAATTTTTTTTTGCACCCACGTAATTAATAAAGTTTTTTTGCCTGGGTTAATAAAAAATTTGGTTATTTGCAGACTTCAAGAACAGTTTTTTAAAGTATCCTGGTTTCCCTATATCCCTCATTTCACAATCCGCCGGAGCCAATTTAACAATTTTTTTTAAATATTCAGTATTTAGAGTGTCCATAACATTAAATCCTATCAAATTTATTTATTAGACACCTATGTTTGTGGAAGGTGTAGATGTCATGTGCCTATCTAGCGTGCGTGTCTAGAAGTAAAACCAAATAATTATTTATTCTATTTTAGTCTTTCATCTAAGCAGAAATAATTATAAGTGAATTCTCATGTTTACAATGTCGCGTCTTATGTATTTTTATCGCGTACACAAATCGCGCAAAGTGCGCCAAGACAGGGATAAGATAAAGGATCTTTTATTAGGTATACAGGGCCGTAATAAAACTTTGCAATAATTGCATCAGCTGACGAATCAAAAAATATTAGCGGCTTGTGTAAACTCAATAAACCGAAGAGATGGCTTATAATCAGTGGCGCACCCAGGAAGTGACTTCGGGGGGGGGGGGGGAGTTAAGGATAATTTATTTAAAAAAATAATTTTAGGTAAAAATGTGACCAGAATTGATACAAGGAAACAGGTGCTTACACGCGCAGACCTATGCTCAAATTGTTTATTTATCCAAAATTTGATGTCAAAATCATGCTTCAGCAGGCAAATTTTTTTGAGAAAATAACACTTAAAATGCAATTTTTTACTTAAAATTAAACTAAAATCGTAAATATTAAAGGGAGTTTGGGAATTTGAATGTTTCATTTACCCTTAATTCGTTTGTAAAAATTATAAAATGCGCCACAGGTGAAAATTCTTGGGGAAATTAAACTTAAAATGCCATTTTTGTTTGTTGTTAAAATGTCTTGATAAAGTTACTTTAAAAATACCATTTTCACACGAAATCGTGAAAGATTTTTGTTAAAAATGAAAGTCCAGCTTTTTTTATAGATCCGAAATAGTTATTTGCGTGCGGGAAGTTGTATTTCTCGCACGCCGTGCGGGAATGAATTTACTCTGTGACTTTCCCGCACGCATTTTTTTTATTATTTAAAATAAAATTTAAATCACTATTTTGCGCAAGTAGGAAACATTTGGACGTGACACGTGCAAAAAGTGTCTTTTTCACCCTTGACGGCTTGCCCGAAGGTAAATGACTATTACCAAACAAGTGCGGAAAGTGATACTTTTTTGCACGCACCGGCGTTTGCTCGAACAACTCGCCAGGGCCATATTTCACTACCGAAATAAACTTTGCGGCGTAAAAAAATTTAGTCGTGCATGAAAACTTTTTCCGCACGACGCGGCGTGCGGAAACGTACTACTTTCCACATACAAAGTAGTGGGAAAAATACATTTTTCCGCACGCTGGTAGGAAATAGTTATTTACCTAACAGACACTTTTCGCACGGGTCAGGTACAAAATTTTTCCTACTTCCGTCAAAACCGTCTAGATAGCATTATATTTTCATTTTAAGGGATTAAAATAGCATAAAACTGTGTTTCTTTTGCATTTTCTTTACATTTAAGTTGAAAAAGTGCACTTTTACGCACGCTAGTAGGAAAACATAGTTTCATCAAGATTAATTCAAATCGAATCTGGAAGCTACCGTGACAGCCAGATGAAACGACAGGCAGATATTATTGAAGTTTATCATGAATATTATTATTTAGCAACATCAACATTCTACCATTTTCTCATTTTTTCCCGGTCCAATAAACAATTGATACAAAGTAAGTGTTCTGTAATCAATTAATATAATCACTAAAATACAGGCCTGTAATATGATTTAAGTGTTCACTGCGCAACCTTAAGGCGTTTACCTTAAGCTCCCAGTGTCAAACAAAGTTTTATCGCGCACATGTGAATTTTAGTTTTAAAAACAAATCGGAGTTTTAAAATATTTTTGTTTTTATTTCCGCTTTATTTTCGATTTTAAATAAATTAAATTTTGATTTATTGTTGGCTTTCGCTTTAAAAATTTTAAAAGTGGTTTTACAACTTCCTCAGTTTGGTTACTGCAAATTCTAAATAATTAAACATTAAAATATGCGAAAAATTTTGAGTCATGTACATTAACGATGTGTGTTTGTTGTAAAAAAATAATTCAGTTACTCGTAATTCATTTTTTATGAATATAGAATGTGATCATCCGTTTATTAATAACGTGTTGTTTTTGTGCATATTTGTGTGAAATGTTTTTCGGGTATTAAAAAAAACTAGATAAATTTCAAGTGTTGTGATCTTTCGGTAGTGCATCAGTTAAATTTAGTGCTTAATTTTTCATCTCTGTCTTTTTCTACCAGGTAGGAAAAATTGCGCATTAAGTTGCTGGGGGATCCCGCCTTAACTTATCAACGTCTGTTAATTTTGGAAGATATAGAGCACACCTAATCTGAGAGTCTCCACAAAACGGTAAAAAAAATCCAAACTGATATAATTTTATTCTAAAATATCGCAAAGGGTAAGATTTCACCGAGGGACTTTTTGTAGCCCAAGAATAACTTTTTAAGTCACGTACGGACAAGAGGTGTCACGTACAACAAGAGTGTCGCGTACGGACAAGAGGTGTCACGTACGGACAAGAGTTGTCACGTATGGGACATGTATATACGATTTGGCTTAGTCAAAGTTTTATTTCTGACAAAAGTGGTAGGGGTTAAAGTTTATTTTTAGATTCTAGTTCATGTTCATTATTGTGTCTAGGGTAAACCAGATAAGTTCAAGCCCTCACGATGTACTAAAACAACTAAAAGCAAATAATTAAATGTGTCAAAAATATAAAGTTTTTGTTACAAATAGACCCCTTTTCAGTAGCCAATCGGTGGCAATATAGTTATTTACCTAACAAGTGCGGAAAGTGATACTTTACCGCACGCGACGGCAGTTGACCGAACGAAGCGAAACGAGTTCGGTAAAGCCAGCAAGGGTGGTAAAGACACTTTACGCATGTGTTAGGTACACGATTTTACCTACAAGCCTCAAAAATTCCCAAAAAAATATAAATGTCTGTATTTTTGTTTTCTGAAATAAACATAGTCACTTTACCGCGGTAAAGTGCCATATCCGCACGCAAATTAGTGCGGTAAAGTGCAGTTTACCGCACTCGAGTAGGTAAAAAATGTTTTTTTTTAAACTAACAGTATTTTTGCAGATATTTAATATATTATCGTATATTTGTTATTTAGTGCGGAAAGTGACACTTTTCCGCAAGCGATTGCAGTTGGCGGAACGACGCGTTAGCGAGGAGTTCGGCCAGCAAACAAGGGCGTAAAATTCAGTTTGCGCGCGAGTCAGGAACGCTATTTTTTTACGGGCGGAGCGTGTGGAAAACATAAAAAATAAATAGAATTACGCTTTTAAATTTTTAATACGATAACAAGAAACTATAAATACTGCTTACCTATTTGTTAATATTACTAGTAAAAGTAAAATTTGAATTATTTTGGAGATTGATCGCTGAGATCTTTGTAGCTGCGATTGAATTAGTTGAATCCATTGAAGATACCTCTATTTGAGCAGTAATGAATAAAAATTTTGATATAAAATTCTACGGCTAGTTTCATAAAATTTAGTTACAGACCTTAACTTTTTCAATAAAAATAAACCAAAGTCCCACCAAATTGGTCAAATATAGATACCATTGGTATCAGTGGTACCAACATGTAGGCACCAAATTTTGAATTACAATTTATCCGAGCATTTATCTATGAAAAATGCAGCCTCTGTGGTATTTTGAATCTTTTTTTGGAAGCAACTTATAATTCAAAAACATTAAGAATATTTAGTAACATTTTTGAGACGTATGATACCGTTAAAATTAAAAAGTTTTTGGTTTTTTGCTTAAAGACAATATATTAAGAGACATACGTAAAAATAATCAAAATCCAGCCGTTTGTTTTAAGAAAAATTCTTAAAAAAAAACAGTGGTTTTCTCTCATTTTAAAATCTTATAAATATTTAATTTTTTTATTACAGGCCGACTCACTATATTTTCCACCCTTCCTTTACTTCCCTTATTATCAAAGCTGGAAAAAGTTTTATGTACCTAAGTTACATAATTTTTTGGAAACTTTCAAAAGATGTACCTAAAAATTAGCAGCTGTCATGGCAACTGTCAAATTTTGAAATTAACTTCTTACGCTCTTAACAAATTAACGAATTACTAGTATACTTAGCGCAAAATAATAAATTAAAAGTGAATATTTGGAAAGTAGAGACTACCACTATTGTACAAGTAACATAAATTGTACCAATAAGGCGCTAGAAAGCATTAAAAGTTACATTTTCTTAAACATAGTGACAATAAGGACTATAGTCCTGCAACATACCTGGGAACTCAGCGGTAAGTACTACAGTAAAATTAGTACCTGGGAACTCAGCGGTAAGTACTACAGTAAAATTAGTACTATACTAGTAAAAACGAGCAGTAAAATAAGTGAGTGGAGTAAAGATGACCTGAGGGTCATTCCATATCAAATCAACCAAAAAATCACAAAAATTTTACGCGACCAATTCCAATTTTGATGATTTTTGGTATATATTTTCTTCTTACCATAAAAGTTGAAAATGCAAATTTTTAGATTTTTTTGATTCGTAGTTTTTTTTTTTAATTTTTCAAAATAAAAAAGTCAGCATTTTGACCTTAACAAGAATGTACAAAACTAGCAATATCTCGAGAACCACTTACACTAGGAAAGTAATAAATGGCTCATTTTAAAGTCATTTTGAAGCTCTTTTTTATGAAATATCACAACATAATTTTAACAAAAAAAAAAATTAAAAATAAAAAATTGAAAAATTCAAAAAGGCCATTTTTAATTTTTTTGAAAAAAATATATAATTTTGGTCAAAGTGTTACTTAATTATCCACAAAATTTTATGGTGGAGAAATGATGGGTTCAATGTCAAAAAAAATATCAAAAATATTAAGTACATTAAAAATCATGCATTTAAAAAAATAAACATATTTTAGGAGCACCAATAGTGCACTGGATATTAAAATAAATAAATTTGTTGGATGGATACAGGTTTTAAAAAATACCCAGAGGCTTTATCTACAAATTATTTTATTTTAAACTCGCAAAAGAAATAAACAAACTTTTCTACTTCGTTGATAAAAATTAGACAGAAAACACTAAGACTAACTATATACCTTAAATTTATTTTTTTAACTTTCTTTTAAGAATTTCTGATGAATCTGACATTTCTTTTTTGCTGACATTGTAAGTTCTGCCAGTAGCAGTGTTGGGTTCAACTTTTTTTATAAGACTTTCTGGTTTATTAATTAAAATATCTTGAGTTGTTGGGTAAAAAAATGATGAGGCAGGTCCTCGTGGATGAAGAAAGCTTACTTTCAGTTCTCCGCTCTCATTATTTTTCCCCAAGACACAAGCCAGCCAACAAGCACTGTCATATTCTACAGTGACAAACCCTGACTCGATATTTTGCAAAATAATGCTTCCACCTTTAAAAAGATTATGTGTTTCGACCTCTAAGCATGTAGAAAACTGTTTTGCCAAAAACGTGCTTTCTGTAAGAGGAATTACAGCATGAATTTTTTGTGTCCCCGGTATTGTTAAGACTTCCGCAAATCTTTTATTCAAAATTATTTCATGATTTATATAATCTGCTTCTGTGCAATATTTAAAATCAATGCCAGATATGTTTTCTTCACACCAAGTAAACAATTGTAGAGGTGTCATTATTTGATTGTCATAGGGCCTCTGCAAACTGGCTTTGGCAGCAAGTCTTTTAACAGTTCCTCCCAAGCCATCGCAGGCACTTTTGCCATGCGAGGTGGCAAAATAATGCCACTCTGCTTCAACACCAAAATCTTTTTTATGCAGGCATATATTCAGAAAATTCTTTTTGTTTTTGTACTGCGCAGCACATCCATCCGAAAAATAAAAAATTTTGTTAAGTCCTGGTATTTTGATTTTTAAATCAGGCATTAATTTTTTTAAAAATAAATGAAATGCAATTGTATTATGTGTCAAGCTTTCCGAAATAAACACATAATTCAGGTTGTGCAGTTTACCATCACTTAGAAAATAAATGGCAAAAGGGTGGAGGGTTGCCTGGCTGTTATTCCAATGATAAGACTGGACTTCATCTTGCATAACAAAGGAATAATTTTCCGCAAAGTCGCAAGTGATCAAAGACTCTCCAGGTTTAAGGTTAATTTTTATTTCATTGTATCTATCTTTTTGCATTTTTGCAATAAAAGAATGTGATTTAAGTTTTACAAGATCATCAATAAATTCCTGGACAAAATCATCACTTTTCTTAACAACGGTTTCCATAGTACACCTATCTACTGAGACCCACTTTTTAAATGAGACCTCATCAATTAATTCTTCCTCAAATTTTTCTATTAACGTATTTTTAAACTGTTCTACTCCAGGACATTGCTTGCATCTATTGCTTAAAAAACAGTCCACTAAAGGTGGATTACACATTAGTTTATAAAGGCAATCATGATAAGATATTGCAAGAGGCCTGTTATTTTCATCATATAGCTTATTTAATTTGGAGCCATTGAGCATTAGTTTTATATTTTGATGTATAGTACATACACATACAGTATGAGTCCCACTTTTTCCTGCCAGTATACAGTTTTTGGGTCGCAGTTCACAAAATTTTGAAAACCCAATTTTTTCATTGGGGTACTCAGTTTTAAACAATGCATAAATTTCTTTTAAATTAGCTAAGATTAATTTTTTTTGTACATATTCTTTTTCAGCTCCATATTTTCTGATAACAACATAATCTTTTTTACCTGGCATGGTCCTGCTAATGTCATCCCTTTGGTAAAAATCTACCACTATTTGGGCCACTCTATCACTAAGGGTCTTTCCCGGTTTGGGGTTAGGAGAACATAATATCCCATTGTCCTTAACTAACTGTTTTACAGCTCTGGCCAAATATTGAGAAACTCCAAATTCTTCTTCAATCTTCTTTCTACTCCAACTTTGAGGTAAACATGATAAAACTAGTATTTTCTCACTCCTCTTTTCGGTTTTTAAAAATTTGTCCTTTAACTGCTTAATCATTTCACTTTCGTCACTCTGGCATTCCTTTACTAGCGTTGAATCTGATTCCTTTGTAAATGCTTTCGCAATTGTATGCTGTACAATATCAATTTTTTCTTTGTATACATTTTTTCTTTTAATCGGCGACACACCAAGAAGCTCCAATGACTTGTTTAAAAGAGTAAATGATTCAGCAGGATCTTGAAAATCTGGATCATTTTCTGGAACTTGACTGGGTCTAAAAAAATTTAAAAAGTTAGTTTTTTATAAGAACTTAAAAAGGGGGTAACAGCTGACCCAAAATGTGTACATAATGCCAAGAAATTTGTACATAATGTCTGTATTCTCAAAATGCCATGCAAAATAATGCCATGCAAAATAATGTCATGAGATTTTTCCACTCCGTACTTGACGCAATTGGTTTAGTTTATTAATTTTATATTAAAACTTACTATTTGTTACTTACCCTGCCTCATCTTCTTCAGATGCCTTAAACTCCTTTGAAAGCTTTAGTCTACAACCATCACAGATTTTCATTCCCATTTTGACATTTTTGTAACTGCACATCCACTTGGTCACATTTCTTAATTTCCCAAAATGCTTTATTTTTAACTCTAGTGGATCACAGCACGTTACTTTATATTTAGTCCATCCACTTGCCTCACCCATAGTTGAAACTTTTAAAATTACACAGAGATGACTTCTGATAAACCTTCAGTCGAACTATTATGTATCGATTATTTGGAGCTGTATCAGGAAGATACTTGCCAAAAATTTAAAATCAATTTATGCAGGAATTTTCATGTCAGCAAATCCCCACAATGTACCTAAACAGACCAATAAAATGAAGGAGGTGTGTCCTTAATGTTAAACAGGAATAAACAGGCAGTATTTCACAAAAGTATTGGCAGGGTTATACAGGCATATTTTCCTAAGAATTGGAACATCCAATAGTACGTCTCCGGTGGAAAAGAGGTTTTGTAAGTAAATATTACAATGGGGGGCAATGTTAATCTGATTACTGATACAGAATGAAACGTAGGATATAATTTTTTATTAAATAAAATATTGTTAAATATTTTTATAATATCGCTTTAAACCCCATTATATTCTTCTAATTACCAAAATGCATTGTCTATTTATAGGCGATTTTTCATGCATGTGACATTTTTAATAAATTTTTTCACATTGAACCCATGATTTGTCCATCTCAAAATTTTGTGAATAGTTTAATAACACTTTTTCAATATATGTTATGCAATATTCTCATATGAAAGGTCTTTATAAGAGCTTTAAAATGAACCTTCACCTACTTTTCTATTATAAGTGGTTCTTTGGATATTTCTAATTTTGTGCGCACATGTTAAGGACAAATAAGTGACTTTTTCGATTTTCAAAAATTAATTCAAAATAAACAACTGGTCAAAAAAGTCTGAAATTTTGGATTTTCCAGTTTTTTGGTAGGAAAAACATGTATACTAAAAATCATCAACATCGGAGATGGTGTGGTAAAATACCCTGGTTGACTTGATATGGACTGACCCCTGATTGACGCAATCAAGTCAGCAAATTCAGAGCAAACAAAGACACTTAAAACTGAGTTAATCAACGTAACCAGGGAAATACACTTTCTAAAAGCAACTTTGGATAGTCAAGCTGAAAAAGTTCAACACATTGAAACTCGACAACTACAAGTTGAAACAAAGCAAATTAAACACGACAGGTCGATGCGCAAAAACAATATCCTGGTTTTTGGCCTTACTCCACCAGAAGGAGCTATCCTAGCCGACTTTACCATCACAAATCTGAACCAACTACTAGGATTATCCCTAACTAAATCCTGCATAAACAACATTTTCTACATTGGAAGACAGGGAAGCACAAAGAAAACAGTACTTATCCAGCTAGTTTCCTTTTTAACAAAAATAGATATTCTAAAATCTTGCAAAAAACTGAAAGGGACAGGAATTAGCATTGCGGAAGACCTAGATCCAGAGGAACGCCGTGAACAACAAACATTAGTTCAACATATGAGAGAGGCACATAGAAAAGGCTTAAAAGCATACATAAAAAGCAACAAGTTATACATAAACAACGAAGTATATACCGCACAAGAATTGGATGATCTAGAAGTTTTCACTGTAGAAGAAGATAGGAAATCTAGCAGCGAGCCATCTACTCCCACACCCTCAAGGAATAAAGAATTAGAAAGTTTAAGAAGTCTATTAGGAACACAAACTGAAATAGAAACAAATCCAGAAGCAGCTGAAATAGAAAAAATTGAAGAAAAACAAAATAAAAACTAGAAGACTGAAGCAAAGAATAAAAAACACGAAGTAAAAAAGGCGGAGGAATCAAGAGTTCTTAGGAAAAAAACCAACCTTTGTAAATGCGGAAGGCCTAAAATCCAAACCTAGATCCGCAAGTTCAACTACTACCCCAACCGGAAGAAAAGAATTATAGAAAAACTCAACAAAAATATTTGTTTATAGTTTTAAATAAAAACTTGTTTCCTAAATTTCTTCTATTAAAATATTGATTAAGTTATCTGGGGTATTTATCCACTTTATTTGAAGATAAAGATACACTTAGTTTTTAAGCAAAAAAAACCCAATGTCTTTCATGGGTATTGCGGTCTTAGAGTAACAATAAAATATAGATTTACTTTATTCACTAATTAACAAATAAAATAAATAAATAGATAAATAGGTAGAATTGTATAAAATAAATAATATAGTGGTGTGTATTGTCTGATTGTATAAATTGTTAAAATAGAAGTATGTATATACATAATAAATAATAAACATATAACAACAATAAAAAAATACATAAGAACGACAATAATTATAAAATAAATAGATATACAAAAAAAAGAACATACATAGGTATAAAGTATTAATAAAAAATGAATGAAATACTAGACGACTATAAAATCGACAAGCCAATTATAACAGGCGACCCAAAGAAAATTGAATTTTTGAAACAAAATAAAAACAACTTTAGTTTAAATATAATTCACTCAAATATCCGGAGTATTCATGAGAATTTTGACAAATTTATGATACTTTTACAAAGCATTAAGGCAGATTTTGATGTAATAGTGATGTCGGAGACACATAAAATACTAAACACAGATCAGTACAACATTCAGGGCTACTCAGTAGTATTTAATTCAAGTACAATAAATAAATGCGATGGGTGCATTGTTTATATAAAACAAAAGCTCTTAACAAATGCAGAAATTATTAACATAAAAAACTGTAAATTCATAAAATGCAAACTAATAAAAAATAACACAAGAAAAGAATATATTTATAACCTGGAAACATTACTAAAAAATGACAACAAAGAAAATATTGATTTTGATATTTACACAGGAGATATAAATATTGATATCTTAAAGCAAGATGAAGATACCAATCAATACTTGAATACCCTCTATCAGTATGGTTATTTTTCATTTATGAATGATGTTACTAGGCATGAAACTCGTATTGATCGGACAACCGTCTCCTGTCTTGATCACTACTTTATAAAGGACAACACGCAAGGAAAATACCTCATTAATTCAGCTATACTACATGACGAACTTAGTGATCATTACCCTATTTTACTAAATATTGATATACCGGAAATAAGTACAAAAAAACAAAGAAATAAAATAATTAAAAAAATCGACTATGCAAAATTAAACACGCAACTAGGTAGTGTTAACTGGGGAAATATTTTACAATGTACAGATTCCAATACGTGTGCTACATCCTTTATTAATACAGTCACAAATAAAATAGAAGAATGCTCATACAACAAAAAAATTTCATCTAAAAAATACCGCATAAAACCATGGATAACAGATTCATTAGTGAGAGCTATTCGCGAAAGAAACCGATTATAAAAAATAGCAGTAAACCAAAACAATAATCCTAATGCTCTAAACTACTATAAACCATACAGAGATACATTAAGTAAAATTATACAAAAAACAAAAAACAATAATTACAGTGCATTACTCACAAAAAACTCCTATGATCCAAAAAAAAACCTGGAATACAATAAAATCTATAACGAATGATAATATAAACAAAAAAAAACTAATACAATACGAGATATAACAGGACAACTTCTAACTCATGAAAAACATATTGCGGACGTATTCAACAACTTTTTCTCTAATGTTGGAAAAAATTTAGCAAAAAAAATTAAACTACCACAGAAGTAACTGGTGAAATACCAAACTGCAATTTTATATTGACCCCTGTCTATCCGAATGAAATTCACAGACATATAACTTCACTAAAAACAACTCGGCTCCTGGAGACGACTCGATTACGAGTGAAATTCTTAAAAATAATCAAACATCCCTAGCAAGACCGATCACACACATTACAAATATGGCTTTTCAGACGGGAATTTTCCCGATAGTTTTTAAGAACAGTACAGTAACTTTTAAACAGGGTGACAAACACGACACAACCAACTACAGGCCAATAGCTCTCACTAGCTCAGTGGGTAAAATAATAGAGAAGTGTATTAAAGAGAGATTGGTAAAATACCTAGAGGACAACAACCTACTCTCAACAAATCAATATGGATTCCGCCAGAAACTGAACACTGAAGACGCAATGCTGAGAGCTACAGAAAAAATAACAGATTGTTTTAATAAGAAATCCAAGTGTATCGGAATATTTCTGGACCTCGCCAAAGCGTTTGATACTGTGGGACACCATATTCTTCTAAAAAAGCTAGAAAACATCGGTATACAAGGTCTTGAAAATAAATTCTTTGAGTCATACTTCACAAAAAGAACACAGCAAGATAAAATAGGAGATACTCTTAGCAGCAAAATGGAGATGGAGTATGGTGTGCCGCAGGGGACGGTGCTTGGTCCCGTGCTTTTTCTGATCTACTTGGATCAGATTACGTCTGTCCTAAACAATAACCGTAATATGTTTTGCTGATGATACGCTTATCCTGGTGGAGGGAGAGAGCTGGGATGATGCACATTGCGGAACAGAGAATGCTATCACAAAAATTAAACATTGGCTTGACACCAATAAACTCACCTTAAACACAGATAAAACAAAATTTATCTGCTTTGCAATGAGCAAACGAGGCGCACCAACATGTCCCCCTCTTATAATTCATCAGCAAAACTGTCAACAAAAAAGACGCCAATGTAGCGACAGAGTCCTTCAAACAAGCCAGATTAATTACCTTGGTGTTGTACTTGATGAACATTTAAACTGGCAGGAACACATCAATTACATAAATAATAAAGTAAGAAAAATAATATATAAATTCTACCAACTTCGACAAATAACAAATTTAAAAACAACGAAAATGATATACATGGCCTTAGTGCAGTCAATCTTGTGTTACGGGATAATTATTTGGGGAAATGCATACGATAATGCACTTCACCCAATAAAAATCACACAAAAGTACATAATCAAAGTCATGTTACACAAAAATAAACATTACCCTTCGCATTTAGTTTTTAGAGAAAGTGGTTTATTGGATTTGGAACAGCTGTACACAAAAATGGCAATCAAATTAATGATGACTAGGAGCTACTATAAGAATATTATAGAACATAATATCGGTACGAGAGGGCGTACTGAAAACAATTTATATGTACCTATACAACATTTCACAGCGACTCAAAAGCACATAAAATTCACTGGGCCAATACTTTATAATAAAGTTCCACTAGAACTGAGAAATCTGCCTTACTCAAAAATAAAAAAGAAACTAACAAATTGGATAATAGGTAATAACGCCAAAATTTCATATTAAATATAAAGAAAAATATGAACTTTTTAAAAATATGAAAATTATAGTTAATTTTAAAACTTCAGTGGTATTTTATAGTTGTTGTATATTAATGTGTATGTAAGTGGTAGTGTGGGTGAGTGTGTGTGTATGTGTAAATGTAGAATAATAATAGGTCAGTAATAATAAGTAATATTTGTACTTGTAATTTTAAGGAACGAAAGACCACTTCCACCAAACACAAGCTTTCTAAGGCTCACTTGGTTGGAAGAGGTTATAGCTCCATTTACTAAAAATTGTATTTTATCTGCCTTGAAATAAATAAATAAATACATTTTTAAATAGAACAACATGTATATTTTTTGAAATTTAAAAAGGCCTTTAGAACTTGACGTTTCTGGCGTAATATGTGTTACTTTTCTAAGTATTTTTCTTTTATTCGAGATTTTTTTTTGATCAAATGAGTTTTATAACATATAAAAAAATTTAGACATTTAGCCAAAAGCCATGTAGCCAATGTAGTTTGGCCCGTGCGGAGATTCTTGAAATCCAAACCAGCGAGTGCTATATATATAAAAGTACACAAGTAAGAAGAGGACATGGATATTCCCTGAGCGAGTACTCCCTTCTCACACTCTTAAGAATCCCCGCACTGCAGGGTTTAAAAAATAATTAATAAAATTAACTTTATTCCTTTCTAGGTTCTTAACCGAGTTCTTAACCGAAAAGTTTGTGATGAAGCATTTTAAAAATTGTCTCCTTTATTAAGGCGGTGACAGTTTGTAGTAATTAAAGTTTGTGTTTATTTACGTTACCCTTCAACTATTTCTTAGTGTAAAAGTAAAAATATTAATTACCTATTCCGCCATCTAAAATAGCAAAAGTAAAATGCTAAAAAGTATTTTTTAATTGCTCTGTTAACCATAATTTACGGTAAATTAATAAAAAAATCCCAATTAGTTAGTACACATCTTCATCTGGTCTAGTAAGCTTGGTGAATCAATTTTTTTTGTTTAAAATGTTTTCAAACGGTAAGAAAACCTGCTTATTTTTGGTTCCATATTATACGAACAGTAAAACGGACTTTTTTATTCTTTTTAGCTTTTGAGTTTTAGCCATATATCATATGGAGGCTATTAGGATCGTCAATTTCTACTAAAAATAAGTTATTTGGGTCAAAAAATACCTAAATAAAAAATTTTGTCATGGTGTCTGTCTGTCTGTAACACGATTATTCAAAAACCGCTTAACCGATTTTTTCAAATTTGGCCCAAAAATTCTCTGACACCAGGCAGTGAACTGATTTTTTGGTGGGGGTGGAGGGTCTACAAGAGGGTAGGAGGGGGGATTAAACTTCTAAAAAAATTGTAACTCACGAACCGTAGCAGCTAGCGACACGCGGTTTTCACATTAAGATAGATAAATGCATTTCAACCAAAAAAAAATTTTTGGATCTTTGTTTATTTTATTGATGGCTATGCCTGCCTGCTGGCGCCATTTTTTTTCATACTTTTTCATTTCTTTCCGATCCGAAATAAGAACGCAAAACCATTTGTTTTTCTTGGCACGAATATGCCAAAATTTCGTGTTTGTAAATTATAACAATGTTTGTCAATCAATTAATGGATGTTTTTTTTAGCCATCCATACCTAGTAATAGTGTGGAGGCTATTGGTATCGGTAAAAAGAAGTTTTTTTATTTTTACTAAAAATGAGTTACTTATTTGGGTCAAAAAAGATTTAAATACAAAATTTTTGGATGGTGTCTGTCGGTAACACAATAACTCAAAAACCGCTTAATCGATTCTTATCAAATTTCGCACAAAAACTTCTTTGTCACCAGACGCAGAGCTGATTAGTTTTTAATGGGGGTGGGGGGTTGGCAAGAGGGTAGGAGGAAATTGTAACTCACGAACCGTAGCAGCTAGCGACACGCGGTTTTCACATTAGGATACATAATTGAATTTTCAAACAAAAAAAAATTGTTTTTTTTTATTTTTTTAAAGATTTTATAGATAGCTATTATACGTGACTGCTGGTGCCATTTTTTATTTATAGAATTATTCTGTCTAGTAAGGGAATTTTATATCCGTTTTTTAACTTAAATTAATTGACAACTTGCCCTGAAAACCAATCAAATGTGTAACTATGATTTACTTTATTACTATAGTGCTAACCACAACTTTTTTGCCGAGAAACAGATAGGTATTTTTATTAAATGGTGTAATCAAGGGTAATTAACATTCCATAAAAGGAGATAAAAATACAGGTGTTGTGTTTGTAAGAAATAGAAAAAACAAATAGATAGGCAATTAAAATACAAAAAAATATTTTGGTCTGTTATCTTGGCCCTTACACCAGCCAGGCCCAGAAATTATGGTTTCTCACTGGAATGACATAACAGAGTCACACAAAATAAAATAATTGGAAAAGGAAGTAACCGCTACACAAGAAATTAAAATATTTAGAAACACTACTAGTACAAAAAATAAAAAGCATCCGCATGCAAAATATCAAACTTCGGACCTGGGAATGTTTTGTTATAATCTACATAAGTTGACAACCCTAAAGCTATTGATGATTTTAAAGTAAATACTCCAGACCAGTTTCAATATGAAGGCTGACATTTAAACACAGAAACTAAATAAAAAAAAGTGGTCCAATTGAATTTGAAATGAAGTGTACATTAGTCATGTAATTTTTTTTGTTTGCTATTTTGGTTAAACAGGCCAATTAATTTACTTTGTGGTTGAATTTATTGGTTTTTCCTAGTATTCATTTTATTTTTAACCTTTCCCGACACTGTATACAAATACTCAGGAAACTTATAAATTAAAAATATTTAGTTGGTGGGGTTAACCAACTACCTCAATGTAAAAACAAAAAAATTCCCATTAAAAAAAAAAATTTAAATAGAAAAAATAGTCATTGTTTTAAAAACATACATCATACAACAATTTAATTAATACAAAAATGCGTCATATGCTTTTAAATCAAATTATATTGCTATATATTGTGGCCATATAAAGACTTCAACAGAGTAGGTAGGTATACTGTAATGGGATATAAACTTCCAGTAGGATTTTTTTCTAGGTAATGTTTTTCAAAACCGCAAACAAAGAAGTACATTTTTTGCCACGATTTTATAACGTAAAAACAGGAATTTTTCTGCGATTTTATTCTAAATAAATACGCGAATTGCACGCCACCAGCGAGGCTACCAACTGTCAATTAAGAACAAATACAGGGGAGGGGTTTATTAAATGTAGAGAAAAAACATTTTTGAATTCCCTAAAACTAATGGTTACTAAACGAGTTATCTAACCATTGCTAAAACCATAACCAAAAAGGTTTACCATATATAAGTTTATAATCGACTACACTGTACAATTATTGTACCTGCCTACTACACGTTATTGTTTTGTGTATTAACAAACATTCAAATTAATCCTAAAGTTCCTACATTACTAAAATAATACCCTGATAATAAAATAAAAATAATATGCTGTGTTGTTAAGCTCCTTTAAAATAAACTTTGTATTCTTGCATTATTTTAATTTTCTACAAGACATGTTCCTATTGGATTAGCTTCTACCGCTATAATTTTTTGGGTAACAACCGGACCCAACCGCAATTATATTCCAAAAATGTCACTTTGTGATTAATCGCGGGACAATTATAAAACAGCATTACTTTGTTTGCTCATATATTCGCTAAATTCGAAAGAATGCCAAAAATTTTCATCGATCATGTAGTATTTAAATAAAAAAATGGTCCCAACCTGCCAAAAAAACCACTTCAAAACTCTTAAAAACTGATCAAGTCTTGATGAGATTTTAAGAGATTTTATTGGTTCGAAGAGATTTGACCTGCTTAAAATTTATGCCACATGAAAACTGACAAATTCTCATGATGTTTCACGAGAATCATTTTCAAATAATTTCTGACTATTGAAAACTCACAAAATTTCAAAAGAACCTAAGTTTAGTAAGCAAGATTTCTATAAGATTTCACAAGTCTAAAAGAAGGGACGTTCTTAAAAGATTTTACAAGTTTTTATGAGAAATAGGGTAAAGGGTTGTGAAGATTTGACAAGATTATATAAGTATTAAAGTGTAGAATATAGACATGCAAGCACAAACACATTTGACAAGTAAGATGAGAATTTAAAAGATTTTATGAGTACCTATAAAAATAATTTAAAAAGAATATATTATAAAGATTTATAATTAACAAAATTTTACTATAGCAAGGGATTTTTCGAGTTTATATCACATAGATTTCATGAGGTTTAACAAGCTAGATTTGTATGAGATTTTACTAGATTTCCCAAGTCAAATAGGGTAAAGGGTTGTGAAGATTTGACAAGATTATATAAGTAGACAAGCGCTAACCAGATCTGACAAGCAAAATGAGAATTTAAAAGGTCTTATGAGTATCTATAAACATAAATTAAAAATAATATATAATAATGATTTAATGTTAACCTTTCAAAACCAGTGAAATCTTATCAACTTGTTTCTCTTAAAATCTGCTTAAAACTGCTAAAAACGTGAATTTTCTCATATAATCTTATAAAATCTGATGGAGGGTGGGTCTTTTAAAAACTGAAGAAAACATGGGCAATCTCATGAAATCCTGTGAAATCTTATTCAATTTATTTTATATAACGTTAAAACATATAAACTTGTCAAAATTAACCACTGAAACTTTATCAACTTGTTTCTCTTAAAATCTGCTAAAAATATGTGGATTTTCTCATGTGATCTGGTGGCGAGTAGAAACATATGTATTCTGATACAACCTTGTGAAATCTTATTAACTTTGATTTAAATTTTTGTTAAAATCTGCTTAAAACTGAACAAAACCAGTGTTGTCATCAATTCTTTTATAGTTCATGAGATTTTACCCGAAAGTGGTGTTTCATAAACCGCATGAAATACCGACTAGAACTTGTGAACTTTCACTAGTTTTTTTTTACGAGTTTTGACGCGGTATTTTTGGCAGGGCGGTGTCTTTTGGATAAGGTTTAAAACCTTATGGACAAAGCAGTTGAAACTCGTGTTAGCACTTTTTTTTGTCCAAATCATTAAATATCTTTGACAAACTGAATCGCAGACTTTTGATTTCATACAAATTTTATTTTGTATAGGTTAGAAAATAAATATTATATGAAATGAAGAGTGTTCGAATCATTCTGTCCAAGATATTTTTTGCCCCTATAAATTGTCAACTGTTTTGTCGATAAGGTTTTGTAACTTGTCTATATATTAAACCATTTTTTACCGTGGGCACAAACCTGGATATATGACAGGTTAGCTGGTAATCGCTGTCAAAGATTTTTAGGCGAACTATGACCGATTAAAGTTAAAATTAAAACAGTGATTAGATTGCAAATTGAAAATGATGGATTTCACACGATTTGCATCATTAGAAAAAGTTAAATTTCAAAAGTGTACGATGACGTTAACTTGCACCATACTTTTCCACACATGTGTTGCAAAGTACTTTTTCACACCTTTTTATCTAACAAGTGCGGAAAGTGATACTTTACGCACGCGACAGCAGTTGCACGAACGACGCGGAGCGGAGTTCGGGCAACCCGTCAAGGGCGAAAAAGACACTTTTCGCACGTTTCAGGTACAAAACTTTTCCTACTTGCGTAAAAACCTTTTAGACAACATTATATTTCCATTTTTAGGTATTAAAATATAAAAAAAAATGTTCTTTTTGGATTTTCTCTATATTTGAGTTGAAAAATATATCTAAAAAGTAGAATTGGACCTAAAAAGTCGGTAAAAAAAGCGTGCGTAAAAGTATTTTTTACGCACGCTGTGCGCGAAAAATTATTTTCCGCACGCCGTGCGAAAAAGACACAGGGTTCCATTCCCGCACGGCGTGCGGTTAATGCAACTTCCTGCACGCAAATGCGTGCGTAAATGAGTGCACTTTTACGCATGCAAGTAGGAAAAGACGCTTTTCGTACATGTCTGGTAAAATAATTATTTAAATATTGCGTGCGGGAAATGCAACTTCCCGCATGCAAATGCGTGCGTAAAAGTGTCCTTTTATGCACACTAGTAGGAAATAGCAGTTTCATTTGATTTGTGCTAAATTAAAGACCAATTTTAACAAAAATTAGTGCAATTCGGCGTACAAAACTCGATAGAAAGTAACTTTCTTACACTCGCGTGTTGTGTCACTCGGCTAGTGCCTCATTCACAACATTCACGATCGTGTGAAATTTGTCACTTTCCTCTCGTGTTAGGTAACCTACTATCTCCTATTGACCGGTTTTGACAGCTATCAAAATCTGTTACTTGTAAATGGATTGCTACTTATACAAATACAAATAAATGACAGCTGGTTCCGACAACTTTGACAAGGATTACCGGCTCACCTGTCATATACACAGGTTTGTGCCCATAGTAGAAAATGTTTCTTAGGGTGTCCTCTATAACATACTTTAACCTTTATATTTTTCCTTTACTCTAATGACCTTATGCAAAAATCACCGGGTACATTTTTTCATTTAAATAAAGCGACTTACTTTGAAACTTTTGTAGTAGGACTTATTCATACAAATATGTATAATATATTTACAAGTAAAAACGTTTAGCTCAAAAAAGAGCTTAGGATAGGAATATTTTTTTCAAAGTACGGGTTGAAACTCGTGACACATTTTTTTTATCATATTATTTTTTTGGTTTTCAGAATCAGAATCATCACCGACAAACCATAACCATCATCACTCGTCATCACCTTTGGGTGGGGGGCACAAGCCCTCCTTTAAGGGCACAAAGCTAGCCAAAAGGGCCAGGTCCTTCAAGGATGACTTTTTGGGGAAAATATCACAGATGAGAAGTCCAGGTACCTATAACGTTTAGAATGCCATTCAATATTGCAAATCAGCCATTCCAGCAGAAGCGTGTCAGATTTTTCTGAGCCCCCCCCCCCGAAAAATTTTTTAGGGCGCCCCCTGTTCTACTCAATATTTTTTTTTTCGACGGCAAGAAAGTGAATGCATTAATGCGGATGCCATTTTTAATGTGAAACCCTGATATTTGATTGATTTGACATCATAATTACAAATATTTACAATATATAATAAAACTAACTATAAAGAAAACCAAGAAACATATACTATAACGGAAGAAACTTGTCTACAACTTTGTCCAAATCTACATCTTTGCCAGACCTTAGAAAGCTCTTTATTGGCATCAGCTTTGAAAATGTTCTTTCTGGTTCAGCTGATGTAACAGGAAGCACCAAAAACAAGTGAAATGCTGTGCAGTTCTTAGGTATACTGCTGATTAAAAATGGATTTTCTTAAAAAATAAAATTTAAAAATTTCCTGATAATCTGAAAGCTTTTAATTTTTTCATAAAGTAAATTTTTTATTTGTATTAGCTCCAATGCTAGATTTTGTGTTAAATCGTTAGCATATTTTTTCACTAAAACACTGGCACTAGTTAAAATATTCCAAAAACATGAAATTTGGGTATTTTTTTTATATTAAAAGATCAGCTTAAACTTTTTACTCTCAAATATTTTTGCACACTATCCATGAAATAGTTGTATAAGACATAAAGAAAGTAGGCTTGCTACTATTACCAAGATTTATTCATTCAGAGTAGAGTTCCGTCCGTATTAAGTCTTTCGTTTTTTGGTAAAATATTAACAAATATTAGGGAGATTTTGGTCAGGCAGTTTAACGGCAAATTTCGTTACTCTTATGGTTACTGTTAAATAAAGTTTACTTCAAGAGGTTAAAAATAGTGCCTTCGAACGTAGTCAATCGTTTGGCGTAAACATAACCTTACTTTTTTACTGACTTTTTTTCTTTAGTCTTTTTTTATTTACTTTTCTTTTACTATATAAAATGGAGAAAAATATTAATTTAGTGATAGGACTGGGAGACGATCATCCCAACATAAATTTAGTCAGGCAAATGATTTTGCACGATAGCTTTGGTGGAGTTATGACTTATTTGTACTCTCTTACTCACCTGTTTACCAAAAAAAAACCGGTAAAAAGGCACCTACTACTATAAACACGGTAAACAAAAAATAAATTCCAAATACACAAAATTTTTGTAAAGCAAAACTAACTTTTATAACCTAAAAATCTTCCACGACAGAATCACATCAGGTTTGGTTGGTTGTCTTTTTAACGGTAAATGTAGTCGCTATTCGACGCTAATTAGCACCAGTGGTTACCTTTAATAAAGGTAAGGGTAACAGACTGATAAAAAACCTGACCAAAATCTCCCTATTATATAAGTGTGATTTTAATTTTATGGTTAAACTAAATTTTGTAATCTTTTGAGGTCCTATTGGCAGATAAATTAATAATACAAAAATTATAAAGGTATTCTTCTTTTAACTGGTCCGTGCGTTATGCATATTAAAAGGCTTTTTTTTATACATTCAAAAACATGATTTTAGTAACTGTCTGCAGATAACTAAAGCATGGCTTTTTTTGTTACCGATGCAAAAAAACTTTTTTGATCACGGGTGCAAAAAAAATCTCTGTCCGTTTTTTACCCAAAATTAAAGAGAACTAGCGGAAAATAGTAATATTGAAAAGATCTAATTATTCTTGCCTAAAAATTAAGCCATTTCCGCCAGTTTTCACCAAGTATTTAAGCAAAATCATTTAAAAACATTGTCAAAATATCAACTGTCAAAGATAAAATGTCGCAACAATGTATCATTGAAACCATTCTTATTTTATTTACTAGCCGCCTTGAATTAAAGATTTTTAAAAGTATTTTCCTGTTTTTCTTGGATTTTTTGTTAAAGGTATTAAAAAACATAGTGTTAACAACTCGTGGCTAAACTGTGCTTTTTTTAGTCGCCTTTTTAAATACCTCGCTGCGCTCGTTATTTAAACCAACACTTGTAAAAAAAAGCACTATTTTAGCCACTAGTTGTGAAAACTACTATTTACCAACTTAAATTACTCAAGTAGATAAAAAATAAGTTTAGTTGAATTGTTTGAGTACAACTAATGTATTTATTTTTTGGTAACAACTACTAACATATTTGCAGCGCCTAATGGCAATATTTAATTTTAAATTTAAAAAAATCGTGCAAAGTGTCCCGTCCGTTATGCTGGAATGGCTGAATTTCAACTTTACATTTGACTCTCACTTTGAAAATACTGGGCATTTGATCCTAAAATGGATGGAAGTCCCAGTATAAAAAACATTAAAAAAAAAACAGTCTTTTCCGCATTATTTTATTTCATACTGTTCGGAAACAGTTGATATATTAACCACCAAATAACACCTTGTACCCTCGACAACTAAATACATTTTGCCACTACAAGTTAAACGTAAAAGTCCGAAATAAGCTGGGTTTATACAATTAAAATTAAAATAAGAAGTTTTGGTTTATAGAGCCAAATAAAAATAAATTTGAACCGATCAGCACACAGCTTCTGCACATGTAAACAAAAGTGAGTGACAATAATAATCGAAATGAGTAAACTAAACTGTATACTGTTTTCTTGAATAATATCTGCCAAAACAAACTAAAGGTTGGCGCTAGAAAGCACGGATAGTCCACCATACAATCAATTATTTTATGTTGAAAGGAAATGAAAATATCTCGAATACTGTAGCTTTGAAAGATTTAAACCTTATAACAACATTTTTGGGTAATATTTACGAAAACCAAAATCTTCTAAAGTTATGATTTTTTTATATATTTTAACGTTTTTTCAAATAACTCGGAAACTAAACCTCCCACGAATTTCGACTTTATAACAAAATTTGTAGTCTATATTCATGGAAACTTAAATCTGAAAACCGTATATCGCTAGAAGATTTCTTGAGTTATCGTGTATACAGACAAAGCAGACCGACAAACTTTTTTTTTCGTCGATTAAGGTGTTTTGGAACCTTAGTAACTCGTTTTTGATAAAATTAAGAAAAGTCAAAATTTCACGATTTTAATAGTCCCCCATACCATATTGGTATTGTGGACTAAAAAATAAAAGTGAGGTTATGTGCATGCGCAAATCCATTTTCAGATAAAAATAAGAATGAAAGTTTAAAGTTGACTATTTTTTTAATTTTTATTTCTGCTGTATAAACGTGTACACTATTCCTCATAAGCTCAAGTTTTATTTTAATTTTAATTATTATTTTTATTTGCCTCCATAAACCTAGCTTTAGACCTTAGCTACGTTTTTTGAAGTATGTTTTATTCATCGACGTACTTAGTACATCGATGGTTTTATTCTTTGTGGGAAACTTTGTAAAACAACTTTCTCTATTTTATTACAGGAGGCACCATGGTCGGATCCCTACCTAGGAACCAAGGTTCTAAAAATTTCAACTCCCCAAAAATGTCTAACATCATGCGCTCGCAAGACGGAAACATCTACGGGGTAGGAGGAACAAAAGGACCGTTACACGAACTGGAAGCTATGTGGAAACAGACGCAGATAGCTCTAAAACACCTAAGGTATAACTTTACGTTTAATAACTTACACCGCTTCCAGTTAAGTCTCACTTGAGGTATTCATTTGCAACGTGCTTTTTACTTATAAAATAAATATTGGGTCGAAAATCAACAATTTTTAAATGATTATTAAATTATAGACATCGATATACTTAGTTAAATCGATTATTTTAAACATTGCCTAGTTAAGTACTAACTGCAACCCGGGCCTCTTCTGCCTTAAATTTTGAGAACTCATATTTGTAACTTAATATTTTTTATTTGTAATGTAATACATTTGCCTGATTAAATACAATAAATATTTTCAGAAGTTACTAATGGCTAATAAATATCAATTTTAAGCCACATTTAGTCTGTTGATCTGTATTTGGGTGTTCAAAAGTACTTTTGGGACTTATGGTTTAAAAACTAGTATCAAGCAAATATAAAATAATATTTACATTTAAAAAAAGTAAGTAGATACAGAGGAATGATTATAGAAATATAAACAGTTATAAAATAAAAGCTTTTTCGCTTTGGGTAAGCAGGCACAAGGAAGAAAATATTAATATATATAAACATTTTAATTATTTCGCTTTATAGAATAGGTAATTCAGTTTTTTAAGCTTTCGAAGTCCCCACCAGGAAAGTTTATTACAAATTTTTTATATTCAAGGTCAAATTTTTGGTACCGATTGCCTTTATTACGAATAAAGTGGGTAATTTATTTTTGTTTCTGGTGCAGTAATTTTACGTTTCGCTTGTTTAACTTTTGCTTATCTTGATATTTTATAAAGGATAATTGTTAAAATTTTATTAGTTTTAAAAAGCTCTGCGCTTGGATGTCTAAAATTCAAGGTGATAGATAGGTCAAATTTTTGGTACCGATTGCTTTTTGTACGAATGAAATGGTTAATTTATTTTTATTTCTAGTACAGTAATTTTATGTTTCGTTTGTTCAACTTTTGTTTATCTTGAGATTTACGTAAAATATACGTAATTTTAACTAAAATAGTATTTTTTTTCTTACTTACATATTGACACTGTAAACCCATAAACTACCTAATTACAACTAACAATACTAGATAAAATATGAAAATATAGGAAAGCTACTTTTCTAGATTTAGCGGAGGCAAATGTTGTAATAATTCCTGAGCCGGCAACCGAGAGGTAAACCGGTCCCTAAATTTGTACACTGGATTTCACGTTTTGCTTGGATTTTACGGATTTCACGTGAAATCCGTGGATTTTAACTGATTTCACATAGATGTCATTTTTTGCTCGTTTTTTTGTTTCATAAAAATATTGCCTATTGAAGTTGGTAAAACAACATTTTCCTACTTGCACGGCATTTATGCCGTGCGTGAAAGTAGTTTTCGCGCACGCCGTGCATAATAGTTACTTACCTAACAAGTGCAAAAAGTGATACTTTTCCGCCCGCGAAGGTATCGGCAAGGGCGGAAAAGGCTTTCGCACGTGTCAGGTACGAAATTTTTCCTACTATAGCGTAAAATAGTTATTTAAATTTATTTTAAATAATTAAAAAAAAATGCGTCCGGGAAATTCAACTTCCCGTACGCAAATACGTGCACACTAGTAGAAAAAAGTCTTTTTTTTGGTACCTTAATCAAAAACATGATTTTAGTAACTGTCTGCAGATAACTAAAGCATGGCTTTTTTGGTTACCGATGCAAAAAAACTTTTTTTTGCAACTTGTATCAAGAAGGAGGCGACGCACCTGCGATTAAGGGACCAGGGACTATGGAAGGGCAGGGAGCAAAGAGGGGGCCATCTGGCGGTCGAGGGACTGGCGACAAAAGAGTTGCCCCTCCTAAGACTTCCAGTGAAAGCACCGCTTAAACCATGGAGGTTCGATAAAAAGTACAAGGTCACACCAGAACGGAATGAGTGGCAAAGGGAAGAATTCGGAACGGAACTAAGCAGACAGTCGACGGTCTGCTACACGGATAGCTCTAAACTGCCAGCCAGGCAGACAGCAGGCACAGGAGTGTACGCGGAAAGCCTAGAAGTTCAGAAAAGTTATCCATTTGGAGAACACGCTACGGTGTTTCAAGCGGAGGTATAGGCCATTATCATGGCAGCAACCCTACCGGAGATCAGGAATGGCAGGGGGGACATGTACATGTGCTCCGACAGCCAGGCTGCCTTCAAGGCTCTAAGTGCATCCAAAATAGTCAGTAGTCTGGTGGAGGAGTGCGCTGAAGCACTGCAAACACTGACTCAAGACAAGAGGGTAACACTGATGTGGGTCCCAGGTCATAAGGAAATACCAGGGAACGAGAAAGCGGACGAACTTGCCAGACTAGGGGCCGAAACCCAATACATTGGACCGGAAACTCTCCTGGGAATAACAAGGAAACAGGTAAAGAGTGAGCTCAACAAATGGCGAACAATGAACTGAAGACCTCCTGGAGGCAAGAGTCAAAGTGCAGACAGTCCAAGCTATTCGTGGATGGTCCGAATGCAGCCAGAACTAAAGGGCTTAGGCAAGACCCGAAAGGACATTGGACTGCTGACAGGGATGCTGACTGGGCACAATCGGCTGAAGAAACATCTGACGTAAATAAGAGTAGCAGGAGATCCCGTGTGTCCCGCTTGCGGGCTCGAAGAGGAATCGGTGCAACACTTGATAGCAGAGTGGGATGCATATGCCAGATCAAGGCAGCTGAAGAGGCGATTTCCCACGATAGAGGAAGAAGAGCTGCACTTGCTCAAATGAGCCGACATACTGAACTTCGTAAAAAAGACAGGGAGGCACGGAGAGAGTTGCAGCGAAAGTAGGGGCATAGGGGTAAGGAACGGGGTATGGCAGAAAGGGCCCATGAAGAGACCTAATTGTCAGGACCACGGGCCGCCTCTTTACTACTACTTCTACTACTATTTCATTTACCAGTCGCCTTGATTTATAGTGTAAAGATTGTGTGTTCCGAGAAGTTCTCTTCGTTCGAGATTTTTAGAAGTAATTTCCTTTTTTGATAAAGGTATTAAAAAAAATAGTGGCAACTCGCGGCTAAACTGATGTGCTTTTTTTACTCGGGTTTTTAAATACCTCGCTGCGCTCGTTATTTAAACTAACGCTTGTAAAAAAAGCACTTATTTAGCTACTAGTTGTGAAAACTACTATTTCACACATGCTATCCAAAGATACGTATAAAAAAGTGTCAGTGTGCTCTGTTAATCTTATAAAAAATACTTGAACGCATGTTTTTTTGTAAACTGACTTTAACGTTTAATTAATCTTCGCAATTGCGAAGTGCATTCTCTATTATTCGATTACTGTAGATATTAAACAAAACATATTGCACTTTCATATCAAGTTTTTGTAAACAATTTGATTTTGGCTGCGTTCGGATTACTACATTTATCCAAGGGAGCAAGCGGGTGGGATAAAATAGTAAAAGTAGTATTGGTTTTGGGGATGTTCACAATAAAGGTGTTCAAGATATTTTAAAATTGAAATATTTGTTGGTTATATTTTTAGGGATGTAGTCACAAAACAAAAACTAGAAATGCTTCCAGGAAATGGCACCATAGTATTGGATACAGTTTGGGCTATCAACTTAACCATCAAGTCATCCGTAGCAATCGAAAAGGGTAGTGCGATGGAGTCCGCCAATGAAAGGGTAAGTTATGTATTGGAGTCCTTAGACACAGAAAATTTGAAAAATAATAAAATTATTATCTTAAAGCTTTCACACAAATTAGCACCACATGCGAAGATATAAGTTTTTATGAGAATTTCAAGAATATTTGACCTGCTTTTCAGAATATTCCAAAAAAACTCAATTTTTTAAATGATGCTAACTTAGCTAGAAATTGTCCGTTTTTAATAATATTAAGCTTCTTAGAGAGCCAAAATTTGGCATTTTGTAAGAATACAAGATGGCGGACCTTTATAAAAGTAGGTATTTTTTGACCTCTCTAATTGTTTTGTCTGTGCAACACTATTATTAAATTCTTCTTCACATTCTTTTCAAGCATATCAAGTAATATCTTTAAAAAAAATCAACTAAGAAATAAGGCAGTATAAAGTTTTTAAATAAACCAGGGTTTTTATAGGGGGGGGTAGGTAAAAAAATGCCTGTTTTTTTTTGTACTAATATATAAGAATATTTTTCTGTGCAACACTCTATTAAATTCTTTTTCACATTCTTTTCAAGCATATCAATGTAATATTTAAATAAATGGCGCCAGCAGGCACGTATACCCATCCATAAAATCTTTAAAAAAATTTTAATTTTTTTTCAAATTTTCTTTTTTAAAATTTTTTTTCAATAAATTTTATCTACCAATTATCTATGTGAATGTGTCGCTAGCTGGTACCGTTCGTGAGTTACAATTTTTTTAAAAGTTTAATCCCCCCTTCTACCCTCTTTCCAACCCCCTACCCCTATCAAAAACTAATCAGCTCTGCGTCTGTTGACAACGAATTTTAGTGGCAAATTTTATAAGAATCGGTTTAGCGGTTATTGATTTATTGTGTTACAGACAGACAGACAGACACTATCACAAAATTTTGTATTTAGGTATTTTTTTACCTAAATAACTCATTTTTAGTGAAAATAAAAAAAACGCCGATCCCCTTAGTTTCCATACTTCTATGTATGGACGACTAAAAAAATTAAAAAGTAAGGCAGTTTAAAGTTTTTAAATAAACCATAGTTTTCCTAGGGGGGGGGGGCGTAAAAATGCCTATTTTTTAAATGAGCCCAACATTTTGGATTTTTAGTAAACGTTTATTAAAAAAAATATCTTGGAGTTCAAAATTTTTTGTAGCCGTCATATTTGACATCAAATATATAAATTTTGATGCCTTGGCTTTCTAAAAAGCGTAATACTATCTTGGATTTTTGGTAGCCGTCATATTTGACATCAAATATATAAATTTTGATGCTTTGGCTTTCCAAAAAGCGTAATACTAAAAAATTTTTATTTTTTTTTTTTATTTTTTTTGAAAATGTAAATAACTATTTTAATGTGAAAACCGAGTGTCGCTAGCTGGTGCGGTTCGTAAGTTACAATTTTTTTAAAAGTTTGAACCCTCCTCCATACTATGTATGGACGGCGAAGTTTTAAAATAAACCAGAGTTTTCCTAGGGGGCGGACTCAAAAATGATTATTTGTTAAATGAGCCTGACATTTTGGATTTTTAGTAAACGTTAGTTTTGACACTCGTTCTATGTCGCACAAAAAAAAATATCTTGGGGGGTCAAAATTACCTAGTTTTTAAATAGATTCGCCATCTTGGATTTTTGGTTGCCCTCATATTTGACATCAAATATATAAATTTTGATGCCTTGACTTTCTAAAAAGTGTAATACTATCTTGGATTTTTGATAGCCGTCATATTTGACATCCAATATATAAATTTTGATGCCTTGGCTTTCTAAAAAGCGTAATACTATATTCCCGCTTAGTTATAATCATTTTAAAAAGTGCGATTTTTTTTTAACAGTATTATATTATTAGATGTTGATATTCTACAAATTTTTGATGACTAATTTTGAAAAATGTTAGATACCTAGTTATAGTGTGCGCTGGACAAATAAAATTGTTGCTAGATCTCTTGAGAAAGGCACTAGAAACTAAACAAGTACGTCTACGCAAGTAATGCGGATTTTGAAACTACGAGTAATGCGGGTTTTGAAAACATTTCCACCAAAAAGTTTGTAATTTTCCATTCTTCTTATTAAACAAAGGCAATCAAAATAATTGAAAATGATTTTTATCAGTTTCAATGCAAAACACCATAACTCCAAAACGTTCAGAAAACAAAAATGCGTCGCAGGGGAAAATTTAAAAAAAACAACGTTGAAATTCCGTGGAAAACAACTGAAATCTTGCACCATTTTGAAAAATATTTTGGTCAAAAATCTGCTTCGAGTATGGACGCTGTTAATGCGATTTATTAACAGTGTAAATGTAAATGTATATTTTATTTCCTTTTGGCTCATAAACAAGCATTGGATAATGTCAAATAAATTACAAACGTAGGTACAATATAACATAACATTTAAATAGGTACTAACTACAATTTAACTTACATATAAAAAAGTTTAACTATTTCTTAAAAAAAACCCTCGTCCAATCTCTTTTTTTAAAATTTTTTCCGTGTTTTACTTTTTTTTAACTTTTTGTGCTTAATAAATTTAGTAAACAATAATAAAAAAATTTACAAACTACAACTGTAAGTCTGGATGACCTTATTTATTCCAGAAATTAATTTAGGGAGTATAGTGGTCTATTTAGGAAGTATTCATATGTTTTCTTCTTAAATAATTTTTCTGACCTAACGACCTAACGTTTTTTAAATTTCCTGGAGGCTTATTAAAAACCTTAATACCCATATAGAGTGGAGATTTTTCAAAAAGTGAGGTTTTGTGTTTAGGTACACTAAGATAGTTTTGTTGTCTTGTTCGCATTCCTTTGTTGACAGCTCCATTTGTGGTATAGTAATGCTTATTTTTATATACGAAGTTTGATAACGTATATAAGGATAATGAATATATAGTCATTATCTTTAGTTTTAAAAATAAGGGTCGACAATTTGCTAGATAGTCAGCTCGGGCAATCTGTCGATCTATTATTTTTTTAAAGAATTTGTCTCTGTATGAGAAGATGCACCTCACAGAACAATTCCATATTGTAAGTAACTCTTTATCTTAGAGTGATAGAACATCATAAGGAGCCTTGGACTAACAATATCTTTTAGGTTTAATATAGCATAATGTCCACTTTTGAGTTTTGAGGCAACATAGTCTATATGAGTTTTCCATGATAGATGGCAGTTAAAGTGCAAACCCAAGATTTTAACATTTTCGTCTACTGGCAGACTGGTTAATTTGGAATAAACACTTTCGCTGCTTTGGTTTTTATTTCTTATGTTTTTAAATTGAACTATTTTATTTTTTTTCTGAGTTTAAAGCCAGTTTATTTTGTGTACACCATGTTTTTAGGGATTCTGATGTTTTTGTAGTTGTTTTTGACAGTTCAAAGGTGTTAGAGGATACTGTCACCGGGTTGTCATCGGCAAGCTGCGCTAGTGTGTGCGTAATTAAAAAAAAATTATACCTGGATGCAGAGAGCTAAACTTAACCAGTATTTAAACGATAAATTTGTGTTTGTCAGTATTAAACATACCTACTTATTTTTATAGGTGTACAAAACAGTGGCAAGACTGATCAAATTGTGCGATGACGCTCTTATCGATAGCGAAAGTAGTGAATTAAAAAAAGAAAACGTCAACGAAATAGTCGCAAAAGTGGAAGAAGCAGTTAGGGTAGGTATAGAATAGAATAACATAATAACCGCTCACTTAGCATTGCCACTGGCTTTCGATTGGAATGGGCTGAGCGTTTGATATGTTGTAGATCTGTTCTCCCTGATCAACGCCCATGAACCTGGAAAATGCTCGAGTTATTGTTCCCATTTTTACTATGTATATATGCATGCAATGCTAGAGACTACAAGGCTCAGCCGATTTTGACAAAAGTGGGCCGCTGGAGTGCTCTGAGTCTCATATATTGACAAAAACGATACGTCCCCTAGCTGTGTGAGCTAGGGAGGTAAAAATAACAGAATGGCGGCTTGCATCCGCCATATTGATTTTCTTCTTGAACAATATATGACATATAGTACCTCTGAGACTCAGCTAGCGGTACCACTTTTGTCAAAATCGGCTGATCCTTCTGGTCTCTAGCATGGCATACACATATACAGTAGAAATGGGGACAATAACCCGAGCATTTTCCAGGTTCACGGGCGTTTTCCACAAAATGTGATGAGCTTATACATATGTAGCTTATCTTTTTTTTTCTCTAAAGTTTTTTCTATAACATATGAAAAAATACAAAATATTTCACCGTTTGTTCTTTTTTAATCAGCGATTTTACGAAAAATTGCATTTTGAAAAAAAGTTTTTACGTTTTTCAAGTTTGTGCCGCCACTGAGAGTGACGTAAATGAAATAGGTCAATTATTTCAACTACATTCAATAGATTGGTTCTCTACCTAAAAACTAGTGTACTGGAAGTAGCAAGTTAGCTACTCGAATACAACAAAATAGGCACATATATCTCTGAAACCGTGGGTCGCATTAAAAAGAGGTCCATTTAAACGTTGATCTGGGAGAACAGATCTACAACATATCAAACGCCCAGCCTATTTCAACCGAAAGCCAGTGGCAATGCTATGTGCTTTGCTTGTTGGCAAATGTTACTGCTAGTTTTGAAGGATGAAAACTAAAAATTAGGTTTGGTCCTCGGTTTCGTCACACCAAGTTGCGTCTTAGCCATAGTTTTTCCATAAAAAAAGATCTGGGGCTCTCATCTTTGTCGAAAGTTTGATACTAAGTGCGGTTAAGAACGAACCCGATTTTTAAAATGTTTGGAGATTTAACAACAATTTTTCCCGAAATAAAGGGACTCTAAAAAACCCTATAATCGTTTGTTTCCTAGTTCTTTTCCTGGATTAAATTTTGTACGAACGCTTATTTAATCGTTTTTATCATGGTACTTTTCATTTCAATGCAATAAATTAAAGTAGCAGAAACTATGCGTCCAAACCAAAGTACAGAGTGGTTCAACTTTTTTGAGGTTTTTGAGTGTTTCTTTTAATACCTACTTTTATTTTTATTATTTTTTTATTACTTACTGAATTATTTTTAATTCTATACCTAAAAAATCAATTTATACCAAAAAGAACAGAGTAGTGATTCTTTTTTTTCGGTCAGTGACCTTAGCTCAGGAAATGTCGAAGTAACGTTCAAAACAGGTCATGTGATATCCATACTTTTTGGAGACAAATAAACATCAGAATTGGCTGAACTTTGAATGAAAGGCACATTATGCCGAATAAGTTAAAATTTATTTGTAAGGCCACCGATTCAAATGTTTGAATATTTCGAATTGGTGGCGCTATAAAGAAAATGTGCCTTCGACATTTCCTGAATTAGGGTCACTAACAGAAAAAAAAGAATCTCCACTCTTAATAAGTTATAGTCAAATTCGAAAACGGATATTTCTTAAATAGCCTCCGTTAAATACGGTTTTCACCATTAATAATTTCTCAAAAAAATTTCTCAAAACCTCACAATTCCCTCTAATTTGGACCACCCTTTAAACATTTTGTTTGTTGTCTCATTTACGTTTTCCATCAAAATAAAACCAAAACCTGTATTTTTAGAACCTAATCGAGCTAGCTAAAGAACGTGTATCGAGAGACAAACCGCTAAACTACAAAACCGCACCCAGAACATCATACAGTAATCTCGAGGTGCAGAGCCAAAGGAATTCCCTTCCGGACATTCCTCTGACAGATCGAGAAATGCAAATTTTAAACCAGCAATCGCACCAGCCACGTGTAAGGGGCAGTCATAGTACTGAGTCAATTTTGAGGGAACCTAGTCCGCCCCCTAAGCCACCCCTTCCTGCAAGGTAAGTCATTTTTTGTGTACTTTATATGGTACTAGCGGTAGACCTGCGGTGCGCGGCGTTGCCCGTGAAAAAAACAAAATAATGTTATTTAAGAGCTGTCATCGATCGAAATGTAAAATAAAAAGTAGCCTTCTTACCAAATTTAACCCAAAGTCTATATTGTTCTGTTAGTCAAGAGGTTTTAAAATCTCCTACATTTTTTTATGAAGTTACGTCTAAAAAGGGATCGGTGAAAAAATCTCTGTAACTTGAACTTTACAGATGTGAGTTATACAGGGTGTGTACTTTTACCCCAATGGAAGAAATTCTCAAGTGTGAAGCAAACATTATAATACTAAAAAACATGTCAGATGGTCAAAATTAGACTTTTGTGTTATACTTTTAGGTCCATTTAGCACTCTTTATTACTGGAAACTTGTATTTTTAGTTTAAGAACCAAATTATTTGAACTGGGCAGCTACGTCACGCCCCCACCATTACCTCCAAAGAAGAAAAATCACGTCAGAACAAATCATCTAGTCGATGACCTCTATGATACCAGTAGTCCGCTTATTTGTAGTAGTTTAGAAAGGTGTGTATAAAAAAAATGGACCCACCTGTACATTTAAGAAGGCAAAAAAATGCTTAGGAAATTTGACTTTAAAATCTTTATGAAGTATGAAGAAAATTTTTTTGCACGCTCTTTATTGTATCTATATACAATTTTTAAATTATTTTCTAAATTAATTTTTTAAACTTTTCAGGGTATCAATGCGTTCAAAATCACCAGAAGACTCAATCTCATTGCTATCAGAAGGCACAGGCAGTATAGACTCAATGTTAAATCAATCTTCGAAAGAGGAAGAAGAAATAAGGGCACTAATGGAGTACGAGAGAGATGGAGATGTTCTGGATAATAATCACACTTCTGATATTTTTGGTATAGGTAATTAGAAATTTAAACAAAAAGTAACAAATGATCAAATCAAGAGATTTTGTTTAAAATCAATGTTAGAACATCACATGAGAGAATTAATATAAAAATATAATGAAAAGTGGTTCCATAATATTGAGCACAATCTCAATTAATTTTCTGACTGAGTGACTGAACCTGATCAACCCAGTAAAATTTACAATATATCCTATGATTATAAAATAGCGTAGGATTCACATCGAATATCTCTAACTTTTTTGAAAATGATTTAACAGTTCCATTTAGTTTGTGTATATTGTAATTGATACGGATAATTTACTACTTTTTTCTGGGCTTTCTAGGTGGAAATCTTTATAGATATTAGTGTCAGATTCTTACCGACTAAAACCACCCCGAGAATAACTTTCCTTGGTCTTGCGTCAGTTCCAGGTCTGGCACCGTAGCCTCTTGGGCTCATTGTAGGTATACCTTTCTCCCCGGACCGGTATGTAAGGCTGGACTTGGTTGTAATCCCACGTTCCACCTAAGAACAGAGTCTCCGGTCCAGCCCAACCAGATGGTATTTTTTTCCGGACGAGGCTAATCCAATCTTGGGCGTTGAACCGCCCATTTTCGGTTGGTTGAGTGCAGATATCTCTCCCTGACGATCCGCTTCATAAGGCCAAATATTATTTTTTGTTTGGACGGGCAATTTTTAATATTATTTACCTCAATTCCAGGCGTAAAATGATAGTTTTGCGAGTCAAGTTCTGGAATTATCACACGCAGAGAGTAACTAAGAGGCTTTTATTGTAAAGCACGAAAACTTCCCATACGAATATACCCAAAATTAAACAGATCAATAATCCGGTGTTCTTCTTGTTGCAGGTTCCAACAATTCCTGGGAAGAATCCTCCCTCAGTTCCGGAGTATCTAATAATAATTTAGATCTGCACACATCAGTAAACGACTACCATCGCCTGTCCAACACGGACTCCGGAATAGTTTCATTTAGGTCGTCTAGTTATTCAAAGAGAAGTTCTCAGCAAAGCTCTGTTAGGTAAGAGTCTGTAATAAAAATTAAATTTAACAAAATATAAAATATAAAAAAAATTAAGAGAGAGTTATGATATAATATTAAATTTTGTGGTTGGTATAACGTGTAGTATTTAATTAACAGTTTTTGGTAACTTTATTATTTATTTTAGTGCCCAGTTTTCTGCGATGCGGCAGTGCAACGAATCGTTTCACAATGAAAGTGTGCGAAATTTCATGCATGAAAGTAGCAGCAGCACAGCAAACAGTTCTATAGTAAGATAATGATTTATTAAAATTTTACTTACATTGATCTCAAAACTACTTTTGGACAGGGAAAATAGAACATATAGGGAATGGATATCACCAAAGAAAAAGTGGCAAATTGTGAACGAGCGGATGGAGCATATATCTATTAGCCTAAATATACGCACCTCCAATGCTTTTAGGAGCCACGAAGTTGTAAGCAAGATGTCCCTATACTTTCTTATTTATCTCCCTTTCTCTCTCTGTTATTGAAATGTCGAGTGATTAAGGCAATATTACTTACAGTTTTAGCGGGATATACACGAAATAGAGAACTTCTAACGTTGGGGAATGTGCCAATCGGTAAACCGGGAACAAAGAGGTCGTCCTTGACCTTGACCATGTTTCGGGCGCACTTCCGCGCAATTCCGCGGGAAATTCAAATATATTACATCCCTCCACACTTAAGATGATTTTTTCACTTGAACTTCTCTGTAACCTTTTTTTTACACAACATAATATACACATATTTGTATATGACACACAATTACAATTTTGTATATGATACACAATTACAACTTACACTAACATTAAATGTGACAAAACTATACCTGTATATTTCTTTTTATTCAAATTCTATTGTGTATTTTGGATTTTGATACCTTGATGTTCTCTTAGGGAAACGGATAGGAGTCTCTTTACTTGAATTACCCTTGTGAGTTTCAGTCCTGTCACTAGCCACACCTGAGCCTGAGCTTGACATTATTGCAGCAACATATTTTTTTGCCTTTAAATCTATGCTTGGTGGAGTTGATTGTTTTGTGATATTTTTAATGGTCTGTTGACTTTAGCTAGAACTTGGATTCTCATTAACTGGTGGGGTGTGGATTTCCACTACTGTGTTCTGACGGTTCTGAGGCGAGTTTCCACTTTTTTGTGAAACATCAATATTTCGCTCCTGTATGTCATCTTTTTCTTGGGCTGTTGCTTCAGCTGGTGTTCTTTCCTTTTCTTCAATTGAACTTTCTTTTTAGAGATTTTGTATTCTGCGGTATCTTGTTTCTGCACAGGGATTTCTGTAAATCTCCTGTTAATCTGGTTCAAATGTCTTTTCCACATTTGTCCTGTGGGTAACACACCACAGCCAATTCTTTTTTTTATCGATGCTTCCGTCCAATTTTGTTTATTTCTTAGCCTGTAGTCTCTTACCATCACACTCTCTCCCTCCTTAAAAATCTCACTCCTTTTTGTATTTGTTTGCTTTAGTTGGTTTTCTTGTAATTTCACCAATGAATTTTTTTGAGTTTTATTTGGCTTTTGGCATTCTTGGGCGGCTTGACGTTCTTGGGAGGCTTGGCGTTCTTGGGAGGCTTGGCATTCTTGGGAGGCACAAATAAGGTCTAGCCTTTTTTTAGTCTTCTGCCAAACATTAGTTGCGCTGGCGTTGCTTTGTTTGTACAGTGCTCTGTATTTCTATAATTTAATAAAAATCGGTACATTAGTGTCTCCACCAGAATACCTTTATTTAAACCATCTTCCACAGTACATTTCATCTTTTGTTTAAATGTACGAACTGAATTTTCAGCTTGCCGTTACTCTGGCTATTATATGGGGGGATGGTGATGTGTTTGATGCCATTTCTCGACAAAAATAGCTCCAATTCTGCTGAGACTAAACTTGAACCGTTATCCGAGCATAAAACATCAGGTAAACCAAAAGTAGCAAATGTCTCACGCAGTTTTCTTTCTGTTTATTTGCTTGTTAATGTTTTTATCATGTGAACTTCTGGCCATTTGCTATAAGCATCTGTAATAATGAAGAAATTTTGCCCTCTGGACAGCTCCAGAAAATCTACGTATATACGTTCATATGGCCTGCTTGCTGGCATCCAGGAAAAACATGTCTTTGGGGGATTGTCTTTGTTCTTTAGACATCCCAAACATCCTTTTATCTTAGACTCATGTCCTCATCTATGTTTGGCCACCATAAGTAAGATCTTGCTAACGATTTGATCTTCACTATACCAAGATGACTAGAGTTATGCAATTCTCTTAACATTTCCTCTCTTAGTACTTCTGGTATTGTTACTCTATATCCGTACATCAAGCAACTATTTTCTTCAAAAATTTTTTCTCTTTTATTGAAATAACTACGTTCTTCATCCTCTTTATTTTTGTTTGGCCATCCAGTTCTCACATATTCCATTATTTTGGTCAAAACTCTGTCTTTGCCTTGTTGTTGAAGTAAAGTTGAGATAGTTTTCTTCTATTATGCGTATATTTTTGTCCGTACTGTCATCTGGTAGTCTTGATAAGCAATCGGCAAAAGGGTTGTCTGTTCCTTTTATATACTCCATTTTATAGTCAAACCCACTCATATATAATGCCCATCTTTGCAATCTGTCGCGCCTTCTGTGGGGAGTTGCTTTATTTTCACCCAATAAACCTAGCAAGGGTCGATGATCACTTCTGACTATAAAACGCCTTCCTAATAAATACTGCTCAAAGTAACGGAATCCAAAAATTATCCCAGCTCCTTCTTTATCTAAGGTTGCCATATTTTTTTCTGATGGAGAGTATGTCCTAGATGCACATGCTATGGGTCTCTCACTCCAATTTTTGTCTCTAGCATATAAACTGCTGAAATGCCATCTTGGCTTGCATCCGTGACTAGCACTAACTGT
The DNA here is from genome assembly GCA_963921995.1 of Oxystoma pomonae. Lineage (NCBI taxonomy): Eukaryota > Metazoa > Arthropoda > Insecta > Coleoptera > Brentidae > Oxystoma > Oxystoma pomonae. The sequence goes on from OY998172.1 coordinate 32,269,384, forward strand.
TTTTTTCAATCATAGTGTGCCAGTGTTATATCTTCTACTATTAACTTCTTTATAGTCTCAAATGTTTCTTAACACTCCGGACTCCATTCTACTTGAGTATTTTTAGACACACTTTGGTTTTTTGTTAGTAATTTATATATTGGACTAAATATATTTGCAAGGTTTGGTATAAATTTGGCATAATATTGTACAAGACCACAGAATGATCTAACCTGAGTCTGGGTGGTTGGTCTAGGTGCATTCATAATTGATTTAGTCTTTTTTTCACTCTTTTTTAAGCCATCTTTACAAATCCTATGTCCAAGGTATTCTAGTTCTTCCATGAAAAATTCACACTTCTCAGGTCTCACTATCAATCCAGCCTCTTTCAAATTTTCTAGCACTGCCTCCAAATTTTTTATGTGATCTGCCATATTTACCCTAGTGATACATATATCGTCACTGTATGATGCCACACCTTTCATTCCCTTAAATAATTGCTCTATTTTTTGTTGAAAAATAGAACTGGCGGGGGCTATACCAAATGGTAATCGCAAGTTTTTGAACAGTCCTACATGAGTTGTTATGGTAGTCATTTCTTGCGACTTTTCATCAAACTGAGTGATAAGTCCAATTTTGTGTACAGCTCACCTCTATTCAATTCAACAAAAATTTCTGTGACTCTTGGAGTTGGGTAATAATGACACTTGTCAATTTGTTTATTTAACGTTGTCTTAAAATGACAGCAAATACGTATGATGGGTACAATTGGGGTCGCGTATTTCGAAACACTTACTGGCTCTAAAACACCTTCTTGCACTATAGCTTCCAACTGCTGTTCGATTTTCTCTTTATACGCTGGTGGAACTGGTCTGTGTTTTAAAAAAATAGGTTGTGTTTCATTTTTTAAGACTAAAGAGAATTTCTCGAACTTAAATTTCCCTAACTTATGGGTAAATACCTTTGGAAATTTTTTTAAAATATTATTTTTAATATTTTCAATACTATTTATGTTGGCTAAATTTAAAGTGATATTAAATAAAGAGAAAAAATCCCGACCTAATAAGCTTAATCCACCGTTATTTCCTACCTATAATTTTGCAAGTTTTGTCACATTTCCTATCTTACAATCTACTTTAAAATACCCTATAGGTTTTATAAGGCCAGAGCTGTTTTCTTTTTGTAACGGTTACGGTTAACCTTGGTCCTAAAATTTCCCAGAAGGATAAGCAAAAGAAGGAGACCTCAATTGTGTAATATCTTCGAATATTGTATAAATTTACAGATAATTGTTTATGATTAAATGTGTATATAATCAAAACTTTTTAATTTTTATGAATTTCCGGATTATACTTAAATTTTCACATTTAAAATGCTATGACGTCATCTACTAGCTGACATGAACAGAACAAATGGACGTAGATAGCACATCCTGTAAAGATCCATACCTTGAGAATCGCAACCATTCTGAACCGGAAAAAAAGACTGGTTGCGATTCTCAAGGCATCGAGCATGACAGGATGCGCTGTCTAGATCGATTGTTTTCTGTTCATGTCAGCCAATACATGACAACATAGCATTTTTGATATGAAAATTTAAGTATAATCCGGAAATTCATAAAAATTAAAAACTTTTGATTATATACACATGTAAACGTAAACGTACACAATCGAGGTCTCCTTCGTTTGCTTATACTTCTGGGAAATTTTAGGACCAAGGTTAACCGTAACCGCGACAAAAAGAAAACGGCACAGTATAACTGCGGAAAATTATATTGTCAAATGGTGTTTGTCAAAATTTTGATTGTCAAAATCCAAATTTATTGTAGTTATGCTCGCACATGTGTCTACACACATGTCATAATTTCTACCTCCAATTTTGACATTCAATTTTAAAAAAAAATCGTTTTTATTGCTACTGCCTAAACTATACATGTCACAAATATCGTTATAATTACTGATTACAGCCATGTCCTCTACTGTTTCAATCGCATTATGTCCCCTAACTTTTTTTTTAGGGCACATGATTTCAAGATGTCCCTGGACAGAACAGCGTCTGCATATTGCATTCTCAAACCTACATTTTAACTTGCCATGGTTACGGCCACAAATCTGACATTTGATATTAACAGATTTACTACTATTGTCATTATATGAAGGTTTTTGTCCATTATTATACATTTTTTTAGGGGCTACATACTTTTTTTTATGCGACGAGTTTCTCAGCCACTTCACATCACAAGTGCTAGTGGTTTCCTTGTCATAAGATTCCTTCTGCATTGCTTTTTAAACCACTGAGTGAAGCGTAGATGACAATTCTTCTTCACACATTTTATCTTTAATTGGGCCGCTTTTTAAACCAGTAATAAACTTATCTTTGAGGCAGTCAAGCAATCTATCCGCAAATTTGTAATTTACTGCTAAGCTTTTCAAACGAGCATACCATTCAGCAATGCCCTCAGTATCTGTCTGATTGGCCACATAAAATTTATTTCTTTCCCGCCATACATCTGTGATCGAATTAGCAGTTAAATATTGCTGTAATTTTTTCCGAATACAACTCCCAGTCCTCATTTTCGGGGTCAAATGGGGGAATACTATATTTTTACGAAGTCTGCAACTCGAAATCCACGTGACTTTCGCGTCGATCACACAGACACAAGCTTTAACTGTCTTTTATGCCTATTTAAACTGCCCGATTGGCTCTTATTCTCGAGTTTTGTCTATTTTAGGGCTCCCTGAATCTCGTATTTTAATTTACGCGGAGGCGAACTTAACCTCACTTCAACTACTTTTTTTGAGTTTATCTTTGAAGTTCTGGCTCCGGTTTTGTTGATCTTCGTCGCCAGTGAAATGTCGAGTGATTAAGGCAATATTACTTAGTTTTAGCGGGATATCCACGAAATGGAGAACTTCTAACGTTGGGGAACGTGCCAATCGGTAAACCGGGAACAAAGAGGTCGTCCTTGACCTTGACATATTTCGGGCGCACTTCCGCGGAATTGCGCGGGAAATTCAAATATATTACATTTATCTTAGTAACGCTCTTCTGAACATGCGCCGCGCCAGCGTCATCGGCATTTTTGTTTGACAGAAAGAATTCGGTCTTTGTCATTTATTTGTTTACTTTTCTCAAAAATCCTGGATTTTTGTATTTTCTTCGAAAACAAAAATAAATGTGCACAGTTCCAAATCAAAAAGAGGTCTACTAGCCTCTGAACTTTCTCCACTCGAATCCTCAGATGTTATCGCTCCTCTTTCGTTGTCTGATATTCTCCATAAACACAACATGTCTTTTCTACGTAGCGGTATCTTTTGACTTACTTTTTTCTAAATGAAGTGGCCCCGAAGCTGGCCGAAATCGCGCTTGTGCAAAACGTCGGAGCTAAACCACTGTCTTTTGTTTTGATATTCCCATGGTTGGCTAGATGATAGATGTTGCTTACAAGTTTGGCCTGGCTAAGGCGCATATTTAAGCTAATAGGTATATGGGATCGAACAATCTGAAAAGCATAACGGTTAGGTAAATTTATATTCCCCGGTAAATTTGATCTCTGGTCCGACTTGACGTATAACCCTACTTTTTTGTTTACTTTTTTTGTGTTGTTTACTTTTTAAAGTTGGAATTTCTTGTCCTTTTTTGAGTCTTTTCTCTAAAATATCTAATAAATTGCTCCATTTCAACTCTAGAGTTGTCCTGTTTCACGGATTGTATAAAAAAGTAAGTATTTTTTTGCAAAGCAAAGAACAGATGAGGTATCCTAAAGGTTAATTTTTAGCTTAAATTCCTGCCTTTGTGTCAGAATAAACGAATTGTAATATATTGTCTTTATTTTTAATTCTAAACACACTGGCTAGCGCAAATCATTCAAAATTTTAAACAAATGTAAGAACATTATTGCCACGAAAACAACAATAAAATAAACCATTTTGAAAAGCTGTTGTCAACCCCTTGTGTCGAAGCATAGAAAAAGTGACGTTTCCCCAACCGTTATGCCTTTTTAGCTATGAAACTGTCAATAGCATCGTTACCCCTAATTTTTTTAGATTGGTCGGTTGGGATCTTCATTCCCTGTATGTTCTATTTTCCCTGCTTTTGAAGGACAAATATTCTTTTTCTAAAATAGGATAAAGCCGTAGAGTATGTACTAGGTCTCTTTTTTTCTTCATTAGGACTTTTTCAAAAAAATTTCTTCTTATTCCGATTCTTTAAATATCTAACCTGTTCTATTTAAACGAACTTTGGCTATCATTAGCGCTACTTGTACCTTCTTTACTGCTTTTCTTGAAAGTGTCGTCTTACAACACCATACTAAATTTTTTAGCCTTACAGGTTGATTGACGACGAAATGCAAATATTTTAATGGTAAGTATTACACACCAGGGGCAACTCATATCCAATGCTACAAAGTTTTTTTGTGTCTTTTTGTCAAATACCAGTGTGATTTATGAAAATATCGCAAAAATAAAAACAAACATATCTCGGAAAAATTTGGGACACATAAGAAGCCCCAAAAACCACTTCTACCAATGTATAAAAAAAAAATTCCAGGTCTGGACTAAAAAAATTTTAGTATTACATATTTTTGTTAAAAACAACACTCTATGTACTGCAATTTTCAAATTTTGGTATTACCACATAAAAGCTAAAGGATGGTGTTATAATACTCTTAGATTGTATTTAACGCGTTAAGTCTCAGTTTTTTATAAAACAAATAAAAACATCCAAATTCCAATCCTTCCAAACAATATCACGTTTTAAATTCCTAAAAACGTATTTTTAGCTTAAAACTAATTTGGACATAAATAAATCAACACCCACCCTACCAAGCAAAAAACAGACTGGTACAGGGACGGATTAATATTTTTTAATTTAATTTTATAAAATATACAAACACATAGTTTTAATTTATTAATAAACCCTATTTTAATTTGAAATCCGTTTTCGGAATTGATTTGAAGTCGTAGTCAAATCATTAAAATTTCAGGCCCGGACTAATATTTATTTGATTTTATTTGTCCTTATTTGAACACTACAATTTTTTGTACTTCATTTGGAGATTTTTTTATCACAACATACAAAATATTTCTTTAAATTGATCATCATCTACAAAACTGTTCAAAGATTACAACCAGGGGATATTGTACAGGGTGATCTACCATAAATGCCACTGCCACTTTTCTTTGTTATTAGGCATGCTTTAAAAAGTGTTTGGTACAAAAGCTATATAACTTTTTCCAGCCTATTAGAATATTTATGCCAAAGTTGACAAGTGTCATTGCAAATGTTAAATTTTGACATAAGGTTTCTTGTTTTAAATAAAATATCCTATATTTTATCGAATTTTTAAATGCCTCGTTTCCTTCCGATTTCGAAAACTTTTTTATAGCATGCATAATAACGGAGAAAATGGTGTTGGCATTTATGGTAGATCACCCTAATCCTAATACAATTTAAAAAATAATTATAGCAACATCCTTTGAATCCAAATGAAGTACAAAAAATGGTGTTTTCTCATAAGTACAAATAAAACCAAATAAATATTACTCCGGGCCTGAAATTTTAATGATTTGACTACGACTTCAAATCAATTCCCAAAACGGATTTCAAATTAAAATAGAGTTTATTAGTAAATTAAAAGTATGTGTTTGTATATTTTATAAAAATAAATTAAAAAATATTAGTTTTAACCTAAAAATACGTTTTTAGGAATTTAAAACGTGATATTGTTTGTAATCCTAATATCTCAGGATTGGAACTTGAATGCTTTTATTTTTTTTTATAAAAAACTGAGACTCAACGTGTTAAATACAATCTAAGGGTATTATAGCACCATCCTTTAGCTTTTATGTGATAATACCAAAATTTGCAAATTGTAGTATACAGTGTGTTTTTTTAACAAAAATTTATAAAACTAAACTTTTTTTAGTCCGGATCTGGAATTTATTTTTTTTATACATTGGTAGAAGTAGCTTTTGGGGCTCCTTATGTGTGCCAAATTTAAAGTAAATACGTTCATTGATTTCCGAGATATGTCCGTTTTTATTTTTGCAATATTTTTATAAATCACACTGTATGTTTGAATGAATGAATGAATTTTTCCTTCCATTATTAAAATGTGGCCAAAATATTTAAGTTTCCAAATTAAACTTCTTCCCTCCTGTTCTGAGCAGAACAAACGCGTTTCGTATACCCCTCGTTCAAGATATCTTAAGCATTTTACAATAGCACCACACCTCGAATGCTCTCAATTTTTTAAACAGGGCATCACTGAGTGACCTTAATATAAACTGCTAAAGACATAACTACAAATCAGACGAATTTGGAGAGTGGTTCGCGACTACATAACACTGATTTCATTTTGATGAAATATTATCCGGCCTATTCAATTCTTGCACGGACTTCTTGCATGCTGTTTTACTATTTATTAAGTTGGCCACCTAATCATTTGTCTAAATCGACGCGTTCGATTTGTTGACCATTTTCTTCTAATATGCCTCTTATGTTTTTTTCTTATCTTCTTCAAGTCAAGATGTTATCGTTGTTAAACCAAAAGTCTTTAAACTAGGTATGCTTCGGCTAACTCATTTTGTGTTTTTAACTTGGTCCAAAAATCCTCCAGTTATCAACACTTTTATTCTTTAGCACTAATTTGTTTTTAAGGTGGTGGTATCAAACAGCAACCATTCGATCATGTCCAGGGAGAACCTGGAACTTCTGGGGGACAGCACGCCTCCGGCTTTACCCCAAAAAACAAAAAGAAAGACTGAACATAACCGACAACCGTCGCCTTATGATAACGTACCTGAAGATAGTTCAATATGTAAGTCACCTTAATCAACATACTCATATGTACACTTCTCTCCACACAAAACTGGTACAGCAGAAGGTAGCTGCAAATACGATTTTTTATATTTTCCTATGTGCAACACTGACTTTTTGACTTTGTCATTCTAGGTTATATTTTTGGCATATACAAACTTTTTATAAGGAGACGACTTATTTATTTTTTATTATTTCAAAATATAAGGCCACTAAATATAAAAACCACCTTCTAAAAAAGAAAAAATGTTTTATTAACTAAACAAAAGCTACACAGTAAGCTGATTATAAAAGAAGCAAGACAGTAACCATAATAAATCAATTTCAAGAAGAAGGAACTGTCCCTCGAAAAGAAAGCACCGGTTTGACGAAAGTTACTACCCCAAAACAATTAAAAAGCCAGATAAAATTAACGAAATAAATAAAATTAAAAAAAAATAACAAAATTAAAAACATATAAAAAATATACTTATTTTTAATAACGCGTCATTGCACCGTTGGCTGCTATGATGTTTTGAAGTCTTCTGAGCATTGAATTGGCTAAATTTTCAAATAAGTTTGGATTTTTAGCAATAACTTCCCTATATGCCCTCACGATGAGTTCCATTAGATGTTCTGAATTCCTGGGAATGATATTAAAACTTGCTAATTTCTTTGCGATAAGTCTCCAAACGTTCTATTGGATTCGCATCAGGGATTTTTGCAGGCCAAGACAAAACTTCGATATTATTATCCTGGAACCATCGCTGCGCAATTCTGACCTTATAAACTGGACAGTTATCTCCTTGGAATACGAAATGATCTGGATAAGTGACTCGCCTCTTGAACGTAACGTAAACTTCGGCTGTAAATCGCCCATTAATTCTAAATAGAGCGCCATGTCCTTTAGCCGATATCCAGCTCCAAACATTTATCGAAAATCTTCCCGCCCGGTCTTCGTTTCCATCAATATTTCGTTCTTCGTATCGGGTTCTTAACACGGTCGATAAACTAGAATTTATTTTTTATCGCTGTTGGTCTTAAAGATCTTCTCGTCTGTGAAAACTACCAGCTGCCAAAATTTTTCGTCCCTCAGAGAATAATTCAACGCAACAATTAATCGAGACTGCTTCTTTTCCTCACTTGGTTTATTTTTTTTTTGCTGCAATGCGACAACTTAACCTCAAACGTTTAATCCTCCTGCCTAATGTTGTTATGGACCCTGGAAAATTTAATTTAATTTTTACTTTTTTCATTTTGGCAAACGGATAATTTTCCAAAAAATTGATTGCTTCTTGGTCTTCTTCTGGGCTAGTAACTTTCGTCAAACCGGTGCCTTCCTTTCGGTGGATAGTTCTCTCCTTTTGAAATCGGTTTTTTATGTTTACCATCGTAAACTTGCTTCTCCTATAGTGAACAGCTACTTGCCGAATAGACCAACCACCGTCTAGTTTTCCTAAGATTTGATCTTTATCAAATACGGAAAGATGCGGCGGAATTTTTTTAAATTTGGATGACACTGACATGCAAAACATGATGTTGTCAATGCCGTACTACTTCTGCTGTACCAGTTTTATGTGGAGAGAAGTGTATGTATACATTCAAGCCTGGTGGTAAGCTCTCTTAAACATAAAAAACGAGCAAAAAAGTCCGAACACTGTCAGTGAAATAGTCACCTAAAGGTAATAGGAAGAGCAGAAACCGCAGAACACATACTTACTCTGTGATTGCCCTCCCCCCAATTATTTCTGGAAGAGGCTCAAGCACCTCGAAGGGGTACTGCAAATCAAATCAAGAAGTGAGCACAAACTAAAATGCAAAGTCATGCTCAAAGTTTATGCAAAGGAAGCAAACAGCTCTTACGAAAGCTAATTGTAGCGAAACCGTGCACTGGAGTCTAAATGATCGTAATTAATACACATACGACACAGAAAACTAAAACTCCTGCAGACTACAAACCCTAATTTAGGCTTGATACTTTGTCTTCGACTTATGCCAGTTGAAGCTTATATATATAATCTTTGTTGTAGGCTCTTGTGGTACCACCTTTATTGTATTTAATTTTAGGTGAAGCACTGCAAGGTGAACTTTTGGTCACCTGTCATCAACACCAATCACACCACTCGCAAAGTCAATTGGTAAAACTAACCAGTGTTTCAAACAACTCGGTAAATTCGGGTAGTCATTTTGACGAAGTGGATGGAAGACCGCCTCCGTTGCCCCCCAAGAAAAAACACAGTAAGTTTCTGTTACAAAAAAATATAGTTTATTTTTAAATAAAAATTTTAAAAGAAAATACGTCTAGTATTAAATAAGATTTTTAATTCAAACAAGAAAGGTTTTATACTGTGTTTAAAGAAAAAATGTTGATAATAACATTAGAGGTAATATGTTTGTACTTTTGTATAGTGTTCCAGTCAGTGGCTTATAGTGGTAAGTTAATATAACGTTTTGCCACTTTTTGTTGCACTTTCTTACCTGGTTTTCTTCTTTGGATTTTGTTTAACGCCATTTAAATTTCATTTATAGCTTTTGTTGTACCAAGATACTATTTTTTTTTTCATTGTTTTGTTAACATTTTGCAGTCTTATATATTTTTAATTGCAGCTTCCGTCTTTTAAAAGTTTTGGCTTTAGATGTGGTAGTAAGTTAGAGGGCATACTTATACCACAATAATAAACTCCAAAATTCGTCTTGTGACATTATTTTTGGCATAATTCTTAGTTTCAGCTACAAACTCTTTATTTTGAATTTGACAGTTTTTTTCCATCATTTTCAATTTTTAATATATTTTTTCCGGAAAAGCGATTTTTCATTTTTTCGAAAATCACGTGTTCATCACTTATTTTTTTAACAAAAATTTACACTGTAGTTTACGACCAATTCCACGCTGTTATTTTAAAAGGTTATCATGACAACCACTAAATTTGTCGATAATTTTTAAATATTTCAGCAGGTAATTTTTTTTACCAATTGCCACTGTGCCTTGGCCTTTACTATACGGATTTTTTTTAATCACGCACGCAAACGAAATAATTCAAGTATAGATTGTTAGTGATAATCACCCACTCAGAAGTTGAATATTGCTATCTGTATTTCATGTCAAGCCATTTTAGTCTGTTGTTTAATGCCGACTCATCTAGTTAGACTTGACTTTTGTTTTTTAGTTTATCTGGCAGACGCGGTCATTTTTTTAAAGTTGGTAAATGATCAACGTATAAATATATCCTGATATGGTAAAATAGTCAAACAATAACCCTCATATTTTATTAAGAAAAAATCTTTAGAGGTGATTTTTGATAATAAAGAGTTTTGGAAAGGGTAATATTTTTAGGGTGGACTACACTTCGACCATATAATATTGGCCTTTCTAAAACCCTTTCCCTACTTTTTAGCGAGGTTTTGAATACTATAAGTTCCTTTACTCTTACTTTCAAAGTAAAGTAAAAAGCTGTTTTATAATATTAAGGCATGCCGTTACATATTTCAAGGGTCAGGCATTTTTCGTTTTTTTTTTCTGTATGGAATGACACATACTGCCCCACTGTCAATCCAAAACTAAGTTTCCTCTAAATTTTTAGTCATGGCTTACATGGAAATGTTCGGCAACTGTTCCCACACCAACGATCAAGAATTTAACATGCGCCACTCGGTCCACATTGCGCAGTCGCAATGGGGTCAGCCTAACGTGGGCGGTATGTCTTCCGCCCAATCCTGCTCTTTTAGTCATACCATGTCGCATTCCTCGAGGAATTCCAGTCCGGCCGAAATGAATAGTAGGCTTGCTCTGCCTGCGCAAGATCACAATCGAAGGTTTGTGTTATTTTATTAAATTAATGGTATTTTATTTATATGGAAAATGCGAGCAGGAAAAATTCCCATGTACAGTATTAATCTCAGGGTCGTGGGTTCGAGCCCCACGTTGGGTGCGAGATACAGTGAAACGCTTTTGGGTAGGGTCGCGGGGGTTTGCAAAAATAAGGGGAGCCACAAATATGGTATTACTAGTCCTTTATTCTTCGCATCAAATTAAATATCTCGCAAACCTGAGCGTAAAAAAGAAAAACAGGAGTCAAAAAACATGCACAGTTTTTAACTAAAAACTTAAAATATAAAAATCAAAGACTTATTTAAAATGGACTAAGAAAAGAAATACATTTATTTTTATCCTTAGCTAACACGTGGCCAAAAAACTGGTTGTAAAATATTATTTTGTTAAAAACGAGCAGAGCAAAAAATATAATGGTTATGAAAATAATTTGAATGGTTACATACCTGAGACCAGTAGGCCCGTTTACCATTCAAAAACAGTATTTTGGCTGATACTTTTTGGTTCTCACTTCTGCAGAAATATTCAATTATTAAAAACCTTGAGATGCTTCCTGTACAAAAATCTGCGCTGAAAAGGAGAAACCAAAACTCATCAACTGATATTTTACGGATAAAATGTCGGTACCCGGTTGTGAACTGCCCAAAAATAAACTGAAAAAACTGTTTTGCTACAGTAGACGTCAACTGTCAGCGAGAATTTTTGATCTGACGTTTGGTAATTTTGTTTCTCCCTAAAAAGACTGTTGGTCACAGTTGAGCCAGTACCGCATAGTTTTCTTTAATTTTATTTTTATCATGTGTGCTGATAATATTAAAATTTCATGCAACTTTTTTTGCACACTTTTTTTCTATAATTGTAGAGATGAAAGCATCACTTTCATGTACGCATCAGTAGTAGTAGTAAACAGGGTGCGGCCCAAGACCTGGCAAGTAGGCCCAATCGGTCCCCTTTTACCTTACCCCAGCCCAGCCCCCTAATCTATCACCTGTACCGCTTGTACGGTAGTGGGCTCTCCGGACCTTCCTGTTCTCTTCACGAAGTCCATTACTTTGGCCCACTTGAGAGCTCGTAGGTCCTATTCATCCACGTTCGGTTGTCCTAGTACCTGATGCCTCATCCTTAGGTATGCACCGCACTCCGCAATGAGGTGCCGGGATGTCTCCTCCGCCTTCCCGCAGGCCTGGTAGATAGAGTCATTCCCGATCCCGGGAGTCAGATGCTTACTGGGTCGATTATGGCCGGTCTTTGGACTGTCTGCATCCTCTTTTTTTTTCCCCAGGAGTCTGCCAGTGCATCGTTAGCCCATTTAATGAGTCGACTTTGCATCTGTCTCCTCGTTGTACCTAAGAGTGGTTCCGGCCCCACGTAATGAGTGCTGGCCCCGATCCGAGCGAGTTCATCCGCCTTTTCGTTGCCCGACACTCCCGTGTGTCCCGGTACCCACATCACTGTAACTCTCTTATCTTGACTCAAGGCTTCCAGTGCTTCGACGCACTCTTCCACCAGAGTATTGGCAATTTTTGGCGCACTAAGTGCCTTTAGAGTCGCTCTCTGAGCGGGTAGCTCATTTGAACTTCTCGGTCGTGCACGTAGACCCCCTCCCCTGTTGTCTGCCTCTCTGATAGCTTGGAGCCATCGGTGTAGCATATCACAGCGTCCCTTTCAAACTGTTGGTGGAGGTTCTCACTCTGCCAGAATTCCCTATCGGGAATAACGACTTTGTAGCTCTTATTGAATCTCCAGGGAATTCGGGTTGCCTTGATCTCAAAAGACGCAAGTTGCATTTCCGTGGTGGCTATTTGGGCGACCCTTAGGTGTCCAACGGTTTCCCCTGTTCCTCTCCACTGACCAGAGTCCCTCAGACGCAGTCCCCTTTTTGATCCAAGTCGGTAGCGGAGGCAGTCCCAAAATAGTCTTGAGGGCTTGGATTGGTGTCGTCCTCATGGCGCAGGTGCTCCCCTGCACATGAGCCCTTGCAAGCTTCTGAGCTTTTGGGATATGGTGGTCCTCTCCACTACCGGCCACCAAACGATGGATCCATATTGGATCCTAGGTCTTAGTATTGCCGTGTACATCCAGTAGAGGTTTCTGGGTGTAATACCCCAGGTCCGATTTGCCACCCGACGCAGTTGCCCCATTGTTGCCTGGACTTTTTCGGTCATTTTGGCAACGTATCAACGCATTCACTCAAAATGTTTGCCCACATTTCCGGCCTTGTGTAGTCAAAAATAACGATACATTCTGTTGTAACATGTTAGTGTGAAAAAGTGCAAACAAAGAAAAATAAAAGAATGCGTGTCAAACTAGCTTTACTGATGACACAATTGTAAGGTATTGTTAAATAATTGGCCAAGATGTAAACAAATAGTCTTTTCGCCAAAATTTCTGGCAGAAAAAAACCTAACCTAAAAACTTCAAATGTGACAACAACCACAATCTAGGGCGTTTTGATTTCTGTCAACTTTTAAACCGGTTTAAATAAAAATTAAACGTACTGAACGTAGATTCCTTTGCTGGATCGGGCTGCTGGGCCCGTTCCACACCCACTATCCTCGATTTAGCCCTGGAATCCTGCTTCTTTCAGAAAGGAACATATTTTCCTGGGCACGAACATTCTTGTATCGTCCGAGTCAAGGAAACAGTTTCCAACGTTGTTAAGGTTTGTGAAGGGGTTAAAGTAAATGGACATGTTGACTCACCGAAGTATGTTGGAAAAAGTGCCTTTATATCTTGCTTGTCATTACAACGGTCAAAGCCTAGTTCGTAACACTGAATTCTGATCATATGACTCAAATATAATAAAATAGCTTTGACCACTCAAAACGTCTGTTTTCCCGGCTTGTAAACAAGATCAAATTCATACCTTTCCAACTGCATCAACATCCTTTGCAAAGGAGGAGAACACAAGTGAAGAGGTTTTTTAACTATCAATATTAAAGGTTTATGATCAGTTTCGATTGTAAATTTCTTACTAAAAACGTACTGATGAAAACGTGTAGCCCCAAACCAGCATGTTAAAAGTTGCATTGTGCATTTTATTCGGATCAAAAGAATTTAGGAACGGAGTTTTAACTATATTTCTTGAAAAGCTGATTATCTGACCACTCAAAAATAGTATCTGTTTGAATTAAATTACGGAATACGGCAGTTTTTTCTGAAAGATTATTGACAAATTTTTCTATATAAATTACCATTTCTAAAAATCTCTGCACATGCTTACTATTTTTACAAGATGGCATGTCACGAATATCTTTTATTTTGGACTGATCTACCTCTACCTCATTTTCCGAGATGGTATGCCCCATAAAGGTAATTTTTTAAAGTAAAAATTTTTATTTTTGTTGGTTGAGACGTAGATTATGATCTGATGCTCTTTTTAATTCTTTTTCCAAAATTTTTAAATGAGAATCTACGTCAGACGAATAAATCAACAAATCATCAATAAAAATTTCATATCCGTCTAATCTCTAAAAATATCAAATATTTTTTCTTGAAATACTTCAGGTGCACATGAGAGACCGTAAGGAAGCCTTTTATAAGAATATCTCCCAAATGGTGTGCCAAAAGTACATAATTTTGAACTTTCCTTATCAAGTTTAATTTGAAGAAAACCTCGACTAGCATCTAATGTATTAAAAATTTTACTACCGCTGTGTAGCATAAATATTTTTCTAGTTCATTGCGCATTTAGCTGGGCTGCATCAAGGCATATTCTTAAAGAACCATTAGGTTTTTTAACTATTACCATAGGATTTACCTACTCCGTACTTCCACCCACACGTTGAGTTATGTCCTCTCGCTCTAACTGATCTAAAGTTAATTTTAATTTTTCCTTGGTGCATAAATCATAGGAACTGCATTTGGCTTTAGAACAATATGATATTCCCTTTCTAAAGAGCCAATTCCCTCAAAAATATGATTCAATTTTGACAAGATATTATTCATTGTACATCTTGTGCCACACAAGTGTCAATTTTTTAAATTAAATTTAATTCAATCCTTAAATTGGAAAACTGTCAATTAATACCGCAAAAAAACAACAACTTTACTACTTTATCTTTAACTGTGCATTCCAAATATCATTGGCCACCTATTTTTTTGTAAAACACATACTGGAATAACATTTACGTCCGCTTCAGTGTCTAGTTTAAAGTTGACAGATAGATTATTGATATCCAGGCTCGTCACCCAAGAATCCTCGGACAGCACATTAATAATTCTGGTACAGAAGCTAGTAGATGTTTGTCGAGATGGTTGTTTTTGGTCAATGGCACCTACAAATAGAAAAGACTCTGATTAGTAAATTTCACTTCTGATCCCTGATTATTATTATTACTAAAATTTTTACCTTTTTAATCAAAATTATTTGAATTTCTATTATTATTTTGAAAATTACTACCAACACTATTTTTAAAATTACAAAAATTTTGGAAATGATTATACCTTTGACAACGAGAACACTTAACTTTATATGCTGGACGCCGCTGAGGAGGTTGTACCCGACCACACTTGTTACAACTGGATCCTTGTCCCGCACTTGTACTTAGCCCGGTTTGATCCATCCTGAACTGGTAGGACTGATATTTCTGGGTCTTTGCGGTTTAGAGTAGTATCTGCCACTACCACCTCTTTTGGAAACGGCACCAACCCCAGAATGCCCATAACCATTTGTTATCTCTCTGTTTTGTTCCCTGGTGAACTAACACAGATTTTGATAGCTTCTTCCAAGGTTCCATCTGTTTGCATAATCTTTATCAAAGGAAGACAAGCAAAGATTTTTCAATTCGGTGGTAAATTGGTCAATAGATTTCACGTTTTCGACATGTTAAAAACTTAAAATGTTGGATTTTTATGAGGGTTAAAATGTGCTTCCGTTTCGTTTTCGTCCCATTGAAATGTGTTGTAAATACGTAAACCTTGCTATCGTTTTTCTTAAATAGCTCAGTCGGAGGTCAAAAATGACAGGAAGGAAATAACCATAGGCTACGACAGCCAGGCTGCTCTCAAGGCTCTAAGTGCAACTGCAAACAGTGGCTCACGACAAGAGGGTAACACTGATGTGGGTCCCAGGTCATCAGGGAATACCAGGGAACGAGAAAGCGTACGAACTTGCCAGACTAGGGGCCGAAATCCAATACATTGGGCCGGAACCTCTTCTGGGAATAACAAGGAAACAGGTACAGAGTGAGCTCAACAAATGGGCGAACAATGAACTGAAGACGTCCTGGAGGCAAGGCAACTAAATGGCTCTTAGGCAAGACCCGAAAGGACATTGGACTGCTGACAGGGATGCTGACAGGTAGGCAGATGATGTGGCGATTTCCCACGATAGAGGAAGAAGAGCTGCACTCACTCAAATGGGCCGACATACTTAACTTCGTAAAGAAGACAGGGAGGCCCAGAAAGAGTTGCAGCGGAAGTAGGGGCATCGGGGTAAGGAACGAGATTTGGCAGAAAGGATCTATAAACAGGCCTAAATGCCAGATCCACGGGCCGCTCCTGTACTACTACTACTAAATAGTTCCGTAACCTTTAAGTAATTCACAAACTTGCGCCTTCAAAATCTTCTATTTTCGCTGACATTACATCGTAATAGCAGTTATTAAATAGTTTTAAAAAAAACTTGCAGAAATCATTCTCTCAATTCATCTCAAATGGCGAAAACATTTTGGCTATCATACATCTGTTTGTTTGAAAGTTTGCACCTGAAGACGATCATAGATTGTACTGATCGAAACGCCGTGTATAAATAAAATATAGATAATGGAAGTCCGAAACATAGAGTTAATTTCTCATACATCTATGTTATTTGATGACATTTTTTCTTAAAAATATGTTCAGTCGTTAAACCATATCTGAAGAGACTATAATAAATAGATATGTTGACTCACCGTTACAACAGTCCAAGCCTAGTTGGCAACACTGAACTGTGGTCATGTAATCCAAATGTAATAAAATAGCTTTCACCACTGAAAGCACCTATTTTACAGTCATGTGACAAACGTGCAACTCTCTTGTCCTGGTTAGGGCAGGGCACTCCGGGATAAGCCAGGATTCTTCGTCTTCCATACACTAGCGTGTCTTTAAAAAAATACTTCAGCGATTGATTTTCAGCGTCTCTAGGCTTATTAAAGCGATCTCACAGCGTCTTATTAGGAGCCCTTTTGCCGCCGGTCGACGTGCGGCCGCAGATCGAATACCGACCTGGCAAAGTCCATCTCCGGGAAGTACGAAAAATAACAAATGTGTGCACACAATTATAATAGCGGCAGTGGTAGTAATAGGCATTTGTATTCACAAACTAAATTCAAACCACACCTAAGTATCCTAAACTTAAGCTAAATTAAACTATAGACAGGGTGAGGGAAATGTTATTCAGGTATTTTATTTGATATATAGTTAGTTTGCAGGAGTGCACAAAGAGCGCACGGCGTATTTGCGGTGAATCGTCGGTATTATTCTGCCGTCAGAAGGAAAAACCCCGTGAGCGACCTAAACTTGATTTGTGGAAAAATAGAAAAGAAGCTTTGAATTGTAATAAACTCTTTAAAACGTTCTAGGTGTAATACGGACAAATGATTTTTTTGGCTATAGATAAGGATTCAAAATATGAAAAAAAAAACACAATAAATTAAAAAAAATAAAACACAAGAAATATATTAATAATTGTGCGTTTTACAGATAAAATAAGGAACATACGGTAATATAACATATCCTATTGGGTAAGTCCTGCTGGGCAAAAGCCATTAATATTAAGAAAGATCCACGTAAATCCACAGACTTTACGTGTTTTTTTTCTTAGCACTGGCGATATACGTGATTATAGCTTAGTAGAGATCATAAAAGGGTTGTAAATACGTGGTTTAATTTTTTTTAAACTAAAAAAAATATTTTTTTTTTCATTTTAACCTGTTGTTGGACTTTGTTGGCAGTTATTTGTCTAATAACGAGATTCGCCTACCTCATGCCCAGGATGAGAAGATAGGGACTTATCGGTACATAAAGTCGGCATAGCCTGACTCGGCACTATTTCTGACAGTTCCGCACGAAGGTTGAAAGGTTTCTGACATTTTTGTCATGTAAACATGTCATCTAAACATGCTCATATTGTGCCATTCTTAAAGTTGACAAATTAAAGTTAATGCCGTCCTTATTTTATTTTGATAGCAAAGATGACATATTTACACAACAACAATGTCAGAATCCCTTTAAACTTCGTGCGAAATTGTCAAAAATAGTGCCGTGTTTATTAAAGACAGGCTATGCCGACTTTATGTACCGATAAGTCCCTATTAAAGGCAGGCACAAACATTATGAAAGTCGATATTATTTTGATAGCAAAGATGACACGTTTAAACAAGAACAATGTCAGAATCCCTTTAAACTTCGTACGGAATTGTCAAAAATAGTGCCGTCTTTGTACCGGTAAGTCCCTGATATGAGTTCTTCAGACCCGTTAAAAACCTGCAGGCAGCCTTGCTCTCGACTACAGCCTGAGGGCAGGGCTAAGGGCGAGAAAAAATGAGAGTCGTTTATTGGAATTAAGATGCAAATCTTATAGCGGTTATGTAGTCAACGTTCTAAAATAATAATAACCACCACAATCCGAAAAAAATTGTTTAACTGTGAAAAAGTGGAAACATATCTGACCACCAATGCGGGAACTTTATCTTATGCTATACAGAGTGTCTCTTTAATTAGGAATCGGTCACGTAGGGCAAAAATACATGGGATAATTACTTTTGATTGGTTGGTTGATTTTGACATAAAAAGTATAATTTTATTGGCGTATGCAAAATACACACTTTTGCTATCAAAGTAGAAGTTTCACGTACATGGTAAATCAGATTTTCATTCAGTCACACCGTGTATAATAATAATTAATTAAAAATACTTTTTTATCACCATTCAAATTATCATACATACTAAAACTATGATTTTTGTGGTCTAATAAAATGTTACATTTTGTAAATATTTCTTTTTAATTAAAATCGAAGGACTTACCACGTAAAATAAGTGGGTTGACAATTTTCGCGAAAAATCTAGGTAGGTTATTTTTTCTGCGCGACACCTAACATTAAATTTTTCAGAGAACAGTCAGTTCCCTGAACGTAAAAGCCGCTAAAATATGTTTTATCTACTACCTTGTCAGAAAATTACATTTTCGACCCGCATATGAGGGTTGAAAATGCCTCTTTCCCTCCCTATGGAGTTTTACATATTTTACCTCGCGGAGAGAGGTAAAGTGACAGCTTTACCTTCCCGTACCGCCCAGAACAAAGAATAGAAGTATCATTTTGTTAGTGCATCTATTATTAGGAAGTAGATAAAATCAGATACATGCTTCTGGAGTAAAGTGCATTTCCTCCCTTGGTTTTTTAATCCAACAAACCGCGGGAGGAAATGTGGCACTTTCCTCCCTTGGTATGTAAATAACTTTCGGTTTTGTACAGTTTTGTGTAGAAAATTATCTTCCTTTCGGTAATCACGGCGTCATTCTGATTTTACTTATTAATTAAAATTAGATATTTATTTTGGGTGTGTTTACCGTCCTGTTGATACGGTAAGTTAGGAAATATTACCTACCTATAACTGAGCGAAAGTGTGTTTATATTATCCCAATAAAGGGTCGAAATGTTGGCCGTTAAAAAAAGAATAAGTTTCTTTTTCTCCTGTCCTATTACCGGCTAATTTCAAGATCATTATTAGATATTTCACTTAAAACGGGTGCATCTTACCTTGATACCTTACTCTTACAAAAATAGTTCAAACGCAGATATTTGGCAATGAAGGTTTCGCGATTGTTTGATTGATTTATTTTCTGCAGGAAGGTGTGATTTAGGGTATCCCTAACTCTGCAGTCGGTTTGCTTATTGTATCTATTTATATTTTAAATAGCAACCATATGTTTTAGTTTCGGATGGGATATTAATCAGCGGAAAATTACTCTTTATATTTTTTAGGGCACCCTCCCCCCTTCATTCACCCAACACACACTCGACGTCCAGTTCGTCATCAAACAGTTCAGTAGTGCCTCCAGCTTTACCTCCGAAACAAAAAACAAGAAAAAGTTCATTTAAGTCACCCCCAAGTAGTCCTACGGGAACCCTATTAAGGGTAAGTTTAGATATTTACTTATCACTAGAATAAGCGGAAAATTAATTGCTGAAAAATTATTATTTGGTATACTTATATTAAAAGGTAACCCACAGAACCTATTTGAAGTAAGTCTGTCTTTCAACACTCCTGGAAGACAAAAAAAGTTTAAATAGTAGTTTACCCAACTTGTAGGGAAAGTGTCACTTTTCCGCACGCGATTATAGATGGCCGAACGACGCGTTAGCGGGGTTAACTAATAATGTTCATTTTGTAAACATATTTACAAAATGAAAATTATTAGTTGGAAATTCGCCATCTGTCATCTCCAATAAAACGCTATATGTCGTGTATCGTTGGCTGATAGATAAAAATAAATTTCGTACAACTAATAATCGTAAATGGGTACCTCCTTGCCTTTATAACATGTCTAGTTTTTTAAAGCCGCAGTAGGCTTCAAAGATCTCTTCACTACTAACAAATGAATCGGACGAAAGAATTTCCGAATAGCCAGTTAAAACCCCAGTTCCTCGGTAGCTCAGTTGGTAGAGCATTAGACTGGTATTCTAGAGGTTCCGGGTTCAAATCCTGGTCGAGGAAAAACTTTTTTCCGATTTATTCCCTCACCCTTTGCCCTCTACGCCACAAATATTTTCTGTAATTTAAATCGCTTAGCTCCAATTTTCACGATTTACATTGTATAAATGACAAATTCAAAATTTTGACAATAATGTAATACAAATTTTGGTTATGGTCGTTGTCTTATCAAAAAAAAAAAAAATAGTAGTTTTCACAACTAGTGGTTAAAATAGTGCTTTTTTACAAGCGTTGGTTTAAATAACGCGAGTGAAAAAAAGCACAGTTTAGTCGCGAGTTGTGAACACTATTTTTTTTAATACCTTTATTAAAACATCCAAGAAAAACAGGAAAATACTTTTAAAATTTTCGAACGAAGAGCACTTCTTGCAACACACCATCTTTACATTATAAATCAAGGCGGCTGCGACATTTTAATCTTTGACAACTTTTTTTACCCAAAATGAAAGAGAAATAGCAGAATATGGTAATATCGAAACAATCTAATTATCCTTGCCTAAAAATAAAGCCATTTCCGCCAGTTTTCACCAAGTATTTACGAAAAAAATCATTTAAAAACATCGTCTAAATATTAAACTGTCAAAGACTAAAATGTCGCAACAATGAACGTCACCGAGTAAAAAAACACATCGCTATGGAAACCATTTGTTATTTCATTTACCAGCCGCCTTGATTTATAGTGTAAAGATGGTGTGTTGCGAGAAGTGCTCTTCGTTCGAGATTTTTAAAACTATTTTCTTGTTTTTCTTCGATTTTCTTGATAAAGGTATTAAAAAAAATAGTGTTAACAACTCGCGGCTAAACCGTGCTTTTTTTACTCGAGTTTTTAAATTACTCGCTGCGCTCGTTATTTAAACCAACGCTTGTAAAAAAAGCACTATTTTAGCCACTAGTTGTTAAAACTACTATTTTTGCGTCGGTAACCAAAAAACACACAGTTACTTAAATCATGTTTTTGATGAAGGTATAGAAAACACGGCGACATGCAGTGCGCCGCCTGTATATAGCCAGAGCCACATCCCGCGTTATTTGTTGACAAAAGTTGTTTAAATTCGCTGGGTGTGGTTGCTTATGTTATGCTTCATACACCAGATACAGTCCTATGTTACCTTGATGATTCATAACAAGGGCCTTTCTTTTTATTTATTTTTCACGGACAAGAAATCTACTTTTCTTAAATTACTTATTTTGTGTGTTCTCCGGTTTTATTTTACTAAGAAGCTTCGAATTGTATTATTAGATTTAAAAGCTGTGTTTATATTAAAGTTGTTCACTACTCTTCGAATTTTCTCTGATACTCCTTTAATGTATGGAATTGTGCGGAATGATCTTGTAATCTCTGTGCTGTTTGCTGAAATTTAGAAACAGTATCTGGTATAAGTTTAAGGCTGTAACCATTCTGCTACAGATCCTTCTTAATGTATCCTATTTCGATTTTATAGTCATGAGAATTTGACAATTTTGCTCCAACTCCATTGTGAATTTAATGGTGGGTCTTATGTTATTTAGATGGTGAAGAAATTCTGAAAGTTGTTGGTTATTCCCGGTCCAAACAATAAAAGTATCATCAACATATCTTAGCCAGAGCTTAGGTTTATATGTTGCGGTATCAACCGTGTGTGCTTCGAACCACTCCATGTACATATTGGCCACCACTGGCGAAAGCGATGAACCCATTGGCAGACCGTCATCTTGAGCATAAAACCTATCTTTCACCTGAAAATAAAAGTTATGTAGACAGCACTCTTAACAAATCCATCACTCCCTCCAGTGGCAGGCTGGTACGTTCATAAAGGGATTCGTCATTAACCAGTCTCTGTCTAATAATATCTAGCGATTCCTTTATCGGGACATTGGTGCATAGACTTTCGACATCAAAAATAAGAATAGATTGTAGTTTGCACCTGAAGACGATAAGAGATTGTACTGATCGAAACGTCGTGTAAAAATAAAATATAGAGAATGGAAGTCCGAAACACAGAGTTAATTTTAACGCACTTGTTAGGTCAGTAACATTAATTGACTTAAATTTTAATTTTTTTAGGAACCTAAATTATCTAGTCACCCCCCCTCCCCGAACCCGGTGAGTCTGCCTGACTTACTTGAACACGCAGTAGCGGCTGAAGTGCAGAAAATGCACTCGGATGAGGATATGAAGTGTCCGAAACTTGTTGAGGTTAGTTTATAGTCGGAATTATGTTTTAAAATTAATTTTTCATTTTTTTTTTCTTTTGACCAGTTTTGTACAGCTACAGTCAGAGACTGCACGCAGGGATTTTTGCAAATATTACGGATGTTCTGGAATTTTATAAACTTACAAAACATGTTCCGCTCTGCTTCATAGATAGGAAATGTTTCTTAGGTCTCGTCACACAGTTTATACAGAATACCAATACAGCGCTAGTCGCGACATATAAAAACTTTAAAAAGTAGATAATTTTTGGCTCCAAGATCTAAATAATTACACTACTCTGGATTTTTAGGTGGATTTAATGGAAGAACTTAAAGTAGACGACTATTTAATATGGAAGAAACCAGATGAAGAAGGGCCAGACCTTAGGGGTGGAACTATGGATGCTCTTATCATACAGGCAACTAAGGCCACTAAAAATGGAGGTAAGCATCAGTAAGAATAACGAAAACAAACCTATACAAATCTGGTATTAAAACCAGTGGCGTAGCCAGGGGGGGGGTTAAAGCCCCCCCCAGGAGGGCCAACCTAATCTACAATAAGTTAATAAAAATCAAGGGTCCCAGGGAGAGCTAGCTCCTCCACTTTTTTGACCTTTTACTTTAGTTTGTGACGTGGTGTGATGTCGATGTCTTAGATTTTAAAAATTTTGCCTGAGGTGCTATGACGTCATTAATTGTTAAGGAATTTTTATCAAAAGCATTCAAATCTTAATAAATAGCATTCTTAGTATAATTTTTCTCAAAATTTTCATCTGCGTCGAATTTATGATTTCGCAACAACTCTATATATATATATATATATATATACCACCGCAACCCACCTCTTGGCATCTAACCCAAACTAATTTTTCAAAAATATTTTACAAGAAACCTCAAAATTTTTAAAGAAACTTTGTTTTTTTTTGTCAAAATTTTGGTCAACATCATTTGAAACATGTAAAAAATAGCATTTATGTTTAATTTTTTCAAAATTTTTGCCCGCAGCGTATTTAAGGGTTAATTTTGAAAAAAAACTGCAAAACCGCCCCTCTCCCATCCCTTCATTTCCAGAGCTCAAGCAATAGGCACCCACCTAATTTTTAAAAATAGGCATAGGTAGGTAGTTGATTTTTATTAAATAATGAAACCCCTCCCCAGGGTCGATTTTTGGCTGCGCTACTGTAAAAAATCAAGATAATTTTCTGGCTGAAAACAGCAATACTGTTGCTGGGTAATCTGCTGATAACAAAAAATAAAAATAGAAAATTATTTTGTATTATTAACATGCTGAAACTAAAGTAATTTATTTATTACAGAAGAAAAGGAGAGTGGTAAGAATTACCTACTCTTAGAGACTGTATTTTGTGTCTGTTACTTGTCTATTTTTCACAAATTAACAATCTACATTTTATAAACATGGTGGCAAAAAATGAAGACAAAATAATTATTTTTTCAGTAACTTTTTTATTTACAATTGGAGTTTAATGTTTAAAAGGATTAAAGTTAAAAAAATATTATTGTCGATCGATGTTAACGCTACTCGTATTAGATAACAGGTATGTATGACATATTTTTTTTTTTGAAAGAGAGACGCGACAACCCCTTCAAAGTCAAATTTATTAAAAAGGATGGAAATATCGATCCTCTATACTCTAGAATTGTTTAGAGAGAGATCGCACCTTCAATATTTGTTTATTCATAAGCGTCGGAAAATTTAAAAAAAAAACAAATTTAAATATTCCTTTGTCAAATGTGTTTGTTTAATTGTTGATATTCGATATCACTGTCACTGCTGACGCCTTCAACAGAAAGTAAATTTTTAACATATTATTTTTCTATATTTTTGACTTTTTGGATCGAGGTAAGTCCTTTTATCGTTATTTTGTACATTTTTAGACTAAACTGTTATATTATAAACAAAGTTGATAACTGTGCTTTTATTATTTAAAGCCCCAACATATTCCTTATGTGTTACTAAATGAATGAGCTTATAAAATGTGTCCAAAAAATTATATTTTGAAAAAACTCGGTTATTTTAAGTTTTTGATATGTTTTCGACTACGTAATATTTTTATTAAAGAATTTTATTTAACTTCACAGAGCCTGGCTGCGATTCATTTTGGATGTACTTCCCGTGAACCGATTTGAATGAAAGTTGGCACCATAGAGAAAACAATAATAAAGAGAGGGTTTGATTCGATGGTGGGAATCTGGCAACAAGTTTGGTTCGATGCTGGCGCCGCCATTGAGAGCGTAAAGAAACAAAAGTCATTTTTTATGGCGGGCTTTTTCAAATTTTCTTTTAGGGGTCACTGCGAAAGAAGACGCAGTTTTCGTGATGCAGTGACCCTATTTTATTTTAAGAAACAATGCCCTCCTTAAACCAAACTAAAACTATAAAAATAAAGATATAATAAATTGTAGCAAATAAAATTGTTTTATTTTAAAAGCTGCTTTTGTGCTCTTTATTTATAATTTTAGTTTGGTTTTTAAAGACATTGTTTTCAAAGTATTTGCTATCAGAATGAATAACCAGTCTTTTTTTGATACAAAAATCTTGATATTTATTCTATAAATAACACAACTTTACGTGGGGTCAAGCTTAATAATAAATTTATTAATTTTTCTGGTCAGCCATAGCAATAAACCCAGTTTGAGTTAATTTTCTTTAATTTTGAGTTAAATATTTTTTTTGCCTCAAGTTTAAGCAAAATTTTACTTAAAATTGGGGTAAACCCGCGTAATTGAGCAAAGTTTTTCTGATTTTTTACCGTGTAATTACACAGAAAAAAGCATTTTTTTTTTCAAAACAGTGCCCTGTACAACCTCTCAGGACTTCTTGGTTTAAAGACGGTATTTCTTTGAAACAAGACAAAAAAACTAGTTCTTGCTAAACGCTGAAATATTAAATGCACTCAGTTTGTATGTCTCTACAATAAGGAATGACGATATTTTTTTGTAAAAAAACAGTCAATCGAATACCAATAAACATTTAACAGAAAACAGGCCAGAGGTTGCTGCTCTGGGGGGTAGTCCACAATGGCATAGAATTTTGCTTAACCAAAAAAGACTGATTAGACTAATTTTTAATATTAAAAAAAGGGGTTCGTGTAGAGCCACCTTTGCTGAAAAGAATAACTTGACCTTTTTCGGAATTTATATACTAAATTTGCTATAAATGGGGCAAATTATACTTATTTAACAAGGAACGCTAACGAACTTGCAATTGAAGCGCATAGAACAGTACGATATGAAAAGTCAATAAATTTTGCTGAAGTGCGTATCTACAATCATCTTCTACAAGAACTAAAGCAAATTCAGGGTGTCAAAAGGTTTCAAAACCAACTCAGTTGATGAGTTTCTTAGCGATGCATTATAGTCCTGCACAAATGGACTTACCTAATGTCGACCTAAAATTCATTTTCTTGATTTACTTATGTATGTTTTGTGGATCTGTGCTTGTATTTTTTATTTTTGTGGTTTGTGCTTGGATTTTGTATGTTTTGTGGATGTGTGCCTGGGTCAAATAAGATGATTTTTTTCCTGTATGGAGGGCAAGTCTTTTTTAATTCTTTATATCTTCTTTTATTACTAATAATTGGACATACTATTTTGTAATTTATTAAGTTATTATATTTTTTTACATTGTATCTTCATGACGAAACCGGATTGTTTAACAGTTAAAATGAACAATAAAGAATTATCTATTTATTTCCAAATTACATAAAACAAATTTACCTTTTATTGATTCTTGAGGGCCGTAGGCACTTTCATCATCTCCGTTTCCATATAAAAAAAAACTTATTTATATTAATTGTCAATATAGTTTCAAAAACACCAGCGCCTCCATGCGCTACATATCGACTCCGTAACACGCTGGGCGTCTTTCCCTATACTTTAAACTATCTCTTTATTTTTCTTTTATCTCTGGTTGGCACAGTAATGCAGGTCCGATGACAATACAATATTATGAAAAAATTTGGGTAAACCATTTTATGGAAAAAAAAATCGGGGGGAAGGGGGCGGTTGAGGTGTGAGGGGATAGATACACGCGGTTGTCATATTTATGATCTGATCCAGTAACAATAAACTAGTAAAAAAATTAAATGTCGCGAGCGTTATCCACCCAAGACAAGGTTTGTAATGCACTAGGGTGACTAAAAATGAAGTGTCGTGAGCGTTACACCTTCGGGACGCAGGCACAACCCGTTGTATAAGAGTCTTTCCTTTCTACGTGGACCTCTGGAAGGCATGACAAAAAAAAGAAGACTTGAAAAAGCAAGGCAAAAGTATCGTGAATTATACATCCTGCATTTTGTTCCTTTTTGATTAAGACTAAAAAGTAAGAAATAAAATAAATGAAAAATATTTTTAAGTTAAACAACTTTGTTAAAAAATTTCATTAAAAAGTAAAAAATAATTTGGCAGACCTCTGTTTACTAGATTTAACAATAGCGTTGATATCTTTGATAATTTTATATCACACTTAAATTATAAAATGTGCAAATAACGCTAAATTGTTAAATCTAGACTAGTAAGCGCAGAGATCTGCCAAATTATTTTTTACTTTTTAGTGCAATTTTTTTAATAAAATCGAGAAAAAAATATTTATTTTATTTGTTTATTTTTTTTTTAATTTTAGGCTCATTCAATAAAGATTTTCTTCTGCAATTAGAAATTTGGAACTTATAGCTTGTCAATATAACTATTTTAGTGTAAAGTTCTGACATTCTGACAAGAAAATAACATAACCAAAACATGTCAGTTTCAGTGACGTTGATGGGGTTATCGCCTCTCTTTTTTTTCAATAAATGTCATACATACAGGACTTCAGAACGTTATTACCGACCTAATTTTCTTTGTGCGTTACTTAGATAAGATAAGATAAGGTAAAAATAAGTTAAGATAACATAAAATAAAAAAAAATTGGGCGTTCACACAGAAAAATAAGAGTTCAGTTCCAGCCAATCAGGGAGCTTTTTCTTGAATTTCCTCACCCGATTGCCGTGTATTGAAGGAACTTTCCTACACTTTCATACACCTGCCCCCGGACCAGGTGCCCCCGGACCAGGTGTATGAAAGTGTAGGAAAGTTCTTACGATAGGTTTCGGATAACTCGTGATCGCTTCAAAGCTTATTATATATTGGTCGATATGAGGGAGAGGACCGTTCCCGTGCGATCTTTCCTACGAAGTTCAAGAATCAGCCCCCAGAACGCGAATTTTTGCTCAGCGATTTTGAATTTTGCTGTCACTATAAAATAAAAAGATAAAAGCTTGTCATCTTTTTATTACGTTATGCTATCTTATTTCTCTGTCTGTATGAGCGCCATCAAGCAGTCCCATAAGGTAAACTCTTATTTTTTATGTTATTTTTTATTCTTATGTTATCTTATTTTATTTTTATTTCTATATGAACCCAGCTTTAGTCTTTAACAACAAACTATCAGACATATTGAAACAATAATACCAGAAACCACCAAAGCATATGGATTTTTAGCAAAAGTTAGTAGAGAATTTCGTAGCGAGTTGGAGACTTAAATACTATAAAACTACTCCGCTATGATTTTATATGTTCGGAAAGGAAATAGTGATTTGCCTCAGTCGTTTACTCATCAAAAATCTTCGAAAAAAAATCAGAGGCCAGTAATGAAAAAATTGAAACGAGATACAAAAATGTATTTTTTTGATATCGGGCTTGTACATAAGAAAATTCGTTTAGCGCTCCAACCACCTTTCAAACATTAAAATCCATTAAGACATAAAATCTATAGAAAAAAATCAGTAGTTTCTTTGGACCATGCTATAGATTTGCATGAAGTCTTTTTTATACAATTATTTCTTAAACTATTGTTTTTACAAAACCTTCACGTTTAATTTTGCACAAAGTAGCCATCAGTCTTTAGTACTAATCTAATTTCAGTATTATTTTGCAAAGAGGCATGATCAGGTATGCAACTGTTTTGTGAGTATTTGCTTGAACTGTCTAGTCGATATATTATTCTTATACATTTAACTAAAAACATCCGTTTTCTTCTTTCAGTTTTCGCCTACCAAGAAGCTTTCCTTACAACATACCGAACCTTTATTCAACCGTATGACCTGATAAGTAAACTGATAAGGCGATACAACCATTTCTACAATCAGCAAGAAAAAAGACCCAGATCGAGGGAAGCTTTTGCTCTAATCGTGAGGGTTGTAAGTGATTTAACGTAAGTCTTTTTATTCTTCAATTCTACCCTCTGGATAAATTTAAACGTCTAATTTTTGTTTTCAGGGTCTTAGACTTGGACGATACCCTTCAGCGTAAACTTATGAATTTTGTACAACAACTTATATCGTGTGGAGAACTTATCTTAGCCAAAGCTTTGCGGGTGAAGCATCTCGAAAGACATGAAGCCAAAGAGTTATCGAAGAGGTGAGTACGCAAATTTAAATATATGCCACACTGAGAAAAATGGTGGGCTACGAGAACTCAAATATGAGTTCTCCTAGACCCAGCCGTGTTGTCAATAGAGGACAGCCCAGATCTCTGGGCTGTGAGAACCAAGTCCAAGCAATTGCAGGGAAACACGGTTCGTGTGTTGTGGTAACTCATGATCTAGACTGGGAGAACCCTGCCTGTGGGCTACCAGAACTCAGCATATGGGTTGTGGTAACTCATGATCTGGGCTAGAAGAACCCTGCTGTCGGGCTATCAAAACCCAGCGCCTGGGTTGTGGTAACTCATGGTCTGGGCTCGGAGAACCCTTTGGGCTACCAGAACTCAGCATCTGAGTTATAGTACAGTCAGTCGAGGTACATTTAAACCTATATAACATTGAGTCACTTGGAAAATTCAGTTAAGACACACGAAAAGTTCCAACATATAATTTTCCAAGTTGCTCAAAGTTTTTTGAAAAAAAGTGGAACTTATTTTTATTTTTTAAGGTTAAAAATGTTTTATAATAGACGGAATAAAATCGGAATGCAAAGAGAAAAATCTTGATTTTCATCCCCAGCACGAACGTTACTAGAGATAAATACCGTCAACTAGGGAGCATTAAAAATGTGGTTCGTGGTTTTCTCGAAAAAAAGATTTTGTGACTTAGAAATAAAACAAAAACCAACGAAGCATTGACTCATTGACTGTATACAAAGTGTAATAAATAGCTAAGTATACAGCGCTATCCATTATAAACAAGTATAGAAATTTTAACTTTTGATCTACGATTAAAAGGGCATTCAAAAGGAATCATCAGTTTTTCTGACAAATTTGATATTAGAATACTTAGGTTTTGTACATGTATTTGGTTACTTTAAATGAAAGAACTTGTATTTTGTGTAATTTTTAACTAAACAGGCTTTATCCCTTGCCAACAATGCTGAACAACTCAAAAACTAAACGAGATTTTAAAATTCCTCTTAAATTCGTGACCATATTTTTGCTCAGGCTTATTACAAAAGTCGTTCCGCGGTTTTTTTTTCTGATAACAATTGAAACCTATAACATCGCTGTAAAAAACTGGCATCCTATTGAAAAATAACCTATAAAAAATACAAAAATAAAAAATACAATGTGGAGCAATGAACCACAAAATTATCAAAGACATTCCAACCTAAATGCAAAAAGAATATCTTTTTTTAAACGTTACTTTTTCATTGAACGGTAGAACTCGAAAATGTAACACCCGGACCCACCTATGGGTGTCCACCCCGACTAAAAAAACGGCCCACTTGATGCTTCACTTAAAACTGCGAATAGAGGTGATATGATACTTTTTTTGAATCAGGAAATGCAAGCATATGTAGAGAATCGGGTGTAAAAGATGATTAAGTGTGTGGTAATGGTGGAAGGTGTTGAAAATAACAAAACGTATCTATGCCGTTTGTAAACTATAAATGTCAAATTTCAGATAAGACGAAGGTTTATAATGGATAACCCCTTACATAAAAAAAAACTTTAAAAAAATCTAAAATATTGCGATAATGTTTCCAAGTGGTTTTCCGCCCAACGTCACTCGTGAATGCCGCTGCACTGGCCAGGATACCCGCACATATTATGATCTACACTTACACTAACTACATCACAACTGGGTACCGATTCTGGAAGTCATAGAAAGTGATCGTTCGCCTGAGAAAAGAAAAGTAGTTTCAACCAATAAACGCGCTTAAAAGCAATGACGAGAAGATCGAATAATCACCAAACTATTATGGGCACGCGCAGAGCTGCCTCGAACAGCAATTTTTGAGCGAAGCCGTTCTCTCGACGTCACTCGTATTATTTCAGAGCACGCTATTGGATGAAACCATCACGTAACCGAAATCGCTAATGCGCATGCTACGGCAAACTTGACCGTTTTTTAGAGTAGGACTCGCACAGTGGTCGATTTTTGTAAAAACGCGAATATTAAAAAAACTTCCATATTGTAATTTAATCGTACAAAATATTTAGTTTTAATAAAGAGATAAATTTATTCTTATTTATCTGATACACAGGATGATCGTGTGAATTTTCTCATTTATCTAAGACATTTTTAAGAGGTAAAAGATATATATTTATTAATTAGCTAAATTTGTGATGGTGGTGTGAGGGGGGATCTACGAAGGACATGTAGATTGAAAGACGATTGGAGCTTGAATGGGTTTTATTTAGCAAAAAATGTTGGGATGTCAAATACAGTTTGAATATAGCACTGATGGTCATGTGACTATTTAAAAGTTTCCAGTCACGTGATAATTTTGGTTACAGTTAAAGTCACATGATATTTTAATTTTAGGCTCACTTTACAAAATTAAACTAAAAATATTAGTTTAGAACAATCAAATTTACTTTAAAGTAGTTGACACAATATATAAATAAACAATACAATAAATTTTACAGTATACTAGAATATTTTTATGTATATAGGGTATATTAAAAAGAATGCCAACCGAAACTTTCAAATGAAACACCCAGTATATTATTGCATTTTTGCATTCTGTTTTAAAATTCTAAGCATTTTTATATAACGAGATATTAACAGTTGAATACTGTCATACTCTGGGTCTTCTATTTGAAATTTGATGTTGAATACTGATGCCTAATGTCAAACTGGTAAAAAGCATAGTTTATTCTTTGGCCAACTATTCGCCTAGTATCTTGACAACCAGATAGGGGCAAATTTAGATACATTTTGAATTTTTTAATTTTTCCATTTATGTCCGCGTTTTCCGGAAAATCGACCACCGTGCGTCGTTCGAATGACTTTTGTGCGATTGATCACTTCTCAGGGTAT
Organism: Oxystoma pomonae; assembly: GCA_963921995.1. Classification (NCBI taxonomy): domain Eukaryota; kingdom Metazoa; phylum Arthropoda; class Insecta; order Coleoptera; family Brentidae; genus Oxystoma; species Oxystoma pomonae. The sequence continues at coordinate 32,301,117 of OY998172.1, forward strand.
GATCGTTCTCTTACGCTCAGAAGAGAGCCCCTGGAAAGGAAGCTCCAAGCTCCAACTGCCAGTCAAAGCAACCCGCAAGCCCGAATATGTGTAAATTCCTGGGTTTTAATAAAAAATAAACCATGATCATGAGTTATCGTAGCCCAGACCGTGAATTGCCACAGACCCAAAAAGTTAATACATGAAACTGGGCTGGGGCAATCCCATGCCTGAATTGTGGTAGCCCATGACTTGCTGAGTTCTCCCAGCTAAATTGAAATGGTTTGGGAGAATCATACCGTGTGCTTTGGTAACGCACGGTGTGAGTTGGGCTAGCTCCAAATTTTCAACCCACGGTTGTGGGTTGACCCCGTTTTCTCAGTGCACTTTATAATTTGGCCTGTGATTATTCTCAGGCAGAAAGGCTTTTGGGCGTTGTGGTTCAGGAGTGGATTCTTTAACTAAAAGTGTTTTTAGCACTGATGGGAGTTTTTGTCCTGTCTTTTCCGGTGTTAAGGAGAATTTTAGTTAAAGGGCATATAAAAAAGTCGTTGCAAATGGAGGTCAAGGAGGTTTTGTTTTTGAAGGTTGAAATAAAGAAAGAATATATACCAATCTAAATTGCAAAAAACTTATAAACAAGAAGCTTCTGCCTAGGGTAAACAAAATAAAAAACAAACACTATTCTTTCTAATATTCACGCTCACTATACAATCCCTGCAACATTCTGTCGCTTTCTTTTACATGGGTAAAGAACAAAGGCTCATTCACAAACTGATACGTTGCTATGGGTGAAACAGGGTGTGACTATATGCCTTTATCGTGCGATTTATCCTATATTATGCGCAATAATGTTCTTTTTCCTATTATGCTATTATTATGTCGGTAAAAATATGCTCAAGTCGCTTAATTATGCTCCGATTGTCAACACTGGTACACTGATTTTTATTAAAATTTGACACTTAAGATACAAGTTACCCAGCGCTTTGGCCTTGAAGACAAAATAAATCATCCAAAGTTGCAGCAATTGACCCAAACGACTCCGTATTCTTACCCTGGTAAAATTTTCCCCTCGAATCTCATAGAAAATATGATAGAAATTTTGTAGAAGATTTTATCGGGTTTTGGGTCGGTTTTTGCAACATTTTCTATAATATTGGAGGAGATTTTATCAGGTCTATGGGCAGTGATTTTGATGGGTTTTGAATCTATGGGCACATGTGAGATCGGTTTCTAGGATATTTGAGGAGATTATATCAGTATTGTGATTCTAGAAGATCCTATGAGGAATTATTTTGGAGAAGTTTCTTTGAGTACTTGTGGGATCGGTTTCTAGGATATTTGAGGAAATTATATCAGTATTGTGATTCTAGAAGATCCTATGGGGAATGATTTTGGAGAAGTTTCTATGAGTTCTTTTGGGATCGGTTTCTAGGACATTTGAGGAGATTCTATCAGTATCATGAATCTAGAAGATCCTATGGGCAAGAGATTTTATCGGGTTTTAGGTCGGTTTTTGCAACATTTTCTATGATATTGGAGGAGATTTTATCAGGTCTATGGGCAGTGATTTTCATGGTTTTTGAAGAAGTTTCTATGAGTACATGTGGGATCGGTTTCTAGGATATTTGAAGAGATTATAGCAATATCGTGAACGGGGAATGATTTTGGAAAAGTTTCTGAGTTCTTGTGGGATCGGTTTCTGGGACATTTAAGGAGATTCCATCAGTATCATGAATCTAGAAACTGTGTTCTTGGTGGTTTTTTGCAACGTTTTCTAGGATATTGGAGCAGATTCTATCGGCTATACGAGCAGTAATTTTCATGGCTTTTGAAGAAGTTTCTATAAGTACTTGTTGGGATCAGTTTGTAGGATACTAGAAGAGATTATATATTTATATTATTATGTTTATTTTTAGATTTTCGGTGGGTTTTTGAAACAAATTCAAGGATATATCTGAGAAAATTCTATCAGTCACGTGATTATGATTATAATTTGTAGACTAATTTAATGACTTTAAACTTTACTGTACCGTTATTGTGTAAGTGCTAAATGCATAAATCAATATTTTATTTTATTTAGTATTTTATTTTAACCAACCCTCGGGACCTCATTTAGGTACTCTTTTTTGTGTGTTACCTATATTAGTTAACTCTAAAATTAGTTTTGACAGCATAGAGAAAATCTAGTTTGTAACGAGGCAATTTTGAGTAAGAACTTTTCACATTTTCCAATGTTTAAATATTTTTTAAATACGAATTTTAATTTGACCATTTCTATTTTTTTCATAATTTAGGACATTTTCTTCTCTGTTTTTGTTATGAAAATATACTTCGTTGTGTTGTCTTAACTATTTAGTTCTCAATTTTACTAACGATTCCTTTATCCTATTTTATTTTTTCTAAATGAAATTGACAGAAATAAATAAGTTAGATAAAGTAAATTAAAATAGGACATATATTGATAAAAATTTTCGCAAAAGAAGTATAATTATTTTAAGAATTATCAACATGTCCTTATGTTAGTTTGGTTGGTCTTTCCTTAAAATCTGACCAAAAGAATATAGGCAAAGAGATTAACGTATATCTCAAGACTAAAAAAATGCATAGTGGAGCTAAAGCCTGGGGACATCAATTTTGTATCAAGGTAAGTGGTAATTTCATAGTAACGAGAATTTTCAGACTATGCAGTAATATACCTGCCTCTTAATACCTACTATTCTTGTCAAATCATAAAATATTCTCCAAACGCATTACGATACTGATAGAATCTCCTCAAATATTCTAGAAACCGATCCCACAAGAACCCATAGAAACTTCTCCAAAATCATTGCTCATAGGATCTTCTATAATCACGATACTGATAGAATCTCATCAAATATTCTATAAACCGATCTTACAAGAACTCATAGAAACTTCTCCAAAATCATTGCTCATAGGATATTCTATAATGATGATACTAATAGAATCTCATTAAATATTCTAAAAACCGATTTAACAAGAACCCATAAAAACTTCTCCAAAATCATTGCGCTTACATATGATCTTCTGGAATTACGATATTCACAGAATCTCATCAAATATTCTAGAAACCGATCCCACAAGAACTCATAGAAACCTCTCCAAAATCATTGCTGATAGGAATCGCGATACTGGATAGAATCTCATCAAATATCCTGGAAACCGATCCCACAAGAACCCATAGAAACTTCTCCAAAATCATTGCTCATATAGGATCTTCTATAATCACTATACTGATAGAATCTCCTCAAATATTCTAGAAACCGATCCCACAAGAACCCATAGAAACTTCTCCAAAATCATTGCTCATAGGATCTTCTATAATCACGATACTGATACAATCTTGTTCGTTGATAAAATCTTCTCCAAACCCACACACTTATACAAACTGATAAAATATCCTAGACTCGACTAAAAAAAGTAACTAGTCTTATCCAGTCTTATAAATTATTCTAAAACTACAAGCTGATAAAACATCATATGTTCCCTATATAATCTTCTCTGCTTCTAAAAGATTATAAAATATTATCGAAATATTGGCCTTCTCATTGGATCTTATAGAACTTATAAAAACATGATAAAAACTTCTCCGGTCTGGATGAGATTCGAGGGGACAGTTTTACTAGGGTATTCAGACCGCACGATAAGAAAGAAAGGGAAGTTTTGTTAAACGTTTTTATAGTTTTTACTGCCCAACTAAGAGATTACGAGTATGATTTTAAAATTTGGAAATACAATGCCTGACTTTAGAAAAATCAAAATTTATTGATTATTAACACGAATTATTAAAGAATATGATTAATTATGAATGAAGTTGGATTTATTATTTAATATAACGCAATAATCGTTATAATATAAATTCAAAAAATATGTAGTTTTCCCGTTTCCTTATTTGATCTTTGATTTTAAGATAGGGGTTTAATTCCAGATCTACTCATTTAAGTTGTTTTGTTACACATATTTTTATCATTAAATTTTTATTAACAAACGAGAACAATATTTTTTATAAATCTTAAATATCCAAGCAAGTTAATCCGCCAAATAAGATACCTTGTAACAAGATTCTATCATCTAAAACAACATCTTAAAATTGACCAACTTAAAACTATCCTTGTTTCAATCTCAAATATCATATAACATTTCTGGGGTGGTGTGAGAGAATGTTACATTACATTACAAGAGACAATACCCTATCGATCTTTTATACAAACAAACATGCGTTCTGGACTTGCGACTGAAAATATTTTTCCACAAAATGGTAAAGCTACTAGACAATAAAAAACTAAATCTAGACAAAATCTCACACCACCATAATACCAGACAAAGACAGAACTTACAAATCCCTTAAGAAAAAAAAGAAATAGGTTATAAAAGTACTTTAATCTTCTAGTCCCCAAATTTTTTAATTTTCTACCTCCTAATTTGAAACAAATTATTTGCGAAAAGTCTTTTAATAAAGCTTTTAAATGATTCTAGTGTAGATAGAATAGATATAAGAAACTTATTTAAAAATTTGGAAAAAATGTAATAGTACCTATTAAAAAAAAGGAAGTGTGTGCCTGAACAAAATATTACATATGTATATTCAAAATAGAAAAAATAATCCCGATAAATGACTAAACTCAAATTGTCACAAGATTTTCCCGATTATGACAAATACCCAATTGGACAAAAAAATACCTATTGTGACTACTTATACAGGGTTCCTAAGATTTTCCTTAGGGATAGGATTTCAATAAATCAAACAGAAATGGCATAGAAAGTTATGCGCGCACAAAAGAAACAGGTATATTGAGCAATGGTGCCAGTTTGTTATTATCTCCGGACTGCTTTCATGAGAAAAAATTGTCGCCACACTTTCATTGTGAGCATAAATCATAGTTGCAATAATAACCGTTGACAAGATGTCTGCAAATTCCGCTAGATGGCGGCCACACCATGAGATTTGAACATCTAATCTAATTAAAAATTAGATGTTTTCAGGTCCAAACCACAGCTTTTTCTTGCTTAAAGGAGGCGGCAGGGTCCATTATTTACGATATTGAGCGATAAACTCGTGAGGTTGTTAACATTAGAAAGAAATATCTTGGCTTTTAATTAAATTTCTTTCCATTCTGTTCTACTAGTGACATCTATCCGGAAACGGCCAAACCATGCAGCTAGCACTAGCAGCCAAAGAAATCAATAAACGGCGCTGTTTTTCCTGCAGAGCTTTTTGCTTGCGATATTATTGATTTTAAATAAAGCTGGCCCTACACTACATTTGATATTTTCGAGGTGGCGAACCAATTCTTCAAAACTAGTGGGAGGGTAAAAGCGAAAAATAAGCAAAAAGGGGTGAAAAGATTTATTTTGCTCTGTTTCTTTACAAAAAACGTTTTTTTTTTACGAAAAACTTGAGCTCTGCCACTTTTTTTATTTTTTTCTTCAACTTTCTCGAAAGTTTCGTCATACCGTAGAAAAAAATTATTTCCCCCATGGATATACTCTACTTTTATTCGAAAAAATTTAGAAACAGAGACGGGATCAGTTTTCCTAAAACGGGGGATCTTGGTTTCGTGTGACAGCCACAGGCAAAAATTTTTCAAATAAATTAACCGAACGCAAAAATGTTAGAAAAACAAAGCACGATACTTTTCAAAAATTACGTAATTTCGGGAAAGCAAAGAAATAGGTCTAAAGAGTATAATTTTTAAGAAAAAAATATCAATTTTCTCGCCCTCCTCCACTGGAACTAAAGGGGCCGTGCACAAATTACGTAATGTTCATATGGGGGAGGGGGGTTACAAAACGTTACGTAGGGGGAGGGGGGTTTTCGACAGCGTTTGCATTTGTGTGAAACTAGGAAAATTTGGAATGAAAATAAGTGAAAAGTTTTTTTTTTTGGGGGGGGGGGGTAGTGGTCTTGAAATCGTTACGTAATATTAGGGGAGTGGCGTGCCAAACCGTTACAAAACATTACATAGGGAGGGGTCAAAAATTGGTAAAATCACCGTTACGTAATTTGTGCACGGCCCCACATCTGACTGTTCCTCCTTTTTGATTTCGAATCAAAGTGCAAAACCCGGATTGGACATTCGAAGGCGTCAACCCGTCCTATTTGCTTGATAAAGTTTCTACGGAAATATCTCAGTCGATTTCTCTGGCCGTGTATGAACGCTTTAGGTTAGGCATTTGCATGTATCTCAGTCCCCAGCCTGTAAACAGTGCGTAAGGACAATGGTTACAAAATGAAAAGCCGAAAAATATTTTTTTTTTACGATATCTTTCATCAGTTTGGTATTAAAGTCGAGCAAAAACAATTTTTATTCCAGTCCTAGAGGTATGACAATGGAAAACATTAGAAAACAACAACCTGGAATGGATTTACTACGTGTAAGATGTAGTGACAACATCGCCCCATGCCCATCCTTTTCTGCCTAATGTGCTTTTCCGTTTGTCTGCGTCTTATACACGGCTGCTTGGCCCCCTAAGGATTTGTTTAGGAACCCTGTAATAGTTTTGGCACTAACAAGCGACCACAGTTGCTTCTGTGCCTAACTGTTTATTTATCATTTATTATTAAGGATTTACATTATAATTGTATGCAGAACTTTTATGATAAATAAACTAATTTATTATTATTATTATAGGTACCGTTCGTTAAAATGCTAGTCAGTAATTGCCCAAAACCAAAGAATTTGAAAAAAAAATATATATTTTTTAATTTGTTGTTCTTTATTAAATTTAAGTAACTTAATTTTTTTATTATAATCAACATGCACATGCATATTATTTCTTTATTTGTCTTTCTATAGAAAAAATTACTTATTGTAAGATCTTGTGTTTTTGTTGAGCCCTGAAGATGGTCCGGTACCGAAACGTTGGCGATAAAATAATTTGTATTTTTCAATGTTAACCATAACACACCAATCAAACCAAAGATAATGGTTTTTATTCAGTTGGTGAAGTAACAGCGCCCCATCACTAATTTCCCTTTTAATTAGTTTTTCCATTGTTTTTAACAGAAATTTGGTAAGATAGACTGACTGACCCTTAATCTAAGGACTGGCCGGTATGCTTTAGGTAGGAATATTGCTGTTTCCCTACCTTTAGGAGGTAAATCACCTTCACTGACCTTAGCTTTTTTTTGCATTTTCCTCTGGGTAAAAAATAAGTTCGACTGGAAAAAGTTCTGTATATAAGTTCAATATTTTTTCCAGATATTCATCAATACCCAGCCACACCCTATCCCTCAGTGCCACCAAATCTACCCTATTAGATTTTAAAACTGAACAGATTGCGGAACAAATGACGCTATTAGATGCGGACTTGTTTATGAAAATTGAAATACCAGAAGTTTTGATGTGGGCGCAGGAACAAAAAGAGGAGAAAAGTCCGAATTTAACGAGGTTCACGGAGCATTTTAACAAGATGTCTTATTGGTAAGAGATCGTACATATTTCATGTAAAAATGTCGATTATTTCATCGTATTAAAAGAAAGCGGGAAATATAGGGTAGTAAACATTTTGCTTGCGGAGATACGGCAATGTAATAAACTTGCAAAACAAAAAAAAACAAAGCAAATACGATTTTCTGGAAGTAAATTAAGTGATTGTTATCTCCAGTGCATGTAATATTCCAAAAAAAAATGTTAATTTTTAATTAAATGACGTTATTGCTTTGGTGCATATCGCCCCTGTAGAGCAAAAAGGTGCCAAGCGCCAATAAAAAAATGGTGCATTCTTTAGACTTCTAAACTTTTTTGCTATAATTAAAATTTTTGCACTAGTTAGTCGCTTTTTTTAATGGGTTATCCTGCAATTTAATGTTTTTTACGTACACGATACAAAAATAATGTGTATTAAGAAGTTCTATCATAATGGGTTGCATTTTCCCCATAGGTTGAAAGGTTCCAGAGTTATGCTCAATAAACTAGGAAGGACACCAAAATTTCATATTTTTATGTTCAAAGTAGGAAAAAAGTCACGAAAATTTAAAACTACTACCGTTTCTAATAACCTAAGCTAGTTTTTATTTAAAAAAAAGTGGATTTTGTCGGTTTGCATATGGCTGACACGCGATTTTACACCAATCTCTTCCCGACTATTTTTTGCAACTTAGAGCAACCTCTGCATCCTGAAAGGCACACCGATGGAGAGGAAATTTCATAGGCGATTTCGGCAAGCTTTTCTTGGTATACAATTTGGTCATCCATTACCATTACAATTCAAATCAACAAAAATTTCCAATGAAACTTATTTGTTTACATTTCTAAAGCAAGACAAAACGAAAATAGAGGCAGATAGCACTATACCAAACCACAGAACCGTGCTACATTCCACGGTATGCAATTTGACATACCAAAAAGGATACCAGAGTCACGGTGACGTCATCATTTTTGTCGAAACTACTTTTTTTGGGTTTTTCGCCACTAAGTTAAGGAAATTTTTTCAAAAATATGTTAAAACCCAGTGCCTAAATTCCTAAAGAAAAAAATTTGTTCGTTTGTCAGTGGTTTTTAAATAAGATAAAAAATTTACCTACACACACGCAAATCCTAACTAGAATCTAAGTACTTATCTGACGTTTCGGCAGAAATTCTACTGCCGTTATCAAAGAGTTTTATCCTTTTCAAAAACTTTTTTCGATTCTTTTTTAAAATATCTGTCTGTTGTCATACAACTGACTGACTTTGACTGATATATATTTCAAATATTAACTTGACAGTTTGGTGCGTCGATAGTAGCCAACAAGGTATTGGGTGAATTTAGTAAAATTTAAAATCAAAATTATATTTGTTTGAGTGTTTTCGATTTTAGATTACTTTATAAAAATACAAAATTTTTATTTTAAAATATCAATTATAAAAATTATCTTTTGACTAACTTTAAGAAAAAATATATTAGAAACCCAAAGAACAAAAAACCTTTTTGAAATCTTGCTTTAAAATTGGAAGCCAAACTGTATTTATATCAACTGATATGCTAGCTATGCATTCATCTTCGTTAAGATAGATGCAAGCTGCTTCTTTGATTTTTCGTTTAATTTTGTCTGGTTCTTTTTGTAATATACTGGTTTCTCCCCACATTACTCTATGATCATTTTCAAAAGAATGTTGGCAAATTTTAGACTTCTCCCAGTCTCCCCTTCTGAGGTAACCCCTATGGTCATTTATTCTAACTTCAAGAGGCCTTGAAGTTTCTCCAATATAAAATTTACCACACTCGCAAGGAATTTTATAAACGATATTTTTTGAGTTTTGCTCAGCATTTAATGGTTTTGTTTTGGTTAGAATTGATCTAAGAGTATTTGATTTTTTAAAAATTGTTCTAATATTATAAGTATTAGCGATTCGTTTAATTTTTTCCGAAATACCTGGTATAAAAGGAATTATTAAATTTGTTGGTTGTACATTATTATGTCTACGTTCGCGTTGTCTTGGAAATTCGATTTGTCTAAAAGAATTTTCGATGAAGTTATTTGGATACGAATTTTTAATTAAGACCTCTTTTATTATTTGTTTTTCTTGTAAAAATGTGTTATTGTCCGAACAAATAATTTTAGCTCTATCGTATAGACTTTTTATTACTGCTTTTTTAACCGATGAGCAATGATTTGAGTTAAAATTTAGATATCTATTTGTATGTGTTGGTTTTCTATAAACTGAGGTTTGTAATGTATTTTGTTTGTTTATTAAAACATCTAAAAATGAAATTTTGTTATCGTTTTCTACTTCTAAAGTAAATTTTATTGTTGGTTCTTTACCGTTTATAAAATTAAGAAAATCATTAAGTTTATTTAAATCGTGTGGCGAAATACTAAAAATATCATCTATATAGCGAAACCAAATGACCGGTTTAAAATTAAATTCCTCTAAAATTTTATTTTCAAAATCTTCCATAAAAATATTACTCATTAGAGGAGAAAGTGGAGAGCCCATTGCCATTCCAAAATCCTGCTGAAAAAAATCACTTTCCCACTGAAAATATGTGGTTTTTATGCATAATGTGAGAAGTTCTAGAATAGCATTGACGCTCAGTGTAGTTCTTTCGCCTAAATTTTGATCATTTTCTAATCGATGTCTTACTATAGAAAGGCTTTTATCTACAGGTACATTTGTGAAAAGGCTTACCACATCAAAACTCACCATCAAGTGATTGTTATTAAAATTGACCTCGGATAATTTTTGTAAAAAGTGTTGAGAATTTTTTATAAATGAATTTATATTTCCTACTAAGGGATTTAAAATTTTAAGTAAATATTTTGCGAGTTTATGACATGGAGAATTAATGCTACTAACTATTGGTCTAAAAGGAATATTTGGTTTATGAATTTTGGGCAAGCCGTAAAAATGGGGAGGTTTACTATAATGTGGGGTTAGCTCTGAACGTTCTAGATCGTTAAAAAATCTTTTATGTTTATATAAAGTTGAATAAATTTTTCTTTCAATTGTTTTTAAAAATTTATTTGTCATCATTTTTGTATCCGAAATCGGTTAGTAAGCATTTGACAGACCAAACAGGATACCAAACCATGTAACAAAGCTTGCCGAAATCGCCTCATGTGTTACAAAAGGCTACCAAGCCATTTTTCTCATAAAGTGTACAGTGTGCGTTATTCAGTTATTACATCACTTAGGGTGTGCTGAAAAACTATTTTATATGATTATAATTTTGCGGGAAACTGCCCCGTTTGAATAATATTAAGCTTTTTAGGAAATTCAACACTGTAGTGAATCCCAAAAATCAGTTACATTCCTTTTAAGCATTTTGATGTAATACTTGAAAAGTTCACTTAGAAACTAAAACAGTTTTAAATGTTTAAATAGATCAGAATTTGTCTATAAAAGTGTACTTGTTTGAATGGTGTGTTTTTTCAAAAATTAAACATTTTTAATAAGCTTGAAGTTTATGAAAAGCATAGGTTTTAGAACTAATGTCAAAACTGATATTTAACAAAAATCCAAGATGGAGGGCTCCTTTAAGATGGGAATCTTTGACATCATCGAATCACTTTTTTTAAGTTTTACATCAAAATGCTTGGAAGGAATGGAACTGTGTAAATGATGTTTGCCGGTCTCCGTAACGCAGTAGGTGGCGTATCGGCCTGCCGCACGGAAGATCTCGAGTTTGAATCCCGGCTAGTTGCATGGATATTTTGTGTTTGTCTTTAACTTTGCAAACCACTTGGCTGAAATGGATGGATAGTCCCAGTATATATAAAAAAGTGATGTTTAAGGTCTTGTACAGAATATTTTTTCTAGGGATTTCAAAAATGCCAGTTTTTTTTAATACATCTTTTTTTCACATTTGACATCGGATATATAAATTTTGATGTCTTGACTTTCTAAAAAGCTTAATATTATTCAAATTGGACAGTTTCTCGCTCGCTCTCTCTTTCTCTCTGGTCTTTTTTTTCCACACACCCAGAAAAACTCTCCATTGGTGTGCCATTCAGGCTTATAGAATTAGTTGAAAAATATTGGTGCAAAATCGCGTGTCGGCTATATGCACGCCGTCATATTTGACACAAGATCGACTTCTTTTTATTGAAAAACAGCTTTTTTCCGCTTTTGAAACATTCATGAAAAATTAAAATTTTGGTGTCTAGGGGTACCCCTAGTCCAATTTCGCAGTTTATTGATCATAACTCCACTTTTGGTAAATAGTACCTATTATGGATACAACTTCTTAAAATCCATCTTTTTGTATTGTGTAGTTTTCTGCAGAATCGACAATTACTCTATAAAAAGCAAAAAGCACGTAAAAAACATGATATTATTGTTTTTTTGTTTTGAGAAATTAATTTATACAAAGTTGAATAATAGAACAAATACCTATAAAATAGCATCTTCAAACCAATCCCATAGTTACATTTACATCATGACAAAATAAATTTAATTTTCCGGTGAGTACCTACATAGGGTTGTAATAGCGTCTTTCTGGAAAAAAAATAAAAAAAAAATTAAAAATGCTATTTTTTTTCAAATTGCGATATGTTAACTTTTTGTTTGTTGGCTGCGTTATGTATACATGCATATATTTTATATTATGTTTTAACACACTTGGTGTTTATTACTGTTTTTATTAAACCTAAAATATTAAGAGGAAAGGATATTATGGGCATGTGTATGTAATACTTGACAGGGGAGTCTGCTGAATGGTTCTCATCTACAGTTTGATTTATATAATTTTTGTTGTAGTATAAATAAAAAATTGTGTTTTTAATTGTGCTTGTTCTTACCTGTGTTTTAAAAAAATATATATATTTTTTTAATTTTTACATTTTATATTTAAAAAAGTAAAACGTGTTTGTTTTGTTTTTTTTGTATCTATTTTGTAGTGCCCTGATGATGAGTCTTTAAAAGTCGAAACGTTGGCATTGAAAACAAGGACTTTTTGGTGTTTTTTTTACCCCATCCAACCTATCCCTCCTTTATTTTAATGGATTACTGGGTCGCTAACCAACTAAAAAAACATGATTTTGCTGACACGGAAACATCAAAAATGCAAGTGATTAATGGTTTCACTAAAAATGCATCATGATTCAAATAAAATAAAATAAAATATAGAAAAAAGATTTAGCGAGGGTGAATAAATAACAAAACACAAACAATAGCGAGCTTTCCCTCAAAAAAGGTATTGATTATCGTAGACCTACAATTTGACAAGATGGTTATTTTCTACATGAATTCTGTTTCAGTTCTCGTTAAATCTTTTTTGCATTTATCAACTCCAGAGGTTAGGATATATGTAAAGATAATTATATCTGTCTCCGTAAAGACGTTTAATTTTTCTTCAAATTGACATATACATCTGCCGATTTTGCAATTTGACAGATGGTTGTTTCCTCCACGAATCCTGTTTCAGATTTTTTCATCATCATTTCATCTCCTAATTCCTAGCACCGTATTGATGAGCACCACAAGTGCGAAACCCGGGTCTACGCGGTTACCATTACCTTTTTTGAGGGAAAGCTCGCTATTCTTTGTTTTTTGTTAAAATAAAATTATTAAAAAAAATCGGTTCACAAATGGAAAAGTTGTGAATTTTCTTAAATTGTCCTGTTTTCATGTTTGAGCCGCCATTTTATATTTGGTATGAGTTTGACAATTATCCAATAATAAAGGAAAACTTATTCCAAATGTAAGGGCTTTCAACCTCTGGTTTCAAATTTGCATTAAACGCAAAAACACGCCTCTAGGCGAATAGACTAAATAGCAAAAAATCAATTTTTTAAATACTAATTTACAATAATTTTAGGGCTCGAACAAAAATCCTTACCGGAGAAAACAAAGAAATCAGGGAAAAGTACTTTATGAAATACATTAAAATAATGAAGCATCTAAGGAAAATCAACAACTACAATTCGTATTTGGCTTTACTGTCAGCGTTGGATTCCGGACCCATAAGAAGGTAATAGGTATTTACGTCACTAGACCTGTAAAGACACTTTCCGGTCGTGTATCGTACGTACTTTTTTTTTCAAACGATCAGAAAAAACATTTTAGTATCTATCACTTTCGTCGACGCCTAGCCGTGTTGCGTAATTTATGAACAGTCCCCTGATATTTTCTGCTTCTTATTGGCTAGATAGCCATTGCCGCTGAGGCCGGTAGTTTTTAAAATAAAAACTAAGAAAAACAAGTAAATTTTTGTGGTTAGAAATGATTTTTGTATTTTTAACTTGTGCAAAATTGTATAAAACATTAGAAAAATTATATTATATTAGAAAAATTATATCAGTGATGAATGACGACTAGTTATGGCCAACCATGGCCAACTTATCAAGCAAAATAATGATAAAAGAGCTCATAAAAGGCAGATTTCTAGGTTTGTTCTTTATTTACCTATATTTATAGTATACTCTTACTTTGAGAATTAAAAATGTATGGTCGATTTTTCGGTGTATGTGACTCTTGAAGGAGCTTTTATTATTTCCTCCGGATTCAACTCATTTTCTAGATCTGAGTCCATTTTTGTAAACAAAACTTTTAAACAGCTTTTTTAGAAGTGTCAAAACTGCCCAAAAAAACAAGCTAAAAGCTGTCAACAAGAAGTCATAGCCAACTTGGCCAAACATGGGACCGGAAAAGGTCCTTTCTGGAGAGTGGAAATATTTCGAAAGAACATGCCTTGTAATGTAGAACTTTCCGTATGAAAAATCGTACGGAAAGTGGCTATTTTCCGGTCGTTTCAAAAAAAAAATAAATAGATAGTTTTACGGGATGTCATAAGCTATCCCTGCCAAAAAAACTTCATAGAAGATCATTGCAAATAACAGATCAAACATCATAAGTTTTCATAATCTATGCTCATAGAAACTTATGATATTTTCTAATTTTTTACTAGTGATAGTAATAGATATCCCGCATAGAAATTCATCATATTTTATCAGTAGTTGGTTTATAAAAGTTTACTTACAATATTTTATGATTTTTAATATGACAATTCCTCATAAAAGATTTTATAAGATCTACCTGTAACATTCCAAAATAAAAAATGACAGTACAACTTTAGCAGTTATAGTAGTAGTAATAATAGTAGAAGTAATGTAATAGAGATTAATATACATATAGGTTTTTTTTGGCAGCGTGGACACACAAAAATTTATAAAATGTTGTAAGTTTGCCTGACTATAAAATCTATTTAAAGATTTATAAAAAAAATTGTTTTTACCAACTCATAGAAAATTATAAATGCTCATAGAAATCTGTCAAATTCTATGAGTTGGTCTGGTCATAAAATATTCCTAAATCTCATGAAAAAACTTTTTTTACAAAACATTATAAACGAACAAGGGTGTAATCATAGAAACCCATAAAATGTTGTTGTTTTGACTATAAAATTCTCTCAGAAAACTCATAAAAACATCGGTTTATATAATCCCATAACAACACAAGAATGTAATTATAGAAACTTATAAAAGTTGATGTGTCGGTTTGATTATAAAATCTCTTAGAAAATGGTGCTTTTATAAATTTCATTTTTATAATCATTCATAAGTCTGTCTGATTATAGAATCAGATAAAAACACACATATGAAACCACATAAATTCTTACCAGAATTATTAAAAACTTTTATAATCCTAAAATTTAGCCTCACAAAAGCTTATAAACCTTATAAAAACTGATAAAAATTAGGTGTCTTTTTTATGATGTTTAATGCGGTTTTTTGGCAGGGATGCAATTAACAAAAAACAAAAAATACAACTGACAAAATAATCCGAAATGTTTTTTTTTATGTTTTTCATAGGTTGGAATGGCCTAAACAATATCAAGAGAACGTTAAAGAATTCTGCACCCTAATTGATAGTTCCTCAAGTTTCAAGGCCTACAGGATGGCTCTGGCTGAAACCCAGCCGCCTTGTATACCTTACATGTAAGTTAATGTTTGTGTCGCTGGTACTTGTGATTCTATCATTAAAATTTCCCAAAATATGATTTTTATGCACATATCATTTCAAAGCTTAATGCCAAAATGTTAAGAACAAACGGAAAAACGCTCCAAATGGTTTAGCGTAATAAAAAACATTTCATAATTCAGTCGCTTTGCCCCAGTGCAGCTTCTTGAAATCACAAATGCGTGGTCCCCATTGGTCGTTGATTTTTCAATCTCGCACAAATGACACTAATCCCACATAACATTGGAGGAATATTCATGTTGTAGGATGCCCTCAAAGTGATTTTTGGAATATGCTATTGTGAATATGACAGGAATGTTACAGACCTATTTTTTGTTGAATATTCTTTAAAAGTTTGTGATAATTATATTTCTTTGGTAATAAGATAATAATATTCCCATGATATGAATGACAGTAGTTTAAATAGAAGTTGGTTTCTTTTATTTCTCTCACTAAAGTCCAGTAGAAAGAAATTTCATCACGTGTCATTTTAGGAAATCGGAGGCGTCGACCAATAGGATCTGGGCGTTTCAGGGAAATAATTGTTTTCTCCATGATTTGAAGAATAGCTACACAGTAAAGAAGGTTCAACCTTTTTTCGAAATTGGGTTGATAATTCACAGTGCTCCTGAATGAGGTATAGGTTAAATAAAGCTGAGTCAAAAAACTAATTGTACATTTAGAATAAAGACTCTTCCATGACCAAAAAACTGAATTTATTAAAATCCCAAATGAAGCTGTTTTTGAAATTTTGCACACAGTTTTGTGAGAAAAAACATTTTCAGCCGATTTTAATTAAATTTGAATATGTTATTGGCGTGGCAAAAATACGCAATATTTTGTTCACGGTAGTCCTTTTAATATGTACAGGAGGAGCTAGAAATCGTGATTAAATTTTGAGAAAAGGTATTTTAGAAAACGTAGGTTGACGTTCCTGGTTTTTGGATGTTAATAATTTTTGAGTACGTTATTAGGCACATAACAAGTAATGCTACTGTATACAGGCTAACTCAAAAGTGTTGATTTTTAATTTAGATTACTTTTTATTATCATATTGATTTTTTCATTTACTCTGTATAAAGATTATATCGCTTGCTAACATGAAAAATGTAGAACTTTATCTGTAAGTTTGTTACATTATTACAATGCAATAACTAGTCAAAATACATTTTTTTATTCCCGTTTTTCAAACTTTGATCACGATTTGTAGCTCGGCTAAAAATATTTTTTCTGCAAAATTGTGTGCAAAATTTCAAAAACAGCTTCAGCTGAGATTTTAAAAAATATGGTTTTGTGGTCATGGAAGAGTCCTTATCAAAAAGTACAATTACTTTTTGGACTCAGTTTTATTTGACTTATTCCTTGTTTAGGAGTACTGTGAATTGTGGCAAAAAAAAAATAAACAGATTCAAAGTACCAGCACTTTCTGGTTCAAAACTTGGGAACTTGGAAAACCTGAGCCTGTCCTTCTAAAACCGGCGCTACACGACTCGTCGAACATTGGTTCCAACGTTAGACCGAACATGTGAAGTCA
The DNA here is from genome assembly GCA_963921995.1 of Oxystoma pomonae. Taxonomy (NCBI): domain Eukaryota; kingdom Metazoa; phylum Arthropoda; class Insecta; order Coleoptera; family Brentidae; genus Oxystoma; species Oxystoma pomonae. Next base: position 32,318,037 of record OY998172.1, read on the forward strand.
ACAAGGTGTTACGAATGCTTGAAGAACAAATCTATTTTAAAGTGTGGCACAAACGTTTGTGTCTGTTAACCATGGAGGATACACGCGTTGCAATTGCAGCGGCAGCGGTAATAGTTTTAAGTTGCATTAAGTTATTAAATTTCTATACTGTCCACAAAAATAAAACACGCCGTAGAACGTTAGAGCGATTCCTTTAGTTCGAGTCAAAAATACGCTCGACATTCGTAGCTCATAGGTTCAAACGTCAGCCCCACGATGCGACGAACTGTCAAGCTTCCAACATTTGAGAGAGTTCATAGCTATCGTGTAGCGCCGGTTTAAAGAGTGGTACCGGCCCGACTGGGTTTCAGCTTCGATTCAAAACTAGCTGGTCCGCTCTTTGGTTGCCGTTCAGGTTGGTATATCTGTGGGGCCCAGTAACCACATAGGTACGTTACCATTATAATGACAGGTACTTCTGCTTGAAAGAGCGTGGCGTACTTTCTGAGAGGCTAGCATTGTGTGTCCTTGTCTTCCATGTAAACTGCCCCACTCGTTGTTTTAATGCTGTCTAGAGTATATAGAGAGCTTTCAAACCTCATTAAAATAATTAAGGAATACGCCAAAAGTTTTCTTTTTTCCCTGAGGGTAACTTCTTCACGATAAAATAAAACAAAGGAAACCTTGGTATAAAGTGTATTGTTTTTTAGTGGATTAGTACTCCAAGATTTGACCTTTGTCCATGAAGGAAACGAGCATATAATGTCAGACGTTCCCGGCATGATAAACTTCTCAAAAAGGTGGCAACAGTTTAATATTGTCGAAAATATGAAGAAATTCAAAAAAGAGTGAGTATTTGTGAAATATCTATAAATTAACTGATTCATATAATTAGAAGGAATTAGGGGCAAACCATTTTTATTTTATTTTATTTTATTTTATTTACACCACCCAACAGGAATTAACCCAATTACAGAGTGGGGAAAAATACAGTAATTTAAGATAACAGAGTCCTAATAAAAAAGAAATACAATATAAAAGATATTAACTACATCTAGGATAAAAGCAGAAATAAAAATTATGAAAATCACGTGTTACAAGCCGGAATTAATGGAGAATTTTTGCAAATATTGGTACGCTGATATGAAAGATAAAATGGAACTGTAGAGCGTACTGAAGTTCTAGGTACCAAACAAATTAATCTTATGCAATAGTAGAGGGGAATCAATTTTGTTATGGATTAATTTAAAAATAAATTGCAACTCTGCCGACTTGCGCCGGTCCTCCAGTGAAGAGATAGTGAATCTGTCACAAAGGATCTGATTCGGGATTCCAATTTCCGGGTACACATTATCAAGCTTAAAAACGAGGTATTTTAGAAATTTACGTTGAACATTTTCGATAGAGTGAATGTGAGTATAATAGTACGGAGACCATACTATGGACGAGTATTCCAATTTAGATCTGACATAAGCAAAATAGAGTAATTTTAAACTAGAAATATTTTCAAGGTACTGAGAATTCCGTATGATAAAAAATCCAAGCATTCGGTACTTTTTCTTTACGATATCTTGAATATGAGGAACAAATAATAGAGCACTATCGAATGTTACTCCAAGATCTTTGAATTCAAGACTTCTGGGTAGTTCAGTTATGTCAATGGTGTATCCAAATTGAATTACCTGTTTTTTGAGAGTGAAAGACACTACGTTGCACTTGGATGGATTGAGAGGGAGAGAGTTATCAAGACACCAAGTATATACCTTATTTAGAGCAGCTTGAAGTTTTTCGCAGTCATCGATATTATTTATTCTACAGATAAGCTTTAGGTCGTCAGCATACAAGAGGCAAATAACTTCTAAGTCTTGAACTATGCTATTGATAAAAGCTATAAAGAACAGCGGACCTAATATCGAGCCTTGAGGAACTCCGGAAGTGGCCTTTATCCTAGAAGAGGTTCGACCATAGTATTCTACATGCTAAGGCCTGTCAGTTAAGTAGGAATTAAAAAAGTTAGATAAGTCATCCGAGAAACCAAGTGTCACAAAGGTATGGAGTAGAATACTATGTTCTAGCCTGTCAAAGGCCTTAGAAAAGTCGGTATAAATGACATCGATTTGAGCACTCGCATCCAAGGCTTCAGCTATAAAGTGTGTAACAGTAACCAAATTGGTTGTGGTAGATTTGTGTTTCATGAAGCCGTGTTGACGGGGGTCCATTTGACTGCTCAGAGGAAAGTAAAGTGAAGTATGAAGAGCGCGTTCAAAGCATTTTGAAAAATTGTTTATTATGGTAATTGGCCGATAGTTAACAATAAGATCTTTGTCTTGTTTTTTATGGACAGGTATAATTTTAGAAGTTTTCCAAGCGTCAGGAAAGGTGCTGAATTTCAGAGATAGGTTAAAAAGGACAGTTAAGGGGTAAGCAAAGACGTACGCACAATCTTTCAGTAAAAACGCTGGAATTTTATCTGGCCCGACAGTAGCCTTGGGTTTCATGCTCTTCAGTGCCCTCAAGACCTCCGACTCATTAAAGCATTTTACTGAAATAATATTTGAGTTTAGGTTAGAAGAAAGGTTATTTTGTACTAAAGGGCGCTGCTTAGATGGCGTGTATGAACTCTGAAAGTAAACAGCAAAAGCATCAGCTATACGCTGTGGATCTAACGTACTCTCTCCATTCTGATCTGTCATATACTGCGGAAAACCATTATTTGACTGCAAAGATTGTATCAAACGCCAGAAATTTCCAGGTTGAGTTTTTAGGTTTGATTCCAGTCGAGCACAATACTCGCGGTATAATGTGTTGGTATCGCCTTTTATTTTATCACGAAGTTCTCGAAATTTAAGTAAATCGTTATCGCTACCACTTTTTTTGGGCCTTTGAAAGTATTTATGTTTTCATTTTATCGACTGTATAATAAGTGATGTAAACCAGGGAGGATATTTTCTGGGCCGCCTAGATGTTTTTGGGACGTGTTTGTCCAGACAGGAATAAAGTTTATGATAAAATAGTCCAACCGCCGTGTTGACGTTACCAACTGTCTCCAAGACGCGCCAGTCATTAATGTCATTAATTTTATGTGTGCTCAACTTTTTGTTACCGGAAATTTTAAACTCAATTAATAAGGAAGGATGGCATCTGTCTTCGTTTAAAAGGATATCGTGACATCGCTGCAGTGAAGTCACACTTGAGCAAGGTGTTAAGACTAGATCAAGCAGACGATCATCGGAATTTTTTACAGTGTTGATTTGATGCAAGTCAAGAAAATTGATGAAATTTCGCAAATGAGTTAGCCTACTATTGGGAGGAGGATTCCTCTCCATGTAGGTCACGTATTCAGGGTAATCTCCAAAAATCTCCAAGAAAGATTGCTTTTGTGTTATATATGTAATTAAGAGTTGACAGATATTCAAAAAGTTGTTCATATATGTATGAGATCTTGCCCGGCGGGATATATACAAGGAAAATGTAAAGTGACAATTTGTTAGAAAAAGATACTTTGGTTCCGATTATGTCTATTATGTCGCGTATTGATTCAGGTAATTCAATTTTAAGATTGTCTGAAGAGTTTGCCTTACAGCCAACATAACGCCACCCCCTAAGTTTTGTTCAACCGCCTCATAGTTTTTGTCAGATCTAAAAATACAATACTCAGAATTAAAAAGTTCTGTATCGTGAATACCAGGGTATAGCCAGGTCTCAGTTATGGCTATGATATCAAATTCACAAGCGAGTGTGGAATTACATAAAGTTTTCGTTTTCGTTCTGAGTCCGCGTACGTTCTGATAATAAATCGAAAGAATATCACAGCGACGACCAGACCCAGCTGACTGTAGTGAACTATTGTGGGGATTGACACTAATCTCAGATGAGGTGGGGGCTACCGTACCTGGTGATTGCTATGTGGACCCAAAAATTTCCGACTTAAATTTTTGATTTGCCTATTTATAAGCATAACATGCATTGTAGTTCCAGCAAGCATGATTTATTTCGATATTTAAGTCAAATTTTATTTTAAGATTGCTACAGTTAACACAACATTTGTTGTCAGAGTTATTACACTGGCTGACTAGGTGTGGTCCTGCGCATAGAGGGCAAGTGGGGCCTTTTTGACAATATTTTTTTGAGTGAGCAAAATGGTTGCAGTTGAAACAGCGTGACAATGAAGTAGAATCATAAACGGTGCAGTAATCAAGACCAACAACAAAGCGTTTTTTATCAGTAAGTTTTTTGTGTGTGACCATATCTACTTGCAGTACCATTTGGAAAATGTTCGCGTTGTTTTTGGTTGGCCAGATTTTAAGAATATTTATTTCTGCTGAATCATTAAAAAAAGATTTTTGAGTTTTTAGGTCGAACGTCTTTGTCGTAGTCCGCTGAGAGACCAACTAGTTTGACCATAGGAGATACGGATTTCGACTCTCGAACATCATAATCCTCTGCTAAGTTTTGCGTGACAAGATCTTTTATGCGATGGGCATCATTGTGGTTGGTGGACAACACGATGCCTCCATTGGAAATGTGCTTTACACAACTAATTTGGAGGTTTTCTTGATCTGGCTTGATTTTATGAAGAAAATCGCTCTTTGTTTGCGAATTGTTTTGATTAGTGCCTTTTGGTTTGATGATGATATTTGAACGAGTGTTATTCCTAAGAACGTCAGAGTACGTCGGTTGGCTGCTAGTCTGAGGATTGATATCCTGAAACTTTTGATCCATTTTTGTACGGAATTCCTCTAAGATTGATTGTTTAACCGAGTTGAGTTGGGCTTCTATACGGCCCTTCAAGTTAGCGGTGAAAGTTTCAGCCGGTAGATTACGGCAAGTAGGACATTTCCAAGATAGTCCTGGTACACTCTGTATTACTGCTACAGTATCGTTCGGTATACGCAAACAGTCCGCATGATATTTTCTCTTGCAAACACCGTCACAAGAGAGAGATGGCTTGCGTGTTGACGTGTCGCAAACACCACAGCTGCGTGAGGATGACATAGCGAAATTTTATGGCGCGAGTCTCATTATAGGGTTGATTCACTGTGATCTAGGACAGGTACAATAATTTTTCCAACTCACCAGCGTGCGAGACCATCTGTGGGTAAGGATCCCAAAATTTCCCAGTTTTCAAGAGAGAAAATCACTACAAATTCGATACTTTTAGAATGAGCGAAATGAAACACGTGCACTTGAGTTGACGTGACGAACGATATATTTACATTTACATTTTAACAGGAACGCAGTCAGATGAAGGGAGAGGGCAACATTCTAAGCTTTTCGATATTATCGCAAACATCAATGCCGTCCTTTTCATTTGATTTTTTCTGTTTTTGGAATAAAATGACAAGATTTGAAAAAAAGCCAATTTCACGTATTTTCGATTTTATGTGCTTTTTGTCACTGTCTCACCCTGTATACAAATATAAAATGCGATTTTTTCACCGAGATTTTTGTATTAATTATAATAAGGCTATTTTACCTGTTTTTGTTTAACTTGCATATACTTGATTACATTTAATTTTCTTCTACCATCCCTCTCCCAGTCAATACCCACTACACATTTAAGTCAATATAATAATTTTTTAAATAAATATAGCCCTCCTTTCAATAAAACACATAAAATTGGTATAGCAGAAGTTAGCAGTCTGTTTAATTTTTAAAGTACGGCATTGTCTTCCTATGAGTGACAATGTCACAGACTCCTGACAATATCATGTTTTAAAAAAATTCCACCGCATCTTTTCGAATTTGATAAAGCTCTAATCTTAGCAAAACTAGACTGCGGTTGTTCTATTCGGCAATTAGCTGTTCATTATGGGAGAAGCAAGTCTACGATAGTAAACATAAAAAACCGATTTCAAGGGGAGGGAACTATCTACCGAAAGAAAAGCACCGGTTTGACGAAAGTTACTAGCCCAGAGGAAGACCAAGAAGCAATCAATTTTCTGGAAAATCATCCGTTTGCCAAAGCGAAATAAGTAAAAATTGAGTCAAATTTTCCAGGATCCAAAACAACGTTAAGGCAGTAAGATTTCTCGTTCTCTCGTCTCGATTCATTTTTGCGTTGAATTATTCTCTGAGGGACGAAGAATTTTGGCAGCAGCTGGTTTTTACAGATGAGAAGATCTTTAAGTCCAACACAAAAAACAAATTCGATATATTGCTGGAAACGAAGACCGAGTGGGAAGGTTTTTGGTAAATGTTTGGAGCTGGAAATCGGCTAGAGGGCATGACGCTCTATTTAGAATTAAATGGCGATTTACAGCGGAAGGTGAGAGTCCCTTATCCAGATCATTTTGTATTCCAACAAGATAACTGTCCAGTTCATGCGCCCAGAATTTCGCAGCGATGATTTCAGGATAATAATATCGAAGTTTTGCCTTGGCCTGCAAAAACCCCTGATGCGAATCCAATAGAGAATGTTTGGACTTGTCGCAAATTAGCAAGTTTTAATATCGTTCTCAGGAATTCAGAACATCTAATGGAACTCATCTTAAGGGCATATAGGGAAGTTATTGCTGAAAATTCAAACTTATTTGAAAATTTAGCCAATTCAATGCCCTGAATACTTCAAAACATCATTGTAGCCAACGGCAACGGTGCAATGAGGCGCTATTAAAAATAAGTATTTTTTATGTTTTTAATTTTGCATTTTTTTTTTATTTTTTTTTTCGTTAACTTGATCTGGTCTTTTAATTGTTTTGAGCTAGTAACTTTCCTCAAACCGGTGCCTTCCTTTCGAGGGACAGTTCCTTCTTCTTGAAATCGATTTATTATGGTTACTATCCTAGACTTGCTTCTTTCATAATCAGCTAGTCGAATAGACCAATTTCTGTGTAGCTTTTGTTTAGTTAATAAAACATTTTTGCTTTTTTGAAATGTGGTCTTTATTTTTAGTGGCCTTATATTTTGAATTAGTAAAAAATAAACAAGCCGTCTTCTTATAAAAAGTTTATATATGCCAAAAATATAACCTAAAATGACAAAGTCAAAAAGTCAGTGTTGCACATATTTTCTACATCGTACTTGCAGCTACCTTCTGCTGTACCAGTTTTATGTGTAGAAAAGTGTATATATTCAAAACTGGTGGTTAGCTCTCTACTAAAGGCTGAACTATGCAGTGCGTCCTCAAATAGGCCTATTGTGCCCAGGTAACTACTGAGATTTTAAAGATCTAAAAAATCCTACAGACTACAAGACTTGATTTAAGCTTGATACTTTGTCCTCAACTTATGCCAGTTGAAGCTTTAGTGAAAGCCACAATAAAAATAAATTGGGTATTCAATACTTTAAAAACAAAAATTTTTTCAGGACATATGGATTCAAAAAGAACGAAAAAATAATTCAATTTTTCCAAAATTTCGACGATTTTATCGGCGAAGACCCCATGTGGAAACTATCGGAAAATATCAAACCTAGAGGTGGTAAGAAAACCTTAAGTTAAGACAAAAAAAAATGCAAAAAAAAAAAATCAGCGATTGTGTAGGAAAAAACTAAAAGACTGTAAGAAGATAAGGTACCATCGTAGACAAAAATAATGCCACCAACTTAATTTATTAAACCAAATTTTAAGCAAACCCAATAGACCTTAAATCAAAGCACCTCTCTAGAAAAAATAAGCCATCGTGGTGCCGATTTTCTACTATTTATTTTTTAATATGAATATTTCCTTTTTAATTTTTAATGTATAGATTACCAAGTAAAATATTATTAAAATTTTAATTGACAAAAATTAAAACTAAGACTTCTGGAACCTAACGATGTGAATTTGAGGTGCCTTGACTTAACTCCAAGAAATTTGACACAAAAAATTGTGTAAATATTTCAAATTTAAGTGACATTATATTGTAGGTAGGTATACTAATAACAGACTGAAGAAATATCTCATTCGATGAAAGTTCCAACTACAATTTTCAGGATTACCAAAAATTGCAACAAAAAAGTGTTGAATCTGGGATGAGATCAGTTGATTTCGTTTATTATCAATATATCCAACTGTAGTTTTTGTTCAAAAAATAAATTTTGCTTTTGTAGCCAGGGTATCATAAATTTAATTTTGCTATTTAAGTGTATATATAAAATAAAATATTTCTTCCTTAGGTAGTATTGTTTTTGTGTCCAACTGCTTGGTTTGAGTTCGTTTTGTAGCAAGTTCGTAATCTCGAAGGATTTTCGTAAGATCGTGGTTTATTAATATATATGAATAAAGATTTTGATTTCATTTGATTCTTTCCAATTTCTTGCGTTGTTGTTTTGACTGTATCTTTGGCGTCTGTGACTAGGTTTTTAAATAAAAATGTTCGTTATTCGTTTATAAGATCAACAGGAAGTATTCCCGCTAAGTCTTTTAGAGCTTCGCTTGACACATTTTAGTATGCATATGTGACCCGCGGAATCGCTTTTCCTTGGGTACTTGGTATTTGGTATTAGTTATTGTACTTATCCTAGTTTCACTTCTGACTTTGTTTTCGTGTTTATATTATTAATTCTGGTTCTCCAAACATATTAGCCTCACATGGCGCACTACCTTCCCAGAATTCTCACATACGTCCTCATGAAGTTCAAGCTCAAACGTTCACTTCTGTGAAATGAACGCTCCCGGTTGAAGAAAAAAAAATAACAAAAATAAATTGAATAAAATAATATAAAATAGTAATTTAAACGTCTCTAGAAATGAAGCCATTCACCTGGCGCGGGCCAAGTTCGCACGGTTCTCAGGTGAATGTGATCGGTGAATGCTGCTGGCTCAAGAACATTACAATCAAAATCCGTCTGCGCATTCATATGCGTTCACGGCCCCAGGGGCCAAAATCTACCATTTGAATACGACTGAATCAAATCGGAAGCCCTTCTTGTTTGCTTTGATAGTCTTCCGCTCGAAATACGACTCGACAAACATTATAGAATCCCTTAAACATCAAGAGATGCTGGTTCAACGACGCAATGCAGCGTGCGGCTCCTTCTTTCGTAAGAAAGGTCGCTAGGGAACGGTCAGTTGTTGTTGAAGTGACCGCGTTGTTTTGGGTTTCCGCTGAACACCTTTCCTTAATTGCCGGAGACTTACATTTTTATGACTGTAGAATACCTATTTCTCTAAAGTGTGTTAGATATTATAATATGATCATGCAACGATAGTATACAAGAGCAAAAATAACAACCAGCTTTTTAGTACTATAAATGATTCATTATGATTCTGTGAAGCAGATTTCTCTCCGCAGCTAGCTCTGCATTCATATTGTGGAAAGGTCTCTTGTTGACCTGCTTCGAGAGCATATATGCCAAAATCTACATCAGCAGGCAGTTCGAGTTCGTCTGGTTCCGCTATGTTATTATCAATACACAACTGATATTGAAGCGATTTTAAAAATCGATCGCTTTTTGTTGTGGATTGGGGAACACACTTCGAAACTTCAGCACTTATTTCAGCTGGTAAAAGAGCTTTACAATTCTTAGAAAGAGGGTATTTTCCAATTATTTTCTCCCTCTCTTCTTTTGATACCCCTTTTTGAAGATAAATCAACCATCTGACCACAATTTCAGGGTGTAAATCAGGTCCTTCTAGACCATCTTCTAAAGGTTTTGCCCCCAAAAAGGAAAACTGATCCTGATCCAAGTTTTAATTTTCGCCTTCAAATTTAATTTCATAATAGCTTTCGCATTACGTCTACAAATTCCAATTCTTTATCTTCAAAGTTGCCTATAATTAGAAACAAAAAGTCTATTGAAATCTAATACATAAAGAATAAGGCGACAATTTAATACGTTATTTGTTTTAACTCTTTAAATCTGCTGATTTGCTACATGTATAAATTTGGTCCATTTAAAACTTTAAATTTATCATATATTGAGTGTGCCAAGAAAAATGTCATTTATAACCAGGCTTTTAGTTAAAAATTTCGCTAAAGTGTTGGTTACAACTATATATCCACTGCTAGATAATATAAAACCTAAGCATGTATATGGACCGACCTTGGGTTGAATTTAAAAGTTTAATTTTAATTTACTTTTAGCCCCCTTGATATATTATCGGCCTCCCTTGCATAATCCGGCTCTACCGGCATATACCGGTTCTTAGCCACCAAATTGACTTATTGACCCTAGGTCTGTTTCAAATTAGCAATTTTAGTAGAAGAGACCCTTGGTCTCGTTATCCAATTTTGTTAACCTATACATGTATATATTCTACATAAATGTACTTACTTGAATAACACATTTCCTCACACTTTTTTTAATTCTTTCAAAATAGCTGTTTTATGTTTCGTAGCACATTTTTTCGACATTGTTTATTTATTTAAAAAATTAGGACTCTTGATGAATATGAAAACCAGAATGACGCCTTATTAGAATGATCTGCGTGGCCCAGAATTATATTGCTGATATAGCACAAAAACACAAAAACGTAAGAAAATGACATTCAATAACACCTCATTTTGCAAGCCAGTAGTTCTATAAAATAACAATTTTGTTAAAAAATGTTACTCTCTAGCTATACCCTTGTCTTATCGAAGTCTTAATTCCTCCAGCTCCCTTTCATTTTCGGTGAAATGTACGAATTGTCTTTGAATTTAGGGTTGGTTTAATGCTTTAATCACTTTATTGATTGCTCTGCTTATGCTGAGTTGGGAGATGGCGCGGCACAAGTGCTTCCCAATTCCTTCTTGGTATGACACATTTGCATAAAAAATAAGGGTTACCAAAACCTAATAACAAATATATTGACATCACTTCTTTATACTTAAAATCTGATTAGTTTGGTTTCAATAGAAAGGTCAGGCACCCTATGTCCTTCCACCATTGATGGTCTAACTATATGATCTGTTGAACCAATGGCTTCGTCAGCCTATAATTTTTTTGAAAATTTTTGTCCAGGAGATCAGTAAAAGGATTTATCCTATTCTTATAATAATAATCAAAGATTGTTACTTACATTCAACCGAAGGATTACGACAAAAATGAAAATATCGCAAATTAAAAAACATGAACTACCAACATTTTCTATGTATAAAATCCTTAAAACAGATCTTTCTGTGCACGCTTCTCACGACAGCAGCGCCATTCCCGTTATCGACCATAGGTAAGGTCCTGGACCAATTCCGTAGGAATGGTCCTCACCCGGTAACATTCAAGGAACGGAGCAATTCCGTACGACCAGGGGCCCAATTATTGACCTGTGAATGCATATGAATGAGCACACAGGTTATAATTGTAATAAGAGAAGTTCTTTTAGTCAGCTTTAATTCAGCGATTGCTGAGTGCGCTTTCAGCAGTCGATTGAACAGCTATTTTTGACAGATCCAGCGCTGCACCCAAAAAAATCACTCTCGATACTATAAATTAAAAAAAAATAACGTAAACAGCTGATAAAGAGGGTTTATGTTAAATCCACTAGCGATCGGTATCGGCTCTTGGAGCCGATGGGACTTGCTGGCATCAGCTGCATCTAGCGGATTTTTTTAAGAACGCGCTTGATGGCATGGGAAAATTATCAAGAAGGCGCTTGCTAGTAGCGATTGCTCAAGTGCTCACCCATATTCTAGAACCAGTCTTCACCGATCACATTCACCCAAAAACCGTGCGAACTTGAGCGCTTGGCACGCGGCAGGCGAATGGTTTCATTTCGAGAGACGAGGAGAATTTGTATAATAACACCGGTCAAAATTATTTATTGCGTTCTTTTGCAATTGTATCGAATGAAAGACAAAGTTTAATGGTATAATGGTGTCTCCGGATAAGTGTCCGAATAGATGGAAAAGACAAAAAAGTTTATTGTTGGATGTTTTGTTTTTTTCCTGCTTATTCTTAAAGTAATATGTGAAAAGTATAAGTTAAATCAATCGATATGTGGTTTAAACCATATTTTACAAATTATTCAATAATAGGCCTGGATGGAAGAGCGCGCTCCCTACTAGGCCAATAGTAGGCAATGCGAATCCTGACCTTTGCCACTGTTTACTATTATTATTTCTAGCTAATGTAAATAGGATTCTTTATTTTATTTTATATTTTGTACCCTTTTTGTGGCAATAAAAGCATTTATTATTATTATTATTATTATTATTATTAAACGGTCTCTATTTTGGGAGATATAATAAAAATGTATAAAAAGTTGTTTATAGTTGAAAAAATAATCAAATATCTAAACTAAACTTTTATGTGGAAAACTTTGATTTTTTTGCAGTGGTTTCATTCTATAAGAAAGTATTTCAAATAACTTGAAAATCGAGATTTTACTTTAGCTTTTAATTCTAAAAAAAACTTTTCTTATTACATTTTTGTCATACCTATTTCTTAAAATAAAGACAGATTATTAATGTAAAATTTAAAAAATTCGGTTCGAAAACACCCTATATATGAATTGGTTCAGCTCATATTTAGATCTTAGATTGAGACTAAGTATCTAACCACATGTAATTTTTTTTATCATTTATACTTATTCGGGCACTTACCCGGGAACACACTGTATAAGTTTGCCATCGAAACATATTATTAATCGTACCCAAACTGTTCTTCTATGGGTTCTTCGTCATCTTCGTCTTCTTCCATATTTTCGTCATCGTGCTTGCGACTATTAGACTGATGGCTTCTAGCGAAAATGGCTTACTTCTATTATGCCACTGACCGGCCACAACCGAGTCAGTAAGCATCTGACTCGCATCGGGATCGGGAATGACTCTATCTGCCAGGCCTGTGGGGGGGCAGAGGAGATATCCCGGCACCTTGTTGCGGAGTGCGATCCATACCTAAGGATGAGGCATCAGGTACTCAGACAACCGAACCTGGATGCAGAGGACCTACGAGCTCTCAAGTGGGCCAAAATACCGGACTTCGTGAAAAGAACAGGAAGGCCCGGAGAGCCCACTACCGCGGTGGATTAGGGGGCTGGGCTGGGATAAGGTAAAAAGGGACCGATTGGGCCTACTTGCCAGGTCTTGGGCCGCCCCCTAGTAGGTAGTAAAAAAATGTAACTCGAAAAACCACACATGCAAACAAAAACACTTTATAACAAAATTTTAAATAAATATACTCCAATAGGAGATTTTAGACTAGTTTAGTATAAACAACAACAAAATTAAAATTACTTTTTAAAGTATGGTACATATCTTCTACTTCCATATTAAATAAATGTTTTTTTTCTGAAGTCAACCACACGAAAACACAATAACGAGAAAACTAAACACCAAACAAAGCGTCGCGAACAAAAACACCCCTCTTCCACTAATTTTCTTCTCCTAAAACATTATTGATAAGGACCTGTTGTGCTTTTCCCCATATTTGTTGGTTAGTAAACGATCCCCTTGGCTACAAAAGCAAACTTTTCAATTAAAAACATGATTTTTCTGGTTCGTGCCTACACTTGATTTGTGAATCACTTTTTTTTTATTTGGTTGGTGAACTTTACTCTCACGCAAATCTTATCGCGGGGATCTGTTTTTATATTTGTTTTGTAATCCGGCATAAGATTTAATTTTTTAAGCATCTTCTAAATTATGTGTTTGATTTGAGTTTCCAATAAATTATAATTGTCTTAGATTTTTGAACTCAATCATACGATTTCATTTTGGTCCATTTGAAGTGTGATCAGTAGGTCGAGATCTCGAACGTACCAAAGTTTGGTTAAATTCTGCAAAAAACCAAATGCCCATGTAATCTGTGCGGGGTTCTTTGTGGAAATCTATTTCTGAAGGCTAAAAGAGACATTTCTTCAATTCGTCGATATAACCCACTCCTTTGAAATAATATGTTTATTTCATTTCATTTAATAATGATGTAATTGTAGAGATAGGTAGGTACTAAAAAGCGGTTACACCCGCCCCTTTTAACGAGCAATATACATACGTATAAACGATTTATGTGCAATTATTAAATTTAATTTATTTTTTATTCATTTGTGTACTAGATACAGTCAAAACAATTATTGGTAGTTGAAGATCACCTCTTTTACCCTTAAGAGTCAGGTTTTATTGTTCATTCGAGTTTAAAATTTTACACAACTTGGCAATATGCTTTGAACTTCCTGTTAGTTTTGATTTTTTTCAGTCAGATAGGTTATAAAATTATAGAAGTTTTTTTTATATAATTCAGAAAAACTGTGTAAATCTACCTTTTTTTAAATTAGGAGTGTTTTCACCTTGGCTTTCACAATGAGAAGAAGAGAAACACACGAGAAAAATCATCTCATCTTTTAAATAATGAATCTGACTCTTAAGGCTTAAGTAACGCCACCTAGACGGGAAAATTTTCTATTGTACCAGCCTGGGGACTAAGGTTTGACTTACTTTGACAGGGATACACTGTTCACATTTTTAAAACATTGAACTGTGATGTGCATTGTTTACATTTTGATCGATTACATTTGAACAGTGAATCTATGTCAAAGTCAGTCAAATCTGAATGCCCAGGCTAGTACAATAGAAAACCTTCTCCTCTAGGTGGCGCTGGTTTAATATATTTTGGTTTTTTCCTAATAATTACTTCTTTACCAGCACAAAGTAGAGTAAACTATAATATAATATGTGTCTAGTGTCTATAATAAAAAAAGCTTTAACATTTTAGGATAATTAACTACTGATATAAATTACCCCTTAGGGAACTCGAGAGATTTCAGGATTTTCATTTGTAGATATAGGAATTCTAAACACAAGGAGGCAGTTAAGGTTTTAACTAAAATTTAAAAAAAGCTGTAAAAACCTTAATAAAACTAAAATGCTATTTTGTAAGCATGTCTAGATATGAAGTACAGTTTTCAAGATTTAAGCAAAACATTTTTGCCTAAAACTACACTCTTTGGTTTTATATGAAGGGATTGATTTTGTAGGCGTACATGCTGAGTGTAAGAATCCCTCACTAAAGTTGAGATCCTCATGGCTACTTTTTGACAAACTATTATTATGAAATTATTTAAAAACAAAAAAAAATATTTTCGCTTATATCTTGTAAACCGTAGGTAATTCCTTTATTTAGGCGTGTTGTTGTTCCAATATTAACAACATATTAAACAAACTGTAGATTCCTATGTCAAAACTGTGCGCATGGTCTTTTAAATTATTATTGCAAAAGTGCAGGCTGAACATTTTACCATACGCGCCGCGGTGGATGACACCCAAAATGTTGACTTTTTTCAGATGTTTAAAGTTGCCAACGGATGGAAGGGGGGGGACTACAATTTTTCGGGTTAGTTTATCGCTTCTATTTCTAACTGCGGCGCTTTTGGAAAATGATTTTATTGTCAAAAATAATACGATACTAAAAATAATTTTGTTTATTTTTGGCATAACATAGGAACACTTAAGTATTAGACGAAACAAAGCCAAAATACACTTCTAACGATGCCCGCTCTTTCGACGGGTGCGATGACAGAACAGCTGATTCCACTCGTTGCATACGGAGGGATGTACGTAACGTAACGGACCTACGAACGTATGCAACGATTTCAATCAGCAGTTCTGCCATCGCACCCTTCAAAAAAGCGGGCATCGTTCGAAAAATCCCATCAAAAAGTCCAAAATGTAGTGTATTTTGGCTTTATTTCGAACGCGTTAGGTATACCGATACGGATGCGTTGAAATATTTATTTTAAGTGTCTAATAGACATAACCTACATTTTTTACTTGTTTATGTCATGTTTCGAACGAGGCTCGATTTTATAGTGGATGCGATAGTAGAACAGCACTCGTTGTGTACGTCGGGATGGACGTAACGTTGCGAGCTGTTCAGTTATCTCCTCCACCAAACAATCGAGCCTCGTTCGAAAAATGGCGTAAACAAGTGAAAAATGTTGGCTTTGTTTTGGACGCGATTCAAAGGACATAAAAACTTTAGCAAACATGCTTAAAGTTAAACTACAAACATCAGACTGCGCGTTTATCAGAACCATTGTCTACTAACAATGTCAGAACCATTAAGAAAAAACTTTAATATGGCAAGACTGATTCTTTCATTTATGGCAAAATTTTTGCTTTGGTAAATTCTAAAAAATTTGCAATCCATCTAATTGTATGCAATGTATTTTTTTAATCTATCATCAACTCCCGTCGATTTTTAGAACTTACTCAAATTAAAAATGTGTATTTTTTTCTATGGTTTAAAATTAGAATGTGCACTACAATAATTTTCAAAAAATAGTAATACCTATTTTTGCGTAGACTGTATAACAACGTTGCATATATCTTTTCTGGTCATTTTTTATTTCATTTTTATTTACAAAATATTATATTTATGATTGATATTGTTAACAACTAAACAAAACACTATTTTTCGATTTGCATCTTTAAAAAATATATCGTAACGAAATTAGGTACTTGAATGTTTAGGCATATAAGTAAAAAATAGGACCTTTAAAATATCTGATAATTAAGCTTCTAAATTATTTAAAATAAAATCAAATTTAAACATACAGACTATCGTCATATGAAATGATGCAACTAGCAGCTTAGAATCTTGTCACAGGGTATGGTTAATTAGATATCCTGTATATTTTTTGTTTTGGTTTTGGTTTGGGGAAAACAATCATAACTTTATTTTACCTTGTATGTATGTTTAAAAAGTGATTTTATTTAAAAGTATTTTAAGACTAGGCAAATAATAAACCTACGACACTATTTAATAAATTGTCTGGTAGACAAATACAATAGCTGACATCCAAATACAAAATGTTTCAAAAACTTGCGCCTCAAAAAATTTCATTGATAATTGATTTAAGACAAACATGATGAGTTAATAACAAATCCAAACCCAAAAACTTTTAGATTTTATAGTTTATACATTCAGTGCAAACTTTTGAGTGTTGACAAAATAAGTTTGCCTAATTTTACTTAATCAGTTAAAATTTAAAACTATAATTGCGTTTCTGAATATTGTAAATTAAGCAAGGATGTTTCTAAAGGCGCGAGATTTTTGGGATGTCATGTGTATAAGATGCCATTTAAGTTATAGTTAAAACGTATGGTGTAGTAAAGTACCCACAAAAAATATTTTAGACAAAAAGTAAAAATGTTATTCTTTTTTGTCCTTAATTTTTTAATAGAGAAAAAGGGTACCTCTTACAAATCTTGCGATATTTATAAGCAAGCATTTTAGATCCCATATTCCACCGTAAATAGAAGGCCTAATTAATTTTTAAGATAGCACACATAAGAAAATATATAGTTTAATACTATTTATTCCGTCGGTTCAACTATTTTTTAGATATAACATAGGTACTTTAAGAATCAGGTCGGAGGACCTGGAAATTAATAAATCACAAGACTTCTTGGCATGTTCCTGACTTTAGCTTTGGAAAGACATTCCAGTTTTTATAAAATTACAATAAAAACTGCATTTACGCTTTTTTTATAACGAATCAACAGAAATTATTTTAAATAACCTGTTAAACCAGATTCATAAGCAATCACAGCTTCGGTGAAAAGGCAAAAAATAAAAACAATGGAAGTTAGACACTCTAGTTTACTCGCAAGTTCTACATTGTCTACCACCTTCAAACAAGAAACTTAACCAATTACAAATATTAAAATATACAGGGTATTCAAAATTCGATGCCACCAACGGTAGGAGAAACGAAAAGGTTTATATTAGGGCGAAGTTGCGTAATTTGATGCTTTGATTAAAACTAAAAAAAAAGTTTACAAAATCCGGGTCGATTCGGAGAGCCGAAAAAAAAATCATTTTTAGTTTTAATTTTTTTGCGCCTTTATTCTTGAAGCTGTCAAAAACTCTTCAATCTTTCTACAGGCACTTTTTTAAGGTTTAACTTATGACAGGTACGTTTTTGAGATTTGACATTTCAGTGACAGGAGCACTGTCAAGTTCAGCTTTTCTTCACTTTTTCTTATAAACACGTCCTTTTTTTTCACACCGTCTCAACTAAAATGCTAATTAACTCCTACCGTCTCAGTGCCCTTTAGCCCACTGTGACTGCCATTTTTATAATCAAATTGACAGGTAAAACATGGACTTTCTGTCAGTTAGGTGTCAATAGGGCACCCATAGTAGGCCAAAGGATACTAAAACGAAAATGAGTGAACTGGCTTTTTAGTTGAGAACGATGTTGATTAACGATAGCAGATAATATTTCGTAACCTTATTTTGACAAGTCACCTGACGTTTTGGGTGATTTGTGTTTGTAAATTTACTGAAATGTCAAATCTCAAAAACGAACCTGTCATTAAGTATATATTAAAACAGTGCCTGTAGAAAGTTTGAAGCGTTTTTTGACAACTTCAAGAATACAGCTGCAAAAAAAAATCAAAATTTCGGTTTTTTTCGCCTGCCTCCGGAATTACACGGATTTTGATTTTTTAGTATCAAGCAAAGGATCAAACTGCGCAACTTTGCCCTAATTTAAAAGTTTTTATATCTTCTTACCGTTTAGAACATTCCCATGGTGAGCATCGAATTTGGTACATCCTGTATATAGTTAATGTAGTAATGTTTAATTAACGTAGCATCGAAACTTTGGGAATTATCACGTTTTCATGTAGAGCTGAATACGTTTTCAATACGGTTCACTTTCAAAACTATCGTGAACACGCGAATCGAGAAGTAAATCCAAATTTTTTTATCGTTGGTCCTGCCTTAGTTCAATACGCCTTTTTCTGAGATCGTATCGGAATCTATCTGTCGCGGAGTGTATCGAAAACGAACGAAAGTTTTAATCACACTGGCTTTGACAGTTTATTCCACCGGTGAGATAATCAAACTTTGTTTTTTGTTTTCTAATTTAAATTAAAATTAAAACATGTCAAAAACTCAAATCGTTTTCAAAACCCATTCAAATCGCTTCATGAAATCCGAAAAGTGAATCGTATAATATCGTAATCGTAAAGTATATATAAAACTTATTTAATTCCACGTGAAAACTTAGTAATTGTTTGTATTAAAAATAAATTTAGTTGAGCGCCTAAGAAAGCTTGTGATGTAGTAACGGCAGGCGGTCAATTTTACCGCTTTTAAGACCAGTCCTTGCTATGCAACTTTTTCATGCTTCTCAGAAAGTTTCACGCATCTTGAGTGTTCACACTATGATATCACTCGAAAAATGAAGCGTGATGCAAGATGCGCGAAAATAGAACATATTCATTTTTTATTGTTCAATTAAACGAACTTGTGAAGTTCAATTGTGATTATATGGGGTGCTCCATCGGAATAGTTTTTTACTAGGTAGTATTGTACTCAGTCGGTAGATGGCGCAAGTTTTAGAGTAATTCGCTTCTATCAGTGGCCTTAAGACACCAAAAGCGTTTTCTGCGGGCAATCAACTACACATGGACCTCTGCATGCTCGGTTGCCTACCCTTGACTGTCATTCACTTTAGAGTATCTACACGGTCATTGCCCTGTAGAACCATGGCCACAGCCAACTCTCGGGCGCCGTGTTGTGACCATGACCTAGTTGAGTTTTGTTTGATAAGAAAATTTACCGAGCTGGGTGCAATTTTTCTTTCTTTTACATTTATAAAAATTTTATTACTGAAAGGGGTTTGGGAGGGTGGGAACTATTCCGATGGAGCACCCCATATAATCACAATTGAACTTCACAAGTTCGTTTAATTGAACAATTATATGGGGTGCTCCGGAATAGTTTTTTACTAGGTAGATGTTCAGAGTTTCTCATTGTTTTAAAGGAAGGAACAATTGTTCACTGCTCCTTCTGTATTTACTTTTTGTTTGAATATTGCATTTATTTTTGTACATATTTGAAAAACTAGCAAAAATACTGGGTTTTATTTATCATTCCGTTACCTCCTATACATCTACTTTATTATTTATCATCTACTTAAATAAAATCACAACAAAACCAGCTTTGCAAAGTTTCATTTAGTGCACTTGTGATAACAAGAGATGAGAACAAGTAAACCTATGCTAATAAACCTATTAAACATCTCAATGAACGAAAAAAGTACAGTTTATTCCTATAACTTCTCACTAGTCGTACTTAATCCTAGATTTCCTTTGGCTTAGTCTTTTTCCTCCGTTAGGATTTCCAGCATAGTCTTATCATTGTTTTTGGAGATGGGTCTTTTGTAAAACTTAGCAAAAGTTTTGCTCCAGCCTGTAAGTTTCTTTATTTCATCAATTGAAAGACCCCGATTTTGTGCCTTTGAAGTAGCTGTATGCGTTATTGAGTAGCCTTTGAACAGTTCTGTGTTAATACCTGCCTTTCCCATTACCTCTTACCCACCTGCTTAATGTTTCTCGGGAAACATTTTTTATGTCCAGTTCTTCTCCATTTCTGATCTGTTATTCTGTTCTCTGCAAATATTCATATATGAGCTGTCTGAGGCAAAGGTCCGGTTCATGGCCCATAGTTCTTGCTTTAATTACTGACTGTTCCTTATTTGGGTCTGAGGTCTTTGTCGGTTCTGTTATGTATATAAGCTTGGTCTGTAAATATTATATTCTCTGCTCTAATGCCAGCCAGTGTACTAAATCTTTGTGCTGATACCAAAGCCAGCAATGTTATTAGTTTTTTCCCCAGCAGTTCTAGGGTTGTTTTCTCGTCATAAAGGTAGATTTTTTTTATATACCTTATCAGGACGTCTCTAACCCATGTGATGGAATACTTGGGTGTTTGAAGCCTTAATTTAGATATGCCCTTTATAAATCTTGGAATGTGCAACTTTTTTCCCATTTCCCCTAGGATAAAGCTAAATACTCTTGTTGTAGAAAAATTATTACATCTTTCTCTGAGCCCTTCTCCATACAAAAGTACCACCATTTTTGTATGGCGAGTTGTAGTCTCGTTGACTTTGTGATTGATTCAATCATGATCATTCAATGACTCCTTTAGCCTTTAGAGATCGCTGGATAATTTCCATACAACCAGGATACTGTTTTTTTGTAGGCTGACACTAAAAGGTGAAAGAAGGATAAAAGTAGAATTGGGACCAGCATACTGTGAAGGCATCAACCATCACTGAACTAGGGTCTTTAAACCACGAAATTTATTTGCAATTTTTTAAAACACTATTACAAAGTTCATATCGGTGTCTGGTGAAAGTAGTCTGGATTCGATACCCGAAATATTTTCACTAGATGGGACATATGAAGCAAGGCTATTGACGTGGAGTTGTCAACTCTTAGGAGTATGCTTCCCGAGTGAAAGTCCTTTAGTAAGGCTCCCAAAGCGTTCCAAATAGCCTTGATTTCCAAATAATTAATACGCTATTTCTGATCGTCCTTGTTCCACCACCCTCTTGTTTTTTCCTCGCCAAGTGATGCCCCCCAGCCTGTCAGTGTACATCTCGATATTAAAATAATCCTTTTTGATGTTGTTATAAGATGCCATTATGTTGTGTGTCCACCATTCCAGATCTTCATTAATACTGTCATGTATGTTGGGAATTTGGAACCTTTGGTTGCACTAAAACAAAATTATGATTGTTTTCCACAAACCAAAACTACACTTTTTTGCACTCGACGCGCGTTTCGCTAACAACGTTAGCATCATCAGGAGACGATAAACAATATAATAATCATTGTTTATCGTCCCCTGATGATGCTAACGTTGTTAGCGAAATGCGAGTCGAGTGCAAAAAAGTGTAGTTTTGGTTTGTGGAAAACAATCATAATTTTGTTTTAACAATATAATAATCATTGTTTATCGTCTCCTGATGATGCTAACGTTGTTAGCGAAACGCGAGTCGAGTGCAAAAAAGTGTAGTTTTGGTTTGTGGAAAACAATCATAATTTTGTTTTAATACTGTCATGGTTTAAAACCAGTTCTTTTTCATAGTCTTGATTTGTTCTATTTAGTGCTAGGCACTTTTCATGTTCAATTTTTTTTAGTTCTTTAATTTCTATTAAAGATTCTAAAATTTTGTTTTTTTTTTCTTTAGTGTCAACTCAATGGTACTTTTTTGGCTATCAAACAGGAAACCCAAGTATTCACATTTCCTCGGTAATGTTTTACTTTTGTCCAAATTAACTAAAAAACCTAGACTTTCCAACATTTTTATTACCAATTTTGTGTTTGGCTTACTTTCCTGTTCACTCGTCGAAGAAATACAGATGTCGTCCAAATAAATAACACAATTTATGCCTTTTTAGTGCATGTTAGCCATGACAGGTTTTAAAATTTTTGTAAAAACATAAGAGATTGATGAAAGGACAAACGTAAAATACTTCCTATAATCAGAGTGTACTGATCAGAAAATATGCATGTTTTAGGTCTATGGTTGTCATATAGCAGTTCGGTTCAATTAGCTTAAGAGCTGTCCTAAAATCATCCAGTTTTAAATTTGATGTCTCCACAAATTTGTTTAACTGCTTTAAGTTAAGAATAAACCTAAAAGATCCATTTCAGTTTTCTTAGAAAAAATGCTGAAATGTACTGCCCTTTAACCTGTTTGCATTTTGAGATTGCCAGACATTTTATAAGTGATGTCATTACTTGCTTTAATTCCAATTCCTCCGACTTTCTTATGTAGGATGGTGGAATTTGCAACTGACTAGGGCTTTCCTTAAATGGTATTTTGTACCAATCTACCCATTCCAGTACCAACTCCCCAGGGCCCAGTTTATCCCATTCTTGCCAAAAATCTTTCAATCTCCCTACACATCTTACCTTGTTATTCAGTACCTTCTCTTCTGCCTGTAAGACTGGTAAGTTTTCTTGTTCTGCACTTTGGGCCTGCACGGTTGTGTTGCTTTTCCCACTTTGCTTGCTGTTCCAATAAGTGACTTTGCAAAATGACTAGCATGTGATAGGATTCTTGTCATCAAGACTCCATAGCCACTTATTGCACAGCCTAGTTGATTTTGTAAAGGCACCATGACCACCACTTATTCCATCCATCATTTATTTAGTGTGCCAATTCTGCTTAAGTATTGGTACTCTTAATGAGTGGCAGTTGACTGGTACTGTATATTCCTCCTCTTTGGTCAAACCATTTCTGAGTATGTTTGCCCAACGGGATGCGAGAGCTGTGTGTAAGACAATGTTAGTATCCTTTTTTTTGTCTGGATCTTCTCCCAGACACTCTAAAATACCTTCATCTAAAACCACCTTCAACATGTCATCATCTTGTGGTTGTGATTGGCATGGCCTGCCCCTCTTTTGGGGAGAAGAGTTGCTATCCCTGTTTCGGGATGGAGAGATTCTATCCCGCTTTCGGGATGGGGACCGCCTATCCCGCTTTCGGGACGGGGATTGTCTTCGGGGTGAAGAATGTCTATCCGACTTTCGGAATGGAGAGTGTTTATCCCGCTTTCGGGATCTGGAAGAACATTCCCGCTTTATGTAATCGTATGAGTTGGATCTCTTTTTAATGAGGCTTTCTAGCCTTCTTACTTTGTCTTCGAAGTGCTGCTTTCTCCCCTCTCAGCTGTCCTCGTTTCTGTAATAGAACGTGCTTGGTTTTTCACAGCTGTTTTTACGGCGATTTTCACGACTGTAGCTTCGCCTGTCTGCAGGGGTGCTATATATACCCCGAACCTGCTCGTCTTCTTCGATATAAATCGGGTCTCGAGCTGGATCTCGAACGAGATCTTGAATGGTCATTTCTCTCTACCTAGAAACCTTGGAAAAGTATTAGATTACATCTATTTTTTTTTTAATATTTGTTACCTCCCAAAAAACCACGTGCCACCATTACCGCAAAATACAAGAATGACAGTCAAGGGTAGGCAACCGGGCATGCAGACGTCCATGTGTAGTTGGTTGCCCGCAGAAAATGCTTTTAGTGTCTTAAGGCCACTGATAGAAGCAAATTACTCTAAAACTTGTGCCATCTACCGACAGAGTACGGTACTACCTAGTAAAAAACTATTCCGATGGAGCACCCCATATAATCAGAAAGTTGCATGCATGCTAGGGAATTTTTGAGTTACCTTTTGAATGCCAATCGTTTTTTTATGTTGTCAACTTGCCGATCAGCTGAATTTTAGGTTATGAGTTTTATTTTCGAATTTTCCGACAAATATTCTATTTACAAAAATTGAGGTTTGGTATAGGAAAAAAGTAAACAAAACAGTCACAGATCTAGTGCTATTTCAGTTTGTTTGACTATTGATTCTGTTGTGTTGGCTAAAAATTACATTTTCTTTAAAAAAAAAGATTCATAGTGTGAACCTCCTCACAGCTCCATGCTTCAAAAAAAAGATGCATGTAAAAAGTTGCATAAGTTTGGTGCATATAGTGAGAACAGGGCTTTACACTACAACTTCACACAGTTTACACGTGATTTTGTTCCACTTTTACTTCTTCAAAGAAACTTTCACATGTTTTGTTTTACTTTTTTAACCGAGAATATTGTTTATTTATGGACTAAACAAATATAAAATATATTCCTAAATAATGTTACTAAACAATAAAAGCTGATTTATTAAGGTGTATTACCATGTAAACATAGGCCCTCAATGCGCTGTTGTCGATAGAAGCACCCTTCGATGTTATAAAATATTTCCTCTAGATATTTTATGAAATTATGTAGGCAGAATTCTAGTGCTAAATCGAAATCTAAATCTAAAAGCGGTAAAATTGACCTCCAGGTCTGGTAAGGGAATATGACTTCACTAGGGTTTCAACAGTTGATTACAGTCAAGTAGGATAATAGGATATCGGAAGTTTCAAGAGAATGAATCATACTTTAGCATAAACCCTTTAAATTTATAGAAGCAAAATGTTCTCGAAGATATTGTCAATGTACCTCGCCGTCACAACCTGTATAAGGGAGTAAATATTAACCGTTGTTGTATCTATAAATATTCAGTCAGTCTTAACTAATACAGTTTTTTAGGCTACTTAAAATAACAACTTTTGTCATTATAGAGAAGGAACGCTAAGTAACGAATTTTATTTACGATGGCTTAAGATTTTTATGGTTATTCTTAAGGTCTTAAGTCCAGCACACATACACACACATGATACGTGCCTCATAGCCAAGTTGATGAACCAGTACTACTGACGTATTACTGACGTTGATTCTTACATCGTGACAAACGTAATAACTAATATCGATAGGGACTAATTCAGTACGGTTGTTGTGTCCCTATTATTATTGAATACCCAAATATAATTTAATGACCATAAAACTATTATTATTTATTATATTTAGATGTTCCAAAAATTAAGTCGATTTTGAGGGAATTTTCAGCCTGAAGGCATTAATCTTCGGTATATACCTCGGTTATTTTTTCGGTTGACAACTTTGACAGTAAGTGTGTGACGTCATATCCCCCACCACTCAAGAATCATAAATGAATGAAATGGGTCGCTGAAAGGCATCGGTTTGTTTTTTGTGATAAATATTTTGCCCGTAAGACTACTAAAAAGGTCAATTTGTGGGCTCATATCACAAAAAAAAAACTCAAAAAGATTAACCAAACCAGGCTTAAAAATCGCCTTAGAAGTGGTTTATTTTAAGTGGCCTAAAAACTTCCTCCTATAACAATAATCACAAGTTGTGTAAGTCAATAAAAAATAGCCTTATCTTTAAGTTTAAAAACATGATTACAACGACTTTTAGCCATTTTCTGAATTTATTTGAATATTTTTAATGGTAAGCAAACAAACGTTTGTTAATCCGCTTTATTATGATTTTTGCTTAGTCAAACACATATCTGACATGTTGTGAAACAATAAATTGATAGTCTTACTTTTACGTGCATAGGGTCACGTGAAATCCCGACTAAAGTAAAGGGGCTTGTTGGACAGCCAGTAATAATCCTTAAATGAAAATCGAGATGGCGCTTTAGCCCAAACTTTGACAACATTAAAAATGAGTGGGCTCTTTTTGCAAGAAGTTGATAGTCCTGTTATTTGTGGGTAATTGGATTCGTGCATTACATCAAAACATTTCATGCAGTGGCGCACCGAGGGAGGGGGGTGGGGTTAAAACTCCCCTTCCCCCCTTCCCCCGAAGTCAATTCCTGGGTGCGCTACTGTTTCATGTGATGACCTTTTCCACATTATTTTTTACGTTGGCATTTTTTATATCAGTCTGTATATTTTTTTAACCGAAAGGGTACAACAATATTTGGTTAAATACAAATTTATCACTTATAAAAATCCTTTAAGAAATGTCATAGAAATTATTCGCTATTATTTGATTGACTACTTTTTTCCAAATCATTTTATTAAATTAATTTTTTAAACTATGAGGAGATGGTCCAAAAATTAAGTCAATTTTAATAGAGAAGAATATGAAAAACAGTGGCCTATTCATTAAAGAATTTCTACAAATTATACATTTTTTAATTGGCAGGGAAATGAGGTACCTTTTTGTATAACAAAAATACAGGATGAGTAAAAAAATACCAAAACATTCTGTGCACTGATAATTCTGTTGATTAATTTTATTTTTTTTTAAGGTGTAGGTTTATGGGTTGAGGGATCTTATTAATGAAACATCCTTTTTTTGAAATACCAACGTTTCGAAAAATTTATTTGCTTCTTCAGGGCTATTCAAGACGGCCATTCCATATGTCAATTATATTGCCAATAGACGTCATGGTTTGGTAAAAAGGCATTATTTTTATACAAGTACAGTAATTTTGATTATAAACTTTTAAAAAGACGTAAACAAACACATTAAAATATTACTACTACGGCCAGTATTTTGTTCACATATACTTTTTACACTGATGTCCACTCAGTGTAAAAATGATGCCAATAGAATTGACATATGGAGCGGCCGTCTTGAATAGCCCTGACGAAGCAAATAAATTTTGCAAAACGGTGGCATTTCAAAAATAAGGACGTTTCATTAATAAGATCCCTCAACCCATAAACCTATCCCTTTAAAAACATTAAAAATAGGATCGTTAAACCATTCTACAATTATTAATTTTATAATTTAGTTAATTAATTTTATAGCAGAAATAAAAATATTGGTTTTTAAAAAATAATGTGGACAACAGGTGCTCATATTTCTGGCCCCTATCCGCCAGCTCACCTCTCATTTCGCATTTCTAACGTCACAAGCGGAAAGTTTCTCAGTTGTTACGTGCCTCTACCCGCCAGTGAATGTCATAGTTTCTACTTTTCATTTCTGACGTCACAATTGGGCTTTTGACCTCACACGTATGAAATTTCTTTTTTATTGCTTTTTTGCTGAACGTGTTTAAAAACGAACTGCAGTTAAATGAAGCGTTACTTAGAAAAAAAGTATCTGTCTCCGATAGCTACAAAAACCGCCGCACGTCGGGGTTTATTTCGTTTATAATTCACAGTATTGGTGGTTTAAACCCACTTAACACGTAAAATATATTTTGGATAAAATCTATAATCAATTTGTTCAACGATAGTAAATATTAAATGATATAGATAACGAAAAACTTAGTAACTGATAAATTTCATACTTGTCGGGTCAAAGCGTGCTTGTGACGTCAGTAATGAGAAGTGGGAACTGTGTAACAACTGACAAATTTTCCACTTGTCACGTTAAAAGTGCGAAATTAGAAGTGAACCGGCAGATAGGGGCCACCGTATTTCTCTAAGGTTTTGTAAAAGTAAGGTCCCACTTGCACAAGAAAATGCCAAAAGATACTTTTAATAAAAGTCTGTCTTACTGACTATCCAATAAGAGGTCATTCTTGTGATTCTATATATATAGGGTGATTTACGACGAAATTCAAATATTTTAATGGTAAGTATTACAGGCCAGGGGCAACTCATAAATAATGCTGAACATTTTTTTTGAGTATTTCTGTCAAATATACAGTGTTATTTGTGATTTATGAAAATATTGCATAAATAAAAGCGTACATATCTTGAAAACCAATAAACGTATTTACTTTAAATTTGGCACACATAAGGAGCCTCAAAAGCCACTCCTACCAATGTATAAAAAAAACCCAGGTCCGAACTAAAACCAATTTAGTAATATTTAGTTTTGTTAAAAACAACACCCTATATACTGTAAAAAAAAATCCAAATTCCAATCCTGAGATATAAGGGTTACAAACAATATCACGTTTTAAATTACTAAAAACGTATTTTTAGGTTTAAACTAATTTAAGTATAAATAAATCAACAGCCACCCTACCGAAGCAAAAAACAGGCAGGTACGGGGCCTGATTAATATTCAATATAATTAATAAACGCATACTTTTATAATATTAATAAACTCAATTTTAATTTGAAATCCGCCGTAATTTGGAACGTGATATTGTTTGTAACCCTAATATCTCAGGATCGGAATTTGGATTTTTTATTTTTTTTTAATAAAAAACTGAGACTTAAAGTGTTAAATGCAATCTAAGGGTATTATATAGCTCCATCCTTTAACTTTTATGTGGTAATACCAAAATTTGAAAATTGCAGTATACTGGGTGTTTTTTTTAACAAAAGTAAATAATACTATTTTTTTAGTCCGGACCTGGATTTCGAAGCTCCTTATCTGTTGCAAATTTAAAGCAAATACGTATATTGGTTGCCGAAATACGTTCGTTTTTATTTTTGCAATATTTTCAAAAATTACACTGTATATTTAACAAAAAAGACGCAAAAAAAAATATTAGCATTTCGTCGTGAATCACCCTGTATATCAAAAAGTTTAAAAATAAAAACAATCCGGTTTTTACGAGACCACATATATATTCACATACTTATTCAATTATTTTCTTTAATTTGGGCGAAATAAGTGGCCATAACATAAAGATTGGCAAAACGAATTTGTTGTCAATCTAGTCAAAACAAAAGCTTTACAATTTTAGATTTTACTCTGATATTATAGTAATAATTATAAAACAGCGTCGGGAGTAGAAAAAGTATTATTTATAAAGTTGTAATTTGTCACTTGCATTTTTAATAATTTTATTTAGAAACATTTATTTTATCGTGCGGTTGCCTAAGAGAAATTCAATTGATTTGCTTCATTTGTTGAATTTCGTTTGGTGCAGCAATATCTTGTATGTATTAATACAACAAATGCGATATAAACAATGGCTCTGTAACGAAAGAGCGCTGCACAAAATAAAGCGTAACAAAAGAGCGGTATCAAAAGAGCGTTGAACAAAAGAGGGCTGTAACAAAAAAATGCGTAACTTTATGGCGCTGTAATAAAACAGGCTTGTAATGAGCGCTTATGACAAAATAGCGTTGTGATAAAAGAGCGCTGTTACAAAAGAACGCTGTGACAAAAGAGCGCTTTTAGTATAGTATGTTTAAAGATTTGCACTTTTATCACATTTGAACGTAGATCTTTACAACTAACCCAATCCAGCCAAATTTCTGTCATTTTCACTTTACTAAAATAAGCAGTTGAGTGAGTCACAGCGTCACTGTCATAGTTGTTCATATTCTTTTAGTATGGTATCCGAACAGTGTATTTGTTTCGTCCCAGCGCTCTTTTGATACAGCGTTCTTTTGATACAGCACTCTTTGTCACAGCGTTATTTTGTACAAGCGTCGTTTTGTTACAGCGCTGTATTTTTACGCGCTGTTTTGTAATAACGCTCTTTTGTACAGCGCTCTGTCGTTATAGAGTCACAAAAAATTTCTGTAAATTTTTCTTGTTATCACGTATTTTTCTCTTTTGTACACATTTTTGTAACATATTATAAAATATAATTATCTGTATATGTTTTTATTATTATTAATTATAATTATCAAACTATTAATTTTATAATTAATATTATTTAATTTTTGTATGTAATAGTGTGATAACATAAATTGTCTGAGAGATCAATAAAATTGTGTGATAGTAATTCTTTTTTTTCCAAAAAAAATATTATTCTACAAGAAAAATTATTTACATTACAACTCCAAATGTATCTCCTAGTACTTAGGAGGCATTCCTAGAAAATTTGGCTTCCGTGGTCCTTTTAATAAAGATTTTACGAAACTTATTTTAATCGATTACTAATGGGACTAATGGGACCAACACTGCCTAACCTGTGAACAGCCCCAAAAATTATGCAGTCAAAAAGTAGTATTAGGGTGTCACTTTGGCACATATGTTGGCCTTCCGGGAACGTACCTCTATGTGTCATAAAAAAAACATACAGACCGCTTCAAGCTACTGCGAACATAGGGCGGAAGAAGTCTAATTTGCCAGTGTACGTGCAGAGACACCGCACGCCTATCAGTGAAGCAACCAACACAGCTTCCGATCGCCATTCGCTGCCGTTCGCCGCCTTTCGCCTTGTATTTAGTACGCCTCTAACCACGGTGCTGTGTGGAGCGTAGTCAATGAAACCGGAATTTGGTCAATAAATACGCAAATTTTTATAACATAATTTTCTTATTTTTTGTCACTGATAAATAAGAGCGTTTTATTGTCAACTGCTCAGATTTATCAGTGACGACGTGTTACAATGAAAATAATAAGGAGAAACAAAATAAAAGCAAGTTCTCAAAATAAAATAATACATTCTAAAAACCAAAAAGATTCTCCCAGTCAAAAAAAAATTAAAGCAAATGTTCGAAAAGTCCTCCTTGCTCGGCTAGACAATATCCGAGCCTACTATAAAAACCCCTTCTAACGTTTCCAAGCATGTTAGGGGTGATAATTTGAAAAGCTTCTTCAAAAACAGATAGAAGTCATTAGGAGCAAGATCGGGAGATCGAGCTGGCCATAAAATAGTTCCCCGTGTACTTATAACCCGATTAGGAAATACATTATCAAGATATTCCCTAACAAGGCCAACATTGTGAGCGGAACAACCATCTTGTTGAAACCATGTTTCACCTTCACCAAATCTTACACCTAACAACTGCCTAGCAGTTGGAATAATGTGCTGCTGCAGTAGATCCAAGTATCTAGGACCATTCAAATTGCAATTGCCGTTAATAAAAAATGGCCCAATTACGTGTTCCCCTACAATACCCCCCCCCCCCAAACATTTAGTTTTTGGTGATACTGTGTTCTTACGTCAAAATACAAATGCAAATTTTTCCTCGACCAATATCGAACGTGTGTTGGGTTATGACGATTTGACCATTTGACCATCTGCACCCATCTGTTTCTCGAGCAAGGCAGAAATAAAACAAAATAATAAAAACAAAATGAATTTCCAAAAGATAACACTGCAGCGTGCTTCGAATCCACCTCGGTCGTACGGCACGGAGAGTAAATTGGACTTGATTCCCCCTATGTTCGTAGTAGCTTGAAGCGGTCTGTATGTGGCCCCTAGGGGGCAAAAGGTGTCATAATTTGTTTTTAAACTATTCCTCATACCTTCTATACTAATGCACCTGCACATCTGAATCTCAGTCAGTTGATAGTTCATACTATTACAACAAGGCCCCTAGGGGCTAAAAATAATTCGATTTCAATTAAAAAATTATATTTCACTTCTCTTTCACCCTATGTCGCAGTGGACCATTTCTCAATTTGGAATACCCCCCAAACATTGTCCCAGCCCTTAGGGGATTTAAGGGGGCGGAATCTATTTTTTACCATTTTCATATTCCAGAAAATACTCCATATGCACATATGCCTACTTTTTAATGAGGTTACCTAGACAGCACAAATTGTCCATCGGACAGCCATTTTTTGTCCAAAATCGCCGCATTGTCCATGGACCATTTATGGACATCCATTGGACAAAGGTTTTTCCTGATACAGTGCATGACAAAAAATCTGAGTCCAAATGACTTGCAATTTTGATCCATAAAGAACTGCTTTTTTTCAGTTAGTTTTTGGATATCGGACCAAAAATAAACTATATCCGGCGGACGTTCATTTTGTGCCCTGCAAAAGTGTTGTACTTTATAAATTGATTAAACATTGGCCTGGTTGCCACATTAATAAATATGTCTTTTCTCCGAACTGTTTTGAATATCCAATGGATCATGTATCCAATGGACAATCAGAGTTATCATGTTGGAGTGGTTTTGACAAAACTGTCCACTGGATATCCATTGGAACAAATATATCCAGTGTACTAAGAAAATTAGACCAACGGATATACATTGTAATTATTTTTTTTTTAACAGTGAGCCATAAAGATACTTTTTGGATAGCCAATGGATAATTTTTGGACAGAATTTCGTTCCATTGGATAACCATTGGATTTAGTATAGTGGTACAATAGTAAAATATTTTTTGGACTTTATTGGAATGTCCAAGAGCCGTCCAACGTTTTGACAATTGTATTATCCAATGGATATGCCTTGGCCAAATTTCTTACAGATTTGGTTGTCCAATGGACTGCTGCATTGGACAGAAAACTCTCTCCACTGGACATCCTTGGGACACAGTTGTGCTGTCTATGTATTGAGTGGTTTTCTGGATTATAGAAATGCTCTTAGGGGCTGGGACAAAGTTGGATGTTAAAAATATAGGCTTTTAAAATGTGTGTTTTGACTTGAATTTGTAATTGCCAAAAAATTTTGCACTTTTTGAATTTGGTATAGTAAATTTTGAACAAGTTGTTCGAAATTTAAAATTTTTAACCCCTATTTAGGGGTCGCCCCTAGAGTTTGAGATTTTTATATTTCATAATGTTTGTTACACCCGAGGTTACACCAAATTCATGAATTTTAAATATGCAAATGGAGTGTTTTCTGGAATATAAGGAGCTGGGGCAAGAGTATTTAAAACTGAGAAATGGTCATTTTTGTTGACAATGGATGAAATGTAAGTGAAATATAATTTTGTAATTGAAATCGACAAAATTTTTAGCTCCTAACATAGGGGCCTTGTTAACAACCACGAAATTTTTTTCGGTATAGTAGAGTTGTAGGTAATAGTATGAACTAGCAACTGACTGAGATTCAGATTTGCAGGTGCACTAGTATGGAAGGTATGAGGGATAGTTTAAAAACACATTTTGGCGCCTGTTGCCCCCTAGGAGCCACATATGTAATTTTTTATGACACACGAGGCCAACATATGAGCCAAAGGACGATGAACTTTCCTTATGGAAACTGAGAAATGGTCATTTTTGTTGACAATGGATGAAATGTAAGTGAAATATAATTTTGTAATTGAAATCGACAAAATTTTTAGCTCCTAACATAGGGGCCTTGTTAACAACCACGAAATTTTTTTCGGTATAGTAGAGTTGTAGGTAATAGTATGAACTAGCAACTGACTGAGATTCAGATTTGCAGGTGCACTAGTATGGAAGGTATGAGGGATAGTTTAAAAACACATTTTGGCGCCTGTTGCCCCCTAGGAGCCACATATGTAATTTTTTATGACACACGAGGCCAACATATGAGCCAAAGGACGATGAACTTTCCTTATGGAAACTGGCTTTCGGTGGGATTTCGCTCAAAATTGCATACGTTGTAGATCTCGCCGCGCCGTCCTGATGAAAATCTATCATTGCCCCACAGCGATACGGTTATGGTTTTCTAGATAATGCGGTTCAAAGTTAAACATTTTGGTATTCGCCTGTTTTTCCCTAAAATTAGTTTTTCGCACCTTTTGTTCCTCTATTGTGTGAATACAAATAATGTTTATGTGCCAACTTATAGATAAGGAGCAAGTCTAAGATTAAGTAGTGGAAAAATATAGTCAGCGCAACACCTGCTTAACTAAAAAGCCAGTTAACTCTTTTTCGATTTAGTATCCTTTAGCCTACTATAGCGGTCATACTGACACCCAACTGACAGAAAATCCATGTTCTACCTGTCAATTTGGTTATAAAAATGGCGGCAATCTTTGGCTTAAGGGCACTGAAGAGATAAGAGTTAACTGGCTTTTTAGTTGAGAACGGTGTTGGTCAGCTTCAGCTTTTGGCATGCAGTGGCGTCATAAAAATATTAAATGCATATGACCAAAAAATCATCTTTTTACTAAAGGGCGGATTAAAAAAAAAACTAGCGGTGAAATGTTTTTTAATTTTTGTTATGTTCAATGGAATATAGCTAGTGATTAGAAAATATTCATATCGTTGCTTTTGGCAACTTAGTATTTAACGAACGTGCTTCAAAACAAAAACCTTTGTAACTTTTTTAGCCGTTTTTGTTGAAACTCGACTTTTTGTTGATTTTAATAATCAATATACCTACTTCCCACATAGCAAGCCTTAGATATTGCATATCACAAAGATATTTTAAATTAGTATAAACGTTTTGTATGTTACATGTATATTTTATATATATTAGAAAAAAAACATGATTCGTTTCAAAACAAGGAAACGTGAACGGATATTTACTGTATATTCAGTGTATATGCTCTATCGTACATCCTAAAAATATGTTTTTTGTATACAAGCCTTATATTTTTTAACCGAATATAAGTTAATATTTTAAAATAAAACACTATGGATACGAAAAGAATATACTTTATAGATATACCATTGTTATATATCAACTAAAATTTTATTATCGATATCGACAGGATATACTATATAAATATATACCATAATGGATACACCATAAAACATCAAATTTGGTGTAATAGAATTAATACATGTTCAGAATATACTTATAACGTATATTCAGTGGATATTACCTAATGGGTACCTCTGAATCTAAATTGGATCTTTTTTGGAGGTCCTATGCAGGTCGGATAAATATCTGGGTGATATCCAGGGCGATATCCTTCTCCGTTTTCGTATATACGCTGGATATACGCCCAATATTTTTTTGCTACATGTGTTGAAAGTAGGTATAAATGACTGTGAACAAAGATATATTTTAATAAAATCCTACAGTTCTTATAAATATGTTAACCGTGTGAGTCTCAAAAATAAATAAAAAACTATTGCTTAAATAAACAACAATATATTAGGTTTTTTTTACAATATTAGGGAATTATTGAAATAAGGCCGCACTGGATAGTGCCTACTTAGCGCCGACCTTAACACAGAAGCCCTTATTGAATAAAAAAAGTTAAATTTTAATTTAGGACTTATTTACCCTTAAGGCAAAAAATGCCACTGGTTTATGTCACCCATTCTGTGACACCAAATATCGCCGATTCATTATTATCAGTGGCGTGCACAGGGAGAAGTTTTGCCCCCCCTTCCCGGAGTCATTGAATATCGAATCCTCGGGATTGATTTTTTTTCAAAAAATCAAGAATAAAATGGCTGCTAAGAATATGCTCTTGCTCAAGCCCTCCCCCACAAAAACCTTAATCCTCCCACCAGAAACAATTTCTGCTTAGGCCGTGGTTAATATTACCGTATAAAAAAACTAATATATTATTCCATATTTAAGCAGTTTTTTTATTTATTTTTGAGACGCCACTGCACGGCTGTGGTGCAATGATAGACTTTCATCAGGACGACGAGATCTACAACATATGCAATTTTGAGCGAAATCCCACCGAAATCCAGTTCCGGCAACGTACCCTCGTGTGTCATAAAAAAATTACATATTATTATTATTAGCTCGTAACTGCGCATCCCCGAAATAAGCAATAAAGTAAAAAGGCATCAAAATTATAGGTGCAAAAGGTCTCTATTGATATGTTCATGCAATACCCTCTCCACATAGGTCGATCAGCTCTTATCGTTTTAGTGTCCTTTTCTCCACCTTCGCCGCCATTTTGACAGAAAACGAATGGATTATCTGTCACTTTTGAGTGAAAATGGCGGCGAAGGTGGAGAAAAGCACACTAAATCGGTATGAGTTGATCGGCCTATCTGGAGAGGGTACTGGTTCATGATTAAAAAGGAGAAACTACGTTATAGTTTAATTTCTTTTATACTTTTTTGGGAACCAATATAAAATGTACATTTTGATTTTTTCACAAAAATAGATAATTGTGCTTTTAGAATTTTTCCAAGGATTAAAAATACGTATTTGTTATTTTTTTGATAAAATAAAGGCCCTGTGACAAATCATATGAAAGGTTTTTAAACAAGGTATCCCTCACCTTTCTAGTTTAAGCAGATTTTCTGATCCCTATCAATTGCACGAAAAATCATAAATGTTATCTCTAAAGACTAGTTTAGCTTAAAACGAAACGATAAATCCTATAATAAACTAAGCAAATGTAAGAAAATAAAAGTCTAATTTAAAAACTTTAATCTTTCACTTCAATTAAGTAACGGCCATTTTGGATCCGATTCTTGGCCTTCCGTGGAGACGGTATTGATCCGCCATCTTTTTTTTTTAATTTGACTGAAAATTCAAAAACAACGCTA
Organism: Oxystoma pomonae; assembly: GCA_963921995.1. NCBI lineage: Eukaryota > Metazoa > Arthropoda > Insecta > Coleoptera > Brentidae > Oxystoma > Oxystoma pomonae. The sequence continues at coordinate 32,354,003 of OY998172.1, forward strand.
TCAAGAACTCCAAAACCTTGAAAAAAGATATATCGGCGTATACATTAAAAAATCTGCCATTTAAAATCCTCCCTCTTGAATTTTGAACTGCAGCAAACGTCAACATATCCTGAATCCGAAAATTTTTATATTTTCCAAATTTCAAGTTGATCGGACCAGTAAACTTGATCCAAATCTGACTTGCAAGGTTTTGCCATACGGAGGTACTATAGCAGCCGAATGTTGAAAAAACATGAGAAGATAAAAATTATTTTCTGGAAAACATAATGAAACCTGGCAATGTGTGGCACATTTTAAAAAAGGTGAATTCCTAAGTTAAAAAATGACATCTTTATATCAGGAATCAGCAAATAAACGTTTAAGCTACAGAGTAAAATGTAAAGGTGTGTATGAATAATAGCATTTTTGTTAATTTTTTTAAACTAAGTTTTTTGAGTTCTCTTTAAGATTGTAGGAACTCTAGTAAAATTTGTATTTTTTTTTCAATGCGGCGTTTTTGTTTTAAATTCTTAATTTAAAAGTGTACTTAGTTTTTCCTAAGTGCCAAAATTTACCAAGAAATGGTTAAATAAAACAGAGAATGTCAAAAACGTAAAAATTTTAAAAAATCGAGATATGGCTCGTATTTTAATTTCTTGAAAAAACTTAGATCACACTTAATTTATTTTTGTTATTGTATTGTTTATTTTGATAAATATTAGTCAGTAGGAATTCAACAACTCCAAAAATGTTTTAATTTTTTTTCAAATTTTATTTTTTGAACTTAATTTAAAGCAAGCAATTCATATTAACAAAAAACTTTTAATAGTTCGTCATAAAGCCTATTTATTGCTCTTTTAGGTGGTGCAATCAGAATTTAAAATTATCATTAATTGACAGAGATCAAACTGTCAAAGGACCGAAGAGTCACAGTCAAAATTCAAAACGTCGCGACGGCCAGCCAAAACCGACGTAAGAGAAATTTGTTTTTTAATTGTTTCTTGGGGTCATATCTATATGTGTACCAAGTTAAAACAAAATCACCAAAAAACGGCAATATAAATTGAATGTTCGGAAAAACGACCCGACTATTAGTTTTTTCTCATTTTTAAACCTCACTTAAAAACAACACCTTGTAACTTAAAATAAATAAATTTTCTAATTTTCTCCAAACAGACTAGGATTAGTACTAATTACTAAAGAAAAAATAATTAACGCGCAAGTTTTTGTATTTGCTAAGAAAAAAAATTGTTTTTTAAAAAATGTGTAAATTTGCCCGGTGCCTTTCTGTAACATAGATTTACCAGAAAAGTTAAGTTAGAAAGAAAGTTAGTATTTTTTTACAAAAAGCAAAAAAAAATCCATGTCCGGATTTATTAAGTTCAAAAAATAAAATTTGAAAAAAAAATTAAAACATTTTTGGAGTTGTTGAATTCCTACTGACTAATATTTATCAAAATAAACAATACAATAAAATTTTTTAAAATTTTTACGTTTTTGACATTCTCTGTTTTATTTAACCATTTCTTGGTAAATTTTGGCACTTGGGAAAAACTAAGTACACTTTTAAATTAAAAATTTAAAACAAAAACGCCGCATTGAAAAAAAAATACAAATTTTACTAGAGTTCCTACAATCTTAAAGAGAACTCAAAAAACTTAAGTTTAAAAAAATTAACAAAAATGCTATTATTCATACACACCTTTACATTTTACTCTGTAGCTTAAACGTTTATTTGCTGATTCCTGATATAAAGATGTCATTTTTTAACTTAGGAATTCACCTTTTTTAAAATGTGCCACACATTGCCAGGTTTCATTACGTTTTACAGAAAATAATTTTTATCTTCTCATGTTTTTTCAACATTCGGCTGCTATAGTACCTCCGTATGGCAAAACCTTGCAAGTCAGATTTGGATCAAGTTTACTGGTCCGATCAACTTGAAATTTGGAAAATATAAAAATTTTCGGATTCAGGATATGTTGACGTTTGCTGCAGTTCAAAATTCAAGATGGAGGATTTAAAATGGCAGATTTTTTAATGTATACGCCGATATATCTTTTTTAAGGGTTTTGGAGTTCTTGATAGCGTTGTTTTTGAATTTTCAGTCAAATTAAAAAAAAAGATGGCGGATCAATACCGCCTCCACGGAAGGCCAAGAATCGAATCCAAAATGACCGTTACTTAATTGAAGTGAAAGATTAAAGTTTTTAAATTAGACTTTTATTTTCTTACATTTGCTTAGTTTATTATAGGATTTATCGTTTCTTTTTAAGCTAAACGAGTCTTTAGAGATAACATTTATGATTTTTCGTGCAATTGATAGCGATCAGAAAATCTGCTTAAACTAGAAAGGTGAGAGATACCTTGTTTAAAAACCTTTCATATGATTTGTCACAGGGCCTTTATTTTATCAAAAAAATAACAAATATGTATTTTTAATTCTTGGAAAAATTCTAAAAGCACAATTATCAATTTTTGTAAAAAAATCAAAATGTACATTTTATATTGGTTCCCAAAAAAGTATAAAAGAAATTAAACTATAACGTAATTTCTCCTTTTTAATCATGAACCAGTACCCTCTCCAGATAGGCCGATCAACTCATACCGATTTAGTGTCCTTTTCACCACCTTCGCCGCCATTTTTACTCAAAAGTGACAGATAATCCATTCGTTTTCTGTCAAAATGGCGGCGAAGGTGGAGAAAAGGACACTAAAACGATAAGAGCTGATCGACCTATGTGGAGAGGGTATTGCATGAACATATCAATAGAGACCTTTTGCACCTATAATTTTGATGCCTTTTTACTTTATTGCTTATTTCGGGGATGCGCAGTTACGAGCTAATAATAATAATATGTAATTTTTTTATGACACACGAGGGTACGTTGCCGGAACTGGATTTCTGTGGGATTTCGCTCAAAATTGCATATGTTGTAGATCTCGTCGTCCTGATGAAAGTCTATCATTGCACCACAGCGATACGGCTTATGGGTTTGGAGATATTGCAGTTCAAAGTTCATTTTGGTATTCGATTATTTTGTTTTTAATTTTTAAAAATTTTATTTTTTTTTTTTAATTAAAAAAAATTAAAGATGATTTCTCGTCTCTTTACTAAAATATGTCTGAAATGATCCTGTAATATTATGTACCGAAAGATAATAATTAAATAAAATAAAAATTTTGTAAAAAAAATACATAAACTTTATTAACATAACCCCTTTTTATAATTTTTGTGTCAATTTGATGATTTGCATTTAAAATGGTGCTGTTAAATCTATGTTATGTAAAGGCACTGGGCAAATTTACAAATTTTTTGCACGTTAATTTTGTTGTCTTTAGTAATAAGTACTAATCCCAGGCTTTTTTGGAGAAAATGAAAAAATATGTTGGTTTGAAGTGAGAAAATGAGAAAAAAAGTCCGGACCTGAAAATACCAAATTCTTAAAAACATGTTTATTGAACTTCGGGAGTGTATTTAGCATGCAAAATTTCATAATTTTGGGTTGTATAGTTTTTGAGATATTAAATTGAACACTTTTCGCATATTTTGATAAATCACCCTGTATATCCGTTAAAAACGCCACCAGGTAAATTTTATTACCAGATATGGAATGGGTTAGGCCACAGTGCCTATGGTTTGACTATATGTCCCATTCGTCGTGAATCACCCTGTATATTTTATTGTCTTCGGACATGACACAGGGTAAGATTATGTGGATAAAAACCATTTTCGTCGAATGCGTAAGTCTGTGTAAATAGTGTACCTTATCTATATGTAAGATTTTCCATTTTATTGTATTATTGGGGTTCTAAGTATAACGATACATTATACACCTAGGGACTAAAGGGTAATTCTACGCCATACAGGACTTAATGACCGTTACACTATTTTACAGTGAATTTGTGTAGGCATAATATTATATATACAACTTTACGTTCACACATGTTAAACTAAAGAAATATTCAACTTTCATTATTAGTTACTACTTCATGGACAATATTTTTAACCTGTGACTAGCTGGCATTGAAAGTTATAAAACCAGTTTTAGTGTAACGACCCTTACCGTAGAATTACCCTAAAGTGGTATTATACATCTCGAGACAAAAACTGTTAATAATTTGTCGAGGGATTTAAAAACATTTTAGTCCTGAGGTGTATATACTATTTTATGCACTTTAGGATAGGTAAAACGTTAAAGAAAAAATAACGCAAAAAACCGCCACATCGACTGAAAGACGTTGATCGCGATGGAACAAATCGAAAAGGCAGCTCAAGAGGCTCTAGGCCATTATTATTATCAAGAAAATCTGGAGAAAAATATAAAAAACACTTATCCGAGTTTATCAAATGGTGCAAAGAACGGAACGTAGAAGAATTTACAGAAGAAAAGGTGCTAGCATATTTTTTGGAAAAGTCAAGAAAACTTAAAGCATCGTCACTTTGGAGCGTATATTCGATGATAAAAGCCACAATTGCAACAGACATGGGCGATGGGTCGATATTAGCAAATTCACAAACCTAACAGCTTTTTTTCACTTGGCCAATTGCAGTGGGGTAAACATAACTGTTAATATTAATATAAATTAACTTGTTTTTTATAGTTTAATATTGTTCTAAACACGTTAAACTTTTGTTACCATATCATTTTATATCTCTAATAAAATTATTGAAAATAAGGTTCTCAATTTAGCTTTTATTGCAAAGAAATTTACTTTAAATCCCAGAGTGGCCACTGGGAAAAAACAATTTTTTTTAATGATTTTATGACATTTTTTGTAATATTTTCCTACAAGCAAAGTGCCACTTTCTCGCAAGGCGTGCGTGAAAAAAATTACGGCACGCCGGAAAAGCCTTTTTATACACATTCAAAATTTTTTTAGGTGGGCAATTTTTTTTGACAAAATAATGTAAAACAAGATCTTTCTCATTTTCCTCACGCTCGCTCGTAGGAAAAATGTTGTACATAACGCACGTGGAAAGCGTCTCACTTTCCGCACTTGTTACGTAAATAACTCTTGCCACTCATTTTCTTAGTTTTCTAGGAGGTAGATATCAATCGAAATTAAAATGGAAAATATATTTCGTACCGCACTTGTTAAGTAAATAACTCTTAATTAAAATATAAAATATATTTTAGAAATAGAATTCCAAATAGGTGAAGTAGGTATGAAATAATAAATCCACCTTATTTTTTAATTTGTTCATTTATCATTAACATTAAAACTTATTATGATTCTGGTATCAAAAGATAGCTACTACTAATACATTTTAATATATGGTATCCCTTAACATGGACGAGTTTTTAAATTTATCGGTTGATCCACCGGTGCCAACAAAAGAGTTCGCAATAGTTTATATTGTCCATCGCTAGTTTTAGAATCCTTCATAGATTTACCGATTGATGCCATCAATGCCCACCGACTCCGAAAGTCGATGGAAATGGTTTGATGGATTAATTTATTTAAACTCATAAAATATCAGCTGTTTTTTCGTTTGTTGGTTTTTTTATCGCATTTTTTACTTTTAATGTGAACTAAAAATGAAAGTAACTTTCGGCCATAAAGATTTTTCAAGAAATAAGTTCCTCTGATGATGATGAGGATATGGAGTTAATTTTAAGTTTATGAGGAGTGATTGAGGGCTGTTAGGCAAAGCGAATCTGAAACAAAAAAACCTGGAAAAAAACCACAGAAAAGTTATTAAAACTAGCCCAAACTCAAACCAACCTAAAATGATATTTTTTGATTTGAACGTATTTTTTAATATGTAACAATCAATTTTTCTTGATCTGTCCATCAGTCGATGCCACCGTACTCGAATCTGCGCCTAAAGTAAATGCCATTTATTAACCCAACTTACCTTTTTTTTAAATGCATATATGCAACTATACTCCATTCCAAATTAATGCGGACCAGTTTTTTGACACTGACAGTTCCATTTAGCTTTTGTGTTTAATTGTCACCCATGAAACACAAATCGTCGGCATTGAATCGGGCCAATGTCGACAAGTCGGCAGTGTGTCGGCATCGGCGACTACACGCTGGCCCAATTGCGATTTTCAGTTTTAGGTCAATAATCGGCAACTGACGGAGGTCCACATTACTACAGTCGACTTTTATGCCGACGCCCACTTTATCTGCTATAGGGCCGACGACGGTCCGATTGAAACTTTGTTTAATCGGACGAGAATCGGCAACTGACAATGGCCCAATTTACTATAGTCGACATTATGCCAACGCAAACCTTATCTGCTTTAGGACCGATGATGGTCCGATTAGAACTTTGTTTAATTGGCCGAAAATCGGCAACTGACGATTGCCCGACTTACTATAATCGACTTTATGCCGACGCCCACTTTATCTGCTTTAGGGCCGACGACGGTCCTATTGGAACTTTGTTTAATCAGACGAGAATATGCAACTGACGATGGCCCGATTTACTATTGTCGACATTATGCCAACGCAAACCTTATCTGCTTTAGGGCCGATTGGAACTTTGTTTAATCGGTCGAGAATAGGAAAATGTTGAAGGCCCGATTTACGATAGTCCACTTTAAACCGACGACCACTTTATCTGCTTTAGGGCCGACGATGGTCTGATTGGTTGAGAATCGGCAACTGACGATGTTCCGATTTACTATAGTCGACTTTATGCCGAAACGCACTCTATCTGCTGCTGCTTTTTGTTCGATTAGTCGATAAGCGGCAACAGACGATGGTACGTCACATTAAAATGTTTAAACTGCTTAATAGTCTCTTCCTAGTATGTAGAGATGGCGCTAATGTCAGTATACTCCCTGTACAGTAGAAGATAATATTATATATATAATGAGCAAAGATATTTCAAAACTAGAATGCGGGCTTGACAAGATGGTGGTACTTCCTTACAAGAATCACCTCTGCCACCACTTAAACCACCCCGACTGGTTAAGCACCCGCATTATCGAAACATTATCAAACTTTATAGTTTGCCAATGTCGGATCGTGTCAAGCAACCACCGACGGACCTTCGTCATTCACCGACGTGGGACCTTATTATTCACCCATTATCGGACCTTTGTGGTTAGCCTTCGTCAATCGCCGACTTTGGACCGCTTTACGAAACCAATGTCGGACTTGAATAGTTTACCGATGTCGGACCGAGACCAGCTTGGCCTACGTTAGACCGACCGAATTATCAAATCAAATAAAAAAAAGACTAAGCTATATGGGCGGATGGTCGGTAAAACCACATCGGACCTTAATCGGAGACGGTATGCCGATATCAGCAAAAAGTAAAATTTACCATTGGTCCGACCGCGGGCTACAGTCTAACGTTGCGTCGGCAAACATACATTGGGCCTACTTCGCAAAGCGCACAAAAAATACTGCTGGTCCGATGTCGTAAATCGACGTCATGCCGATGACGGCAATCGACATCGGGCCGACGAAGGCCCGAGGGAATCGTGTTTGCTGGGCAGCCGCCATATTGAAATTGGTCCGGAGAATTTGGAATGAGGTGTATATGCCTACAATATTTTTTTAATGGCCTAAGATATCCTCTTTTCGAAAATAAATCGTATGCCTGAGTTTGTAATATTAGTTTGCGAGATATTAAAAAAAAAGGCAAGAAATAAATAAAATTAAAAAAAATGGATCCTTATGGCAACAATAACCAAACCACTCATTTTCAGTAAGCAACTGCGACAGTTGCCATTTTGGTATGTTCCCACTTGTTTTGTCAACTGTAATGTGAAAAACTACAAAATGATGGGTGCTTCAACTAATTTCATAGTCGTGGGGTAATTTAAAAAAGATAAATATCCATAACACTTTATTTGCAGATATCTCGCAAACGGAGTTGAAGGAACTATAGGCATAGAAAGAAGTATTTTTGATTCATTAAAATAATCTGCTAGGAGCATATGGTAACATTTAAAAAAAGGTAGGTTATGTCAAAAAGAGGCATTTAATGGACTTGTAGTTTAATATCAATTAGATAGGCTAAAATGTATTAGTATGGGCTATTTTTTGACACCAGAATCATAATTCCATCCCATCGAGTTATCGAGATATAGGCGTCGAAACATGGTAGCTACCTGGAGAGGGTTTTTCCAGTTTTGTGTTTTTCTGAAGCTGCCGGAGATTTAATTTTCCAATTCCACATCCATCAATTTTGAATAATTTCTAACAGTTTTTAGTAAGCAGAAGAACAGAGCTTTTGTGCCTATTTTATGACAATTTCGAAATTTTATGACAAGTGGCCACCCTGAAATCCCTAGGGATTTAAAGTACCCCAAAAAGTATTAAGTTTTATTTACTACTAGCTGAAGAGCTGTGCCTGCGATTTTACCTGCTTTTTTCCCGTTTTTCTTGCTTTAAATAATAACTTTTGTTCCCGTGAATCTATCTTGATAATATAAAGCCGATATCCCGCCCAGTGTAGCTATTCTTGAATTCAGGGAGAAAAACACTTATTTCCCTGAAATGCACGGATCCTATTGGTCGACGCCACCGATTCCCCCGAAAATGACACTAATAACATGACTTTTGATGAGATTTGTTTCTACTGGTCTTTAGTGAGAGAAATAAGATACCGATTTCTTTTTAATATACTGTAATTAGTGACATTTTTGGGAGAAATTAACCAATTGGAACCGCGCATTTCAGGGAAATAAGTGTGTTTTTCCCTGATGTCAAGAATAGAGGTCCAGGAGTCTAAGTAATCCCTTCAGTAGTTTTTGCATGATTTTTACAAATCCAAAGGCTATCCAACAGGCAGACGACGCTGCCCAATTACAGGAGGGCGCATCATAAACTAAATCCAGTTACATAATCGGGAATGCAAGAAAAAACTTATTACCTAAATATTTCTATGGCTAAAAATACTTTAATTTTACAGTTGTTATACGTACGAGCGCATCTAATGATTGGAGCCTTTGAAAAATAATTTGATCTTAATCTTTCTATGCAAAATGTTGTTGATGCTGGAACAAACGACAGACAAAAATTCTGAAAATTGAATTGTTGGTATCTATAGGGTTTGTTTAGAAGCCGACACCAAAAGTTAAAAACGTACAAAAACGTTCTATCTAGAGATTTATTATATGTATACTGATTTATGACATAGGAATAAGGTCTTACTTAAGGTAAGTTAACTATAAAAAAGTAAAAAAAAAATAAAACAGGGTTGAAACTGATTTTCAATTCATGAATTCTCTGACTTTTCAAGGTTTTCTTTGACCAAAAATTAAAAAAATCCAAGTTATGTTACAAGTTCCAATAAACACATTAAAACAATAATTTTTATTTAAATATTTACGTCCTGAAAATGTTCTAAAAAAAAAGGTAACAAGCTTGTGGACATTTTCTATATAGTAATATTAATTCAAATATTGCTAAAATTTTGGGAAGCAAATAAAATACAAAATCTCGTTTGACCGTATATTATCGACTGACTTTTATACATTTTATATCAGCAGAACAATCGGGAAGATGTATAAAAAACGGTAACACTTTTTATGTAGCACGGCGACCAATACTCAAATATCCCAAACAAATAAAGCATAACACAAAAATTTACGTAGGTATTGAAAAAAAAGTGGGTTGAGGTAGTATATAGTCTTAATTATGGATTTGATATTATGTCATAAATATGTCATATTGTAAAAACTGCCTGATTTCTATGACTTCGGATCCATTTCCTGAATTTTCCAGGTCACTATTTAAATTCCCTGACTTTTCCAGGTTTCTCTAGCCAGTTTCAACCCTGTAAATCAAAGCAAGGCTAAATATTTCCCTCAGGTTCAAAAGTGTTCATAAGCTTTTCCCGCTTAAAAAAATGCGTAGATATAGTACAGAATCATTCGTTATTATTTTACTTATAAATTGTTATGATTAGACAGAAATAAAATCCCCAAAAAGTAAACGATTTTTTTGCATATGAAAACGAAAATAAACTTGATAAAACTATATAGGTACTAACAAGTGATTTTTGTGTTAAAAAAATAAACAATATAAAAGACAACCAATTAGTTACGATGTTTATAGGTACAGACCAAAAATAAATAAAAATGCCTTTAATACAATTATGTCTTACCTAAGTATATTTAATTAACTTAAATAAAATATCCACTGGATAAAAATTAAAATACTAAATGTATAGGGTACTAAAAAAACTAAGCCTAACTATTAAAGCCTCGAAATAATAAATAATAGGAAAAACAAATTCATTGTTGAATTTTAAAATGAAACACACAATTGGCCAAACCTGATTAAAAAAACTATTAATTGCAGAAAAGACAGTAAATGGCCAAGAGGAAATAATCAATTGTGAATTGACAACACTAACTAACTGTCAAGCTCTCCACCACCGAGGTCAGCAAAATAAAGATATGCTTGGTTTTGTCTCAAGTTGCCAAAAACAGCTAAAGATGAAAAAGTACATCTCTAAAACCAAGTAGTTCGGTGGTGCACAGCTGCTTTGACAGCCCTTATAAAATTACATGTTAATCAACTGGTAAAAAATATACCTATATATCCTAACCTATTCTAGGTAATGCACGTTTTATCTTACTAGAACTAAAAAGTATGCATTTTTGTCTCGTATACACAATGTATATTAGTAGTATACTCAAAACCGGTAAACCGCCTACCAAAGATATAATTTTTGCCCCATTGTACTTTTAATCTAATAATTGTATTGTAGTTTTTTGACGTTTAGGTCGCGATTCTTCAGAAACGACAGAAAATCTCACCCGTCACAATTCTGGAAAGTGGCAATTTTTTACTTATTGCCTTATTTGAAATAAACAGAGCCTTCTTAATATTTTTCCTAATGTTATGTCATTTTGTAAATTTCAAATTTTAAAGATATTCTTCTGCAGGACTTTTACGGCGGAGCTAAATTGCTACTACGCGTACGAATAAACGTCAAAGTGTCGAAAATTCGCACCATGTAAAAAAGACAGAATTTGTGTGACTTTTCTGAACAATGACACCGACATATTTCATGGCTATCTATGGTTTTGTGTGTTTAGTTTTAAAGGTTTCTTTAGACACAAAAATAAGCTTAATAAAATACATTTTTAAATTAAAAAAAGGGTTTTTCACAAAAACTGCCTACAAAAATTAAAATTGACATTTTTATTTACTGGAACAGGCGTGTTACGTTTAGAAAACTAAACGTTACAGATGAAATCCAGCTTGACAAATAAATTCTACTTGAACGCCAAAAAAAATTATCATTAATAAAAAAGTTATAGGTCAAATTCTAAAACATATTTTTTTCAAACGGCTCCTGTAGCTCAACCATTACCATTTATTAACTTTTTAAAAATCGAGCCAATAACATATTACTTTTTCGCTATCTTCTCCAGAAACATCCAAAAAAACCCCAATATTTAGACCACCCTGTACATTTGTAGGCAAAAATCAAACTTGCGACCCAAAGTAATCTGGTTACAACAGGTTGATTACGTTTCAAATTATGACGCTTCATTGACCATTTTAAACAAAAAAATATATATATAACTCGGGAACTAAAGAACCGATATTTTTAAGAGCAAATCGATATTATCAAGGAATAAAAAATAAAAGTAACACTTGAATTTGAGGGTAGAGATTCTTTTTTTTCTGTCAGTGACCTTAGCTCAGAAAATGTCGAAGTGACGTCCAAAACGGGTCATGTTTTATCCATAGATTTTGAAGTTAACATCAGAATTGGCTGAATGGAAGGCACATTTTGTAAAAACTAGGTCACGGCTCGGATCACTGACAAAAATCTGCACTTAGCAGCTAATAGAAAGAAACCCGAAAAATATAAAGAGGTAACGTTCGCAGCGATTTTTAAGGCATCAGCGAGTAATCGCTCCGGAGCAGAGGAGGCTTGTTGCATAGAACTAAAAAGCCAAAATGTTTAAAAAACAAAAAAGTGAATCTGGTGTTCTCTAATGTCTAATGGGGAATCCAGCCATCTACAGTTGCCTGTCTAGCTTCAACTGTCAGGTACAATCCTATGACTCCATGACGATTCCTAATAAGGATAAAACGGGTCTGTAGGTGTCTGGATTCTCCATTAGAAATTGGAGGCCTGGTCGTAATGAAGTTAAAAAACAAAAACGCTTGGTCCGATATGCCACGAGTGTTTTTGTTTTTTAAATATTTTAAAATAGCAAAAACGATTTATTAGATTTTTCGTTGTTTTAATTGAGGTTGTAAAATGTTATGTATACTTTTGGTAGGTTATTACCAAACATTTTTAGATTCGCACGTCAGAAAAACCACAAATGTATGTAAGCTAAAACTCGCCCCTTCACCAATTGCCCACATTAATTAAGTCCAGTAAAAGCCGCTAAATAAATTAATAAATAATACCCAAAAATGTTGGAAAATTAAAAACACATGCAAAAAATAAGTTTTTACAAGGGTGGACAAAATATTGTTTTTATTTTATCTTGTTTAAAAGAATTCTCAGGTAGTTTACCTTTAACCACACTTCTTGTATATTTTAAAAATGTTTTAACTAAATTTCTTAAAAAAACATTAGAATTGGAAATATTTTGCTGGCCGGCTGTTTTCATAACTTTTTCTGAAAATTAGCAATTAATTTTTTGAAGAAAATGGTAAACTAGACCAGCTTTAAAACCAAAACCGGATAAATCTTATGCATGCTGTTATTATTATTATTATGTATTGACCTTTATTTTTTTAATTAAGTACATTTTAAAAGTCAAAATTAATAAATATTTTTCAAAATAATTGAAAATGAATCTTCGACTATATTTGCATGTATTTTTAATTAAATATTTAATTATTAATTGGGTGGGCTTAACTTCACTGGTCTACCGTACACCTAGGGGGACAGATCGTTGGGGTGCATAGGGTCATAACCGCAGCTGCTGGCATCGTACGCGGATCCCCCGTCGTAGGATCCCATATTGTAGCCCATGCTGTCTTGTTGGGGGGCGGGGGACATCATGGGGGTGGCGGTGCCGCTATAAGGGGAAGCTCCCGCGGCTTTTTTAGCTGCGTACAAGTTGGCCTCTTCCTGCGCTTTTCCTATGTTCTTTTTGTACCTGTAGGAGTAAAAAGAAAAAACATTGCAGCTTTGTTCGTATACATGTATTTATTACTAATAGACTGGGGCACATTTAAAAAAAATCGCTTTAACAATACTCGCACGGATTCTTGCATGTCTTTGTTGAGAACGGATTGCTAATAATTATGAAAGCGCATCTTGTCCACCAAAGTAACTAATCACGTTTTAAAAAAAAAGTAGTTTTTAGCTAACTTTGCACAACTTTATTTTATAAAATTAACAAAATGAAAATTTTACAAAAAAATAACTACACTTATGTCCACTACGTATACCTGTACCAATTAAAATAGATCTATTTTTAAAGAAAATTTTACTTTAAGAGTAGATTTTTTTTTCTGTCAGTGACCTTAGCTCAGGACATTAAAACGTGTAAAATAAACATCAGAATTGGCTGAACTTTGAATAGGACAGTCTAACAAAACAGCTGATAAGATGACCGCGGTGTGGTAAAACCATATAACTATGAGATACTATAATGGCCAAAGTGCCGCAAAATGTGTAACGAAAATAACTTTGAAAAACAAAGAAGAAAATTCAAAATCGCGGTTGGCTTTAAAACTGTTTGGGCCACCAGGCCATAAACAAAAAATCTACTTACTATAATTTAATGACAAGGTATTAATTTAAGTGACAGTGACTACGACATCATCTGTCCGAAAACTATGATTTTATTTAATTGAATTTCAATCCACAAGGTAAACCCGTTACACGAGGACAAGAAAACTGGGCATTGTCGAAAAGTTTAAATTTTTAACGAGGTATGGTGTTGCCATTTTGTTTATTTTATTGTGGCGGTATTTTCAGTGATTGCGTGCGTTATTTTATTACGGGAAACACTGGACAACACTTTTTCAATATTTTTTACGGTAGTGTCCACTCTTTTAATAGATAGATAAACAAAAATATTAAACATGAACCTACATTTTTGCTGTCAGATGGTTGTCAGTTGCTTTCACCACTGACGCAATCGACGCGCCTGCCCATTACACTTCTCGTCTTTGGGTTTTTTCCAGGCCAACTTGATTAGAAGAAAAGCAAGGGGAGGGCCGTTATATTATCTCATAGTTATATGGGTAAAACAAAAACAATGAATTTTGTTATAGTTTTGTGAAAAAGTTGGTGGATTTTTTGAGAAGCTTATTATGTTGTGTTAATAATAGGACATTTGTGAATAGTTCTGAATGAACAACAACAACAACACCCGGTAAGAGGGCCCGATCTGGAAGAATCCTTAGTGTTAGCGGACAACTATGTGTGTTCCTTCCACCCCCACTTGACCTTCAAGTGGACCTCTTAAACTCTCCCTACCGCTAGGTAGCCTAAGTTTTGTCGATTTTTGGGGAGACTAGCTGCCTGAAGGGCTTAAATGTCGTGACTGTTCTAAAGAACTATTTGTTGTTGCTGTTGGGGGGGGGGAGGGGAGGGAAGTGGGATTTGGAGAAGGAGGGAAGGTGAGAACTAGCTCGCTAGCTGAAGGCTAGAGGGCTAGCTGAAGACGGGGTCTCTTGTGGCGATGACGGATGTTCTCGTCGTAGTTGACGGCCTGTCGAATAAGGGGATTTGAATGAGTATCAGCTTTTTGGTATACATTATGGGCTTTTTCGGAAATAAAGGTCGTTAAGGGGGTAAGATTATTGTCTCTCATAAGTCTAGTATACGATGTGTGCCAGGGAAGGTCAAGGGCGTTACGTCTGTAGCGATTCTCAAGGTTTTGAATGAGTTTTAGATGACTTGGCGCGGCATAGCCCCAGGCGGTTGATGCATAGGATAGGATCGGGCGAATTATTGTGTTTAGTAGTAGTAATTTATTTTTGTGTGAGAGTTTACTATTACCGCGAAGTAGGGAGTATAGATTTTTGTAGGTGTACATGGCTTTAATGCGTGTGTTAGTTCTGAATGAATTTCAGTATGAAACAGCCACCCCACCCATCAGCTTTGGGTCGATATTTACACTAAAATGTGGTCATACATAATCACAAAAATGTCCTTTACTTAGAACAGAAAAAAAAAATGTTGAAAAACTCACCAACTTTCTCAAAAACCTACCAAAAATTCATTGTTTATTGTTTTTCCACGGCGGCCATATTGAATTGGCGACTTTGGCAATTTCTTAGATTGCCCTATGGTTAAAACTAAGAAACAGCTCGGAGCAATTTTTTTATTTTTTACCTAATAAGCTAAAATTTCTTTCTAAATATTCAAAAATTTGAATCGGTGACCTTGAAAAAAAATTAGCTTAATGGGCAAAAAAATCAAAAAAGTGCTCAGAGTCTGTTCTTGGTTTTTATAAAATGTGTCTTTCATTCAAAGTTCAGCCAATTCTGATGTTTATTTGTCTCCAAAAAGTATGGATATCTCATGACCCGTTTTAAACGTCTCTTCAAAATTCCTGAGCTAGGGTCACTGACAGAAAAAAAGAATCTCTACTCTTAAGGCACCTTAAAACAAAAAATCAGTCATCTTCTTTTATCGTTTCTGTTGTTTTAATTGAATATTAAACAATCCTTGAATATAATAATATTAAAAAAAAATAGTTTTTTGGCTATGTGTGTATTATTAGTACGCAATTACTATTATTTACAGTCTATTTTGAATTTACAGAGTCTATTTTGAAAGCATACAGATAAATCACTGTCTATTTCCTGTTAAGAAATCAGAACACACTTTTAGTACCTGGTTACTTTTTGAAAAAACGTCTTTAAGGCCATAGTTTCTCCCCAGATATTTAAGAAAAAAAAACTACAACTGGCAACGTCTTTTTCCAAAACTTTGGCAGGCGGCCCAGGGAAAACGAAACATCAAAATTAGCCGAAATTTTGCACGGTTGTTGGTTTTCAACTTCTTATCAAAAATATCTGAAGGATTTTCCAAAATATTTATTTTTTTCTTGAATAACAAAAATCTCTTGTGATAACATCTGTCTGGCAGGTTTCAAACTCGATTTTTTAAAAACTGGAGAACTATTAAGAGTTTCCTTTAGATTACATTATTCCTTTTTATATTTTCATGCCTGAGCGAAGAAAAAAAAGCCTGGGCAACCCGGCCAAGGAAATCAATGCTAGATAAACATTGCTTTCTAAGCTTTTATGTTTCACTCAATTTGAGAGAAAAATGCGTAGTTCAAGGGATGTATTAAATACTACGTTTTCACGTGGAACTGAATACGTTTTCGATACAATTCACTTTCAAACCTTCCATGAAAACCCGGCGAATCGAACTCTTTTTTTCGTTGGCCCTGCCAAAGTGCAATGAGGCTTTTTTAGAATCGTATCGGGATCCAACTGCATGAAAACGGGTATCACATCGAACTGATGACTGATGACACCAATAATAAGCTGTTAGCACTGCCAATATAGTAGGTATATATCTATACAGGGTGTAAACAATACCATAGTCATCCTTTCAACTGATGAAAGGGGGGTCAAAACAAGTCAAAAAGTTCATATGACTTATGGGGCAAAACTAAACAGATTTTTATCTAAATAACTTTAAAGTTGAAAAATTTAGGTGCTTATATCTACCACAATTTTACAAATATTCATGGTCTAACTTTAACCATTTTACAATAGGGGCATCTCCAAATAAATAAAAATAATTATTTCTTCTAAATCCTCTAAATTAAAAAAAATAATAATAAAAAAATAATGATTTCCTTTATGTTAAAGATTTAAAAAACACTTGGCAACAACGCAATTCGCTGCATACGTGAGCCTCTGACCTCTGACCCTCTCTACAGCACAGTGCGTAGTGCATCTTCCGCTGTTCGTTGTGAAGGTTGTCAGTCCCGCGAGTCTACCTAACGCCATTATTTACGCAATTTTTTTGCAGTTTGTGTGTTAAATTACACTGAATTAAAAATGTTCTCCAATTAGGAAGCTGGCAGAAACTCAAATCTTGCATCTCAAATGCATCACGACAGATTTCCCCAGCGGCTTAAAAGAAGTGTTTTTGCTCGGTTTTTTGAGTGTTTTTCAAAATAAAAAGAGTTTTTACAAATTACAGACAGTTTAAAAACTGTGTGACAGGTGTTTTTAATTAAAAAAAAAGGAGTGTGAACTACAAATGTACAAACAAATGCTTAAAAGAAGTGTTCTTTTTTTAGTGTTTGCCAAAAAAAAATTAATAAAAAAAAGTTTTTACAAATTAAAAAGAGCTTTGTAAACTGTGTGACAGAAGTCGTATTTTTTTTTATAATCAAAGTGGACCATGGAAGACTTTATTTCGATACCGAAAAGGACTTTTAAATAAGATTTTACAACCAGACGAGGCGCTAAAATCAATTTTCGGTAAGTACACATTTATTGTTTTGCTTTTTACTATTTTTAAATAATTAATAATTTGTAAGATGTGAAAAAAAAACATCTTAAAGGGTGGTATACACTTTGTTGATATTTACTCGCACCCATATAACTATGAGATACTATAACGGCCCATGTGCCGCAAAATGTGTAACGAAAATAACTTTGAAGTGCTGAACCCACTTCCTGAGAAAACTGGGGATTGTCGAAAAGTTTACATTTTTGACGAGGTATGGTTTTGCCATTTTGTTTATGTTATTGTGGAGTTTTTCCGTTTTAAAATTTTGTGGCGGTATTTTCTGTGATTGCGTGCGTTATTATTACGCGGGAAACAGTAGACAACACTTTCAATTTTTTTTACGGTAGTGTCCACTCTTTTAATAGATTTTCCAAAAGTAAAAAAAAATATTAAAGATAAACCTACATTTTTGCTGTCAGATGGTTATCAGTTGCTTTCACTTCTGACGCAATCGACGCGCCTGCCCATTACACTCCTCGTCTATAGGGTTTTTCCAGGCCAACTTGATTGGGAGAGTTATTATCGGTACGCATTTTTCTCGGGAAAAGCAAGAGGAAGGCCTTTATATTATCTCATAGTTATATGCTCGCACCTAAAAGCGCATTGTAGCCAAACTGTGTTTAACTTAAAAGTCGTATATCTTTGAAACAACTAAGTTTTGACGCCCATATATATATATAAACTTTTTACGATAGTGTCCACTCTTTTAATAGATTTTCCAAAAGTAAAAAAAATATTAAAGATAAACCTACATTTTTGCTGTCCGATGGTTGTCAGTTGCTCTCACTTCTGACGCAATCGACGCGCCTGCCCATTACACTCCTCGTCTATAGGGTTTTTCCAGGCCAACTTGATTGGGAGAGTTATTATCGGTACGCATTTTTCTCGGAAAAAGCAAGAGGAAAGCCTTTATATTATCTCATAGTTATATGCTCGCACCTAAAAGCGCATTGTTGCCAAACTGTGTTTAACTTAAAAGTCGTATATCTTTGAAACAACTAAGTTTTGACGCTCATATATATATGAACTTTTTTGTTTGTTTTCGCATCCTCTATCACCCATTTAAATAATGACTATCATATCGTTTACACCCTGTATTTTAATTATATTATTGGGCTGTAAACTTACTCGCTTTGAAAAACCAAACAAAGAAGTAAAATTGGCAAAAACTAACTTCAAAATACATCAGGCAAATATCAAAAGGCCAAATATTGTTCATAACGCGTTCAAATCGCTTCGTGACAACCGAAAAGTGAATCGTATTGAAAACGTATTCAGTTCCACGTGAAAACGTAGTAATAGATCGCAATACTGTTCCGGTGTTCGGTCGAGGTTATTTGGCGGATTTACTGGCATCTTTTGGTAATTATCGACATGCATGCAGTGTTGCTAAAAACTATTTCTCTAGATCGAAACTATGACCTTAAGTGAACTTTTAAACTCTAACGGGGTTCGTACGGGAAACCTTCCTTGAAACTTTTTTCTGATTGTCTTCGTTTTCAAAAAAAAAAACATACATGCATTTTTTTTTGTGTATACTCATTGACAGCATTAAATAAATACGCTGTTACGATATCGTTATGTCATATTGATAAAATCAAAAATAAAAAGGCCTCTAAATCAAAAAAATGCCTTAATTTAAAACAAATAACCTTATCATCCTACTACGCAACGCAAAGAAAGGTTTTGAGTTTAGTTTCTTGTTTCCAAAATCAATGTTTTAATCTCGGATTTATTTAATGATACCAAAAATCGCCATTTAAATGACAAATAACTGTACTTAAACACAATCTTTAATGCAAAAGAGTAATTATCGGCTGGTCTATAAAGAGACCGCCCACTCATTTTGGAGTTGAAAAAATGACGATAATAAAATGAAAAAATCGATTGATTCAAAATAACATAACGGATTGGAAACAGGTAAATATTAAATATTACTTAAAACAACAACAAAAATTAATATTTAGTAGGCGCACTATTCTTTTCAAAAACACTCTGCAAGCGCCTGGGCATTGAAAAACTTAAAAGTTGAGATCAGAGCGGTTGGATGGCCAAAGAAGAGTTTCAATATTATGGTTTTCAAATCACTAGCAACAACGTTAGCAGTGTGCACGGGACAGTTGTCCTGCTGGTAAACGAAGTCGTTGTTTTCGTAAAACATCTGCATAGATGACAACATAACATCCTCAAGAATTTAAAACTTCCAAATCAGTTACATCAACCGAAAAGAATCTAAGAAAGAGAAAATCAAAAGATCTTGGGAGGAAAGAACGAAAATTCAAAATTGAATGAGTGTCCCACAAGGAATACACAAAAGACCAAAGCGAAAAGAGAAACAATTAAACAATGTTTCGCCCGGGGTGACCAGCGTGGGGTCATCAGTGGATTCACTAGTCACCCTCAATCCAGACATCATTTAACACCATCCCACACTCTGACTTCCAACTCTGAAACACTCACATATAGGCATCGTTCCCATGGTACTTATTATAAGTCACCTGATACGGGTTCGTCCTGGCGTGTTAATCTTGATGCTTCAACGGATGTGGGAAAATGATTTTTTCTGAGGTTTCCATCGTACTATCGTCATTTTATTAACACCAAAATAAGCTCTCCTTATAGACCAGCCGTCTTCTATAACTCGAGTGATAAGTTGTGCTTTTGCAAATGTTGTAATTTGCGGACTTTTTACCTTTGAAAATTATTCTCAAAATAATTTGACGCATACCTTCAGCTATTTTAAACTGCTGAATGAAATACATACACTCTTCGAAAAGTAAATCTTGCGGGATAGGAAAAACGCATATATGTGTGTTTTTTTTAAACAAGAGTACATTGTTTAATTCCCTGACTTTTCCGATTTTTTCGGCCCGTACGAACCTTGTGCAAGATTTGATAAGATTCTATTCACATATTTTCGAAAGGCGAGATGGTCTTTCATAATCAGTGGCATATCTTGTAAAAAACAATTCGTGCGAATATTTGTAAAGCGATCTCCCCGATCTACCCAGTCTATAACAAGCAGTGTAATAATTACACTGGCAACGTCCGGCCAAGGTGTACACAAAAATACAAGAAAAATATTTTCAAAACATGTCCTTTGTCAAAATTTTGTAGGGTTCAAAATTTTGTACTTTTTAAAATGTTGTACTTTTCAAACATATGTAAACATTGAAAAACTACATCATTTTGACAACAACAAAATATTCTAAAACTAAAGAGTGTGGGACAGGCAGGGGGCATCGCTCCAAAAATATTCGCAAGGATACGTCACATATTATATTCTGGTTGAGAATGCTGATTATGAAAGTGCATGTTTCCCTCTGGGAAAATGGTCAAGAAACTTTTTAACCAATTTTTTACCCAGCCTACAATATGTAATTTTTTTGAAAAGCACACACCTAAAATTCCCTAGTCTCGGATACATACTTTTTAGAAAAATGAGATGCATTTATTGAAATTAATTAGTTTTAGAAGAAATAATAGTTTTTTTAATAGTTTAAAGCATTGCTTAATTAATATAAAAGAAAGTAGACAACGTTATGGACAAAACTCTTGGTACTTTTTTTTGGACTAATCACTTTTGCTTAATACAAAAGTTCACGGTTTGGCCCAATAAAGTGTCAACTTTTTTGTCCATAAGGTTTTATGACTTCCCTATATATATAACAATGTTCAAAGTAAACTATAAACGATATATTATTAAATTTTAAGGAACCAAAACGAGGAGTGGCGAATTTATCATAGAATATTTAAAAAATGTTTTAAATTATGATTAGAAAAAAATGGGCTAGAAACTTTCTTGACCACAACCCCAAAGAAAACATGCACTTTTATAATAAATATCCCATCCTCAACAAGAATACGTCAAAAAAATGCTGTGCGAATATTTGTCGAGCAATTCCCCGGCCTACGTATTTTCATGCAACTTTTTTCTAAAAATTAAAGACGGGTTCATTGAACCACTCGAAGTGAACAAAATTTAAATTGGTCCCTCCTCTTTGAAATTAAATTTTAATAATTTTTCTGAAAATTATGTACTTTTATCAATTTTATGTACCGAGTCCGGACGCTGCACTGGTAGATGGAGGGTTTTAAGAGCTATCCCTTCATCTTATAGAGCGGGTGCTTATCAGTAGTTAAGCGGCCCCATGCTGTCTTGTTGGGGTGACATCATGGGCGTAGAGGTGCCGCTATAAGGGGATTCCCCCTGCGACATTTTTCGCTGCCTACAGTTGCCCGTGTTCCTTTTGTACCTGTGTTAAGAATGAAAACATTGCAATTTTCATCACTTTTTATAGATAATCTTAATCTCTATGCATTTTTTAGCAAAGACTACATATTTACTTTCCTTTAAGAATTTTAAGGGTTCATGTACGGAAGACCGGTCGGGCACTGCCATTTTCATACTTTCCATTTCTGACGTCACCACCTTCTCAGTCTAATCAGCGGCGTAGGGCACTAGTTTTACACTTCCTATTTCGCGTTCATTGCCTCTTTAAACTGTGAATCTTAATTCCGTATATTGCCAACAATTTACAAAAATGCCTTTTCAGAGCTTATTTTTACAAAAAAATATAATTACCTCGACCGGCATTTCAACTCAGAACCTTTAGAATACTAGTCCAACCGCTCTAACCAAGTCATCGAGGCTTAGGGTTTTGACCGTCGATTTGAACCCTTTCTGCTGATTTATTATTTATGGTTACTCTATAAAATAGTCACTTTCACTACATTTTCATGTAGAACTGAATGCGTTGTCAATACGATTTACTTTCAAAACTATCGTGAAAACGCGAATCAAAAAGCAAATCCAAGTTTTTTTCGTTTATCCTGCCTCAGGTCAATACGTGAAAACGCTGGTCGTATCGAAAACGAATGAAAGTTTTAACCATACTTGATTTGACAGTTTATTCTGTGGGTGTGATAATAACCGAACTTGTTTTATTACTAATTTTCGAAATTTAAAAAAGAAACGGTACAATACGAGAAAAAAATATGTCAAAAACTCAAATCGTGTTCAAATCGCTTCATGAAAACTTATTCAGTTCCACTTTTCGCCGTTGTTGAAAATGTGACGTCAGAATTGCTATATAGCACGTGAAAATGCGCAGTACCCAACGCGGTCAATTAAACTGAGCTCACTAGTTAGCCAGAGTAGGTGTGCATACTTTTCCTTGAACAAGCCAGCGGGGTTAAGTGTTATGTTACAAGAACAGGGTCGTCCAATTTCGAGGGGATTGTGGGGTTTTGGGTATTTCTAAGGCGAAAAACTGATATACATGTTACAGGCTACATTCTTGAGAAATGAATAATGGTCGAAACTGCATGTCAGTATGTCAACTCGTTTTTGAGCTTGAAAAACATGCGTTTTAGAATTTGGCCCTTAACTTTTTTATCAATAAAAATCTCTTTTTGGTGTAAATTCTATATATAATTTAAAGTAGAATTTATTTCTTCAACTGGTGTTTATCTGTAACGTTTAGATTATGAGACAGAACAGGGTCATTTCAAATCAATCAGAGGTTTGGCAGAACATCTCCCCGATTTCGATAATTTTTGGTACATTTATTCTACCCTTAAAGGGACTAAAAAATCCGAAGTATTAAATTTTTTTGGTCATTAATTTTTTTTAAATTAATTCTTGAAAATCAAAACAACTACCATTTTGCTCAAACATGTACCTAAAGAAATGAAAAGATCTCGATAACTACTTAAACTAGGACAGTGGTTATAGCTCATTTAAAAGTTATTTTAAATACCTTTCGAATGATGTATCACATGATGTACTTTTTGTTTTAAAATTGAAATTAAAAAAAAACTTTTTTTAATTTTTTTTTAAAACAGCATCTCAAAATGGATGGAGACTTAATGGGTTCATCAAAAAAAATTAGGTTATTTGATACTTTATCAAAATGGGATTTAAAATACCAATAAAACAAGGTATTACTTGCTTTTTTACGGTATACAGTTCCCTAGATATTACTTGTTTTGTGTACCTGCACATTTGGTTAAAATTGACTGTCTTTACAGGCATTAATAAAAATATGAATATCTTGAGAACCATACATACTACAAAAGCGAGTGATAGCTTTGATTTTTTTTTTCTTTTGGGATGAACTCATCAATTTTCCATCTTGAAATTTTGTAAATAGTTTGGAGAAATACCCGGAAACAAAATTTATTTTTATTAAAAAAAAAATTAAAAATTATGTTTTTAGAAAAATTTTAAAGTTTTTTTTTTAAAAACAAAAAGTATATCATGTGATACATCATTCGAAAGGTATATAAAATACCTTTAAAACGAGTTACAAACCACTGTCCAAGTGAGAGTAGTTATCGAGATATTTAAATTTCTTTAAGTACCTGTTTGAGCAAAATTTCAATTTTGGGATTTTTCAACCCCTTTTTGGGTAGAATAAATGTACCAAAAATTATCGAAATTGGGGATATGGTCTGCCAAACCTCCCTTTTTTTTAGTTGATTTCATATGAAATGACCCAACACTTAAGTAATTTTTCTTATGAAATGACCCTATTGATCTATTTTTTACTTGATTAAAATCAGCATAAAATATTCTTTGAAATATACCAATATAATTTATAAAAAACTTAAAGAAACAAAAAAAATATTAAAAAAATAAAAAATATAACAAACATATCAAAATACAAAAGATAACATTATAAGTGCGGTACATCGTTTTAAAGGAAATGTCACGCTGACTTCAAAAATTAAGTAAAAACTAAATCATTTCATAAGAAAAATACCAACTTAGTGTTATATCTTTAAAATAAACGTTACAGATAAAATCCAGTTTCAAAAATAAGTTCTACTTTAAATTATCTATGAAAAGGTAATTTTCACCAAAAAAAATTATTTGATTATTAAAATCACCTTAAAATTACTTTTAAAATGATGTATCACAATTTATGTTTAATTTCTTGTATTTTTTATAATTTTTTATCTATTTAATAGGGACTTTCAATATTTTTATTTTTTCAATTAAATAAGATATTAATAAAAAAAATTATTAATAAAAAAATATATATATAAATAAAAAATACAAAAAATAAAAGACAAAATATTTGAGAGAATTTTAAGCTAACTTTAAAAATCAAATAAAAAGGAACATTCCATAAGAAAAATAGTAACTTTGTATGAAAGTGACAGATAAAATCCAGTTTAACAGTCGGATTCTGCTTTAAAAAATCTACAAAAAATCTACAAAAATCGATTTTGACAAATAAAGAGTTGTTATAGACCCCCATTACAAAACGCACTTATCAAAAAGCTCTCGTAGCTCGAAAAATGGCTCAACATATCAATATGCGGTTTCCATCTTTAAACTTGTTTTAAAAATTAAGCCTCTAAAGTGACGGGTCACTTTTTTTCTATCTCCTCTGGATATACCCAAAACCATCGAATTTTGAACACCTTGTATATCAGTTTTTCACTATCTCCCTTAGAAATGGCTAAAACCATACAATACCCTCGAATTTGGATCACAATGAACATTATTTTTATTTAAAATAGTAGTTGTATCTGCATAGGTGAGGCAGAAAAATACAACGAAAAAGTTACTTTGTTCTCACCAAAATATGTTTAACTACTCCTTTAGTCTTTGAAAAAACGCAAAACAAGAAAATAGATGAAAATGAAATTTTGTAAACTTAGTTACAAACAAAACGCACAACACGCGAGTGTAAGAAAATTACTTTCCATCGAGTTGTGTACGCTATATTTCCTACGACCACTTTAGAATTTAATTCGTATTTTTTATTATTATTAAATTTTTTTAATTTTCATCTCAAGCGAAGAAAGTATTTTCTTCTCTAGGGACGAAAATGAGTTTGGTCTATTTCCGACGCTTCAACAAATCATAGGCTACTAGATACCTACATTGTTTGGAAGGTTTGCTGTCATTCATTTTCGTCACTAGAGAAGAAAATAAAATTGATATGCGTGTGAAATATAAAACTTTCTGAGGCGTTATAGAGTGCAGATTTGGTTACTTCCGTG
The DNA here is from genome assembly GCA_963921995.1 of Oxystoma pomonae. Lineage (NCBI taxonomy): Eukaryota > Metazoa > Arthropoda > Insecta > Coleoptera > Brentidae > Oxystoma > Oxystoma pomonae. The sequence goes on from OY998172.1 coordinate 32,379,399, forward strand.
TGTGGTCGTAGTAAAAGATACATTTTTAAATTGATCAAAATTATTCTATTCTATCTTCATATTCTATTCTAAACTTTCGCTACTGAACTTTTTGAGAAGGTTGAGTAATATCTTCTTATGATCACATATATAGGAACACACCACACTTATTGACGAGCACAAGTGACAAAAGCCCGTGCAAAAACCACGTAATAAAAGTAAAAAAAAGTTATTATTACGAAAAAATACAAAATCAAACATCGTACAATAGTTCAAACAGTTTCACACCTTTTGGCGAAAAGAAAATTAAAAATATTCTTATATTATCGAAATATGGCTTTTATAACACTTTTTGATAAAAGTTAAATAAATTATATTGCACAAATGAAAGAAAAACAAAATAAGCGCAAAATATAGTGTGTTATGTAAGAGCAACTGGAATAATCGTGCAATCTCAAACCAAATAAAAATTTAAACAGCACCGAAGTCAAATATCTTTTGACAAAAAAACTATAGAAATTCTCATTTTATGAAAATATCTAACGGGTTTTCGTCAAAAAAATAAAATGTTATCCTTCGGAACATTTAATAAATCATGTGATTTGCAGCAAATAATCCAGAAATAAAAAGAAAAAATTGGTACATTATGTAAGACAAAGATCAATAGTAACACACACACAACAAAAAGTAAACAAAACTTTCGCAAAAAGCTATGCATTAATTGAGGCATATACCTCCGCTATAATGGTGCAAGTCGAAAACATTAACGCAGCAAGACACCGCAAAAATAAACAAAAAATTAAAGAAAACAAAATATGCGCAATCATTAGTGCATTATGTAAGCTATGTGCAGTTTGTCAAAATATCCATTGAACTTTTTGTCCAAAAATGTTTTCTCATCCATAATTTTAAATCATCTATAAATAATATTATATCGCAAAAATTTGAAAAATACGAGGAAAATAATTAGCGCAAAAATAGTGAATATAGCAACACAAGCCCGCTGTTTTAATAATGCAAGCTTGGACACTTCCTTTGATGTGTGTCTATGTGTTCCCCAAAGTTTGTGATCCTCAAAGAACCAGTATTTTTAAAAATGTTGCTTTAGATATTTACTGAGCTTACGAATGTCATTTTTTTATCTTTCAGCTCACTAATCTTATAACTAAATAAAGTGACAAACCATACCTTCATTTTTTAATAAAAATATTTTTTGTTAATCGATGCGGAAATTAAGTCAGGAACCTAACAAAATGTGAACTTTATTAATAAAATTGCCACTATTTTGTTCGAGTACACAGGAAAATTCAATTTTCAAATATATATAAATATTTGCAGAACCAATAAGATTTAGAATTTTTAACATATCAGCGCATATTTACCAGGTTTACCTTAGAATTCCTCGGTAAAAAAATTACATTCTTGAAAGATCAGGCTTTCACCTATCAGAGTTAGTTTTTATGAAAAGCAAATTTTTCAGTCATAAGAAATATAAAAAATGACTCACCGAATCCTCTTGTTTCCAAACCAATTTGACACTTGCGACACAGTGATGCCGCATTTCCTCGCCAGCTCCTCCTTTGCTTCCTCGCTAGGATAAGGATTTGACAGGTGAGAGTAGAAATATTCATTTAGGATTTCCGATGCCTATGTAAAAAACAGTATCTTAGAAGTATTACAAAAAAATGTACAAATCTTTTTAAAAAGTGTTTAGTCATATAAAAAGATTTTAAATTTCTTTGAAAAAATATTTTACTAGTCTTTTTACAAAGCATTTACTTAGTATTTTTATAAATATTTTTCAAGTCTTTTTACAAGGCCTTTATAAGTTTTTTATACAAATTTTACAAAGTCTTTTGAAAGAATTTTAGAAGTCTTTTTTAAAATATTTTACATATCTTACAAAGAAGATAAGGAAAAACTTGCCTGTTTGCTAAAATTACGACGTTTACGTCTGGCATCCAAAAATCTCGATCTCAAAATCATCACAGCTTCACACGTCGATTGTTTGAGTTGCATCTGAATTGAGCTAAACTTTTTGTGGATTATCTGAACCTATAGAAAAATTAAGGAATAGAAAGATTTTTTTTTGTTGGTAGGAAAATTGAATCGTTTATTTTAAAAAATTTGTTGGATGCCCTTCTGTGGTCATTTTGACCCAACCCAAATTATTTTTTTGTACATTTCTGACATTTTGAGAATTACATGCCACAAAATTTATCATTATATATTTTTCTTACCATTCTTTCAATCTCTTTTGGAGTGATTGGCCTTGTGCGTGATTGTTCTCTAAGGAGGTTCATAACGTGGGTGGTAAATTCATTGCAAGCCTGTTGACAAAATTACAATAATCATTTAGGCGTACCCAAAACTAAAAATTCAATGTTTTTTTTTTTAATTTATTCTAAACCCCTCTCTGTCTCAAAAGTTATTTGGATTTTTAAGTTTATACTATTTCCGGGTCATTTTAGGCTTTTCCCAGCATTATTTTAATTTATTTAATATGCACTTTAAGCAAGGACAGAGCTACACCTCATTCCAAATTCTCCAGACCAATTTCAATATGTCGGCTGACAATTAAACACAGAAGCTAAATGGAACTGTCATTGTCAGTGTCAAAAAACTTGTTTGTTTGACTTGTATCAAAATCACATTGACCAAGACTTTCTAGCATGTGTGCCATCATAAGAAGACTGCAAGGAGTGGTATCTGAGAGTAGTTTTCGTATTTATTACCACGCAACAATACAAAGCGTTATGGCCTATGGAATTATTTTCTGGGGCTTATCCTCAAATGCCATTAAAGTGTTTCGAGCCCAAAACCAAATCATCACTATAGAGGTGTAAAGGCCTTTCAAAGTCTTCCTAAATCATTAAAAACCACACAGAACAATGAAACGTTTAAAAGGGCCGTGAACTCTTACATTAAAGAAAAACTCTTTTATAGTTTTGATTTCAATGAAATTTGCAAGAGATATGATAGGTTAGATTAAATTTTTCCTTCCTTTAAATTTTATGTGATATACCAAAGTGCTGTTTGTCCATACTAAAGTCTGTTTTATATTTTCAATCCAAAAAAAGAAAAAATAATTCCAATGTATGTAATTTATTTCTTAAGTTTTGACGTTTCTTTCTTGTAAGATGTCACATTTCTACGTTCATATCTTATAACCTTGTTGGCAATAAAGATATTATTTATTTGTTAAGGGAACCTTTTCTTAAAATAATAAAAATTATAATAGCCTTCCTAAGCAAAAACAAAATAAAACTGTAACAGACAAAGGAAAAAAAGGAGGAAAAATAAGAAAGTATCTGGAAAAAAATATTTTTGCCTATATCTGCTCTCTCAGGGTATTTTTTTTTTGTTTTTGCAAACAAGAAAAACAGGTCACTTGCTTTAACATTGGGAGCATTCACTTGTATTCCTTGTGATGTTCCTACTATGTATGAATGAGATAATGAATTAATAAATTAATTAAAAAAAAAAGAGTCAAAGTTCAAACATAAAAAGAAGAAACAAATAGAGAAGAAAAAAAAAAAAAAGATTGCAAACAAGAAAAACAGGTCACTTGCTTTAACATTGGGAGCATTGTGATGTTCCTACTGTGTATGAATGAGAGACTGAATGAATAAATTATTTTTAACAAAAAGAGAAGAAGACCAAACATAAAAAGAAGAAACAAATAGAGAAGAAAAAAATAGAGAAGAGAGAAATACAGCCTTCAGGTGGTGTAGACACCAGAATATCTTGGAACCTATCGAGGAGAGCTGGTATATGTTCCTGACATAAGGAACGAAACCATCAGACAAACAAACAACAACAACATACCTTAAATTTTTTGCCAAAAACATGCACGCACGAAATAATATAGAAATAAAAAACCAGGAGCCGTCGCAGCTTTGTTTTAAAGGGGGGCAGGGCGATTTAGTATGCAGGTGTTGGGTTGAGTTAGTGTGTATAAAAAAAAATACTTTCTTATATTTATTCAATTCAAAAGAAAATACACATTTCTTGTAACAAAGAGCTTGGTTGGAGTGCTTAAACAAATTATGGTATAACGTATAATAAAAAGTAGTATGTGCTCAGTCAATAAGAAAAAAAAACAAATTTACACATCTTATATATAATTCTAGATTTGTTGCAAAAATCATGTCTTAATGCGATTTTTTACCATAATTTTTAGGTTACTGACAAAAATTGCGTAAAGCAGAAAATTCTTTAAAAGGTTCCATCCTCGGTTTCATCTTTGGGGGCTGAGTTGGGGTGGAATCTAGTCACAATTATAGATTTCTAGAAAATTAAGACTAAAACGCCATTTTTTACATCCCCTCTCTCCTTAAAACCTCTAAAAAATGGATGTTAAGTGTAGATTCTTTTCTTTTACTGCCAGTGACCTTAGCTCAGGAAATGTCGAAGTAACGTTTAAAACGGGTCATGTGATATCCATACTTTTTGGAGTTAAATAAACATCAGAACTAGCTGAAAGGTACATTTGGATACATTTGGTACAACCTTTTGGATTTTTATTATTTATTTTTTTTTATTTATTTAATCGTCTTTTATTTACAATACAAAATAAGGCGAGGTTTAGTCAAAGACTATTCTTACACCTAACCTTTAAAAAAAAATTACAAATTCTCTGTAATAGATCTAAACTTTAACTTAAATAATAATTAAGATAGCTCTGCACCATGGTTTGTTATCTTTGTTTATAGTAATCACCTGCTCATAGAGAGAAATAATTAATAAAAATATTACCCTGAAAGAAAACAAAGAAATTTTTAATTAGAAGTAATAATTAAACAATAAAACAAAAAAGGAGACAAAAAATATTTGCCAAAAAAAAATTTACAAAGAAAATTAATATTAATATAATAACTACATGCTCAAACTGGAGAGTTTTTAAGTTTTTAACTATATGTATTTCCAGCCGAAGTTTTTTGTATTGACGTTTGAAATATTTATGGTTATTTATCTGTTTTAGCTCATTGTTTAGTTTATTATAAATATGTGAGGTTTGATAGGAGAATCCTTTTTTTTAAATTGCTGTTCTGTGTTTTGGAATGTTTAATAGACTTGCTGATCTGGTGTTTCTGCTATGGATCAAAAATCTCCGAGTTAGTCGAGATCGTAGGTAGCGTGGAGTTGAGGTTGTCATGATCTTGTAAACGAAAGTTGCAGATTGTAATTGAATTTATTCATTTTTAAAATGTTCAACTCTTTGAAACTCTCACTAAATTGTTCATATTTTCTTAGTGAACAAATAAATCTCAGACAAGAATTTTGTATTTAAGTTTTGCCGAATAAGTTAAAATGCCGGCCTTCGTAGCGCAGTGGGTAGCGTATCAGCACGGCTAAATTTACAAAAACTTGACTAAAACTGGGGCATTGATCCTACAATAGATGGAAAGTCCCAGTATTAAAAAAAAATCTAAGCCCACCGATTCAAATGTTTGGATGTTTCGAATTGATCTCTCCATCTAAGTGAAAGGCCCGTTTTGTTTCGGTTTTTGTGAGCTAAGTCCCAGCCCAACCTTTAAATCAATAACCAAAAGATAACCGCGGTTAAAACCGCTCCTCACTGGTCAACTGCAAATAACTTATGACCTACCTGTTCATACTTTTCCAACTCTTGATGGTAAATCTGCCTGATCTGCGCCAACTTGGCCCTATAGTCCGAATGCTCGATAGCGTTCTCCGGTTGGCCGGCTTGGGCGGCGGTGGCGGCCGAATTGGCCGCACTGACCCCGCCCCCTTTTTCGGGGCCCGCGACCCCCTCCGCGATCAGCATATTGTCCAACCTACAGTGAGATGAAAATACAAAAATTTGTGGATCAGAATTATGTCCGTGAAAAATAATGACACGGGGCTTACTTTTATAAGAACTTTTATTATTTCACCATGTTTAAGCCCACCAATATTTCAGCAGGGTCATTTCAAATCAAATCAACCAGAGGTTTGGCAGACTCTATCCCCGATTTCGATAATTTTTGGTACATTTATTCTACCAATAAAAGGAATGAAAAATCCCAAATTTATTTTTTTTTAAAATTAATTTAGTAATCAAAACAAACTACCATTTTGCTTAAACATGTACCTAAAGAACTACTTAAAGTAGGACAGTGGTTTATAGCTCGTTTTAAAGGTATTTTAAATACCTTCCGAGTGATGTATCACATGATGTACTTTATGTTTCTGGATATTTCGCCAACCTATTTATAAAATTTCAAGATGGAGACTTGATGGGTTTATCAAAAAAAAATATTTTCAAAATTTTGAACACAATTTTTCAAAAAAAAATAGGCTATGTAATACTTTATCGAAATGAGCTTTAAAATACCTATAAAACAAGGTATTACTCGCTTTTGTACGGCATACAGTTCTCGAGATATTACTCTTTTTGTGTACCTGCACATATATTTGGTTAAAATTGGCTTTACAGGCATTTATCAAAATATTAATATCTTGAGAAGTACACATACTACAAAAGCAAGTGATAGCTTGTTTTAAAGGCATTTTAAAGGCCATTTTAATGAATGACCTCATTTTTTTTTTAAATCTAAATTTTTAATTTTTTTTGATGCACCCATCAAGTCTTCATCTTGAAATTTTGTAATAGTTTGGCGAAATACCCAGATACAAAATATATTTTTATAAAAAAGAATAAAAAATGCTGTTTTTCAAAAATTTAATTATTTTTTAATTTCAATTTTTTTAACAAGAAACATATCATTCAAAAGGTATTTAGAATACCTTTAAAAAGAGATATAAACCACCGTCCAGGTTTAAGTAGTTATCAAGATATTTCAATTTCTTTAAGTACATGTTTGAGCAAAATTGGTAGTTTTTGTGGTTAGAATAAATGTAACAAAAAATATCGAAATCGGGTAGATGGTCTGCCAAACCTCCCTTTTTTTTGGCTGATTTCACATGAAATGACCCTATTTCGGCACCCTCGGCAAGAACTATCGAACCCTGTGCAATTTATCCATTTTTGGTCATTTTTACGTCATTTATTAAAAAGTGTCGATATAAATGCTTTATTTTGAAAATGGTACTATTTGTAGATTCTCTCAAAAAAAATCTTTTAAAATATCACCGAATATCAAAGTTTGTGAAGTAATCGCTTCCAAAATTTGTAATTTTTAGACTTAGACTTCAGATACCTTGCGACCCTGTGATATGGTGTATCTTTAAAAAGCAAATCTTATATGGATTTTAAATTTGATATCAAAAACAGAAGATCCCTCAAACAAATTAGGATTGCCCCCAAAAATTTCCCCCCAAAAAATAGCTACGTCAAAGATTTTAATTTTTATACTTAATTAAAGTTAGGAGTCTTTCTATCAGAACAATATATAGTTCAAATTTTGTATATTTTTTTTCTTGAATATGCACTTTAGAATAACTGCTTGGCACGCGAGGCCAAGTTGAACTCTGCCCGCAAAGTTTTTTTTAATGGAAACAAAACCCTGAAAAAAAACAGTTAAATTGATTGTTTAATATTAAAAAACACGTGAAATCAAAAAATATTATATTGGGATGTGTTGTGGGTTTTTTTCCGGGGTTGGTTTTTTCGCCGATTTTAAATAATACAAAAATTTAATTACTCTCAAAATGATTTTCATGCTGTTCCTAAATTTATTGGTGATAGTGAAAGAGAAGCAGGGTATCCAGCAAAAAATCATTAACAAATTCCCGGTTTTTCCCGATCATTTTATACTATTTTCCGGTCCTCTTAGACTTTTTCCAGCATTATCTTGTTTCATTTAACATGCACTTTATCAGGGTTGCCACAATCCTTGAAAACCGGGAAATCCGGGAAAAAGTGGGGAATTCGGTGGGGTCGGGAAATATCCGTGAAAAAGTCGGGAAATTTGCTAAAAATCCTTGAATTTTTTAGATATTTTTAACTTGGTTGAGATTCTTTTGTACCTATATAAAGTTTACATATAACTTTTTTGGCCAGCCTCCCTAACGCAGTGGGTAGCGTATTTGCCTGTGGCACGGAAAGCCCCGGGTTTGAATCCCGAATAGGATAGATATTTCGTGTATGTTTTTAACTCTGCAAAAATACTTTGCTACATTGGGCATTGATTCTGCTATGGATTTATAATTAATGGAAATATATTTTTATAAAATAATTAAAATTTTACGAGTTTTTTAAATTTAAATATACAATATTGCACACTATTTTTTTGTAAAATTTTACACTCTGCGGTATTTGTTTCGATCACAATATCAGATAATTTTTTTCAGTGGGCAATCACCCGAGGGCGAGGGGGTAACCACTAGTTCAGAAAATGTGACATGATTGCCAATTTTGTTGAATTGTCAGTGATTGCAGGGGACTGCCGAGAAATTTCTTAAGACTCCCAGAGACTTAGGGTCTACACAATCGTCCCTCCCCCCTTGCACCTCACCAAACCTAAAAGTTGTAACAAAATTTGCTTTTGGCGCTCGCTATAATGTCATTAATAGTTTTTATCAACAGCATTCAAAACGTTTAATAAATAGCTTTTTCCCTCCCCAACTCAGCGTCTCTTAACCCAAATTTTTAAGAATAATTACGAAAAAATTGTAAGACATCTTATACAGGGTTCCCACCAAATTCTGATTTCCAAATTCCCCGACTTTTCCAGGTTTTCCCTGACCATTTTTTAAAAAATTCCAGGTATTTTTTGGATATAAATTGCTTGTCTACGTGGATACCAAGTAAATGTAGACTTTTACCATGACAATTTTTGAAAGCTCAAATTTAGCAGGTATTTATATTATCGAGATAAAAAGGTAAAAAGCAGATAAATAAGACGAGAAACTTTGTTAGAAACTTTATTTGAAGACAAAAATCACAGGAACCGAATTCATTAAATCGTAAAAACAGTATTCAAAAAAAACTAATTTGCCTAGTTCTACCAACGTTTTTTTGGTTCGTCTAGCAAGTTATAAAACTAAATTGCACGAAGTGTTAATATATATGCACATGTGCACATTCACACAAAAAAAAAGACCAGCATAAGCTGGAATAGGGAAAAACTCAAGACAGAACAAACACAAGAAATATACCAGAAACTAATTACTGAAAAAATAAAAAGAACCGCAATGGGGATACAATGTAAACGAAATCTGGAAAAACATCCAAGAAACAGTAATTAGGGTAACTAGTAAGTACTCGACAAAAAGAGAAAACTAAGAATGAAGTATTTTGATGAAGACTGTAGTAGAGCGACGGAAAGACGAAATATGACCAGGAAAAAAATGCTTTAACACCCAACAGCTCTATTACAGAAGAGTATAAACAACAAAAATCTTAAGCACGCAGAATGATATAAAGGAAAAAGAGAGACCACCATCTAAATATAATAAGAGAAATGGATGAAAACAGACAAAACAACAGAAAAAGAATCCTTTAAGGGAATAACAAAGCACAAAACAGGATACCAACCGAGAACCGAAAACTTCCTCTCAACAAACAACGGACAACTGATAACCAACGAAAGAGAGATCCTAACCACATGGAAGAACTACTTTTGCGAACTACTCAATGAAGAAGTAAATACCGATACTACATCCATAAGCATATTGACAGCTGAAATAGAGATACCACCCCAACATATGATGAAACAGTTAAAGTAATAAAACAGCTAAAACACAACAAAGCTGCTGGTAGTGACGGCATACCTGCCGAATGTATAAAATATGGTGGAGAAAACACTGCATAGGGCCATACATGAGCTCATCCAAAACATTTGGAACACCAAAATGCTACCGGATTCATGGAAGGAAGGTGTGATAGTCCCCATCCATATAAAAGGAGATTAAAAGAAATGCTCCAATTATCGTGGAATACATACTACAATACAATACATACTACCAGGTCCTCTCCAGTATCCTGCGAGAGAGAATTGAACCATATAAGGAGATAGTCGGGTAATGCGCGTTTAGCCTAAAAGGCCCACTATAGACCAGATTTTCACCGTTAGACAAATAATTAAAAAATGCTGGAAATTTCACAGAGAACTTCATCAGATGTTTATTGATTTCAAACAGACATTTGACAGATTATATAGAGCAAAGTTGTGGGAAGCAAATCAAGAACTGGGGTTTATAAAAAAAACTGATATCCCTGGTAAAAATATCTACGGAGGATACAAGGTGCAAGATAAGGGTGGGACAGAGATACTTTGATTTTTTTGGTATCAACAATGAGCTTAAGCAGGGTGACTCTTTTTCACCCAAACTCTTTAACATAGCATTGGAATATGCAATTAGGAAAGTCAATATTGAAACACCACCGGCTATATTCCACCAGGACGGACCCAAACTACTACTGGCCTTCGCAGATGATTAGGACATAATTGGCAACATCAGGATTAATCTTAAAGATTCCTTGAACCACAATATTTCTGCATCCATAACTGATTGCTTAATAAGAAAAGATTACAAAAAAGGAGTAGAACCCTTTTTGGCAGTGGAAGCAGTTGCTGTGGAGATTCCCCATCTTCCCACTTCCAGTAGTTATTGTAGATTTAGGTCCATTGTCATCTTGGGCCAAGACTGATAGTTTTCTTAATTAACAAAGGCAATTTCCTCGAATTTTTTTCAGCCTCCACTTTACTTTTTTTTGTTAGCCAAAGTTATGCAAAGTGAAAGACAAACACAAAATATCCATGCACCTAGCCGGGATTCGAACCCGGAACCTTCCGTGCGGCAGGCAGATACGCTGCCCACTGCGCTACTCTACTTACTTTACATGACCACTGCTCTTAAAATGGCTCAAGATGGCCTGACGCCCCATATTACCCAATTAAATATTTTTTAAACAAAGCTTACAATATACGTGATATTTATTGGTTTTCACAGCCTGTGACACTGCCACTCTGGTGGACTTATGGGAGGACTTATCCAGTTTAAATTAGAAACTGTTTTTTTAAGGTTTGGAAAACAGTACATGAAAAATACTGTGGGATTAGAGAAAACGCCCTAGACTACACTCTAAAGTTGTAACAGAAGATAGCGCGATATGTGCTTAGAACAAGGAGAAATTATACCCGATGATATTTATTATTTCAAAACGAAAACCAAATATGTTCAATAAACACAACCTGCCACCCTGGGTAATGATGCGGTTCTTGTCCTACACGTTTTAAAAAGCTTTCCTCTCTTTTCTCTTGCTCTTGGATTTTAGCTGGACTGGAACTGATTGAGCGCAAAATAGATGTTGAGCTTATATTCGAGGTGAGCAGAGAACTCACATAATATTTTTTGCAAAGTTGGTTTAAAAAATAGGTTGAGAAAGAGAAATTCCAGGTTTTGTGTGCCAATTCCCTGACTTTTGAGGATTTTTTGGTCATTTCCTGACTTTTCCAGGTAGCTCTCAAAATTCCCTGACTTTTCCAGATTTTCCAGGTCAGTGGGAACCCTGTTATAGGTAGGTACTGCAAAAATTTTTGTATGCGGCACTATAACATTCATTATTACAATGTTAGCATCTTCTGCTTAAACGGTCAAAAATTGCCTGCAAAAACCGGGAAAAAGTAGGGAATTTTATCTAGGGAATCTTGTGGCAACCCTGTTTATGCAAGGGCGGACCTAGTGTGAAATCTAGGAGGGGGCGGAGATAATCAGATTTCGAGTTGTTGATTTAATTTTTTTCCAATAACATGCTTTAAAAGCATGCGAATATTAGAAATAAAATTAGAAATAAAAAACCAAGAGCTGTCGCTGCTTTTTTTGAAGGGGGAGGGCGATTTGGGTCAAATCAAATCAATTCAATTTATTCATCTAAATGTCTATAAAGTATGCCTTATCATATTAGTCATAAATTATATACAAACTATAGTTAAAATTGTATAAAACATACTAATTAAAGTGGTATAAAACATATTGTAAAGTTATAGTAAATATAAACAAAACAGCCACTATGTACCTGGGTCGTTCTACCAGAACTGTACATTTTTTGTAATTATGTTATAAATTTACACCTATTTGTTATTTAAGAACCCAATAATTTTTTACAAATACATCTATAACCAAGAAATAAAATTTAAGTTACTATTACGGTTTTAAATTATGTGTAATAACATAATTAAAAAAAAATATAGTCAAAAGTCCATTCCGCCGGCTGTAATCAAGTCAATTTTTATTTTGATGGAAGAAATACAGGCAACTAATAAAAATTTTGAACCAAAATTTCTATGTCATAATATTCAAATTTTTGTCACAAGTTACACAAATGAAAGGAAACAGTTAAAAACTAAGACAAGCTACATTTTTATGATGTTATGTAATGTCATGCTTAAAGGTGTCAAGTACCCTAGCCAACTTTTAAACTTCCCCCTTAGGTTCAGTTTCATTATACTGGTGGCTTTATTTGAGTGAGGTGTAAATGCAAAGCACAGGTAAATATTTATAATTATAATTGTTTTTTATTAAAAAAAAATACCCTGGTATGCATTTTTCTTTAAATCATATATTTTTTGGCAAGAAAACTTTATGTTTTGAGAATTTTTGGTCAAAACATAACCTCAAAGGTTGTACTATCCATTCTGCAAGTTTCGAATAATATGATTTTTTTATGGTAAAAACGGACAAATGTGTCTCCCCTGGCATTATTATTATTTTTGAAAAGGCTTAATAAATTTTTTTGACTTGTTGTAAATTTTGAAGGTTGTTTAGTGATGTTCCATAATTAAAATAAACATTTTTGAATAAAATTGTTATATATTTTGGTAATATTGTCACTCCCCATGCATCTTTGCTAATCCACTGAAAATTAAGAAATGTCAATATGTCAAAAAATTGGCTGCTGACAATGGGGTTTTCCCACATTTTTGGGAAGCAACGGAATTTGGTACCTTAGAGTGAGTTATCCAAAACGTATTTATTATTTCTTCTGAAAAACTCTTGGTTTTGTAGAAATTTTTTTTTAAAGTTGGAGTTCTACAAAAACGCTCAAAAAAATTTTTTAGCCAACTAACTTTACGAGAAAAGTAGCGAGTGGTGACCTTTTTCTCAGCCTCTTCCTAACTTCAGTTTAATGCTTAGCTGTCACTAAATGTCATTTCTGTTTAGTAAACAATCTGTTAAAAGTTGTATTTATTTTTTCTCGAGATTTTTCTGCATCAAAATGAAAAAGTGCGTTTTCCGCGGATGTGAAAATAAATAAATGTCAGAATTCCCCTGGAAATTTAAGATATTTTTGCCCTTCCCTTTGTGACCAAGAAGAAAATTGTGGCTCTAGAGGCACTAAAGCTGAAAAAATTATCCACGGCTGGGCGCAATAGTGTGTGAAGATCACAGCTGAAATTCAAATACAACCCCATTAGAGACATCGCCACCCAAAGGAAAAATTTGGTTTCAGACACAGTCCATCCACCAGTCGGCCCTTCAACTATAACGAATCGATAACAAAAACAATGAACTTTACAAAATACACCGGAGCACCACAAGAATACATACCGGGTGCGACTTGGAGAATAAACGCAAACATGTGTTTCACCCTTGTTGGGGATCATCTGTACGCCATAAGGTTTTGTAGACAAATAATACGAACGATCAAATCAACAAGTCATGAACAAATGCTCGGCAAAACATTATAGATAACAGGATGAGAAATGATGGCTACTATGGATAGTGGGAATTTGTTTGAAACCAGTCAGTGGTAGAACTAGTGGGGGAGGCCAAAAATCCAATAGTTTTGTGTTGGTAAAACTTTTTTTTATTTATATTTAACTCCACTATAGACATTGGGAATTTATATCTCATTCTGTAATAAGACTTTTGTTGATTTGCTTAAAAACTGGAAAGAAAAGATTTATTTAAAATTGACCAAGCCACACAATCTAGGGACGTATAAAACTTCTGTAAAACTTTTTTTTAGCTCCAGTGATGGGAATAAAAAAATATGGTAAATCACTTCAAGTTATTTTTTTCTAATATTTTTTCTTCAAGTTTAGTGGAATTTTTTTAAACTTAAATTTATTGCCTCAGGGTTAATTTTTTTGAAGTTTAAGAAGTTCATTTAGAGAGATGCATTGATTAGCAAGAGTCAATGTTTCTTCCCAAATTTTTCTTAAACCAAAAACTTCTGGGTTAGTTTACCTGCCAAGGACTGGGTTGGGGTCGAATCTCGTCTTAATTTTAGATGTTGGGAAAATCAAGTTACTAATGCATTGCAGACGAAAATTTGTGGAAAATGATATTAAAAATGACATTATTTTCACATTTGTTAATGCCATTATAGAGCCACAAGCAAAATTTTTGAAGGAACCCCTGCACAAAAACTTGTAAAACGTAACCGTATTTTAATGTATTGTACCAAAGGTCAAAATAGTGAAATTCTATGAGGATCTTATATGATAGGACATATGAGCCGTCAAATAACAGATGTCTGGCAAACACCCAAGAAGACTTTTTTCTCATAACTTTCAACCGAAAAAAATCTTGGGTGGAAAAACGAAATTCAAAATTGGATGCGTTTTTTTTTAATTCTTTTTTTTTTCTTTTTTGTTTCAATTGCCTTAGGAGCATATTCCTATTGGAAATATTAACACGCCATCGCCAGGACGAACCCATATCAGATGACTTATAATAAAGTACAAGTGCGGAATGATGCCTATTTGTGAGTGATTCAAAATGATGTTTGGGGTGGGCGCCTAGTGGTTTTATAGTGTCTGAAATTGTTTCAATCTTTTTTTAGAAGCATGTTCTGTAAATAAGATTCATTTTGGGACCTTCAATGGAAAAAATTGTCATTTTTAATATTACAATAGTTTTATATAATTTTTATTTTTAATAAGTGAAGTGAAATAAAATCATTGCCTGTTCTTTTGTTTTGTAAGAAATAAATATACCTACTGTAGAGCGTTTACCATGTTTTATGTATCCTAAAACTCAAGCTTTTAAAGGCGGACAAAAAATATCAAGACTAAAGTTAAATAGTTTTATTAAATAATATGGTCAAAAATACGTACTATTTAAACAAAAGGAGTGTTAGATACACAAGAAAATAGTAAATTATTAATAAAACAAAATAAATAAATGTACTATTTTAATTATACAATTTTTTATTATTCTAAATATACAAAACTTTAATTTTATATCTGAAGGAATCCAGAGAGGTGGAAAAAAATATCCACATTATTAGCAGAGCTACACATTCTTCATATAGGTCTATTAAGGTTGTAATTTGTATTATAATATTCTAAGTTAAAAATATTCCTATTTCTTGTACTCCGCTGTGGAACCCTTAAGCCAATTCTATGTATTAATTGAGGAGAATCAAACATTGCATTTCAAATCTTGAAAAGAAAAGCTAGATCAAGACATTACTCGACGGTTTTCAAGAGTTGTGACCTTTAGAAATTTTAAAATATCACAATAAACTATTTCCCCAGATAGAATTTTAAGTTTAAAAGCTACAAAACGTAAGAAATTCTTCAATACCCTTTCCAGATTTTCTACATGACATTTATAGAATGGGGACCATATGGAACTACAATATTCTAATATTGATCTAACAAGAGAACAATAAACATTTTTAAAACAGATTATATTTTTAAATTCAGATAGGCTCCTTTTTAAGAAACCCAGTAGTTTAAAAGCTTTGTTACAGATAAAGTTATAGTGATTTTTAAAGCTTAAGCTTGGGTCAAATAATACCCTTAAGTCTTTAAATTTTGTGAAAAAGTGTTGAGATCATTCTGCACTCTTTCACAATCCCTAAAATCTTTAACAATTCTAAAAATCTGTTAATCGTCTGCATATAGAAGGATTAGACAGCAACAGAAACAGTTTAAAATATCATTAATAAAACAAATGAAAAGAATTGTAGACATAGGTCCCCTTGTGGTACTCCAGACTTCACTAATATCTCTTCAGAGAGACAATTTTTTATCCTAACAGCCTGTCTTCGGTTTTTATTATGCCAAGATTTGTACAGGAAATCAAAACAATGTATTAACATCAATCAGTGAAGATTTTTTTTCTTTCAAATTCTTTGCCAAAAGACCTTTTTAGCAATACCAAAAACCTATAATTTATTTGGCGGTACCTTACATTGAGGTTTTATCTCTTAACAGTTTTTTTAAGTTTTTGATGGTCCTGTCATAAGACTCCTCTGCAAAAAATTGTGCTCCACCAATTTGGATAAAATTTTAGTATGCTATTGTCGTAGTCAAAATACACAATACAGAAATCATAACGAAAATTTCATAAAAGTGTTTTATAACACTTATTTTAAGTCTTTAGTAGTTATGCTCATTGATTTTTTAGCAATCTGAGTACTTGGGTCATCAAACTATAAATATATTAATAGCAGGTTTTTAATTTTAATCACGATATCTGATTTACCCTGTACATTATAAATGGTTTACATGAAACAAAAAATTTTATTCAAATTGGCGAAAAACAATGTTTCACATAGAACACTGCAAGATTTGATAAAAAACGGTACTTCACTTTGGGGGTCGATTGTGATCTATCACTTTGAATTTTCTACAGAGATAAAAAAATTCAGGCTGACAACATTTTTTGGAGTTTATCATATATTTTTGTAATTTTCACAAAAAAAAATCCATGTTTTATAAATAATTTCCGCGTTTTATTAAACAACTCAATGTTTTGCATTAGTTTAGGTAGTAACTATATTTTTGGTATTACTGTAAGTATGCGCGTTTTGAGATATCTACATTTTTTATGGCACTTTGAGATGAAACTTTTGTTTTATGACCAGATATTTAAGTAACGAATGAGACTTTAAAAAAATATAAACATTAAAAAACCAAAAAAAAACCGCAGATATTAATTAAACAAACACGGATTTTTTAAAGTGCTTTAGCAGACACATATATCGCCCAAAGAACCTTTTCTTGAATATCTCTAGCTAGCAGCTACAGTAAGTAAGGATGTTTTTAAAAGTTCAACCCTCTTTCCAACCTCCCACACCCATTAAAAATTCATTGCTTGATGCTAAGATATTTTGTAAAATTTTTTATAAAAATCGGTTTAGCAGCTCTCCACTAATGTAACAAAAAGACACCACACCAAAACATGGGTATTGGCTTCTCAGGTACAAGCCTGATTTTGAAATTTTAATTTTTTGAATTTCCTTCAAGACTTCATCTTTAACTTTTTCCCCCTCTCCACTGCCTCAGTGCCCAGGTGTTTAGAAGCGCCAAAAATAGCCTCAGTTAACGTTATTCTGCCAAATCGCAAGTTGAGTATCCGTTTCAGCTTCGACACACAAGGAATCGCTCATATTTGACCGCATGTAATTAATGAACCTGTCAACATTCCATTTGGTCCATTTTCTCTGCAGTTTTAAACTTGAACCAGAGCTGGTATACATCGATATAGGTGTACTTGTCTTCAGATCGCAAAAGGGTATATATTACCCCTTTTTTATCTGCGCAGATTTACATCAATTGAGACACATAATTATGACTTTTTGGTCCGAGGGCTGGCACGTCTTCGTTTAAGTGACTGCAAATCCATTTTGGCATTTCCAACATCATTGTAGAGGTGCAGGCTGGTTCTTCACTTCTTCTGTGAAGCCAAAAAAGGACAGCAATGGCATGCTTGCAGCCCCCTGTAAGTATCAAAAAAGAAAAGTTAAAAACAGTTAACAATTTTCTAATAGCAGGTTAAAAGGAGACACATTCTGCTTGCGTCTTTTTTTATCTTGTGAAAACTAAATTTGCATTGTGTGTTCCTAGCTTAACAGAAACTGGTACAAAAAATACATCATAGTTAGAAAATACTAACTAAAAAATATTTTTTAAAACATGGCACCAGCAGGCATGTATAAATTTTATTTTTCTTCAATATCTCAAAAATTACTGATCTGCTAATTTTTGTTGAAAATATAATTATTTCTTTTAATGTGAAAACTGTATGTGTTGCTAGCTGATACAGTTTGTGAGTTATGATTTTCAACCCCGTTTCTTACCCTCTTTACAACCCTCACCCCCATCAAAAAATAAACAGCTCATTCTTTGGTTCCAAAGGATTTTTGTGCCAAATTTCATCAAAATCGGTTAACTTTAGTGGCTTTTCAGTCATCGTTGTCCAGACAGACAGGCACAGGGAAGAAATTTTGTATTTAGGTCTTTCATGTTTATTTGAGTTATTTTGGTATAAATAAAGTGTTTTTTTTTCGCACATATTTTTGTTTTTGAAGTTAGGAATGCCCCCCACCAGAGAAATGTGAAATGACGCCGAAATTTGATAATTAAACAAGTCTCGGAGATGGTTTGGGGATGCAACCTTTTAATGTCTAAAAAAATTATTCCAATGTTCATAGCTCCTCATTTTGTCCTAACAAACGTAACTTTTTGTGTTGGTATGCTCTAAAAACTCTATGCATAAAGGTCAACTTTTAAAAAATTTAAAGCAGTTTTACTTGGATTTTCCACCCCAGATATGTACAAAAAAAAGAGCAGCGCCTAATATTCTGTAAGTTTGGATACCTTAAAGATATAATTTTCCTACCAGGTGTAATTGCAAAACAGTGGCAGCTGCTATTCTGAAAGTTATAATTTTATCTCTTTTTCTCAAAAAATGTAAATAATAACAATTATTAAGTAATTTTAAGAAGACTTTAAAAAGAGATTAACCAAATATTTTTTTTAAAATGTAATGTAAAATGTGTATAGTTTCAAAAGTTTTTAAAACTACCTGCAGAAGCAGAACAATCTTTGCACTCAGAATGCAGCACTTTTTCCTCCTTCTCATTAACAGAAATTTCCACAGTATAAGGAGTATTTCTTACTCTGTGCTCCGGAATTATTTTCGCCTTGACTGTGCAAACATCTCCTTCTCTCTTAACTTGTCACCATAGACCTCTTCGTAACTCTAAAATAAACAATAACACTTAAGCCTTCAATCATTTCACTTTTAACACCAAATCAACCAGACCATGTACATTTTTAAGATACAAACAAAGTAAAAATAATTTCATATACACGTAGAATTGCAACTCTCATATGACACGAGAATAACTGATATGCTGTGCATGCATGCTATGATATTTTTCATAACATGAATTAAATTTGGAACTTCTTTGAGATTAAAAATATAAGATAAAAAAAATACAATTTTTTTATATTTTTACAAATCTGTCTTAGTTATATACCTCAAAATAGTTTTCCCAGATTTTACAGCTGTGGTTAATTATTTCTGATAAAGCTTTTCTAACATTTTGTTTTAAATTTTATAGCAAAATTTTAGGTGTACCTACAAATGACTTTTTTATTATCTTCACATTTTGCAGCTTTTTACTGTTACAAAAAAATCCAGGATGTTTAAAATATAGTAACTGTAATAAATTACTTATTTACTGTCATTTATATTTTGCTTTTAATAAGTTGGTCAAAACCTTGGTCAAAACTAGTAAGAAATCCTGTTGAGTCCAATATTTCCTTGAATATCTGAAAAACTACAAATCTGATATAGTTTTTGTTGGAACTGTAATTATCCATCTAAATACTAAAACCGTGTGTTGCTAGCTGCTAAAAGTATATTTTATTTTCCTTGAATATTTCAAGAACTACAGATCTGACAACAAATTAATTGACTATTATATAATGTTTTTTTTTAAAAGTCATTTTAATTAAATGTTTGGGATTTTCTTTGAAAGATACTTGAATGATTTAATAAGCTAGTCATCAGGTTTTATTAAACCCAAAATCCTAATTTTAAATATTTATTTTTAGTTTAGTTTTTTACTTTATTGACATTCTTTTGTATTTTTTTAAAACTGGAAATTAACATTGCATTTTTCTGAAAAACTTTACCGTCATAAGCCTAATGTGTTAGTAAAGAAATTTGATGGTAATGTAGCACTAAATTATCATCATGTCAGAATTTAGCTCAATCTTGATAGTTTAGAGAGGCATAAAAAATTACTGACATTTGTTTGATGCATAAATTAATTAACAGTCTAATTGACTGTTAGATATCATCATACTTTTCACATTACTTTTCATACAACTGACTATAGACAAAAAAATTATTTATTGAAAGAACTTTATTGCTTAACTCAGTAACCAGTTATTAATGTTTTTAATGTATCTGTTAACTCCTTAAAAAGACAAAAAGAATCTTACCAGACTAAATATGTTTTTTAGTTAAATTTTATACTGTTGTGTGTCTGTTTTCAAATATTTTTCATTGTTCATACTATAACTCCTACTATACTATATTTCATGTCTTTATTTATTAATTAGTATTCAGTGTTGACTATGTAAAATTTTTTTCTTTTGACAAGGTATTTATTTTAATGGGCTTTCTGTTCCCTATAAATATAAATAAATAAATTAAATTACTTGTGCTGAGGTCCTTTCTTAAAAAGTTACCTTGCTTCTTCTTACTTGGCATAAAAAAGTAACAAGGTTTGTATTTTTGTAATCGGGGAAAAAAAAAGTTAAATTTAAAAAAATATGTACAGGGTGTCCAAAAATCATATTTCAAGTCACTTGACAAATGCTTAACAGTCTTACTCATATATTTTGACACAATTTGGATTTTTAATGTACGCAGTTAAACCATACTCACTTTCCAGTCTTAACATTCTTCATCTCAGCGCTAAAGAAATCCATATTATCCAAATAATATAAATTAATTATCTCATGATCCACTTTGGGTAAGTTGTTAGAATCACCCTTCACAAATCCCTTCTCCATATTCTGAGCCATATTCTCTAAAAAAAAAGCAAGAAAAAATCTTAACAAAATTCAAAAAGTTAAAAAACTACTTACCTACAGCTCTCTTTAAAAATCTTTTTATCAATACTTTTTTTAATATAAATATTGAAACCTTTAAAATAAGTGCAAAAAAATTAAAAGAACAGAATATTATCGCTTTAGAATAGATACCTATATTTGAAGTCTGAAAATACCATCATGGCTGTACCCAAGGGGTGAACCAATCCAGCAAGTGCACAAAATATTTGGCAGGAACTATATTTTAGCACTTGCAGGCCTCCTATATTATGAGTTTCATTTTATCCTAAACCCAGGAGGAACTGGAATATGGACACTTTTTCCAGGAGAAGTACAAAATATGGGATCATTTCACCCGTTGGCTGTACCAATATACAGATTTTAAACAATAGCAGAACGAAGTTTTTATAATGTTACTAGTATGAATCTACACTTTTGCAAGCAAATAAGAAAAGCTATCAAAAGATATAGATTTTAGGAGAAAATTCTGTCTTCTAATAGACATGTAGCAAGCATGAAAATTGTTGGATCTGGAGTTGAGTTTTTATGGTGGTTTTTGACGATGCATCAGAAAGCGGCTTTATATAAAGAGAGTGTCTAAAGAGCCGACAATTTATTATGTGTTTTTCATATTTTCGTTTTTTTTCAAACTAAATTAACCCAACCTAACCTAAACCGACTCAATCCAACTTATTAAGAGCCAAAACAACCGAAAAAAACACACTTTAAACTAAATTAACCCAACCTAAAGACTCAAACCAACTAAATTCACCGAACCTAACCTAAACAAACCAACTTATTCAAAGCCAAAACAGCCCAAAAAAACACACTACTTTAAAAAAATATGAAACACATAATAAATAATTATTGTCGGCTCTTTACCCTCACGACTATTCAGCCGAATTGTTGGCTCTTTATAGACACTCCCTTATATAAAATTACTTAAAAAAACTTACCAAATATCAAAATTTGTATGCGCACACTCTGTTACAAATCGCAATCAAAAGTTCTTATTCTTCTTGTCTCCGAATTAAGCTTATAAACCCAGCTTAAATTTTCTTAGCAGCTAGGGCTATGGTGGACAGGAACCGTACTGTTTGTAATAACATTCACTACATATATAGTTGTATATTACTTGTAGGCTTTCTAAACGACAATATAAACTTCCGCACTACTAAATGTTTATAATTTTATAAATTAACTTCAAAAGAATCACAACCAAAAAAGCAAAACACAAAAAAAAAACGAATTGACAGTATGACTTAAAGTTAGCCGCAGGCCGCAGTTCGCAACCCAGTGGTCCAAATAAAAACTGCACTTGACAAATTACAATGGACCAGCCAAAAATGACGTCACCTGTATTGATTATGACGTCACCTATATTCGTTTTGAAAAATCGTAAGGCCACTGAATCGACGATTAAAAACATTATTTTTCACATAGAAAACCAAAATTTTTTGGGGAAAAAAGTTTTTAGATGGATTTCTTGGACCTTTATGTTTATGTATATTCCAAAAAAAAGGTAACTTTTTTTTTATGGGAAAGCCCCATTGGACTTGAATAGAGGGCTGTGTAAAACAAACATACTATAAAAAAAAAACTTAATAAATACACAAAAATTTATTTAGTAAAAAAATCCATTTATGTACTGTACTAATATTATTTCCTTTCATTCTCTTTAACAATTTAATATTATTATATTTAAGGCTAGATATTAAATTTAAAAAAATAATACAGAACCCATACAGAAAAATATTAATTAAAATATTTTAAAATTAGAAATAAACTTGCATGCATTTTGTTTTACCTTGGACCAAATTCATTTAAAATACTGGAATACCTAATATTAAAATATGCCTAGGTCTATTGATTTTTATATTTTATGAGTTTAGGAACTCCTCAAGAGAACAGAAAGTTTAATCTATTACGAATTATTTGGTTTTATTTAAAAGCTGTCTTATTGTTTCTGCCTTGATTTTTTCTTTAACTTTGTTAAAAAATTTTGTGCCCATAGTACAGTGATTGTTGCACTACTGCAAGGCGGTAAAATGGTAAGCGCCTTTGTCGAGGCTAGAGATCTTTAACTGCTCCACAATCAATATATGAAACACACGGGACCGTCCTCTTAACGTCCTCTTCGAGGGACGGTGTGGAATCGAATTAGCCTTCCTTCTAGGTAACACGGTCTACTCCGCTTCATACTGCGTTCTACCTTAATCTTACAAAATTCTGTAATTTTATAAGAAAAAGTCCAACTACCTGCAAGACCCGGCATCTCATGCTTGAAAGTCGCAGACTGAACCCCGACACCTCAGCAGGCAGGTCCATGGAACTGTCATGACTGGGAATTTTTTTAAAGGTTGGTTTACAGCTTGTGTGTGAAGGAACATTCTTCCTACACCTTATATCCCATACTGTAATAGCGGTTTCCATTGGTCAAAACTGAGTCGGTGCTGCTGTTCCATTGGGGTGCACTTTTTCATTTTCCATGTTCCATTGGAAAAAACTGATAATTTCGGTTTTGGGTAGGCTTTTTTAGGGCCTGGGGTATATTAAGTGCAATTTTTTATATTTTGAAAAACTTTTATTTTTAGAGCTAGCTTTCGGCTATAAAGCATCAGTGCTTTGTAAATTTAGGGAACCATGCCAGTTTTTGAACTTCTTAATTCTAACAGGTGCATAGGATATTCAGAAATCAGTCTGGTATGTTTTATCCCTTTGTTCTTTGGTCTAAGGCAATTAATGAAAAAAAAAATGACAGTCAAACTCAAAACACTCAAAAATATGTATTACAACCAGTAACAAATGAAAAAGAAACATAATAGAGACCTGGAATAGTACAGGAAGTTTTAAACGTTTTAATTTTATGTCCTAGTCATTTTCATTTTCCATAGAAAATAAGACACACCCCTCAGGTGATTCGCATATAGCCTTAGGAAAACGTAAATTTAAATTGCCTTAGACCAAAGAACAAAGGGATAAAAACATACAAGACTGATTTTTGAATATATATATATATAAGGTGAACGAGCGCGTCGAAACGAAGGAGGTGAACGTTCCCGTTGGACATATTTTAGGAAAACCGAAGGTTTTGAATAACTTTAATAAACTTTTTGCTTTAATAAATGTACTTTGACTGCTATTTTACAAGGGATAAACATTACTTTGAAACGATATAAATGCTGGAACATAAAGATGTTTATTTAATATATGTAACGCCACCTATAACTAATAATTAAAAATTTTGGATAATATTCCTTTTGAATGTTTGCTCCTCATATATATTCAATATGGTTCTCCCATGTCAATTTTGGATCCTAATAAATTCCCAGAAATTTTACATGTTCCTTTGTTTCTATACTTTGATTTTTTATTTTTATAAGTGGATTGCAGTTATTGTTTACATTTTTTGGTAGAAATTGCATAAATAATGATTTTTGCTCATTAATTATTTAACCGTGAATTTCGCAGTATGTTTGAAATTCCTCTGTTACTAAATTTGCTTTTTTTGTTAAATTCAAAAAAATTTAAATTCAAAAGTAGCTTTATTGTCTTGCATATTAATCAACGTTGACAAAGCCTTACTTAATATCTAGGATAATTTCAGAATTTAGTTATTTAATAACAAAAAAAAAATAACTGAAAATAAATCTAAAAGTAAAAGCAGTAATCAATATAATATACATACTTATCAAGCTTTATTATTATTATCTACATATAAAGAATTGTACGAATGTCTTCTTCTGACACCACACAAATTTCTGAGTTCTTCATCTAAATTTTTATCACTAATTAAGAAATTGCTGTCGTCAGCGTACAAGAGGCTTAGGACTTGTGCAGAAGTTGTCAATAAAGTTAATAAAAGCTATAAAAAAGATTGAAGAAAGGGTTGATCTTTGATCCCCTCGTCGCCAATCTAACACCACCGACAACCACCGTTTGAGGTCTACTTTCTAAAAATGAGGTAGCCCATGACAATAGACAATGTTTTATTTGTGCTAATAAAGCTACACTTTTTACACTCTTCAAATTAAAATATTAACTTATGCAATTAACATAAAAATTGACTAAAAAGTAAAAACTTAAAATATTAAATAATATCTATATCTAACATATTCAAGCAATATTACATAATAGTAATCTTTATAATATCTAAAATAGTTATTATTAAAAACGTTATATTACATTAAAAGTACATCAAAATAAAATATGAAATACAAGTGCACGAATATATCACAAAAGACCGAACATTATTACACACACTTAAAATTATTAAAATAAACAATTACTGAAAATCTGGCAGTCAAATTTAAAAAAGAGAAAAACTTCTCCAGAGAATAGAATGCCTGTTTTAGAAGAAACACTTTTATTTTATTTTTAAACAATTTTGATGAAAGATCTTTTACCTCTTGAGGCAAAAGATGATACATCATGGGTCCATGGTAAGCGGGACACTTTTTCGTCTTGGGGAGTCTGTGATAAGTTACGCAGATTTTATTTCGGCTCCTTGTGTTATACTCATGTATATAAAACAAGACTTGATGGTCAATTTTATCAAACGCACGACTTAAGTCAAAGAAAAGTCCAAGAGGCCGCTCTTTGTTATTCAATTTCTTGTAGATAAAATCAATGCAATCTAATATGGCCGTTTTTTCTTTTTCTCTGAAACCAACTTGAAAGTTTTTTAAGATATTTTGTTTTCTATAAATGATGTGATTCTTTTTGCAAAGGTGGCTTAAAAAAAATTTGCGATTTGACTTTGTATTCTTACTGGCTTGTAGTTGGGTGCATCATTCTTTGCACCTTTATTTTTGTATACAGGAACTGTTTTGGATTCTTTTTTTACTGTTTTGGATATTCCCCATGTATGAATGATTGGTTAATAAGATAAGACAATGCTGTTGATGTTAATTTCCTTGTGTGTTTTAAAACTTTTCCATGTATTTCATCAATTCCTGGAGATGTTTTTCGTGTGTTTTTTTTTGATAATTTGTTCGATTTCTTCAGTAACTGTTGGGGTTAAGAACATTGTGTTTGGCTAAGAAGAATGTATTAAAATAGTTAGATATATCAATGGTGTTTGATATTATTTTTCCTGATTTGTTTTTTACTTTTAAGATATTTCATTTATTTTTTTAATTTTATTTTCATTAATTGTTTTCTAGCTTTCTTTTATGTTTGTTGCTTTGGTAAGTTTTTTGTTATTTTGTGTTTTTTTGTACTTTTTTCCATTCTGCCTATACATTTTAAAAACATTTATATTTGGTTGTGTAGAATTTATTGTCTATTTGTTTTTCAAGCCTACTCATATGACACAGTATATTTTACATTTCTTTAATCTTTGGGGAATACCATTTCTTTACTTTGTGTGGTTTTGATTTTATTTGTTTAAGAGGAAATGCGATATTGTCATAGTAAAGAAAAGTATTATAAAAACGATTAAATTAATTTAAAAAAGTATGTAGATATCCCGTTTGCTGGACACCCTGAGCAATATAATGTATGCTTGTACCTCAGAAGGTCACAGAAAACCAATTTAAGATAGTACTTTGAATCTCCAATAGATGTACCTACCTCATAAGTTGTGGATCTGGGGGCTCCTCCTCTTGGGTGTTCCTCAGTGACAGAACAGTCTTTTCTTTAATTTCGCAAAGCAC
Source organism: Oxystoma pomonae (assembly GCA_963921995.1). Classification (NCBI taxonomy): domain Eukaryota; kingdom Metazoa; phylum Arthropoda; class Insecta; order Coleoptera; family Brentidae; genus Oxystoma; species Oxystoma pomonae. Next base: position 32,405,758 of record OY998172.1, read on the forward strand.
TGAGAAGAGGGCAGGTTTCATCCTGTGACAGTTTAGGGTGTGTTTTCTGGCCTGTGCTTCATCCAAGCTTTGATCTGTGATGTTCATAATTTGCTAAATTTAAAAAAATTGCTCTTAGCCTAAAAGTATGGCAGAAATAACACTCAATCCATCAGTGTTTTCCTAGTGATAATGTACTTATGTATATGTGCGTTTCTCGGAATTTTATATTTTATAAAAATGATTAAAAGTTTACTGTAATAAAACAGAGAAAAACCAATGGATTGTATTTATGTTGCATGCTTGGTTGTATGATTTACATTAACTTTTAATTTTTAATTTTAATTAAAACTAATTTAGTGCTAATTTTGTTCTGCAAAAAAAATTAAGAGCTTGAGTTTTTTTAAAAGTTAGCGCATGCGCTGCTAGGTTCCATGAGAAGCCAGCAGCGCATGCGATTGCAGCCTAATTAAGAGAATTCAGAAAACAAAACATACCTACATAATTAGAGCTAATTTAGTGCTCCATGGTTTCATATATATATATTTTTTAATATATAATATGAAAATTATACTACAAATATTCTCTAATGATATAGAGAAATTTTTCCAAGTTTTTTTTTTGGTAAGAGTTATGTAACTCTGTAGTACTAAATGGGTTCTAATGATTCATGTGACTTTTGGTATTAAACCTCTTTTGGTTTCCCTGTCACCATTTGAGCTGCTAGCTACCATAGAAGCTAGCAACGCAGGCTCTATATTTTTAAAAAAGCGAGTTCTAAATTTTTTAAGGCATTAGGAAATTAGTGCCTTCACATATTTAAATAGTTCTTATAGTTTTCATTTAATAAATTGCATTATGTTGGGAATTTGGAACCTTTGGTTGCACTATAACAAAGTTATGATTGTTTTCCACAAACCAAAATTATGGAAAACAATCATAACTTTGTTAATAAATTGGATATCAAGAATTTTGGGATAACTCTTAAAATCTAATGTCTATAGGAGAATTTTCCCGAGGAGTAGTTTTTTTTTTTGGTAAAAATGATATAACTCTGTAGCACTGAATTGGTCATAGTGATTCATGTGACTTTTGGAGTTAAATTATGTTTTATTTGCTTACAATCACTTGCACTGCTAACTTCTGCAGAAGGATGCTTTTTGTTTAAAAAAAAAAAACGAGTTCTACATGTTTTTCTGGAATATAAATTTAGTACTTTGCTCGGTTTTAATAGTTATGTTAGTGTTAAGTAATCTTATTGATTAAGTGTAAAATAAAAACGATTTATTTTTTTATAAGAAAATGACATCTTTTGTATTATATAACATTTAAAAAAATATAGGAAACCATGGAGCATTAAATTAGCTCTAATTAGGTAGTTATGTTTTGTTTTCTGAATTCTCTTAATTAGGCTGCAAATGCATGCGCTGCTGGCTTCTCACGGAACCTAGCAGTGCAGGCGCTAACTTTTGAAAAATGCTAGCTCTATTTTTTTTTGCGGAACAAAATTAGCACCAAATTAGCTCTAATTAGTTAGATAGATTCTAACAAAAAAATCTTAAGTTGCGCTGCTAGCTTCTTGTACAGGGTGATTCACTATATTTTGAACCTCTGGTTAGCGCCTTTATTATTGATGATAGAAAAAAAAGTCTAAATAGAAAAGTTTTTAAGAGCCTTCTAGTCCATATGACAGATATTGTCAGATGTCATTCCATATGTCAAATTTAGACATCAACTTTCTTATATTAAATGGAACAACCTGTATATTTTTTAAAACTTCGATAGATCTTTTCTTCATGATTCCAAAAATATACCATATGTAGGATTTATCTCTAGCAGTTCTCAAGTGAAATAAAAAATAATTTGCCATAAGGGCAATGTGTTAGCCAAGGAAAAGTAGTTTAGGTGGTTCTGACATTTGACAACATCTGTCATCTGGGTTAGAAGGCTTTTAAAAAACTATAAAACTTTTCCATTTAAACTTTTTTTCTATCATCAACAATAAAGGCGCTAACCAGGGGTTCAAAATATAGTGAATTACCCTGTACATCAAATTTTTCTGATGATTCAACATTAAAGTTATTTAACTCTGTATTTACATAACAAAAACGAGCCCTTTGATATCTCTGTGGTACTAATCTAATAGACCATTGCAATCCACTTTTTTTGAAGGAACATGTTCTGGCATTGTTTGCTTATTTATCCTAGAAAGTATGTGCTTTTTTTTTGTGTTTTTGATTTTTATTGAATTATTTTGAATTTTTAATCAATTTGTGTTTAATTCATGTATCGACTCTACTTATTTTAAATTGTAAACATTAATATTATTATGTGATTTAATGTTATATTTCGTTATTTTTTGCCTGAACATCTTGGGCTTTATTGTAAGCATGATATGAGGATACCACAGGAAATCTGGTGATAAATCTTCTAACAAACATGACTGCATCAAGTACCAAAATGCCATAAATTGTGGGTAATTTATGGTTTTTAAAGATAGGCTTACATTATTCCACTGGGCTCACAGAGAAAATTTTTCTTAAGATACACTTCTGAAGTATGAAAATTCTGCAAACTCTACTTATTTTAAACTGTAAACGTTACTATTATTATGTGATTTAATGTTATATTTAGTTATTTTTAGAATAGATAAGAGACCTTTTTTTCGTATTACATAGAGTAGGTTTATTTCTATAAAATTTTCAAAAAATCTGTAAGATTCTTTAAACTTTGATGTAGCATTTTTTAAAACTTTTTGTCTGAACATCTTGGGCTTTTCCTCGGGGTTTTCTTATAAGTTGACAAGTGATAGTTTGGAATCAAGATATTTCGCATTTGTCTAGTATTACCACTAGTATCAAAATGCCATAAATTGTGAGTAGTTTATGGATGGATGGACTCACAGAGAAAATTTTTCTTAAGATACACTTCTAAAGTATGAAAATTCTGCAAAATTGATGCCAATTTTTAATCAATTTGTGTTTAATTCATGTATCCTGTAATACTTATTTTAAATTGTAAACGTTAATATTATGTGATTTAGCGTTATATTTAGAATAGATAAGAGACCTTTTTTTGTATCACATATAGTAGGTTTATTTCTATCAAATTTTCAAAAAATCTGTAAGATTGTTTAATTGTTTAAACTTTTATCTAGCATTTTTTTAAACTTTTTGTCTGATATTTTGGAATCAAGATATTTCGCATTTATCTTGTATTGTAAGCATGACATGAGGATACCACAGGAAATCTGTTGCTAAATCTACTAACAAACATGACTGCATCAAGGACCAAAATGCCATAAATTGTGAGTAGTTTATGGTTTTTAAAGATAGGCTTACATTATTCCACTGGACCCACAGAGAAAATTTTTCTATAGATACGCTTCTGAAGCATGAAAATTCTGCCTACATCGCAAAATTGACGCCAATATAGAATCATATGTTTGAGATGGCTGTATACTAATGCATAATATACATTTATAAGTTGTTTGTTATTTAATATATTTTTTAGATTTACTATGGCAAAGTATACAGAATTGAGTTTACCTGCCACATGACTGGTGTGACAGGTCCATGTGAGTTGGCTATCTATATGTAATCCCAAAAATTTGCAACTGTCAACCTTGACAAAGCCTGGTACTGATCTTGTCTTAAAATCAAAACAGTATCACATAAGTCACACAAAGGAATATGTCAAGATATTTTTACAGATACAATACACAGAGGTTCTTTATTTTACATACTTTTAAATGTTATTGATTTACTTGTAGGCTATGCAGTTGCTCCCCCAGTGTTTTTTCTGCATCTATCATAAAACTATTTGATTTATAGATCCCATAATAATTTTATATTTTATGGGTGTTATTTCTATTTATCTTTTTTTCTTTCCATTCCTTTTTTTCTGGGTACTTACTATTTTTGAACTGATATTTTGGCTCCAAAAATTGTCTGTATATAATTAGGTTACTCTCAGTCATTTTTTATTGTTTTATGAATTTTGGTCTTTTGTTTGGCAATTTTATTTTTTTATAATGTTTCTTATTGACCGTTTATTCTAAAATGGTGAACTTTTAGCCTTTAGTTTTCGCTTTTTGAGTTGATTAGTTTTCTATTTTCTGTGTTTGTTATTTATTTTTACTATAATTAGGTACTAACTTATATTAATGTTTTGAAGCCTGTTTAATTAGTAGTACTGTAGTTTATTTTGACTAAATAAAGAATTATTATTAATCCAATCCATACATACAGGTGAATACTTCAGAGATTCACGCTCAATACAGTGATACAAAAAAGTACAAGAGCAAAAATAGCAATTTTTTCCTTTTCTAACTTGCCAAAAACTATCTGGCAGGTTGTAAACACAAATTTAAATAAAGTCAAACAAAATAAAAACAATTGCAGGAGCCTTTCCCTTAAAGACAATGACACAAATGGTTCAATTTTGACTGACCCTGTCTTAATCACAAAAGCATTGTGATTTTTTAAAGAAAACTCTAACTCATGCCTAAAAATCAATGTACTCTACCTGTGTATAGTATTAATTCCATGTGTTTTTAAACGATCTCCTCAGAGGAAATTCTGATGGCTACGGGTTCACTAAATAACAAAAAAGCATGCTGTAGCAATCAGGATATTCCAGTATTTGCCCTTGAGTATATCTGGTACTATATAAAACATACACTTAATTTTCTGTACAATTTGTTTTTTTTCCTGAAAAAATTAAGCTGGGAAATGTTGTACCTTTTTTTTAAAAAAGGCGACAGCCAACTGCTTGAGAATTACAGGTCAGAATCAGAATTTCATTATTGTCATAAAGCATACATTTTTATTTAATTCAATTACTTAAAAAAAAAAACCAAAGAATGCTACTTGAATGCAATAGTGTCAAAAGTAGAATAAAAGTACAAAAATATTTAACAAAGTCTTATACACTAAAATAAAAATAATAATTGACAAATATATAAAATACCAAACTGACTAACATTTTTACTTTTAAAAAAAGCATAATAAATTAGTTCTTAAAAGATATTAAAATAGTTTAGTCACATTTAGTAAAACAGAATAAATATTACATACGGATACTTCACAAAAGTTAAAAATAAAATTTAAAAAGGAAACTAGAGACTAGACAGGTAACAGGTGGTTAGTTAGTATAGTTTAAGAATTCATTTATTGTATAAGTTTCAATAAGCCCTATGTATTGAAATAAATTATTTTTAAAACTTCTTTGTGTTAAGTTGTTTTAAATTTTGGGGTAACTTATTAAAAAATTTTAAGCAAGCATAAGTGGGGCTCGCCTCTGTAAGACTAAGTGTTTTGGCAGGCTTCAATTTAGGTTTCTTGTATTATGCTCATGTTGTTGGACAAACATTGAAGAAAATGTTTGCATACATTTTAGGCATTCAAAATCCTAGGGAGTTTCAGAATGCCAAGCTGTTTAAGCTTCCCCTTACAAGACTCCCTACAATTCATACCCAAGTTCTGGCACAAAACACATTTTTGGATAATAAAGTGCTCACTCCAATATTACACCATATTGAAATGCTGAGTGAAAGGTGGAATAGTAAACTGACATTAGAGATTTTTGGTCTAGATAATTATTAAGCACCCTGAAAGTATAGCATGTGCTGCTGGCTTTGCCTGACAGTTTTTCAATATGGATGTCCCATTTTAGACTCTGACCAATAAATAACTAAAAATTTTACTGAAGATTTTAGTTTTATGTTTTCTGACAGAATTTTTATAGTTTGCAGTTGTGAATTTGTTGATTGAACTGTGTGAAAGTTAATAAAAATGGATTTGGAGGTGGAGGTATTTAGTAAAAGAAAATTATTATTAAACCATTGTTGTGCTTTATGCAGTGAAGAATTTATATTTTTCTAGTAAAAAATATGATTTACAAAATTCCTTGTGAGTGTGGTAAATTTTATATTCAACTTCAAGGCCTCTTGAAGTTAGAATAAATGACCATAAGGTGTACTTCGGAAGGGCAGACTGGGAGAGGTCTAAAATTTGCCAACATTCTTTTGAGAATGATCATAGAGTAATGTGGGGAGAAACCAGTCAAATCACAAAAAGAACCTGATAAAATTAAATGAAAAATGAAAGAAGCACCTTGCATGTATCTAAATGAAGATGAATGCATAGCTAGTATTCAGCTGATATAAATGCAGTTTGGCTTCCAATTTTAAAACTGCATTTTTAAAAAGGTTTTTTAAAATAAATTAAAAATAGCATTGATGTTTGTTGGTTGTGTTTCTCTAATGTATGTCAGTCAGTCAAATTACATCTTTATTTTTGATTTCACTTTAAATTTTTTATTTATTTATATAAAGTAATCTAAAATTAACAATCTCAAAAAAAATATATAATTTTAATTTTAAATTTTATTAAACTCACACAATATCTTGTTGGCTACTATCGACGCACCAAACTGTCAACTATTAATTTTTTGAAATATATATCTGTCAGTCAGTCAGTTGTATGACAACAGGCAGATATTTTTATAATAATCGAAAAAATTTGTATAAAAAATATTCATTTTTTTAAAGAAATTTACTTAAGTACTTAAGTGAAAAACTCAAAAAAGTAGAGTCATTCCATACCAAATCAACCAAAAAATTACAAAAATTTTACGTTACCATTTCTGATTTTGATGATTTTTACAAGGGGGTATTCACTAATGTGAAATTTGTGACGCGATTTCGCGTTTAACATATTTTTCCTATGATTTCGCGCGATTTTGCAAAGACTTTTGCGGGATTTCGCGTGATTTCGCAAGGATTACGCGCGATTTTGCAAGGATTTCGCGTAATTTTGCAAGGATTTCTCAGCCAAAATGTGACGCGATTTCGCAGAGTGGTTACCCCTTCGGATTTTTAGAATACTTGTTTTCCCAACCAAAACTCAAAAATCCAAAATCAGCATTTTGTTGCAAGGATGTGCAAAACTAGCAATATCTCGGGAAACATTCACACTAAAAATGTAACAAATGGCTCATCTTAAAGACCTTTTCCATGATATATCACATAAAATAGCTTTTGTTACAAACTTTTTTTTTTAATTTTGAAAAAAGAAATGTTTTGAAAAATTTCAAAAAGTTTGTTGTTTAATTACTCCCAAAATTTTGTGATGGACAAATGATGAAATTAATGTAAAAAAAAATATTAAAAATTTCATTACATAAAAATCACCTAGATAGATCACATAAACTTTTTTTCCATAAATATTAGGATAGAAAGAGGAAAGTTGTGAATCAGATATTAAATTAAATTTGACATTTTCTGAGGGCATTCTGCATCAATTTTTGACAGCTTTGAAAAAAATATATTTTTTTTTAGATCTAGGCTCAGATCTACATAAGTCATCTTGGTTTTGTTTAGTTATTAGAAACTAAAAATCGATGAGGTAGTTTTTAAGATTTGCAGATTTTAATAAACAGTGACTTTACTATATTAAACAATTGCTTAAAAAAGAAATTTTGTTAATTTTACAAAAATGATTGGGTCTGACATGTTTGGAAATTCAAAAGGGCAGCAAAATTTTTGGCTCCATTTTCATTATGTAGTCCATATTGCCCCGAACTAACAAAACTGGTAAAGTAGTTTTTTAGTTACACCAATTTTTACTAAGAGAAATATCAAAAAGCCATAATAATTCTATAATAATGTGAATGCCACTTGCCCAATTTTAATAAAACAAACTGTTGGTAATCAGTAGGTTTTGAAGATTAGTATTAACATGTTTTCAATCACCATGTTTAAAATAGAATCTTGTTTTTGTTTAAATTCTTGTTTAGACTAATATAAACTTCCACTTTTACCAACTATTATTTATTTCTAACTTTTTAAGTTATTTTTTTTTTAAATGTTGTGGGCTTGCTAGCTTTTATATAATAGACCTAGCAGTCCCAACCTTAAATAAAGGTCTCAATAAAGGTTAAAAATATTTGTTAAAAAAAAAGTCAATCTTTAGTTTTTTTTCAGTTTATTTCCATTTCCATGGAGCACATAAAAAGCACATAATATTGTCAACCTTTATTTAAGGTTGAAAAAGTTAAAATTTTTTGTTTTTTTATCTTTTCATGGATCACATAAAAAGCACAAAATTCTGAGATATTAAACGGATATTTTTAACATTAATTAATTTAAGGTTGGCCTTTCTAAGTTTGTATAAAGCTAGAGAGCCCAGCTTTTTTCTTAATTTTTTCAAAAACTCAAAGAGTACAAAAAACCATGCAAACTTGATCACTTGTCCCGTTCATGCAAACTTGATCACTTGTCCTGTGGCAGGCAAACAGCTTTATTTTGGGAGGTGTATCTGTATAAATAACTAGGGTGAACCGCCAGTGCGCCGGCCCCCCCCCCAGAGGTCGACCTTTTTCGACTTTATTTCACTGTAGTAACTTAAAATCTGGCGGTTTTCTCTCTACCTTGAGTATTTATCTATAAACTGTCAACCTTCTGTCACCAAAACATTATTTCTCCTGCCAATTTTATTAAGGGGTACTGTCAAATATTGACTCAAAAAGTCAATGTGATCTAGATTCTGAGGCATCCATCATGGGATAGTGAAATTTGGTAGAAGATCTGAACCAAAAATTGAAATGATAAGTTAAATAATGCTTAAATGGTATTTAGATAGTTTTGTACTATTTTTTATTGAAAAATATACTTAAATTTGATGTTAAAGTGAAAAAAAATGTAGGTAATTAATTTTGAGGTAATAAAATGAGGTGGCCGGTGACTGGAATTTTAAGTTAGGGAACTTGCCAGTGGCCGGCCTCTATGGCCGACCATTGAGCTAGCAAAAAATTTTATTTTACTTTTAACAAGCTTTCGGCCTTTTTGGAGTAGGTTTATTTCAAAAACTTTTTTTAATTTAATTGGTAGTTTAATGTTATTTATTTAGACTTAGGTACCTATAGTAATAGATACTGAACTTACCTTTTACATTATTTAATTTTGTACCTATACCTTTGTAAACATTGCAGGACATTACCTTATGCTGTTTTTAAATTGATAGAATTTAGTGTAATATGTAGGTATTATCAAAAATTTAAAAAAATCACTTGTTCAACTTTTGTGCTTGTTTTACCCTCTGTAACATTTAAAAAAACCAAGCTCAAAATTGACGGCTGGAGAGTGGTCATTTAAGGGCTGATTTCTGGAAAAAGCAACATTTTCAGAAAAAAAATTTATACAAAAAAAAACTTTTAATCCTAGGTATTATCTGCCATTTTCTAATGGAAGATAAATAGACAATCTAAAGAAAGGCCCCAATACCAACTTGATACGTTGAAATGGCACTGAGCTACAGGCATTTAACTTTAGAACATGTATTTTATATTCATTTATTCAATTCACAGAAGTGAACACTCAAGCCCTTGAGATTCAAGAATTCAGCTCCTGGGCGCAAGCAGACTGCGTCAGGCATGCGCAGTAGATTTTTCGCCGTCGCCTTTCTCCTTGCCCAGGGCCAACCCTGATTTTTACATTATTTTCTTTGTTTTTCAAAGTTATTATTATTACAGATTTTGCGATCCTTGGCCATTATAGTATCTCATAGTTATATAAGTTCACCTCACCTGCAAAATCTCCCCAATATCCTGCTTGCGGGCCTCATTTTCGCCCCCAGCAGATGCGTCCCCCTGGGGAGTCATCCCGTAGGGTTGTGGGGCCATTAGTCCTGCAGCCCCGTGACTCATCATTCTGCTGTGATCGTCCATAGGTGAAGAAGCCGGAAAACTACGGAAAATTGTGAAAAACTGATAGTAAACTTTTAATTATAAACAAAGGGCCAAAAGAGCCACAAACTCAACAAACTCCGAGGATCAACTACTGTGGGATCAACTAACAGCACGGGCAAGTGCGCACGCGTATTCACAGCGTACTAGAGTACAAAGTGGCTTTTCATAACTTTTGGCCATGAAATTCATTTAGCAATGAATTTATATGATGTTGTAAAAGATGTATATTGATCATAATCAATTAAAATCAAAGTCATAAGTTAATTTTCTATTTGCGGATAAAACAATTTACCACATAAATAAATAAATAAATTGGTTATGGTTTGCACTTATTGGCTTTATTTCAATTTTAGGCGGCTGGGACCTTAGAAGTTTATGGATTTTTCAAGGCCGTGCAAATCTTGAATGCACGATACACCTAATAGCGTGTTTCTTTGGTAAAATTCAGTGCACCACCGGTGCACAACCAGTCGTGCATTTAAAACTCGTCCGGTTCTGTCAAAAAAAGCAGTTTGAATGGAACATATATTTTTCCCTATGCCAGAGCCTTTCATAGGGGACCCATAAAATAAAGAAAAGAAGAATCGTTATTTATAGAAACAAACTTTGGCAAAATCGTATTTTGTAGAAATCAAAATTTGAAGAAAAGTACATCAAAGAAATCGTAAAACAGAGAAACCGTAAAACGAAAAAATTGGTAAGGCGAAATCTGTTCTCTGCCTGACAGTTGTTTGCATGCGAGCTTAGAATAAGAAAGGGAATAGAAAAAAAAAGTGGTGGGCTGGTTTGGGTTGCTTTTTTAAGTGGTTTGGATTGATCTGGGTTGGGTTGATTTAAGTTTTTTTTTAAGTTAGGAGAAGTCAGGTTGGTTTAGAAATTTCTTATTCTAACGGCACATACAAACAGATGTCAGGCACAGAACAGATTTTCGCCTTACCAATTTCTACGTTTTACGGTTTCTCTCTTTTATGATTTCTGTGATGTATAATTTTTCCGAAGTTCGATTTCTACAAAGGACGATTTTGCCATTGTTCATTTCTATGAAATACGTTTTCTCTATAGTATTTTTTCTACAAACTATAGGGACTCCTTTCATAGGGATATTTTCGAACGCTTAAAATTTTGACAACTTTGACAGCCGCTGTGGTAGTGTTTAACAACCACTACCACTCAACGATTTTACCAGAGTTTTTGGAACACATTAAAAACTATCACTTGTAAAAAAATTTAGGGATGAGAAAAAATAAAAAATTTAGCTTAATTATTATGGTTATTTTTAAAATTAATTAAGCCAAAATTCTCTAAAATTAACCAGAAAAATAACCATAACCACAACGAAATGGATCGTAGCTTACCGCAGTGGTAGTGGTTAACTACCACAACGGAATGACGTTTAGCTATTACGCAACGGCAGTGGTAGTGGTTAACTACCACAACGGAATGACGTTTAGCTATTACGCAGTAATTACCACAACCACTACGAAGTGTCAAATAAACATTCCAAAATATCCCTATTATTGCTAGGAATACTAGGTGAATGCATAATACATAAGAGCCTAGGCGTATAGGTAGCATAAACAGACTCTAAATGTGACTAATAAACTAAATTGCATATCTTTCCATGCAGACACAGAAGAGGGGTTATTGGGCCCTGCGACCTGGTAGAACTTATTTCTGTTGTAGTTGTTGGCTTATTGTTAATCGTTCTGTTTTTTATTTTATAGTAGTTTTATATAATAGGCGTATTCCTACACTGAAAAAAATGGTGGGCTACGAGAACTCAAATATGAGTTGTCCTGGACCCAGCCCTGTTGCCAATAGATTGCCTGGAAACACGGTTCGTGTATTGTGGTAGCCCAAAATATGCATAAACACTGAATGTATTTGTTTGGCCATTTGGGCTGCCAGAACTCAACATCTAGGTTGTGGTGACTTATGATCTAGGCTGGGAGAACCCTTCCTTTGGGTTACCAGAACTCAGCACCTGGGGTGTGGTAACTCATGATCTGGGCTGGAAGAACCCTGCCTCTGGGTTACCAGAACTCAGCATCTGGGTTGTGGTAACTCATGATCTGGGCTAGGAAAACCCTGCTGTCGGACTACCAAAAACCAGCGCCTGGGTTGTGGTAACTCATGGTCTGGGCTGGGAGAACCCTACCTTTGGGCTACCAGAACTCAGCATCTGGGTTGTGGTAACTCATGATCTGGGCTAGGAAAACCCTGCTGTCGGACTAACAAAAACCAGCGCCTGGGCTGTGGTAACTCATGGTCTGGGCTGGGAGAACTCTACCTTTGGGCTACCAGAACCCAGCATCTGAGTTATAGTACAGTCAGTTGGGTTAACTTTGAACCATTATGGGTAACCTTGAGCTACTTGAAAAATTCAGTTAAGACACATGAAAAGTTACCCAAAGTGGTTCAAAGTTATCGCAAATGGCTGTACTAGTATTTTGAAAAAAATAAAACTTATTTTTATTTTCTATTTTATTTTTATAAAAAACTACAAGGTTAAAAATATTTTAATCGAAGAAATAAATGCGAATGCAAAGACAAAATCTTGATTTTCATTTCCAGCACGTACGCTACTAAAAATAAAAAAATACCGTCAACTAGGGAGCATTAAAAATGTGGTTCTTGGTTTTCTAAAAAAAAAGAATTTGTGATTTAAAAACAAAACAAAATCCAACGAAGCCTTAACTCTCAAGTCGCCCCGGCTAACTGTATACAAAGTATAATTAATAAATAGCTAAGTATATACAGCGCTTTTCATTATAAAAAACTATATAATTTGTAACTCTTGATCTAAGAGTAAAAGGACATTCAAAAGGAATCATCACTTTTTCTTGATTTTTGATATTAGCATGCTTAGGCTTTGTACATGTATTTTGTTACTTTAAATGAAACACCCTGTATTTTGTCTAATTTTTAGCTAAGCATGTTTTATCCCTTGCCAACAATGCTGAATAACTCAAAAACTACACGAGATTTTTAAATTCCTCTTAAATTCAAAAGAAGCACACAATAAACAAGGTGTTACGTTGAAATTAACAAAACATGTCTATGCAATTTGTAAATTATAAATGTCAAATTTCAGATAAGACGATAAGGTTTATAAAATGGAAAACTCCTTACATATACATAAAACTTTTAAAAAAATCTAAAATATCGCGTTTGAAAATGTTTGACTGTGAAAAATATAAACAAAATCAAATATTTTAATATAAATATTAAAAACAAAACATAAAGGCTGAACTATAACGCTAAACCCGTCTCTAAGTCTAATTTGCTCAGGAAAATGACAGATATATATATAGGTGTAAATTAGGCTTAGGAAAGAGTTAGCGTTAGTATATCAGCCAAACTGCTTAAAATACAAAACAGACGCTATACATTTCGCAAACCCTACTTTCATATTATTTAGACAATACAATAAAACACATTAATATTTTTCTCTCGTGAACCTGCCGCTGCACCGGCACACTAACTACATCACAAGTATCACAACACAACTGGAAATGAAACTCCAACCGCCAGCCAAAGCAACCCGCAAGCCCGAATATGTGCAAAACTTGACATTCGGCAATTACCGCCTATTTTTACTAGATGGCGGAAAAAATAAACCATGATCATGAGTTAGAACAATTCAGGCTCTGAGTTATCATAGGGCAGATCGTGAATTACCACAGACCCAAAAAGTTAATACATTAAACTGGGCTGGGGCAATCCCATGCCTGAATTGTGGTAGCCCACGACTTGCTGAGTTCTCCCAGATAAATTGAAATGGTTTGGTACAATCATACCGTGTGCTATAGTAACGCACGGTGTGAGTTCTGGTAGCCCCAAATTTTCAACCCACGGCCGTGGGTTGACCCCGTTTTCTCAGTGTACCTATACCTTCTTGTCATTGTACTTATGTATCACATTTTCAATAAGGTTTTTGATTTTGGGGGTTGCCTCACGAACATACGTAATAACGCATAAGAATCCTCATCATCGTCATCATCACTTCTGCCCGATAGAAAACTAGAACATTTTAAAAAATCTTTGGCAATATTACTTCTCGCATTTCTAGCTATTTTTTTAATTATGATTTTTAAAAATAAAATGGCTTGAAAAAGTTTTCGGTGCTCTCAGACCAAGTGCAGAAAATGCTGCTGCTGAAATTGTCAGTTATCCAATGGAACAATAAAACTTCTATTCTAACAGTTTTAAAAATATATATATATAAAAAAAATTACGACAAAAGGCAAAGTTCGCACCCCCTTATGGGTACCCTATGGACCAATAAAGGGGCAGCGCTCTTCCACTTAACCTCGAGTTTGAAAACTTAAAACTAATATATTGAACCTTTTCTTACAAGATTTGAATTTAAAAAAAAATAATATAGATATATTCAGTACAAAATAACTATTTTAATATAAAAGAAGGATGAATACCACGAAGATAGTTTAAATACAATACAATACAATTAAAGAAAATGGAAATAGATAGAATAAATAAGAAATAGTAACGAAAATGAGTCAGTAAATTTTATTGTTATTTGCTCTGAAGTAAATATTTTTTCAGTTTTCTTTTAAAGCCAAATGCACTTAAATTTTTTAGATTGTCTGGAATTTTGTTGTAAATTTTAGCTACACAATATAAGAAGGAACCTTGATAAATGTTGGGTTTGTATTTGGGAACACATATTTTATTTTTGTAACCCGTGTTGCAATGGGGGAACGTTATGCATAAATGAAATCTTTTTAAATAGATAAATAGGTTGTTTTTTAGTAATTAATTTGTGATAAAACACCGCTCAATGCAGATGTCTTCGTTGCTCCATACTGAGCCATCCAAGCTGTTTATGAGGTTCTGAGATATGGTCGCGTCTACGCAGCCCACATACTAATCTGACACATGAATTTTGTAGAAGCTGAAGCCTTCTTTTATCAGATTCCCTAATGCATGGCCCAAAAACTACGTCACAATAATTAAGATAAGACAAGACGATGTATTCAATAATACTTTTTTGCATATTTGTTTAATTAATGTCTGTTGGAATAAATTAATTTTAAATTACAATATCCTCTCTTAATTAGAGTAGTCACGTGACTTTCAAAATTAACGGATGAGTCTACAACCAATCCCAAGTTTTTTGCAGTGTCAGTAATCTCTAGTTTTTGACCATCAATTTCAATGTTTATGCTGTCAAGACATCGCTTTTGTGCCACCTTTCGACGAATAGCATTACCTTAGATTTCTTTGCATTAATGGACAAGCAATAGCTGTTTGAAAGTTCAACAATATTCTTAAGATCTGCATTAATTTTTTGGCAAGCATTTCCTAGTTCTTTTTCGGGAAAACTAAAGTAATATTCCGAATCGTCAGCGTAGTAGTGAGTAAGACAATACTTTAAAACTTTGTAAAATTGTGAGGTATACAACGTAAAAAACAGAGGGCCCAACACCGAACCTTGCGGCACGCCACTTCTATTTCCCTCTTTGTCGTTTAGAAAAAGAGGAAAATATATTTTCTATTACTATCCCACTCTTTTCGATAAAGAGAGAAATAGAAGTAGCAGCTAGAAGTGAAGCTGTGGATCAGGCGTAACACGGCATGCCAGTGCGCAGGGTCTTGCTATCTCTCTCGCCCAATGTTACGTCACGTTGAAATCATAATTTGAGATATCAAAGTGTAGTGTTTTATTTGGATATATAAAATATTTTGTAACCAACTGCAAATGTAATATGTGATGAAATTACATCTTTTAATACACTATACACATATTTTTTTAAAAATTTATCAGTTAAAATCTCACTTAAGGCAGGGAGTAATTTACAAATTACTTTACTCTGTTGAGTAAAATCAGATTTTTTAAAGTATGATTAGAATGATTGGATTTAAAAATATTATTGGAAAGATCAACCCACATAACATTGGAGGAATATTCATGTAATAGGAATATTCCCTCAAAGTGATTTTTTGAATATTCTATTGCGAATATGACAGGAATATTTCAGACCGATTTTTTGTTGAATATTCTTTAAGAGTTTGTGATAGTTATATTTCTTTGGTAATAAGATAATAATATGCCCATGATAACCTGATAATCAAGTTATTTTTATGAATATTCCCAAAAAGAATGTTTTTGTCAGAATTTTGGCATGTTTGCTGAAAATATTACTATCTTGTGAAAAGAACGCGATTTACATAATTTATAATTATAATTTAGTTTCATGTCATCTATTGTAGGTAGATGGCACTGGAATCAATATATTTTCTATGTAGCAGGTAATAGCAAGACAGCAAAAAGTTATTTAGGTAATCTTTTGATAACTAATCTGAAGCTCCTTAACCTATGACTAATCTCAAGTAGTACATCAACATATGATGATATATTGATATACCTATATCCATAGGCTACTCCGTAATTGCACTTTAGTGGAAGACTAATGCATATTTGGTGGATATTCATTCATATTCATCCACTCCATATCTTTAGGTTATCCATCTCGACATGTTTTGAATTACAAAATCATATTCATGCAATTATAGTCGGTGTCCACGTATATTGCTATAATTCTTTAAAAAAAAATATTCTGGTCGTATTATAGTCATGTTTAACGTCACGTTTCTATCACATTTGTATCACCTGTATGAGCTAGAACGTAACTTATTGCCGGCATGTGTTAGTAATATTCCCAATGGTAAAATGTAACATTTCTATCACATTCTTTGTTCTCTAAGTATATGACTATTACATTACAGAAATGTTTAATTGTTATGAGGGAAAGAACCTATCACATGCATTCAGGGTGAATTTTGAGTTCAGACATTTTTTTCAACAGCGCAGCGTGTAGAATTCCATTGGACCAAACTAATAGGTATTTCCAGATTTATCAATATTCAAAAAAAAACTATCAGGAAGACTACTGTGAATTAGTGGCGCACCGAGGGGGGGGGGGGTTACCCCCCGAGAAGCCTGGTTATTGTCACATTTTTACTTCAAAATATTTTTTTATTATTTATCCTCAACACCCCGCCCCCTCCCCCCCCCCCCGAAGACAATTCTTGGGTGCGCCACAGTTTTAATTGTTACTGAGTTTTGATTTAAAAAAAAATGCCTCAACTTAAAACTCAGCCTGTATTTAATTTTTTAAAAACAGATAAAGACCAGTATCTACGTAAATAAAAATGCTCTAATTTTATTACCTTGTTATAAGCATCCACAAAATAGATAATTTCTATTAGATATATGGAGTTAAAGAGAAACAAAAAACGTTAAAAATAAAAAAAAAAATAATACTAATTATTAATATCAAATATTTATTCAGGAATTAGGTACGTATATTAAACAGTGTAAGTATACAAAAATATATGAATAATATTATTAATATTTGATACCTGTATCTTATTGGTATACCGATTCGCATTTTTGCACGTAACTAAGACACAACCCGGAATTTTGGTATTTTAATTAATATTTCACTGTTATAAACGAAAACTAGAATATTTAGTTACACTCTATGATAGTCTTGAACAATCATAATTACAAAAATACGACCGAAAAATCAGTGAAATCACAAAATACTTCCAGCTCTGTGGTAAACAAACAATTCTGATTCCAGCTTGACGTCATGCACGGCGCGTGTCGAATATATTTGTGACGAGAAATCAGCATACCGTGTTAGGTGAATAGATGTATCGTGCTTGAATGTTGTTGTGTTGTTGTTGGCAGGCACTCATCGGGGCACGGGTCGGGTGTCAAGAATGACTTGCCTACTTTGAACCATGTGAAAAGTGAAAGATGCAAATACTCACCAGTGACTACTCACCTCACAGGCGGTCAAGAATACGGATTTAGTGTACTGACAGAAATCTGGCTGAAAACAAGAGGGCGCATGTGTTCTCACCCATTTTAAACCTTATTTTCTTTAAAAACAAACTACAAAAAATAAAAGTAACAGTAAACAGTGAGCAATTTTTAAGACTAAACCCCTGTGCACACCTACGCGTGCCCATGCAGGGTGCTTTGAAGCGGGGTGGGCACTCGGCGTTTCCTGTTCACACCGGCGCGTTTCCACGAAACTCACCAGAAATGCATGAAGTTGCATGCGTTTTTGCCCAAATTTCCTAGAAATACCTATGTTGGCAACACCTCGTGCGTGTCTCGTGCATCTTTTTGACGTTTAATATAACCTAAAATATTTTTTTTTAACTTCAATAAAATGAAAGAAAATTGAGTAATTTAAACAGTTTTACCAGGAAAGTGCAGCAAATAAATTATTTTTCAGAATTATCCTGAGAAAACGTGTTAAGAATTAAAAATATATTTTTAGATGCACGAGGGAATGTCAAAATTGCAAATAGAACATGTTTTATTTTTCCACTAGAATCGCATGCATTTCTGGGGAATTCTAGGGACTTTTTTTTTTAAATGGTAAAAATTATTTCCAGAATGCCATTCTCTTGTTAAATTTCCATTTTTTTTGTTTGTTTTGCAAAAGTTTTTGTGATTAAGTACTTTAACAAGAAATAAATGATGTGGATCCAAGACCATAGTAAGTACTTAATTAATTTATATGGTAATTAGGGCTGTGGCAAAAGTTATGACAATTTACCGTTTATGTGGTTGGGTTGCTTTGGTTAGTGCTTTTTAGTATTGGGTTTCGATTAGGTCAGTCAATTTTGTTGGTTTTCTTGTGAAAATAAGCTTGTGTAAAAAAGATACGGACCAGTGGCATATGCAAAAATGGTTTCTGGGGGGGGGGGGGGGGGGGCTTGCACATCAGCATATTCTACATAACATCCTTTTTTTCTTGATTTTGGGAAAAAATTCAATCTTTAGGTTGTGATATTGAATGGCTCTTGGCGGTGACTTGAGCCACTAAGCTCTTTCTCCCCCCCTCCCAAGTACGAAGGTGGAGGTGATTGTCGTACTTAAGCCAAAGCTTGTAGTTAATTTAAATTTATAGATTGGAAATACTCTTGATGGCTGCTCTTGTTGCAGTGTGAGATTGAACAACACTATCCATATGTATCATTAATTACCCTCTGGTACTAACTATAAAATGACAGTTTAAGCTATTTAATATTATAATACATATAGGTAGTTACAATATCTGCAAAAAGAATAAACAAGAGATGAGCAAACATATTGTCTATTATCCTTTTAGCCCATTTAAAAAAATTATTTCACCGAGGTGCTAACAACAGACAAATCTTGTGTACCTACCTATTGTCAATTAATGTAAATTATTCTAATTGCCCAAAAATATCCTCACATACTCTCTGGGTACTGACACTAGAGTTTTTCTGCTTGATCTGTAACTTTATTTTTATTTTTAGGCCAAGAACTACAATTGTGTGTTGGTTCCTGCCATCAAAATAAACCCACTTGAAAAAAAATCAGCAAATGAACCGTTTTACAATGTCATCATTATGCATGTATCAACTTAAAAGCCAGGAAGTATGGAAAGTGAACAGCTGTACAGTTGTAAAGATGTAGTATTCATCAGCTCCATAATGTGTGAACGTGTGAACAACAAAAAGAAAACTTTAATATGGGATGAGTTTATCCATTTTTAGATTATTTAAATTATGATGTAACTAAATATATTGAGATATACCTATGAAAATTTCCATAAATCAGTATCAGGTTTTATATGCGTTCTATGTGGTATGTGGAACAAACTTGTAAATAAAAACGAAGATAAATCTCATAAATTTTGTTGTTTCTATATCAGTTTTACAGCTATAAAAAAATACAAAAACTCACCAACTTTCATGAGAATTTATGGGGTTTTTGCCTAGGTTTATATACTAAATAGGCCAACATTTTATATCAAAAATATTTTTTCTGTTATTTGTTTTTTATTTATTTCAGATACCACAATTAACAAGTTGCCAGTTAAGTGAGTCACAAGTCTTTATTATACATTCTTCTACATACATACAGGCACTTAGCTATAGAGGAAATAATTATAGTGCCTTGCCAATTTTTTTAGGACTTCTATATGGAAAATTTTTAATATAACTACTTTCATCGATAATATAGTGTTTCATTTAAATTTAATTATTCACAACAGGTTTAAATTATTACGGATAGATATCTTAGTAAAAATTTAATTTTAGCGACTAAAAAATAAATATGAAAATTGTACAAAAAATTAAAATTTAAGAAGTAGGTACTTGGGATTTTTTTGTGTCTTCTTTTAGGTCGTTCATTTATTACAATATTTAAAAAACTAAACAAAATATAATATTTCAGCCCATTAATATTAATAATAATTATAAAATTTTATTATTCACATTTTTGGTAAAATGTAATCTGGCGCCATCTAGCGACAATTTAATATACTTCTTTTAGTTCAGACCCCAAGACATTTATTGATCAATATTTGAAACCAGAAAATCCACCAGATTTAACCTATTATTATTCTGTGTGAAAAAGATGCATAGGTGTGGACAGAAAAGGCATGCAACTTTTCACCCTTCATTTTCAAGGTCGACACGCGCGCTTCAAAAAACCCTGCATGGGCACGCGTTGGTGGGCAAAAATTATAACTACCGGAAAGGGACCATCGATCCGAATCTTTCAGAAGCATGGCCAATTCTATTCTGGCAGGGTTGTGATTTGGATTTGGGTTGGGTTGAGTTTGGGTTAGGTTAGATGTGTGGAGTGAATTTGGGTTGAGTTCGAGTTGGATTTGGGTTGTGTTTTGTTTGGTCGGTACGCTTTCGAATAAATGAACATTTGGATCGATGAAGCCATCTCTAACTATCAGTACTACCACTATAACAAATCCAAATACTAATTAAGTGACAGCCTATGCCTTGCATGAATGATCAGTTTCTGTTTTATTTATTATATTTTTGCCTCTGCAACTGAGAAAAGTTTTATTTATTACTCTAGGTTTAACTGCCACTTGTATATGTAAAAAGCTTTTTGTTTACCTTTGGTTTAAGCGGAAGATTAAACTTGTTTAAACTTAAAGAATCCCGCACGGATCATATGGGTTAGTTAAGTTAACCATTTTTTGATATAACCTTAGGGAAAAAAAAATGAAATTCTATGAGGATCGTATGTCTGTGATACATGAGTTATAAAAGAACTAAACCCCTACGGAGAATTGTTCTCTTGAACTTGAAAAGTACTTTGCAGATTTTTGTGATTGGATTGTCATTTGAAAGCTACTTGCACAGAGGCGTAGCCAGGATTATAATTTAGGGGGGCTTTAGTATTTGGGAAAAAATACGTAAATGAGACTAAAACGTGTTTGTGTTTTATTTTCTCTGGTGGTTTTTTTAAAAGGTTTGTCGTATTTAAAAGGTAATTTAAGGGCGTAGGCACAATATAATTTGAGGGGAGGGATGAGCTTTAAAAAGTAAATAAATAAGAAAAATGTTAAAAACACAAACCAACTCTATTTCTTTGCATTAACATTTTTATGTCATTTAATCAATGAAGTAAGTACTCTTTAACGACATAGGCAGTGGCGTATGCAGGGGTGGGTTTAGGGGTTTTTCCCCCTAGATCTAATAAAAATTCAATCCTAAAGATTAAACTCTCCCAAAAATCAAAAATAAATTGTCCTCTGAAATTTTGTTGTTACTTAAGTCCCCCCAGAAACATCAAGCCCCCCCTAGAAATAAAATTGGTAAAATTGGCAAAGTTTTTGTATTAGCTTGGGTTTGGTGGGAATAAATCAGAAAAATGGAAAAAAATCGGATTTAAAATATTGTTTTAGTCGGTGTTTTTTAAATATTTTTGTGTAGATTGTTTTAATTTTTGTCATTTTAGATTGTTTATCAGAGAAAAATAGTAGAGTAGTAATTACTTATATTAGAAATAATTAAACCTTAGTAAGTAATTTAATATTCAAACAAAACTTATAAACTGATACTTCTTTAATATCATGCTATGCATATTTATTTCTAATAAAACAAGGTTTTTTTGCTGCCTCAATCTGCAGTAGCTTTCTAAAACAAAAAAAAAATAATGACAATTACTCCTAATTGTTTTTCAAAGCAAAGTCAAAGCCCACTTAGTTTAAACTTATCTAAACCTCCAGTGTAGATCTCAACCCCATTCGAACAAGATGAATATTATTACATTTTGTATTAATTTATATGATTCTCTTCAGGTATTTATGACGTCGCAAAGATAGAATTTCAGATACACTCCTGTAGCGTTTGACTACCTTATCTTGCGGAAAACTATCTGGCGAAAACAGGACAAAATAAAGTGTAACTCTGATTTTACATTTTTTTAAAAAGCAATTTGACACGGTTTTGGCCCTCATAAGCACGCAACACAAAATCCTAAGTACGCCTCTGTAGACAAATCCATTACCTTTTAAACGAGATCAGACTTTAAAAAAGTCGATTCCCATACGAAATTAAAATAAGTTTTTACTCTTAATTTTTCTGTTTTTTTTTTAATTAGCCGTATCAAAAAATCAAGCTTTTCTGAAATATAATCCTGAATACGCCCCTATGCAGTATTCAAGTACCTTCCAAATGACACCCCAATTACAAAAATCTATAAAGTACTTTTCAAATTACGAGAAAAATTCTCCGTATGTGTTTACATAGGTTCTTTTACTCATTCTTTCCTCATAGAATTTCATTTTTTTTACCTAGAGTACAATATCTTCAAAATATGGTTAACTTTCACGGTAGGCCATAAACCCATGTTCTCCATGCGGCATTCTTTGGTTTAATCTGGATGTGTATTCTTGAAAGTCATACGATCCGGCCGTGCGATGGGATCTATCCCATGAGATCTATCACCTCCCAAGATCGAAAAGCAGTTTAGGAAGCCATACATTCCAAAAAAAACGTTCCCCGGTTTCGGACTATGCGGTCGGGAACGTATGATTTTCATGAGATCCGTAAGATCGGATAATTGCTTAAGAATATAACGTTTTCATCCCATGTGATCATTCGCCATAGATCTATGCCGCTCCCTGTTCAAGAATACGGGCCCTGGACGTGTATTCTTGAACGGCCTGTGAGGTGAGTAGTCACCGGTAAGTATTTGCCTCTTTCACTTTTCACATGGTTCAAAGCGGGTGAGAAGAGCAAAATTTGTTCACACTCACGGGCACGGGTGTCAAGAATTTCTCTTGGTTGTAAAATAAGGTCTTAAGCCGGCCCTGAGACACCGATAACCTGCAGTATCCCTCGCCCAAAAACGGCTAAACAAGTCATTTGTCAGACGACTAGACCAGACCAACCTAACCTTACTTATCGTGCTTCGTGCAAAGGTGTTTTTTTACAAAGATTTGTCAAAAATCGACTTTAATTATCTATAAAGCTATATATGATAAAAGAGAGTAGATTATGCTTTTTCAAAAGAGTGACTCTATAAGACTATTCACTAACGAGTGTTCTAAATAAATGGGGTTTAAAGCGGCCGTGCAAGTGCTCAAGTAAGACCTGTTTTTTTTTTAAATTTAATTTCTGTTTGCCACCCCTAGCCAGGTTTGCCTGGTTTGGGTCAAGTATCTAAATTCACTTCAAACACCAAGGTTAATTTGCTATGCTATGCCTCACTCTACAAGTATCTACTATTTGGTCTGATTCCAGATATTACCAGGAAAGATTAAGGGTAATTAGGGGTAATTATGCAGTATACGGTTTTCTGCCATTTTTGATTTTTTTTGAAAAATTCTTTATGGGGGCACTTTCTAGGGTCCCTAATCCGTCTGCGCCAGTTGTTTTTTTTTTTTTGGTTTTTAAAATTTTTTTTTCACTAAAACAACCCAAACCAACACAGTCCAACCAAACCTAATTCAAACCAACCCAAAACAACCAAAATATCACATTACAACCCCCCCCCCCTGGGCACCATTTTTTCTCATAAAAAAAAAAAAATCGGTCGCAGGCGGATTTGGGGTCCTAGGGACCCTAGAAGGTGCCCCCATAAAGAATTTTTCAAAAAAAATTAAAAATGGCAGAAAACTGTGTACTGCATAATTACCTAATTAGGTACTATCTATTAGCGATCAGAGCACTCTATCTGACGTAAAAAAACAACGAAGCATTGGCAGAAAATTTCGCTCTCGACCAGCCCTACTTTTGAGAATGACAGTTGTCAAACAACTATTTTTGAGGTTATGTTTATTGTTTATTTTTTTTCGGGCGACTGTTCCATAGAAATATAGTTCCCTTTATATTTCTATGGACTGTTCTTTACCCGTTTTAAAACTGCAGTAAAAAAACTAAAAATTTAAAAGTGAAATTAGTGAGGAACTCTTTGCAGTCCTTTTGTAGTGCTTCAGTGCCTGTTCGTAGGTGTGATAAGGAACTCTTTGTAGTCCTTTGAAATAAAGTAAAATCTGATCTACACCTGCTACTTACCTTTGGATACCTTGGAGCATAAAATGGTGAGTAGATTTTTAGCTTAAAATATTCGTATTTAAGTTTGGACAAAAATGTAAAATTTTGGTAATGATTTTTTGATTTGTGCCTAGAAATAGTGCCAAAGGCAATCTTAAGACTGTATGACATAGAAAAATACTAATTGCTTACTAAACTGTTTAAAAAACCAAATTTTTAGGTTTGCTTTGGTTAGTTTAAGGGGTTGGCTAGGTTTACTAAGTTAGCTTAAGACTGTATGACACAAAAATACTAGATTGCTAGTAGGAACACATTTGAAATGCAAAATGTCTAAGAGATATATGGAGGATTTAAACTGCTTAAAAAACTAAATTTTTAGGTTTGCTTTGGTACCGGTGTGAAGATAGCACCCATTTTCAGCACCCAAAAATGTGAAGTTAGCACCTGATCCAATTTTACAGAACCCAAAAATGTGAAGTTAGCACCCGATCCAATTTTACAGAACCCAAAAATGTGAAGTTAGCACCTATTTACAGCACCCTGAAAATGGAATAATTTTATATTTACACTTTAAAATAACGTAATCAAATCGTAGAATGAGTTTTTTGTTGAAATTTTCAGGAATGATAGATAAGGGTATTCTTCATCCTTACGAGCCGTCTAACACCCTCAAAAACTACCCCAAAGATGGTATTTGAAATACACGTGTTATTATAGCTATAGCGATTTTTTTTTAAATTTCACTAACTCATAGATCGAGTTTCACGTCGAAATTTTTAGGAAAGATAAATAAGGGTACTCTTCATCCCCCAAAAAATACCGCAACCCCTTACGAGCCGTCTAACACCCTCAAAAACAACCCCAAAGATGATATCTGAAATACACGTGTTATTATACCTATAGCGCTTTTTTTTAAATTTCACTAACTCATAGATCGAGTTTCACGTCGAAATTTTTAGGAAAGATAAATAAGGATACTTTTCATCCCCCAAAAAATACCGCAACCCCTTACGAGCCGTCTAACACCCTCAAAAACTACCCCAAAGATGATATCTGAAATACACGTGTTATTATACCTATAGCGCTTTTTTTTAAATTTCACTAACTCATAGATCGAGTATCACGTCGAAATTTTTAGGAAAGATAAATAAGGGTACTTTTCATCCCCAAAACTCATAGATCGAGTTTCACGTTAAAATTTTTAGGAAAGATAAATAAGGGTACTCTTCATCCCCCAAAAAATACCGCAACCCCTTACGAGCCGTCGAACGCCCTCAAAAACTACCCCAAAGATGATATCTGAAATACACGTGTTATTATACCTATAGCGATTTTTTTTTAAATTTCACTAACTCATAGATCGAGTTTCACGTCGAAATTTTTAGGAAAGATAAATAAGGGTACTCTTCATCCCCCAAAAAATACCGCAACCCCTTACGAGCCGTCTAACACCCTCAAAAACAACCCCAAAGATGATATCTGAAATACACGTGTTATTATACCTATAGCGCTTTTTTTTAAATTTCACTAACTCATAGATCGAGTTTCACGTCGAAATTTTTAGGAAAGATAAATAAGGATACTTTTCATCCCCCAAAAAATACCGCAACCCCTTACGAGCCGTCTAACACCCTCAAAAACTACCCCAAAGATGATATCTGAAATACACGTGTTATTATACCTATAGCGCTTTTTTTTAAATTTCACTAACTCATAGATCGAGTTTCACGTCGAAATTTTTAGGAAAGATAAATAAGGGTACTTTTCATCCCCAAAAAAATACCGCAACCCCTTACGAGCCGTCTAACACCCTCAAAAACTACCCCAAAGATGATATCTGAAATACACGTGTTATTATACCTATAGCGCTTTTTTTTAAGTTTCACTGACTCATAGATCGAGTTTCACGTCGAAATTTTTAGGAAAGATAAATAAGGGTACTTTTCATCCCCCAAAAAATACCGTAACCCCTTACGAGCAGTCTAACACCCTCAAAAACAATCCCAAAGATGATATCTGAAATACACGTGTTATTATACCTATAGCGATTTTTTTTTAAATTTCACTAACTCATAGATCGAGTTTCACGTTGAAATTTTTAGGAAAGATAAATAAGGGTACTCTTCATCCCCCAAAAAATACCGCAACCCCTTACGAGCCGTCTAACACCCACAAAAACAATCCCAAAGATGATATCTGAAATACACGTGTTATTATACCTATAGCGCTTTTTTTTTAAATTTCACTAACTCATAGATCGAGTTTCACGTTAAAATTTTTAGGAAAGATAAATAAGGGTACTCTTCATCCCCCAAAAAATACCGCAACCCCTTACAAGCCGTCGAAAGCCCTCAAAAACTACCCCAAAATGATATCTGAAATACACGTGTTATTATACCTATAGCGCTTTTTTTTTAAATTTCACTAACTCATAGATCGAGTTTCACGTCGAAATTTTTAGGAAAGATAAATAAGGGTACTTTTCATCCCCAAAAAAATACCGCAACCCCTTACGAGCCGTCTAACACCCTCAAAAACTACCCCAAAGATGATATCTGAAATACACGTGTTATTATACCTATAGCGCTTTTTTTTAAGTTTCACTAACTCATAGATCGAGTTTCACGTCGAAATTTTTAGGAAAGATAAATAAGGGTACTTTTCATCCCCCAAAAAATACCGCAACCCCTTACGAGCAGTCTAACACCCTCAAAAACAATCCCAAAGATGATATCTGAAATACACGTGTTATTATACCTATAGCGATTTTTTTTTAAATTTCACTAACTCATAGATCGAGTTTCACGTTAAAATTTTTAGGAAAGATAAATAAGGGTACTCTTCATCCCCCAAAAAATACCGCAACCCCTTACGAGCCGTCTAACACCCTCAAAAACAATCCCAAAGATGATATCTGAAATACACGTGTTATTATACCTATAGCGCTTTTTTTTAAATTTCACTAACTCATAGATCGAGTTTCACGTCGAAATTTTTAGGAAAGATAAATAAGGGTACTTTTCATCCCCCAAAAAATACCGCAACCCCTTACGAGCCGTCTAACACCCTCAAAAACTACCCCAAAGATGGTATTTGAAATAAACGTTTTATTACACCTATAGCGCTTTTTTTTTTAAATTTCACTAACTCATAGATCGAGTTTCACGTTAAAATTTTTAGGAAAGATAAATAAGGGTACTCTTCATCCCCCAAAAAATACCGAAACCCCTTACGAGCCGTCGAACACCCTCTAAAACAATCCCAAAGATGATATCTGAAATACAAGTGTTATTATACCTATAGCGATTTTTTTTTAAATTTTACTAACTCATAGATCGAGTTTCACGTTGAAATTTTTAGGAAAGATAAATAAGGGTACTTTTCATCCCCCAAAAAATACCGCAACCCCTTACGAGCCGTCTAACACCCTCAAAACAACCCCAAAGATGATATCTGAAATACACGTGTTATTATACCTATAGCGATTTTTTTTAAATTTCACTAACTCATAGATCGAGTTTCACGTTAAAATTTTTAGGAAAGATAAATAAGGGTACTCTTCATCCCCCAAAAAATACCGCAACCCCTTACGAGCCGTCTAACACCCTCAAAAACAACCCCAAAGATGATATCTGAAATACACGTGTTATTATACCTATAGCGATTTTTTTTTAAATTTCACTAACTCATAGATCGAGTTTCACCTTAAAATTTTTAGGAAAGATAAATAAGGGTACTCTTCATCCCCCAAAAAATACCGCAACCCCTTACGAGCCGTCTAACACCCTCAAAAACAATCCCAAAGATGGTATTTAAAATAAACGTTTTATTATACCTATAGCGCTTTTTTTTTAAATTTCACTAACTCATAGATCGAGTTTCACGTTAAAATTTTTAGGAAAGATAAATAAGGGTACTCTTCATCCCCCAAAAAATACCGCAACCCCTTACGAGCCGTCTAACACCCACAAAAACAATCCCAAAGATGATATCTGAAATACACGTGTTATTATACCTATAGCGCTTTTTTTTTAAATTTCACTAACTCATAGATCGAGTTTCACGTTGAAATTTTTAGGAAAGATAAATAAGGGTACTCTTCATCCCCCAAAAAATACCGCAACCCCTTACGAACCGTCTAACACCCACAAAAACAATCCCAAAGATGATATCTGAAATACACGTGTTATTATACCTATAGCGATTTTTTTTTAAATTTCACTAACTCATAGATCGAGTTTCACGTTGAAATTTTTAGGAAAGATAAATAAGGGTACTCTTCATCCCCCAAAAAATACCGCAACCCCTTACGAGCCGTCTAACACCCACAAAAACAATCCCAAAGATGATATCTGAAATACACGTGTTATTATACCTATAGCGCTTTTTTTTTAAATTTCACTAACTCATAGATCGAGTTTCACGTTAAAATTTTTAGGAAAGATAAATAAGGGTACTCTTCATCCCCCAAAAAATACCGCAACCCCTTACAAGCCGTCGAAAGCCCTCAAAAACTACCCCAAAATGATATCTGAAATACACGTGTTATTATACCTATAGCGCTTTTTTTTTAAATTTCACTAACTCATAGATCGAGTTTCACGTCGAAATTTTTAGGAAAGATAAATAAGGGTACTTTTCATCCCCAAAAAAATACCGCAACCCCTTACGAGCCGTCTAACACCCTCAAAAACTACCCCAAAGATGATATCTGAAATACACGTGTTATTATACCTATAGCGCTTTTTTTTAAGTTTCACTAACTCATAGATCGAGTTTCACGTCGAAATTTTTAGGAAAGATAAATAAGGGTACTTTTCATCCCCCAAAAAATACCGCAACCCCTTACGAGCAGTCTAACACCCTCAAAAACAATCCCAAAGATGATATCTGAAATACACGTGTTATTATACCTATAGCGATTTTTTTTTAAATTTCACTAACTCATAGATCGAGTTTCACGTTAAAATTTTTAGGAAAGATAAATAAGGGTACTCTTCATCCCCCAAAAAATACCGCAACCCCTTACGAGCCGTCTAACACCCTCAAAAACAATCCCAAAGATGATATCTGAAATACACGTGTTATTATACCTATAGCGCTTTTTTTTTAAATTTCACTAACTCATAGATCGAGTTTCACGTCGAAATTTTTAGGAAAGATAAATAAGGGTACTTTTCATCCCCCAAAAAATACCGCAACCCCTTACGAGCCGTCTAACACCCTCAAAAACTACCCCAAAGATGGTATTTGAAATAAACGTTTTATTACACCTATAGCGCTTTTTTTTTAAATTTCACTAACTCATAGATCGAGTTTCACGTTAAAATTTTTAGGAAAGATAAATAAGGGTACTCTTCATCCCCCAAAAAATACCGAAACCCCTTACGAGCCGTCGAACACCCTCTAAAACAATCCCAAAGATGATATCTGAAATACAAGTGTTATTATACCTATAGCGATTTTTTTTTAAATTTTACTAACTCATAGATCGAGTTTCACGTTGAAATTTTTAGGAAAGATAAATAAGGGTACTTTTCATCCCCCAAAAAATACCGCAACCCCTTACGAGCCGTCTAACACCCTCAAAAACAACCCCAAAGATGATATCTGAAATACACGTGTTATTATACCTATAGCGATTTTTTTTAAATTTCACTAACTCATAGATCGAGTTTCACGTTAAAATTTTTAGGAAAGATAAATAAGGGTACTCTTCATCCCCCAAAAAATACCGCAACCCCTTACGAGCCGTCTAACACCCTCAAAAACAACCCCAAAGATGATATCTCAAATACACGTGTTATTATACCTATAGCGATTTTTTTTTAAATTTCACTAACTCATAGATCGAGTTTCACCTTAAAATTTTTAGGAAAGATAAATAAGGGTACTCTTCATCCCCCAAAAAATACCGCAACCCCTTACGAGCCGTCTAACACCCTCAAAAACAATCCCAAAGATGGTATTTAAAATAAACGTTTTATTATACCTATAGCGCTTTTTTTTTAAATTTCACTAACTCATAGATCGAGTTTCACGTTAAAATTTTTAGGAAAGATAAATAAGGGTACTCTTCATCCCACAAAAAATACCGCAACCCCTTACGAGCCGTCTAACACCCTCAAAAACTACCCCAAAGATGGTATTTGAAATAAACGTTTTATTATACCTATAGCGAATTTTTATAAAATTTTACTAACTCATAGATCGAGTTTCACGTTGAAATTTTTAGGAAAGATAAATAAGGGTACTCTTCATCCCCCAAAAAATACCGCAACCCCTTACGAGCCGTCTAACACCCTCACAAACAACCCCAAAGATGATATCTGAAATACACGTGTTATTATACCTATAGCGATTTTTTTTTAAATTTCACTAACTCATAGATCGAGTTTCACGTTAAAATTTTTAGGAAAGATAAATAAGGGTACTCTTCATACCCCAAAAAATACCGCAACCCCTTACGAGCCGTCTAACACCCTCAAAAACAACCCCAAATTTTTTTTTAAATTTTACTAACTCATAGATCGAGTTTCACGTTGAAATTTTTAGGAAAGATAAATAAGGGTACTTTTCATCCCCCAAAAAATACCGCAACCCCTTACGAGCCGTCTAACACCCTCACAAACAACCCCAAAGATGAGCCGTCTAACACCCTCAAAAACTACCCCAAAGATGGTATTTGAAATAAACGTTTTATTATACCTATAGCGAATTTTTATAAAATTTTACTAACTCATAGATCGAGTTTCACGTTGAAATTTTTAGGAAAGATAAATAAGGGTACTCTTCATCCCCCAAAAAATACCGCAACCCCTTACGAGCCGTCGAACACCCTCTAAAACAATCCCAAAGATGATATCTGAAATACAAGTGTTATTATACCTATAGCGATTTTTTTTTAAATTTTACTAACTCATAGATCGAGTTTCACGTTGAAATTTTTAGGAAAGATAAATAAGGGTACTTTTCATCCCCCAAAAAATACCGCAACCTTTTATGAGCCGTCTAACACCCTCAAAAACAACCCCAAAGATGATATCTGAAATACACGTGTTATTATACGTATAGCGATTTTTTTTTAAATTTCACTAACTCATAGATCGAGTTAAACGTTAAAATTTTTAGGAAAGATAAATAAGGGTACTCTTCATCCCCCAAAAAATACCGCAACCCCTTACGAGCCGTCTAACACCCTCAAAAACAACCCCAAAGATGATATCTGAAATACACGTGTTATTATACCTATAGCGATTTTTTTTTAAATTTCACTAACTCATAGATCGAGTTTCACGTTAAAATTTTTAGGAAAGATAAATAAGGGTACTCTTCATCCCCCAAAAAATACCGCAACCCTTTACGAGCCGTCTAACACCCTCAAAAACAATCCCAAAGATGGTATTTAAAATAAACGTTTTATTATACCTATAGCGCTTTTTTTTTAATTTCACTAACTCATAGATCGAGTTTCACGTTAAAATTTTTAGGAAAGATAAATAAGGGTACTTTTCATCCCCCAAAAAATACCGCAACCTCTTACGAGCCGTCTAACACCCTCAAAAAAACTACCCCAAAGATGATATCTGAAATACACGTGTTATTATACCTATAGCGCTTTTTTTTAAATTTCACTAACTCATAGATCGAGTTTCACGTCGAAATTTTTAGGAAAGATAAATAAGGGTACTTTTCATCCCCAAAAAAATACCGCAACCCCTTACGAGCCGTCTAACACCCTCAAAAACTACCCCAAAGATGATATCTGAAATACACGTGTTATTATACCTATAGCGCTTTTTTTTAAGTTTCACTGACTCATAGATCGAGTTTCACGTCGAAATTTTTAGGAAAGATAAATAAGGGTACTTTTCATCCCCCAAAAAATACCGTAACCCCTTACGAGCAGTCTAACACCCTCAAAAACAATCCCAAAGATGATATCTGAAATACACGTGTTATTATACCTATAGCGATTTTTTTTTAAATTTCACTAACTCATAGATCGAGTTTCACGTTGAAATTTTTAGGAAAGATAAATAAGGGTACTCTTCATCCCCCAAAAAATACCGCAACCCCTTACGAGCCGTCTAACACCCACAAAAACAATCCCAAAGATGATATCTGAAATACACGTGTTATTATACCTATAGCGCTTTTTTTTTAAATTTCACTAACTCATAGATCGAGTTTCACGTTAAAATTTTTAGGAAAGATAAATAAGGGTACTCTTCATCCCCCAAAAAATACCGCAACCCCTTACAAGCCGTCGAAAGCCCTCAAAAACTACCCCAAAATGATATCTGAAATACACGTGTTATTATACCTATAGCGCTTTTTTTTTAAATTTCACTAACTCATAGATCGAGTTTCACGTCGAAATTTTTAGGAAAGATAAATAAGGGTACTTTTCATCCCCAAAAAAATACCGCAACCCCTTACGAGCCGTCTAACACCCTCAAAAACTACCCCAAAGATGATATCTGAAATACACGTGTTATTATACCTATAGCGCTTTTTTTTAAGTTTCACTAACTCATAGATCGAGTTTCACGTCGAAATTTTTAGGAAAGATAAATAAGGGTACTTTTCATCCCCCAAAAAATACCGCAACCCCTTACGAGCAGTCTAACACCCTCAAAAACAATCCCAAAGATGATATCTGAAATACACGTGTTATTATACCTATAGCGATTTTTTTTTAAATTTCACTAACTCATAGATCGAGTTTCACGTTAAAATTTTTAGGAAAGATAAATAAGGGTACTCTTCATCCCCCAAAAAATACCGCAACCCCTTACGAGCCGTCTAACACCCTCAAAAACAATCCCAAAGATGATATCTGAAATACACGTGTTATTATACCTATAGCGCTTTTTTTTTAAATTTCACTAACTCATAGATCGAGTTTCACGTCGAAATTTTTAGGAAAGATAAATAAGGGTACTTTTCATCCCCCAAAAAATACCGCAACCCCTTACGAGCCGTCTAACACCCTCAAAAACTACCCCAAAGATGGTATTTGAAATAAACGTTTTATTACACCTATAGCGCTTTTTTTTTAAATTTCACTAACTCATAGATCGAGTTTCACGTTAAAATTTTTAGGAAAGATAAATAAGGGTACTCTTCATCCCCCAAAAAATACCGAAACCCCTTACGAGCCGTCGAACACCCTCTAAAACAATCCCAAAGATGATATCTGAAATACAAGTGTTATTATACCTATAGCGATTTTTTTTTAAATTTTACTAACTCATAGATCGAGTTTCACGTTGAAATTTTTAGGAAAGATAAATAAGGGTACTTTTCATCCCCCAAAAAATACCGCAACCCCTTACGAGCCGTCTAACACCCTCAAAAACAACCCCAAAGATGATATCTGAAATACACGTGTTATTATACCTATAGCGATTTTTTTTAAATTTCACTAACTCATAGATCGAGTTTCACGTTAAAATTTTTAGGAAAGATAAATAAGGGTACTCTTCATCCCCCAAAAAATACCGCAACCCCTTACGAGCCGTCTAACACCCTCAAAAACAACCCCAAAGATGATATCTCAAATACACGTGTTATTATACCTATAGCGATTTTTTTTTAAATTTCACTAACTCATAGATCGAGTTTCACCTTAAAATTTTTAGGAAAGATAAATAAGGGTACTCTTCATCCCCCAAAAAATACCGCAACCCCTTACGAGCCGTCTAACACCCTCAAAAACAATCCCAAAGATGGTATTTAAAATAAACGTTTTATTATACCTATAGCGCTTTTTTTTTAAATTTCACTAACTCATAGATCGAGTTTCACGTTAAAATTTTTAGGAAAGATAAATAAGGGTACTCTTCATCCCACAAAAAATACCGCAACCCCTTACGAGCCGTCTAACACCCTCAAAAACTACCCCAAAGATGGTATTTGAAATAAACGTTTTATTATACCTATAGCGAATTTTTATAAAATTTTACTAACTCATAGATCGAGTTTCACGTTGAAATTTTTAGGAAAGATAAATAAGGGTACTCTTCATCCCCCAAAAAATACCGCAACCCCTTACGAGCCGTCTAACACCCTCACAAACAACCCCAAAGATGATATCTGAAATACACGTGTTATTATACCTATAGCGATTTTTTTTTAAATTTCACTAACTCATAGATCGAGTTTCACGTTAAAATTTTTAGGAAAGATAAATAAGGGTACTCTTCATACCCCAAAAAATACCGCAACCCCTTACGAGCCGTCTAACACCCTCAAAAACAACCCCAAATTTTTTTTTAAATTTTACTAACTCATAGATCGAGTTTCACGTTGAAATTTTTAGGAAAGATAAATAAGGGTACTTTTCATCCCCCAAAAAATACCGCAACCCCTTACGAGCCGTCTAACACCCTCACAAACAACCCCAAAGATGAGCCGTCTAACACCCTCAAAAACTACCCCAAAGATGGTATTTGAAATAAACGTTTTATTATACCTATAGCGAATTTTTATAAAATTTTACTAACTCATAGATCGAGTTTCACGTTGAAATTTTTAGGAAAGATAAATAAGGGTACTCTTCATCCCCCAAAAAATACCGCAACCCCTTACGAGCCGTCGAACACCCTCTAAAACAATCCCAAAGATGATATCTGAAATACAAGTGTTATTATACCTATAGCGATTTTTTTTTAAATTTTACTAACTCATAGATCGAGTTTCACGTTGAAATTTTTAGGAAAGATAAATAAGGGTACTTTTCATCCCCCAAAAAATACCGCAACCTTTTATGAGCCGTCTAACACCCTCAAAAACAACCCCAAAGATGATATCTGAAATACACGTGTTATTATACGTATAGCGATTTTTTTTTAAATTTCACTAACTCATAGATCGAGTTAAACGTTAAAATTTTTAGGAAAGATAAATAAGGGTACTCTTCATCCCCCAAAAAATACCGCAACCCCTTACGAGCCGTCTAACACCCTCAAAAACAACCCCAAAGATGATATCTGAAATACACGTGTTATTATACCTATAGCGATTTTTTTTTAAATTTCACTAACTCATAGATCGAGTTTCACGTTAAAATTTTTAGGAAAGATAAATAAGGGTACTCTTCATCCCCCAAAAAATACCGCAACCCTTTACGAGCCGTCTAACACCCTCAAAAACAATCCCAAAGATGGTATTTAAAATAAACGTTTTATTATACCTATAGCGCTTTTTTTTTAATTTCACTAACTCATAGATCGAGTTTCACGTTAAAATTTTTAGGAAAGATAAATAAGGGTACTTTTCATCCCCCAAAAAATACCGCAACCTCTTACGAGCCGTCTAACACCCTCAAAAACTACCCCAAATATGGTATTTGAAATAAACGTTTTATTATACCTATAGCGCTTTTTTTTTAAATTTTACTAACTCATAGATCGAGTTTCACGTTAAAATTTTTAGGAAAGATAAATAAGGGTACTCTTCATCCCCCAAAAAATACCGCAACCCCTTACGAGCCGTCTAACACCTTCAAAAACAACCCCAAAGATGATATCTGAAATACACGTGTTATTATACCTAATGCGATTTTTTTTTAAATTTCACTAACTCATAGATCGAGTTTCACGTTAAAATTTTTAGGAAAGATAAATAAGGGTACTCTTCATCCCCCAAAAAATACCGCAACCCCTTACGAGCCGTCTAACACCCTCAAAAACAATCCCAAAGATGGTATTTAAAATAAACGTTTTATTATACCTATAGCGTTTTTTTTTTAAAAATCCCTAACTCATAGATCGAGTTTCACGTTAAAATTTTTAGGAAAGATAAATAAGGGTACTTTTCATCCCCCAAAAAATACCGCAACCTCTTACGAGCCGTCTAACACCCTCAAAAACTACCCCAAATATGGTATTTGAAATAAACGTTTTATTATACCTATAGCGCTTTTTTTTTTAATTTCACTAACTCATAGATCGAGTTTCACGTTAAAATTTTTAGGAAAGATAAATAAGGGTACTCTTCATCCCCCAAAAAATACCGCAACCCCTTACGAGCCGTCTAACACCCTCAAAAACAACCCCAAAAATGATATCTGAAATACACGTGTTATTATACCTATAGCGATTTTTTTTTAAATTTCACTAACTCATAGATCGAGTTTCACGTTAAAATTTTTAGGAAAGATAAATAAGGGTACTCTTCATCCCCCAAAAAATACCGCAACCCCTTACAAGCCGTCGAAAGCCCTCAAAAACTACCCCAAAATGATATCTGAAATACACGTGTTATTATACCTATAGCGCTTTTTTTTTAAATTTCACTAACTCATAGATCGAGTTTCACGTCGAAATTTTTAGGAAAGATAAATAAGGGTACTTTTCATCCCCAAAAAAATACCGCAACCCCTTACGAGCCGTCTAACACCCTCAAAAACTACCCCAAAGATGATATCTGAAATACACGTGTTATTATACCTATAGCGCTTTTTTTTAAGTTTCACTAACTCATAGATCGAGTTTCACGTCGAAATTTTTAGGAAAGATAAATAAGGGTACTTTTCATCCCCCAAAAAATACCGCAACCCCTTACGAGCAGTCTAACACCCTCAAAAACAATCCCAAAGATGATATCTGAAATACACGTGTTATTATACCTATAGCGATTTTTTTTTAAATTTCACTAACTCATAGATCGAGTTTCACGTTAAAATTTTTAGGAAAGATAAATAAGGGTACTCTTCATCCCCCAAAAAATACCGCAACCCCTTACGAGCCGTCTAACACCCTCAAAAACAATCCCAAAGATGATATCTGAAATACACGTGTTATTATACCTATAGCGCTTTTTTTTAAATTTCACTAACTCATAGATCGAGTTTCACGTCGAAATTTTTAGGAAAGATAAATAAGGGTACTTTTCATCCCCCAAAAAATACCGCAACCCCTTACGAGCCGTCTAACACCCTCAAAAACTACCCCAAAGATGGTATTTGAAATAAACGTTTTATTACACCTATAGCGCTTTTTTTTTTAAATTTCACTAACTCATAGATCGAGTTTCACGTTAAAATTTTTAGGAAAGATAAATAAGGGTACTCTTCATCCCCCAAAAAATACCGAAACCCCTTACGAGCCGTCGAACACCCTCTAAAACAATCCCAAAGATGATATCTGAAATACAAGTGTTATTATACCTATAGCGATTTTTTTTTAAATTTTACTAACTCATAGATCGAGTTTCACGTTGAAATTTTTAGGAAAGATAAATAAGGGTACTTTTCATCCCCCAAAAAATACCGCAACCCCTTACGAGCCGTCTAACACCCTCAAAACAACCCCAAAGATGATATCTGAAATACACGTGTTATTATACCTATAGCGATTTTTTTTAAATTTCACTAACTCATAGATCGAGTTTCACGTTAAAATTTTTAGGAAAGATAAATAAGGGTACTCTTCATCCCCCAAAAAATACCGCAACCCCTTACGAGCCGTCTAACACCCTCAAAAACAACCCCAAAGATGATATCTGAAATACACGTGTTATTATACCTATAGCGATTTTTTTTTAAATTTCACTAACTCATAGATCGAGTTTCACCTTAAAATTTTTAGGAAAGATAAATAAGGGTACTCTTCATCCCCCAAAAAATACCGCAACCCCTTACGAGCCGTCTAACACCCTCAAAAACAATCCCAAAGATGGTATTTAAAATAAACGTTTTATTATACCTATAGCGCTTTTTTTTTAAATTTCACTAACTCATAGATCGAGTTTCACGTTAAAATTTTTAGGAAAGATAAATAAGGGTACTCTTCATCCCCCAAAAAATACCGCAACCCCTTACGAGCCGTCTAACACCCACAAAAACAATCCCAAAGATGATATCTGAAATACACGTGTTATTATACCTATAGCGCTTTTTTTTTAAATTTCACTAACTCATAGATCGAGTTTCACGTTGAAATTTTTAGGAAAGATAAATAAGGGTACTCTTCATCCCCCAAAAAATACCGCAACCCCTTACGAACCGTCTAACACCCACAAAAACAATCCCAAAGATGATATCTGAAATACACGTGTTATTATACCTATAGCGATTTTTTTTTAAATTTCACTAACTCATAGATCGAGTTTCACGTTGAAATTTTTAGGAAAGATAAATAAGGGTACTCTTCATCCCCCAAAAAATACCGCAACCCCTTACGAGCCGTCTAACACCCACAAAAACAATCCCAAAGATGATATCTGAAATACACGTGTTATTATACCTATAGCGCTTTTTTTTTAAATTTCACTAACTCATAGATCGAGTTTCACGTTAAAATTTTTAGGAAAGATAAATAAGGGTACTCTTCATCCCCCAAAAAATACCGCAACCCCTTACAAGCCGTCGAAAGCCCTCAAAAACTACCCCAAAATGATATCTGAAATACACGTGTTATTATACCTATAGCGCTTTTTTTTTAAATTTCACTAACTCATAGATCGAGTTTCACGTCGAAATTTTTAGGAAAGATAAATAAGGGTACTTTTCATCCCCAAAAAAATACCGCAACCCCTTACGAGCCGTCTAACACCCTCAAAAACTACCCCAAAGATGATATCTGAAATACACGTGTTATTATACCTATAGCGCTTTTTTTTAAGTTTCACTAACTCATAGATCGAATTTCACGTCGAAATTTTTAGGAAAGATAAATAAGGGTACTTTTCATCCCCCAAAAAATACCGCAACCCCTTACGAGCAGTCTAACACCCTCAAAAACAATCCCAAAGATGATATCTGAAATACACGTGTTATTATACCTATAGCGATTTTTTTTTAAATTTCACTAACTCATAGATCGAGTTTCACGTTAAAATTTTTAGGAAAGATAAATAAGGGTACTCTTCATCCCCCAAAAAATACCGCAACCCCTTACGAGCCGTCTAACACCCTCAAAAACAATCCCAAAGATGATATCTGAAATACACGTGTTATTATACCTATAGCGCTTTTTTTTTAAATTTCACTAACTCATAGATCGAGTTTCACGTCGAAATTTTTAGGAAAGATAAATAAGGGTACTTTTCATCCCCCAAAAAATACCGCAACCCCTTACGAGCCGTCTAACACCCTCAAAAACTACCCCAAAGATGGTATTTGAAATAAACGTTTTATTACACCTATAGCGCTTTTTTTTTAAATTTCACTAACTCATAGATCGAGTTTCACGTTAAAATTTTTAGGAAAGATAAATAAGGGTACTCTTCATCCCCCAAAAAATACCGAAACCCCTTACGAGCCGTCGAACACCCTCTAAAACAATCCCAAAGATGATATCTGAAATACAAGTGTTATTATACCTATAGCGATTTTTTTTTAAATTTTACTAACTCATAGATCGAGTTTCACGTTGAAATTTTTAGGAAAGATAAATAAGGGTACTTTTCATCCCCCAAAAAATACCGCAACCCCTTACGAGCCGTCTAACACCCTCAAAAACAACCCCAAAGATGATATCTGAAATACACGTGTTATTATACCTATAGCGATTTTTTTTAAATTTCACTAACTCATAGATCGAGTTTCACGTTAAAATTTTTAGGAAAGATAAATAAGGGTACTCTTCATCCCCCAAAAAATACCGCAACCCCTTACGAGCCGTCTAACACCCTCAAAAACAACCCCAAAGATGATATCTCAAATACACGTGTTATTATACCTATAGCGATTTTTTTTTAAATTTCACTAACTCATAGATCGAGTTTCACCTTAAAATTTTTAGGAAAGATAAATAAGGGTACTCTTCATCCCCCAAAAAATACCGCAACCCCTTACGAGCCGTCTAACACCCTCAAAAACAATCCCAAAGATGGTATTTAAAATAAACGTTTTATTATACCTATAGCGCTTTTTTTTTAAATTTCACTAACTCATAGATCGAGTTTCACGTTAAAATTTTTAGGAAAGATAAATAAGGGTACTCTTCATCCCACAAAAAATACCGCAACCCCTTACGAGCCGTCTAACACCCTCAAAAACTACCCCAAAGATGGTATTTGAAATAAACGTTTTATTATACCTATAGCGAATTTTTATAAAATTTTACTAACTCATAGATCGAGTTTCACGTTGAAATTTTTAGGAAAGATAAATAAGGGTACTCTTCATCCCCCAAAAAATACCGCAACCCCTTACGAGCCGTCTAACACCCTCACAAACAACCCCAAAGATGATATCTGAAATACACGTGTTATTATACCTATAGCGATTTTTTTTTAAATTTCACTAACTCATAGATCGAGTTTCACGTTAAAATTTTTAGGAAAGATAAATAAGGGTACTCTTCATACCCCAAAAAATACCGCAACCCCTTACGAGCCGTCTAACACCCTCAAAAACAACCCCAAATTTTTTTTTAAATTTTACTAACTCATAGATCGAGTTTCACGTTGAAATTTTTAGGAAAGATAAATAAGGGTACTTTTCATCCCCCAAAAAATACCGCAACCCCTTACGAGCCGTCTAACACCCTCACAAACAACCCCAAAGATGAGCCGTCTAACACCCTCAAAAACTACCCCAAAGATGGTATTTGAAATAAACGTTTTATTATACCTATAGCGAATTTTTATAAAATTTTACTAACTCATAGATCGAGTTTCACGTTGAAATTTTTAGGAAAGATAAATAAGGGTACTCTTCATCCCCCAAAAAATACCGCAACCCCTTACGAGCCGTCGAACACCCTCTAAAACAATCCCAAAGATGATATCTGAAATACAAGTGTTATTATACCTATAGCGATTTTTTTTTAAATTTTACTAACTCATAGATCGAGTTTCACGTTGAAATTTTTAGGAAAGATAAATAAGGGTACTTTTCATCCCCCAAAAAATACCGCAACCTTTTATGAGCCGTCTAACACCCTCAAAAACAACCCCAAAGATGATATCTGAAATACACGTGTTATTATACGTATAGCGATTTTTTTTTAAATTTCACTAACTCATAGATCGAGTTAAACGTTAAAATTTTTAGGAAAGATAAATAAGGGTACTCTTCATCCCCCAAAAAATACCGCAACCCCTTACGAGCCGTCTAACACCCTCAAAAACAACCCCAAAGATGATATCTGAAATACACGTGTTATTATACCTATAGCGATTTTTTTTTAAATTTCACTAACTCATAGATCGAGTTTCACGTTAAAATTTTTAGGAAAGATAAATAAGGGTACTCTTCATCCCCCAAAAAATACCGCAACCCTTTACGAGCCGTCTAACACCCTCAAAAACAATCCCAAAGATGGTATTTAAAATAAACGTTTTATTATACCTATAGCGCTTTTTTTTTAATTTCACTAACTCATAGATCGAGTTTCACGTTAAAATTTTTAGGAAAGATAAATAAGGGTACTTTTCATCCCCCAAAAAATACCGCAACCTCTTACGAGCCGTCTAACACCCTCAAAAACTACCCCAAATATGGTATTTGAAATAAACGTTTTATTATACCTATAGCGCTTTTTTTTTAAATTTTACTAACTCATAGATCGAGTTTCACGTTAAAATTTTTAGGAAAGATAAATAAGGGTACTCTTCATCCCCCAAAAAATACCGCAACCCCTTACGAGCCGTCTAACACCTTCAAAAACAACCCCAAAGATGATATCTGAAATACACGTGTTATTATACCTATAGCGATTTTTTTTTAAATTTCACTAACTCATAGATCGAGTTTCACGTTAAAATTTTTAGGAAAGATAAATAAGGGTACTCTTCATCCCCCAAAAAATACCGCAACCCCTTACGAGCCGTCTAACACCCTCAAAAACAATCCCAAAGATGGTATTTAAAATAAACGTTTTATTATACCTATAGCGTTTTTTTTTTAAAAATCCCTAACTCATAGATCGAGTTTCACGTTAAAATTTTTAGGAAAGATAAATAAGGGTACTTTTCATCCCCCAAAAAATACCGCAACCTCTTACGAGCCGTCTAACACCCTCAAAAACTACCCCAAATATGGTATTTGAAATAAACGTTTTATTATACCTATAGCGCTTTTTTTTTTAATTTCACTAACTCATAGATCGAGTTTCACGTTAAAATTTTTAGGAAAGATAAATAAGGGTACTCTTCATCCCCCAAAAAATACCGCAACCCCTTACGAGCCGTCTAACACCCTCAAAAACAACCCCAAAAATGATATCTGAAATACACGTGTTATTATACCTATAGCGATTTTTTTTTAAATTTCACTAACTCATAGATCGAGTTTCACGTTAAAATTTTTAGGAAAGATAAATAAGGGTACTCTTCATCCCCCAAAAAATACCGCAACCCCTTACGAGCCGTCTAACACCCTC
Source organism: Oxystoma pomonae (assembly GCA_963921995.1). Classification (NCBI taxonomy): domain Eukaryota; kingdom Metazoa; phylum Arthropoda; class Insecta; order Coleoptera; family Brentidae; genus Oxystoma; species Oxystoma pomonae. The sequence continues at coordinate 32,448,156 of OY998172.1, forward strand.
AAAAACAATCCCAAAGATGGTATTTAAAATAAACGTTTTATTATACCTATAGCGCTTTTTTTTTTAAATTTCACTAACTCATAGATCGAGTTTCACGTTAAAATTTTTAGGAAAGATAAATAAGGGTACTCTTCATCCCCCAAAAAATACCGCAACCCCTTACGAGCCGTTGAACACCCTCTAAAACAATTCCAAAGATGATATCTGAAATACACGTGTTATTATACCTATAGCGATTTTTTTTTAAATTTCACTAACTCATAGATCGAGTTTCACGTTGAAATTTTTAGGAAAGATAAATAAGAGTACTCTTCATCCCCCAAAAGATACTGTAACCCCTTACGAGCCGTCGAACACCCTCTAAAACAATCCCAAAGATGATATCTGAAATACACGTGTTATTATACCTATAGCGCTTTTTTTTTAAATTTCACTAACTCATAGATCGAGTTTCACGTTAAAATTTTTAGGAAAGATAAATAAGGGTACTCTTCATCTCCCAAAAAATACCGCAACCCCTTACGAGCCGTCGAAACCCTCTAAAACAATCCCAAATATGATATCTGAAATACACGTGTTATTATACCTATAGCGCTTTTTTTTTAAATTTCACTAACTCATAGATCGAGTTTCACGTTGAAATTTTTAGGAAAGATAAATAAGAGTACTCTTCATCCTCCAAAAAATACCGCAACCCCTTACGAGCCGTCTAACACCCTCAAAAACAACCCCAAAGATGGTATTTGAAATACACGTTTTATTATACCTATAGCGATATTTTTTTAAATTTCACTAACTCATAGATCGAGTTTCACGTTGAAATTTTTAGGAAAGATAAATAAGGGTACTCTTCATCCTCCAAAAAATACCGCAACCCCTTACGAGCCGTCTAACACCCTCAAAAACAACCCCAAAGATGGTATTTGAAATACACGTTTTATTATACCTATAGCGATATTTTTTTAAATTTCACTAACTCATAGATCGAGTTTCACGTTAAAATTTTTAGGAAAGATAAATAAGGGTACTCTTCATCCCCCAAAAAATACCGCAACCCCTTACGAGCCGTCGAACACCCTCTAAAACAATCCTAAAGATGATATCTGAAATACACGTGTTATTATACCTATAGCGATTTTTTTTTAAATTTCACTAACTCATAGATCGAGTTTTACGTTAAAATTTTTAGGAAAGATAAATAAGGGTACTTTTCATCCCCAAAAAAATACCGCAACCCCTTACGAGCCGTCTAACACCCTCAAAAACAACCCCAAAGATGATATCTGAAATACACGTGTTATTATACCTATAGCGCTTTTTTTTAAATTTCACTAACTCATAGATCGAGTTTCACGTCGAAATTTTTAGGAAAGATAAATAAGGATACTTTTCATCCCGCAAAAAATACCGCAACCCCTTACGAGCCGTCTAACACCCTCAAAAACTACCCCAAAGATGATATCTGAAATACACGTGTTATTATACCTATAGCGCTTTTTTTTAAATTTCACTAACTCATAGATCGAGTTTCACGTTGAAATTTTTAGGAAAGATAAATAAGGGTACTCTTCATCCTCCAAAAAATACCGCAACCCCTTACGAGCCGTCTAACACCCTCAAAAACAACCCCAAAGATTGTATTTGAAATACACGTTTTATTATACCTATAGCGATATTTTTTTAAATTTCACTAACTCATAGATCGAGTTTCACGTTAAAATTTTTAGGAAAGATAAATAAGGGTACTCTTCATCCCCCAAAAAATACCGCAACCCCTTACGAGCCGTTGAACACCCTCTAAAACAATCCTAAAGATGATATCTGAAATACACGTGTTATTATACCTATAGCGATTTTTTTTTAAATTTCACTAACTCATAGATCGAGTTTTACGTTAAAATTTTTAGGAAAGATAAATAAGGGTACTTTTCATCCCCAAAAAAATACCGCAACCCCTTACGAGCCGTCTAACACCCTCAAAAACAACCCCAAAGATGATATCTGAAATACACGTGTTATTATACTTATAGCGCTTTTTTTTAAATTTCACTAACTCATAGATCGAGTTTCACGTCGAAATTTTTAGGAAAGATAAATAAGGATACTTTTCATCCCGCAAAAAATACCGCAACCCCTTACGAGCCGTCTAACACCCTCAAAAACTACCCCAAAGATGATATCTGAAATACACGTGTTATTATACCTATAGCGCTTTTTTTTAAATTTCACTAACTCATAGATCGAGTTTCACGTCGAAATTTTTAGGAAAGATAAATAAGGGTACTTTTCATCCCCAAAAAAATACCGCAACCCCTTACGAGCCGTCTAACACCCTCAAAAACAATCCCAAAGATGGTATTTAAAATAAACGTTTTATTATACCTATAGCGCTTTTTTTTTTAAATTTCACTAACTCATAGATCGAGTTTCACGTTAAAATTTTTAGGAAAGATAAATAAGGGTACTCTTCATCCCCCAAAAAATACCGCAACCCCTTACGAGCCGTCTAACACCCTCAAAAACAACCCCAAAGATGATATCTGAAATACACGTGTTATTATACCTATAGCGATTTTTTTTTTAAATTTCACTAACTCATAGATCGAGTTTCACGTTAAAATTTTTAGGAAAGATAAATAAGGGTACTCTTCATCCCCCAAAAAATACCGCAACCCCTTACGAGCCGTCTAACACCCTCAAAAACTACCCCAAAGATGGTATTTGAAATAAACGTTTTATTATACCTATAGCGATTTTTTTTTAAATTTTACTAACTCATAGATCGAGTTTGACGTTGAAATTTTTAGGAAAGATAAATAAGAGTACTCTTCATCCCCCAAAAAATACCGCAACCCCTTACGAGCCGTCTAACACCCTCAAAAACAATCCCAAAGATGATATCTGAAATACACGTGTTATTATACCTATAGCGATTTTTTTTTAAATTTCACTAACTCATAGATCGAGTTTTACGTCGAAATTTTCAGAAATGATAGACAAGGGAAGTTTTCATCCCCCGAAAAATACCGCAATCCCTTACGAGCCGTCGAACACCCTCAAAAACAACCCAAATAATGGTATTTAAAATACACTTGTTATTCTACCCATAGCGCTTTTTTTTTAAATTTCACTAACTCATAGATCGAGTTTTACGTCGAAATTTTCAGAAATGATAGACAAGGGAAGTTTTCATCCCCCGAAAAATACCGCAACCCCTTACGAGCCGTCTAACACCAACAAAAAAAAATATAAAAGTTTAAAAGAAAATGTCAAACCTATTTAAGTGTCAAATATAATAGTATAGTTATTTCGCACTGATTATCTTCGTCGAGCCGTCTGAAGTTATAAAATAATATTTGACAGATGATTTTGGCAACGCTTCTGTCAAATTTAAATGTCCTGAGAGTGCCTGTGCCTGTAGAAAGTTTTAAGCGTTTTTTAACAACTTTAGAAATAAAGGCACCAGAAATGAAAATTTGTTTTTTTGGGAACTACTTGGATTTTTCAAATTTTCTTTTTAAACTGGCTAGATATGAATTTATTAACAATTAACGCAGACAAAACAATATTTATATAGTTTTCAAGTTATACTACGGGATTACCCACTTACACCCAAATCGAAATTCCTATAGCATGCAGAGATACAACCATAATAATTTCAGTGGCGGATCCAGAAATTTCACCAGGGGGGGGGGCGCAAGCAATAAAACTTATGTAGGCCGCGTCGAGCGACTACGAACATAGGGCAAAAAAGTCCTTATTTATGGTCACCATTGTTTTTGGGGATTTGATTAGATTGGTATGTTGGTTAGTGACCCTCGCCACTAACCAAACAGTTTCGACCTACATATCTTCATACTGGCTTGAGCCGTTGGTGGTGACTAACAGATACTACCTGATACAACTAATTTATTTTGGCAATTTGTTATACAAATCCTTAACTATAAATATTTAATTATATTTTATTATATTTTAGTTATATAATGAAATTAAGTTTTCTTTTTTGCTTTGTAAACCTATCGATAGATTCTAAACCCAGGTTCATTGAATGATATACTTATATACAAAAGCGCCAAGCCATTGAGTTTCTCTTCTCCTATACCGTGGATCGAAGATAAGTTTTCACAAGTCTTAAAGTGGAAAAAGTTCTTTCGGCGGTAGCAACCGAAACAGGAAGAGAAGAACTAATTTTGATAGCTGAGATCTGAGAAACTAGCACTAGTTATACAACATATTCAAAATTAGTTGATATCGACCGAGATATGTTTTATAGGAATGTCCAGTTCGCGCGCCCCCCGAGCCCCCCACGCCCTTCCTGGATCCGCCACTGATAATTTATAACACAAATAATACTAGGAAATAAAAGCCACACCACCCCGTAAACGTAACGTAGCTTTGAAATGTAGCGCTCTGATCAGGCGACGTAACGTAACGATAAAAGTGTAATGGTGTACTATGGGTTGGTACAGTTTATTTTGAACCTGGGGCGAGGCTTACGATAACACAGTTCATCCCCTCGAAGTAACACAAAAAAGGACACCATGAAAATAATATCCAATGTACCTTCCAATGTACCTTTAAGGATGTTAGACGGCTCGTAAGGGGTTGAGGTATTTTTGGGGGATGAAGAGTACCCTTGTCTATCATACTTAAAAAATTTCAACGTGAAACTCGATCTTTGGGTTAGTGAAATTTAAAAAATCACACTATAGGTATACTAACACGTGTATTTCAAATAATATTTCTGTTTTTTTTAAGGGTGTTAGACGGTTCGTAAGGAGTTGCGGTATTTTTTAGGGGATGAAGAGTACACTTGTCTATCATTCGTAAAAATTAGGTATAATAACACGTATTTTTCAAATACCATTTTTTGGGGTTGTTTTTGAGGGTTTTAGACGGCTCGTAAAAGGATGCGGTATTTTTGGGAGTTAAAGAGTACCCTTTTCAATCATACGTAAAAATTTCAACGTGAAACTCGATCTATGAGTTAGTAAAATTTAAAAAAAAAGCGCTATAGGTATAATAACACGTGTATTTCAGATATCATCTTTGGGATTGTTTTAGAGGGTGTTCGACGGCTCGTAAGGGGTTACAGTATCTTTTGGGGGATAAAGAGTACTCTTATTTATCTTTCCTAAAAATTTCAACGTGAAACTCGATCTATGAGTTAGTAAAATTAAAAAAAAAAGCGCTATAGGTATAATAACACGTGTATTTCAGATATCATCTTTGGGATTGTTTTAGAGGGTGTTCGACGGCTCGTAAGGGGTTGCGGTATTTTTTGGGGGATGAAGAGTGCCCTTATTTATCTTTCCTAAAAATTTTAACGTGAAACTCGATCTATGAGTTAGTGAAATTTAAAAAAAAAGCGCTATAGGTATAATAACACGTGTATTTCAGATATCATCTTTGGGGTTGTTTTTGAGGGTGTTAGACGGCTCGTAAGGAGTTGCGGTATTTTTTGGGGGATGAAGAGTACCCTTATTTATCTTTCCTAAAAATTAAAACGTGAAACTCGATCTATGAGTTAGTGAAATTAAAAAAAAAGCGCTATAGGTATAATAACACGTGTATTTCAGATATCATCTTTGGGGTTGTTTTTGAGGGTGTTAGACGGCTCGTAAGGGGTTGCGGTATTTTTTGGGGGATGAAGAGTACCCTTATTTATCTTTCCTAAAAATTTTAACGTGAAACTCGATCTATGAGTTAGTGAAATTTAAAAAAACAGCGCTATAGGTATAATAACACGTGTATTTCAGATATCATCTTTGGGGTTGTTTTTGAGGGTGTTAGACGGCTCGTAAGGGGTTGGGGTATTTTTTGGGGGATGAAGAGTACCCTTATTTATCTTTCCTAAACATTTTAACGTGAAACTCGATCTATGAGTTAGTGAAATTTAAAAAAAAGCGCTATAGGTATAATAACACGTGTATTTCAGATATCATCTTTGGGGTTGTTTTTGAGGGTGTTAGATGGCTCGTAAGGGGTTGCGGTATTTTTTGGGGAATGGAGAGTGTCCTTGTCTATCATTCCCAAAAATTTCAACGTGAAACTCGATCTATGAGTTAGTGAAATTTAAAAAAAAAGCGCTATAGGTATAATAAAACGTGTATTTCAAATGCCATCTTTGGGGTTGTTTTTGAGGGTGTTAGACGGCTCGTAAGGGGTTGGGGTATTTTTTGGGGGATGAAGAGTACCCTTATTTATCTTTCCTAAACATTTTAACGTGAAACTCGATCTATGAGTTAGTGAAATTTAAAAAAAAAGCGCTATAGGTATAATAAAACATGTATTTCAAATGCCATCTTTGGGGTAGTTTTTGAGGGTGTTAGACGGCTCGTAAGGGGTTGCGGTATTTTTTGGGGAATGGAGAGTGTCCTTGTCTATCATTCCCAAAAATTTCAACGTGAAACTCGATCTATGAGTTAGTGAAATTTAAAAAAAAATCGCTATAGGTATAATAACACGTGTATTTCAGATATCATACTTGGGGTTGTTTTTGAGGGTGTTAGACGGCTCGTAAGGGGTTGCGGTATTTTTTGGGGGATGAAGAGTACCCTTATTTATCTTTCCTAAAAATTTTAACGTGAAACTCGATCTATGAGTTAGTGAAATTTAAAAAAAAAGCGCTATAGGTATAATAACACGTGTATTTCAGATATCATCTTTGGGGTTGTTTTTGAGGGTGTTAGACGGCTCGTAAGGGGTTGGGGTATTTTTTGGGGGATGAAGAGTACCCTTATTTATCTTTCCTAAACATTTTAACGTGAAACTCGATCTATGAGTTAGTGAAATTTAAAAAAAAAGCGCTATAGGTATAATAACACGTGTATTTCAGATATCATCTTTGGGGTTGTTTTTGAGGGTGTTAGATGGCTCGTAAGGGGTTGCGGTATTTTTTGGGGAATGGAGAGTGTCCTTGTCTATCATTCCCAAAAATTTCAACGTGAAACTCGATCTATGAGTTAGTGAAATTTAAAAAAAAAAGCGCTATAGGTATAATAAAACGTGTATTTCAAATGCCATCTTTGGGGTTGTTTTTGAGGGTGTTAGACGGCTCGTAAGGGGTTGGGGTATTTTTTGGGGGATGAAGAGTACCCTTATTTATCTTTCCTAAACATTTTAACGTGAAACTCGATCTATGAGTTAGTGAAATTTAAAAAAAAAGCGCTATAGGTATAATAAAACATGTATTTCAAATGCCATCTTTGGGGTAGTTTTTGAGGGTGTTAGACGGCTCGTAAGGGGTTGCGGTATTTTTTGGGGAATGGAGAGTGTCCTTGTCTATCATTCCCAAAAATTTCAACGTGAAACTCGATCTATGAGTTAGTGAAATTTAAAAAAAAATCGCTATAGGTATAATAACATGTGTATTTCAGATATCATCTTTGGGGTTGTTTTTGAGGGTGTTAGACGGCTCGTAAGGGGTTGCGGTATTTTTTGGGGGATGAAGAGTACCCTTATTTATCTTTCCTAAAAATTTTAACGTGAAACTCGATCTATGAGTTAGTGAAATTTAAAAAAAAATCATCATATATCATCTTTGGGATTGTTTTAGAGGGTGTTCGACGGCTCGTAAGGGGTTGCGGTATTTTTTGGGGGATGAAGAGTACCCTTATTTATCTTTCCTAAAAATTTTAACGTGAAACTCGATCTATGAGTTAGTGAAATTTAAAAAAAAATCGCTATAGGTATAATAAAACGTGTATTTCAAATACCATCTTTGGGGTTGTTTTTGAGGGTGTTAGACGGCTCGTAAGGGGTTGCGGTATTTTTTGGGGGATGAAGAGTACCCTTATTTATCTTTCCTAAAAATTTCGACGTGAAACTCGATCTATGAGTAAGTGAAATTTAAAAAAAAATCGCTATAGGATAATAACACGTGTATTTCAGATATCATCTTTGGGGTAGTTTTTGAGGGTGTTAGACGGCTCGTAAGGGGTTGCGGTATTTTTTGGGGGATGAATAGTACTCTTATTCATCTTTCCTAAAAATTTTAACGTGAAACTCGATCTATGAGTTAGTGAAATTTAAAAAAAAGCGCTATAGGTATAATAAAACGTTTATTTCAAATACCATCTTTGGGGTAGTTTTTGAGGGTGTTAGACGACTCGTAAGGGGTTGCAGTATTTTTAGGGGGATGAAAAGTACCCTTATTTATCTTTTCTAAAAATTTCGACGTGAAACTCGATCTCTGAGTTAGTGAAATTTAAAAAAAAGCGCTATAGGTATAATAACACGTGTATTTCAGATATCATCTTTGGGATTGTTTTTAAGGGTGTTCGACGGCTCGTAAGGGGTTGCCGTATTTTTTGAGGGATGAAGAGTACCCTTGTTTATCTTTCCTAAAAATTTTAACGTAAAACTCGATCTATGAGTTAGTGAAATTTAAAAAAAAATCGCTATAGGTATAATAAAACGTGTATTTCAAATACCATCTTTGGGGTAGTTTTTGAGGGTGTTAGACGGCCCGTAAGGGGTTGCGGTATTTTTTGGGGGATGAAGAGTACCCTTGTTTATCTTTCCTAAAAATTTTAACGTAAAACTCGATCTATGAGTTAGTGAAATTTAAAAAAAAATCGCTATAGGTATAATAACACGTGTATTTCAGATATCATCTTTGGGATTGTTTTTGAGGGTGTTAGACGGCTCGTAAGGGGTTGCGGTATTTTTTGTGGGATGAAGAGTACCCTTATTTATCTTTCCTAAAAATTTTAACGTGAAACTCGATTTATGAGTTAGTGAAATTTAAAAAAAAATCGCTATAGGTATAATAAAACGTGTATTTCAAATACCATCTTGGGGGTTGTTTTTGAGGGTGTTCGAGGGCTTGTAAGGGGTTGTGGTATTTTTTGGGGGATGAAAAGTACCTTTATTCATCTTTCCTAAAAATTTTAACGTGAAACTCGATCTATGAGTTAGTGAAATTTAAAAAAAAAAGCGCTTTAGGTATAATAAAACGTTTATTTCAAATACCATCTTTGGGGTAGTTTTTGAGGGTGTTAGACGGCTCGTAAGGGGTTGCGGTATTTTTTGGGGGATGAAAAGTACCCTTATTTATCTTTTCTAAAAATTTCGACGTGAAACTCGATCTATGAGTTAGTGAAATTTAAAAAAAAAATCGCTATAGGTATAATAACACGTGTATTTCAGATATCATCTTTGGGATTGTTTTAGAGGGTGTTCGACGGCTCGTAAGGGGTTGCGGTATTTTTTGGAGGATGAAGAGTACCCTTATTTATCTTTCCTAAAATTTTTTACGTGAAACTCGATCTATGAGTTAGTGAAATTTAAAAAAAAATCGCTATAGGTATAATAAAACGTGTATTTCAAATAACATCTTTGGGGTTGTTTTTGAGGGTGTTAGACGGCTCGTAAGGGGTTGCGGTATTTTTTGGGGGATGAAGAGTACCCTTATTTATCTTTCCTAAAAATTTCGACGTGAAACTCGATCTATGAGTTAGTGAAATTTAAAAAAAATCGCTATAGGATAATAACACGTGTATTTCAGATATCATCTTTGGGGTAGTATTTGAGGGTGTTAGACGGCTCGTAAGGGGTTGCGGTATTTTTTGGGGGATGAAGAGTACCCTTATTCATCTTTCCTAAAAATTTTATCGTGAAACTCGATCTATGAGTTAGTGAAATTTAAAAAAAAGCGCTATAGGTATAATAAAACGTTTATTTCAAATACCATCTTTGGGGTAGTTTTTGAGGGTGTTAGACGGCTCGTAAGGGGTTGCGGTATTTTTTGGGGGATGAAAAGTACCCTAATTTATCTTTTCTAAAAATTTTGACGTGAAACTCGATCTATGAGTTAGTGAAATTTAAAAAAAAGCGCTATAGGTATAATAACACGTGTATTTCAGATATCATCTTTGGGATTGTTTTTGAGGGTGTTCAACGGCTCGTAAGGGGTTGCGGTATTTCTTGGGGGATGAAGAGTACCCTTGTTTATCTTTCCTAAAAATTTTAACGTAAAACTCGATCTATGAGTTAGTGAAATTTAAAAAAAAATCGCTATAGCTATAATAAAACGTGTATTTCAAATACCATCTTTGGGGTAGTTTTTGAGGGTGTTAGACGGCTCGTAAGGGGTTGCGGTATTTTTTGGGGGATGAAGAGTACCCTTGTTTATCTTTCCTAAAAATTTTAACGTAAAACTCGATCTATGAGTTAGTGAAATTTAAAAAAAAATCGCTATAGGTATAATAAAACGTGTATTTCAAATACCATCTTTGGGGTAGGTTTTGAGGGTGTTAGACGGCTCGTAAGGGGTTGCGGTATTTTTTGGAGGATGAAGAGTACCCTTATTTATCTTTCCTAAAAATTTTTACGTAAAACTCGATCTATGAGTTAGTGAAATTTAAAAAAAAAAGCGCTATAGGTATAATAAAACGTGTATTTCAAATGCCATCTTTGGGGTAGTTTTTGAGGGTGTTAGACGGCTCGTAAGGGGTTACGGTATTTTTTGGGGAATGGAGAGTGTCCTTGTCTATCATTCCCAAAAATTTCAACGTGAAACTCGATCTATGAGTTAGTGAAATTTAAAAAAAAATCGCTATAGGTATAATAACACGTGTATTTCAGATATCATCTTTGGGGTAGTTTTTGAGGGTGTTAGACGGCTCGTAAGGGGTTGCGGTATTTTTTGTGGGATGAAGAGTACCCTTATTTATCTTTCCTAAAAATTTTAACGTGAAACTCGATTTATGAGTTAGTGAAATTTAAAAAAAAATCGCTATAGGTATAATAAAACGTGTATTTCAAATACCATCTTTGGGGTTGTTTTTGAGGGTGTTAGACGGCTCGTAAGGGGTTGCGGTATTTTTTTGGGGATGAATAGTACTCTTAGTTATCTTTCCTAAAAATTTCAACGTGAAACTCGATCTATGAGTTAGTGAAATTTAAAAAAAAAGCGCTATAGGTATAATAACACGTGTATTTCAGATATCATCTTTGGGATTGTTTTAGAGGGTGTTCGACGGCTCGTAAGGGGTTGCGGTATTTTTTGGAGGATGAAGAGTACCCTTATTTATCTTTCCTAAAATTTTTTACGTGAAACTCGATCTATGAGTTAGTGAAATTTAAAAAAAAGCGCTATAGGTATAATAAAACGTTTATTTCAAATACCATCTTTGGGGTAGTTTTTGAGGGTGTTAGACGGCTCGTAAGGGGTTGCGGTATTTTTTGGGGGATGAAAAGTACCCTAATTTATCTTTTCTAAAAATTTTGACGTGAAACTCGATCTATGAGTTAGTGAAATTTAAAAAAAAATCGCTATAGCTATAATAAAACGTGTATTTCAAATACCATCTTTGGGGTAGTTTTTGAGGGTGTTAGACGGCTCGTAAGGGGTTGCGGTATTTTTTGGGGGATGAAGAGTACCCTTGTTTATCTTTCCTAAAAATTTTAACGTAAAACTCGATCTATGAGTTAGTGAAATTTAAAAAAAAATCGCTATAGGTATAATAAAACGTGTATTTCAAATACCATCTTTGGGGTAGTTTTTGAGGGTGTTAGACGGCTCGTAAGGGGTTGCGGTATTTTTTGGAGGATGAAGAGTACCCTTATTTATCTTTCCTAAAAATTTTTACGTGAAACTCGATCTATGAGTTAGTGAAATTTTAAAAAAAAAGCGCTATAGGTATAATAAAACGTGTATTTCAAATGCCATCTTTGGGGTAGTTTTTGAGGGTGTTAGACGGCTCGTAAGGGGTTACGGTATTTTTTGGGGAATGGAAAGTGTCCTTGTCTATCATTCCCAAAAATTTCAACGTGAAACTCGATCTATGAGTTAGTGAAATTTAAAAAAAAAATCGCTATAGGTATAATAACACGTGTATTTCAGATATCATCTTTGGGGTAGTTTTTGAGGGTGTTAGACGGCTCGTAAGGGGTTGCGGTATTTTTTGTGGGATGAAGAGTACCCTTATTTATCTTTCCTAAAAATTTTAACGTGAAACTCGATTTATGAGTTAGTGAAATTTAAAAAAAAAATCGCTATAGGTATAATAAAACGTGTATTTCAAATACCATCTTTGGGGTTGTTTTTGAGGGTGTTAGACGGCTCGTAAGGGGTTGCGGTATTTTTTTGGGGATGAATAGTACTCTTAGTTATCTTTCCTAAAAATTTCAACGTGAAACTCGATCTATGAGTTAGTGAAATTTAAAAAAAAAGCGCTATAGGTATAATAACACGTGTATTTCAGATATCATCTTTGGGATTGTTTTAGAGGGTGTTTGACGGCTCGTAAGGGGTTGCGGTATTTTTTGGGGGATGAAGAGTACCCTTATTTATCTTTCTTAAAAAATTCAACGTGAAACTCGATCTATGAGTTAGTGAAATTTAAAAAAAAATCGCTATAGGTATAATAACACGTGTATTTCAAATATCATCTTTGGGATTGTTTTAGAGGGTATTCGACGGCTCGTAAGGGGTTACAGTATCTTTTGGGGGATGAAGAGTACTCTTATTTATCTTTCCTAAAAATTTCAACGTGAAACTCGATCTATGAGTTATTGAAATTTAAAAAAAAATCGCTATAGGTATAATAACATGTGTATTTCAGATATCATCTTTGGGGTTGTTTTTGAGGGTGTTAGACGGCTCGTAAGGGGTTGCGGTATTTTTTGGGGGATGAAGAATACCCTTATTTATCTTTCCTAAAAATTTTTACGTGAAACTCGATCTATGAGTTAGTGAAATTAAAAAAAAAAATTGCTATAGGTATAATAACACGTGTATTTCAGATATCATCTTTGGGGTTGTTTTTGAAGGTGTTAGACGGCTCGTAAAAGGTTGCGGTATTTTTTGGGGAATGAAGAGTGTCCTTGTCTATCATTCCCAAAAATTTCAACGTGAAACTCGATCTATGAGTTAGTAAAATTTAAAAAAAAAGCGCTATAGGTATAATAAAACGTGTATTTCAAATGCCATTTTTGGGGTAGTTTTTGAGGGTGTTAGACGGCTCGTAAGGGGTTGCGGTATTTTTTGGGGAATGGAGAGTGTCCTTGTCTATCATTCCCAAAAATTTCAACGTGAAACTCGATCTATGAGTTAGTGAAATTTAAAAAAAAAGCGCTATAGGTATAATAAAACGTGTATTTCAAATGCCATCTTTGGGGTAGTTTTTGAGGGTGTTAGACGGCTCGTAAGGGGTTACGGTATTTTTTGGGGAATGGAGAGTGTCCTTGTCTATCATTCCCAAAAATTTCAACGTGAAACTCGATTTATGAGTTAGTGAAATTTAAAAAAAAATCGCTATAAGTATAATAAAACGTGTATTTCAAATACCATCTTTGGGGTTGTTTTTGAGGGTGTTAGACGGCTCGTAAGGAGTTGCGGTATTTTTTTGGGGATGAATAGTACTCTTATTTATCTTTCCTAAAAATTTAAACGTGAAACTCGATCTATGAGTTAGTGAAATTTAAAAAAAAAGCGCTATAGGTATAATAACACGTGTATTTCAGATATCATCTTTGGGATTGTTTTAGAGGGTGTTTGACGGCTCGTAAGGGGTTGCGGTATTTTTTGGGGGATGAAGAGTACCCTTATTTATCTTTCTTAAAAAATTCAACGTGAAACTCGATCTATGAGTTAGTGAAATTTAAAAAAAAATCGCTATAGGTATAATAACACGTGTATTTCAAATATCATCTTTGGGATTGTTTTAGAGGGTGTTCGACGGCTCGTAAGGGGTTACAGTATCTTTTGGGGGATGAAGAGTACCCTTATTTATCCTTCCTAAAAATTTTAACGTGAAACTCGATCTATGAGTTAGTGAAATTTAAAAAAAAGCGCTATAGGTATAATAACCCGTGTATTTCAGATATCATCTTTGGGATTGTTTTTGAGGGTGTTCGACGGCTCGTAAGGGGTTACAGTATCTTTTGGGAGATGAAGAGTACCCTTATTTATCTTTCCTAAAAATTTCAACGTGAAACTCGATCTATGAGTTATTGAAATTTAAAAAAAAATCGCTATAGGCATAATAACATGTGTATTTCAGATATCATCTTTGGGGTTGTTTTTGAGGGTGTTAGACGGCTCGTAAGGGGTTGCGGTATTTTTTGGGGGATGAAGAGTACCCTTATTTATCCTTCCTAAAAATTTTAACGTGAAACTCGATCTATGAGTTAGTGAAATTTAAAAAAAAGCGCTATAGGTATAATAACCCGTGTATTTCAGATATCATCTTTGGGATTGTTTTTGAGGGTGTTCGACGGCTCGTAAGGGGTTACAGTATCTTTTGGGGGATGAAGAGTACTCTTATTTATCTTTCCTAAAAATTTCAACGTGAAACTCGATCTATGAGTTAGTGAAATTTAAAAAAAAATCGCTATAGGTATAATAACATGTGTATTTCAGATATCATCTTTGGGGTTGTTTTTGAGGGTGTTAGACGGCTCGTAAGGGGTTGCGGTATTTTTTGGGGGATGAAGAGTACCCTTATTTATCTTTCCTAAAAATTTCGACGTGAAACTCGATCTATGAGTTAGTGAAATTTGAAAAAATACGCTATAGGTATAATAAAACGGGTATTTCAAATATCATATTTGGGGTTGTTTTAGAGGGTGTTCGAGGGCTTGTAAGGGGTTGTGGTATTTTTTGGGGGATGAAAAGTACCCTTATTCATCTTTCCTACAAATTTTAACGTGAAACTCGATCTATGAGTTAGTGAAATTTAAAAAAAAAGCGCTTTAGGTATAATAAAACGTTTATTTCAAATACCATCTTTGGGGTAGTTTTTGAGGGTGTTAGACGGCTCGTAAGGGGTTGCGGTATTTTTTGGGGGATGAAAAGTACCCTTATTTATCTTTTCTAAAAATTTCGACGTGAAACTCGATCTATGAGTTAGTGAAATTTAAAAAAAAGCGCTATAGGTATAATAACACGTGTATTTTAGATATCATCTTTGGGATTGTTTTTGAGGGTGTTAGACGGCTCGTAAGGGGTTGCGGTATTTTTTGGGGGATGAAGAGTACCCTTATTTATCTTTCCTAAAAATTTTTACGTGAAACTCGATCTATGAGTTAATGAAATTTAAAAAAAAATCGCTATAGGTATAATAACACGTGTATTTCAGATATCATCTTTGGGGTTGTTTTTGAGGGTGTTAGACGGCTCGTAAGGAGTTGCGGTATTTTTTGGGGGATGAAGAGTACCCTTATTTATCTTTCCTAAAAGTTTAAACGTGAAACTCGATCTATGAGTTAGTGAAATTAAAAAAAAAGCGCTATAGGTATAATAACACGTGTATTTCAGATATCATCTTTGGGGTTGTTTTTGAGGGTGTTAGACGGCTCGTAAGGGGTTGCGGTATTTTTTGGGGGATGAAGAGTACCCTTATTTATCTTTTCTTAAAATTTTAACGTGAAACTCGATCTATGAGTTAGTGAAATTTAAAAAAAAAAGCGCTATAGGTATAATAACACGTGTATTTCAGATATCATCTTTGGGGTTGTTTTTGAGGGTGTTAGACGGCTCGTAAGGGGTTGGGGTATTTTTTGGGGGATGAAGAGTACCCCTATTTATCTTTCCTAAACATTTTAACGTGAAACTCGATCTATGAGTTAGTGAAATTTAAAAAAAAAGCGCTATAGGTATAATAACACGTGTATTTCAGATATCATCTTTGGGGTTGTTTTTGAGGGTGTTAGACGGCTCGTAAGGGGTTGCGGTATTTTTTGGGGAATGGAGAGTGTCTTTGTCTATCATTCCCAAAAATTTCAACGTGAAACTCGATCTATGAGTTAGTGAAATTTAAAAAAAAAGCGCTATAGGTATAATAAAACGTGTATTTCAAATGCCATCTTTGGGGTTGTTTTTGAGGGTGTTAGACGGCTCGTAAGGGGTTGGGGTATTTTTTGGGGGATGAAGAGTACCCTTATTTATCTTTCCTAAACATTTTAACGTGAAACTCTATCTATGAGTTAGTGAAATTAAAAAAAAAAGCGCTATAGGTATAATAAAACATGTATTTCAAATGCCATCTTTGGGGTAGTTTTTGAGGGTGTTAGACGGCTCGTAAGGGGTTGCGGTATTTTTTGGGGAATGGAGATTGTCCTTGTCTATCATTCCCAAAAATTTCAACGTGAAACTCGATCTATGAGTTAGTGAAATTTAAAAAAAAAGCGCTATAGGTATAATAAAACGTGTATTTCAAATGCCATCTTTGGGGTAGTTTTTGAGGGTGTTAGACGGCTCGTAAGGGGTTGCGGTATTTTTTGGGGAATGGAGAGTGTCCTTGTCTATCATTCCCAAAAATTTCAACGTGAAACTCGATCTATGAGTTAGTGAAATTTAAAAAAAAAGCGCTATAGGTATAATAAAACGTGTATTTCAAATACCATCTTTGGGGTTGTTTTTGAGGGTGTTCGACGGCTCGTAAGGATGAAGAATACCCTTATCTATCATTCCTGAAAATTTCAACAAAGAACTCATTCTACGATTTGATTACGTTATTTTAAAGTGTAAATATAAAATTATTCCATTTTCGGGGTGCTGTAAATAGGTGCTAACTTCACATTTTTGGGTTCTGTAAAATTGGATCGGGTGCTAACTTCACATTTTTGGGTTCTGTAAAATTGGATCAGGTGCTAACTTCACATTTTTGGGTGCTGAAAATGGGTGCTATCTTCACACCGGTTGCTTTGGTTAGGTTAAGGGGTTGGCTAGGTTTGCTTAGGATTACTAAGTTAGCTTGGTTGTTTTAGTAAGTTATCCTCATTTTCAACAAAACTAAAAAGCGAAGAACTAACTAACCAAACAAACCAAATCCAAGCAGCAAAATTTTCAACCTCAAGTTTATATGAAGTAAGCAAGTACCCATTCTGAGCAAGTTCTTATCAAAGCATAATTTTTTGATGAAAAGCGTATGTACTGTCCAATCCAAAAAATGCAGTTTGGAACAAAAAAAAAGACAGATAATCAGACAAAAGTTCTAAAAACTGGATTTTTAATATCTATATATATTTTGTTTGTTTAGAACAATTTGCAATGTTTTTTTTCTAAAAATCTAAATAACTGGACAATGTGGCACCTAATTTTACCTGCTGCCCATAATGACCTACTTAGCTACATATATTTTTTAGGACAAATGCTTCCAAGAAAAACTCCAATTCATAAATAGAAAGGACTCATATAATTTAGAACAAAATGAGCTGGACTCCCTTTAACGCCTTGGATTATCATAGGTTCAGAAATATTAGCCTCTCATTGTGATTAATTGCCACGCTGGATTAGGTTCATGCACATATCAGAAAACCAATCAGTGACAGATGTTCTTTGCCAGTGGATTAACCCATCATGAAAAGGAGAGTATTGCAAAGAACTAACTTATATTAATTTTTCGAACCCCAAAAGACTACTTGAAAATCCAGAACTATGTAAATTTACAAAAAAATGTAAGACCAACAACTTTTTCTTATTTTTTTTACTGGGACTTTTCCATCCATCCAAAGTGA
The DNA here is from genome assembly GCA_963921995.1 of Oxystoma pomonae. NCBI lineage: Eukaryota > Metazoa > Arthropoda > Insecta > Coleoptera > Brentidae > Oxystoma > Oxystoma pomonae. The sequence goes on from OY998172.1 coordinate 32,465,625, forward strand.
GATCCAAGTGTAAAGTTTTTGGAACAAAACAAAATATCCACTGTGTGGCCGGAATTTGAACCCGGAACTTTCCGTGTGGCAGGCAGATCCGCTGCCCAATTCTCTATTATAGGTTAGATTTTTTGGGAAATTACATAGCTTTGGAGTTTCTGTAGCTGCTAGTCAGTTTAGTATTAGGCCTTATGAAGAAATGCAAAAGGCAATACTTTTTCATAAGGTAATACTTTTTCATAAGGATAACACAAAATTGACACTTAATTGAACAGTGGGAAAATAAAATTTACTGAAGATCAAGTAAAAGTATTACTTTATCAACCGAAAATCAAGCCAAAGAAAAAGCCTGGTTTGATTTTTGAGCAGATAGGGTAGTCTCTAGCTTTAAATCTCCATGTACGACCAAACCTGAAAACACCCCAAAAAATCTGTTACCCCTCCTCTGAAAAAAAGCTGGTGTCTATGGTTGTCAATATGAAAATAAGGCTTTAGAAACATTTAAGATAGATCACAAAATGGAACATCCATCAGCTGAAATTTCAAAATGTGTTTTATTTTTGCACTCCAGCTACCCATAGTTTGGTGCAAGTCCAGATGAAATTTTAAATTACCTAGAATGAGTTGTTGGTTGTGTAAGTGCCCATATTGGATCAGAGATACTTCAGTAGCTACACTAATTTCCTTTAAAAATTCTTGTTTACAGAAGGAAGAGAGAATAGAAATCCCTCAAAGATGATCATCCATATTACTATCAGATCCAAATGCAGATGTTGACTGAAACCAACTTTGAGTGAGTGGTGAGTTTGAAGAACTAATTCCTGAGCTACTTGGAAAATATTTTACAAATAAAGTAAGCATGGAAATTTCAACCAGGTTTTCTTTAGCATTTTTATGACATTTTCAAGAAAGATGTAAAAAAGTGGTATTTTTACTCCAATTTTTTAAAAATTTGTGCCTGAAGCATATTTATAGCATGTTGATACTGGATTTCACCCCAACCCAACCCCCTTGGGCAGCTGTCCACTTTTTTTTTAAGCATGTTATTGGCAAAAAAATTAAGTTAAATCAACAACTCCAAATCTGATTACCCTGCCCCTAGATTTTAGACTAAGTCCGCCCTTGCATAAATATAATAAATAATGCTGGGAAAAAGTCTAATGAGACTGGGAAGACACCAGGAATTTTTTAATAAATTTTGGCTGAACACTGATGAAATATTTTTTTTTAAATAGGCTGGGGCCAACTTGAATAAAGAATAAAATAACATATTTACAGAACGAAAATTTAAAAAAATTAAAAAGCTACTAAAAGTTGTTTTGTAAATCAATAAAGTTAACTTGAAGACCCTGCCCTAGAATAAAGTTTTATGTGTTGGATCATTGCAAATACAAACCTTTTTTTTTGTTGTAAGGTTTTTTCCTAACGCTATAAAAATTTCTAGGCTTAAAACAATATTGTATAAAAATGTAAATTTTAAAAACAATAAAGTACAGTTACAGTTACAAACCTAAAACATTTTATGATATCTAAAAGCACAATTAGGCATCTAAAATAAATACTATTTTTTATTTTTAGAAATTGAACACCCAGTCAGCACCAGAGTACATGGAAATTGTAAGTTATATTGCCTTTTTATTTTATACTATATCTTAAAAACTAGAGTTATGTAACAACTTTTTTGACCTTGCTTTTTTACCTCAAGCGATTTTTGAAAGAAATAATTTTTAATATATGTTGTAATGCCATTTTCAACACTTGTAGAAAAATTGAAGTTAAAACTGCATTTTGTTATTTCATTACATAAGTAACTGCCGAGGGGGTAACAACTGATCTAAAATTTGTACATGTACATGTTAAAATTTATATGGGTAATATGTTCAACTGTTCCAGAAGAAGATACCCGTGCAACATTACAACATTATCTGCTATTACAAGCATTATGGCAGTGAAAGGGTAGTACTGCAGAAAACCTGATGATGGCAGTAAAATGGTGCAGTGTGCTAACCGTTGGTGTAAAATCCAGTGGTTTTATAAAATGTGCACAGGTCTTTTGAAGATTCCCAGAGGTCAATGTTTTTGTCAGAATTGTGAAAAAATTTGCTGTATCTGGGTTAGGAGCAATATACACCACCTTCAAACAAAAAACAATAGATAGGCACTGTTTCTTTAAGATCATTTGCACAGCTTCTAGTTAGAGTTAGGGTATATTTGTTTTACAAATTTTTGATGCACAGTGTTTATTTTTTCAGCTAGCTTCTATTTCCTCTTTCTTTAATAGCGAAAAAAATAGGACTGTTCAATTTTTTTTTGGTCACTTTCTCTATTCGAGAAGGACAAAAACCATATAACTATGAGATACTATAATGGCAGAAGTGTCGCAAAATGTGTAACAATAAATCTACTCATGCCGACAAGAATTTATACACTAACTTAATTGAGAGTTATTATCTCTACGGCTTTTTTTTCGGAAAATGCAAGGGCAGGGCCGATATAGTATCTCATAGTTATATGACAAAAACAGAAGCTAACCGCAAAAAGAAAAACTACATTAGCTCTTATACTTACATCGCGAAAATCTAAAGTAAGCTCAGGGAATTGAAAACATGAAAAAAAAAATGAAATTTTTTATTAATTGCCACTAACAAATCTGCCTCTATCGTAGATAGACCATTTAATTAAAGACAATGGCAATCTTAGAACATTGAAGTTTAATGTTCTAAGGTGACAATTAACTGATAATTTTATTATTTTTTTACTCTTAGGTTATTTGAGTTTCATCAGCTGTGATTGACATTAACATTTATTTGATAAATTATATCATTTTATCAATCATTAAAAAAATTGTATTGTGTTAATGAAAATAAATAAAACTATTATTTGTATAGAAGTGCTTTATTTCATCTAAAGGAACATGAGTAATACCAATTCTGAGAATTTTCAAAACAAAATTATCTTATTTATATAGAAATCCATAAGCCTATAGAAAAACATTTACTATGGGGTCTTTCATTTAAATATAAATAAATATTAATGCCAAAAAATATATCAAAGGAGACAATGTCACTTTTTGTCCCTTTACCTTTACTTTTTATCCCTGTTTGAATTTGAAAAGTAACTTTTATTGCTAACATGAAGAATACAAAATGCAAAGCTGTTTATCCCTGAAGTGCAAAAAATAATTAATTTAAAAACTTGCTGAAAAAATTTCAACATTCGCAATAAACTAGGTATAAGTACTATAATTCTTGACGTAATAAAACGTTAAAATTATTTATTTTCCTTTTGACTACTTAAGCCCCAAACACACCAACGCCTGCCCATCCTGCTTTAAAAAACGCACAATGTGACTGAACCTGGATTTCCACAGTCCCTTGAATAAACAAAGGACCGTGATGGATTTCCACTTTTAAATGCAGAGTCACATGATGCGTTTTTTGATGTAGGGTGGGCAGGCTAGGTGTGAACCGGGTGTTATGTGAGAAAAGTAAGTATCATCTTGCATGTTTATATACCTATCCAGTGTAAGAAGACAATAAAGTTTTTGATTCATTGGTTGACTCTAAAGAGGTATAGGCATATACATGCATATTTCCTTAAAAATTTGCAAAAAATTGATATCCAAAAAGTATATTTGTGGCTAAATAACTTACCCCATACATAAAACGTCTAAAATTAAAATTATTTAATTTTGCTTTATGAATGGGCTAGCCCTTTAATACGCATCTTTGCAAAGAAAAGCCCACTTGATTGAAAAACATTGCATGCTTGTTAGTAGTTATTTAAAAAAAAATGCAATAAATAATAATGTAGGTAAGTAAGTAGGTGATGAGTTTTCTTCACACAGGGAAGTGCAAAGGTTTAACCCTAACTCATTCACTTCTTCTCCAATGGCATTACTTGTCAAATCTTGTTGATGGGTTTCCTATAATATAGGTATAAAAAAATCTAAATTAAAATTTTGATTAGGGAATTCATGTGTTAATCATGGACTAATTATAAAAATTTGTGCCCTTTATTTTCTGAATTCATTTCAGGTTGGGGTGGCTAGGTTTACGTAAAGCTAGTGTGCCCAATTTTTTTATTTTGTTTTTTAATTAGAAGGGCGCACAATTTTTTTAAAAAAAGTTAGCACAGCAGATTTTATTGAGGCTAGCATATTATTGAGGGTTTTTTTATTTAACGTAAATACTTGTATAAATAGTTTTTTTTTCATTTAGTATATCATTTAAAAAATATTTTTACCTAATTATGTAAGGGGAAAATTGCAAATCAAGAATATATGTTGTTTACCAAGATATTTACCTCAACTCCGATAGATGGCATATTAAATGATGGCAGTTAATCTGGGTGATCAATATCCTCAACTGGTGTGCCCATCGAGGTTTGCCTAAAATAAAACAAAAAAAAATAAAGAAAATTTAGCAACAGTGTCATTATAATTCGATTATTGATCACCTATACAGGGTGTTCCAAATTCGATGCTCAGTATGGGATCTCCTGAACGGTAGGAGGTACGAAAAGGTTTAAATTAGGGCAAAGTTGCGCAATTTAATGCTTTACTCACAACTTTAAAAAAAGTTTACAAAATCCAAGCAGTTCCGGAGATAGGCGAAAAACCGAAATCTTCATTTTTAGTTTTTATTTGTTTGCGCCTTTATTATTAAAGCTGTCAGAAAACGGTTAAAATTTTCTACAGGTACTCTTTTAAGATCTACTTAATGACGGGTCTTTTTTTGAGATTGGACATTTCAGTGTGAAAGGGCAGTACCAAGTTCATTTTTTCTTATGGACACGTGCTTTTTTTCTCCTACCGTTTTCTCTCAAGATATTTTGGGAAACGCTTGCAGTACCTTTTTTGACATCTTAAAAATGACAGATTTTGTTATAAGGAAAAATAAACTTTACAGTTCTCCTGTCACACTGAAATGTCAAATCTTAAAAACAGACCTGTCATTCAGGTACATCGTAAAAAAGTGCCTGTAGAAAGTTTTAAGCCTTTTTTGACATCTTTAAGAATAAAGGCACAACAAACTAAAAATGAAAAATTCGATTTTTTTCTCTCCGGAACCACTCAGATTTTGTAATCTTTTTTTTAGTTTTGATTAACTCACCTCAAGATAAAAAAAAAACATGTGAATGTGAATAACATCGATTTTTTTTAATGATTTTATGAATATGAATATTTAATTCATGGATTTCTTAATGGTCAAAAAGTTTGACCTTTATTTCAGCAATGTGATACAAAAGTTGAAGTCAAATAAAATTGTGAAATAAGAACATGCTCTAAAAAGAACATGCTTTTATTAATTTTGACCAAGTTTGTAACCAATTTTTCAAAGAATACAAAAACCACCGTCAATAGAGTTTCAAACTGTTTCCTTTTATGTGGTTGTTTTAAGATGTGAAATATGCAGGTTGTTTGTTTTTTGTTTCATTCAAACAGAGAGGTGATGTATTACACTACCGCTTCACAAAAATGGCCTTGAATAAATTCACAAATGAATACATGAAGAGATACATTAATTTTCAGTGTCATGAAATAATTAATCCTTGCCAAACTAATATCATGTAACATATCTAATTGGGTATATGTATTATGATGCAGAATTTTCTGCACAGGAATGTAGGTATAACATTATTACCAGTAACAAAGTGATTGGAACGAACATGTACTGTTTGCCCAGTATCTGCTCCAATGTTTTTAAACCATTTTTCTCTTCTCTTCACTCTTCAAGGATCCACTTTATTGTTTTTATTTTTGATGGACGGTGCCTTATAAAATTCAAATTTTCCTCCGATGTTTTGTTTGTCTTTTTGGCCTTTGATGTTTTGTACTTATGGCAAATGTTTCACATAGCAGGCATTTCTGTAAAAAAGTAAAGTTTTTATGTACATATGAAGATTTATATAAAAATAACAATTGGGACTATTATACCCAGGAATATACTGAGATTTTGAAGAGTGTAAATAAAACACATACTAACCAGGAAACTAAAACCTCTTCAGACTACAAAACAATACTTTTTCTTTAACTTATACCAGTTGAAGCTTAAGTGAAAGCCAAATGTGCATATATAAGAAAAGTATTAAACCTAAATCAAGTTTTGTATTCTGCAGGGGTTTTGTTTTTCTGGATCGTATTTGTTTTAACTATGATCTATACAATTTCAGTAGACTCCTGGGCACAACAGGCCTTCTTAAGGCTGTAGTGCCCGGTTCAGCCTTTGGAGTAACCACCAGTTTTAAATACTTACGAGTAAGTATGCATACCTACCCATTTTAACAGATAAAAACAAATCATTTTTGTGTTAGAGTACCTCTAACACAAAAATGATTTGTTGTAGCAAAAATTTTCTAAATTTTTGTCAAAACTCACAAGAAAATTTATTATGCCAAGAAAGGGACGAACTCGAGCAAAAAAAAATCGTTTTTTTCCCAAAATAAACAGAAATTTAAAAGTTAGTTATGAAGAAAACGAAGAAAATAGTACCACTGGCAAAATTTAATAGTAGTTTTTAATACTAGTGACTAAAATATTACTTTCTTTACAAGCATGGTTTTAAAGAACGAGCGCTGTGAGTAAATTAAAATTATGAGTAAAAAAATCACAGTTTAGCTACGAGTTGTAATTTACTTCGTCAATGGCTACTCCGTTTTTATTGACATTCGTGTGCAAAAAACAATAAGTATAATTTCTTTATGCTCCTGAACAATAAAAACATGTTTTGCAGTAAACAAAAATGCCATGTGTTTTTTATTTGCACACAGGGAGTAAACTTGTGTTTTTGATGTACTTGTTATTAAAATCTAAGTGCTAAAAAATTTATTGTGTTTTGAACCTTGATAAAAATTAATCTTAACTTAGGTAATATTAATATTTAAGCTCGTATTTGAGTTACTTACTTAGTTAAATTAAAAATGCTTTTAGATTAGCTGTTTACTGTAGAACCGTTCCTGTCAAACTTATTTAATCAAGCAAATAAACTTGCAAAGAACCTCTTTCATATTTTTTTTTGTGCTTTTTATATTTTTACTGTGAATTTTTGATGTCAAAGAAACCTGAAAAACTTAGGTTATAGAAGTTTTTTGGTTTTTGCCTAATTTACCTAGGTAATATGTTTTCAGTTAAAGCCCATTCATGCTTGTATCCACTTTAATTTCCGAATTAAGCTTTAATCGAGGCTTTAATCATGATTAGATACTAATCGGTGTTTAGAACTTAATCAAAGTTTTCACATTGGTGAATATGTATTTAGGGGTCATTTAGAATAGCACAAAACTTGATACTCTTGATACCTGTTAAGCGCTTTAGGTGTCAGATTTTTTATTTGGGTATTTTAAGTGTACAGCCCATCACTGACCAAAAGTAAAGAACTATTTACAAGACATCTTCAAAATCAGAGTCTGTCCTCCTAAAAACTTGGACTGTTCACCTATAAAATTACTATAAATTAACAACAAAAAATTTGACACTCGTTAGCATAAGCTGCTGCATGCTATTATAAATGAGCCTTTAGACCTCTTAAAACAGTTTTATGTAGTTTTTATGCATGCATTTTTAGAAAGCTAAAGCCTCGGACAAAACTACAACAGTTGCATTGATTAATGCTTTTGGTAATTATGCAGTATAGGGTTTTCTGCCATTTTTGTTTTTTATGAAAAATTCTTTATGGGGCCACCTACTAGGGTCCCCAGGACCCCAAATCCGCCTGCGCCCGATTTTTGTTTTGTTTTTTTTTCCAAGAGAAAAAAGGGTGCCGCCGGGGGGAGGGTTGTAATGTGTTTTTTTTTATTGTTTTGGGTTGGCTTGGAATAGGTTGGGTTGGGCTGTGTTGGATTGGGTTGTTTTAGTGAAAAAAAAACAAAAAAATTGAAAAAAAAAACAACCAGCGCAGGCGGATTTGGGGTCCTAGGGACCCTAGTAGGTGCCCCCATAAAGAATTTTTCATATTAAATCAAAAATGGCAGAGAACTGTATACTGCATAATAACCATGCTTTTTTGTGTTGGATTAAGTTAGGTTAGGTCAGATTTTCCTAAATATGATTCAGTTTTGTTGGTGTTCTTGTGAAAAAATCGGGTTTTCTGCAACTGTTATAACTTTAGCATTTGCCATTTTGAAAATAGATAGGGACTGTCATAACTTTACCCACATTCTATTAGAAAACCCTTTATTTTAAATGTTTTAATGGGCCCATATAAAGGAGGTATTTGTTTTGCTATTTTAAGCTATTATTTATATACCTACCTTTATTGTTTTCTGGCACTACACAACAGGAGTACAAAGAGTTCCTTAAAACACTGTACACTCGAAGGACTACAAAGAGTTCCTTTAAGACACTGTACACTGGAAGGACAACAAAAAGTTCTTTAAAAAACTAAATAAACACTTTAAAGGGCTAGCCGCTAGTTTCTTAACATTAAAAGCACAAGATATCAGTTCTATAATTAAGAAAATCTAAAATTTGCAAATTTTCTGATGTAGGTCACTGACAAAATGCTTGAAAGAGGTTATAACCTTGAACTATCAATACCCTAGCATAAAATTTTGGTTGTAATGACAATCAATGAACCATTTTAAATTTCTATGTGTAAAATTAAAGTAGGGATGGGCAAAAATAATTTTCTGCCGATGCTCAACTGTTTTTAGCTTGTGACGTCAATTGATTGTGGCTAATTATGCAGTATACGGTTTTCTGCCATTTTTGATTTTTTATGAAAAATTCTTTATGGGGGCACCTACTAGGGTCTTTAGGACCCCAAATCCGCCTGCGCCGGTTGTTTTTTTTTTTAAATTTTTTAAACTAAAACAACCCAATCCAACACAGACCAACCCAACCCAAAACAATCAAAAAAACACATTACAACCCCCCCCCCCCCCGGGCACACTCTTAAAAAAAAATCGGGCGCAGGCGGATTTGGGGTCCTAGAATTTTTCATAAAAAATCAAAAATGGCAGAAAACCGTGTACTGCATAATTGAATTGAATTTATTTATTCCACAACGTATACAAAAAATATACATAAAAAGCTTATAAGCTATATGGAAAAAGTCAGTTTATCTTAAAAATACAAAAAGTAAAAAATGTTAAAACAGTGATATTATAAAATCACAAAAAAATATATAGATGTAGTACAACAGTTAAAATTCCATAGAAATGTTCAAAGCAGTAAACTGGGAAAATTTAAGCTTATGTTAAAAATACAAAAAGAACAAATGTGAAACATTTCATATTTTAAAATCACAAAAAAAATATAATATATAGTACAACGGTGACCTAACGTGAAAGATGATTAAAAAGTTGCATTAAAAAATTCATAAATATTGTAAAATATTTGATCCTGCAAAAGTTTCTTAAGGCTTATCTTGAAAATCCTCTCCTCAGGAATGCTTGTTATTCTCGATGGAAGAAAATTTAGTATTTTTATTCCCATATAAGTTGGACATTTTCTATTAACATTGAAGTCAAATCGAGGAGGGATAAAAGCTCTATTATTTCTTGTGTAATGTTGGTGTACATCAGAGTTTTGAACATTAGTAGTGCTCTCCTATATATATAAAGATTTGTTAGGGTAAATATCTTATTTTTTTTTGAAATATTTTCTACCAGATTAGGTTGGAGGCACAATTAAAAATAAAAGCTACTAGATACTAGGGACTTATCGGTACATAATAGGCTTACTTTAATAAAGTTGGCACTATGAGACGGCACTCTTCTTAGTTGCCGGGCTATCTGAAACTTCGTCCGAAACCTACATTAGGGCAAAGCTTTCTTGTGTATGGTGCTATCAAAATAATGTTAACTTTCATAATGTTTATGCCAACTTTTAATAAAGTACAGCATTAACTTTAATGATGTCAACTTTATGGGGGCATAATATGAGTAAAGTAAAGTGAAATAATGCTTTATTTTCCTTTTGACAAAACACATTACATATGAAATATAGATGCCTAGTGCCAGATATTAACACTATTTGTTAAAATGTGAAATGGATGTTTTTAATGCAACAGTGCAGCTCAAAAAATCTCTTGGGAGAGGCCCTGATGGCATTCCCCAAGATTTTTACCAATATTACATAAAATATACACAAGGTCTTAATTATTGGGTGAATTTCCAACAAAGTGGAAGACTAGCTTTATAACTCATATTTTCAAAAGTGGTGGCAAAAGTAAAATAGAAAATTACAGGGGAATATCAAAAATAAGTTTATTTAGTAAAATATTTGAACAAATTATAACAAATAAAATAACTCCACTGTTATCACCCCATTTATGCCATGAACAGCATGGGTTTCAAAATGGTAGGTCCACAGTAAGCAACCTTCTTGTGTACACTTTTTTTCCTATCAGGACTAGATCCCAAAACAGAACCACAGCAGGAGATATAGAGCACCTACGTCACAAACCTAATATATCTTTAAATTTTCATAACTGTAGGTCAAATGGTTTTACCGATGCATTTATAGTTAATGTTGACTTCCATTCTTTTATTAGTATAGATGTGGAGGACCTCAATACATTTGACAGTTGTTGTTTTGTTTTCCAGATTAATATTTTGTTGTATCTTTTTATAATTTCTCCCCCCCCTCAGTTTTTTATAGATTGGTTTTCTTTTGTTATTAAAATGTCAAGCTTTGACAGAAAGAACAGTGAGGTAGATACACCATAGATATTAAAAATGTTAACAATAGATAAAATATAAAAAATCTAAAGCTGGGTTTATACAGGCAAATAAAAATTAAAATTAAAGTAAGAAATAAAAATTAAAATAACAAATAATAAAAACAAAATTAATGATATTTGCATCATTTAATGTTTTGATTTTGGCGTTATTCCGACAGGCAGTGCTCTGCATAGAGCCGTCCAACATCCATTGTTTGACGACAAAAGTTGTTTAAATTCGCTGGGTGTGGTTGCTTATGTTATGCTTCATATGCCAGGTGCAGTCCTATATTACCCTGATGATTCCTAACAAGGATGAAACAGGCCTGTAGATTTCTGGCCTTTTTTTTTATTTATTTATTTATAAGAAATAATTTTGGCCAAATAAAAGTAAGAATAAAAATAACTTTGAACCAATCGGCACACAGCTTATGCACATGTAAACAAAACTGAGTGACACCAATGATTGAAATAATTAAACTAAACTCCATCACTGCCTAAACTAAACCAAAAAATTCGAAAAAACCTATTTAAATGACAACAACAAATGAAAAGTGAGCTAATGTGTATCAATGAGGCATCTGCAAAAACAGTTGTCAGTTGTCAGAGCAACGCCTTCTCAACTAAAAAGCCAGTTAACTGTTTTTTGATTTACTATCCTTTAGCCTATTCTAGTGAATGGAGAATCTATATTTTACCTGTCAATTTGGTTATAAAAATGGCCGAAACAGTAGGCTAAAGGATGCTGAAGAGGTAGGAGTTAACTGGCTTTTTAGTTGAGAATGGTATTGATCAGTGGTTGCCAACTATCTGCCACCACACAAAAAAATTTTCAACATTTCCCTAACAACTACTAAATTGAGTTGAAATGAATATGCAATATCAAAGAGAAAATTTACCAATCATTTATTAAAAAAACTTTGGTTTTTAAAATATTGAAAATGGTTAATGAATGAATGAATGTAAAAATGAGTGTGGGACAATTGCCATGTACATGGGCCACCTTGCTGGGCCCGTTGCACTCTCACTATCCATAGTTTAGCCCTGGAAGCCTGCCTCTTTCGCAAAAGAACGTATTTTTCTGGGCAGCAACCTTCTTACATTGCCTGGGACCAGCATATAGTTCCCAAGGTGTGACTCTTGACCTCGCCAGAGCCGGACACTCCAACAGGGCATCCAAGGACGATTCTTTGTCCTCCATGCACCATCGACATTCTGAGTCTTCAGCGATTCTCAGCGCCTCTAGGTGCTTATTAAGGCAACGGTGTCCTGTTAGGAGCCCTGTTGCTAATCTCACATCCTTCCTACCTAGGTGAAGCAAGTACTTGGTTTTTTTTGATTCTCACCTCACCAAGAGTTTGGCGTGTCTCATGCCCTGTGTGCTATTCCAAAGCTCCTTAGAGTGCCTGTCTAAGACACTTTTCAGGGCCGTTATGACTTGGCATGCCGGAATACCCAGCATGGGTTTCGGACCCACCAGATCGGTTGATCCTTATCTAGCCAATCTATTGGCTTCTTCATTTCCCAGTACACCTTCATGTCCCGGGACCCAGAGGAGATTGACCTTGTTGTGCCTTGCCATAGTTGTCAAGACACATTTGTACTCCAATACAAGGGCATAGTTAACCCTGTCTGACCTGATATCAGACAAATTCAAATTTAAAAGTAGCTTTATTGTCGTGTATATTAAATAAACATTGAGAAAGCCTTACTTAAAAAAAGACAGTGCAGCCCTACTTTCTGAGCGAATGTAAATGAAAGAATGAATGTTGCCTGAAGCGAATATTTCCAGATTTTTATATCCACACATCAGAATGGCGTATACCTCAGCCTGAAAAACATTCACATACCGTCCTAGGGAGAAGTGGGACTTCGCCCCCGTGGTTTTACAGTACCACTGTAAAACTCCCGCCCCCGATTTGTCCCCCATTTTTGAGCCGTCTGTATACCAGACTGTCCTATTTGGGGGGGGGGCAAGGGACAGATTTTTTAAAAATATTTACAAACATTGTTTTTTGGGTAGAGGGATCTTATTAATGAAATGTCCTTTTTTTGAAATGCCAACGTTTCGCAAAATTTATTTGCTTCTTCAGGGCTCTAAAATTAAATGTGCAATAAAAATAGTGTGGATTTAAAAGATTTTTTAAAAATGTTACGTTTTTTATGTTTTAGTATAAGCTTGAGAAGGCAAAAAATAACTACAAAACAATGAAAACAATCAAATGTGAAAAAATTTGAGAAAAAAAAAACACAAAAAACAAAAACCAGACTTACATTCAATTATCGATTTCGATTCTATTGCCAATAGACGTCATCCTTCGGTAAGAAGGCATTATTTTTACGCAAGTATCGGACAATTTCGATTAAAACTTTTAAAAAGACGTAAACAAACACATTAAAATACTACTACTACTGCGAGTATTTCGTTCACATTTAATTTTTACACTGATATGCAGCAGATGCTTGTTTTGTTTCCCCTTCCTATGTTATTATTTTAGTTTAATAATTATATCGAAAGGGGTCTTTTTAACGTGTAGCATCTCGGAGAAAATTCTGTTTTTATAATTCTGTTAAGTGTCTAGGATTCTTGTTTACTGGAAGTCAAATATGTGTCCTTTTTCTTGTTTCAAGAAAATTTTAAGGATGCAACTTCATTTAGGTTTTCATTTTGATTTTTACCCGGCCAATCCAGAAACTGTTTAATTTCTTTTGGATTACTAGGTTCTGGATATTTAGTTAAAGCTGAGATTGTATCTGGATTTGGTTTAACACCTTTACTAGTTACAATATGACCAAGATAATTAACTTCAGTTCTTAAAAACTCACACTTATCAGGTTGAATTTTTAGATTTGCTTTTCTTAATCTGGTAAAAATTTCTTTTAATCTTTGAATATTTTATTTATTTATTTATTTACTCTCAAAGTATCAACAGCATTGCCAATTACAGATACTGACTTATGCCTAATATAATTAAAAATAAAAAGTACAAAATTAAAATAATAAAATCACTTCATAAATAAAGTAACAAACAAACAAGAATGAATCAGAAAATAATAATTATAATAATAAAATAATATATATTCATCAATTGTCGAGTCAATTGTAGCTGAGTAGCAAATTATGTCGTCTATATAGACTAAAAATCTTTCATTTTATATTCCGGTCATAATATGATCCATAACTCTTTGAAAAGTTGCCGGTGCATTTTTTAAACTAAATGGCATACGGATAAATTCATAATGACCATTCTCTACCGAAAAAGCTGTTTTAGGATTATCTTGTTTCATTACTTCAATTTGATGGAACACTGATGCCAAATTAAGTGTCGTGAAATACTGACAATTTTCCAACTGGTCGAACAAATCCGAGATAAAAGGTAGTGGATATTTATCACCAATTGTAATTTCATTTAATTTCCGGTAATCTATCGCGACACACCATTTCTGTTTATTTGAAGCATCTGGGTGGTTGAATTATTCCCTGATATAACATTTTATTAATTTTGATTTTAACTTCCTTGTGGATTTGATAATGTGTATAAATTGATTTGGTTTCTTTTGTACTTATTGGATGTTTAATTTGAATTCTAAAAGTTGGACATTCAAAGTTCCTTCCAGAAAATTCTTGTAGTTCAAGATTATCAAAATTAACTTCCATTGGTTTTGTCCTAACATTTAAAATAGTGACTAAAAATTCTCCATTGTCATTTAATTTTACAAGACAATTTGGAAGGAAAACTTTGTCTATTTCTGGTAGAGATAAAATTACTTCTGTATTTCTAAACTGATTTGTTTTTAATAGACAAACTTCCTCACATCGTGGTTCAATTTTAGTTTGATTAGACTTTCTTTTTAAAAACTCATTTCAAAGATGGGACTGATCAAAGTTAGTCAATAAGGGCCGGTTTCTCAATAGCGGGTTACTACAGAGTCTCGGGCTATAAATTCCTGATTTTTGTTGTTTTAAGGCAATATTTTTTTAGGTTAACCCTGAGGTAAGATAATATACCCCCACTTTGACGCCCTGGTTACCCTGGAGTTAATTTTAACCCGCTTTTTAAAGATTTTTACAAGGTTATGTTGCTCGAGTTATCGCTATTGAGAAACCGGACCTAATTGATTTAAATTTTTCAATTGCTTCTTATATGAGTTCTTTCAAAAAGTGGTCAAGTTTTGAAGTCCAGTAAACAATTATAGTGATGTAAGAGGGCAAAAGTCCGTCAAAGAAATTCAATTCTAAATTCCAAACAAAACAAAAAAAACTTTATGTGGGTCATTTATTTTAAAAGGAATTAAAACAGATTCAGTAAATAATTTGCTTTGAGAAGTTATACGAAGTTATATACGAATATCTTACAAAGATGGGGTTTAGGAATAGAAATACTACCACCTGAATCAATTAAAAGTTTGTAAGTATTTGTTCGATCAAAAATGCGTCATAAATATTTATAGAAATTGTTCTTCCGTTTGACAATAAGGGTTGAAATTGTCTTGGAGATTGAGATTGTCTTTAGAGTTGATAGATCCGGAGATAGATGTGTATCGGATCCGTCTCTGTCCCCGAGGCTGGTTCGGTAAAATTCACATGATCATTTTCAAAATTGTTTTCATATCCAAAATTCAGATTTTCATTTCCAAAATTTATATTTTTGAATTTGACAGTTGAAAAGTTGATGGTCTAGAATTATTATAAATGTTTTGAGGTCTATTTTCAGTTCCCTGCCTCATTCGACATTAATTAATAAGATGTCTCTGCTGAGACACTTCTTACTCGGGCCTTGTTAAATTATGAAAACTTCATTGGCCAGGTGTTGCTTTCATACATTAATAAGTGTCCCAAGTCCCTACCTTGTGTTTGTTTTTTTTTCGTCTTTGCTTTTACGGTTATAAAGAGTGACACAGTTGACCTCCTACCAGAGGTCAAATCAAAGCACGCCATTAAAATACAATCGATTTTTCTTTTATTAAAAAAAAATACCAAAAATTAAATTAATATATAAAAATTCAATATTACCCAAAATACATACACAAAATATACCAAAAATCTTTACAAAATAAATACGAATACTGTGCTTAGACAAGACCAATATTTATTAATCGACAGACAAATGACACGTTAGGCCACCCTAGAACGAATATAACAAGCCCGAGGTAACCTTGCTGTGGCAAAGTTACAAAGTCATATTAAGAATATGTTATCATGGGATAAAAACTACCCGTTTAGCAATCCGCACTGTGGCCCGCCCATTGCACTACACGACAGCCGACCATAGTTTTATCAGTGACAAGCTTTATTATATTCGTATAGGTACAATATACAACAACCAATGCACGACCTCCACCAACTTACACATTACATCATAATGAGGTTATTTTATGGCCACATCATTACACCCTCTATTGACAAAGCTCGATTTCCTCCCTCCCTCTAATCTATCAAAAAACATCGGCCAACTCACTCTACAGTTCTTAGGATCCCCAAGGAATAATAATATGAATGTTACCTGCAAAACAATAACCAAGATACGCACAATCATAAAGTACCCTGGAAATGTGTATAGAATTAGGTTAATCAAGGATCTTATTCCCCTATGCCTTCCCCCCTTGAAATTCGCTTACCTAAAAACGGTTTTCGACGTAATTGTCGGGGCTGCATTGTTTCTAGTTCTAATTGATGTCAGGTTGATTTAAAAGTCAGAATGCCTTAAGAAAATAATTTCAAATTCTTAGTGCTTCTTCTTCTTCTTCTTTTATTTTAGAATGGACTTCGGGATCTGATGATCACCAGCATCCATGAATTTATGACACTTGGAGGTGTGGATTTAACATCCATGTCTAGGTTAACCTATGCCTCTCAAGCTGTTTATTATTTTATTTTTATATTTTTTTTATTTTTGTTTTTATTTTTTAGTTAACTTGTTTTTTAATACACTTTCTTGGTTTTGTTGATTTGAATTCTTTGTTTAGTATAATTTTATTAGTCATTAAACATTAAACACTTTTTTTGGGAGAAAAAGCAGGCTAGCAACTATGATGGAAAGCGGTTTCTACTAAGCAATTTCTTAATTTTAGCAAAAAACTAACTTCTAAAAGTCATGCAGAATTATTGAATATATAAGCAGTTAGCCAGGACTTCATGAGTTTTATGATATGTTTCTCTTATATCTGTAGATTACATGCATTAATAAACTGTATTCCCTTTTTCATAGCTTTGGATGTGGGATTGGTCAGTAAGTATTCTATGGTAATTGGGTTTGCAGACATCCTAGAGAGCTGATTATGAAGCGTTTTAGTTCTTGGATTTCGTGAGCACCCCAGTATGATGTGATTTATGTCTCTCTCTTCTCCACACTCGCAGTTAGTATTTGGCTTAGTGTTAATTTTATTTAGGTGTTAGGTGTTAGCTGCTTATTGCTGTGATATTTTTTCTTGATTCATAATTTATTTTATTGTATCATGGTTTATTCTATATTTCCCCAGCTATACTTCTATGATATTTTCATTTGAACATACATAGTTCTTCGTAGTTGTGATTCCATAATTTAAAAGACGCTTGTTTGTAGGTTGAAATGAGATCTTTATAATGTATTTTGTTATTAATTATCTGTTGAGAATTCCTTCCATCGTTGGCTAGTAGGTCAGCGATCTCGTTGCCTTTAATCCCACAGTGACTGGGTATCCATGCCAGTCTTATGTCTTTTCCACGGTTTTTTTTGATGGTATAGTCCAATTTTTTGATGAGCGGACTGACGTCACTTTTTTGGATCTCTATTTGACACATTGCTTTAGACAGTGACAATAAATATGTAAAATAAGTCAAGTCGTTGATTGTTTCAACTATTACGCCAAACTGACAATAACAAATTACTAGACATGCATACTCTTGACAACAAAGAAATACGTTTTTAGAGGCAAAACTGACGTCAGTCCGCTCTTCAAAAAATTGGACTATAGATGTTTTTTCTTATTTCTATTGTGATACGATCCGAGTTTATATCCATTCCAGTCTCATAATCCTTTGAACTGCACTTTTTGAGTCAGATAATGTTAGGAATTTATCTTGGTTGTGATTTTTATTTATTTTTAATAGAGCAAAATGTATAGCCATTGATTCGCCTGAACAGATGTTGGTCAAATCATTCAATTTTCTATTAATCCTTAAATTCCTATTAGGGCTATACCACATGTTGGAGAATTTTTTTTTTCTAATGAATCGATCAAAGTATTTACTGGCAATAGTAGGTTTGTTTGGAATTTTTGAGCCGATGAATTTTAATCTTTGAGTAATAATGTTGAACTCTTGATTATAGCAATGATACCTATGAGATGTTTGTAGGCTTTCTATGTTTTGTATTGCTATTTCTAGGCCCTCCAGTATTACTGGGGGAGGTTTATTTCTCCACTATTGTGGTTATTCATTAAAAATGTCAAAAAAGATAGTATCAGGCACCTGTTTCATTTTTCTTTAATTGTATTTGTTTAGATACAAATTTGGCAGCTATAAAAATTATTCTAAAATTCAATGGAATTTCTGCACATTCTGCCAGTATAGCATTTACAGGAGAGCTTTTCATGGCTCCAATGATGTTTCTTAATGCTTTTAATTGTACCTTTTCCAGATCCTACCATTGTTTTTTTGTTGCATAAAATTCCATATTCCAAATGACTTAGTACTAATCCTTTATAAATGTTATTAAGAATTTTGCATCAGAACCCCACCAAGTTCGGATGATTGCTTTCATTATATTGATTCCTTTATCTGCCCTGTCAATTATGTTTCTAAAATGATCAGACCATTTCATTTTCTCATCAAATGTCATACCTAAATACTTATATTGCTCTACCCATTCAATCCTATATTGGCCAAAACTTAACTTTCTGGGTTTTTGTATTCCTTTACTGGAAGAGTTGAAAATTGTGCTCTTTCAGCCATATATTTATGTTATTTAAGGATCCTTGTATTTGTTTCCCGAGCAGTGGATTACAAAATCATCTGCGAACTGTTTGAAGTCTGTGTTATTTATTAGGTTATTTTTGAAGTATCTTCAGGGAGATTTTTTAACATGCTGATCCCATCTATTCCTGGAGTGGTATGTTTTTTGTTATTTAATATTATATTTATTTCAATGCTCGTTACCATTGTTTGAAATAGGTGTGCTTGATCTCCAAATCTCCTGCTTATGACAAATTGGAGAGCTATCATATCCAATATTTCCTCCAGTCATGAGCCATTTTTGTGCCTGTCTTCTTTTGAGTGCTACCGAATTTTTTTATTATTTTCCATACTGTTTTAATGGGTGAGTTACGGTTAAGGGTTTCTGTGAATTGTTTGAAATCATTCTTTTGTTGTTTTTTAATGTTCGTTTTGTTATGGCTGCAACCCTCTTATATTGTAAATAATTTACTTCCGACATATCAATCTTGTATATATTTAGGGCAGATGTCCCATTAGAGCAAGTTCACACTGATGATTCCTGTAGTTCTCTTTTTACCCTTGCTGCTGCTTCTAATATTGTGCGAGGATTACTTGCTCTAGCAATATAACCAATTTTTGAATCTAGTCCAGTTAAAAGAGTATTTAAAAGCAGTTTTGTGCTAATTTTTGATCCCTTGTTAGAAGTTGTTTATTAATAGCTGAAATAATTTTTCAACTGTGAGTTTGAATTGGCGCAATAAATGTTAAAGGATTTTCTCCCGGAAGTTGATGTAATCTTTTCGTATCTTATATTAAAGTAGTCAAGCCTTGCTGATCTCCAAAATGTGACTTCAATAGTGTAGAAATATTTTGCCAAGTTGCTCAATGTCTAGAATTCACAAGTTGTGATGCCTTATTTCTGAGTTGATTTTTGATTTTTACAACAAGAAAAAGTTTTAGTTCTACTGTGCACATAGCATCTGCTAAGTCACAAGCATTAATAAACGGTGAAAATTTGTAAGACTCACCTTCGTCTTCGTGTTGTCCTTGTTGTGGCATATTTTGATTTTGAAAAAACCACCTTCCTCGTAGCAGACCTTCTGGAGGCAACTGATACTCGGCCAAGGAAAGTCACGGGTATTCTCTCTTCTCCTTTAATTTTAGCTGACTGGATTACCACCTTCCTTGGCTCGGCCACGGAAAGTCACGGGTATCCAAAATAAAATTTCTTCTCTTAATTACTTGAAGGTTTTTAGAGATAAACCGCTAAACCAATTTTCAATAAAAAGTTACAAAGCTTACTTTTGAAAGTCCAGCACTGGCGTTTAGAAAGGTGAAGAATTGGAATCCACCTCACTAGTTATCGAGCTGGTTATTCTGGAAAGTCCTTGGTGCGATGAACCAAACGGCAGGAGAAAAAAAGCATTGCCCATAAGAAAAAATGAACTTGACAGTGCTCCTGTCACACTGAAATGTCAAATCTCGAAAACGGATGTCTGATTAGGTAGATCTTAAAAAAATGCCTGTAGAAAATTTTAAGCGTTTTTTGACAGCTTTAAGAATAAGGGCGCAAAAAAATAAAAACTAAAAATAAAGATTTCGGTTTTTTCCCCTCTCTCCGGAACTACCCGGAATTTGTAAACTTTTTTTTTTGGTTTTGAGCAAAGCGTCAAATTGTGCAACTTTGCCCTAATTTAAACCTTTTCGTATCTCCTACCGTTTGAGAGATTCCCATGGTGAGCATCGAATTTGGAACACCCTGTATATATATATATATATATATATATATATTTAGCCATCTCAAATAAATGATTCTATATTGGGTTCAATCTTGCGATGTAGGCAGAATTTTCATACTACAGTAGCATATCTTAAGAAAAATTTTCTCTGTGTGTACAGTAGAATCATGTAAACCTCTTTAAAAACCACAAACTACTCACGACTTTTGGAATTTTGATACTTGATGCAGTCATGTTTGTTAGAAAATTCAGCAACAGATTTCCTGTGGTATCCTCATGTCATGCTTACAATACTAAAACAAAATTATGATTGTTTTCCACAAACCAAAACTACACTTTTTTGCACTCGACGCGCGTTTCGCTAACAACGTTAGCATCATCAGGAGACGATAAATAATGAACTAAATTAATCTACGCTCTATGTTATATACAATCCTTTAGTGGGCGGAGATAAGACCAATAATTTGTGATTCATCACGACTCTTAATCCTATCTCCCCTCAACCAAAGAATAAAGTGTACGAAACGGGATGGGTCCTCTATCTTTATTTAAACTATTTCTGGATTTAATGATTTCCATACTTTCATATGCATTCAAAAGTCTTTTGTTTGGTACACTTTTTAGAAGTTTTAGGTTATCTAATGTGAATCTATGATTGTTTTCAAAAGCATGCTCTGCCACACTTGACTTTTCTGTTCTTCCGTATTTTAAGTGTGCTAAGTGTTCTTTAAAACGTGTTTGAATAGAGCGTCTCGTTTGGCTAACATATTTTTTGTCACAATCCATGCAACTAATTTCGTAAATTCCACTTTTTTCTAGAACTGTAGTTTTATCCTTGGGATTTCCTAGTAAGCTTCTTATTGTGTTACCGGATTGATATACTAATTTAAGACCGGTGTTATTAAATACTTTGTGTAATCCTTTCGTATAATTAGGATTATAAGGAATTGATACAAATTTTGAGTCGCAGGTATCTTTTTGTCTGAAAAAGGTAGAATTCCGAAAGGTCTTTTGAAAAGAATGTCTATTTATCAGCTTATTTATTAAGCCTTCGTCGTAACCGTTTTCGCCAGCTATATTCCTAATCCTATTCTTCTCTGCTTCAAAACTTTCTTTGTTTAAGGAGAAATTTACTAATCTATATGTTAAAAAGTGCAAACTTGCAAGCTTATGTTGTAAGCAATGAAAAGAGTCATTTGGAATATACCTGTTGGTGGCCGTGCCTTTTCTGTATAGGTCAAAGTCCAATTTATTTTTATTTCTTATAACTAAAGTGTCTAGAAATGGCAGTGTACCGTTGTTCTCTGTTTCATAAGTAAATTTAATAGTGGGAAATTTGTTATTTATTTTTTCCATAAAACTTTCAACACTAGTTACTTTAGTGTTGAATACTGCAAACACATCGTCTACATACCTGAACCATACTCTGGGGAAATACTTCAGGTTGGAATCCGAGATACTGTTCATGTTTCAATCTCTGCCTTTTTAGGGTCAGTGTATGATGTTTCTGACCTTCTTAACCCTATTTTACCATCTTATGTCTTCGTTTTAATCGACCTAAATTTAAATAACTGTTTTCAAAAATGGATATTTCTGTGCAAGCTTCACTTTCAGAAGAAATTAAAAAATCTCAAAAATACTTTGATCATCAAATTATTGAAATACGTAAAAATATTTTAATATCTTCAGCTGAAACAAGCCAAGAAAAAGCGCGTCTTCGTACTCTCCAAGCCCCCGCAAATTAAGGAAATCTTTTAGACAACAATACATTTCGTCAAAAAAGAAGTTAAAAAACCTCCAAATCAGTTACATCAACGGAAAAGAATCTAAAAACAAAAGATCTTGGGTGGAAATAATGAAAATTCAAACCTGGATGATCATCCCACAAGGAACACACAAAGATCTTTTGATCTTTTGTTTTTAGATTCTTTTCGGTTGATATAACTGATTTGGAGGTTTTTTAACTTCTTTTTTGATTTTTAATTGCCTTAGG
Organism: Oxystoma pomonae; assembly: GCA_963921995.1. Taxonomy (NCBI): domain Eukaryota; kingdom Metazoa; phylum Arthropoda; class Insecta; order Coleoptera; family Brentidae; genus Oxystoma; species Oxystoma pomonae. The sequence goes on from OY998172.1 coordinate 32,487,927, forward strand.
AGCATAATCCTATTGGAAATATTAACACGCCAGGACGAATCCGTATTAGGTAACTTGGATAAGTACCAGTGCGGATTGATGCCTATTTGTGAGTGATTCAAAGTTAGAAATCAAAGTGTACGATGGTGTTTAATGATATATGGGGAGGGTGACCAGTGGAACCACTGACGAGCTCACGCTGGTTACCCAGAGCGAAACATCGTTTAATCATTTTTCTTTTCGCTTTGGTTCTTTGTGTGTTTCTTGTGGGATGCTCATGCTTTTGATCTTTTGTTAATACATTTCGTATTTCAACTGCGTTAAGATTAGGTCTGCCTGTGTCTGGAGTGCACACCTGTGTTTGCGGCGAAACAGCAGATATTTACGGCTCTCACGGGCTAAGCTGCAGGAAAAGCTCAGGGCGTGTTTTTAGACATATGCAGATTAATGACGTCCTCAGAAAGGCTCAGATTTCGGCGGGTTGCCCTGCCTTATTGGAGCCTCTCGGGGTTTGTCGCAATGATGGAAAACGTGCGGATGGGATGATTTTGATCCCATGGAAACATGGTAAACAACTTTTCTGGGACGCAACTTGTTTCCACACTTTAGCAAAATCTTATTTAGACAAAACTTGAAAATCATCTGTTGCAGTTTCTACTCTTTCGGAGGACAAAAAACGTATGGCGAACTATTAGATCGCTTTATTTTTGTGCCCTTTGCGGTCGAGACTTATGGACCTTGGGGTGATGAGGCTAAGAGACTGATCTTAGATATAGCCTTAAAAAAATCTTCTGGCCAGTCTCATGGCTTCATAACCCAGAGTATAGGTCTCGCGATCCACAGGGGTAATGCGGCTTCGGTGATGGGCACCATCCGGGAGGAGGGAGGGATGGAGGAAATTTTCTGTGTTTAGATTTGTGTGCGTGTGAGAGTGTTTATATTTTTAATTTATTGTTGTCATTTTTCTGATCCAAACGTGATAAAATTAAAATAAAAAGTCGAATTACCGACTTGTATTTCGCCTCTAATTCCACATGGTATAAAAAGAAAGTGACGTAAAAAATGCCTGTTATTTAGAACTCCACATTTTTCTACCCAAACACAGAAATTTTTCATAAATTTTTATCTTATTTTAAAGATAAAGCTTAAATCTAGGGTTCTCTAGTAATAGTTTTTGAATTTAGACATTTATTTTGTAAAATATGGATCCGAATATGGCGTATTTTGCCTGCTTATATCTACAAGACTACACCAAAATTGCAAAAAGTACCAGTAGAGAACCCTAGATTCAAGCTTTATCTTTAGAATGAGACTAAAATGTTTCAAAAATGTCTCTATTTGGATAGAAAAATGGGGGTCAAAAATATCCTTGCAAGCGAAATTTTGCATGAGTAAGACAAGGAAAGCTGCAAGGGAAGACTATCCTCTTAAGTGGAGATTCTCTGTAAATAGATGTAGATATGTATGTAAATAATATAAATAAATTGTATAGTTTTTGTTTATCGTATTTATTTAGATTTAGGTAGGTGTAAACTCGGGTGTAAATATATCTTAACCTAAGCTGCACAATTACTATTTGGAAATAAAATAGTTTTAAAAGTAAAGTAACTAATAAGGACAAAACGGCGTCGTCCTGGTTTTCACCCTCTAGATACATAATCTTATTAGGATGTTTATTTGGCACTGGGAACAAATAAACCCTGGTTTTTCGATTCATTACGTTGCTTGATTTTATTTCAGGCAAGCAGAAGTTTTAAAGGAAAAAGTCAACAAGCAATGTGATCTTCTTGTAGACGCAGAAGCATGGACAAACCAACAAAAATTACAGACCATCTACCATCAGGTATTTTAACATTTATAATCGGATGAATAACTTAACTGTCTTTTTATTAACATACTAGCAGCTTCTCCTGCGGTTTTACTCGTTTACATTTGCCTTGTTTAAATGATCATCACTTTTGTTTCCTTTAACCGTAGAATCCGTTTTGACAAGCTTGAGAGCTACGGTTTAAGACGTAAAATATTAAAAAGTTATTTGTTAAAAAGAAAACAAAGAGTGGAGATTGACGGTGTTGAAAGTGAGGAGACATAAGTAACCTATGGTGTCCCGCAAGGGACCTGTTTTGGGTCCATTGCTAGCTAGCTAAATGGAAAAATTGTTGCTTTCGCTGATGATGCTGGTTGTTTTTGCAGCGCGATTTTTTGGTGATTTTATTTTTACTCGGTACACAGTTAAGTATGTCTTCCACCAAATGAATATTATAATGAATATTATTTTTTCGGCGGTGGTGTCAGTTAGGCGTCGCAACGCTTTAAACATCTTTTTTCGGAAGTAGCCTTAGTTTAACAGCTATATCTCTGTCAAAGATCGGTATTTTAAAATTCTTGCCTCTATTACTATACGAAGTTCCTAGCTAATCGCCGATATCAAAAAAATGCAAATTCAGGCCACGGAAAAATCACAAAAAAATTGAAACTTGACGCATGTTTAAAAGATTAGCATTTTTATTATTAATCTCTTCCAAGCCTTCAGCAGAGAAGTGTTATTTATGATGGGCGGTCCATGGGAATATTTAAATCTCCTAAATATATGTTTTTTTTTTATTTAATTTTTATTAAAATATCATCATATATAGTCCTTAAATAAAATATGTGCTTTATTACAATAGTCATCATTTTAAAAAAAACTCATAATTTAAATTGTAAAATTTTAAAATATTAAAATACAGAAATTTTCTGTAAAAATACACGATTTATTTTATTAGCACTAGGAGTTTTTAAATAATGATTTAGGTTAGTTTAGTTTATTAAATATTTTACAAAGACTTTTTTTAAAAGTATATAAATTGTCAAATGACAATCATACTGAAATACAATCCTATTATCTAAAAACATACAGCGATAAACATTTAAAAACATCTGGAAATGCTTACTTACAAGAGCAATAAACCTAATATTTCAGTATTTCTTTATTGTTTTTTTGAATGCCTTACATGAATCAATTTGTTTGTTGTCTTCCGGTATTTTGTTGTAAATGTAACTGCAGATTTCTTAAGTTAATTAAACAAGTGTTTTTTTAACAGGTATTGATATTGGACTTGGAGTATGCACTAGACAAAAAAGTGGAACAAGATTTGTGGAATGTCGGCTTCAAAAATCACATTACCAACTTACAGAACCTGGCTAGAGATAAAAAGGTAATAAATCTAAAAAGTAACATAAACTATTTGATTTTTTAACTTTTCATAGGATTAATTATTCAGTATTTTGCGATGCGATTTTTAACACAAAATTAAACTAATACTGTAAATATCAAAGGTGTTATAGCGCCGGAATTTATGCCCTACTTTTGATTTTCTAAATGTTTTCATAAAAAATTTAAAGCCAGTTATAAAAAAAATAGATAACAAACAAACCACAAACAAAACCTAATAGCTATATACTTTTTTTTTTGAGGTCTAAAAGCTAAAAAGTTGAAACATTACCTTTTATATTGCATAGGATGCCTATCCAAAAAAATCGTTTCCCATTTTTTTGTGCAAATCGGTCAATGTCAATTTCAATATGTCTGCTGATATGCAGCAACGCTAAGCCCGTCAGACGAATTTCCTTCATAGTGTTTTTAAGTACTTATGTTTTCAATCTTCTGAGGCACGAGAAGCTTATTTCTGACGAGGCATTACTTACTGGCAAACATCCAAGAATGTTCTTATCATCGGAAAAATAGCGCCTCGTGCACTTGTTCATTGCCTCGAAAACGTTATCAGATATGTTTTGATTTAAGCTTTTGCCTACTTCGGACCAATATTGTTTCCAAATACTGACTTCTCTCAATAAAAGTTCAAGAATTTATGTTTTGGATTAATCAAACAGTTTATAGTATTTAGAATCGACTTTAGTTAATTTTGCCTTGATTTTGGCTTCACGTTGTATGAATATGTTCAGGTCAAAAATACTTTTTTATGTCCGAAATGATTTTGTCTAAAACTTGTTAATAAATAGAAACTCTATAATACTGTTCTGTATTTCCGATGATTTTCGCGGTAAGTACTTCATGCGTTTCCTTATTCTTGGTGTGACGAATTGAAGATCAAACTGTCCCAAAATACTGTGTAAAGATTCTAGAATGTCTTTAAAGGAACTTTCTGCAATTTCTCGTTTTTTCTTTAAAGATTTCAGTTTTACCACTCGCATACTTGTCTATTTTTTTCTGGAGCAAAGGAGGGGGGCAACCGCCCCCCCCCTCTGGAACCGCCACTCATCGATTAGTATTGATTAATACGTAGGTAGCATCGACGTACACATCTAGTTATATGTACTTTTTCTTGTTTAATATTGTAGGAAATATATAGTTGAACTCATATTTTTGCGAGAGATAATTTTATCAGCAATGCTTTTTGGACTATTATCTGAAAATCAATTGGTTTATTAAAAAAGTTACACACCTATACCATGCACCTTCACATGTGTTAAAATAAAGTGATATTTTTAAATATTTTCTAAGAACTACCACGTTCTTCCTACAGACATCTTCTACAAAACTAATTGACACCGGATATACGGAGTTCAGAAGTTAGAGTGAGTCCAGATAAAAGTAGAGTATTCTGCGCACTTTCCACAACTGTGACAAAGGTTAAGCACTCTGTATTTAGTGATATTAATAAACACCTTTTGTACACACTGTATTCTGGACTGTCTTATAAATGTTAATGCCGTCCTTTATTACAGGCAGACACAGACATTATGAAAGTCCACATTGATTGATAGCAAAGATGACATATCTAGACAAAAATAATATCAGAATCCCTTTAAACTTCGTGCGGAATTGTCAAAAATAGTGCCGTCTTTATTAAGGTCAGGCTATGCAGACTTTATGTACCGATAAGTCCCTATTAAATGAATATCATTCCAAAGTGTACCACCAAGCGTGTATAATTTTATGGTATAGGACAGAAAGAGATAGCATGGCTAAACTGCAATGTTAAAATCAACGTTATTTTGATCCTGCAGAAAGTTTTTCTCATGAACATGTGCCACATCCCCCTATATATTATCTTTGAATTTTTCGCCCGATAGAAAAAGAAACCCTGGAAACACCTATTATTTTTATTTCTATTTAAGCATGTGTCTAAGATTAGCTTTTTTTAGGGTAAATAAGTAGATACCTTCATTTATCTATGTGCTCATACATCATTTATCTGCAAAGGATAGAAGGAAAAACACGATTAACTATTTTGTTTCTGTTTTTTTTTAAAATAAAATACTACTGTTTTTGAAATGAAATTTAGCCCAAAAACATATGCCGCGACCTCTAAATGAGCTGCAATGTGTGTAGTAGTTTTAAGTTTTAGAGAAAGCATTAATGTAACTAAATTAGCCATAACAATTAGGAATAATACTATTAGCATGCAAGTGTTTTCGAGGTGGTTTATTAGTAGTTTCCATATGTGCCTTCTGCCTCATTCATTTAATTTCTTAAAATAGAGTCTAGTATAGGTTGTCTTTAATTCTTTTTTATCAAAAGGTATTTTTTGTTTGCTGATTTTTCATTTTCTCTAAAGTATTATTTTTCATTAAAGGTTCGTTTCATATTAAATCAACCAAAGGTTCGGCAGGTCACCTCCTCAATGTTCATAAATTTTTAGTAGTTATTCTACTCATAATTTTTCGGACCAGTAGTTTTTTTTTATTAATTTTAAAAAATCAAAAACTAACACTAAGAAAAATTAGAATATCTTGAGAACTACTCTCACTAGAAGCTAACTGTTTCGAAAATACCTTTTGAAGGAGGTATCTCATAATGAAATTTTATCAAAAAAAACTTTTTTAAAAATTTTTCCAAAAGTATTTTTTAATTTAAAAAAAAAATATATTTTTTTGTCAATATCGACAAAATTTTAGGAAAGAGAAATTATGGGAAAAAGGTTAAAAAAAATAACAATAATTATTTTGACAAATACACAAAAAAGAAAGAAAAGTTTTAAAAATAAAAAAATATGTTAGGATTATATGTATATATGTAGAAAGATTTTAGCTTTTATTTTCTAAAATTTTGGAAGAATACAACATTTTCTCTTTAGTGACCGAGTATGTTCGACCGGTAGCAGTAACAGTTTGAATCGTTTTTAATATTGTATTTCTTTTTATTACTAAAATATCTGCTGTGGGCGTCATTTTAATTATCTCTTTATTTTGAAACTAGAATAACCGAATGTACTTTTTGACTTCCCGGAATAGTTTATGTTTCAGCAAACCTTTTTTCTAAATAAACTTTTCGTCTTGTCAAATCGTCTAGAATGGTGGTGGCGGAGGGACGAGGGAGAAATTGTTATTTTTTGTAGAAATTTTTTGTCTTTCTTTTAATCATTCGAATTTATAGCTTTTATCCACTTTCTACAGATTCAAAGAACACTCACCGATAATCAGTCAGAAACAGTTTTATTTTAGGAAATAAACATTAACACTTCTAAACTTAATCCTAACTGTCGTCTACTTATTTTCGTCTACCGTAACTTCGTCTACCCTTATTTTCGACCACCTTTTTTAATGATTTCGACTACCGCACGACTACCCTTGTTCTACCGCCCATCAGCTCCCTCTATCCTTCTCTAACCTATCCCTATCTCTTTTTCTGTCAAATGTTTGCGCGCGTAATCAGTTTGGCGCGTATTTTAAAAGTTTTATAACATTCGACCATACTGACATTTGTTTGACCTCAAACAACTTACTTAATAGCTTAACTTAATCTGAATTAAAAAAACTTTAACTTAAACCTTAAGAAATCATAGCTTAGTATCTATACTTATAAAATCTTATAAAACTCAGCTTAAAAAAATTAACTTCATTTTCACTCTCAGAACTCTCTTTCTTCTTCAAAATCTCTAGAACATTGTCAAACTCAGTAATTTCTTGTTCGTTCTTATGTACACTCATCAATTGGGTCATCTGTAGCATTTCTGTACATTTTTAGTTGTGATACATGAGCTGTCTTGTTCTATAGTTAGGGCTTTCTGTGCTGTTTAACTTCTCGACTCGGTAAATGTCACTGCTAAGGACGTCAGTAACAACTAGTGGCCCCTTAAATTTTGCTTGGGTTTATGTTGGTTGCCCCGTGGAAACTGGTAGCGTTTTGAGTGCTACAATATCTCCCACTCTAAATTTCACACCTTCATATCTTATCTTGTTGTAATACTCTCTAATTTGATTCTGATTTCGACTTACTCTCTCTAACTTCTTCTACATCATTTCTCATATCTTTTCGGGTTTCGGTCGCTATCTAAGTATGATTTACCAATACAGCATCTTCAAAATTGGGTATAAAACCATACAACAGCTCAAATGGTGTACATCCTGTTGTTTTATTATACGTGTTGTTCAGATTTCTCTGAACAATGTGTAGATTATTTTTATTATATTAGATTTATCCCATCATTCATCATCATCTAGATCAATCATTATTGTTGGTACAATATTCTTCATTTGTCTCTCAGCTAAACCATTTGCCTGTGGGTAATGGGTTGCAATTAGTCTGTGTTCAATATTGTACTTTTGGCAAAAGCTTTTTAGATTTTCAGCTGTGAACGCTGTGCCTCGATCCGACACAATTACTCTAGGGGCACCATACTGACAAATGTATGTCTCCATATTTTTGACAGTTTCAGCAGCTGACGTAGATCTCACAGGATATATTTGGACCCAGCCTGTGAATCCATCTACAATAACCAACAGGTGAGTATGCCCTCTCGTGGATTTTGGAAATGGCCCAACATGGTCAACATGCAACTTTATCATTGGCCTTTCTGGTAGTTTTGGTGTGTGCAGTAAGCCTGGTTTCTTACCACCTGGCACCTTATTCATGGAAACATCCTCCAATGTGACGCTGTACATACTTTCTGAGTCCTCGGAACCAAAAATGTTGTAAAATTAGAGCTATGGTTCGGTCCAGAGACCAGTGCCCTCTTAAATCATGGTAGTTGACAACTATTGATTTTCGCATGCTTTCTGGAATCACATAAAGTTTTGTTTCTTTGTCATTAATCTTTACAATCTTGTATAATTTTCCACTGCTGAATTCATAGCCTTCTATCTGTCTCTTTTCTGGTTTAGATCTCTCATATTCTTCTTTCTTAAAAATGTCAATTAACTGTCACCTCTTTGCATCATCAAGATTTTATCTTCCTCAGAAACTATCATAAAAATCCTTGTTCAAAATTTCTTTCATCAAACTAACTTCGCTAGGTTTTTCTACTGGTGCACGACTCAAAGAGTCAACATGTGACATTTTCTCTCCCGGTCTATACTTAATTTCCATATCATACTCTAATAACAGTGAATACCATCTGAAAATTTGTGGATTTATATATATTTATATTTAACGAATGCTTGGTAATCTATGACCACAGTAAATTTAATGCCAAGGAGTCTCTCGCAAGCATAGACTATACAAAGCAGCTCTAATCGGGACGAATTATATTTACTTTCAACTTCATTGGTTTTCTTGAAAACACATTGCACTAAGTGTATTTTCTTGTTGTCATCCTCTGGCAATAACAATGCTGACACTCCCACTGATGAAGCATCACAATGCAACTCGGTATATGCTTGTGGGTTATACAATTGCAATATGGGAGCTTCTACTAGCATGTTTTTTAGTTTTTGGAATGCATCTTCTTGCGGTTGGCTCCATGTAAATTCTATATCTTTCTTAGTAAGGTCTGAAAGCGTTCGGGCAATCACAGAGTACTGGTGGATTAATCTTCTGAAAAATCCTGTTAACCCTAGGTAACGTCTAACTGCCTGCTTATTTACAGGCCTTGGAAAATCAACGACAGCTTGTAATTTATTACTTCCTGACTTCAATCTTTTACCACTTAGTTCATATCCAACAAATGTCACACTTTCTTGAGCAAATTTACACTTCTGGACATTAAGTGTTAAGTTGGCATTGCTAAGAGCTTTAAAAATTAACTCCAACAACTCCATCATATGATCAAAATCACATACAGGGACTAAAATATTATCAAAATAATTTATGATCAGCTGATCTATTAAGTCACCGAGCGCCAATGACATTAATTTAGCAAATTCATAAGGCGCATTAAAAAGCCCAAAGGAAAGTCTATTAAAATCCGCTGTTTCGGCAGGGGTTATAAAGGCAGTCTTATGCTTTGAGTCTTCACTAAGCAGCACTTGTAAATAACCATCCATCAAGTCTAAAACCCAAAATATCTTGCACCCAGATAATCTCTCAAAACAGTCTTCTAAGTTACAAATTGGAAAATTCTAACCGTTTGATTATTTAAGCGTCGGAAATCAATCACCAAACTCTTTTCCCCGCTAGCTTTTGGCACTAATAAAACGAGGGACGCGTAAGGGGAATTTGTGTCCCTAACAAGATCATTTTCAGGCCAGGTTTTTACAATGTCTTTTATGATTTGCCTATCATCCATTGTTACTCTATATGGAGCACTACGTATCGGCACATTAGTGTCATCAATTTTTACCTCCATAAGATTCGTACACCCCAATTCGTTTATATTAAGTGCAAAACAGTTTAGAGCACTACGTATCGGCACATTAGTGTCATCAATTTTTACCTCCATAAGATTCGTACACCCCAATTCGTTTATATTAAGTGCAAAACAGTTTAGGGGTACCGACTTATTAAATTTAAAAGTTTTTTTGTTGCTGGGGGTCTATTTTACTTCCTAAATTTAACATGAAACTAATTGGAACGAACTCACCATTTGTTAGTTTTTCTGCTGAACTTGTGCCTCTCATCTGACCAATTTGTTGTCCTTTCTTAGCATTGAGGACCTTTCTTCACTGTATATCACACTAACAAAGCTAATTTTATTTTCGAAAAGATTTGTGTCCTTATTTACTGTAACTAGCACTTTATTTTGAGTAGGTATTTATATGTCTTTGAATGGATTATCACTGTCATTTGCAAAGTATAAACTGTCTTACTTTAACATAGGCAACACCGGGTTGCTCTGTGAAAGATCTACCCAGTAACACATCAACGGGTTGAGCAGAGTCTGGCACAACATATATTTTGACAGTTCTATTTACATCATCTATCTTAACACTACTAGCATTTGTACATAAATTCGCTTTTAGTCCATTCTGTTTTTGATCATCAACGGCACTGTTGGTGTAATTTTTCAAGTTGAGATCTGAAACACCTGACAAGCTTCTTTGGATTCTGGCAGTACTTTGTCACATGGCCATACACTCGCTGCAGTTGAAACAGAGTGGTTTTCCTTCTTTGCTTTCTTTTTGCCTTCTGGTTTTGCTCTATTCTGTGACGTGTAGCCTGCAGAAGTCGATGGCTTACTGGTTACTGTGTGGTTGTCAACTCGGCATTTGTTAATCTCCTCATACATCTGTATATAATGCAACAAATCATCCGAATCGATGTGGTCTTTGAGCATCATTGCTGAGCAAATATGATGGTCAAAACTCAAATTTTGAGCTCGAACAAAGTGCTACTTTCTCATGGTAATAGTTGCTTAAATCTTCACCTTCTCTTTGCTTCTTTTCCTCCATTCATCCAAAATTTTGTTGGCAAGTCTTCATCTTTAACAAAAGTGCTCTTAAAAGCTTGCTCAAACAACTCAAAATTCACCAAAACATTCTTTCATACCAAAATGCAGCACCTCCAGTCAAGTTTGATCTGGCTGTTTCTAGGGTCAATTCGTCAGGCCAGTTGTTGTAAGATGCCATGCTTTTAATTTTGTGTAAGATGCCATGCTTTTAATTTTACCAATTCACTTACTTCTAAATTTCTCTACATTCTTCAAATTCAAATCAGGCATTGCTTGAAAACTAGGGGCATCTTGTCTGTTGCTATTTAAAGACATCAACATTCGCTCGAACATTTGTCTTTCCTCCCGCATAAAAGCAAGGAGTCTTTTAGTAGTGTCCATATTTTAAGGATTGTGTGAAAATTCACCAGTAATACTATCATGAAACTGTTCTTCATTATTTCTCGCGTTCCCACTCATTTTTTTACATTTCAAAAGACTTAACAATGTTCAAAACTCTCGCGATTCGTAAAAACAACACTTGTTATTGTTTACTTCTTTTATTCCTCGGTCAAGTTCGCACGTGTGATTCTGTTTACTAAAATCCGCGTACCCGATTGGTCCAAATCCTTAGCCAACTTCACATCAGAAGCCTGGCGCATTCGCTTTTACTAAGGCCACTGATATTGCACCGATCGAACTATGGCACGGCCGTCGATACAACCGCCATGTTTCGTTTTTTTTTGCACGAACGCGTTCTGACTTTTGGTGAATGCGAACCAAAATTAAGGAAATTTAATAGTTTTCCACTAGTTTATCGGCGTTTTTCGGAAAAATGTCTTTCTTTTAATCATTCGAATTTATAGCTTTTATTCGCTTTCTACAGATTTAAAGATAATCAGTCAGAAACAGTTTTATTTTAGGAAATAAACACTTAACACTATTCTAAACTTAGTCCTAATTTTTCGTCTACCGTAACTTCGTCTACCCTTATTTTCGACTACCTTTTTTAATGATTTCGACTACCGCACGACTACCCTTGTTCTACCGCTAATCAGCTCCCTCTATCCTTCTCTAACCTATTCCTATCTCTTTTTCTGCCAAATGTTTGCGCGCGTAATCAGTTTGGCGCGTATTTTAAAAGATTTATAACAAATTTCAACAAATTGTGACTGAAAAAAATTCAAAATACCTAAACTTTTGCTCTTGTGAAGTAGTCTCAGATGGTGGAGGGTGAGAGAGGCTGAAGGAGAAGGAAAAAATTGTATTATATTTTGGCTTAAATTTAAAAACGTGAAAGCAAATGTGACAAAACAAGACTATGTAAGCGCTAAAAATAGTTTTTTTTTTAATTCAAATAAAACCCCTAATGTTTTAATTTTTCTTGGTGCATGTTGAGGAAAAATGGCCAGTTTTTTTGATTTTCAAAAGTTAACAAAAAAAAACTACTGCTCCGAAAAATCTGTTATTCAAGTATTTTGATCCTGTTCATGGGTAGATAATCTGTACAAAAAATTATCAAAATCGGTGAGGTGATCTGCCAAACCTAGTTTTATTTTGGTTAATTTGATATGAATGACCCAAATTATTTTTTTTGATGAGACATTTTATGAAACTTGACGGTTCCTTTTAAAATTTTAAAAAATTAATGATTAGTAACTCGCAGAAGTTAAATCTAATCAAATCACTTTGCTTTGCTTTTTGGCTAAAATGAGACGGGGTGGTAGGGAAATATTATTAAGAAGGACCTATAAAATAATAAGAGAAACATTTTTACAAACTTTCTTATATATTCTTACAAAAAGACAAAAATAACTAAAAAAAATATTACAAACTCATTTTTATTGCCATTTTTACGCTTCTTAAAGATTTTATACAGAGGATGTAATTGAAAAAAGGAATAAATATAATTTTCAACCTAAATAATTTAGAGCATATTATATTCAATTTAAAAAAGCAAAAACTACCTATACTCTTATGTATTTAGCCATTACCGCACTAATGTGGTACTGAATTCATTATCCCACTAGTGCGGTAATAAGCTCATAACGTAACGCTCATTATATCACCAATTAATAACTATTAAAAAGTACAAAAATAACCTACTACAAAAGAGAACTTGAGCAAAATCAAAATAATCGTAACAAACTATCGACTTGTGTTAAAAAAATAAACGATAAAACTACGACAAATAACAACATAAAACAGAAAAAGAGCGCGGATCAGAAAGTTATAAAAGACAAACAGGAAGTCTCAAATTGTTTTAACGAATATTTTTGTATGTGGTAAAATTGGTTGAAAAAATCACAACCGACAATAATTCAAATTTCGAAGAAACAATTCGTGACTCAAAATTTAAAATAAAACCTACGAACCCCTCAGAGATACTCAATATTATTAATTCTTTAAAACTTAAAAAAGCTCCAGGCTCAGATGGTTTAACAGCAGAGATATTAAGGACAATCGCTGAACATATAAAAGAACCACTCATCATACATTTTAAATCAATCAATTATTAAGGGAGCTATTGTCAAACCCTTCTTTAGATCAAGCGAAAAATCTAATGTCAATAATTACAGACCGATTTTAGTAATTAGCAACCTTCCAAAATTTTAGAAAAAAATTTGAAGCAACAGATTACGAAACACTTAGATCAAAGATCAACTGAGGACGCAGTGGCGGATTTCGTTACAAAAGTAGATAGTTGTTTAGACAAAGGCGTTCCTTCCTTCTGTGTTTTCGTTGATCTTGCAAAAGCATTCGATACAATTTCACATCCGCTTATGATAAATAAACTTCAAAATATTGGTTTCATAGATACAGAGTTAAAACTGATGAAAAGTTATTTGAGTTGCAGGACTTAACAAGTTGACGCAAATGGAGTCCTAAGTGGAGGTGGAGTATGGTATTCCTCCTTTTTATAATTTATATAAACGATCTTTTTAAAGTTACAGGATGGGCCGACGCTGCAGCATTCGATGATGATGATGCTGGTTTTTACTACAAAGCAGACAGTTGAAAAGAACTGCAACATAAAATAGAAAATAATTTTATTGAGTATGTTAAGTGGTTTGATAGCAATAAACTGACAATTAATTTTACCAAAAGGACTTTTATGCCTTTCAGTGGCTACAGTAATAAGTTGCCGGATTACAATAGCATTCAACTTCAACATAATCAAAAAACTGTAACAATTAGGAGTTGGCAAAAATTTAAGTATCTAGGTGTTTTTTATCGATTGCCAAGGTGGAATCACCATGTATCATTATCATATTTAAAAGCGTACATCAAAGCACAGAAGCTGTATATTGGGGACGAAGTCTACACGTACAAACCACTGGTAGAAAACGATCCCGAAATTATTAAAAATCTTAATAACTCCTTGCCTTCTCCAGTTTTACAAAAGTCATCTCTGAGTGCACCAGGCACTCCCACCCAACATCCAATCGACAGTCTGCTTGGCGCCGAAAATCCCGCGCACGCTATCGAAGTACCAGTGGTCCAGCCAAAGTCCATTATCGATCCACAAACAACCGTCCCCCACACAGTTACTGCGGATACGGCAGTACTCGATAACAAACCTGCTGAGAAAAAAGGTATTAAGAACGTTTTTCAAAAAGTAATTTACGAAAAGAAAAGTCGAACGGAAAGCTCAAGCTCTGCTACAGGCAGTCCACTAGAATATAGACAATCTTCTAGAATAAGATCAAATTTTAAAATTAAAGATTAAGTAGGTACGGTAAACATATTTTAACAAAATATTCTATTAAGGTTGTTGTACTGAAATTTTACTGAAAAACTAATATTTTAAATAATCTTAAACCTTAATAATTTTAATTGAAAGAATGGATACGTTTATAAGGGATTTTAATGAGGGAAAAACCACAGTAAAACTGATCAACGACTTAAATGTATTGAACAGTGGGTTCATCATGAATTTCATATTCTCCATTTAAACATTTGAGGCGTTAAAAAATTTTTGTGAATTCTTATGTTTTTTAGAACAGTTGAGCATATCAGTGGACATTATAGTCTTGTCCGAAACTCACCAAATCTACGATTTACAACCCTTTCAGCTACCAGGTTATACATGTATATACAATTAAGGGAATTTTAACAAATGTGATGGGATTTTAGTACTTTTAAAAAATGAATTAACATTCAAATATTCTTTTCATTTTATTGGGGAAGTTAAGTGTGAAAATAGAGGTAGGACAAGGTATAAATAAATTTTTACTTACAAGCATTTACAAATCTCCTGCGATAGGTGAAAAAGATTTTGTAGAAAATTTTTCTGATTACTTAATCAGTTGTTAAGGCTCTAATAAACATATTATCACAGGAGATATAAATTTGGATGTATTAAAAATCGACAAATCTTTTATTGAGGACTATAAAAGCACACTATCTATTTTTGGCTTCTTACCCTATAACAAATACTATACTAGACCTCAATCAAAGACGTGTTTGGATCACTTCTTTGTAAAGAATTAACTACAAAATTATTGACCATTGTCTAATCCTTTTAAAATTCGAAAATCCAATAACAAATCAAGAACAAAACAAAACTGGTAGACATAAAAAGTTCACAAATTACCAACAATTAAAA
This sequence comes from Oxystoma pomonae, assembly GCA_963921995.1. Classification (NCBI taxonomy): domain Eukaryota; kingdom Metazoa; phylum Arthropoda; class Insecta; order Coleoptera; family Brentidae; genus Oxystoma; species Oxystoma pomonae. The sequence continues at coordinate 32,503,044 of OY998172.1, forward strand.
CAAGACCTTAGAAATCATCACTGGGCAGAAGTCATGAATAATATAGACATAAATTCAGCTACATATGAATTTATAAAAACTCTACAAACACATAATAAAAAACACAAACACCGTTGTACAATCGAATACAAAAAACGGAAAAAATTGGATAAATAAAGAAATAATAAATATAATACAGGAAAAAAACAAAATTTACAATGAAACTTTAAAATATCCACAAAATCCCAGCATAAAAGCTAAATATACAGAATATAAAAATAAATCCGCGAAAATGATAAAAAAAATAAAAAGGAACTATGCACAAAAACTAATTAACCAGAATCGAAACAAATCCAGCGCTATTTGGGATAGTGTAAATAAAATTTGTAACAAACCTAAACAAAAAACAAAAATAGAAAAAATTGTCATTTCGGATTCGCAGATTATTATAGACAAATTACATATTGCTAACAAATTCAATGACTCTTTCTGGGACATTGAAGAGAATTTAGCCAAAAAATACAAAAACCAGACAACTTTCAGGAAAATGTAGAACGGAACCGACATGGTCTTTTTTATTTCAAAGAAACTAATATTTTAGAGGTACAAAAAATTATACACAGCCTGAAATCAAATAAATCACCGGGATCCGACACTATAAAATCAGAAACGTTAAAAGCAATATCTCTTGAAATTTCACCAATATTGACATATCTTATAAACTTAAGTTTTGCAACCGGTTGCTTTCCGAGCGCTCTTAAATTGGGAGAGATAAAACCTCTCTTTAAGGAGGGCTCGAGGACAGATTTGAATAACTACAGGCCTATGTCATTATTATCCAATATTTCAAAAAAAAAAATTGAGAAAGTTATGAAACGCAGAATAGTTAAATTTCTAGATCACCATAAAATAATTTTCAAAAGACAATTTGGGTTTCAGAAAGCAAAATCAACCGAAGATGTCATTTTGGCGCTTACCTCTAAAATATATGATTCGATAGACAAAAAACAAGCATCTCTTTGTGTATTTGTAGACTTAACAAAAGCATTCGATACTGTCTGTCATAAAAAACTTTCAATAAAATTAGAGCAATGCGGTTTTAGAGGGAGTGCGTTAAACCTACTTAAAGACTATTTACACGAAAGGAAACAATATGTAAATATAGAAGGAACAGGGAGCGATCCCAGAATCGTGACCTGCGGTATACCGCAGGGGACGGTTCTTGGACCGGTCCTGTTCACAATCTACATTAATAGTTTGCTAAAATTGGAAAGCTCGGGACTTATAATCAGTTTTGCTGACGACACCGCAGTATTCTATTCTGCACAAGACTGGAAAGCATTAAAAGATAAAGTGGGAAAAGATTTAAAACACGTAAATAACTGGTTTCAAGAAAACAAGCTAACACTAAATAAAACAAAAACTAAATTCTTACCTTTTTCGTCTTATGCAAATAGTCTACCAGATTTCGAACAACTTAATATAAATGAAACTACTGCCGTGTCCAAAGCTGATTCTACAAAGTACTTGGGAATCACTATAGACTGTCATTTGAGATGGGATAAACACATTCAAAACCTTACTAATAAAACAAGATATTTAATCACACGATTTTCCTATCTTGGAGATTTTCTTAATGTTAAACACTTAAAACAAGTCTACTTTGCACTGTTCCAATCTCAAATAAACTATGGAATTGCTGGATGGGGAGGAGTCAGAGACATTTACCTTCAAAACATTGATGTGATACAAAAATGGGTCCTAAAAATCATTTTTCATAAAAATCGAACCTACTCTAGTGATCGCTTATACTCCGACTCAAAGATATATGATATTAGGCAACTTTACTTTTTACAACTACTTATTTGCATACACCGAAAAAAAATTACCCTTAACACGGTATCACACCCACACAATACAAGATTCAAAAACGAGTGTAAGACAGTACCATTAAATAGAAAAGAAATAGGACACAGGTCGTTCTTGCACATGGCTCCAAAATTCTACAATTTCCTACCAAATAACATTAGATAGATAGATAGTAATAACAGACTTATTATACATAATCTATTTAAAACTATGTTATAATAAACTACTGTTATCTGTTGATAGTGTAGATAGGAATTATTATAACGTTTATCAATTGTGACAATTTTGACGCAAAAAATGACGTGAAACCAAATTGTGAAATTTAAACCTGAATTGTGACATTTAAACCTGAATTTGACAAAACAAACCTGAATTATGACTTTTTTAACACTAACAAGAAACTATAAAAATTTCTTCAGTATCTTTGTTTATTTCATTAGATTTAGAGATTGATCATGTATTACTATTTGAATTTGAAATAAACCATATATATCAAAAAAGTTGAGATCGCTATTACATAATTTTCGATTTTTCGTAAAAAGATTTAATATTGACCAATTAAAAATACTATATTATGCACTAGTCACATGTGTCATCAATAAATATCTAGAGACGGTTACAATTTCGCAAAAATGGCTATTGAAAATTATATTTAAAAAAGATAGGCTTTACCCAATAGATTTACTTTTCAAAACATGTAGCTTTCTTGACACAAGACCACTTTTCTTTCAAAAGATATCGATTGGACTCTTTGTCGGTAAGATTCCTATAACAAATATTCAGCATTCATATGACACCAAAAATAGGAACCAAAACATTTTTAGACCTAAAGTTTCACAAACTATTGGTTAGAGATGTTTTTATTACATAGCTCCTATAATTTATGAAAAAATTTCATCATATATTCAGGCACCATCTAAACAAATTTTTAAAAATAGATTAAAAACATATATCTTGACTGGTATATCAAGAGCAGAGGTAGACTGCCTCATATATGTCAAAAATAACTAAATGAAAAGTTTTCTTTTTTTTACAGTTTTCTTTCTTTTTGACAGTTGTGCTATTAAAATTAAATATTAATTTTTTCACTTTTCCTTTTTTATTTACCATTTTGTTCTTTATTTTTATTTCTTTTTTAATATTATTTTTGTTTTATTCTTTAGAGAATTATACAGGGAGCTTAAATGGAAAATTTGCCTCTGCGCGCGAGTTAAACTCTTGCAGGGCTTCGTTTTTTTCTATTTGGCTCGTTGTTATAGTTAATTTTTTGATTATTGTTTTGTTTTTTATATTTCGTTTGATTTACGTTTTTTTTATAATCTCTTTTATAATATTATATAATTTTTTTTTATTGTCTTCACATGCGACAACATTTCTCTTGTGGGGTTACATCCTGTATTTATTGTTAAGTTAAAAAATTTTATTTTTATATTGGTTTCTTTAAAACAATAAATGCTATATAATAATAATCAAAATAAGTGCTTTTGAATCCGTGCGGTCGATAAAATGTTGTCGTATTACATGTTGTACGGTAAGGCTCATTACAGCAATTGTGTGGTTACCATGACACGGTCCACGATCTCGTCGTGGCAATATTTCCCACTGGTTACTGTAATCAAGCTCATAGCGTACTTGTAACTATTTTGCACTTTAGGGACTAAAACGACTTTTAGTCCCTCAAATGATAGACTATAATGGTACTTGTTTTCCCTAGGGACTAAAATGGTGCGGTATGGTAGTGTATTTTAATACAAAATTATTAATTTGCCTTAATACTGGTACCTAATTTACGAGCCTCAACCAACCTCAAAGACATTCACTGTATTTTCGCTTTAATAAAATCACTTTAAATAGAAAAAACGGGCTGTCTCATTTTTACCCAAAATTTCTCCCATTTTATTTGTATTATATTTTTTAGAATCCAAGACGCTCTGACTTTCAAGCACTTCTGACGTGGGCCTTAGAATCAGCATCAGGTTTTTATTTGACCCTTTTACAAGAACTGTGCAACGCTTTTGATATCGACTTGCCGTTTAGACGGAAGGGTCACTTGTATGGTCAAGCAGAGTTTCCTAACGATCAGGTTAGAGTTTAATCTCAAAATCTTTAAATATTACACATTTCGTATTATATAGAGTATTTAAAAATTCAGTATCAACATTTCAAGTGCTTGTTTTTCAGGTGAAAAAAATATTTTTCCTATAAACACGTATCCGTTAAACGATACGTCTAATTCGATGAAACTTATTGATCCGGTACACTTATCATATCGGGATCCGTGACGTACTCAAACCAATTTACTTATTCCTTGGTTCCAATTTGTGACCTATCATCTCATTCAAAAAATTTTATTCGGTTGAATAAAGTATATATGTTTTGTATGCATTAGGTCACTTATCTTCTTCCGACACGTATACAGATAGAGATAAATGTTTAAATTTATGATATTGCTTTATGTCAATTTTTAAAAGTGATCTTTCAAAATCCTAAATAAAACCTTCTTTCTAGTAAATAATAAAATGTTCAGATCGAATTTTTGTGTTAAATTTGAGTATGGAATTTTGTACCTAATTTGTGTGTGTTTTTCATAATAATTACTACAACTACATACTACAACATTTGGTAAAAAAACTGTTTTATGTCTAGGAATACTCATTTTTCTTTTATGCCTAGGAATACTCATTTTTTTTGTGGCTTAATATTAATGGAGTGAGATTGACTTCTAAAATTAAGTTTTTTCTCTAGATCAGGAGTTGTTTTTCGGTTATTAATTTTATAGTAGAGACATAGTGCGGATAGCTTTCTTCGATTGGCCATGTTTAGCCACTGGAGCTCTCTAATTTTATTATACCAAAAAAAAACGTGGGCAAGAGTTCTGTATTCGCTGGATCCTACTGCTACAATTTATGGCCAAGCTTGGACTGTAAGCTTGGACTGTATTGTGATAGAACCAAGCTTTTGCAAAGCATTTTTTTTAGTTTTGATGGAGAGTGTTTTTCTGTGCGGATACAGAAGTCTTGAGGTCATTTAAGATTTTTGGATGATTATAGATATGTTTTTGGTATATTTTATTTGCTCGTCCAAGATGAGTCCAAAGTTCCTTGATTCTGATTTTAGTGGAATTTGGTCGTTATTTATGTGTATGAAAGCTGTATTTTTTAATTCATTATATTTTTTTCTATTTCCAAAAAATATGGCCACCGATTTTTTGGGGTTTTTGTCTCTAATGTTTTTGCTTTTATAATATTTAGGTTAACCAACCTCAAAGGGCATCCTGTTCGTACATCTGCCAGTACTGTTTGGTACATCTAGGAGACATAGCTAGGTATCGAAACCAAAGAAGGCAGGCGGAAAGTTTTTATAAGTAAGTAATTATTCTTTTCCGAAGTTTGGTGTAGAGCGAATGTGCAAGGAGTTTTGCTAAGGTGTAGTTTTGTAGTTTTTGTACAAATTTAACATAAAACAAAAATAAATACTTTTTTCTACAACCCAGCCATCCACAAACAACCCTGCTTCTTAATTATTTGACTCGTAAAAGGCCTTTTAGTTTGCATATTTGGCTAACATAAGCAACATTGGCAGTGGAAAATCATAAAAAAACAATTCATTTTAAGAAGCCGCAATTTGACAGTGGCATTTGTTTTCCGGCGCCATTAATTTTTATTTCTCTCGTCGAAGCTTGTGATGCTGGGTCATTTTTCTAATTGTAAAGAAAAACATGTAAAACATTTTAAAGAAATTTTGTAACCTCCGTTGTATAACCTCCGTTGTGCACTATTTAATTTATTATTAAGTCATAGACTCTGGATTTTGTGAAACTGCTGTTTCGAATCACATCACACTAAATACAAGTTCAACGTTGTCTACCACCTTCAAACCACAATAAATATTATTTGCTTCATTAATATAATTATGAGAGAGATTTTTTATAAATGAGAAAAATGCAAAAAGCGCTTCTTTTTTGTGTAACCTCCGTTGAGCATATTCACAATGTTACTATAATTTAACAATGACAGAATAAATGTAATATTTTTGTTGGTTAACTATTTGAGGTAGTTTTATTATTCATTGCCAAATTCAATTAAATTGTAAACTTTGGTGCCTATTAAATAACACTCTTGGCATATCGGACAAAGAATTTATATTGATATTTTTATAGAGGCTCTTCCTCTGCCTTAATTAAACTAAATAATAAGACAACTTAAAGTATAAACACCTTAATAAAAAATAAAATACCTAGAAACAATATTCTACCATTTACTAAATGTTAAATTACTGAAATACAGTAGTTAATAAATATTTTTATTCCATTTCTAAATTGTTTTTCGTTACTTTCCTTTAGGAGAGCAGGTAAACTATTATATTCTTTAACACCTCTACAACCCAAGGAGCATTTGGACAATATCTTACGTTGCGCATACGTTGCGTTTAATTTCCCTCACCTAAAACTAGTTATTAAACAAGAATGTTAATTACGTTTGGTTTTGTTTTGAGTACCTAAAATATATAAAGTTTTTGTAGAAATAAAAATGGATGCGTTTTTTTAAAGGCAGATCCTGATGTCCATAGGTATACATGAATAATATATAATTATTTTATTTACTTTTAAAGCACCTTACACATAAATATTTCTAAACGAAAGGCCGTTTATTGATAAATGTGATTAAGATACTTCGAAAAAAACCGGTCGCCCTGAAAAAAAAAATGGTTAGAAATATAATTTTGAAACAATGTGGTTAGTTTTGTTGTAAAAATGATTAACATTCCCCCAAAAGCTTATTTTATTAATCAGATTAGTTATTAGTCAGACGCCAACCTGTTCAAAATGGCAAATTTTTGTGTCCTACTTAATCATTATACCAAGTCGGATCGGGTCTTCAATTTAAGTCGTCAAGCCCATGGGGCCCATTCACCACATGTGGGAGGAGAATGGGATATGCTGGTTCCCTACAGCAAAGAAACATATCCAATCGGATTTTTGAATGGTCGTTTTGGCATTTTCAAGAGCACTTGCAACTAGCAATAAGCTGGATCCAAAAACTCCAACAAAAACAATGAAAACTTGTTGGGTTAAAATTTTCAAAAAAGTTAAGTCAGAACCAGAGAAATAAAAATAGTTGTTTAAGTTAGATCCAACGCCCGAAAATGGCAACGGCAGGCAGACGTCGATATCCGGCACATTTAAATTTCCTACGTACTGAAGATGTCGGCTTTGTAGCAAAATCGTACGTCGCTTTGGCCGACGTCGGCATATCGTTTGGTTTTGTAACGGATAACTAAGAACGTCGCTTTTACCTTAAAAACAACGTTGGGCACAAACGTCCTTGATCACAACCTTAATTCTACCCGAAATTGACGTCATATTAAGACGCATTTGGTTGGAAGTCAGATTTTTGCTGGGAATGAACTGAACGGGTCATAAGATTTGTACGAAATATTAGAGTGTTCTGCATATTTTGAGACATTGTGGATAAATGTGGTGGCCTGAAGTGTGTAAATGTGTGGTGTGTATAAGTGGTGAGTTGGGTGCCTGTGATGGAGAAAGTAATGGGAGGTTTACCTAACTCATTATTATGCTTAAGCATAATTATGAATATCTGTTCTGTAATAACAACCAGCAAATATTAAAGATGACAGTGGACGATGCTAAAGTAAATTGACTGTAGCAAATAAGCGGTGACTGAGAAGCTCAACCTTTTTAAAATACCTCGTGCACGCATTTTTTTTATTTTTCAAATGAACTGTCCACGACAGCGTCTCGTCCATTGTCAGCTTCAAATATTTTATTTGGTTTGACTATTGGAGGGTTTCATTCACAAGATTAATACTTGGATCTTGCTCTGGTTTTTTGCTAGCGATAAACATATAATAATTATTATTATTATAATTTTCGATATTTTAAGTAAGGTTATGGAAATTTAGCCACTTGACTACAAAGTTTAAATCTTCCTTAATGCTATTAGTTATTGCTGCGTATGATTTGTCAAAATAGAAAAACAGTGTGTCGTTGGCGTATAACTCTAGTTGACCTTTTAGAATTAACTTTGATACGTAGTCGACATACATTAAAAATAAGATCGGTCCCAGAATTGACCCTTGCGGTACGCCACAAGTAATGTTCCTTCTACCCCTAATTATCCCATTAACGCAAACGCGCTGATGTCTATCATAGCTTTTAAAAAACTAGTAACAAGGTCATGGGATACCCATCATGTTTCGGTGTATCAATGACGGCACAGCTTGTGTCGCTGGAGATGCGAAAACCATATTGCCCTTAAAAAAATAACTTTTGATCATTAAGAAATGCCACTAATCTCCCATTTGCAACACAAAAACGAGTCTGTAATTACCAACTATTTAAAAGTCTTTGTATATGGGCGACACTTTAGCAATCATGCATAATTGTGGGAATTTACCTTGTTCAAAACACTGATTAGGTATTTTACAGAGCACATTTGACCGGCAAATATTCTATGCATTTAGTATCTATGTCTTCAATGCCAATGGCCTTCCTGCTATCTAATAGATTGACATGGTTCCGAGTGTCTTGAACACTAGCAGGTGTAAAATACATACTTCTATTTGAGCTATTCTCCAAGGTTCATGAGGAAGATTTTGGGCAAAATTTTAGTCTACTTCGGTATAGTATAAATATAATTTTTTTTTTTCGTCCTGTTTTTTATTAGTCACTATTGAGTTAACAAGTTGGCCACGCTTTTCTAGAATTTCCTTTTACACTAGCAAATTCAAGTTCGTAGAACTTTTTTGTTACATGTTTAAAAGCAAGTGTGGTTTCTTGTTTTGTGGTATTTTTTTATGTTCCTATTATTTGGAAAGTATTGTCTCCGATTTACGAGATCTTGAAGAATTCTCTTATTTTCAGAAAACCACTATGGTTCTGTGTCAACCAGTCTAATATTTTATGTTTCAATGACTGTGTTCTCTACAAAACAATTTACTAAGGCTTCCTAATTCTCATCAACGCCAAAGCAATATCCAGAAGCAACAGAAGCCATCATAAAAAAAAAACACTATATGGACGATTATTTGGACGTTTCGATCAGTACAATCTCTGATCGAAACGTCGTGTATAAATAAAATATAGATAATGGAAGTCCGAAACACAGAGTTAATTTCAAACACTTCATTGTCTAAAACTTTCAAACAATGACAGCGTTATTCCAACAGAAAGGGTTTTAGGTTTAAGACGGGACTCGAACAATGACGAACTTTATTTTACTTTAAATTTTCATCAAACTGATAAGGAAATACTGTGACGGTCATGTCCTTCTATGATCCACTTGGGCTTATAGCAAACTACATTATAAGAGGAAAAATTATTTTGCAGGAAATTTGGCATAGTGGCATAGACTGGGACCAAAAGATAAATATCGAAATAGAAAAGAAATGGAGAAAATGGTTAAAATGCTTAAGTCAAATTGAAACGCTGGAAATACCCTGCTGTCTTTTTAACAATTACACTATTCAATTACATCTCTTTTCTGACGCAAGTGGACAGGCATTCGGTAGTGTTGCATATTTTCGATTAGAACAAGAAGTTAGTTATGTCAAAAACACAAGTTGCTCCACTAAAATCAGTCTCTCTACCATGGTTAGAACTTCAAGCAGCTTTACTATCGTGCAGAAATTGAGTCAGTTTATTTTTGCAGCGACTCTCAAATCGTAAGATCCGAAAAAATAATTCTTAAAATCTTTGTGGCCAACCGAATAGGATAAATTCAAGAAAAGACTTACGGTAAAAACTGGCATTGGGTCTCAACCAAATTAAATATTGCGGACGAAGTAACAAGAGATGAAAAAAATTTTATTATAAGCGTTAACGAAAGATGGTTTAAAGGTCCAGAAGAAGAAATGACGTCATAACTGATCCGATATTCGAGATTAAAGAAGAATTTGTTTTAGACAATCAACATAAATTTAAGTTAGACTTTTTACCTGATATGAGAAAATTTTCCGATTGGTCAAAATTAATGCGAAGTACCGCCATGATCTTCGTATTTATTGAATTTAAGATTACAAAAAAAAGACCAGACACAAAAATTTTATTACAAGATCTAACTCGAGGAGAAAATTTATGGTTACAAAAACTCCAACAAGACAGTTTTCAGAAAGAAGTTATGAAAATGGAAGATTAGTAGATACACAAAGTTTACCTTATCAATTGGCACCAATTTTTAAAAATTGTTTCGTTTATGTAAATGGCAGAATAAATAAATCTGTACAGCTACCAGATGAAACAAAAAATCCGATGATATTAGATAATAAGCATTTTGCTACAAAATTACTTATATTCAAATATCAAAAAAAGTGTTGTAATGGAGGTGTTGGAATCACATTAAACGAATTAAGACAAAGATTTTGGATACTACAAGCTAGAAGGACAATAAAAACTACCCTGAAAAGTTGTGCAAGCCTGCATATTGGTGGCGCGTGGGAAAGAATGGTGAAATCAGATAAAACCGCCTTAAAAATAACCCTTAAAGAACAAACTCCTCGACCTGAAGTTTTAAAAACTTATTTATATGAGGCAGAACATACAGTTAACAGTCGACCTTTAACATATGTCTCATCGGAAGCCCATGATATAGAGAGCCTAACGCCAAATCACTTTTTAATAGGTTCATCAAGTATCGCAAAACCTTTTTCTTTTCACATAATTACAATGGAACATTAGAAAATATTGGAAGATAGCTCAAAAATTAAACGAACAATTTTGGAATAGATGGCTTATATTCCAACCCTAACCAAAAGGACAAATTGGTTGCAAAAAAATAAAAATATTAACTAAGGGGAACTTGTAATTCTGATGGACAACGAGCTTGCAAGAAATAATTGGCCTTTAGGAGTTGTTCAAAAAGTATATCCCGGCAGCGACGGCAAAGTGAGAGTTGCATACATTAAGACAAAGACTGGAGTTTATCGCCGACCTCTTATGATAAGATTTTTACCTGCCTGTCAATAAGAGCAATTCATATAGAAATATCAGAGACAGTTACACGGATTCGACCATACTAGCTATAAGAAGGTTTATCTCACGCAGAGCTCAACCAAAATTATTTTTATGTGACAATGGAGGAAACTTTCATTCAGCAGAAAAATAATTAAAAAACGCACTGAAAGAAGTAAATTATGATCAAATAGAGAAACACTTACTTGCTGAAGAAATACAGTGGAATTTCATCTCTCCTGCAAGTCCGCATATTGGTGGCGCGTGAGAAAGAATGGTGAAATCAGTTAAAAACGCCTTAAAAATCACCCTTAAAGAACAAATTCCACGACCAGAAGTTTTAAAAACTTATTTATATGAGGCAGAACATAGAGTTAACAGCCGACCTTTAACATATGTCTCATCGAAAGCCGATGATATAGAGAGTTTAATAGCTTCATCAAGTATAGCAAAACCACCAGGACTTTTCACATAATTACAATGGAATATTAGAAAATAGTGGAAGATAGCTCAAAAATTAAACGAACAATTTTGGAATAGATGGCTTATATTCCAACCCTATCAACAAAGGGGAACTTGTAATTCTGATGGACAACGAGCTTCCAAGAAATAATTGGCTTTTAGGAGTTGTTCAAAAAGTATATCCCGGCAGCGACGGCAAAGTGAGAGTTACAGACATCAAGACAAATTCTGGAGTTTATCGCCGACCTCTTACAAAAATTTGTACAATAGTGTTTGAAATTGGGTGAAGACTAATCATCTTCACGGGGGCGGAGAAAATGTAGAATAGAATAGAAAATTCATTTTTAGTTAATTTTGATGTTTTTTGAAAGATATATTGACAGATAGTTTTTTTGACAAATAAAAAATAAAATGTTCTTCATCAAAAAAGAGTCTCTTTCCAAAGTTAGTACAAGTATAGTCCAATTTTTTGATGAGTGGTCTGACGTCATTTTTGAATCTGAAATTGTTGTTGTCAGTTTGAAGTAACAGTTGAAACAACCAACGACGTGACTTTTTTTACATATTGTTTGTGTGTTTGTTATTGTCTAAAACAATGTATCAAATAGAGATCCAAAAAAATGATGTCGGTCCGCTCATCAAAAAATTGGACTAAAGCAGCCTGCTTACTGCCTATTGCCGTACTCTGAGAAATAAGTTAAATAGTGTGATCACTAATAGGGACTTATCGGTACAAAAAGTCGGCATAGCCTGACTAATAAAATCGGCACTATTTTTGTCAGTTCCGCACGAAGTTTAAAAGGTTTCTGACATCTAAACATGTCATCTAGAGATGCTCGTATTGACCACCTAAAAAGTTCACATAATTAAAGTTGCCGCCTTTCATTAAAGGTCGGCACAAACATTATGAAAGTCGACATTATTTTGATAGCACCGCGCACAAGAAACCTCTGCCCGATCGTTGGTTTCGGATAGCCCCGGCAACCAAGAAGAGCGCTGTCTCATAACAGATCCGTAGAGTACCTAAAATATGTAGTAGTCGTGCGGAACTATCAAAAATAGTGCTGACTATATTAAAGGCAGCCTTTAATGTACGGATAACTCCCTAATAATATTCATTCATAATTGTTTGCAACGTAACCTTTATAATTTAATTTATTAAATTCAATCCCCCTTCCTTTCAAAACTTTCCACAGATTCAGATCATTGGGAGGAAACACCAATTTATTGGGCGCCATCTTGAATAAAATGAAGCACTAATGCTAACTGTCAAAAATAATCATTAAAGTCATAGAGAAAGTAATATCTACGCGAGAGTGACCGATACTGTGTTATACTTGGGGAACATTGTTTGTCGGCGACACGAGCGCAGCCGGTGGCTACAGGAATGAACTACTTGTACAGCCAGACGCATAATAAAATACATATATTCTTTTGTTTAATTTTTTTACAGGCACTTATAAAAAGATATGAAAAAAATGAACAGGCGCATTTTTTCCATACTTTTTAACATTAAAAAAGCAATGAAGTCGCGAAAGGTTTTAGCTCTATATAAACCTTAACAAAAAGTTTTTTGGACCCTTTAAAAGTCTAAAATAGGTGGAAAACTATGTTGAGGAATATTATCAAATATTAAAAATGACATTTTATTATGTTATTTTCTTTTATTAATTGGAAACAAATCCCAGTATAAAAGTCTTACAGATTTTAGCAATGATTTAACCTATATCTCTTTTTTGCTTGTATTCTAACCTATTATCTTCTAGCTTAACTCTAAAAATCATCACAATATTTTCTTCAGGGATTTGGTTCGCAAATTTCTGAACCCCAATTTTCGGCACTCTTCAAATAGTCACATGCTTTCTCGTTTTAATGGTAGTGATCCAGCTTAATTTGAATGGCATTTTAGACATTACAATAAGTTGTTAATCCACTATATAGCTAATCCCATAAACTCGCGAGATTTCCAACCAAAACTGATTAAAATAACTCACTTTTAAAAATCTAAAAAAACCGCTTGCCAGGCTTGACAGACTTTGACAAGCGGTGGCAAAAACCGGCAGGTACTAAACTAAAATTGTGTGAAATATGTTCTGTCTTTCTTTCATGATCATATAGAAAGAGATGGACGAAGCAAGGTAGGTGTTTACTTAATACAAGCATTACTTTCACTCTCCGTCGCAATGCGCTATGCGCTACAGGAACGTAGTTCCTGCGCGGCCCTATCTTTCTGTTGTCTCCGTAAGTTATTATGTTTTCTCTGATTAAAGTAACACTCGTGGCATATCGGACAAAGCGTTTTTGTTTCTCACTTCATTACGACCAGGCTTCCAATGTCTAATGGAGAATTTAGACACCTACAGACCTGTTTCATCCTTATTATGAATCATCAGTGAGTAGTAGGATTGTATCTGGCAGTTAAAGCTATACAGGCACCATGCACACCTCTCGAATTTAAAACAAAAAGTTTGTAATCCGCAGAGGAGTAGTATCTGTGTGCGACACCTGTCGAATAAACTGAGAAACAAAAACATCAAAATTTAAAAGTGCAGAAGACCGTTAATACAGAATCCTGTACCTTTCAGCAGGTTATTAGAGAGAAACCTGTAAAAGTGATAAAGTAGCATGACTCTTAAAAAGAGGTAACATTCGCAGAAGCACCGCCCCCAATTGGAGCTTCATACTACGTGGCCCTAATTTGAAGGCATCAGTAAGCAATCGCTGCGGAGGAGGCTTGTTGCGCAGAACTAAAAAGCCAAAATATTGAAAAAACAACAAACGCCACGAGTGTTAAGTTAATTTTTATTTGCGAACACGAGATTCACTTTGTTGTTTTAAAAAAATAATCATGTCAAGATTTTTTATATTATTATTATTATTATTATATTTTTCGAAAAATCTCAAAAACTTATTGTATGTATTTTTTAAACTTTTTCTACAGGCAAGCAATTTTAGTGTCGCCCTACAGCGGCCATCCTTACAACCAACTAGCCCTATTGCAAGCCAGTCAAGGTGACAAGTTGTCAACGGTATTCTATTACGTACGAGGCATTTGTGTCAAAAATCCATTTCCCGGAGCAGCTGCCAATTTAATGAACGTTCTGAGTTCGGCTATAGATAAAGAATGGTAAGTAGCTTAGTGTATACTGGCAACCAATTTCTAAATTGCTGTTCGAAAATTGTCGGAAAATGAAACTTACACAGTACTCCCGAACTTATTCACCATTTTTTTAACAGGCGCGAGGCGTCGTGAACTGGTGGTATATGGTACAGGGTGATTCATTATATTTGGACACCCCGGTTATAGCCGTTAATATTAGAGATAGAAAAAATGTTTTAATGTAAGATTTTAATAATTTTGTCCAAATTTTTTGAAAACTTTGACAAAAGCTGTCAAATGTCATTCCATATGTCAAATTTTTACATTAACTTTCTTATTTTAAATTGAACACCCTGTATTTTTTTATTTTGACAAGTTTCATTTTCCTTTTATATTTCAAAAATATATCAATTGTCTAGGTGCGATAAACAGTTTTCGAGATATTGCATATTTTTGGTCGATTTTTGCACTCCCGTTAGTGCCGTTAATATTAAAGATAGAAAAAAAAACGAAAAGTGTTGAGTTTTTTACGGACTTTATATATATATTGCCAGAAAATGCTCGAACACATAACCATCTACTTCAACACAAAGTTCATACGCCTTCTTAGGCCAGAAATCGTGTTGATTATTTTATGTCTCAGGTTTCTATTAATATTAATTTCTTCATTATTTCCTCGATTTTGTGTTCGGGCGATTTGAGTAAATAGTCTCCTTTAAATGGTCCCACAACCAAATATCCAGAGGTGTTAAATCTGGGGAGTTTGGTGGTCATTATTCCGTTAAAATTTCCTTGGTAAAAAATTCCATCAATAACCTTCCATTGGATATCCAAGAGCACCCAATAATATGGCAGCAGGATGGGGCATTAATTCACAATACTCGAGCAGTAACAAATTTTCTAAATCAAAATTATCCCATATAGCTTGGTTCAAATGGGACCATATCATGGCCACCAAACTCGCCACATTTAACACCTCCGGATATTTGGTTGCGGGACGATTTAAAGGAGACTATTTACTCAAATGGCCCGAACACCTAAGAAGAAATAAAAAAATCGAGGAAATAATGAAGCAATTAATATTAATAGAAACCTGAGACATAAAATAATCAACACAATTTCTGGCCTAAGAAGGCGTTATGAACTTTGTGTTGAAGTAAATGGTGATGTGTTCAAGCATTTGTTAGATTAGTAATTTTTTTATTGTCGTTGTTGTTGTCGTTCGTATTTAAAAATAGAGTAGTCCTAATTTAGCATAGTTATTTATACATTTGACATAAAAATGATATTTTACATTTTCTGGCAAAATATATATAAAAACCATAAAAACCATAAAAAACTGAACAACTTTTGCCTTTAAACTTAAAACTGTTTACCGCACCTAGACAATTGATATATTTTTGAAATAAGAAAGGAAAACAAAACTTAGCAAAATGAAAAAATACGGGGTGTTCAATTTAAAATAAGAAAGTTGATAAACAACAAAAGATCAAAAGATCTTGGATAGACAAAACGAAAATTCAAACCTGGATGAGCATCCAACAAGGAACACATAAAGAGCCAAAGCGAAAAGAGAAATGATTAAACGATGTTTCGCTCTGGGTAACCAGCGTGAGCTCGTCAGTGGTTCTACTGGTCACCCTCCCCATACATCATTAAACACCATCATACACTTTGATTTCCAACTTTGAATCACTCACAAATAGGCATCGTTTCGCACTGGTACTTATCCAAGTTACCTGATAACACGCCAGGACGAATCAGTATCAGGTAACTTGGATAAGTTACGGATCCGTCCTGGCGTGTTATCAGGTAACTTGGATAAGTACCAGTGTTTAATGATGTATGGGGAGGGTGACCAGTGGAACCACTGACGAGCTCACGCTGGTTACCCAGAGCGAAACATCGTTTAATCATTTCTCTTTTCGCTTTGGTTCTTTATGTGGTCCTTGTGGGATGCTCATCCAGGTTTGAATTTTCGTTATTTCTACCCAAGATCTTTTGATCTTTTGTTTTTAGATTCTTTTCGGTTGATGTAACTGATTTGGAGGTTTTTTTTAACTTCTTTTTTGAAGAAAGTGGATGTCAAAATTGAACATATGTAATGACATTTGACAGCATTTTTCAAAGTTTTCAAAAAATTTGGCCAAAATTATTAAAATCTTACCTTAAAAAATTTTTTCTATATGTACTATTCTTACTATATAGGCGGGAGACTTTAAATAAATAATTCGGCGAGCTAGTTAAAATTTTGTTTATTTCAAAAATACGTATACTGAGATGTTTTTATTACTTTTAATTGTGTTACCTTAATATTTCTCTGTAACATTGTATTAAAGTTTTATGTTAATTCAACGGCTGATTTTCGTTTTAGCCCTTCGGAGAAAATACAAACTAAAATGACAGTTTCAGAATTTGTCCACTTATTCCTTTGTACGCACGGATACTTCCATACTTTGACAGGATTGGATAAGGGTCAGCTAACTGTCAAAAGTCTGAACGCTGTCATGACAGCTTTGGTTGCAACACAGAGTTTTAAGGTAAAATAACGATTAAAAATAACAATCGTAGCAAATCGGACAAAGCGTTACGTTTCTCGGTTCATTACATCTGGATTCTCCATTAGATATTGGAGGCCCGTGTAGCTATTCTTGAAATCTGGGAGAAAACAATTACTTCCCTGAAATGCACAGATTTTATTGGACGACCCAATTTCCCTAACCACCATTACCCCAAGACAGAAATTCTTATATAGTGAATTGGGAACAAAATAACATAAAGCTGCGACTAGTCTCAATCGATAGGATTTATGGTTCTGATGAATATACTAAAAGTCTCCATACGTCCCCCTAGGGGAACATTGTCAAAATGGCGCCGCCATTTTGGATTTTTTGCTTCATTTACGTTTTATTCAGAAACTACTTACTTTTCGAAAAAATACGAAGAGAGAAAAATTGAAGAGCACTAAAAACATTTAAATAGAGGTCCCTTAGAACTTTCTGGGTACTACCTTTACCGAGAAGAAGTACCGCCAAAATACAATTTTTGGCTTAATTTTCATTTTACTCATTTTTGGAGAATATATGTAGAAAGGTAGATTGAAGAACATTAATAATCCTTTAAATTAAGGTACCTCCGAACAACCTGGGTACCACCCTTAACAATATAGGAGCCAGTTTACTGTGTAATAATAGGTACAAAGGTATAATATATAACAACAACAAACTTAAAAAAGAAATCAGTTACTTCAACCAAAAAGAAACTAAAAAACAAAAGATCAAAACATCTTGGGTGGAAATAACGAAAATTCAAACTTTGATGAGCTCACAAATAGGCATCGTTCCGCACTGTTACTTATCCAAGTTATCTGATACGGATTCGTCCTGACGTGTTAATATTTCCAGTAGGATTATGCTCCTACGGCAATTAAAACAAAAAAGAAGTTAAAAAACCCCCAAATCAGTTACTTCAACTGATTTGAAAAGTTGGAATTTTCGTTATTTCCACCCAAGATCTTTTGTTTTTTTAGTTTATTTTCGGTTGAAGTAACTGATTTGGAGATTTTTTAACTTCTTTTTTGTTTTAATTGCCTTAGGAGCATAATCTTACTGGAAATATTAACACGCCAGGATGAATCCGTATCAGGTAACTTGGATAAGTACCAGTGCGGAACGATATCTATTTGTGAGTGATTCAAAGTTAGAAATCAAAGTGTATGATGGTGTTTAATGATGTATGGTGGAGCGTGACCAGTGAAACCACTGATGAGCCCACGCTGGTTACCCAGAGCGAAACATCGTTTAATCATTTCTCTTTTCGCTTTGGTTCTTTGTGTGTTCCTTGTGGGATGCTCATCCAAGTTTGAATTTTCGTTATTTCCACCCAAGATCTTTTGATCTTTTGATTTTTAACAACAAACTTTCTAAAACTAATTACATAATAACTAAACTAAATACACTACTAGCTGCCTATCTACATTTTTTTATCGGACTCAATATCGTTGAAAGGAGATCGTACAAATTTGAACAAAAAACGCTTGATTTTTTGCAACTACAATTATTCATGCATCCCGTTTTGCAGTTACAAGAAATAATTTTTAAAATAAATTCTGGAGCTACCTCTTGTTCCATTATAATAAGATATAGCTCATTATTTTTATCTTTCCATCCCCATTCCAATAGATAAGGAGAGTAGCCCAACCACTCTTGTATCTGAAAATAAATTCTACAGATATGGAATTTTGAGGCATCTGTACTGGGAGGAAGAGCAGCTAAATTAAAGTTTGTGCTAATATTTTGTCGGGCTGTAATAGCATTCTATTTTTGGAATCTGAGTTCGTCTAGCGTTATCATCGAGCTTTCTCCATAAAGAGATACTAAGAAGAGTTCACCACATTTCATGATATCATCCTTAGCTGCTTCCGGATTGTAAAAAAATAGACACATCATTTCTCAACTCAGAAAGCTTTTCTAAAAGTTGAAGAACTTTAATTTTTCCTATTTTGTACAAACCACTCACGGTATCGGAACCTCCTGCGGTGTTAATGAAGATAATAGTTTTAAGAATAGTCTTTATTTTCTTCTGTAAATCGAGAAAGTTAGTGATTCAATTGTAAGACCAAGGATCCAATACGTATCAGTGGTCTGGTGGCCCGTTGTAGAGAAGCTGACCATATACAAAAAGCTTACAAGCCTGCCAGGGATCTTCTGCAATGAGAACGACCCCCATCCACGCCCTGGAAAAAATCTTGGGTCTCCCCTCTCTTCCAACTTGGATCAACTTGGATCAAGAAGGAGGCGATGGCGACGCACCTGCGATTAAGGGACCAGGGACTATGGAAGGGCAGGGAGGAAAGAGAGGGCCATCTGGCGGTCGAGGAACTGGTGACAAAAGAGTTGCCCCTCCTAAGACTGCCAGTGAAAACACCGCTTAAACCATGGAGGTTCGATAAAAAGTACAAGGTCACAATACCAGAACGGAATGAGTGGCAAAGGGAAGAATTCCGAACGGAATTAAGCAGGGAGGCGACGGTCTGCTACACGGATGGCTCTAAACTGTCAGCCAGGCAGACAACAGGCGCAGGAGTGTACGCGGAAAGCCTAGATGTTTAGAAGGTGATGCCATTATCATGGCAGCAACCCTACCCGAGGTCAGAAATGGAACTAGGGACATATACATATGAGCCAGGCTGTCCTCAAGGCTCTAAGTGCACCCAAAACAGTCAGTAGTCTGGTGGAGGAGTGCGCTGAAACACTGCAAACACTGGCTTAAGACAAAAAGGTGGCACTTCGTGGATGGTCCGAATGTAGCCAGAACTAAATGGCTCTTAGGCAAGACCCGAAAGGACATTGGACTGCTGACAGGGATGCTGACTGGGCACAATCGGCTGAACAAACATCTGACGCAAATAAGAGTAGCAGGAGATCCCGTGTGTCCCGCTTGCGGGCTCGAAGAGGAAACGGCGCAGCACTTGATAGCAGAGCGTGATGCATATGCCAGATCAAGGCAGCTGAAGTGGGGATTTCCCACGATAGAGGAAGAAGAGCTGCACTCGCTCAAATGGGCCGACATACTAAACTTCGTAAAGAAGACAGGGAGGCCCGGAGAGAGGTGCAGCGGAAGTAGGGGCATAGGGGTAAGGAACGGGGTATGGCAGAAAGGGCCCATGAAGAGGCCTAATTGCCAGCCCCATGGGCCGCCCCTATACTACTACTACTAGTGATTCAATTTGGGGTGCCTTGATTTCCAGGTCTCATCATATAAACACATTTTCTTTTTTTGAAAAATGTAATAAAAGGATGAGAAGATCGGTATCTTCGCCAACTAATGTTACGTTAATATGCTCTTCCACCAACTACAGATGCCACAAAATTCCATATCTGTAGAATTTATTTTCAGAGTGGTTGGGTTACTCTCCTGATCCATTAGAATGAGGATGGAAAGATGAAAATAATGAGCTAGCATCCTATTACAATGGAACAAGAGGTAGCTCTGGAATTTATTTTAAAAATGATTTTTTGTAACTGCAAAACGGGAATCATGAAGAATATTTTAGTTTAGTTTTAGTAATTTTAGTTAGCAAAAAATTAAGCCTTTTTTGTTCAAATTTGTGCGGCTCGTGCCAAGGAAATTCGTGCGAAAATATTCCCGAACTAAATTTTCCTCCAACGATATTGAGTCTAAAAAAGAAATGTAGATAGGCAGCTAGTTGTGTATTTAGTTTAGTTATTATGTAATTAGTTTTAGAAAGTTTGGTGTTGTTATATATTATACCTATGTACCTATTATCACAGAGTAAACTCTGGCTCCTATCTTATTAAGGGTAGTACCCAGGAGGTTCGGAGGTACCTTAATTTAAAGGATTATTAAGGTGCTTCAATCTACCTTTCTACATATTTTCAAATTAAGCAAAAAATGGTATTTTGACGGTATTTCTTCGGCTCCTATCTCGGTAAGGGTAGTACCCAGGAAGTTATCTATTTTCATATTTTCTAGAAAAGTGAGTAGTTTCTGAGTAAAACGTAAATTAAGCAAAAATTTTTAAAAGTCCAAGATGGCGGCGCCATTTTGGCAATGTTCCCCTAGGAGGAGGAATGAGAACTTTTAGTATGTTCATCAGGACCACAAATCCTATTGAATGAGACTAGTCGCAGCTTTATGTTATTTTGTTCCCAATAAAACCCTAACTGTCTTGGGCTACATTGGTGACATTTGTTTCTACTGGTCTTATACGAATCGAAATACTTGCCGCATGCCCACAACATGGAGTTTTACCGTCAAACGAAATTTGTTAAGATTATTAGTAGGTATAGGTATGAATTTTTGAGTTCATTTTTCTTTTCTTTTTGTCTCTTTGTTTAAGTAAATGAATTGTAACGGTAGTCGTTTAAACTAATGCTATTAATTAGTCCTAATTATATAGAGTGGACCACAAAAAACCGAACTATTTTTGTTAGCTGCCAATTTTTTATTTATTGTCGGATTTTAACTTTTTGCAAATATGGCAAAGAATTATATTTATCAAAAATTCAAAATTGCGGATGTCCAAAAGTTTTATGCATCTTAAAAAACCGTTGTGTTTCTTTTTGAGACAATTTTTATATTTTTTTTACAACTACAAAAAACTTCTATAAAACACTTTGTATATTGTTTTGCTATAATAGAACAGAATTTGTTAACTCATGTATCATTTGTTAAAATCTATTAAGAGATAAGAAACATATTGGGATTATAGTGTAACACCTTTTATGCATAAAATATACAAAGTGGTTTAAGAAAAAAGCCAATGGGTTTTTTTTTAATGCACAAAATTGTAAGGGATTGTATGGAATATGATTTTGGGGATCTTGCTCAGATTATTTATTTAAATCCGTTTTTGTCCTTCAAAAGAGAGCTCTAAGAAATCTGTGTAAAGTAAAAAGACGTCATTCCTGTCGTTGATTGTTTCTTCGTCATAAAATTTTAACATTATGTTCCATATTCATCCTGGAAAGTGTTTGTTTTATATTTAAAAATTATAAACAAGAAATGTCAAGAGCTCAACATTATAGTGTACGACGTCCACATCTTTTAAACTTACCGATCCCCCACTCGGCTTTAATTAAAAATTCTTTTGTTTATAACGGTAGAAAAATATTTAATCACTTACCTGTCAACATCAGAATAATATGATGTGATATTTTGTGATATATTTTGTTTTTCTTTATTTGTCAAAAACATTAATGTTTTTTTTATTGTTATTTTAAAAACTTGTTTTGTACTATATTTTAAAAACTTGTTTTGTACTTAAATATCATATCATCTTAAAAATTATTTTAGAAATTGATTTTGAATTTTATTTTAAAAATGTATGAATTATTATCTCTTTTTTAAAAATGTGCGACTGGATTCGACCTATTGATTGATTGATTGAATGTGTGACTTTTATTACACTTAAGTTATTTACTTATTATAAGCATGTCTTTGTCGATGTGTACCAAGTATTCGGACAATAAAGCTACTTTTGATTTGATTTGATTTGTTAGCATCTGTAGAGTTCCTTCTCAACAAAATTGGCGAAAATAACGAAAACCGGTTAATTTAAATTAATTATTAGCAGTTTTTATTTTATGCAAGAAGTTGGTTTACGAAAAACTCATAGTTTTCGATTTCGTAATATAGAATTTATCAAATGATACATCGGATTACAGACAACAGATATAACTTTTTTGTAGTTGAAAAAAAGAAATATAAAGTGTCTCAAAAAAAAACCAAAAGATGCATAAAACTTTTGGACATCCGCCGTTTTGAATTTTTGATAAATGTAATTTTTGTGATATATTTGCAAAAAGTCTATTTCATTACCTTTCCAAAACTCTTTTTTGCATTCAAATCCTACAATAAATAAAAAATTGGCAGTTAAAACTAAACAGTCCGATTTTTTGTGGTCCACCCTATATTATATTAAAAAAATTAAATAAATAGCATGGTAGAAAATAGCGCATGGCCGTAATGGTGCATAGAGAAAATAGTGCAGGTCAGAACAGCGCATTGGTATAGTGGTGCAGATCAGAATACCCAATGAGCATTTTTGTCTATATAAAAGTTACAGCAAATAATATAAAACCTTCATAAAATAACCAAAAGTTATATTATTTAGTGTTGGTGATAATTTTATAACTCTAATATATCTCTTAAATGAGTAAAAAAGACTTGAAAAACAACTGTTCAACACCAGCTGATAAAAATTTATGGTACATAGTAATGGATAGAAAAACAACATATAGATTTTATAAAACTTCCTTATGAGCCCTCAAGTATAGAGATTATTATAAAAAGGTTTTACAACTGTTCTAACAACACTACATAACAAATTAAAGGTTTTTATGGATTTAGAAAATGTATTATTCTTTTTCTTTTTACAATAAAAAAATTTATAAAATGGTGTTTAGCAATCTTCTAAAATAAATAAAAATGAAAGTGAGATAAGCTGAAGCAGGAATATGAATATTTATATACTATAGTCAAATAAAAGCTGTTTTTCAAGTCATCCTACTCTGAAAATCAGCTGCGGTCCCGTGTGTACTGTATAGTTTTCGAATACACTCACGTAAATTTCATGGGCTCCAAAAATACTTGAGAAAAAAAATATTAATTTAAATATCGTTTTTTTTTCATACGCGTTTTTTTCTTTCTGAGACAAATATTGAATTTTGTATGTTGTTCTTAACCCTAACAAGCAATATTTCGATTGAAACACATGTTGAAACCTCATAAATAACGTTTTTATTTAGGCCAAAAACCTATTTTTGTAATCCAAAATGACGAAAATTTCCGACAATTCTATAAAAAAACAATACAACTATACCACTGTTTATATACCTCGTCAACACTATTTTATAACCCTTTTAAAAAATGATGCTACTTGGAACAAAGGGCTACAGATGGCGCAGTGTTGAACACTGATGGTCCGTTTCTGCGAGCTTAACATAGTTACCATTGTTCTCTTTTCCTAAATGCATTCCTCGAGAGATCCAGCATACTACACATACTAGGAAAAATACCCGCCTCCACACACTTCAAGCCCGCATAACTATCAGAGGTAACTATCTCAAGAATATAGTTAGATTGCGGGGTCGAAGGGTGTACCAAGTCCGACAAAAAAAACAACAGGCCGTAACCATCAGAAAAACAGCTGTTAATCTTGGGCCGGTTTTTACATGGAGTCTTATGGGAGAACCGAGGTTTTTTCGGGATTATTTCTAAACGACTTGATGAATTTTCTTCAAATTCCCATGAAATATTCTTCGATACTATCCTAATATTTTAAAAAAGTTTTCTGGAGATCACAGGGTCTCAAATAATAAAAATTCTAGGAAAAGTATTTTGTGAGGTTAGGTTGATGTAAACAACAACACTTATTTTATTTTTCTTAAAAAAGGGAAATTTTCTCATATTGTTAGCAATAAAATGCACATGAAAGGTTTCAAAGGGTGCGCATCCATATCTACACCAGAATAAAAATTGATTTATCGAAAAAATGCTTTAGACTAGTGTTTTTTTTTGTGATCATTTCACGAATTGGAAATGGTGGATTTATATACCTAAATTAATAATTCCTGTCTTGTTGAGTCGCTAAATAATATTTTAGTCACCATACATGACATCTGAATATATTTTGTTGTATAGCGAGAAGAGTAGGTATGGTTTAAATGTTGGTTTAGGTTCTTCCACAAGGTCTCCTACCAACCAGGTCCCATCAGAGTGATTACCTTATAGAAGATTGGAGTAATGGTAAAAAGTAAGACAATGGAACAGAATACGGTACAGAGAAGCATCTAATTAATACGTCATTTTGAGTGCAGTTTTTGAGTAATATCTGGGACTTTTGCTGTTTGTGTGATTTTCGTCATAAGAGACCTAATAAATTGAACATTATTTAGATAGATAGATAATTCTTTATTAGCAATTAAATATTATTCATAGGTAGCTGCACTGAGAATCCTATTTATCTAAGACGTCTTGTGGGCGTTTCAACCAGTTAACATTTTTTTAGAAAATCTCAGATTAAATTAACATTATGATGATGAACTTAACAAAAATTACTAGAGATAGAAACAGTGATTTCAGTGACATCACAAAGTTTTCTTGCTCTTTTTTGCATTATTTGAGGTGCTATGGAGGTCTATTTATGAGAGGAGGATGACCGACAATCCCTCTGCATAATGTGATCCTTAACTTGTTAGTGTTGTTTGTTTGAATGTGGTTATCAAATCGCATTTTTCGATCCTTTGTCTCAGAGTATCTCGGGATTCATCACAGTTTTCAAAAAAGTGTGGCAGAAAAACGCTATATGATAACCACCCCCAAAACAAGCAACATTGACAAGTTAAGGGTCAAATAGTACGAAGGGATTGTGGCTCTCCTTCCACAAATTCCTCAAATAATACAGAAAAAAGTAGACAAACTTCGCAATGTCATGATTTACTGTTTTCATAACCACCATCTCTGAGAATTACTGTTAATTTAAACTGAATAGAATATCTGAGTTACATACTCCAACAAGATATCTTAGTTAAACAGGATTGTCACTGTGTATACCTATTTGTTTTTCTTGATATTGACATCGAGTGGACCTTCTACTGAATTCTTTCAATAAAATTCGGTATTCTTCTGCAAATAAGTTTATTTTCTTTAATTAGATTCACACATAAGTAGGTACCTACTTTACAAATCCAAAAAATAATCACTTTTAGAGATTTTCTAGGACCTTCTTGACTTCATGGTTGTTTGACTATTTCATAAAATAATAATAATAATATATATCTATTAATTTTCAAGCTCAAATTAGATTATGATTTTTGATTATTTTGAAAATTAGAAATAAATAGGGAAACTCACTGAAGCCTCTATGAGGCTTGTGCTTGGAAGTTTTTTAATTTATTTATGATTACTACTAAGAAATAAATTATTAATTTTAAATATAAAGAATAAACATAAACATAAAATCTGTAAATATAAATAAATAATAAAATATAAAGGCAACTGTTGTAAAGAAATATACAAGGATACTAGAAGTATTAGAAAAAATTATATTATTTTTAAATACCTAACAACTTAACAACCTAACGTTTGGATAGCCTTTGATAAATAATTTGATCAAAAAATAATCTAGATTCATTTGGAATCCAAACTTTTATCTCTTTTTTAAATTTTTTCTGATTGTTAACAGTTTTAATTTCGTCCAGTATCAGATGATAGACATAATTAAGGCCCAGGGCTTTCCAGTCACAGTAAAAGGAATATTTTTTTACCCCTTTTAGAGGGTGAAACCTAACCCCACCCTATTTTTTTAAATGGGATGATAGTACTTGTGGCACCTTGCTGGAAAGCTCTCTTAAAAGAAAATTGGCTGCTCATGTTTTATTTCATTCTAACTAGAGAATCTATCTTTTAGCTTCAAAAAACTTTTTAATATCACAAAATTCCGCAATGTTTAAACAGAATGAATTTGCAATTTTTAGTGGTCCAGTATTATTTTCATTAATTTAGACACAATGTGTATGAACTGCTTTATCGAAATTTTGCACTCTTTATTGGCCAAAATGGATTTTTCTGAATGAAAGTTTAAATACTTACTAAAAAAAAATATATTTTTTTTTCATTTGTGTGGCAGAATTAAATCAATTATTTTTGCCGAAATATTTTTCGAATATTCTTTATTTAAATTAAAAATGCCAGCAAATAACCGAAACATTAAAAATTGAAATTTTAATGATTGGGTTCAGAGATTTGAAATATGAATTACCTATGAAGTTAAAATAAAACAAAAATTGCACAATTTTCTGCTTAAAAGAGCTTTCCAACAAAGTGCCACAAGTGGGGTCAGTTTTCGCCCTCTAAAAGGAGTGAAGCAATATTTTCTTTAGTATGACTGTAAAGCCCAAATTCTTCATCCTGAAGCTGTAGAAAATTTGTTTGAGTTAAAGTCCCAACCCTGTAGATTCTACAATATTATATAGGCAACAAACTTAATCTAGGAATAGTTTTCAGTGAGTGTCATAAACCAAGATGACCATTGACCATTGCTATCTCCTAGGTAGTATTTGGAGGTATGGTAATAATTTATTTTCAAAAAAGGAATGGCACTTCCGGACCCTTCAACTGGAACAGTATTATTTTGATGCCTTTTTCGTTTACCTCTCTTTCTCCACTTTTATCTTCTTCATCTCCACCTACTTCCATTCTAAAAACATTAAAAAATTTACTACCTCAAGGGAATTAAATCAATAAATTCTCCAATATATACGAATTTTAGGTCATTCTATCGCTTTTATTGGCAATGGTAGCATGTGATCCTCAAAAAGTTAATAGCTGTGGATTTTTCTTTAAAAATACGTTAAAAAATGATACCAAACTTCATAGGGGTACCCCTTTTAGTTTCAGAGACATGGCCATTTAAAAGTTACTTAACCTTATGAAACAGATTTCTATTAAAAGTAAATTTTAAGAAGATTGCAAATTTAATATTAAAATGGAACATTTATGTTCAAACCTTCTAAGTTAAACCAAAATTACCCCCTAAAAAGGGGCTACATAAAAAATTTTAATTTTTACATTTGTAAGTTAAAAATATGGGCTGCAAAGTGCTTGAATATGCTAGTTTTGTTAACTTTGTTTACCTTGATATTGTTAATAACATGTGCCGAGGTATTATTTTCCATATTCATAGTTCTCTATCCCTCCCAAGATCTCTCCATTATGCATTCCCATGTTTTCTCTTTTACAGGCATTCAAGTTTCCATTTTCTACTCCTTTTCCTATAAAAAATAAATAATAAAAATTATTAGCAAAAGAACTGGGGACGTGTACAAATTATGGAACGGTGATTTTATCAATTTTTGACCCCCCCCATATCACGTTTTGTAACGGTTTGGTGAACCCCCGCCCATAATATTATGTAACAGTTTCAAGACCACCACTCCCCAAAAAAGAATTTTTTCTTATTTTCATTCCAAATCTGTCGCAAACCCCCTATGTAATGTTTTGTAACACTTTGGCTATCCCCCTCCCTCCCCTCTATGACCGTTACATAAATTGTGCACAGCTCCTAGCATATAATCGTAAAATTTTATTCATTAGCTCAGTTCAATACCTATATATGTTTAAATTATCTCTAAGTATGAAGAATGTTCAGTGTTTTATACAAAAACAGTTTTTACAAGTAAATTTAACAAAAAGATAGGAAAGTCAAGTTTCCTACCTCTGATAACATGATGTATGAATATGTGACATTTTACTAGCTTAGTAGAAAAGGGGGCGATTATGTAGTATACAGTTTTCTGCCATTTTTGATTTTTTATGAAAAATTCTCTAGGACCCCAAATCTTCTGGTTGGTTTTTTTTTTAATTTTTTTGTTTTTTTTTTAAATTTTTTTTCACTAAAACAACCCAATCCAACACAGCCCTACCCAACCTAACCTAAAACAATCAAGAAAACACATTACAACCCCCCACCTTTTTACTCTTAAAAAAAAACCGGCGCCGGCGGATTTGAGGTCTTAGGGACCCTAGTAGGTGCCCCCATAAAGATTTTTTCATAAAAAATCATAAATGGCAGAAAATCGTATACTGCATATAAAATTACCGAAAAGGGAGGGATCAGTTGGATAGGAAAAGTTTGTTACATATGACTCACCCTTTTTCTGGGCACTTTCTGGTATGCAGCATTTTCGACGCATTTTCCTGATTTCTATATCAAATACGATAGACGATAAAGGTGATTTAAACATTTTCGAAGCACAAAATTCACACTGTAGGCAATTGTCCTTTTTTTGGTTTGAAGTTCACTTTTTTCACATCAAACGACCAGTCATTCTTTTTAAAACAATACCGGTTTATTTTAAAGTTTGTTTAATTCCAAAATTGGAAAAAAAATGTTAAAAATTGACTGAAAATTAAATACACAAATTAAGAATTAGTGAGGTTATGTTTGCGGCCTTGCGCGTCTAGCTGGACGCAACCAACGAAAAAAAAAACCGGCCCAAGATTGTGACGTCACAATTTTGGTTGTGTGAGGCCCGTGTGGAACACATTCTTGTCGGCCCTGGGTGTACATGCGAGTATTTTCCGGGGTGTTCACATTTGCCGCCGACCAGCAGTATCAGCGTATGCGCTCGACGTTTCACGGTGCGTTTTTGCGACCTTAACACGGTTACTATATTGTTCTCTTTTTCTAAAACACGGTTCCCATCTATGCGTTTCTCATTCGTGGGTCCCCCGAATCAAAACACGTATCACGTGGTCTAAGCGAGATTTGCCTATACAAGTTCATGTCGGACCACGTGATAAGTTTTTTGAGTCAGGGTGACTGCGCATGGGAAACGCTGGTGGGAATCGGATGTAAAATGCATTCGATCCCCATATCTGTCATCGGCAACTCTCTCAAAAAGATTTGGATCTCTTATCTCTCTCAGATTGATGTAATTAAAACAAGATAATAATGGTATGGTATCTCGCAAAAACGCGCCTTTTGATGTCGCAAAAACGCTCCTTTTGAGGTCGCAAAAATGTCACAAAATTAATCTTAAAAAATCTTGTTTGTTTTGTTTTTATTATTGCCAAAATAAATTAAAATTGTTTTTTTTGTTCTAAAAACAGTTGTATTATAATCACTAAATAAAGAAATTAATAACAAAATTATAGAAAAAACCTTATGGGCAAAAAAGGTTTATGAATGAGTTCATAAGAATATTACAGACACCAATTTATATAACTATTGTGTGTGAGTTCCCAAGTTTTTATATTTTCAATCTTATCTTATATAAATTTGTTGTTGGTTAATTAAGTTTTATAAGTGGGTTGATAGCAACATTTTAAAAACCAATCTATTATATATCTTTAATTGATAGTTACTTACGGTTTTATAGGTGGGTTGACAGAAAGATTTCAAACACCAATTTATATAACTTTTGTCACTGATGACTTATATTTTTATAAATATGTTGGTGGAATCATTGTTAACACCAATTTATATAACATTTGAACCGATGACTTCAATTTTTGTAGAGATGTCCGTGGAAATATTGTTAACGCCAGTTTTATGTTACTTTAGGGTACCATCAATTTAGGGCCTTTAATAAAATAAATATACAAACTCAATTCTTGTAGGAAACTTCTAAATACCCTAGGGTATCAATGGAACCCTCTTTATAATAATTATATAAATATCTGTCACTAGAAGTTTCTGAAAATGCTCATTGGGTAGTGCAGGTCAGAAGAGCGCATTGGTATAATGGCGCAGATCGGAATAGCGCATGGTCAGAGAAGCTTCTAATAAAAACTATCCTACTATGCGCTGTTATGGCCATGCGCTATTTGAATCTGCGCACAGAGGGCGAAATGACGAAACTGGGTGGACAAAAACCCTAAAATGAAACTTTGATAAAATATTTTTTTTATTATTTTTTTAAATACATATGTCCCTGTTGTTCAACCATTATATTATTATTCTTATAGTAGGTCATGGCGAGACGAAAAAGAAGCGCAAACTTGCAAGTCAACTTAAATTGCATCAATAAGTCGTTTTTTCTGTAAAATTCTATGAAGTTTGAGATTTTCTTATGGATTTTAAGTACAAAAATTAACTGTAATGTTATGGTCGGGAGATAAAGTGGTGTGTGTTGGTTAATTTAACATAATCTTAACATATTAATTTATTTCAATTAACTAATTTTTTTGGGACTTTTAAAAAATGCTACAAAATAAGAAGGCACTTTTTATATTTTCAAATTTTAGAAGGCATTTAGAAAAAAAGGTAAAAAAAGGTATTTTTCATTTTTTGTAAAATCAAAGCCGACATTCTCTTCTTTAATGCAGGAAAATATAGTTTGCGTCTATTTGCGACTTTCGAAGTCATATAAGTATTTTTGGCACCATGTTACATAATCATATATTGGAGTAGAAAATTTAAAAACTAAAAAAAAATCGGTTTTTTCTTAGAATGTCTATCAAATTCGAGGCTATAAAAGTTTATACAAGGTGTCTAAACTTTCTGTGATTAAATGGGTTCGTAGCTGTATTATTCACCCTTGATCCAAAAACTAAAAATAAAGTTCGTAGGCGAAAAATTAGCGCCTATTTTAGTCTTTTTAAAATTTGATGTACATGGTAACTTTTTATAAACCTTCCCCGCGGCAAACTTTTTATTATTGGTTCTAGAAAGCTAAGATAAAAAGAATTTGATATAAGAGTACTTTGGCCATGGCAAATGATATTTGGAAATATATAGGGTGTTCAATTTAAAAAATCATTTAAATCGGCTTTCCTTATAAACCAATCACGTCATTTTTGTCGTTAAGGGACATGGAAAAAGTACTCTTATATCGAATGCTATTTCAACTTCTTAAACCCAAAAATAAAGAAGTTTGCCACAAGCGAGATTTATAAAAATTCAGTTAATTATTATTAAATATTACTATAAAAATAAGATTATTTTCAAAAATATTTTTGACGTATACTTAATTGATGGGTAAAGCAAGTATTATACCATTACTAGAAACAGTGCACAACCATTCAACTAATTTTGTTTAATTTATGGTCTAACTAGCTAAATACCCGCTTTTTTACTCCTACCAACTTAATCCAACCCCTCCCACCCGCCGCTCTCCCACTCTCGTTCCCTTCCATCGTTACCCTTCCACCCACCCCCCTTCCTTCCCTTACCTTCCTTACCTAGTTAAAATATCTTCATAATATACAGATGTTTCATTTAAATATCCAAAAAACATTTCACTTGACAGCTGCCAGTAAGCGAAATGTCAAATAAACTAATCTATAAGTCAATCAAGCAGGTCACACCCTATCTTATTAAATTTTATCCAAATCGGTTTAGCCATTTTTGCGTGATTAAGGAACAAACATACCAACACACAAACTTTCGTATGTATAACATAAGTAGGATAGTAGGATTGATTTTTTCTTTAATTTATATTAGAACTTGTTTACTTGAATTGAAAATAACATAATTACGCCATAAAATCTGAAGAAAAACTTCAGAATATTTTTGTCCTCCCAGAAATTAAATTTCGCCCACTGTGCTGCGCTCTTTTTTCCATGCGCCGTTATGGCTATGCGTTATTTTGTCAAGGATATATACTGACTCAGCTGAAAAATTGCAGTAATTTTTTTTATGTTAAATAAAGTTTAATTTACCTTTTAGAGAGAAGAACTAATAAAAATAACAGCAATTAATTTGTACGCACTAAAACACCTAGGAGATAAAGATAGTGACTTAACACAGGACGAGCTTCAAGCCAAAGACTTAATTTTGGAGCTGATTGCGGGAAGTTTAAGTGCTTTTTTGATGCCTGTTTACACGTTAAAAATGGACGATAGTTTGTTTGAATATTATGCTTTACCGGCAGGTGAGCTAATTAACAAAAACTATTTTTTGAAATTTTTTAAAAGGCCAGATTAAATATTATTTTTGGTCTAAAATATCAAAATTTGCGTGACTTAATAGCAGTAGCGTTGTCGCCCTTAGACTTTCTAGTGTTATAGTAAAATCGAAAAATATATCAAACAACATTATTAACGAGATTTTTTTTGTTTTGTCTTACATTTTTAATCATTTTAACATGATTTGGGCGGCCCACAAAAAAAACCGCCAAATGATTGAAATTCTCTTTCAGTTTTATTGAAATAAACTTCGTCGCTGTTATATCTTTTTGATGCACTTGCCACGGCCGATGGGTTAGAAGGAAGAGATGATACTTTTCCCTATCTGGACATGCGTGTCGCATTTCCCAATATACTGAAGTTTTAAAAATAACAGATTCCTACACTCAGAACCAATTTTGTGGTCAACAGACCGGAAAATTTATGAAAACAAAAAATTATATTCCAAAAAAGGGTCAGTTCCAAACATCATACTTTTCCGCCCCTGTCAAAGTTCAAAAATGCAGTCTACACATATTGCTGTCTTAGTATTACAATGCTCTATCAACATAGGCTTTTAATGTAAACATAGAAAATTTTAATACTAGGGCGGCGACATGTTGGATATTTTTCCTACTTACACAGGGTGATTTCGAAGTATTGTCATTCCTTTCAACAACATATATAACTCGATCCAAGGATCACTTTTAGTAATATACTTTTTCCAAAAAAATGCAAAACAAGGGAGAAAAAATAATTAACAAACAGTAAAATTACACTGCTCTGTATCGTGAGAGGTTTTTGTCGCTCTCCGAAATTCTTTCCGGTTTTTTGTGTCTACTTTGATGTACTGAATTCTAATATGCACTCGGTTTCTCTCTATTACCTACAAGTTTTTAGAGAAGGGAGAAATAAAATATGAAAATCCCAATTTATAAGCAATCTAGTGGTGAATTTTTAAAGATTAAAAAAACAAAACCACTTTTTCTTACAAAATATACTTCATATTGTATCGAAAAAAGGATAAATACAATCAAATAATTTATTTTTTTTTCTCTTGTATTGGCCAGGAAATTTCTTGCCATGCTCGTTTGAAACTACCCAAATTGTCAGAGAAGAATTCCAAATGGGAATGAAGAAAATGCAGCCTAAGTGACATATTGCCACCTAAGGTCATGCAAGATTCGATAAGTTCTTCAACTAGATCTTTGTAGTTGTCCGACTGTTTGTTACCTAGGAAGTTGCTA
The DNA here is from genome assembly GCA_963921995.1 of Oxystoma pomonae. Lineage (NCBI taxonomy): Eukaryota > Metazoa > Arthropoda > Insecta > Coleoptera > Brentidae > Oxystoma > Oxystoma pomonae. The sequence goes on from OY998172.1 coordinate 32,536,585, forward strand.
CATACATTTTTGAAAGCAGTCTGTGTTCACTTCTCTTTTCTCAAAAGTGTAGTTTTAAAATTTTCATCATTAACATGTTCTCGTATTTGAGGCTCAAAGAACATTCCTTCTTTAAGCTTTGACTCACTTATACGCGGAAATTTCTGTCTCAAATAAAGTCTATCTAAGGCTTTAACAATTTTTTTATAAGCCCTAGTTTTATGTGCAGAAAAGGTAAATAAACTTTCTGCTGATCTAGTAAAGGTTCATTAAGGGCGTTTTTCAAGTAACAGCCAATCTTTAACTAAATAATGTTGGCTTTTCGCTCTGCTGTCCCATTCGCATAAAAAACAACAATATTTTGTGAAGCCACTCTGCAATTCTATGAGCAGTGCAACAAATTTGAGATCGGCACACTTATAATCGACGTATTTTATGCTTTGGCGTAACTGATGTCCGTTCGTTTCCATCGAACAACAAAACTGCCTTTGGACTAGTGTTCGAACAGTCAATAAATAGTCGCCATTCGGTAGTTACATAGGAAAGGCCAAGTTCATTCATTAAATCTGGAATATCGTGACAGTAAACTAAGTAATTTACCTTTGAGAAAAATACGGTAAGCATATTCCGAAAAGTGCAAATTTTCACACCACTGCTGCAAACGAGATCCAAGCAGTTGTCCCTTTGTTTTGGGAAGATCTAAATCACTACAACACACCACAAGAGATATAAAATGTGGCTTTTGCTGCTACTACATTCGTAAACGACTTCCTTTTGAAAACTTGAACCGGCTTCTGGCTCCTTCGAGGGCTCATCCCATTTCAAGTCAATTTCATATTTCTCTGGAGGCTTAGGACCAGGTACGCTAGAAGCGTCATGAGAAATAGGTCTAATGGGTAATGGCTGAGGGGATATTAGGATACTCTATTTTATGTTTGCTTTTACTAGAAAATCCAATAATTTTTGTTAAGCAAAACTAACAATCATCAACATGATTCTTAGGCTCCCGTCAAATTATTGGAACTCCAAACTATAGATGTGTGGGTACCGCGTAGCCATCATGCTAAGGTTCTTGAGCAAGTGCGGCAGCATTTTTTGGCAGCCCAAGTTTTGTCTTGATCGCCAACTTTGCACCCCAAGGTTTTTCTTACAAGTGGGTCTTTCGCTGAGCTTTCAGTGTCACCTCACCACCTCACACATATAACAGAAACTGTTTTGATGGTTCACACAAGATCGTAAAGGCATGGCATAAGGGTTACACAGGTAGTAATTATCGAAATAACGTATTTGTTTGGCGGAGAGGATTTGTGTGCAGAATAGTGTTATTAGAGTTTTTTCGTACTAACCTGTCTCGATAAACTCAAATGTACGTTATCACCACGCCGCGCCGCTCCGCTACACCACACGGAAAGCAATAGCGTAGGGGGTAGTAGTCCGATACGCGATTCAACAGTTTTGCATTGTTATTATTGTGTCGGGTGGTTCGCTTTAATTTCTTTGTTCGCAAGCAATAATAATTCGCTTATTTGTTATAGTGCAGTTTCACGTCGCATTTTTTGATTGAAAATGGATCACATTTTTACCAACAACGAATTGATAGACATGGTCCTTATTGGACAAGTCGAGCAAGTGGCGAAGCCGCTCGGGTTTATGCCGGAACTTTTCCGGGACGTGTTGGTTGTTCGAGCCGGGCATTTGTGTCCGTGGTTCAAAGAGGAAGAGAAACTGGAAATGTACGCCAAATTTTTACAACGAGGACCCATCAAAAAGAAACCGGAAAATATCTGTTGAAGTGGAAGTGAGTCAGTCAAAAGTATGGAAAACTGCGTAAAAATTAGTATCATCCATTCCACGTACGGAAAGTACAGACCTTAAAACCAAAGGACCACCCACCTAGAGTAAAACTTTGCAACTGGCTTATAAATCAAAAGGCGAATAATCCCAATTTTTTTACAGTCTATTTTGACATCAGACAAGGCTTCTTTTGGTCGGAATGAGATTAGTAATTCGCATAAAGCACATATTTGGTCAGTTGAAAATCGTCACAAAATCTGAAAAACCATTTTTTTAACATCAATTCTAACAAATTAATGTATGGGCAGACATTGTAAATGGTTTGTTAATAAACTTTTTGCAAAATTATCTTCCGCCTTTGCTACAAGATGCCCCGTTAAATGTAAGAGCCAACATGTTTTTCTGCAAGGTGGAGTACCCTCACATTTTGCCCGTAACATGCGTGGACTTTTGTCTTTGGGGTGGGCGAGTTTTTAAATCCACTGATGGATCGACCGGTGCCAACAATAGAGTTCGCAAAAATTTATGTTAAAGTAACACTCGTGGCATATCGGAGAAAGCGTTTTTGTTTTTCACTTCATTACGACAAGGCCTCCAATGTCTAATGGAAAATCCAGACATCTACAGATCTGTTTCATCCTTGCTAGGAATCATCAGGTATTCATAGAATTGTACCTGGCAGTTGAAGTTACACAGGCAACCATGCACACCTCTCGAATTTAAAACAAAAAGTTTGTAATCCGCAGAGACGTAGTACCTGTGTGCGCCACCTGTCGAATAAAGTGAGAAACAAAAACATCAAAATTGAAAAGTGCAGAAGACTGTAAATACAGAATCCTGTACCTTTCAGCAGGTTATAAAGAAGGAACCTGTAAAAGTATAAGGTCACTGTAACATGACCTTTAAAAAGAGGTAACGTTCGCAGCAGCACCGCCCCCAATTGGAGCTTCAAACTACACTCGTGGCATATCTGACAAAGCGTTTTTGTTTCTCACTTCATTGCGACCAGGCCTCCAATGTCTAATGGAGAATCCAGACACCTAGAGATCTGTTTCTAAACTGTTTCATCTGTGGCAGTTAAAACCACGAGTGTTACTTTATTTTTTATTTGCGGACACGACATCCACTGTTGTTTTTTTTTTTTAATTTATGTTGTCCACTGATAGAGTTTTTAAATCTCTGATGGATTCACCAATTGCTGGCACTGATGCCCACAATTGTCCACCGACCCCAAAGGTTGCTGTTACCTCAAAAGATGAACTGAGTTTAATTTTAACTTTACGACGAAAAAGACATGCTAATATTGAGGGCTATGTAGTCAACAACGTACCTAGCCAAATATGATTTAATAACTTTAAATTCCATAATTCATGTAGTTTCTTTTTAAATAAAAAAAAAATCAGCTACTAAAAAATCTGGTTATGGACTTTAAAAACTCGCCCGGTGTATGAAAAGTTTAGTGTAAAAAACCCTTGACAAAACCCAAGTAAATACACGTAAGGAGTTAAGCCAGATAATTCATGACTGATATTAAAATTGCCCCGATTGCTTTGTTACGCATGGTTATGACGGGCCAATCTCTGCGCAGTACAAAACGGAGATAATTTCGAACACTACTTTGTTAAGTTGGTTTAAAAAGTTTTGAGAAAAAGTAAGTATTTTTTATGAAGATTTTTTAATATTTGGATCAAGTTTAAAATACGATTTTGAGACTTAAGTATGCCTAATTAAACCCCTGCTAAAAGGAATGACAGTACTTTGAAATCACCCTGTATAAGATAGCACATATGCACCTGCCTTAAAAATTATATAACTATATATTTTGCTTCTCTTATAAAAATTAAAAAAATTTAATCAGCAAGCTAATTTTGACGCAAGTAGGGAAAATTTTGTACCTATCACAGACCTAAAGTGCCTTTTCCACTCTTGGTGGCATGTCCCAACTCCCCAACCAATGCTGAAAGTGATACTTTGCCGCACGCGACGACAGTTAACCCAACTCGCTTCGCTTCGTTCGGTCAAGTCGGCAAGGGCGGTAAAGACACACCTCAAAAATTCCCAAAGAAGTATAAATATCTGTATTTTAATTTTTTGCAATAAAAGTAGTCATTTTACCGCACTAGTGCTGTAAAATGCCATAACGTTAACTTTACCTAACAGGAGTAGCTAAATAACTATTTCAACTTCTACAGTTCAAGTGTACGGTAGAATTAATAAGTTTTGGTGATTTAATTGAAATTGACATAAAATCTTCATTCTTTTAGTTAAACTGATGATGTGGTTTTTGAGAAACGAATCGGACGTTTTAAAATGTAGGGTATTTAAAGATAGGCTGCAAATATGGCCTAGTCTATGTAAATTAGTAAACGCCGCTCAGGAGAAGCTAAAGATTTTAAATCACAATAAATGTAAGTAATTATTATCTTAGGTTTTTGAAGAAGATGCTTTGTTAAAGCTGGAATTATAAACTCGACACTCGCGTTTAGTTGCATCTAAAACTCGCTACGAACTGAAAAGTTTATTATCCCCACTTAACACCTTAGTAGATTAAATTAGCTTTGGCCTAACACGAATTTCTAACTGATATGGATTGCAGAATGTAGTTTAGTCCGTTTTAGGGACCCTGTATGTATGACATATTTTGATGAAAGAGAGACGTGACAACTCCATCAAAGTCAAGTTTATTCGGTCCTCTATACTCTAGCATTGCTTAGAAAAAGTGGCACCTTGGTCGCGATTCTTCAAAAACCGTCAGAAAATCTTACTCTTACAAAAAATCTGACGATTTTTAAACAAAAGTTTACTGTAGCTAATTTTTTGTCAGGACTTATTTGCTAATATTCCTTAAAATTTAGCTTCTTTAATACTGTTCCAGTAAATAAACAATATGTCAATTTTAATTTTTGTAAGCAGTTTTTGTGCAAACCCCTTTTTTTATTTAAAAATGTATTTTATTGCTTATTTTTGTGTGTAAACAAACCTTTATAACTTTTAACATGCAAAACCATAGATAGCTATGGAATATGTCGCTGTCATTGTTCAGAAAAGTCACAAAAATTCTGTCTTTCCTTTTACATGGTGAGAATGTTCGACACTTTTTACGCGTAGTAGGAATTTAGCTCCGCCGTAAAACTAGTCCTGCAGAATGTCTTTAAAATATTAAATTTAAAATGTGTTATAAACAAATGACGCAGTTTCTCTTACAACGTTGGGTTAAATATTAACAACGCTGTGTTTTTATTTTAAATGAGGTAATAAGTAAAAATCGCCACTTTCCAGAATTATGACGGGTGAGATTTTCTGTCGTTTCTGAAAAATCGCGACCCTTCCGTCTGTTTATTGCACGGTGCCTAGAATAGGTACGGTCTAGTAATTTTGCCCCACTTCGACCCGATAACTGTTTTATGTCTATCCTTTGTTTTTGCTTTTGTCTTTTATTAAGTTAGGAAGCATACATTTTCATTTCTTTTATTTTCATCAAGCCCTTCACATTCTATAACTGACGTCTATCGGTGCGCCTCTAGCGGCTATAGTTGTAACTAATATTATAGTAGGTGTTCCACATACACACCAATCTCTAAAGCTAAAATACGCGTTATGTAACATCTCCCTCCCTCCCTCCAAAACAACTTAGCATTAACTTAAAACTAATTTACATAACTCAAATGCTACTCTTTAAATCTAAACGGTTTTACCACTGAACGTCCAGATCTGGTTTTATAACCCTCTTCACTTCCAGATTTCTTTAGGAAACATTTACGAACAGGACTTATTTTCTGAGAAGTATCACTAGTCGAAGGGTTATTATTTATTATTAATCACTGATTTATCAGACAGAACCGGTGATTCACTTCTTAAACTAGGCAGTGTATCATTACTCTTATGTCTAAGTATAACAGGATTTGGATTCGGTCTTATGAATGATGAATTTCGCCTCAAAACTGTATCCAAATTCTCTCTTACTAAATATGACCTTGGAGACTCATGTTTAGCTACAATTTTTCCTGGTAACCAATGATTATTTTCTTTCTTTATCATTATATCTTGCTGCTCAGAAAAAGATAATCTTTCCTGAGCTTGTCTGTCATAATAGACTTTTGCTCTAGCTCTTTTTTCTTCAATTTTGTCCAAGTCAACTTTTGGATTTTCCTTTAACAGCTTATTAGAAATTGGTAAATTTGTTCGCAATAATCTTTTGCTAAGAAGCTCACCAGGAACAGATATTTAGACCAGTCAAAGGCGAAGTTCCATATTCTAAAAGTGCTTTGTAAAGATCATTATTAGAATCTTTACATTTTCTTAAAATATTTTTATAAATGTCAACAGCCTTTTCACTCAAAACATTTGACCTAGCATACCTGGGGCTAGATATGCTCAAGTTTATTTCCCAACTCTTGGCAAAGTTTTTAAATTAAACTATTAAAAGGTTGATTATAATTATCGGACATAAACATTAAAGGTATGCCATGAGTGGAAAAAATAATCTTTAGCTTACTCATTATCTTTTCGGCAGTCTTAGACTCTAATGGAACTAGCTCTATCCAGTTACTTGGTCTTTCATGTTGTATGAGTGGTTCTTTAGGTATACTACGACTAAATTTTAAACATGTTTTACACTTTGAAACAAACTCGTGTACATCCTGAGTGAGTCCTGGCCAATAGAAAATTTTACGTGCTCTTGCTTTCGATTTTTCAACACCAAAGTGACCAACATGCAACTTCTCTAACATTTTTAATCTTAAAGATTTTGGAACTACCAACTTAAAATTGTGAAAAAGCAAGTCGTTTTTAACATGAAAATCATCTTTGATTTTGAAGTATCTTCCAAACTCAGGATCCATAATTTGTTTCTTACTAGGCCACTCTGATTGACAAAATTTTTTTGACTTTTATCATTATGACATCTCGTTTGGTTCTAACCTTTCTTCAGATATTGGTAAATAAAAATCTAATGTATGAACAATTTCTTTTATCTCTTTGTCATCCTTAATTTCATATTTTAGGTATGACCTATACAAAAGATCTGCAATATACATAAATTTTCCTGGCAGGTATTGTATTTTAAAATTGGACTTTAACATTTCGAATTTTAATCTTTGCAACCTACTGCTGCATACACAAAATGATGAAATTTTTTTAAGGAAAATTACATTGCAAGATATTCTTTTTCGATTTGTGCCCACCTGGTTTCAGAGTCTGTCATACTTCTAGAGCAAAAGGCAACTGGCTTGCCCTCTTGTAGTAAACATTCTCCAATTCCATGTCAACTTGCATCACACTGTATCAAAAATCTTTAAAATGGGAATCTACAATAATATTTTTAATTTTCTTAAAAGTTTCTGTGTGATCTTTTGTCCAGTTCCACTCAATATTATTTTTAATCAGTTTACGTAATGGGGATAAGAGTTCAGAAAGTTTGGGTAAATATTTTGATAAATAATTAAACATTCTAAGAACTCTTAACAATTCTTTTTTATTCTTCGGTTCTTCAAGCATCAAAACAACTTTTATATATTCACCATCCGGCTTTACACTATCTGATGAAAAAACTTGACCAACATAACTCACTTCTTTGACTTTATATTGAACTTTTGACTTGTTAAATTTAACCCCAAACATTTCTGCTCACTTAATTACCTCTTTTAAGATATTATTATGCTCCTCTTCATCAATGCCACCTATGATAAAATCATCAAAGTAGATCCCATCAGGTAAATCACAAAACATTTTTTCATTCATCCTTTGGAAAACTTCAGGACTTACATTTAATCCAAATGACAACCAGTTAAAACAAAATTTTCCAAAAAGAGTAATATCAAGGGGAACATGACAGAAACCTTCTTTTAAGTCTAAAACAGTAAACATAGTTTTATTTTTTAATGTTAAAGCCAGTTCGTCAATTGTTGGAATAGGAAATTGGTCTAAACAAGCTGATCGGTTCAAAAAATTGTGTCTAAACAAATGCGAAGGCCCCCTGATGGTTTTTCAACTATAACAATATTATTAACCTACTCTGTAGGTTCTTCAACCTTTGAAATAATTCCCCTTTGTTCTAAGTCTTGTAAGGCATATTTTAACCTTTTTAAGCATCAGGTACCCTTCTACAGCCACTGCTTATAGGTTGCGCATTTTTGTTTAACACAATTTTGTATTGAAAAGGGATTTTGCCTGTCCCTTCGAAAACCTTGGAATTTGCTTAAAAAAATTCCTGTTTTTCTTTAGACATAGCATTTATTGAATCATTCTTTTTTAACAACCCTGTCCTGACACATGAGTTTAATCCTAAAATATTTTTAAAAAAATAATAATGTATCCTAAAGCTTTTATTTTAGTATTGCCATACGTGCTTAAGGACAAATCATTTTTAACAATTTTTTGTACCAGTTTTAATTTTTTAACATGCTTTAGAGGCAAACAATTACAATTAGCCCCTGAATTTAGCTTAAACTTTATAAACACATAATTTATAATGACATTTACCAACCAAATGTCATTATTCATTCATTGTGAACACTGTCCAACACAATTGAGTCAATATAAGGTGTTGATGATCCAGAACTATCAGTCCCGGAATCTGTTACCTCGACTTCATATACTTTCTTGTTTCTTGACCTATTTTTTCTACTTTTATTGAGAGAACTACTTTTCTTCTCATATTTTTCTTTTCTATCCTTACTTTTATTTTTACAGCATGCAGCATAATGGTTATATTTTCCACAGGATTGGAATTGTCTCCAAGCATGTCTTGTTGCACACTTTGAACAGTCATATTGACTTGTGTTTTGACTTGAGGTCCCTGCGGCATCACCACTACTATTTTTTAGACTCATTGCATGTACTTCGTTTCCATGAATGCCTCTCATATGCATTTTACTTGACTCAGACGCTCTACATTCATTTTCTGTCTTTTCTATGGTTAGGTCCTGTATTCTAAGTAACCTTTCTTGAAGTTCACTATCCCTAACTCCTGCTACTATCCTATTTCTTACAAATCTATCATGCATATCTCCAAAGTTGCATTGTATTGACACCATTTTTATTTCTGTTAAAAAATGATCAAATTCGTCGCCTTCCAGCTGATTTCTTGTGTTAAATTTAAAATTATTATATGCCTCGTTCCTTAAGGGCTTGCAATACGTTTCAAACGCCTTTGTCACCGAATCAAACTTTTCTTTCATCGTCATATTGCTACTTTTGTTTCATCATCCTTACTGTCCAGCCCTGACGCCGTCATATGTATTATGAAACAGCTCAGAAACTTTTCATAATTTTGAGCAATATTGTTATCAAAAACAAGGGCCTTGGGCGGTCTAAAATATCCCGACATTTTACAACTTCTATTATCGATTTCTATAAGTACTTATAATTTTCGTACTCACCCCTTTTTGTATGATGATCGCGTTATCATTCGATTTCGTGCTTCTTTTACACTACAATTTCACCACTTTTTGAGTGTTTTTTTCTCTGGTTTTTACCTGACACCATGTTTTATGTCTATTCTTGTTTATTAAGACACATTTTATTATCTTTGACATTTTCATTTCTTTTATTTTCATCAAGCCCTCCATATTCTGTAACTGACGTCTATCGGGGCGCCTCTAGCGGCTACCGTTGTAACTAATATTATAGTAGGTGTTACACGTATACACCAATCTCTAAAGCTAAAATACACGTTATATAACAATAACGACACAAAGATAGCAGCTGATTTTTGTCCGCCATTTAAAAACTATATGAAGGCTTGACAAATTAACTTAACTTTTCGGATTTTTATTATTTTTTTTTTGCTTGTATCTTTTATTATAACTTTTTGTGTATAAGTAAATATAGTTTATTTTTGGCCTGCATGCGTTGATCTTTCACCAAATATAAATTAATTGGTAATTGATTCCGTCAAGATCATCGGATGAGTTGGAGTTAGGTTATGTAGTTGGTATTTTTCCTGTTTTGGAAGCTATTTAATTTTGTACTTGATTTTTGCCAGGCATTTTTGGGAGAATCTAAAAACAAAATATCAAAAGATCTTGGGTGGAAATAACGAAAATTCAAACCTGGATGAGCATCCCACAAGGAACACACTAAAGGACCAAAGCGAAATGATTAAACGATGTTTCGCCTTGGGCAACCAGCGTAGGCTCGTCAGTTCCACTGGTCACCCTCCCCTTATATCATTAAACACCATCATACACTTTGATTGCCAACTTTGAATCACTCACAAATAGGCATCGTTCCGCACTGGCACTTATCCAAGCTACCTGACACGGATTCGTCCTGGCGAATCCGATCTTTTGTTTTTAGATTCTTTTCGATTGATGTCACTGATTTGGAGGTTTTTTAACTTCTTTTTTATTTTTTGGAGAGTTAATATTTTATTATTTAGAAAGAAAAGACTTGTTGTGCATACTATATGCAATAAATCTCATTGTAAATTTAAAACTATAAGGTGCTTTGTTTTTTTGGTTTTGAAATTATTTAATGATGAACCCTTTTCACTAAAAACAAACGCATAAATGCAGCTACCTATGACGAAAATAATGTAAGTAATATCACAGGGTATTTAATTAGGGTCGGAAGAAAAGAAATGATGAACAAATACAATTTTTATTACCAAAATCTATGCAAAAATAATATAACCCCAAATGTCACCTATCAAAAAAATCAATAAAGAAAGCAGGCTGATATCTTTGTGTCGTCATCAGATGGGCGGAGCAAAAAAATGACCAGACCGTGTTTATTCTAGAGACCGTGTGTTTATTGATAAGCGCCAGAAAATTAAAAAAAAAATTATTTCTTCTTTTGAAACATGTGTTTGTTTAATTGTTCATGTTCTGTGTCACTCTCACCGCTGTTACGTTAAACAGATCAGAAAGTATTTTTTTAAAAGTATTATTTTTCTATATTTGCGGACTTTGAATCTAGAATCGAATGTTTGGTGTAACACCACACTTCAAGACACATTTTGACAAGAGAATAACATATGAAAAAAATGTTAGTTTCAGTGACTTTGACAGGGTCTCTAGTCTGGACCAAGTGAGATGTGAGCACTCTCTTCTTACACTTTAAAAAATACCAGCGCAGAAGTTAAAAACCTTTGGGAATGAATTTGTCAAAAGCAGTTGCGGTTAATTTAAAATTCTCCGGATTAATTTTAATTAAATTGAATTATCATTGTCATTGCCAAAAAAATGGTCCGATAAAATAGAAAAACAAATAACAAATAAAAATTAACCTTATGTGAAAATAGAAAATAAAATAGGATAAAAGTTGCCCAATTAACAAGTTTCAGTTTATCAGTCAGCTGACCATGGCCCGTATTCTTGACGGCCTGTTAGGTGACTAGTGGTAGTAGTAATAGTAAGTGGGGAGACCATTTTTGGTCTAGCCATTCGGCACTTTTCGCTAACCCCGGTTTTGCCCGTGTAACATACCGCAAACCGATGCATGCGTTCCTTAGGATACAAATTTTCTTTCTCTAAGAAGACTTAATTTTGCCTGGTGCCTCTTTGTCGAAGGCAGGAGTCTTTATACTGCGTGGCAAGTATAGACAGTGGACCGCCGGCTTTACACCCCCTCCGAAGGGTGATCCTGCTACATGTTAGACTTGCATCTATCTAACACCGCTATCGTCCCAGCAGAACTTGCTGGTAGATGATAGACTTTTTTTTCTATATAGTACAACAGTAGCGGTCGCCTCTTGAGAGTTTGATGATCCCATCCTGGTGTCCGTCCCAACCACGGCTCCTGGACTATTAATTATGATTCCTTCGGCTGTGTGGCGGCTCCAGGGCCAAACCTGCTTTTACTCTCGAGAGATCGCTGGTCCCTCGGCTGGTCCTATCCTGGTGCCCGACCTAACCACGTCTTCTGATTAACTATTAATCCTGGTTCCGTCAGCTGTGTGTGGCGGGTCCTATATTTTTCTTAAACCGTTCGATCTCTAAGAACTGATTCGGGTTTCTCCTGCATATGAAGCGGGGACTCTACTACTGGACCACGCCTTCCCCGTAAAGTGAGTTACAGGTGAGTATTTGCCTCTCTCACTTTTTACATGGTTCAAACAGGTGAGAAGTGCGAAATTTGTTTATACTCGCGGGTACGGGTGTCAAGAATACAGCCACATGATAAGATGCTAAGGTCTATTCCTATTGGTCTCAACTTCATTTTTCTTGCTGTTATTTAGGTTTTTAAAATTCCTTAATCAAGGTATTTTCAAACTAATCAGAACTATGTCAAAATCTAAAAAAAAAATTACCTCATTGCCAATGTAACATGTATTTTTAGATTCTAAATTAGCACTTAAAGAAGACAGGGAGCTTTCTGGATTTTTAATTTTTGAGCAGAATTTAAAAGACTTAAATCTAAAGAAAGAGGCTGTGGAGAAAAGTATAGAAGATAAACTTAGAATGAAGCAAATTAAAGATTTTGTAGTGTGGCTTAGTGAATTTGACTTGGATGGGATAAAATTAGTCACCAAGTGAGTTAAATAATATGACAATTTTAAAATAGTGTCTTTGCTGATCAAGGTTACTTAATTTTCGTCGCTTTTCAAAAATAAAATATTAATTTTTTATGCAATGTAACAACGAAAATGACGAAAATTTCCGTTTTTAAAAGTAAATATCTCATAAATCAATAAAACTTCCAACCTTATGATTTTTGGTATGATCTTTCAAGGGGAAACAAGAACTTTTTGAAAATTCGCGTTTACCATAATAAATACTGAAAAAAATACACTATGCTTATAAATCTTTTATAGCCAATTAAAGAATCCTTCAAAACATCATAACTATCTAAAATTTTGTGATTTCGACAGGCTATATTTTGAAAACACCTTTGCCTTCTCAATGTGTTATGTATTTATTTTCGAAAAGTGGAGAAAAGTGAGCCGTTCTAAGGTCTTGTTGCTTGATCTTAGTAGTAGTAGTAGTAGCAGCGAATAAACCTTAAGCCAAACCCCTTCATTTCCCTCCCACGATTTAACCTTCCCCACCTTTAGATAAAGATCAGGACGTCCGACCATTTGAGCATAGGTGTTGGTTGCCATTCAAATTCTTCCTCTATGCGAAATTCCTCTTCTGGTTCCTCTTTAGTCCAGACGTCTTGTAAGCATTATCTGCAACTTGAGTCCTGAGTGCTTTCCAGGGGCTCTTGAAGCGCACATTGGTTCTTTTGGCAGTGGGTGCATATGTAACCTTATCCATCCTATGACCCGGCTGATCTCTTACTCCTTTGCGGCTGCCAAAACAGCAAATAGAGATAATTAACCAAAAAAAACGCACCTTTTTAAATGATTAATCGACATTTCCTAAAAATCGAAGATGACGGACCTGATTTAAAAAATAGGTATTTTTGAACATTGATCTCAAACATTGGTTACAAAGCCACATTCTTTCCAAGCACATCTAAGTACCATTTTAAAAATTCAGTCAAAGAATAAGGAATATTAAAGCGTTTAAAAAGACCAGGGTTTGCCTGTACAATCACGCTTATTAAGAGAAAATCTACTTGTTTGAATAGCAATAACTTTTTCAAAAATTGACCGTTTTTAATAATTTTTTTGGAAAGCACAGCAAATTTATAGAGTTAGGGTTAAAACTGCCATTTACTTAAAATGCAAGAGGCATGTCTAAAAAATAGGCATTTTTGGCCCCCATAATCAGTTGCAAAGCCACATTCTTTATGAGTATTTCAATATAAAAATAGAAGAATAAGATTTTCCTGCGAAAATATTCTTGTTTGAAGGCAAACCGAGATAAACTTTGGTAGTTTTAAACATTTATAACTACTTTATTTTTTAAGCGTTACATCAAATTGCTTGGAAAGAAATTAACGATTGAGATTGAATACAGTGTTGCACCGAAAGTTTTTCCTAGGGGAGGTTAAAAATGCCTATGTTTCAAATGTGGCTTTGTAACTGATGTTTGAGATTTAATACACTGTCGCGTGTATTTTTTAAATAAGTCCGCCGTCTTAGATTTTTACAAAATGTCAAATTTGACGTCGGATTTATAAATTTTGATACCTTGGTTCTAAAAACTTAATATTATTAAAATCGTTCAGTTTTTCGCTTAGTTATAATCATTTTAAAAAATACGATTTTTTTTGGCACACCCTATATACAGTGTGTCCCAAAAATCTGTAATAATCGATTTTTTGGGAGAACTATAAAAAGAACTTAACCCCCTATATACAGGGTGTCCCAAAAATAAAATAGGACACAAAATTATCTTTTTTTAAATTGGACACCCTATATATTATCTCATTTTCTGATTCCTTAAAAAAATAAGCTTTTTAAAAATACCAAATACTTTGGGTCTATCGTTTATTTTCTCTAAGATATTCAAGTTTAAATTTGTGTGGAAGAGATAGGAAAATAACTGTCGTCACCTGGTGAGAGACAGTGTTGCCAGATCAAAATTTAAGAATTCACTAGATGGAGTTTTAAAAAATCACTAGAATTTCACTAGACTTATATTTGCTTTGCTGGCTCTTAGAAAACTTCTGCTAGCGGGGGGGGGGGGGGGGGAGGGGCGGGGAGGGGCGTGACTAAATGAAAACACCGAAGTACATATTAAATATTTTAATTTTCTTTCATCACGAAAAAAATGAGCTAAATTCCAAAAATAATAATAATAAACAGACAAATATACCACGTACGTATTACGTTGCTGTTATGATTATGTACCATTTCGTTAGGTATATCATAATCATAACAGTTTTTTTTTTCTGACATAAAACTTTTGGATCTAAGGATACCTGCTACTAGATCAGTAGACAGCCTATTTCTTAGCTTGGTTTTGTTTAGATTTACAACACTAAACTTTCTTTCAACACAAGCACTAATGGGTGGCAAAATAAATAAAAAAATTACTAGTTTATACGTTCGGAGTATGCTAAGTTTCCATTTCCTTCTTTAACACGTGCCACATTTTTCCAAAACGTAATATCATCCATCTATTTCAATATTTATATCCGAAAAATGTGAGCCTAACGGTTCAACAGTTTTTATATTTTTAAAATTTTTGGAATTTAAAAAAGCAAGTTTTTTAAGAATTTTTATGTCTTGTGAATCGAAAGGGAACCATTTATAAATTTGAAATTGAAACGAGTGAAACCTGCTACTTTTTCTACTTTTGGACCTAGATACAGTTTATCTATTGGAACATAATTTGCAGGATTTTTATATTGTATTTACTAATGTGAAAAAAATCACTAGAATATGGCATTTTAACAAAAGTTTTCACTGAATCACTAAATTACAAAAAAATCACTAAATCTAGTGAAATTTCACTAGATTTGGCAACACTGCGTGAGAGACAGCACTCAGTCACCATCTTTATTACGAGGTGGTCGTTTGTTTACATTTAGTTTTAAAATATTTCAGTGGAAAAAATTAACAAAATGAGGTGCTGTGTACACGGATGTGGTGTCAACAATCAGACAAAAGGTGTTTCGCGTGACATTAAGTTTTTCAGATTTCCAAAAGAAAAGAAAATGGAAGGTATATGGAAGCATTTTTGTGGACGGAATGAACTTTAACGTGAATAATGCTCGAATTTGCTCAAAACATTTTAGTGATAATGATTATGAGCGAAACCTTAAACACGAGTTGCTTGGCTACACGCCAAAAAAAATTTAGGTGAAAATTTTAGCTGCTAAAAATCTTAGTTGATGTGTTTTTGCATTTTTCTAAAAAAAAAAAATTTCTAACCCGCTAAGGCCAATATTTTGTTTAAAGTCTGCTGGGTTCATACAGAAATAAAAATAAGATAGGTGAAATAAAAAATAAAGAGTTCACCTTATGGGACTTCATACAGACAGAAAAATAAGATAACATAACGTAACAAAAGATGAGAAACTTATCTTTTTATTTTTTTTATCTAAAGACGTGTTCCACGCATGGCCATGATGTTATCGCGACGAACGAATGACAGGAGACAATAATAGTGACATTAAAATTCAAAATCGCATGCGCAAAAATTTGCGTTTTGATTGGCTGGAACTGATCTATTTTGTTATTTTTCTTTGTGAAGGCCCAATTTTATTTTTACCTTATCTTATCTTATTTTATTTCTGTATGAACCCAATAAATTTTTGGGGATTTTTGACACATGGATTAATAAATATAAATAAATTTCCAACAAAATGTCACAAGCAGGGCCTTTTAATTTGAAAAAAAGCTGTATGTGAATAGACCCCTTTCTGAGGGCCGTGCCGAAAATTTTAAATGCTAAAAATCTTTGTAGATGTGTTTTTAGATTTTTATAAAAAAACAAATTTGTAACCCGCTAGGGCCAATATTACCTCGCCATACCGCTTACGTTATGGAACTCTGAATCCAGCTTTACTCCCTCACAATCCCCCACCCCTTGGTTGTTTTCCAGATTGCATTTCGTTTAATTTAAAACCTTGTAGTATTTTTGTGACAGAAAACCATTCCTACCTGCAACCCCCTCCCCCACCCTAAATTGTTACTAAATGATAATAACTAACTCGACAAACCCTACTTTGACAGATTAAAATATTTATCAGATAAAGGTGGGGTGGTTGCAATCACCCGTTCAAATTCTTCAAAAATCTAAAAACACCTATTTGTTAACTTTTCAAGAAGAACCTAAATGCGAATTTTTAGCTCCACATTGATTTAGAACTCTAAGTAATTGTAATTTATTTGTACCCCCTTTAAAACCGACTAACTTGAGAAATAGGCTCAACCCCCTGTCTGAATTTTAAAAAATGACGAAGCACGTGTTTACTTATTTTATTAGTAGAGTCTACATACCAATTTTTTTTTGAGATACAGAAAATCCTTTTAAAATTTTAACCCCTATTTTTACCCCTTCAGGGGTAAAAAAATAAAAAATCATTTCTTGGTGAGCTCCTCCGTTATCACCCCAAACTATTCTCAAATTTTCATGTTTGTAGGTGAACTGGTATCAGCTGTGCGTAGGTAGTTCCCTGTTCGCGGCCCCAAAAATCTTATCAGATGACGTCATGCGCGGATCTAGACGAATTTTGAACCGCTACGTATCATACCTTTCTTTTATTGTATAATGATAGGGTATTAATATTGACTAGTTAATTTCGATTTTCCTATATCTCTTCCATACAAATTTAAATTTGAATATCTTGAAGAAGGTAAAAATAGACCCAAAGTGTTTTTTTGAAAAGCTTATTTTTTAAGGATTCAAAAAATGAGGTGTTCAATTTAACTTTTGGGACACACTGTATAGTTCGGCTTGGAAAACTGATGCATGCGACTCCGTGGCAGTCTATTAGCAGATTTTCCGCACGAATTTCAAGTTTTGGTGAAGGTGCCAATCGTTCTGTCACTGTTTTACTCACTGATTCACTGACAAACTATAACAAGAAAGCTCGTTAATTGTAGAAGTTATCTTGACACTATATATAATTGTTCCTATTCTAAAAACTATATACTACCAATATCAAGTAAATAAAAATATCTTTATGCTACTATCCCTGCGTAAAAAATAAAAGAGAATTATAAAGAAAATAAAAAAGGGGGAAAGAGCAATTCTTCTTCTAAGAGATTCAACAAAATGACAATTGTGACAAAACGAAAAGAAAAAATTAATTATTAATTTGTATAATAATGACTATAACATTTTAAATCTAAGCATGTATATAGCAACCATATAAAATCACTGTTCTTCTAAAATGCATGGAACGATTTAACCTCCGATCCAACTAATCGTTTCTCAAAAAAGATTGTATTTTTAGTATATTTGTGGTCATTTGGAAAAGTTTTCTTGCACACTGTGGATTGATGGTCTTACTAAACTAGCTCGATCTTGATCCGAATGAATTTTGATGACAAATAAATATTGGTCTAGTTAACACTCGGTAGTGGGTTAAATCTTTGTGTCCCCGTGAATCTAAGAGGCCGGGCAAATTTCACAACAAACGTTGATAGAATCATGCGAATATAGTATCCATTTTTGTAGGAAAGAGGTCAACGGAGTCATTAATTTTGAGGCAGTTACATCCCAGCCTGACCCAACCAATGAGTTGTTGGAAGAGATGAAATCATTTACAATAACCATAACCAGCCAAGATAATAAATTAAATGGTAAAATAATAAAGATACATATGATAATATTATATTATTTTCTGCCACCTCTCATTAGGATTGTTAATTTTATTATAGTATTGCTTTTTTTTTTGTTTCAGAGAAAAAAACCGGAATTTTAAAACCCCAAGGTTCGCTGGAAAAATCGAGAGAGGAACGGGAGGTAAAAATGTTATAATAACGAAAAATAACACAAAAGTTCATAATGTAACTTTTTTAGGTAAAAAAATCCAACGAAATATCAATGTCAATACCTGGTCCCACATTGCAAAAAGCGGGAGTAATTGATCCATCTGTCAAAGCTAAGAGATCCAAGCAAAATGTTGCTTTACAGAGTATTTTTAAAAAGATGGAAGAAACTAATAAACAGGTAATTTTTTTTACTTAATAAGTCACTGACAACCACCAAATTTCTCAGAAATTCTGTTGTTTAAATTACTTATTATATTATTTGGTCTTTAATTTTTGGTTCTGATTAGAAGTTTACATTTATTATTTAGTAGTAGTAGTATGCTGAGAATAATTTAAACAATGATCCTAAATAATTCTGGAAACACATAAATAATATTAGGAAAAGCTTTGACTTTCCCCTAAAGAAATTTCATATAATAATGAAACAGCAAATAGCGGTTATGGCTGCGCCTCACTCTTTAGTAGATTTTTTTCGTCAGTGTACACAAGTGAGAAAGTAGATAATTTGCACATTGAAAATGATAAGAAAGATACAAGTGTTCATTTAAACAGTTTTTCAGTGCATATTGTTGACATATTCGAACATATTAACACACTAAAACCCTCTTTATCTTATGGTCCCGATGGGGTCCCAGTCTTCTTTTTAAAAGAATGCATTTTTTTTCTCTTTGTAAACCATTACATAATATTTTTCAGTTGTCTATACAAAATTCCAAATTTCCTGTGTACTGGAAAAATTCCTATATCATTCCTATTCACAAATCTGGACGTAAGGGTCTTGTTTCAAACTACAGAGGTATCTGTAAACAATCTGATATATCCAAACTACTGGACCATATCATTTCAAAACAACTATCCTGGGCTACTAAAGAAATCATTAGACCTGAACAAAATGGATTTTGCCAGGGACGCTCAACTACTACTAATCTTTTGACCTATCAACATAAAATATTAGAGGCCTTTGAGAAGCGACGGCAAGTCGACAGTATTTATACTGAATTCTCAAAGGCCTTCGACCAAGTCAACCACACAATACTAATTTCTAAACTAAATTCTATTGGGTTTGGTGAAGACTGCTTAAGGTGGCTAGAAAGTTTTATGTCAGATCAAATCCAATGTGTACGTATTGTCAACCACTTATCTAATCCTATACCAGCGACCTCAGGGGTCCGGCAAAGGTCCCACTGTGGACCTATACTTTTCAATCTGTTTGTGAATGACCTTTATAAAATAATACTTCACTCTGAATTGCTTATATTTGTAGATGATGTCAACATTTTTAAAGTTATTCATTGTACAGTACAGGTTTAATGAATGGGCAACAAACAGTTGTTTAAAACTTAACATTCAAAAGTGTTTTGTCATAAGTTTTGCTAGGATTAGGTCATAGTTTATGATTATACAATTCAAGGGTTAATGAGATTAGATATCTAGGCGTTCTGATGAACAAACTAACTTTTAAAAGCCACTACAATAACTTGAAGAATAAAGAATGAAAAACCTTGGCTTTATTGATTGTAATAGTCTTCACTTCATGCACCAAAAATTTAAACTAATTTACATTTCATTGTTCAGGCCTTGCCTTGAGTATGTCTCAGTAGTTTGGTCACCCAGCGATTTGAATGAGATGATTGGGTCAGTACAGGGTTATGTTCGTGTAAATTACTATATTGACTATAAAGCTATAAGTGACTATAAAGCTATAAGTGATTCTCTTAACATAGAAAACCTTGAATTGCGCAGGATCTTTTTTGATGTTTGTTTCATATTTAAAGTAATTAATGGTGTGATTGACTGCAATTATATTTTAAGTCTTTTAAATTTAAATACAAACTTTAAAACCAGAGATAGGAAACTTTTTATAGTTCAAATTTTTTGATGTTCCTACTAATAGGTTTAAAAATAAACTAAAAACTATCAGAATAGAAGGAGATGAACATTTTTAAATGAAAATAAAAAAAAAATAATTATGTCCATGGCCTACAACAACTTTGGAAATAAAAAATGGTGATGAAAAATCACAGTTATATTTTAGTAGGAAATCGACATGCGCTGAAAATTTTTTTGTTGAATTGTTTACTTTTACATCCATAAAATTCACGCGCCCGTCGAAACATGCGGTTTTAACAAAAAAAATCACCCAAGTTATGCTTCGGGAAAACACTAATTAAATATTATTTTCAATTTGTAATCATAATTTAATATTTGGGTATGAAACAGGTGTAAGCAAATCATTTCCATAAAGATTTTGTAGTTTTTTTTTTCAATAAAAATAATAAGAACTTGTTAAAAAAGAGAAAAATCATGGCGCCTTACCTTTTTTTGGCGACCGTGCCCTAAAAGTCGTGTTAACCATGTTTTTTTTCCTTCAAACACAAAATTTCCAATGTTGAAGCCAAAATTTCTTATTAATTTTGCATCAAGGATAGTTTATCCATTTTTCGAATTCATTGCCAATTGTTCCCCACACACCCCCTGCCCATTGTTCGGTTGTCAGTTGTCATGTTGATTGTTGACATAAAGGCGGATTTACGCTGGTGAGCAATTAAGCAATCAATTCGAAAAGTTCCATCATAAGGGAATACACACAATCGTTTACGCTCGCAAGTGTCATAACTTGACATGTGACATTTGCGGGCGTAAACGATTGTGTATATTCCCATTGGTTGTTTTCGGCACTTGTAAAGATCCACTAGGACTTGTTGGGTCCCCACTATCACTTTTAATTTCTTTAACTTTTCTGTAAAAACTGCTTGATGTGAAAGGTTTGTTTCTTTTTTCTTTTGGAATGTTAAAACACAAAACTGTCAGGATAACCACTATTAGGTACTTACACACAGAGTATCCTTTTTGACGTTCAAAACGCGAATGCATTCTCTTCCTTAAACCCAAATTTTACCTAAGCATCTACTTTATTTGTCTGAATTTTGAGCTTCCATCTGGTTTTTCCTATCCCTTTTTATGATAGGAGGTTGGTATCTAATAGCCAAAATCCAAACAAGGGTTGAAGATACAATAGTAATTAAGGAAATATCTTATAATTTGGAAATACTGGGAAGAAACATGAAAGTTATAATTATTGATTAATCTAAACAGTTGATCATGACAGTTCTTTAGAGGACAAGTGACGCAAAGGAGTTTTCTTGTTTTCAACCAGAACTACTTTCTTCCCATCAAGAAAAACAAAACTGAAGTTTTAACCTAATCCTTAATATTCCATATGGTTAGATAAAATAGAATAATTTTCCATAAAGTTCGAACATATTTTTAGGTTGTACTTATTTGGTCAAAAAACCAAATTTTTGTCCTAAAACTTATACCAAAAAAACTCTCACTTTGAGGAATAACTGTAGGTCGAAAATAATTAACTTGTTCAGTTTTAAACCAAAAAAGTTCATTCATTGAGGGATTTGTTCAGGACATTATTAAAAACTTTTGACAAGCAATGTTGACCAAGAAATGCTCAAACAAGGCGGGGACCTCAGAGTAGAATCTTAAACCAAGTTTATCATCAATTTACCTTCTTTTTTAACTTTATATTCAAAACAACTTTGAAGACAGGATACGAGGAAAATAATTCGAAAAATATCCTAAAAGAAAACCTTTAAAATGTCGGGTATATAATGACCGTTTCTTAAGGTTATTTGTTCCAATTTAAAACTTATTTTCAAACCTCAAACTACAAAGTAATTTTCTGAAGGAAAACGGGGGATGTTTTGACGAATGATTGGTTATCTTAACCTTCCAACTTCCCAATATGCCCTAAAATGTTACTTGGGATAACGAATGAGATGTCAAAATATCCACCCTTTTCCTTCAGAAAATGACTTTGTAGTTTGAGGTTTGGAAGTACGTCCTTTTAATTGGAAGAAAGTCTAAAAACCGTCGTTATACACGTGATATTTTGAAGGTTTTCTTTTTGCAATTTTTTAAATTATTTGCTTTTTATTTAGTTTTCAAAGTTGTTTTGTCTATGAAGGCGAAAAAAAATGATGGTAAACTTAAACTGACATTCTAATATGAGGTCCTCGCCTGCTTTGGGCATTTTTTAGTCAACATTGCTTGTCAAAATGTCTTATTAATGACCTAAAGAAATCCTTAAAAGTTAAGAACTTTTTTTTTAGATTTTGTTTTAGGACAAACAATTGGTTTATTTTACTATGTAAGTATAACCTAGAAATATGCACTGACTTTATGGGGAGTTCTTATAATTTATTTAAACATATGGAAAATTTAGATTTGGTTGGATAAAAACTTCACTTTTGTTTTTCCTGATAGAAATAATGTATCTCTGGTAGAAAACAAGACAATGCGGAACAAATTTACCCTCGTGTCCGTCGTTGGTTCACTGTATTAATGGGGCGAGTTTGAGAAGTCTAAATCTGCGGTTGATCCTCTGTCTGTCTCTCTCTGTGTAGGTGAGTCAGAAAGAGATTACCACGTATAACAAACAATGCCTTATGGAGCAAATTTTTAAAAATTTCGGTTGAAATATCATCGTAGTTTTTGTAATGTTACTCTGTACATCTGTCAAGTTAAACGGGCGATAAAAAATTGTGGTAAATTCCGCCTTACTCTGGTAAATAACTATTTCTCTCTTTCTCTGAAGAAATGTCATTAGACAGAAATGGCCGGCGGGTTCGCTCTTGTTGACAACCAAACGATGGGCGAACGAGGGGTATTCGGGAGTACAGGGAAGGATTGGTTTTCAAGTTCAAATTAATAAGGAATTTTGCCTTCAACACTTCAATTTTATGTTTGAGGGAAAAAAACACGGTTAAAACAACTTTTATGGCACGGTCACCGTTTTTTTTTGCTCTTTTTTGACTTAATTTGTTTATTTAAAAGGATCTATAAAATCTAGACTAAATGATTGCTTAGATGTTTTTTATTCCCAAATATTAGATTATGATCATAAATTGGAAATAATTCTTTTTTCGAAATGTAATATTAGGGATATTTTTGTTAAAACTGCATGTTTCGAAGGGCGCGTGAATTTTATGCAAGTAAAAGTTATCAATTCAACGAAAATATTTTCGGTGCATGTTGATTTTCTTCCAATATAATTTAAAGTAGATGTTTGATCACCATTTTTTATTTTACAAGTTGTTGGTGACCATTTACATGATTATTATTTTTTCTCTTTTTTTAATTTTATTTAAAAATGTTTCCATTTCTCTCTATTTTGACAACTAGGGGACGATTTGGTCATAGGCAAACAAGAGGCTAATGAGAGGGTATTTTGAAGTAGTTTTGCACAAGAGAGCGCAAATTAGGTTGAAAATTTATACTATCCCCACTTTGGGAAAAAAGCAGGAAATTTCCCTCTTTTTTAACCTCTCATTTTTCTGTAGGGAAAATTTCCTAGCTGAACTTTTTTTTTATAAAATTTTAACCAAAAATGTTACTTGTCTTCAGTTCGCCGTGTTTTAGCAGCTCACGAGTCGCCAGTGCTGCGATTCGCAGGTGTCCCAGCATTTCTCCCTTTTCCTTCCACTGGTCCAGGTCTCGCAAACTAAGATGGGTCGACATTGCTGTTTTCTTTATCCGAGTCGGTAGCGTAGGTTTGCCCCTTGGATTTTTTCAAGGGCACTTATTATTTAAATTTAACCCTCAGGTTTGTCGTAAATTTTTTATGTTTTCTCGATTAAGGTCAAGAAAACAAGTAGTTTTTAAAGCAACAAACCTTTGCTACAGATAAAAATCTATTCAAAAGGAATTAAAAGAATATCAATGTTAAAATATACTCGAGGACTAACACAACAACATTATTAAAAGTTCAAAAAATAACTGGGGTCTAGTTTCTTTATTAGCTTTAACTCAGGTACGCCGGACTGAAAGGCTTAACGAGGTTTTA
This sequence comes from Oxystoma pomonae, assembly GCA_963921995.1. Lineage (NCBI taxonomy): Eukaryota > Metazoa > Arthropoda > Insecta > Coleoptera > Brentidae > Oxystoma > Oxystoma pomonae. The sequence goes on from OY998172.1 coordinate 32,560,497, forward strand.
TAGAAAATAACAAAGATCACCATAGAAAATAACAAAGATCATCATTCATCGTGTCCAACTTGTCATTTTGGTGAATTCCCCTTTTAAGGAATAATTAAACAAATCTTTTCCAATTTTGATTGGCCAAAATCAACATTTGTTACATTGCCTAAAAAACTTTCAGCGAAGATGTGTAGTGGTTACCGTCTAATTGACCTAATAAGTCGTATGCTAAAAATATTTTTAAAAATTATCCATAAGATAATTTCTAAAAAAAGAGAATCCTTTATGGGCGATACACAGTTCAGATTTCGTAAAGGGTTCGGGACAAAAGAGGCCTTACCCAAGTAACATTTTTGGTTAAAATTTGGTAAAATATTCCCGAGTTAAGCTAGTCATTTTTTCTTATGAAAAACTGGGGGGTCAAAAAAGGGAAATTTCCCGCCTTTTTATCAAAGTGGGGACAAAAACCGAGGTAATTTGGTGGGATGAAATAGATAATTAAAATTTTTTTTCCTGAAGGCGAATTTGCCCAGAGAACACTTTTTACCAACTTTTGGGACACATGTATACTTGATTTAAAAAAAATCGCATACATGCAGTCACAAAATTTACCTTTCTAAAAGTGTATAATATATACGAACTACCAGCTAAAATGCCTAAAAACTTCAAAAGTACGACAATTTGTCATATTGTTTAAAAAAGGTCTCTAAAACTGAAAATATTTTTTTACTTAAATTAAAAGCAACCTTATTTTTATATTAAATTTTGCATAATATTAAAAAATCAGCAAAAATAATATTTTAGTAAAGTCTTTATTGAACAATATCAAATTATCACTCGAGTAACGGACGAAGGCTGTTCTATAAAGAGGGTGGTAACCCATTTTGTAGTTAATAAAATAACAATAATACGATGGAAATAGGATTGAAAACAATTCGACGAGTATGAAAATTGGATTAGGACAAAAACGATGGTAAACTTAATACTAATTATTTTAACTTAAAAAAGAACTAAAATAAATAATTTAGTACTTAATAGGATCACCATTTTTCTCTATTACAAGCTGCAAACGTCTGGGCATTGAAAAGGTTAAATTTTGAAAATACTGATGGTCTTCTGAGAGCTGATCCAATGCGCGATAAATAGCATCGCTTAACTCTTCAGCATTTCGTGGTCTCCAATTCCTTTGGTATATTATTTTAACGATTCGACCCCATATATTTTCCGTTGGGTTAAGGTCAGGGCTGATGGCTGGCCAAGGAAGTTTTTCTATATTATTATTCTGAAACCATTGGCGAACAAACATTAGCCGTGTGTACTGGACAGTTGTCCTGCTGATAAACGAAGTCATTATTTTCATGTAAAGCCTGTAAAGATGGCAGCATAACGTTTTCAAGGATTTCAATATATCGTTCACTATTGAATCTTCCTTCGATTCTCCAAAAAAAAACCCAAACCTCTAGCACTAAACCAGCCCCACATGTTTACAGAAAAATGTCCAGCTTTTTTAATTTGGTTTGTATATTCGGGTTCAAATCTAGAATTTGGTGGACGATAAACTAAAATTCTCCTGCTGCTTGAAGATGATTGAAAAATTTCAGTCAGTGAAAACCACCCTCTCCCAGAAGTCATTATCACGAAGAACGTTGTTCAGTGCAAAAATCACTCTGGCCTGTTTTTTTTCTCCTGTTAGAAAAGGCTTCTTTGCAGCAACTCGACAAGAGACTTCTGATTTCGTTACTCTTCTATTTACTGTTGCTAAAGAACCCGGAAATAATTTTAGTCTCTCATCTTGCACTTCACAACTTAATTTTGGTCGTCCTGATCCATCTTTCGTAGAATTATTTTCAATCCAGCGCTTTTTCCATCGCATTATCGTCATTTTATCAACTCCAAAATGGGTGGCCGCTCTTCTTATAGACCAGCCGTCTTCTATAGCTCGAGTGATAATTTGAACTTTTGTAAATGTTGATATCTGTGGCATTTTTAAGGATGTCACACTGAATTTTAAACTGTCAGGCATACTAAGCTGGTGGTGCCTTATAATAGTATACACTAATGGAAAGCTAAATTTTGTGACATAGGAAAAAATGCATGTATGAGTTTTTTTTGAAATCTCATAAATGCTCAACCTAATTTGTATCCTATTCCACACAATGCCCTCTTGTTTTTCTGTGACTCAAGCGCCCTCTACTTACCATAAAATTCGCGCGCCCATCGAGACATGCAGTTTTAACAAAAAAAATACCAAAATTATGCTTCGGGAAAAACTAATTAAATATTATTTCCAATTTGTAATCATAATTTAATATTTGAGTATGTGTGAACAAATCATTTCCATAAAGATTTTGTAGTTTTTTTTCAATAAAAATAATGAAAACTTTTTAAAAAAACAAAAAAATATGGCGCCTTATCTTTACCGTGCCCTAAAAGTCGTGTTAACCATGTTTTTTTCCCTCAAACACAAAATTTATAATGTTGAAGCCAAAATTTCTTATTAATTTTGCATCAAGGACGGTTTATCCATTTTTCGAATTCATTGCCAATTGTTCCCCGCACACCCCCTGCCCATTGTTCGGTTGTCAGTTGTCATGTTGATTGTTCACGTAAAGGCGGAAGTTCCATCATATGGAAATACACAAAATCGTTTACGCTCGCAAATGTCATAACTTGACATATGACATTTGCGAGCGTAAACGATTGTGTGTATTCTCATTGGTTGTGTTCGGCACTTGTAGAGATCCACTAGGACTTGTTGGGTCCCCACTATCACTTTTAATTTCTTTAACTTTTCTCTAAAAACTGCTTGATGCTGTGAAAGGTTTGTTTCTTTTTTCTTTTGACATGTTAAAACACAAAACTGTCAGGATCACCACTTCTAGGTAGGTACTTTCACACAGAGTATCCTTTTTGACGATCAAAACGTGAATGCCATCTCTTCCAAAAACCCAAATTTTACCTAAATATCTACTTTCTTTGTTTGAATTTTGAGCTTCCATCTGGTTTTTTCTATCCCTTTTTATGATAGGAGAGTAGGTATCTAATAGCTAAAAATCCAAACAAGAGTTGAAGATACAATAGTAATTAAGCAAATATCTTATAATTTGGAAATACCGGGAAGGAACATGAAAGTTATGATTATTGATTAATCTAGAAAGCTGATCATGACAGTTCGTTAGAGGTGACGTGAAGCAAAGTAGTTTTCTTGTTTTCTACCAGAATTACTTTCTTCCCATCAAGAAAAACAAAACTGAAGTTTTAACCTAAATAAAATAGAATAATTTTCCATAAAGTTCGAACATATTTTTAGGTTGTACTTATTTGGTCAAAAAACCAAATTTTTGTTCTAAAACTTATTCCGAAAAAAACCCTAACTTTGACGAATAACTGTAGATCAAAAATAAGTAACTTTGAGTTCAGTTTTAAACCAAAAAAGTTCTTAACAGTGAGGGATTTCTTCAGGACATTATTAAAAACTTTTGGCAAGCAATGTTGACCAAGAAGTGCCCAAACAAGGCAGGGACCTCAGAGTAGAAGTCAAGTTTAGCAACAATTTATCTTCTCTTTTAACTTTATATTCAAAAGAAATTTGAAGACATGATACGAGGAAAATAATTCGAAAAATATCCTAAAAGAAAACCTTTAAAATGTAGTGTATATAATGACCGTTTCTTAAGGTTATTTGTTCCAATTTAAAACTTATTTTAAAACCTCAAACTACAAAGTAATTTTCTGAAGGAAAACTGTGGATGTTTTGACGTATGATTGGTTATCTTAACCTTCCAACTTCCCAATATGCCCTAAAATATTACTTGGGTATTTGGGATTCAAGTCTTGGTTCAACGGTCTAGAGATGTGTCAGTGCCAATATATGCCTGTTTCATAGATTACGAGAAAGCCTTTGATCGATTTTAACACGAAAAGCTCATAGAATGTCTTAAAACCTATACTCGAGTCAAACAGCTCAAATAAAAGTTGAAGGCCAACGGTCTGGAGAGGTCGTGAAGACTGCATATTATTTTTGCTGCTATTGAATATCTATAGTAATAAAATAATCGCGAATGCCCTTCAGAACTGCGAAGGGGGTCTGTAAAGTCATAAAAGTTAACACTTTATGATATGCTGACGACACTGTCATAATTGGAAGGTCTGCAAGTGTTGTTGTCAGCTTAATGAGAACTGGGCAATATGCAAGAAGTCTGTGTAAGAATTGAACAGGCCAGATCACCTTTTGCCAAAATTAAATCACTGTTGTGTAGTCGCGATCTTAATACCACTCTCCTAATTCGTTTGCTTCGTTGTTATGTATTTAGCATTTTGTATTACGGCGTAGAGTCATGGACACTGTGTGATGCTATGTATGTACAAAAAATCTGGGGCATTGGTGCTATCGTAGAAAGCTCAGGATATAATTGACGGCAGAAGAAATCTTGGACAATATAGTTAGTACTACGACACTTTTCAGAAAGTCAGTAGATAAAGTGCAAATCGCGCTGATAATAGCCAACGTTCGAAGGGAGTAGTTCCTTTCCATCTACCTCAGCAACGTGCTCTCTATCTGTTAAGATTGTTCATATTCCACTCGGGGATTCGTAAATCGGAAAATTTTTTACTTAAATCTTAAATAAAACAAAAAAAAAACTAAAATTCGTTGCGTTATAGGTAAAATTCAACGTCGAAGAATCCACAGACAAAGAAAAATTCGTCAAAATTAACGGTTCCGCACAACCTCAACCGCCACAGCCTGCCATTTCAAATAATATATCAAACAGAGGTCCACAGTTTCCTAGTACTCAAAACGTTGGGCTCAGAACGCAGTCTTTTAATCAAAATCATCCTGCGTTTCCTGGAATGCCACCCCAACAACAGGTAATTATGATAATAATAGTGTATTTCAATTGTCGGATATAACTGAGTTACCATAATAGCCCTGCCCTTGCATTTTCAGAAAAAAAACAGGCGTACCGATAATAACTCTCAATCAAGTTAGCCTCGAAAACTGAGAGGTGAAAACTTCTGGGCGCGAGTATTCTGCATCAGACAATTCTCGGACCTTTCCTTGGGCCATTATAGTATCCCATATAACTATGAATTACCTTAAGGTTCCTGCGCGTGTATTCCCTATGTTAAAGAGCGTCGCGGCAACCCTGCGAAGTATCAAGTTAGCGCATGCGTCAGCTGGAAGTACAGTGACCAGAGAAATGAGGCGAGTCGACGTTACAAACTCGCGCTAACTCAGATCGAGCATTCATTGGATGTCGAAGTCATGGCATCTCGATGTGGACCATCGGTGGGATGATTTTCTCGCATCTTGGGCCTTTATATATCTTATAAATTACTACGTTTTTTTGGAGAACATAATACGTTTTCAATACGATTCGCTTTCAAATATGCAATAAACACGGGGCGAATCGAACTTTCTTTTCGTTGACACTATCCAAGTTCAATGCCGCTTTCTTGGGATCGTATCGGGATCCAACTGCATAAAAACGTTAATCGTACCGAAATTACTGTGATGGTATCAAGATTCCTGCAAAAAGTAGGTATATCTTTATTTTAATGATATTAATTGTGCTGTAAACTTATTGACACTAAAAAACCCGACCAAGAAGTAAAATTGGCAAAAACTAACCTCAAAATGCCCCAGGCGAATGTCAAACATTTTAAGAGTGGGATTTACTAGGATCTTAAATAGTACCCCCCACAGGTCTAAATATTTAGACCTGGGGGGTACTAAATCTTAAAATCAATTTTCACAAAACACCCATGTAGAAAAGACACAAGATTATTGATTATTTTGTATTTTTATTGCAAAATACCACTGAACAACTACTTTTTTCCTCAAACTATATGATATTTTAGAAGAAAATGCCCTGAAAATAATATTTTTTGACAGGTTTTAAAATGGCAAATGGTGAATACGTCAAAAATTTGGCACAGAGGTCGCGATTCTTCAGAAACAACAGACAATCTCTTCCGTAACAATTCTGGAGTGGCGATTTAAAATAAAAACGCAGCTTCATTTTTTTAATAACATGGTGTAAATTGAATATTTTAAAGATATTCTGCAGGACTGGTTTTACGTCGGAGCTAAATTGCTACTACGCATACCAATTAAACGTCAAAAAAAGTCGAAAATTCTCACCATGTAAAAGAACAAAAATTAAAATTGACATATTTTTTAATTTACGGGAACAGTATTAAGAAACTAAATTATACGGAATATTAGAAAATAAGTCCTGACAAAAAAGCAGTTAGTGTAAACTTATGTTTAAAAATCGTCCGATCTTTTGTAAGGGCGAGATGTTCTGACGGTTTTTTAAGAATTGCGAAGTTTTTTAAACCCTCTCTGGGGGTGCGGGTGCCTCGGTGGTTTAAATTTATAGACCCCAAAAAGTACCGCTTTGTGGCGATTGCTAGTCAGTTCATTTATAATTTGTAAAAAGCACCTTTTTTACAACGATCAATTTACCTTCAATATCCCAAGTTGTTCATTAACCACACACCTCCAAATTTTGTCCAGAAGGACGCCGTATTTTGAACCGGTTTTCAGAACAAAATATATAGTTATGAGGGCACTAATGCAAAACCATATAACTACCCAAGTAACAATTTGTCGACGCAACAACGTTTCCAAACGCAACCACAACGTTGCGATGTGACGTTGTAGGAAACGTTTTGCCAACCCTATTTTACACCAATTTCGTAAATACTTTTCGAGTTGTCTCAACGTTGCTCGCAACCTTTGGTATGCATCCAAGTCAAGAAATGACCAAGATCACAACCTTGTGTGCAGCGCCACCTACAATAAATTATTTGTTAAAAGTACGCCAGAGGTGTTTATTATTGCCCAAAATATAACGTGTAGTCAACATTTTATATTTTTTCTCCACCAAAAATCATCTATCATAAGATTCAGAGTAATAATAATCAATATTTTCCAAATTAATAATCATGAACAAGATGTACGTTTTAAAGGCTTTCTGTACACTATAATCGGAAACGCAACTTAGTGTACTGTCAAATATGATATTTTTAGGTCCAAAAAAAAACGAGGGACTGAAATATATGGCAGATTTAGAAAAGAAGTTATATTTTTTTAAATTTTATACAAGACAAAAAATTGTTGCAGAACTACTTTTACGTATTTATACAACTAAATTAGTGATTTAACAGTAATAACATCTACGAATTGCTAGGAAAAACTAATAAAAGACTCCTAACGCGTTTGTTTACAACTTAGTGTACTGTCAAATATGATATTTTTAGGTCCAAAAAAAACGAGGGACTGAAATATATGGCAGATTTTTTTTTAAATTTTTTACAAGACTTTGCAAGACAATTGCTAGGAAAAACTAATAAAAGACTCCTAACGCGTTTGTTTACATTCTGTTTGGCAATATGGCTTCAAATTAAAAAGGTGATTTCAAAAAGCAACATGGCGCTTATCCGTCGTTTCGTACTTACCGTTTGCCAACCAAAAAATGTCCTTTGGTCACAGATTCGACAGCTGCTTTACCAAAATGCGCCTAATGTCAACGTACCAAAATCTTTTCCTTGGGTGACAGCTGACAGACTGCACAGTGACTGCCAAGTCAATTTCATCTGTCCGCGATTTAAAAAAAAATGTTTTTTGCTGCTCGATGGTTTTTGCCAAATAAAAAAATAGACCGGACCTAGTTTAAAGTGGTCCATATTTTGGACATTGACAAAGTGGAGCCTGTTCCATATTCATGGGGAAACGAGGGTCACCTCTATTCGCCGCCACCTTTGAGGTTGTTGAGAAGAATTCAGTCTGATGGTACCGGAGCTCTGCTCATGAAACCAGTACCTACCCGTGTGTTGTAAAGGAAGAGTTTTACTTACAGCTGTAAAAGCTCAACAAAGAGGGCAGTTACAGAGGCTGTCGGTGTGAATAAAGTTATAAAATCCTAATCTGGACCATCAAATCAGATTCATTCCCAAATAAAGTTTGTAAAAACTGTTGCATTATGCAAAGTTAATGGTCAACAAGGAGAAAGTTCAGAAACACTACATAATGAAGTCCCACACGCACACCTGATGGTCGTAAGAAAAGTCCAGATGTTCTTGAGAAGCTTAACGAAGCAACTTCATAGCTGCATGTAAGTACTACAACTTTACTGGTTTTCTTTTATTTTTCGTAAACACCCAGTATCCATACGTTTTTATTGACAACTGTCAAGACTTAAATGACAGATTTATATGAAAATAGTCACATTCAATTTTGTAGGTTAATTTTCTTTAACATAATAACTTCTCTTATGTCCATATCTCCCAACATGAAAATTCTCCGATAAAGCTTTAGTTATGATTAACACGAATTGGGGGTTGAAATGGATCTTCACAAATAAAGTTTTAATATAAAACATCACATTTTAAACCCCGATTAGTATCTAATCATGATTAATGCATAATCTCAGAATTTTTACTTTATGAGCATTAAAAGCAGAGCTTGTTTAGTCATGGAAGTTTTATTTTTAATTAATTTAATTAAAAAATTCTCTGAGTACTGCTTTTTTTTTAGGTGCGAAGAAATTGACAATATGGATGTAAAACTTAAAGACCTAAATAAAGAAAGTTACACCGAAGGCTAATGAAATATTGGATCTAAAGAGGAAAACAATACTTTGGAAACACTTGAAAAAGGGGATAATCCTTTGATCATTTAAGTAGATACTAGTGTTTTTTACATACCTATTTGAGATTTCTAAATAATGAATAGGTACACAACCCAAATAAATACTTGTGTGCAGAGCTAAAATATTTATCCCAGGGCCGGCTCACAATGGGGGCTATCAGCCTCTTAGTACTGAATATTGAAGCTATGTCAGTATTTAGGTATTTGTGTGAGTACCTATACTGTACATACTAAGAAAGCTTGTAATATTTTTTCAAATTAAAAAAATATATTCTTTATTTTTGTTTAGGTTAGTTTTATAATTAGATAGATTCAGCAAAAAAAAAGGTTTTTCTTTCTGCTAGTTTATTCGTTAAAATGTTGTCCTTATTAGTTGTGTTGTGTACTTTTAAAGAAGTTACAATCTAAGTGCCTACTTTGTGTTTTGTAGTGTTTGTGCAATGTGTATTTTGTATTAAAATTAGTCAAAAGAAAGGTTTTATTTTTCTTTATTGTTCCAAAAAAAAAATACATATTTTTTAAAAGTTTGACACAAATACACGATGAAAAAAATCACAAAGAAATATAGTTTTTTTTTAACTATTCAAGGATTCGTAAGTAAGGGTCCATTTACTCAAGGTTTAATGCCTATATAATGCTTAAATTTCTATTTCTGTCTATGTCCCTTCAAAAAGTAGAGAGAGAAGAAAAAATTACGCGTTGAGGATTAGCCATTAAAACTTGAGTAAATAGGCCTTATGAAACAAATAAAATTTAGGATAAAAAATGAAATGAAAAATAAAAAAAGTGAGGTTTTGTGTTGATAACAAGACTTGAAATACCAAACCCAACGACTCCCAGTCTCTGCACAGAACGATCAGAAATGGTTGGTGCATAAAATAGACCTATTTCCGTGCTCTTACCACATAACGACCAAAAAACGTAAATTTGACGAAGAATTACGTAGGATGCGCGACGTGTACCCTTTAAAGTTTTGTGGCCGTTATTTTGACACCAAAATAATCACGAAATCTCATTAGTCATACGAAAACGTTAACAAAACGTTGCAGTTTAACTAAACGGTAAAATTAACGTTTAGGCGTCGGTAATTATTTCGTTAACGAAGATCGTCCCGAAAATAACCAATTTCTCCACCAAATACAACGTTAATATTGGTTAAGTTTTTAGTCATCACGACCAGTAGATCATACAATTGTTACTTGGGTATGGGATACTATAACGGCCCTGTCCTTGCATTTTCCGAACAAAAAAGCCGTAGCGATAAAATCTTTCCTAATCAAGTTAGCCTGGAATATATGCAGAACCAATTCTCTTCTAAGTCGATTTCGATTTATCGCGGTTCTAGTTGACCTTGGTTCTAAAATTTCCCAGGAGTATAAGCAAAAGAAGGAGACCTCGATTGTGTAATATCTTTGAATATTGTTTTAATTTTTATGATTTTCGGGATTGTACTTAAACTTTCAAGTGAAAAATGCTATGAAGTCATCTATTAGCTCACATGAATTGAACAAATGGACGTAAATAGCACATCCTGTGAAGATCCATACCTTGAAAACCGCAATCATTCTAAACCAGCAAAATAGGCTGGTTCCGATTCTCAAGGCATGGAACATGACAGGATGCGGTAGCTACTTAGATTAAAAAGAGACAAGATATCTGGTCCAACGAAAACTCCTTGGCAAATAATAACCACTGTTTATCTACAAATAAATCAAAACAAAACAAAGGTGAGAAATATCGATTATTTTTCTATCCTTTTAAACGACGTTAGAACGATAGGGACAGAGAATTCTGTGTCAACCACTTTGAGTCGTGATTGGCTTGTGGGCGGGGAAAGTCGGCAGAGCGAAGACGGTCGGATGATATTTTTATTGACATAAGGTTTTTCGTATTATTTATTTTAAAATTTCAGGATGTTTAAGCAGTTTGGAAGTCTTTTTAAAACCACATTCTGTCTTTTTTACCAGTAGGAGAATATTTCAGTGTATTTAAAGTGATATTTTGGAACAAATCGTCCAATGTTTTGAAAACAAAGGGATAGTAAGTGAAATCAGTCAGTGACGGTACATGCCGGTAGGTACACAGAACATAAAAAAAGGTTATGAAACATACTTAAATTAGTAGATCCTTAGATTAAAATATCAACCAACACTTTTTTTTTTTAATTTTCAATACATCAAATGAGATATTTTCGAAGGTTTTTGTAAGGTTTTTTTCGAGGTTTTTATTTATAAAGACTAAAATAACGGTAGGTAAAGTTTGTAAGAATATTGAATTCCTACCTCTTATCAGAATATTAAGGTTGATTTATACTGCCGCCGACGGCGTTGCCATCTGCGCGCTACCCTAAGCATTAATTGACTTTATTGTGTACTGAAGAAGTCAGTTTAAGTAAGTTTCTGCTAATAACAAAATTTAAGTCATCTCCAACGGCGAACTTAGACGGCGACAGCATAAGTCTTTGTGATACAAAGATCATATTAAGGGAGATATGTTCTTAATTTTGTTCATATCTTAACTTTTAGTATGAAATTGTTGGGAAATTGCACTATGTCTGGCATAATAAGAATCTGATTCAACTGAAATTTAGCACACATTTTATAGCCGTCGATATTATAGTATATTAATATAAGGTACTATGAAACAAAAATGCATTGAATATTTTGTAAAATTATTCTTTATTTTCAGTAATTCTAAGACTTTGAAATAATTTTAAAGATAGTAAAAATTTTGAATTAAAATTACAGTTAGTTCCTTCCTTTGCTCAGGTTACAAATTTTTTGCATCGAGACAGTATATAATATAGATACATACCTACATTATGTACCTTAATACGATTCTTAAACTTGCACATTAGCATAAGATGTACCAGCTTACTCCCTCTTGATATGTGTTGATATAAACTTTAGTTGAAACTTGGCTCTTTAGAACAAAATTACAATGTTTTATCTTATTTATAAGTACCTACCTAAATTTTCTATTTCAAATAAAATATTGCTTTTGTGGAATTAAATAAACATAAAATTATATAGGAACTTTTAGAGGAATGAAACAACAAAATTGCTTCTGGGGTCTTTTTCCCACAGACCCCAGAAGCAATTTTGTTGTTTCATTCCTCTAAAAGTTTTACCTATATGTTTCCCATGTAAAAAAGCCTCTCTCTACCACAGAGTACCTAGGTCCTCTGTGCTATACAGGAGATTTTCAAATGACATTTGCTTGAATGAGAAACTTTTCACACACAATAACATAATTTTTAGCTAGTAGTAATATTATATTTTTTTTCTTGATGTTCCAGGTGATGTGAACTGTGCTTTGATTTTTAAGAGTCTGGAGGCCTCCGGCAGTGAGTTGATTTCACCACAGTATGTTCTCCAGTGCTCCTTTTTGCTACGCCTTACCTCTTTTTTAAACGCTCTTCTTGCCTCCCTATAATCTTCCTCGTCTTTTTTTGCCGTTGCCCTGTTGAGAGCTCGCTTGGTTTTCTTACGAAGTCTTTCGACCTCGTTGTTTCACCAAGGTACCCTCCGTAGGGGCTCTGGCTTTAAGACACAGGCTTATTCTTTTTAAAACCACATTCTGTCTTTTTTACCAGTAGGAGAATATTTCAGTGTATTTAAAGTGATATTTTGGAACAAATCGTCCAATGTTTTGAAAACAAAGGGATAGTAAGTGAAATCAGTCAGTGACGGTACATGCCGGTAGGTACACAGAACATAAAAAAAGGTTATGAAACATACTTAAATTAGTAGACAAGACGAACATGTGGAGGAGTCACTCATACACCTCTTAGAGGTACATTTCCCAGAGGACGGAGACCAACGTGGCGAGCCAATGGCAGCCATGCCTAACGAGGTTGCACCAAATTGGGAGCTGGCACACTGCATAGTCACGGACAGCACAATAACCTGGGCAATAAAAGAGTTCAGTTTCTACAAATCACGTGGTCCGGACGGAATCTTCCTAGCGCTGCTACAGTGGGGCCTAGAAAAACTACTTCCTCACACGAGGAGTGTTCATGGCCAGCGTAGCGTAGGAGAAAGGCCAACGTATCCCGAAACCGGGAAAAAAGGACTACACTACGGCTAAATCCTTCAGACCGATAAGTCTCACATCATTTATGATGAAGGCACTAGAAAAAATGGTAGACAGGTACCTCCTGGAGGGAACACTGGCTAACAGACCATTCCAGGAAAGAGGAGCGAAAGCAAGTCTGACTGAATGGGTCATATCCGCGTTAATAAAGAGGGAAGCACAGCCCAGCTTAGGAAAATCTAAGGTGAGAGTGGATGTGGCGGGAGGCTGCCCCCATGGTAGCTGCTTGTCTCCCCACTTGTGGTGCCTAATAATGGATGATCTACAGAATCGCCTGACGCAGGAGGGATTCGACGCACAAGCATATGTAGTGAAAGTGAACGGCCACTTTCTAGCCACAGTCTGCGAAAGAATGCAAAGGGCGGTAAGAATCATAGAAGACTGGTGCAGGCAGAATCCTGAAAAGACCGAGCTATTCACCAGAAAGAGGAAATTAGAGGGATTTCGAGCTCCCATAATGTACGGCAGACCCCTAACTTTGGTATCACAACTTAATTTGGGGGTGACGCTGGACTCAAGTGGAGCGAGCATGTTGCCAGAATAACCGTTAAAGTCCAGGCATTAGCCCGAGGATCCTACACTGGATATACACGGACCAAGGATCAAATACGGATCAGTGGTCTGGTGGCCCGCTGTAGAGAAGCTGCCATATCCATAACGCTCACGAGCCTACAAGGGCTCTTCTGCAGAAGGATAACCGGCGCAATGAGGACGACCCCCATCCACGCCGTGGAAACAATCTTGGGTCTCCCCTCGCTTCCAACTTGGATCAAGAAGGAGGCGAGCACCCATAATGTACGGCAGATCCCTAACTTTGGTATCACAACTTAATTTGAGGGTGACGCTGGGCAATGGACTCAAGTGGAGCGAGCATGTTGCCAGAATAACCATTAAAGTCCAGGCAATATTGTGGTAGTTGCGCCGAGTGGTCGGTCACTGGATATACACGGCCATCATAAGACCAAGGATCCAATACGGATCAGTGGTCTGGTGGCCCGCTGTAGAGAAGCTGACCATATCCAAAACGCTCATGAGCCTACAAGGGCACTTCTGCAGATGGAAAACCGGCGCAATGAGGACGACCCCCATCCACGTCGTGGAAACAATCTTGGGTTTCCCCTCGCTTCCAACTTGGATCAAGAAGGAGGCCATGGCGACGCACCTGCGATTAAGGGACCAGGGACTATGGACTGGCGACGAAAGAGTTGCCACTGAAAGCATCGCTTATACCATGGAGGTTCGATAAAAAGTACAAGGTCACAATAGCAGAAGGGAACGAGTGGCAAAGGGAAGAATTCCGAACGGAATTAAGCAGAGAGGTGACGGTCTGCTACACGGATGGATGGCTCTAAGTCAGCCAGGCAGACAGCAGGCGCAGGAGTGTACGCGGAAAGCCTAGACGTTCAGCAAAGTTATCCATTTGGAGAACACGCTACGGTGTTTCAAGCGGAGGTGTATGTGTAAGTGCACCCAAAATAGTCAGTAGTCTGGTGGAGGAGTGCGCTGAAGCACTGCAAACACTGGCTTAAGATAAGAGGGTGACATTGATGTGAGTCCCAGGTCATGAGGGAATACCAGGGAACGAGAAAGAAAAAACGAAGTTGCCAGACTAGGGGCCGAAATCCAATACATTGGACCGGAACCTCTTCTGAAAATAACAAGAAAACAGGTACAGAGTGAGCTTAACAAATGGGTGAACAATGAACTGAAGACATCCTGGAGGCAAGAGTCAAAGTGCAGACAGACAAAAATTAATTAAAATTCTCATAAATCAAACTATGTCCAAAACTTTGGGAAAGTTGGTTTAAAATTTTTAAAATCACAAATTTCACTTAAACTTATGACCGTTCTAAAATAGGCTAAACCTCGCTAAATTCTTTTAGTAAATCTCACTAAAACGCGTTCAATTCGCTTTATGGAAACAGAAAAGAGAATCAGATTGAAAACGATTTCAGTTCCACATGAAAACGTAGTAATTACATGGTTCGCCTGTATTGGTATCCGCATCCGTTACGTGACTGGTTACGTTGAAAAGCAAAAAAGCCTAAAGCCAATAATTGTGTAAACGCAGATGCGATATGACGCGTAATAGGAACGGTGTTAAAACAGGCTTAAAGATATCGTTGAAACGTATCTGTTTGTCCTAACCTAAATATGCAGTGTGTTCCAACGACAAGCAGTCCTTAAACTACTTCAGGATTTACTGTTTAATCTTTATTTAGGAAATTGTTTGCTATTATTGTGGATTATTATACATTATTGTTTAAATGTTATAATTTGTCACGTTGAATTTTTTAGCAAAATACTGTCTCCGCTCAGCCTCCCACCGACTACCTTATGAGTTTAAGAAATCTAGGAAAATCGGGAGAGCAGCCGTCGGCCCAGTTAATGCCCCAGTTTGCCAAAAACTCGCCATTTTCGAATTTGCCCCCACCAGGTTCACAAATCAAGGTTAGTTGCCCATAGAAAACTTGCCTTCTTAAAGGGGTTGTGCATTACCGAGGTCGATTAATCAATACCCACATAACAAGAATATTAGTATATTTCCTGAATATTCTTGGAACATTCGGAATGTTCCGAAGTTTCCATTCTTCTCTAGCTTTCATTCTTCTCTTTTCTAACGGTCCACTTTTTTTATTATTCAACGAATATTCAAAATGGATGTAATCTGAACCTTACTTTTTTACATATGTATAAAAAAGCGGACCGTTGGACATTCCGAATGTTCCAAATATTCTTGCTATGTGGGTAGCTAGAGAAGAATGGAAGCTTCGTTGCGAAATCACCTACTACATTTTTATTTTAAATGCTATATCATTTTTTTTAGTAATGTATTGTTATATTTTAGGTGCCTAACTATCCTCCCCCGTCCTTCAACGTACCTCCACCTCAGTTTAACACGACTTGGAACTCTAGAGGAGGTAATTGTTATTTTTCTACTAATCATTTTTATAAAAACGCTTATTTGTCAATATTGGTTTCCAATGGATCAAGGGTCATAATACTTTCGACGATAAAGAACCCCGCCAATTTCTTATGTAGCGTGGGCAGAAAATAAAGTTAAAGTTCAAAAATTGACTATTTGGTACCTCACTTAATCTTTGTTTTCACGAAAACTATGAAATGTCGTAAGTTTCAAGTATGTTGTTTGGTAAAGTAGACCTAACATTTTTTGTATTTACACTTCAGTCCGTTTTTATACAAAATGTTAAAAATTGGTCAAAAATCGTCTTTTCAAAACACGTTAGTAAGGGAGGGGGACTCAAATATATTTAAGTTGGATCGAAATATTTAATTATTATGCAATGATGTTATATCACCACGTACGTCTTAACCCTTACTAAGCCTACTAAGGTTTTTTTAAAAGATGACTATGCAGTAAACGTAAACCAAACTATTATACTCGGTTGATAGTTTATCTTTGAATCCGCCAAAATACAGAACCACGGTAATTAAACATACATTCATTCATTTTACCTATTAAAACCTTAGATTAAAAAGAGACAAGATATATGGTCCAACGAAAACTCCTTGGCAAATAACCACTGTTTATTTACAAATAAAATCACAATAAAAGGTGAGAAATATCGGTTATTTTTCTATCCTTTTAAAAGACGTTAGAACGATAGAGACAGAGAATTCTGTCTCAACCACTTAGGTCGTGACTGGCTTGTGGGTGGGGAAAGTCGGCAGAGCGCAGACGGTCTGATGATATTTTTATTGACATAAGCTTTATCGTGTTATTTATTTTAAAATTTCAGGATGTTTTAAGCAGTTTATAAGTCGTTTTAAAACCACATTTTGTCAAAAAACGTTTATAGTGTGTTTTTTTTTACCAGTAGCAGAATATTTCAGTGCATTTGGAACAAATCGTCCAATGTTTTGAAAACAAAGGGACAGCAAGTGAAATCAGTCAGCGGCGGTACATGCCGGTAGGTACACAGAAAATAAAAAAAAGTTTATGAAATATACTTAAATTAGTAGATACTTAGATTAAAATATCAACAAACACGTTTTTTTTTTATGAAGTAGTTAATTCCCAATGCGTCAAATGAGATATTTTCGAACGTTTTTATAAGGTTTTTTTCGAGGTTTTTTTTTATAAAGACGATAAAATAAAACATACTTTTGATGAAGTAGTTAATGCGCAAATAAGATATTTTTGAAGGTTTTTTTTTATAAAGACTATAAAATAAAGGTAGGTAAAGTCCTTAGACCAACTTGCAAATAACAGTAAAAGTTAATTCACATGTGTTTAGGTTTGTAAGAATATTGAATTCCTACCTATAATTAGAATATTAAGGTTGATTTATACTGCCGCCGTTGCCATCTGCATTCGCCTTCGAATTGATATTTAAATTTTTTTGTCTGTCCTAGATGTCTCTATATACCCTAAGCATTATTGAATTTATTGTGTACTGAAGAAGTCAGTATAAGTAAGTTTCTGCTAATGACCAGAAAAAATAACAAAATTAACAAACCCAATAACATAATTTTTTGCTAGTGGGTAATTTTGTTTTTTCTTGATATTCCAGGTGCTATGAACTGTGTTTTTTTGTTTTAATGTTTGGCATAATTTTATTGTGTTGAAAATTGAAATTGCCATATATCATATACAAACTTTATAATAAATTTCTTTTGTATAAAATTGGCAGGATTATTTTTTGCATGTTTTTTAAATTATTTTGCAGATTTCATATTATAGTAAAATTTTAATAATATAATCCATGTGTAAATTTATATTTAAGTAGGTACGCCACTGGTGTGTTTACTGTAAACAACAGAAAGGCAAACATTGTTCCATATAATAATATAGCCAAAGTCTCCGTAGCGTCAGGTTTCTTGTCTCTTTTTAATCCAAGATTAAAACAAAAAAAAAAAACAAAAAACATTTTACCAATCCGGTGATTGTGTGCAGAAAGCTGTTTCTGGCAAAAGGCAAATGTCATGGATAAAATTTTATTATATTACCGGGTTGGTTGTTTTAGTGGGTAAGCTTTAATAAAATAAAGGTATTTTTAATTTGCACATTTCTGCAATAACTGTACTTTGCAAGGTAAACGTTCTGCGTGGTAACTGATTTTCGCGGTACATTATTTGCGTGGTTGTGCGGTATATTTTGTTCAAAATAAATAAGTCAAAAAAAGTTTCTGGATTGTTTCATCTACGGTATACCTTGACAGAAAAAACAGCACGAGGATAAAGAGCTCGTGCCAATAGTGGGGAACTAGTGGAGGGTTTCCCTAAATTTGAACACACGTCGGATACATAACTATAAAAATGCTGTCACTTATTGTAAGTTGAATAGAAAACCTGATGAAAACTAAAAGTTTTCCAAAAACTGTTATGTTGAACACTAAAAACCAAATTAGTTCTGACCATAGCGAAACTAGTTCCTATAATTTGAAAACGCCATTATGGTAAAAATTAAGAATAAAGGGGAATTTTTTAACATAAGACCATTCAAAATGAGTAATTTTAAATTATTGACGACTTTGGACGACTTTTTTTTGTACTGGGAATTTCCATCCATTAGGATCAATGCCCAGTTTTATCCAAGTTTTTTGCAAATTTAAATACAAACACAAAATATCCATGCACCTAGCCGGGATTCGAACCCGAGACCTTCCGTGCGGCAGGCCAATGGACCGGTCAATTTTAAATTGTTAGTATTTTGAAATTATTATACTGATACCAAGTATGTGTAGAAATAAAAACAAACTAATAATGTATATACAGGGTGGGTTCTTTAAATGAAACGGTGCTTCTAGCGGCTTTACGGAAGAGGTTTTAAAAAAAGCTAAAAGCGAATCTATAATGATATTTTATGGCCTTTTTGCCTATGATAAAAAAAAATTGGGGCCACGGCCCAGGGCCTACCAGCTATTTTTTTTTCAATTAGAAAGTAGCACTTGTGGTACCTTTTTGGAAAACATCTGTCCACCAATGTGTCAAAATTGTAAAAAAAACTTATTTTGTGTCAATTGTTTTAGCTTCAAAATAAACTACATATTTCCCTATTTACTAATTTAAGCAGGATAAAGAAAATAGCACACAAGAATATTATTGGCGGCCCATTTCGAAGCCCTCACTGAAGGCCCGAATGAAGAGGTACCATTTTTGTGGCACCTTTTTGGAAAGCTTGTTAAAAAAGAAATTCGATTAAACAAATTTTTTTGACATCTGTCAACCCATGTGTTAAAAATTTGACGCCAATAATATCCTGTGTGGTAGTAGACACTTAAAGTAAATATTTCAACCCATCGGTATCGGTATACGTAACGCGTTCGAAACAAAGTCAAAATACACTACATTTTTGATTTGTTCATGACATGTTTCGAACGATGCCTGCTTCTTTGATGGGTGTGATGACAGAATCTCGTTGCGTACGGAAGGATGTACGTATCGTTACGGATCCACGAACATACGAAACGATTTCAATCAGCAGTTCTGTCATCGCACACTTCAAGAAAGCGGGCATCGTTCGAAACATCGCATAAAAGTCAAAAATGTAGTGTATTTTGACATTGTTTCGAACGCGTTACGTATGCCGATACCGATGCGTTGAAATATTTACTTTCTTTTTAGTGTCTAGTAAAATTATTTAATTGAATTTCTTTTTAACAAACTTTCCAAAAAGGTGCCACAAGTAGTACCTCCTCATGAAAAAAATGGCCCTGGGCCTTCAGTGAGGGCCCCCAAATGGATCGCCAATAATGTCCTTGGGTGGAATTTTCTATATTCCACTTAGTCAATAGAGAAATTTTGAAGCTAAAACAATTGACAAAAAAATTAGTTTTTTAAAATTTTTTGACACATTGGTTGACAGATGTAAAAAAAACTAGTGCCTTAGGTTTCTTTTTTAACAAGCTTTCCAAAAAGGTGCCACAAGTCGTATCTTCTCCAGTTGGGGGCCCCAAAATTTTTTTTATCATAGCCAGGAAGTCCGTAAAAAATCATTAAAGATTCTCTTTTAGCTTTTTTTAAAAACCTCTTCCCTAAAGCCGCTAGAAGCACCGTTCCATTTAAAAAATTCACCCTGTATATATTTAATACAGCAAATATTCTATATTTTTAAAGACAAAATTCTTTGGATGCATATCAAATTCATGTTATGTTTACCACTAGGAATGCCTCCCTCAAATAGTGGAAAAGTGTCTATTGCTAGGGTGGGGTATTCTTAAAACAAGTTTCTAATTTTCCTCTTGTCTTGTCGGGCTTGGAAACAATGAAAACCATCTGTTTTAATTAACATTTTCAGCAAGTTATTTTAATAATAGTTGTAACAATTTTTTGACACTGATTTATGACATATTTTTAATACATTTAAATTTTTGCATGCTGCACCAACAACTTTGACATTGTAAAGTTCTAACCTATTTTGAAATGTCAAAATAACAGTTACTCTTTAAAAATCAAATCTGTCAAATTACATACAGGGTTGGTGTCAACGATTTTCGTTGTTGTCTTTATTTTGTTTATATGTATTTACTTCTGTCAGTCCTCGTCAAAGTGTTTGTGTTTTTGGCAAATTTTGCAGTTTTTAATTAGTAAGATGCAGAATACATTGCTTTATGGGTAAGCTTAGAAATAAACAAATTTGGGTTTAAATTTTTGCTGAACTAGTGAATAACCTATTGACAAAACTTTTTTGTTTGATAAGAGTTTCGTTCTTTATAAAGCCCATATTTTGGTAAACTTTACTAAGATGCAAAAGTTATTTCTCATTTTTTTCGTTTTGACTCTAGTTTTTGAGATATCAGTTTTTTTTCATACAACAATACTTTTTTTCTTTGAATGGCTATGGGTGCTGCACACACACACACATGCCGCGTCTCTTTCTCCTGTCGAGTTCAACAACGTGAGTCGTTTATCTGCTAGGAGTTTTTCCAATCGGCGGATAGTGCTACGACGCCATATTTGGTAACGTTCAAGTGCATCATAGTGGTGGAAGGGGCAGAAGAACGAATGATCGTCAAGATCGCATAATGACAACCGGAGCTATACGTCATAGAACCTGCCAGACAAATTAATAATGCCCTAAGAGCTGTCACTGGGGTAGTAATAGCAAATCAAACTGTTCGCAGAAGGCTTCACGAAACGGGATTGAATGCAAGACGTCGCTATGCTTGCCCTCGCTTAAGCCCTTGACCTCGTACGGCCAGACGTCGTTTCTACTATACGGTAGACTTTTAGTTTAGAGGAGGGTGAACGAGTGGAGTGAGGAACTGGCGAATGCAAGGGAAGCTTTTGGTGGTGGGAGTATTACCATTTGGGGCGGAATTACTTATACTGGTCGAACAGAACTGTATATCGATCACTATTTAATTCCCGAGATTTTACCATGTGCTCATGAAGCCAGAGACCTGATTTTTGTGGACGACAACGCACATCCTCATCGTGCAAGGGTTGTAAATGATCTTTTAGATGCCAACAATTTTGAGAGAGTGGACTGGCCAGCTAGATCTCCTAGATCGTCCATACGATATTACATGTTGGGTCACGCATGGCAAAGTTGCAAGACGAAGGCATCAACTTGCAAACCTACAAGATTTGGCTGTAGCCCTTCAAGAGGAATGGAATGCTGTTGACCAAAATTTCATTCGTAATTTATTGAATGGAATGCCACGAAGATGTACTGCAGTTCAGCGTGCTAGAGGGGGTCTAACTCGATATTGAATTTGACCGCTACTGCACACTCGGCGAGTCTACACTACCAGCAAAGTCGTCATTGCACATCGGTGAATTGCTGTTGATTTCATGGGGGCCACTTGTCAAATACTTGCATTTGCTACGTCCCCAAGTTCAAATACATGTTTGATGTTCGAACCTGTTAGTACTGTATTACCTACTTATCCACAAAAATGAAAATTTAATTACATGTCCATTGATACCCCCCAACTCATATTTTACATGCCAATATGTGTTTTTTTTTAAATACCCTAACTTCTGTGCCCCTGTAAATTTAATTACCTTTCCATTGATACCTCAAACCTATACTTTACATACCCCCACCCTTTTACCTCCCACACCTTACTCCTCGCATCCACCTTGACTGTAAACTAAGTTTTTTTTGCAGTAGCAACTGATTATGTCGGCTTAAACCACAAAGAGTGCAGTTCTGTCACTGGAAATTACATATTATGGTAAACAAGAAAGTTTTATCATTAGTAATTACAGTTTTGAAAAAAAAAAACAAAAACCGTTTCGCAAAAGGAAGTCTTTGCAAACCCATACAAAAAATTGACGTCCAGTGGAAAATGGTGGATGATGTGCGGAAGCCCGAACAAAAAAAAATTAGAAAAAACTTTTTTTATCTCTTGACATGCTTTAAATGGTAGCCATACAAACTTTTGCGATTTTGACAGCTTTGCGTTTCACCCCTCCCAGCAAGTTAACTGCATCTTAGTAAAGTTTATCCAAAAATGGACTTTATAAAGGACGAATAGAATTAGTCCAGGCATAATTTAAACCCAAATTTGGGTGAAAAATCCGGGTGCGCCACTTCAATTGTTGAAAATTGAAATAACTTTATTCTTGAGGGATGATTTATTTGTCTTTGAAAATTTGAGACAAAATTATCACATTTCTCCTAACATCATCGTTAGTGCAAATTTAGAGACTTGTCAAAAAGAAGTAATGAATATGTAAATAATAAAGTCTTAACTTTTTGACAAATCCCTAACTCCCTAACCCCAAGCTCAGCAAAAGACATGTGTTTATTTTTATAGACTTTTTACTAAATGAGTGAAAAAATCTAAGTAAAAGGTTTCACAGTTTTAGAATACATACTCTTTTTAAAATTAATAATCTTGAAAAATAAATTATGTTTTTTTAAAGCTATAAGACGCTAGTAGGTAAAATTTTGTACGTAATACATGTGCCCTTGACGTCAAGGGTGGTAAAGGCACTTTACACATGCATTACGTACAAAATTTTACCTACTAGCGTCTTATACGCTTTAAAAAAACATAATTTGAAAAATTGTAACAATTTTTTTGTCAAGATTATTAATTTTAAAAAGGGTATTATTGTTACTATTATTATATAGCATTTATTGATAATTTATCTTCTAATATTTACATTTATAGTACCTTAACAATAAATACAATAGTTTCCCACAAGAGCATCCTCGTGCGTGGGGAAAGAAAAATGTTTTAAATAAAAAAAAACCTACAATTAGTAAATTTTTCTCCTTTTACCCAATAAAAAATTGAGAAGTCTTAGAAACCCTTCAAGAGTAGAACTCGCGCGTAGGGTCAAATAAGTTTACCCGATCATTCATTTAGGAAAATAAATAAATATACCAGTATCGTTTTCTAAATAAATAAGTAATACATAAAAGTTAGTTATCTAAGAATAGAAATTTGTACAGTTAGGAAGTATACATTGTAAAATTGTGAAACCTAGAGTTTATGAGTTTATTCCTTTCTTTTCTTTGCTAGGTAAATAATTATGGCACTTTATTGCACTCAGTGCGGTAAAGTCATTACGTTTATTTCAAAAAATTAAAATACAGATATCTATATTTCTTTTTTGGGAATTTTTGAGGCTTGCCGGCTTGCAGCTATTTAAACATTACTATTAATTTTTTCTTAGGTGAAGATATAAAAATGCCATCACACCCACCACCTCCATGGGGTTGGAATCAGCCACAACAACAGCCGCGTGATAACAACAATTCACAACAACAACAACAAATGTTTAATCCTATGCAAAGTGGATATCATCCTTCAATGTCGCACAATCAGAACTTTCAAGTAAGACTGGGTAACCCCTTGTATTTTGTACGATATGAACTACCATGTCATTACCGTGACCAGAACAATAAAAGAGCGAGCAATCCCTCAAAAAAAGTAATAGTAACCGCGCTGTCTTTTGCATATATCCACGTTTTATCATTCATTTTTCAGATGTTTTCATCGTCATTTCATTAGGTAGCACCGTACTGATGAGGACCACTAGTGCGAAACTCGAATCTGCGGTTAAAACCCTTTTTTGAGGGAATGTTTGCTATTCTATTGTTTTTAATTTTATATAATTTTGTACCCGACTGCCTATGGCATGACGGTAATGTTTTTCGAGTTGGATGGAGTATGTATGTATGTATGTATGTTTATATGTGCCAGAGACCAAACAGCTGCACTAATTTTGATAAAAGTGGTCCCGAAAGTGCTATTTAATAGGCTATATTTAATCTTTTTAAAAGTCAATTTTGATAGTGTCCTCTCGATCCATCTCACATCCAGAACTAGCAGTCAAGTAGTTTTTTTTTATTTAAAACATTTTTTAATTCTTTTCCAGCCGCAGCAAAGTCCACAAAACAACCCCAATTTCGCAACTTCTGGCACCTTTCCTCATCAAAACTTGGGCCTGATGGGTTTTAACTTTGCGCCCTTTCAACACTCACAACAGCAACAAGCGCAGTATCACCAGAACAAGCAGATGACAGGCGACGGAAGTGAAAGGTGAGTGGCAATTAGTATTAAAATCTGTCAAAATCTATTATAGTCTTTTTTTTTTAATATCTGATATTTCCGATCTGTGTGCAACTTGTTGGTAAGTAAGGAGTACCCATTGAAATTGCAACCTTCATTTAACTCGTTTATTTGTTACTTTAAATCATTCGGATAATAAGTTTTTTTGAGACCTATTATTTTTTCCTTTCTGCTGTCAACGGCTATCCCGAAGGCTATTCTAATATTTATATATTTATGATTTTCACAGTTTTCTTATTTTAGTACCCAGTACTTTATAATCATAAAATAATCAAAACTGGCGTGCAGGTTTTTTAAAAACTGATTTTTTTTTAAACATTGGCGATCAAAATTAAAGAAAAATTTAAGACGTTTTTCTGAATAATTTAAGTATATTTTGTTTAAGATGTCTCAGTGGTCGTGCACTTGCTAGTAGCTGTTCAAGACGGCTTAAAATTAAAAAAAAATCTTTATATTTCAGCTTTTAGGCTAAGTAAAGTACTTTACTTTAATTTGGTGTTCCTAGCTCTACAGCATCTGTATTAACAATATATTTAAAGAAAAACATTTTGTTTTTCTGGAAAACTTCAAGGGCTTACTGGAAATATATTTAAAGGAAAAAATGTTGTTTTTCTGAAAAGTTTTACTGGAACTTAAGAACGAAAAATCTGTACTTTTAAGCCAGTGTTTAATCCCAAACCGTATTCTAGATATTTTTTTGCAAATTTTCGTCTATCGCTTTGGTGATTTGTATCTGGTCTGTGAATTATTAAACGTTGTGCATTTTTAATAACATATATTATTATAATGACATATTGACATTGTTGTCTCTATGAATAAAAGTAGTAGTAGTATAGGGGCGGCCCGTGGGCCTGGCAATTAGGACTCTTTCTACTATACCCCGTTCCTTACCCCTCTGCCCCTACTTCCGCTGCACCTCTCTCTCCGGGCCTCCCTGTCTTCTTTACGAAGTTCAGTATGTCGGCCCATTTGAGCGAGTGCAGCTCTTCTTCCTCTATCGTGGGAAATCCCCACTTCAGCTGCCTTGATCTGGCCTATGCATCACACTCTGCTATCAAATGCTGCGCCGATTCCTCTTCGAGCCCGAAAGCGGGACACACGGGATCTCCTGCTACTCTTATTTGCGTCAGATGTTTGTTTAGCCGATTGTGCCATTGTGCCCAGTCAGCATCCCTGTCAGCAGTCCAATGTCCTTTCGGGTCTTACCTAAGAGCCATTTAGTTCTGGCTACATTCGGACCATCCACGAATAGCTTGGATTGTCTGCACTTTGACTCTTGCCTCCAGGACGTCTTCAGTTTATTGTTCGCCCATTTGTTGAGCTCACTCTGTACCTGTTTCCTTGTTATTCCCAGAAGAGGTTCCGGTCCAATGTATTGGGTTTCGGCCCCTAGTCTGGCAAGTTCGTCCGCTTTCTCGTTCCCTGGTATTCCCTCATGACCTGGGGTCCACATCAGTATCACCCTTTTGTCTTGAGCCAGTGTTTGCAGTGCTTCACCGCACTCCTCCACCAGACTACTGACTATTTTGGGTGCACTTAGAGCCTTGAGGGCAACCTGGCTGTTGGAGCATATGTATATGTCCCTCCTGCCATTTATGACCTCGGGTAGGGTTGTTGCCATGATAATGGCATACACCTCCGCCTGAAACACCGTAGCGTGTTCTCCAAGTGGATAACTCTTCTGAACTTCTAGGCTTTCCGCGTACACTCCTGCGCCTGTTGTCTGTCTGGCTGACAGTTTAGAGCCATCCGTGTAGCAGACCGTCGCCTCTGCTTAATTCCGTTCGGAATTCCTTTGCCACTCATTCCGTTCTGGTATTGTGACCTTGTACTTTTTATCGAACCTTCATGGTTTAAGCGGTGCTTTCACTGGCAGTCTTAGGAGGGGCAACTTTCGTCGCCAGTCCCTCGACCGCCAGATGGCCCTCTCTTTCCTGCCTGCCCTTCCACAGTCCCTGGTCTCTTAATCGCTTGTACACTTAAGTTGGAAGCAGGGGAGACCCAAGATTGTTTTCAGGGCGTGGATGGGGGTCGTCCTCATTGCGCCGGTCATCCCTCTGCAGAAGAGCCCTTGCAGGCTCGTAAGCTTTATAGATGTATGAATAAAAAAATAGTATTTGCTACATTCCTTTGTGTAAAATTTTTAGTACCATTTGTTCGACTTTTATTTGTAATTTAATCATCCTGACATGACATTTTTGTGATTTAATCGTTTCTAATTTAACAGGATGGATCCTCAATTTGACATGTTTCCCACACCTTGGAGCGGTCGTCCGAGGAACCTGGGAAATGACGAGGGTTCTCAGTCGGCGATTTCCATGAGGCAAGCCATGCTCAAGGAAGCTATCAATGTCACGGGAAACACTAACGTCGGACAGCATCAGTTTTCGAGAACAAGGGTATGTTTTATAAAACCACTATAAAAAGCCCTTTGATATTATATGATTATATTAATTTGTACCCAAAATATTCAGGATTTTAGTCAAGAAACGCAAAAGTAGTTTTCCTTAGGATTAATTTATACTTTCCTTTGCCGTCTGCGTGCGACATTTCGGAAGATTTTTTATCTCTTTATCCGCCCTGGCTAATTCAAAGTGCCCTGAATTTTTAAAATGGTAATTTATTATATAAAGTCATTTTTAGAATGTGTCTCGAGGTTTCTTACATCGAAAAACAGCTTCTTTCATCTCGAGAGGCGCGGCGGGTGCAGACGGCAACGTAAAGTATAAATCAGGGAAGCTTAGCTTACTTAGATGAGTTTGCTTAGACGAAATAAAATCAAAAAATGTTTTACAGATGATACAAGACGCGAGCGAGACACCCGGCTACTCCCTTTTTAACAACAGCTGGACCCCCAGTCTACCCGGCCCTCTCGGGGGCCTTAAAATGGCTTCCCAAGGGGGACAAGACGGCGGCCCCCCGAATGTACCTCAGCATTCGTTGTTTGGGGGTCAAAGAGGACCCCAATCTTTAGCACAGTTGCTTGAACATCAGCAGAGAAATCAAATGGGGGGACCACATAATTGAGTTCATAGAAAATGAAATGTGATAAAATCTGACTTTAAAAATTGTTATAGTCTTTTGAGAGTAACGCTCAATAGCAAGAACCGTCAAAATAACAAAAATCAAAATAGTTTAATGGCCAAGACGAAGAAGCAATTTCCATTATTTAAAAAATACGGAAATTTTTAAAATTTGGCCGTTTTCATATCCTAGCTTTTTTAACCACTTAGTTTGTTAAAAAAACTTGTTATTTGTGCACTTAACAAATTATAAATGACATGAAGATTAACAATCGCATAATATATATTTATACAGTGGCACACCCAGAAATTGGTTTATGTTTGGTATTTTTCAGTTTTCTTTCGAGGGGTGATCTTACAATAATCACACAGTACAAGACAGTACCATAACTTTTTATTATGACATTCACATTAAATCGCAGTAGGTACTTAAAAAATTACCATTTTTTGGGAATACGTGTACACATTTTTCTAAGGTTTTTTTAAACTAAAAATTAAACCCACAAGTAAGCATTGTAATATCATGTGTAACTATTAATTTGCGTTTATTAAATTAGTCTACAAAAGTAATAATTCTGTTTTGTTTGTGTAAACACTTTCCGATGTAATTTATTAACTGGAAATGACATACTGTTAATAAATATTTTTTCGAAAAATGAGACTCGCTTTAGTTTTCCGAAGTTTTTGCCAAAAGAATCAAATTAATAATAAAATAAGAATTAAAGCAACGGATCCTTGTTGAAGTCGGTTTGAAATTACTAATTAAATAATAATAATAATTTGTCTAATCACAAATAATGCTAAAAGACCATACTGCCGTCAGAAGGAAAAACCCCGTGAGCGATCTAAACTTGATTTGTGGAAAAATAGAAAAGAAGCTTTGAATTATAATAAAGTTTCTAAAACGTTCTAAGTGTAATAGAGACAAATGATTTTTTAGGCTATGGATAAAGATTTAAAATATGAATTAAAATACCAAAAAATAAAACAATAATTAATAATTGTGCGTTTTGCAGATTAAGTAGGGCACATACGGTGAAATAACATATCCTATTCGGGCAGTTCTGCTGGGCAAAAAGAGATAAATCATGATAAATACTAAGAAAGAAAGAGACTGCTGACAGCCCAATGAGCATTTTTGTCTATATAAAAGTTACAGCAAATAATATAAAACCTTCATAAAATAACCAAAAGTTATATTATTTAGTGTTGGTGATAATTTTATAACTCTAATATATCTCTTAAATGAGTAAAAAAGACTTGAAAAACAACTGTTCAACACCAGCTTATAAAAATTTATGGTACATAGTAATGGATAGAAAAACAACATATAGATTTTATAAAACTTCCTTATGATCCCTCAAGTATAGAGATTATTATAAAAAGGTTTTACAACTGTTCTAACAACACTACATAACAAATTAAAGGTTTTTATGGATTTAGAAATAAAGATTTTCCATCTTTCTTCCCTTTGCTTGTTATGTATTATTCTTTTTCTTTTTACAATAAAAAAATTTATAAAATGGTGTTTAGCAATCTTCTAAAATAAATAAAAATGAAAGTAAGATAAGCTGAAGCAGGAATATGAATATTTATATACTATAGTCAAATAAAAGCTGTTTTTCAAGTCATCCTACTCTGAAAATCAGCTGCGGTCCCGTGTGTACTGTATAGTTTTCGAATACACTCACTTAAATTTCATTGGCTCCAAAAATACTTGAAAAAACGGGAAAAAAATATTCATTTAAATATCAGTTTTTTTTTCATACGCGTTTTTTTCTTTCTGGAACAAATATTGAATTTTGTATGTTGTTCTTAACCCTAACAAGCAATATTTCCATTGAAACACATGTTGAAACCCCATAAATAACGTTTTTATTTAGGCCAAAAACCAATTTTTGTCATCCAAAATGGTGAAAATTTCCGACAATTCTATAAAAAAAACAATACAACTATACCACTGTTTACTTCGACAAACACTATTTTATGACCCTTTTAAAAAATGATGCTACTTGGAACAAAGGGCTGCAGATGGCGCAGTGTTGAACACTGATGGTCCGTTTCTGCGAGCTTAACATAGTTACTATTGTTCTCTTTTCCTAAATGCATTCCTCGAGAGATCCAGCATACTACACATACTAGGAAAAATACCCGCCTCCACACACTTCAATCCCGCATAACTGTCAGAGGTAACTATCTCAAGAATATAGTTAGATTGCGGGGTCGAAGGGTGTACAGGCGAGTATTTTCCGGGGTGTTCACATTTGCCGCCGACCAGCAGTATCAGCGTATGCGCTCGACGTTTCACGGTGCGTTTTTGCGACCTTAACACGGTTACTATATTGTTCTCTTTTTCTAAAACACGGTTCCCATCTATGCGTTTCTCATTTGTTGGTTCCTTTAATCAAAACACGTATCACGTGGTCTAAGCGACATTTGCCTATACAAGTTCATGTCGGACCACATGATGAGTTTTTTGAGTCAGGGTGACTGCGCATGGGAAACGCTGGTGGGAATCGGGTGTAAAATGCATTCGATCCCGATATCTGTCATCGGCAACTATCTCAAGAAGATTTGGATCTCTTATCTCTCTCAGCTTGATGTAATTAAAACAAGATAATAATGGTATGGTATCTCGCAAAAACGCTCCTTTTGATGTCGCAAAAACGCTCCTTTTGATGTCGCAAAAACGCGCCTTTGGATGTCACAAAAGTAACCTTAAAAAATCTTGTTTGATTTGTTATTATAATTGCCAAAATAAATTAAAATTGTTTTTTCTGTTCTAAAAACAGTTGTATTATAATCACTATATAAAGAAATTAATAACAACATTATAGAAAAAAACCTTATGGGCAAAAAAGGTTTATGAATGAGTTCATAATAATATTACAGACACCCATTTATATAACTATTGTGTGTGAGTTCCCAAGTTTTTATAAGTGTCTCTGGAAATATTTTCAATCTTATCTTATATAAATTTGTTGTTGGTTAATTAAGTTTTATAATATATATAATCTATTATATATCTTTAATTGATAGTTACTTATTTATAAATTATATGTTACTTATAACTTTTGTCACTGATTACTTATATTTTTATAAATATGTTGGTGGAAACATTGTTAACACCAATTTATATAACATTTGAACCGATGACTTCAATTTTTATAGAGATGTCCGTGGAAATATTGTTAACGCCAGTTTTATGTTACTTTAGGGTACCATCAATTTAGAGCCTTTAATAAAACAAATATACAAACTCAATTCTTGTAGGAAACTTCTAAATACCCTAGGGTATCAATGGAACCCTCTTTATAATAATTATATAAATATCTGTCACCAGAAGTTTCTGAAAATGCTCATTGGGAGGTATGCTGACTGGGCACAATCGGCTGAACAAACATCTGACGCAAATAAGAGTAGCAGGAGATCCCGTGTGTGCCGCTTGCGGGTTCGAAGAGGAATTGCCGCAGCACTTGATAGCACAGTGTGATGCATATGCCAGATCAAGGCAGCTGAAGTGGGGATTTCCCACGATAGAGGAAGAAGAGCTGCACTCGCTTAAATGGGACGACAAACTTCGAAAAGAAGACAGGGAGGCCCGGGGAGAGAGGAGCAGCGGAGGTAGGGGCATAGGGGTAAGGAACGGGGTATGGCAGAAAGGGCCCATGAAGAGGCCTAATTGCCAGTCCCACGGGCCGCCCCTATACTATTACTACTACTAAGAAAGATCCACGTAAATCCACAGACTTTAAGTGTTTTTTTCTTAGCACTGGCGGTATACGTGGTTATAGCTTGGTAGAGATCATAAAGGAGTTGTAAATACGTGGTTTCAAATTTTTTTTTTCATTTTAACCTGTTTCAAACCAACCAGTAAGTTCAAAAACCAAGTAATTTTTGAAAAATTTTTGGATTGCGGGGTTTTTCCTTCTGACGGCAGCATAGTATAAACAATCACAAAATTATATACACCGACAGTTCTTTAAGAACACCGCTCTCTAAACTTACTTAGAAATTAGCATCAACGCAGTAAGAACAGACTTGAGTACATACCCACAAATCTACCAAAAAATATCTTAGCACTACAAATTTTGCCCGGTTTTTAAATAACAGCGAGACCATCTGACAACACTGCTATCCGAATTTCCAATCTTTTCCGAGCAAAAACAAGAAAATAACGGATTGCGTCGAAACTTTGGAGAATTGTTTATTTTTAACAACCGAATCGAAACAGTTTTCCAAAAAATTTCCTTCTTGTGAAAATATAATAAATTATAACACAAAGACCCTCGTTTTCGTTCCTGTCAGATCGTCAGATCGAGTCATTTTCCTTCAGTTATACTCTAAGCGTTTTAACGCCAATATTATTCAGTTGTAAGCTTCCACTAGCAGATGATGTAGATGCATGGCATTCTACGATGAAGTCCAGTCGTCAAAAAATCAGAAATTATCATTGTTATGGGGGACTTAACGCAAGACTCTTGGTATACCAAATGGGGATCGCCTTATCCTTTTTTGTCAGGAAAGGGATTTTGTCGTGTCAAAGACTTTCTTTAAACTTGCCGCTAGGACTTCAATTTTTTAATTTTGAGAGAATGATCGCTCTCCTAAGAGATGTGATCGTTCCTTGAAAACTATTCCACCCAATCAACCCGATCACTTTCCGGTGAACGTTCGCCGAATTTTTGAACGGAGTCCTTACCAGAATAATTAAATTAGCAATAAAATAAGAATTGAATGAATAATAAATTTATGTGAAAAATGTATATTAAATAATAATAATTTATCTAATCACAAATAATGCTAAAAGAGTCCATAGTAATAATCACAAAATTATAAACACCAACTTAAAAACACTAGGTAGTTCTTTAAGAACGCCGCTTTCTAAATTTACTTAAAAACTAGCATCAACGCAATAAGAACAAACTTGTATCTGTAACTAGCACGTAATATAGGGGGAGTTTGTAAATTCATCAGATTTTTTTCGCCGTCATGTCATCGGTTTTTTGACAAATGAAATATGACGTTAATCTGACATTCCATGTCGTTGAGTTCGATGAGAATTAAAAAAAACGAGATAAAAATCAGTCAAAATTTAGCTATGGTCTAGATTTTTTTTTCCAATTGAGGAATGTTATTTTTCGAAAATATACCATGTACTACAATAAAGACGAACGAAAAATCCCCGTAGGGCTTCAGGAGGATATGGCGAGGATAAAACTTATACTTATGTCCATCTTATACCAGCCCAAATAAGATTTATTAATCTCCTTATGCTGGGTGATCATGTGATCCATATTTGTGAGTTTTTTATTGGGTGTTCTTATTATTATATTATTTTATTTTGCTGTATAAACCCAGCATTAGTCCTCGAAAACTGTCTTTCAAATAGTTTTAATGCGACTTCTTATCCAATCGGCAATCTTTATTAGAAAAACATCAAAAAATTTGAAATCAAATCACAGATGAATTTACAAACTCGATTGTTTTCATAGGTGCGCTCATCGGTGAATTTACAAACTCGCCCATAGCGTTTGCGTTCATAATGACGCATCGCCGCGCAGACCTCATTCGTGCGCACAGTCAAAAAATTATGTTAACGCAAGAAATTTTGCCCGTTTTTTAGATACCAACGAGACCATCTGAAAACACTGTCATGCCAATTTTGGCCTAATTTTTTCTGGGCAAAAACACGAAAATGAGAAACGGATTGCGTCGAAAAAAAATTATTTTTAACTCGATTTTTAACAACCGAATCCAAACAGTTTTTCATAAAATTCCCTTGTTCTGAAAATAAAATAAATTATATGTCTATTATGAGTGGTGCAATTTACAGCTCCCTCCACTGCGACCTGAGAGATCTACTGTGGCTCATTCCCCCCCCCCCCTACCCGCTCGCCAGAACGGTCTGTTTTCTGTTTCTAGAGGGATTTAGACTTAACACCTTTGTCGGGGATAGCGATCTTTAACGTTCTTAACTATCAATATATGAATCACATGGTACCGTCCTCTAAGAGGGACGGTATGGAATCGTGTTAGCCTGCCTTGTAGCTAACACGGCCTACTCCGCTACATACAACGTTTTCCTTAATCTCACAAAATTATGTAATTTTGCGAGAAAAAGTCCAAGAGAGAGAGTAGATTACCGACGGCCCCGGGGACCGAAACCGAGACCTTCCGTGCGGCGGCGGCCGTCGGATATGCCACCCAGTGCGCTACGCCTGTCGGTTGCTCAGCATTGGGTGTTTTGCGTTTTATTTTAATTTACACAGGACTGTAATGACAAATTTCAGTTTTTCTTTAATTCTTGCAAAAAAAAATACAAAAATCCTTTGAATAGCGTTGACTATGTGTGACACTTAACATTCAAAGACAAGGTGTATGATAGATTCAAAAAGGAGGAACAGTGGTTATGTCTAAGGGTATATTGACGAAATAGTGGCAGGATATAACTTTCAAAATTGAATATCTTGATTCACTTTTATCGATTTTAAGTGACAAACATTTTTCAGAAAGATCAAAATGTAGAATTCAGATATCTTTCCGGATGTAGATGGTGCAAAAGTTGATAGTTTTATTCTTGCGCGGTACGCTTTTTGCAGTTCTGTACGCTCGTATGTGGTCAACGCGGCTTCAATATTCGCGGTTATAGCAATTTTTGCCGCCTATGAAATTTAAAAAAAAACAACGTATTTTTTTATGCTCGTATAAAAAAAAAGATCTTTACTTAAACTCCATCTACTGTACACTTTAGGAATCGGACATTAAACGTTATAAATAAAAATAAATAAATACAATCATTTTATTCCCAATAAAACTAACCGTTAGAGGGGTGAAACCAAAATCATATGTACACATATTTACCTGCCAAGAGTAATTTTTTGATCACCCCACTTTTTAAGTTCTAAGGGCTTAACAACGTGTTTCTTGAGACACCTAAAAATTATTTTGTTGTCAAGAAAAATTAAGAAAATTCAAATATTTATATCTTGCTTGGACTAGGCGGCCGTTGCATCGCGTGAAGCCAAAGTCAAAGTTAAATTCGAGTATAACAAATCGTTATATATACTCGGCCACGTGCCTAAACAAGGTATAGGCTACATAAAAATGGACAGAAAAACTAACTGTACTTTTTGAATATATACTCATGTGCAAAATTCCACCAGATTCTGGTGAACACAGTTTTGAGGAGTGGTAGGGGTACATATTCCGTACATTAGTGACGTTATATTCCTGACAATGATTCCACTATTTCGATCAAATCTGCAGCGGACGGGTTCAGTCCGTAGGCGCCCTTAAGAGGGGATGAATCGGGTACATTCGGCAGACCACCAGAGGCCGATGTCTTTGAAGATTTCCCATCGCTATGAAAAAAAGGGGTAAAGGATGATCGATCATAAGTGTTCCCTGAGATAACTTTTTCAAAATCATTAATAAAAATTAATCAGTTTAAATAGTATACAGGATGCGCCGTAAAGTTTTTTTTTTCTTATATACACCCTATTATTTTGAGATTTTCGAATTCTCCACAAAATTTGCTTTTTAAAAATAGCATATAGTATAGGTCTGCATATAAATATTTTCGAGATATTTCAATTTGAATTAGATATTAATTAATTCGTATTATTGTATTATAATTAAACCAAAGTAGGTCATACATAATGATAGTATGTATAATCACAACAATCAAAAAGCTGTCAAACTAGAACTTATTTTCTTTCTTTCCAAATAAATAGTTGGCTGTGAAAAACAAAAATAGCGGCGTTTTGACAGCAGGGCGTCATAAATTACTTAGGTTTTATTATATTTCAATAATACGAGTTAATTAATATCTAATTTAAATTGAAATATCTCGAAAAGGTTGCATGCAGACCTATACTATATTGTATTTTTTAAAAGCTAATTTTCTGGAGAATTCATCAACAAAGTCAAAATATATAGGGTGTTCCATAAGAAAAAAATATCTTTTTGGCACACCCTGTATACTACTTGACCTGAATAATTTTTCTTAATGATTTTGAGGTCCCTATAAAATACACTTTCACCCAGTTTTTGTTTGGTTCTTCTGCGGCTATTAGTAAAAAAGTTATCTCAGGGAACACTTATAACCGATCACCCTGTACATATTCAAAAAGGACAGTTACTTTTTCTGTCCATTTTTATGTATTTTGCACCACGTTAAGGCATACCGTGTTAAAGCGTTGCAACGTTCAGTAATGAGGACAATAAACTGTGTGAAGAGGCACGACGGACGTCCACGGTTTATCAAAACGTGCGAAATCAAACCCGTTAAATAAAAGAAAGTTCAATCATAAAATCATTCACTATAGAAACTGTAATTTGTTGAACCAATTTTTTATCCGAACCTTATTTCTTGAAACCCACTTTATAAGACTCAATCAATATCAAACTCGTAATTTGTAAAACCCGGAATTTGTCAAATCATTATTTTTCAAAACCGGAATTGGTAAAACCCGTTGTTTATCAGAAAATTTTTGCTAAATTGATGAACCGGAGGCGTCCACGCAGTGTTAAGAATACTACCTAAGAATATTTTTAGCCAAGTGTACGCACATAAAACGACAAATGCATCGAAAGGCTGCGCCGCCGCGCCACCTGCGTGTACGCCGCGCCTCCGGTTCATGTATTATTGGCCAATGCGCAATCAATTTTGCAAAAATTTTCTGATAAACAACAGGTTTTACGAATTCCGGTTTTGAAAAATAATGGTTTGACAAATTCAGAGTTTTATTAAAAATGGGTTTTACAAATTACGAGTTTGATATTGGATGAGTTTAATGAACAACGGTTCGATTGAAAACGGGTCTTAACAATTTCGAATTTGTGAATAAATAATTCAAACCCATTCAATAACAAATTATTTCCTCAAACCCATTCAATAACAAATTCGGATAAAAAATTGGT
The DNA here is from genome assembly GCA_963921995.1 of Oxystoma pomonae. Taxonomy (NCBI): domain Eukaryota; kingdom Metazoa; phylum Arthropoda; class Insecta; order Coleoptera; family Brentidae; genus Oxystoma; species Oxystoma pomonae. The sequence goes on from OY998172.1 coordinate 32,596,679, forward strand.
TTAACAAATTGCAGTTTTTATGGGGAGTCGTTCTTACGATGAAATTTTTTTTAAATACGGTCTGATAAATTATTGGTTTGATAAATCATAGGCGTTAACTTCATCCTGAAGCCAACTTTTTCAATGCTAACCTAGCGACTAGTTGGTAACATTTTGTTACTGAACTGTTGAAACACCATTACGAGGACCAACATTGGCAGGCCGGCTTAAACTGAAACATTTTGTTCTGACAACAAATTATTTTTAGTTCGGTTGCAAATCAACTATTTTCGCCTCAAGTGGGATATGAATGGTATAAGAATTTTTTTTACTGATTTTATTAGCGAAGATGCTCTATATTAAGAATCCGATTGATGCCACTCTGGCATCCTCGGGCATTTTTTAAAATCCAAGATGACGACCATTTTTAAATGAAAAAACTGGAGAAAATTTTTTTTTTAACATAATATAGGTGTGTGGCACATTATTTTAGTCGGCTTTTGGTCGCCGAAAACCAAATTTGGCATTAATTTTTATTCTGAGGGGGGCTGTTTTAATGAAAAAAAAATCGACCTACCTACCTACCTTTTGGGTCTGCTGTAGTTAAAAACATTTTTGGGTAATTTGAAGGAGTGAGGGATACTTATATTTACAGATTTCGATAGCTCTGCTCAGCCCCGTTATAAAACCAAATAATGACTTTTGGGCATCATTTACCATTTTGAAATATTTAAAATGGCGGCCGTGAGCCAAAAAAAGCATATGCATGCAAATTTATTTGATTTGATTTGTCTCAACAGCAAGTTTAGGTCTTGAAATCCCTAACACTGCAGCTTCTTGTATCTCTTGCTGTGTGCCTTCCTAATCTAAGAGGTTTGACGATGTCGCGAGGAGCAGCAACCCCTTTATTAAGTTTCTCTGGCAGTTAGCTTCTCTGGAGGGGTCGTCTTCCAGTAGGTTTTGTGTTCTGCAGAAGGTTAGTGCTGGGCACTCAAATATGATGTGAGCGGCTGATTCGTCATCCTCATCACATAGTCTGCAGGTTGGTTGGTTTCTATAGATTCCCATCCTATGCAGGTGTTCTCTCACTGCGCAGTGACATGTTAATAGTTGTCCCGTCACTTGTCTGATTTCTTTCCTATTCAGTTTAAGAATTTCACAGGTGATTGGTGTTGAAGGGGATGCCACATATGCATGCGATACATCAAGATTTGGGGGTAATTTGAAGAAGTGGGGGGGGGGGCGGGTAATTTAAGGGGTAAACAGTAAATGGACATTTGGCGAAAAAAACCTATTAGTTAGTTTTATAACAGAGTTGAGAAGAGCTGTCGACATCTGTAAAAAAAGTGAACAAAGTATGGTTGTTAACCCTGTAAATATCCCGCCACCACTCCTTCAGATTACTCCCAAAACGGATTAGAATTCAGCGGACCCCAGAATTGATATATCACATGCCTATGTTGTTAGCTCAAATTTTTTCATAGAAATTTAGATTTCGGTGACAAAAAGTCGGCTGAAATGACGTGCTACATACCCATATTTCGTTCAGATATTTTTTTCTCCAGTCTCTTAACTTAAAAATGCCCAAGAGTGCTAGAGTGGCATTAATAGGGTTCTTAATATTGAACATCTTCGCTAACAAAATCAGTTAAAAAAATCCTTATACCATTCATTTTCACCTTTTGATTTCCTCCAGACCATTTTTGTATATTTGCTAAACGAGTGGACCGTGCATAGATTGCAAAGCGATCACGTGACCCTCAAGTATACAATACTCTGACACGGTCACCTGATCTCCTTTATATCTACACACTCGTTAAGCAAATTAAGAAACTCGGTGTGTATATCACCTTAAATAAATTTAATTTGATTTTTATTTTGATAGTCACTAAGAAAATTGTGTTTTTTGCGTATTCGTTGAAACTGGAACAATTTTAAAATCCCAGACGATCATCGCATTGTTTATGATCTGAATTAAAAACAAGAGATTAAAGAAAAACAAGGATGTGCTGGTATTTTTACAGCAAAGCCTACACCATTTTCTATTTTCTTCGTTACTTAAAATAAAAATAATAGTTCATTTGTAACGTAGAAATTTAGCAAATTTAACAGGATTGAATTTTAAAGTATCTTTTTTAAAGTACAAGATAGAAAACCAAGTGTAAAAATGGATGTTTTCAACCGTGAATTTTGTGGATATGGTAAATAGTTATCAAAATCTGTAGCAACTTTTTGCGAGATACCACAGTAACTATCATCAAGATCAGCGTCTAACTATCTTCTTAAAATAGATAGCGTTGACAGATATGTGTGGTATGCTGGAATGCGATGCAGATGACGAATGCATTTAGAAAATTAAAACAATAGTAACAGAGACTAATTAATCCTTGCTAGTAATTATGTTAAGCTCACAAAAAATTGCCAATAGAAATGATAACTAGCGCATAAAATATTTCCCGAAATTTTGTCTGGAGCCAACTTTTTAAGAAAAGCATGAATGCGATCTCTGCGGGATCGGGATTTTCTCTTTGGTGCTACGCACGAATGATTTTCTTTAAAAAAAATTGGGTTAAAAAATCTAAAAAAGTTTCATTCAAGCGAAATCCCGGGGATATTTCCAGATGCAATATCCAAAATTTCCTCTTATCAATTTTTTTAAATTTACCTGTCAAATTTGCACAAGGGAAATTTCCACTGGTGTTTATATACAGTCATGTTGGATAAAGTGTCGATTGAAAATTGTTCGCGTTTCTTTGCATACATTTTTCTTACCTCTCAGATATTTACATATATATATATACAAATACAGGCCTCGTATTTTCGAAACCACACGAAAGTTATAGCATACAAGTACTTTCTGGTGCAAGCTAATGGGCAATTTTGGGCTATTTTTACACGGTGCGATTGACATGCCATTTTCCGTTTGTGGCATGTCGCAGAAAGCTTTCAACAAGGCAATAAAATTTTTGTTTCAAAAGATAAAACATTCCGCTGTGTTGTCGTTGCTTTGTTGATTTTCGCAGGTAGTGGAGTGTAGATACACTATAATAGAAGATGAATTATTTTGTTGGCATTGCTATTTCGAAAAAAAGTGAATCTACATTCCTGGGCACATCCACTTTTACAAGTAAGACATGTGGAAGGATCTTTTCACATTATTTTTGAGAAATTGAGACAACATTCAGACAATTTTTTCAATTACTTTCGGATCCATTACGAAGGCATAAACAATACACTACAAGGCCCAAGACAAAATGACGATGGAATAATGGCAACCCTGAAACTTTATTCACCAATAAATATCTTGACAAGCAGCGAAACTTTTTGGGTAATGAATATTTATTTTTGGTGTAAACAGTTTTTCTCTAGATAATTTAAAGAAAAATTTATTTGTTGAACTGGATTTTATCTGTAGCGTTTATGGAATGACCTATTCTTTACTTGATTTTTTAAATCAGGATAAAATTTCCTTTATTTTTTTATTGTTTTTCACAAGTTTTTTCATTTTTGTATTATTTTATTTATTTTTATAGCATACTTTTTACGAAAAACGACGGTAGAGTAATAGAAAAAATAAAAAACCAACATTTTAATTGCGATACGTCGTTTCAAAGGAAATCTTACGCTGAATTCAAAAATCGAATAAAAAATAAGTCATCCATAAGAAAAATACAAGGCGATTTCGGCAAGCTTTGGTACATGGTTTGTTCTCTCAACCGATTTCGGATACAAAAATGATGACGTCACCGTGACTCTGGTATCCTTTTTGTTATGTCAAATTGCATACCGTGGAATGTAGCATGGTTCTGTAGTTTGCTATAGTGCTATCTTCTATTTTCGTTTTGTCCGGCTTTAGAAATGTAAACAAATCCAACTTATTTGAAATTTTTGTTGTTTTTCAGTTGTGATGGATTTAAACGACCAATACGGGGTAACTTTTTTCCTAAATGGAATATCGTTTTATACTTTTACCGAAAACGCTAAGTTAGCCTATAGGTTACTCAAAGATGAATATTTCTGTCTGATGTTTACGTTTGTTGGAGGGGAAAATGTGTACACCAACTGACAAATATTCTTGAATAGAATAGCTTTAAAGGTTGCGGAAGATTGTGTGATAGCCACAGCAGCTTAAATAGGAAAATAACCACAAAAACAACCAAAAAATTTGGATAAGGCTCGTTTCTCTTGGCCTACCGAACGAATTCGAAAGAAAGTAGTATGTTACGTCATTACTATGACGTCACAGGTACCAATTGGTTAACCAAATGGTATACCAAGGAAAACTTGCTGAAATCGCCTACAATCTCAGACACTAAAGGTAACAGATAAAATCCAGTTCCATTTATTAATAAAAAGTTATAAATAAAATCTATATGTTTGTGGCGGATTCATAATGTTGCAACTAATTTTTTTGGGTTTTTCGCCACTAAGTTAAGGACATTTTTTCAAAAATATGTTAAAAACCACTGCGTAAATTCCTAAAACAATTTTTTTTTTCGTTTGTCAATGGTTTTTAAATAAGATAAAAAAAAATTTAGCCTACACACACACAAATCCTAACTAGAATAAAGTACTTATCTGACGTTATAGGCCCAATTCTAAAACAAACATTTTTCGAAAATCGAGCCCATAAGATGTATATTAGTTTTTTGCTATCGCCCCTGGAAATAAATAAAACCTGACAACCGCCTCCAATTTGGACCACCCTGTACATGTATGCGGATAATTTCGTGTAGTTTCGAAAATATGAGCTCAGGTTATTTCATAGTCTAAAATTACCCATAGAAACTATGTGAACTTTTTTTCAACGTCTTAGTCTACACAAATAGCTCTTAATCTAGCAAACAAATAAAATCCTGTATGGGCTTTTTGAGTTTTGGGCGTTTTTCGGATTTCAAATTTGTTTGATTCTGCATTTTCCCACAATCAAGTTCTTGACCCACTTGGTCAAAAGTTATATAGAGGCAACTCTTCGTTCGGTCTACTTTTTGAGACACAGGGTAGCAAAAATTACTTTTAAGATTTTATTGGATTTAACAGTCTGTAACTCAAAATCTAAAGGGAATAGAGGGTTACACCGTTGACAACTATTGACCAAACAAACGAACTTAGTTTTTGTGCAAAATTAAATTTAACATTGGGACTTATAGGAGAAAATCGGATACAATATTTTATTTGTTTGCTAGATTACAGCCAAAAATATGTGTAACCCTTGGTGTGAACTGTGTCTACATAGCTATTGACAGGACAGACAGGTAATTCTAAGACCATTCTGGTTTATAAAGTGTTCCAAATATTTGGATTACAAAATTTAAGAAAAACGTGATATCTGAAAAAATCTCCAATCAACTCAAACTTACGGTGTAGTGCCACTTTTTAATAAATATTAAGCGAATATCATGGCGAAACCAAAATTTGTAAATTTAAACAGAGCACGCGACTTGCTGTGGTTACTTACTGTCGACAGATAAAAAGTACGAGCGAGAGGCGGATAAAAATATGATCGGTTAAAAGAAGAGCTCCGGTCAAAAGTGAAAGCTAATTTGGAAGTAAAAAGATTCTTTTTAACCTAAATATGTCTGTAATTTTCTATAGAATATTTATTGCATTTCGTATCTTTTTATACTTGCCGATATTTTGTGGAGAATTCCTGATCACTTTTCTTATATAAATAATAGTTTCCCGAGTAGTTTTCGTATTTATCAAACCGCGTTTTTGTTCTCTATGATATCCTCTAACATTTTTAGGTACTATAAACGTCAGATAATTTTGTTTAGGCGCACCAAACAGCTAGCTGATTTTGAAGAAAAAAATTGACGTGATATGATATCCGGATCGATAGCTTTCACGTAACGTATCGAAGCAGACGTTGTTTGCACATGCGCATTTAGATATGGATGCGGATAAGTGGTGATTAAATACTGCTTTATGTCTCTATTGTTTAGATTTGAACTTAGGAGATTCAATTTTCAACTCAAATATCTGAAAAACTATTGAAATTTTTATGTTAAAGGCATTTTTCATACTAGATTTAAAAGTTGTTTAAACAAATTGGAAATAACCAATCCAAAGTGGTAAGAACCAAACGCGTTTAAGCGAACCCGATTATATTCGGTTTCAGCTTACGTTGTTTTTAATCGAAAATTACCCACTTCGGCTAATAGCCATTAATTTTTTTAAATTTATTTATTATTAAAATTAAAATAAAAAACCAGCAGTCTGTGTACAAAAACTGGAATTAGGCCTCAAATAGTTCTGGTAACTCCTTCTACACAAAGTAGTGATTTAAAATTACAGTGTCAATGACTAGCACACTACCTAAGACCTACGCACAAAACATAGAGCCTAGTTGCACTAAACAAACATCAAGTTTTCTTTAATTTACACTGAAATAAAAAACTTTACTTTAGAGAAAAGGCATAGTTGGAGTTATAACCAAAGTTAGAAGCAAGCCTGTTCAAGCGGCCACGTCTCGTTATTTGTGACAGCAAGGTTAACCATTAACCCAGTTGAAATCAACTTTCAACCGCGGTAATTAGCGGTTAACGGCTTAATTTGTTTTTGTGTGGGGTCATTTTAAGACAAACGTGTTTAAAACTTGATCGCATCATATCTGAAAGTAAAGCACAATTCTTCAATAGTTCTTAAGATATTTGAGGTAAATATTTACGTTTCGAGACATTCCACGGTAGCTCGAGTTATATTTTGAAAGATATGACATCTTTATAATTGACTACACCATTTCCAAAAGTTTACTTCAGAAAATATCATGTTGAATTCGGAAACAGTCATTTGTAATTCAAAAATTTATATATTTATATAAGTAGATAATTTCTGAAATACAGCTGATACTTGCTGAATTATTTAAAAACTGTCTTTGTCTAAATTTATAAATCTAGCTCTAACTTTAAGTTGAAATAACATTTTAGTCAAATGTTGAAGGACAACCCTTATTAAATTACTAAGGTTATACCGCTCGCTATCCCTAAAATACATGTATAACCTCGTATATAATACAATTTATTCTGTTACAGTTTTAAATGTTAAACTGGTTTTGTGAACGTTAATCTGCTTTCTTACACGTTTTTAGATAACGCGCTATAGACCTCTTAAAACGGATTATATATTGTTTATATATGCGTTTTTGTAAACTTGGTAACGAGGGGCGTTTCACTGGCCAAAATTTGTGCAGGTATTCCCAAGTATTACACCCATGAAAAACCAGTGAAAAGTGTACAAGTATTTCTACTAGTGAAAAGGCCCTCGCTTGATAAATAACTTTTGTTACAAGAAAATTTGACTACCTCAATGTAAAGTGAAATTATTTTTTGGTTTTTAACCGTTTCTTCTACAAAAATTATTCGAAAGAAATATAAAGATAAAGCATCGTATATCGCGTTTTTGAGGCTCTAACAAGGGTCAGATTATATTGCACAGGGGAAATTTGCCTTTGTCCACAATCTTGGCTAGGCCCTTGGAAATAATATAAACTACCATATTAATACCGCTGAAACTTACCACACTATCGTTTTTTAAGTAGATTTACAACGTGCCTTATTTGCGAAGGGAGGTCTTTCTTGCAGGGACCCTCCACTTCTTCCCTAAATAGCAACTCTAAGGTGGCTATGTCGGCAGGGCCTAGAATAAAATAAAAACGTTTAAACAAGGGCGATACACTTAATGTCATGCAAATAATGGGAAGAGGGAGGGGGGGATTTCAAGCTGCATATTTTCATGTCGTTTGTCATTGACAGCGTCCATACTCAGCTTGAGTTTTTATCACAGGGTGATCAATGACGAAACCGTTATTTTTTTATTAATTTATGACATTTTTTCATAAAATTTTTTATGACATATTTAAAAAAAATATATATATGAATTTTTACTTAAAAAAATTTTTACTTGCATACACCAATTAAGGAAGACCAAAAGATATAAAAAAATCGTGTATTATAAAAAAAAATCACTTTTAAAGAACTATTAGTCAACACTTAGCTACTATTTAACTAACTAAAAACTAATTAAAATATGCAAATATTTAAAATAACAAATTAAAAGCAAAGTATTCTGCATCTCTTTTAAAAAGCATAAAACAAAGAAAGATCATGGTATAGCAGAATTCAGTCACTGTAATAATCTGTTTACATAAATTTAATGAGATCAACTAATCCAAAATGTTTATTTCCCTTTTCAATACACATCTGTGGAGGGAGAAAGGTTAAACATGACCTAGTATTTCTTCTCAAATTAATGTATACAGGAGGTATTTGCAAAATAAAATTTATAAAATTACAAAACTGTCATAAAAATACTGATCCGCAAAGGGTAGATTGTCAAATCTTATGCTTTTTATGACATTTAGCCAATTTTAGGACGGTTTTAGGGCACATCTTCAAAAATTATGACAAATTATGATTTTATGATAAGTGGTCACCCTGTTATCATGTTTTTATACCGGGTTATGCGTTTACCTCCGCAACAACAAAATCATTTGAAGCTTGTGGGATTGGGCAGTCAGGAAACACAGCTGTAAACTGGTTTGCTACATTTTTTGGTGGTTTGGTTTATTTCAGTTGAAATTTTCGCCACAATTTCATGACAGTGAAAAAATAACCAAATCTCACAATATCATTGGCATTAAACTAGAGTTTCGAACTTCCATTGTCTTTATTTTTTTACTTTTTTCACAACGTTTCGAATTCTTATGTATCGGGAATCGTCATCAGGTGAATACTAACAAAAACTAACCGCCCTGTCAGAGTTGAAATCTGTTACCTCCGAAAAGTACTGGTTTCCAAATATCCTTGATGGTGACGTTTTATTGAGAAAACACATTCTGGTTCCTCTGTATAAATGCTGTTTATGCGCTTCAGGGAATAAAAGTGCACTTTTAATTCCTATTTTCCGGGAATGAAGTGGGTCTTTTATTCCATAGGGATTAAATTTTTTACTTTTTTCCCTAGGGATTAAATTTTTACGTTTTTCCCTAGGGATTATATTTTTACTTTTTTCCCTAGAATTTTGGCCTTATTTTGCCCTGGAAATGAAATGCCACTAGTAAAACAGGTAAACAGTCGGTTTGAGCTATTCCTTTATTTAAAAAAAAATTTTCAAAAAAGTTACTACAAACTAATTATTTTTATCATTAAAATGAATATTCAGATTTATATGTGAACAATTATTCCAGTTGAAAAATGGAGGCTGATTGGAGCTCTCACAAACCAAACTCTGCACTAACATATTTTCCTTTGAACCTTTATTCTGTTCTGATCTATTACTAGATACAGTCGTTGCAACTTCACATGAAGAGAAAACATTTTCTTGCAATGATTTGCTTCTAATCGCTTGGTTTCTATGCTCGATAATATGATTCTCGTCAAAATCAAAATCGTTTGGTCCAGAAGAACTTGACGTAATCGTGATTAGATGGTCGGCTGTCTTTGAAGAAGGATTGGCAGATATCGGCTCAGATAAGGTATTTCTTGGAGAAGAGGTTGTGTTTTTGAATATCTGGTCAGAAACTATTTCTTTCTGGAAAAGCGAGTTTTCTACATACCCCTCCGCGACGGTGGTACTCTTCCACCCACCATGTCGCTTCAATTGATCAATGTTCGCACCAGAATCCGCTAACATGGTGGCTGACGTTCTACGGAAGCAGTGTCCTGTATACAATTGTGGTTCTGGAAGATCCAAAAATTGGGCAATTTTTGTTGGCAGATGCCCAAAAGTGTTTTTCCCAATAGGTTGGTTGATACACCGTCCGTCTCGGTAGTAAACAAAAAATCTAGAGTGCTTTTCAGTATATGGTTTCAGCCCAATGGATTTTCTTACCAATCCTACGATATCGCATGAAGAGGAAGATGCTTTGATTACAAACGAGCGATCTTTGTGGTTTTTTGTGTTACTGATATTTAGTAGGAAAAATTCTCCATGATCCTTAACATCTTTGCAATCTAACTGGCACAATTCTTGACCACGACAGGTCTCGGCAACCCCCATAATCAAAGCAACCTGTAACAAAAAAATTGACATTTAGTACAATTGAATTTGATAAGTGTGGAATGTTATGATACATAGGTGTGGAATAATAAGTAATAAAGCCTACCTTTTGTACAAGGAACTCATTATACGGCGCCGTTTCTAAAAATTGCTTGATATGTTCCGAATCCAAAACTCTTGATTTCTTGGGTTTATATCCGTAGTTTATTCTTTTCAAAAATCCAACCAATTTGGCGTACTTGCTGATGTCTACGTTCATTTCTTGAATTATGTTAGCTTTGAGCATAGAATACTGACTCCAAACGGTTGAAGGCTTCAGCTTCTTTGATTTTCCGAAAAAGTAGGCCAAAAGTGCTTTTTCCTCAGACAAATTTTCAACTTTTTGCTCGGCAGACCAAGAGCGGTATTCTATGAACTGTTTTTCATAAATCTTCCGGGATTTCGATGGCAATAATTGACTTATAGCCTTTTCCGCAGCTTTCTCGACATCCATTTTTGTCAATTTGAACAAAGCGATTTTTGCCGAATTTTTATGATGGGTTTATACAGGAAAAATTAAAACTAAATTAAAAATAAAAATGAGAGGTAAACCTATAGGAACACCTGTAAGTGTTTATAAAGCTAAAATTAAAACTAAGAAAATTAAATTAAAATTAAAAGATGGTCAACTTGCGCATGCCAGGAAACATTGATTTTTTTTACTTATAACCTCACTTTTCTGTTTTTTTTTTATTTCAAAAGATTTATAATTTTGGTCCTTTTTTCTAAGAAAACTGGGTGGTGTATTTTCCTATAAAAAGGTAAGGAAAGGTTTTGACACTAATTTTGCTAAAATAAAGGAGTTATGTGACTTGGATAACCATTAGCTTCTGGTGGCACAGCCCTTTTAAGACACTGCTATAAAATATATGTATGTGATTTTAGATGTTAAAAATTGATGCATTTTTGTAAAAATATACAAATTTCAAATAAAAAACAAAACAAACTGGTAAAAATGACAAATAATTTTAATTCCTGTATAAACCATCAAAAAGTTCTTAGTTTTAATTTTATTTTTAATTTGACTTTATTCTTAATTTAGTTTATTTCCTGTATAAACCCAGCTTTACTCTGTTAGCGTCATATGCATTTTTTATTGTCATAGCAACGCAGATGCATTGTTTATTTTCATTTCATTTCATAGTTCATTTTCATTTCATATTTTCATTTCAACCCATGTATTTTGAAGTTTATGCACACTACGATGTTCAAGATTATTAGAGTACCTACAGTTGAAGATTTTTTCAAAGATTTTTCACATTTTTTTAAATTTTTATTCTCCTGAAGTGCATAAAATACTGTATACACCTCAGGACTAAATTGATTTTTAATCCCTCGACAAATTATAGCCCTCCCTACGGTCGGGCTGTAAACTTTTTGTCTCGGGATTAAATGTGCCACTTTAGTCTCTAGGTGTATAATGTACTATTCTTTGAACTTCCACTAGAATAGAATTTCCTCCTTGGTGACGATCTTTACCTCTCTCAACACAAACGCAAAACTCGACAAGGGGACACAACTGGATCAAAAAAATTGCTCAACATTACTGGAAAAATTAACAGCATATGAGAAACGGGAAGAGCCAAAGATCGTCGCCAAGGAGCAGTGGCGATCGCCCCCTCCCCCCGTTGTTTTGAGAATTTATTTCAAAAATCGCAAAAAAACAGTAAAATTTTAGATAATTTTTCAAAAATTTTCGCCTGCGGCGCCCTATTGGGTCGCTTTTAGCAAAGCTGCGACCGCCACTGAGGAGAAAAATCTATTCAAAGAAACAACATTCATACAGAGAAACCAGAATGTATTTTCTCAACAAAGCGTCAGCATCAAGGATATTTGGAAAATCATACCTTTCGGAGGTAACAGATTTCAACTGTGAAAGGGCGAAGCCAACCAAGTGTAAATAGAGCAAGAGTTCAATGTATAAAATAAAAAAAAGGAAGAAAAAATGTTAAACGAGAGGTTTGATCAGTTGTAGTAAGCTGATTTTTTTAAAAGTAATAGTCAGGGAAATTTTAACAAGGTGGTCATGGAAAGTCACGGATTTTTTTTCGAAAAATCCTGTGGACACCCTGTTCTATTGTCTTTATTTTTTTACTTTCTCACAACGTTTCGAATACTTGTGTCTGCAATCGTTATCAGTGAAACATAAAACTAACCTGTGTTCAGTGGACCATGAAGTTTTAGTACAAGGGTTCGCAGTAAAAATTATGATAGATAGGTAACCTCGCCTCGCCATTTTTTGATAAAATGGGCATTTTCTCGTTTTGAATACAAAATCTGCAAACCTGTACTTCAAAAGGACTCGGCACACCAATCTAAAGGTGGGCAATTTTAGAGGGGGAAGGTTAACCCCCAACATTTTCACATATATGATGTAGTAGTACCCCCAGACCAAAAATCAACTGGTGTGCCGAACCCTTGTCCATGAATGAAGTCCGGCACACCAGGTGATTTTTGGTCGGGTGGTATTACTACATCATATATGTAAAAATGGTAGGGGTGTGACGTCTAAAATTGCCCACCTTTGGATTGATGTGCCGAGTCCTTATCCATAATTTTGAGGTACAGGATTGTCCATTTCGTATTCAGGACGAGAAAATGCGCATTTTATCAAAAAATGGCGAGGCGAGGTTACCTATCCATCATAATTTTTACTGCGAACGCTTGTACTTAAACTTCATGGTCCACTGAACACAGGTTAGTTTTATGTTTCACTGATAACGATTGCAGACACATAAGTATTCGAAACGTTGTGAGAAAGTAAAAAAATAAAGACAATAGAACAGGGTGTCCACAGGATTTTTCGAAAAAAAATCCATGACTTTCCATGACCACCTTGTTAAAATTTCCCCGACTATTACTTTTTAAAAAATCAGCTTACTACAACTGATCAAACCTCTCGTTTAACATTTTTTCTTCCTTTTTTGAAGGTACTTCGTTACACTCTCTGTCTATTTCACAGCGATACGAAAATAATGATTAAAACGCGCCGCAGACAAAAATCTTAAGGACATTACTCTACAATTATGCAGAAAATTCTTTGAAGGTGATTTTTTGACGATTTTTGTCAAATATATTTTGGATTGGCATCTAGGTCACGATTCTTCAGACACGACAGATAATCTCACCCGTCACAATTCTGGAAAGTGGCAATTTTTACTTATTACCTCATTTAAAATAAAAACACAGCGTCCTTAATATCCTAACGTTAACACTGCGTAATTTATTTAATAACATTTTGTAAATTTAATATTTTAAAGATATTCTGCAGGTCTAGTTTTACGACGGAGCTAAATTGCTACTACGCGTACCAATAAACGTCAAAAAGTGTCGAAAATTCTCACCATGTAAAAAGAAAGACAGAATTTGTGTGACTTTTCTTAACAGTGACATATTCCATGGCTATCTATGGTTTTGTATGTTAAAAGTTTCAAACACAAAAATATATGCGATAGTGTCGCTTGATCTTCGAAAGGCATTCGACACTGTAAACCACAAAATTTTGTTATTAAAATTAAAAAAACTAAGATTAGAAAAAAGTACTTATGACTGGTTTTGTAGCTATTTGGAATGGAGAAAACAATTTGTGTCTATTGATAGTTCAGAAAGCTGGGAGGAGTATGTATCCTGTGGAGTCCCGCAGGGTTCTGTACTTGCTCCGACACTGTTTTGAATATACATAAAGTCCATGTCCCAACTAAAACTGACTGGAATTCTTAGGCTCTATACTGATGACAGTTTGTTGGTGAACTTTGACTTTTGTGAAACAGTAAAGAACTTGATAAAAATGACTTAAATCAAACAAAAAAATCGCTCGACTTACACAAACTTAGCCTAAACATTGAAAAGCCTAAGTATATCTTTCTGCCTAATAAAGTTCCTGAAGTACAAGAGCCTATAAACATTGGCCAAAACAAAAAACTGTACAATATTAAGCAAATAAAAAATCTGGGCTTGTGGATTAATGAAACTCTGTCCTTGGACCATCATATAGACCACCTTAGGAATAAAATAAGAGGACCTATAGGAATACTACGAAAACTTAATAAATTAATTCCAAAACGTTTGTTAAGGTCTCTCTTCTTCTCACTGATACAAAGCTTTTATTTACAATACTTAACCACAGTTTGGTTTCCAAAAAAAAAAAATGATTGACCCACCTATTATTCTGCATAAAAGAGCAATAACAAACATGTAAGGGTTACCTAATATAATAACATCACTATCAAATATTTATAATATTTAAATATCAAATTTTTTCATCAAATAATTAATTCCAACAGGCACTCTTCCATTGTAATTAACAGCAGAAAAAACTCTTTATTATTTAAGGGCATAAATGTATATAATAAATATTCATAGCAAAAATAAAAGAATACTTTCAATGAATAGTACTCTATAGTTTCCTGCATTAGTACTTATATAAATTGTTAAAATGTACCTATGTTTCAATTATTTAGCTTTAAACTGCGTTCCTGTACCTGTTTTCTTTTTTTTCCTTCTTTCCTAATTTAATTAAATTTATTTGATTAATCAACTTAATTTAAAGTGCTCTCTGCGCACAAAAATGTTATGTATTTTGTTAAATTTAATATTAGATGTTATTAATATAATTATGGAAATAATATTTATAGGAGAAACCTATGTAGAAAAACACTTCTAATTTTTCTTTTCGTAAAGACTGTTTATATAAAAAGACGGCAAATTTTTTGTTTGGAAAAGTTATACTAGCACAACATTAATGTTCGTCTCTCTTAATCCCGATTCAAGCTATATTTGCAGCTTACCTCTTTGTTGATTCAACAGGCTGCTAAAGATCATATTCCAAAGGTGAATTTTGCAGTAACGCGGTATAATGGCCGAAATACATCTGAGCCGAAGTAATTGTTATAAGTTTGATTTTATAGAATTAAAACAATGAAAATGACATATTTTTCGTTTAGAAAAGTGATAGTATCAAATTATTCATTTTCGTATCTCTTAATCCTAATTAAGCTATATGTGTAGCTTACCTCCTTGTTGATTCAAAAGACTGCTAAAGAACATATTTCACAGGTCGATTTTGCAGTAACCCGGCAACCTGGCCGAAATACACCAGAGCCGAAGTTATTTGATATCAAAGAATGATTTTATACAATTAAAACAATGAAGACGGCAAATTCTTCATTTGGAAAAGTGATAATAGCAAAACATTTAATTTGGTCTGTTTGAGACAATGATGTATTTGTGTTTCATTGTCTATAATTTCCATTCCATTGTCTATAATTTATTTATACACGACAATCAGTACAATCTCTGATCGTCTTCAGGTGCAAACTACAATCTATTCCTAAGGTTACGTACTTATATACTATGGGAAATCACTCAACCGTGAATTATAAGAAGTTGGTTCCTCCCATGAAGGGGCTACCAAATATTTGGAATTTCAACACTTGGTTTACTGAAAATACCCTGATTTTGCCCAATAAAGAAAGCTTCAAGGAATTTTCGTTTCTTCCAGTGTAACTCCTTGTACCAAACCTCTGCTTCTGACCACTTTATTCGGTGTTGTTTTCACCCTGCATGTTCGGCGATTCATGATTTCGTTGTTTCATCTCTTTGGATATTCGTCTGATGTTCCTTAAACCTTTTTGTTTCGCCTATGTATGATTCACCTCACTCACAAGTAACTTTGTAAATGTATTCCTTATTTTTTTTGTTCTCCGGTTTTGTTTTACTAAGAAGGCTTTGAATTGTATTATTAGATCTAAAAGCTGTTTTAATATTAAAGTTGTTCGCTACTCTTCGATTTTCCTGATATATGGAGTAAGGAGTGCTTTGTTTGGTTTTGTTCTCGTAATATATGTCCTGTTTGCTGAAATTTAGCCATAGAATTTGTTATAAGTTTAAGGCTGTAACCATTCTGCTCTACATCCTTCTTAATGTTTCTTATTTCGATTTCCAATTCATGAGAATCGTTACAAATTTGAACGGCTATGTTATACAAAGTTCTTATTTTGCTTTGTTTGGTTGTAGCAGAATGATTTGAACCTTGATTTAAATACTGTACTGTGCTGAGTGGGTTTATGATCGAATGTTGTTCTGATGTCGCTTTCTAATCGTTTGACAAGTACATCAAGAAAAGGAATTTGACAATTTTGCTCCAACTCCATTGTGAATTTAATGGTGGGTCTTATGTTATTTAGGTGGTGAAGAAATTCCGAAAGTTGTTAGTCATTTCCGATCCGATATTAGTTAGTATTATGTTATGTAGTATTAACCGCGTGTGATTCGAACCACTCCATGTAAATATGGGCCACCATCGGCGAAAGCGATGAACCCATTGGCAGACCGTCATCCTGAGCATAAAACTCTTCAACTTTTTGGTCATAGGTTTCCGTGTCCAAAATCACTGTTGCATTGCCCTTGTCTGCCGGTAAGATTTTAACTGATTCGTCCTTGAGTTTTGATGTCGAAAGTCTATACACCAATGTCTCGATAAAGCAATCGCTATACATTATTAGACAGAGACTGGTTCATGACAAATTCCTTTATGAACGTACCAGCCTGCCGCTGAAGGGGGTGATGGAGTTGTTGGAGTGGTAGCCAATATTTACATGGAATGGTTCGAATCACACGCGGTTAATACCGCAATATATCTAAGCTCTGGCTAAGATATATTGATGATACTTTTATTGTCTGGACCGGGAATAACCAACACCTTTCAGAATTTCTTCACCAGCTAAATAACAAAATAACAAAGACCCACTATTAAATTCACAATGGAGTTGGAACAAAATTGTCAAATTCCTTTTCTTGATGTCCTTGTCAAACGAGTAGAAAGCGACATCAGAACAACAGTCTATCGTAAACCCACTCACACAGGACAATATTTAAATCAAGGTTCAAGTCATTCTGATACAACCCAACGAGTCATAATAAGAACTTTGTATAAGAGAGCCGTTCAAATCTGTAACAATTCTCATGACTTGGAAATCGAAATAAGAAACATTAAGAAGGATCTGCAGCAGAATAGTTACAGCCTTAAACTTATAACAGATACTATTTCTAAATTTCAGCAAACCGGACAGATATTACAAGACCAAAACCAAGCAAATGCATTCCTTACATTAAATGAGTATCAGAGAAAATTCGAAGAGTAGCGAACAACTTTAGTAATAAAACAGCTTTTAAATCTAATAATACAATTCGAAGCCTTCTTAGTAAAATAAAACCGGAGAACAAACAAAATAAGGAATGCATTTACCAAGTTCCTTGTAAGATTGGTGAATCATACATAGGCGAAACAAAAAGACCACTATCTGTTACGTTTAAGGAACATCAGACGAATACCCAAAGAGGTGAAACAACAAAATCAGGAATCGCTGAACATGGAGGGTCAAAACAACGCCGAATGAAGTGGACAGAAGCCTACCAAAGGTTTTGCACAAGGAGTCACACTGGAAGAAACGAAAATTCCTTGAAGCTGCCTTTATTGAAATTCCAAATATTTAGAAGCTCCTTCTTGGGCGGAGCCAACTTCTTAAACTTCACGGTTGAGTGATTTCCCATAGTATATAAGTACGTAACCTTAGGAATAGATTTCAGTTTGCACCTGACGACGATCAGAGATTGCACTGATCGAAACGTCGTGAATAAATAAAATATAGACAATGGAAGAACAGAGTTAATTTCATTTATTTTGATCTCTCTTAAACCTAATTAAAGTATATTTGCAGCTTACCTCCTTGTTGATTCAACAGACTGCTAAAGAACATGTTCCACAGATCAATTTTGCAGTAACGCGGCAACCTGGCCGATATACACCAGGCGCCTTGGACCCTTTTCATTTGAATGTAATCGTTGAAAAGGAGTACGTGTGCCGAAGCGGCGATACAGAACAGATCGGTGTGGTAGCTCCACGGTCGTCGGTCCCTGAAAAATAGTATTATATTATAGTCCTAAGTTTAAGTGAAAGCATTTTAAACCAACCTTTATTAAGTTTTGGAGTCTGATTTATCAGAAGAATTTTAATTAATTTTTTTAGTGAATAATCTAAATACAATCTTTTATTGGATTTAACAAGACAGTTTCACTTGAGAAGAAAAAATTAAAATTGGAGTTATATGTCACTCTAACCGAAACTTACCCTTGTTAATTGATTTTTCCGATTAATACTCTCAAGTCACCAACGACTGTGTAATAATAAAATAAGGATCGGATTTGTATTTATTTAAAAGGTATTTTTAAGCCTGATCCTTCTGTAAATTGCAACACTGTCGAAAGTTGACATTTTTGTCAGCCGTTTGTTTATTGGCAAACAGGTTGTCAATATTGTCACTTTATAATTATTTTCAATCAAAATTTTAAAAATGCCATTAAAATGCTGCTATTGCAAAAAGCAATTATTAATGCGTGCAAAAAAAATAATCGTTTAAAGTGAGTAAAGCACAAGAAGTTTTTTTCAAGTACCTACCTAAATTACCCATTAACCCATTGGTAAATTATTGATAATGTTTTTGCTTCCTAAACTAATTGAGTTTAGTTGGTTGACATTTTTTGAGTGTATAGGGTTGCTTAAGGTTGGTTTATAGGTTAAAAAGGCCGAGAGTTCGAGCGGGCGTACTGTTCAGGCACTTAACCCACTTTGAAAGGGGGCGCATAGTGGGCCTACATGAAGCAGGAATTGGTTTCAGAGAAATTGCAAGGCGAATCGAAGCAAATCCAAGTACAATTTTGAGGGTTTGGAGAAGATGGACGGAAGATCAAACCTATCGCCGTCGTGGCGGCTCCGGACGTCATAGGCATATACAGGGAATAGATTTGCGGCATTTGAGACTTTTGGCTTTACGAGAGGGACGGGCTAGTCTTCGTCAAATTAGAGACGAGTTGGTAAGAGCTACTGGAAGGCACGTTTCACGTATAACTCTCAACCGAAGAATACTCGCTATGGGACTAAGAGCTTTCCGTCTTCCTCTTCCTCTAACTCCCCAACATAGACCTCGCAGGGTGGAATGGTGCAGGCTTAGGCAAAATTGAATTAATGAGTGGAAATCTATTTGCTCTAGTGACGAATCGAGATTTTGTATGGGCCACTGAGATTTACGAGAAAGAGTCAGGCGGTTTAGAGGAGAACGTCACAATATTGACTTTGCACAAGAACGCAATACAGCTCGTCAGCCAGGTGTAATGGTATGGGGGCTATATCATTAGGAAGTAGGTCCCCTCCAGTTTTTATTGATGGCACATTAACGGCACGCCGTTACATTGATCCAATTCTTAATAAGGTGTTCAAAATGGAACTTTCCAGCAAGATAATGAGACATTACACGAAACGGACCGAAATCTTTTTTTGCACCCGTGATCAAAAAAAAAGTTTTTTTGCATCGGTAACCAAAAAAGCCATGTTTTAGTTATTTGCAGACAGTTACTAAAATCATGTTTTAAAAAAATTATTTTCCAGTGGCATTTTGCAATAACAATACAAAATAATCGATGTGGCTTTTCTGTATGGGTAAGTATTTTTTGAAAATTGATTTTAAATATTTAGATCTGTTACCATTTTTGGAAACACTTGCACACATTTTTCTGAGGTGGTTACCTCCTCGACAATAACAGATAGCAGTCGTTGCATTCAGGAGTGTAGCATTTAAGAAACAATTTTCTTTTCTTTTTATTGTTATTTGCCTTGGATGGAAGACATTGATAAAGTAATTAAATAATCTACGATCGTCGTTAACATTTTTGGATTGGTTTTGTGCTGGGAGGCGGGGGTCTAGTCTGGATTCTGAGCGCAGAGAGAATAGAACGCCAATTTGTTACAATATAACTGTTAAAGCATGATTTGGGTACCAACTTTTTATGATATCAAGTTTTATTTTTATCAATTAAAAGATGTTGATTTTCTGAGGGTTCGTAGGTCTCGCTTAATTAAGGAGATAAACAGCACTTACCTATCGAGAAGTTTTCTTCATTCACTTTCAGCTTTAAACACTCACTACTTGTTGTAACAAACTTTTAACAACGGTTACTTATACCTAATAGGGTGCTCAAAATAAAATCAATAGAATATAGGAAACTGTGTCCGTAAAAAGTTGCCGCCACAACAGACTGCTGTAAATCGGACCTCGGAAATTTGGTGTCTTTTGGCTTTGTTTTGAACGCGTTGGATAAATCGATATCAATACGTTTAAATAAAATGCTTTTTACGCCTCCTGTTACTATACCGCAGCTGCAGAACTGCTGTTTGTAATTTAATACCTGTCATCTGTATCTTAAGAGGCTAAATTTATGTTTTCTGTTTAAATTCAGGATTCGGAAGGACCGGGAAGTCAGAAAATTTGTTATTCTATGCAAAGGTCATGAAAAGCAAGATATTTGATAAAAAAACTGGCAGTGAGGAAAGTTCATGGGCGCCATCCCTGACGAAAATTTAAGAAAAATTGCACAACCAGAATACGTTATAAATTATTTTTTTTACAGAATAATCAACAGCAGTAGTGGCGTGTTTAAAAGTACGTAAAATTATTATGTACGTGTGTTTTACAAGACAATCGATTTTTAAAACAAGTGATTTTATTCTATACTTTTGTTTACAATTGACTTCGGTACTGACATCCAGTTCCTTGTTGATTGAAATAAGTGATCGTTGTCGATGTCCTTGTTTAGTGGGATTGGTTAAAGAGGGAGGAACATATTTCTGGTTACATAAGGGTGCATATTTTTCTAGTGTGTTAATAAACAATAAAATGATAAGTCACCTTTCTTATTGGGGTGGAGAAAGGGAGACAGATATTAAACGATAACTCAGTGGATTCGATTAAGAAACTATTACACGTTATAGTTTTAACGATTTATCTCGAAACTACATAGACTGACGCGCTTATTAATAAATATTCCAGTTTATTTTTGTCTTGGAACCCGACGTTAAGGGAGGTTGATCTTTCTTTTTCGGCGTATCTAGGTAGAGTCTCATGTGGAAACACTTTACTCAAAGTACAGTGCTTTCATGGCCTTATTTTAGGGCTGGTTTGCGTGGTTCGATATCACAGAACACACAGTACATAAAAAGTTTATGTCCCTTATTTAAATACTTATAAGCAGTGCTGAAGATATAATACGTGTTAAAAAAGCAAGCAAGAATATGCTCCATTCTAATCATTTTTTTTGTGCGTTTTCCTTGGAAAATGCTATAATGAACGAAAGAAAAAAAAATTATCTCTTCAGATGTTGAGAGGGCATCATTGGAGAAATTATTAGCTGTGGTGTTAGCGTCTGTTAATTTTACAGTACGATTGTATTGAGGCCAGTTTTGTTTATACGGAAGAATCCAATATAAGAGAAGACAGGGTTGCCACAAGATTCCCTAGATAAAAATCCAGACTTTTTCCCGGTTTTTGCAGTTTAAGCAGAAAATGCTGGTTTGGTGTGGGATCTGGTCTCAATTCTAGATTTGTTGCTAAAAATCTGTCATAAGTATGCTTAAAATTGTAACAATCAATGATGTCATAGTGCCGCAGAAAAAAATGTTTGCAGTACCTACCTATTTTTAAAAATTTGGGTTAAGACACACTGAGTTTGGGTGAGATCTAGTCTCAATTTTATATGTGTGCAGGCAAAAATTGTGAAAAAGTTATACTAAAAAGCTAATCACGTTCTGAATGCTGTTGATAAAAACTGTTAACTAAAATTGTAACAATTAATGACATTATAGCGAGCGCCAAAAGCAAATTTTATTGAAACTTTTGGGTTTGGTGAGGTGCAATAGGGGAAGGGGCTATTGCCCACTAAAAAAAAATATCTGATATTATGATCGAAACAAATAACGCAGAGTGTTAAATTTTACAAAAAGTAGTGTGTAAATTAAAAAAACCCGTAAAATTTTAAATATTTTATAAGAATATATTTTCTATTATCTATAAATCGAAAAATAGCGCTGCACAAGAAAATTTCATTGAAATTTGTTTTTTTTTTTTGATACTGGGACTTTTCATCCATAGTTGGATCAATGCCCCCAATGTCTTTTTGCAGAGTTGAAAAGCGCTATGGAGGCCGTCAAAAAAGTTGTATGTAAATTTTATATAGGTACAAGGGAATCTCAACCAGGTCAAAAAAATCTGAAAAATTCAAGGATTCTTAGCAAATTTCCCAACTTTTTCTCGGATATTTCCCGACCCCACCGAATTCCCGACTTTTTCCCGGATTTCCCGGTCTTCAAGGATTGTGGCAACCCTCGAAGAGCAAATGCCAAGATCAGGTCGTTAGAGAAAAAAAAGCAAAAATGAGAGGTATCAAAATATTTCTCACCATTTTGCTGTCACAAATGGTCAGAACCTTGTCCATGAACCTGCTACCAAAACATTAAACTCAACTAGTTTTATTTTTAAACAACGTTCTCATAAAACTAAATTTTGTCATAGCCCTGAAAGATGACCACAATATTACTTACATAACTTCACAGCACACAAAATTTTCCGTCGTGATCTCCTGCCTAAACGTAGCACCTTCGGGGAACAGCGTCATGTCAATGCTACACCCAAAGTCTATCAGCTGCAATTTGACAGTGTTGTCGTTTTGCAGGACGACCAAAAAGTTGTCGGGTTTGATATCGGCGTGAATGATTTTCGCCTCGTGCATTGCCTTGACGATGCTCAGCATTTCCAACGTCATGTAGAAGCAGAGAGGCTCTTTTGTTCTAGTACCTAAAAATAAAAAAAGATAATTCTTTGACCGATCAAAAATGACGTAGAAACTTCAATACTTACTGCAATTGAAGGTGCGCGGCAAATAACAATCAAAGTCCAATTGTTCTATAGGGTGGCCCAAAAAACGGAACTTTTTTGAATTTCCATTAGTTAAAAATTTTAAGTATTTTGAAAAGACTTTAAAATTTGATGCCAAAATTTAGAATATATGAAAGTCCAAGATGGCGGATATATTTTTAAAAAATAGGTATTTTTGATCCCCTGCAATTTTTTTATGTGTGCCACTGATGAAAAACTTATGCATCGCTTGTTAACATCGGGTAAGAAATAAGAATTATTCAAATAAGTGAATTTTTGGAAAATGTCACTATTCACCTCGCTATTCACATAAAACCGCAAAATTTTAAAACCTCGGCTTTCAAAACGGTTAGCATTATTAAAATCAGACAAAAAAATCCGAAAGTACACAAAAGCAATTTTTTTTTTGGCCTGACTCATTTGGTTTACCAAACGCACTCATATGAACAATTTATAACTTTCTTATTCGAAGTTAACAAACGATACATCAGTACACTCGGGTGAGATAGAGCCCTACACGTAAAAGTTTTTACCAGAGTCCTACCTAAAAAAATTGCTTTGAAAATTGATAAAATTGAAAAATTGATAAAAGCTACACTTTTCCTGCTCTCTGCAGAAGTTGCTCAAGATCAAAAATCCGCCGTATCTGTTCGAAAAAATAAATCGTAGAAATAAAATCCATTCGTAAACATACCGAATTTGAAGAAATCTATGAGCCAAAATGCCTTCTCACACAATTCCACTAAACTATTGAATCAATACTGTGATATAAGTAACTTAAAGAGATATTTCCTGTGATCGATTTAAACGTAAATTTAAGTTCATTTATTTCATCAAAATACCTATCTTTAATGTTTTTGTCTTTGTATCGTTCTTATCTGAAAGCGTTTCCATTTTTTTCTGTAGTTTTTTTTTAAATTTTTTCGTACATTGTTAACTTTGCTATTTACTTATACTCATAAACTCACAAATCGTTTTAGTCTTATACCTACTCCAATTTTTTTCTTTCATTTACTTGAAAATTTTGTTTTGTTTTTTAATTTGTAATTTTGACATGTTCGGTGTAGAAAGCAGTTCAAGCTGAACTTCGCCGAGTTTAAAATAAAGGCGATTTTATTTAATTATTTAATATTTTAGACGTAAATAATTATATTTTTATCATTTTTAAACATTTTTTTGTTTGCTCTGTAAAATAAAGGCCAAAAATTTAAAAAAATCAGAAAATCAGATAATAATCAGATAAACGAATTTTGTTTTTTTTTTGCAATTTAAAAAATGTCCGCTTCAAAATAACGTTCCCGACTATTTTCTGATCTGACGAACATAAACTTACCGTTAACTTTTAAAACATTAACTACGTCCAATAGCGAACCGAAGGGTTCATATTTTGACACTAAAATTGAACATTGAGTACTAAAATATCCTATACTAATATTCATAAACCTATCACGTAGATCGTGGTTTTGTAGTCTCGCTGCCAATTCCCTAAAATAAAAAAAAAAAGCAGTAAATACAGGAACAGAACGCATATCTCATGATTTTATGTGTTGTCGTACTCCATAGCTTAAATATATGTCCTTTCAATGCCTTCTTTACTTTATCTCTTATATTTCCCCTTTTTTCTCACAAAACCCGAGGAAAGTTGTTCTGCGCATTCGCCGTTCGTGCGTCACCGGGCAATGCCGAAACCTTTGGGTGTTGATTCTGGTTTTCGTAGGAAGAGATCGATCGACTAATGAAAAATAAATTGGTTTCGTCCAACAGCGTACTCTGAAAGTATACGAAGATATCCGACATTCGGATAAGTACGTCACCCGACTGACGTTTTTCACACAAGCATTCCTAAAAGTCTTATCTCAAGTTTTACGAAGAGAACGGCTACTTTTAAAAAGCGTTGTTCGTGGCAACTCTGCGCCTGTCCGTAGTAGTTTGGCGTCTCTTCCGTCTCGTCACTACTTTTAAACGCGTTTTTTGGTTGAAACTACTTCTCTTCTCTCAATCGAGCGATTCCATCCTACAAAACCCAGAATCGCCACCCACGGGCCCAATTCTTAATTCACACGAATTTCAGTTGAATACGGATCAAAGCAAAAATTCGACGAGAAAGGGTTAATTTTCACTAATTTAGATTCCAAACACACACACACACACATTGCACAATATTTAACTAAAATAGGTGCAAAATTGAAATTTTTTGAAAATTGAAAACGGTTTTTGACGCTTAGATGTCATTGGGTCATGGGTTCAAGCAATCGATGCAGATCCGAACGAATACGACATATAAATGTGCAAAATTTAGCACATGAAACAGATAAAATTGTAATTTTACGGCGAATTTATTTAAATATTATAAAATTTCAGTACTAGTTTGATTTTGTGTGTACGTTAATAAGTGGATTAGAGCAAGTTTACCCTTTTTTCGTGACATTTTTGATATCCGTGTGAATCAAGAATTGGACACCAGAACTCGTCAAATTTTGGACATGCCCAAACACACAGATCTAAGTTAAATGCAGAATGCATGACTGAACTAATACATACATGGACAATTCTTTGTAAACAGGATCAAATCTTTTAGAAAGAGGTAACGTTGCCAATTACTATTCAATCAAGTTTACTGTTGATTTTTCAAAGGATAGAATATAATAAAATAGAAATAGCCTTTATTTTCATATGCATTTAAAATTGCATAGAAATTGCGTCAAAATTTACAAATTATAAAAAAAAATAATATTAATAAAAAATCAGTTTGTTGTCAAATACAAATTTAAAAAGGAGACTTAAACCTAAACCTTAATGGTGAATCACAATTTTAACTTATACTATTGTAAAACAAATTAATAACAATAAAAAAAGGATAGTTGTCAATGTGTCAAAAAATATTGTTCGTAAAATGAGCGAAGTTTCTTTTCTGCATTTAAAGCATATCCGAACCCCGCTTTGCGTCGTTTGTCTCACTGCTTTTGCGTATTCATTACTACTTTTCTTGTGTTTGTATTCACTTCACGTCGTTATAAAGTGAGGTAATGAGAATAAAGGAATGGGAGAAAAGATATATTTCTTGAAAAATTTTGTTACCTAATAGAATTTTCCAGAACTGGTTTCTCTCACAGAATCTACCCTTCAACAGTTACTTAAGCAAAGATGCAAGAACTATCTAAACAAACATCCTTTGTACAAACTTAAATAAATTAATAATCTGACGCGTATACTTTGACATTATTTTTATTGTCAATTTCAGTTATTTTCAAGGGATACTTTGATCAAAAACGAAAGAGTAGGGGCAGACCCTCTCTCGCTGGTAAGAAAATGAGAAAAAAAATCTTACATACCAACTTCGTTGCCTTCAATTTTTATAGAAAACAATACGTTGAATGATTCTTTCCTCACTAAATAATTTAAAAACATTTCTAATTAAAAAAAAATTGTCTTGTGGTATTGGAACATCGAGAGGGAATGAGTAATTCTTATTTGTTAAAAAATTAAAAATACTTATTTTCGGTGTAGGTTTAAACTAGACCTTGTTCAAAAAGAAACTGATTTGACTAAAAATTTTATAATATAGCTTTGGAAAATATTGCTACTTTTCAATTAAAAATTGGCAAAAACTTATCTTTGTCCCTGTTTACAGAAAATTACCCATATGTGATACTCATTTACAAGAGGGAAGGTCCTCTAGCTCTTTCAAACAAATAATTAGCATTGCTGACAAATTGGTGATGGCCTGTTAACACTCCGAGTCCTATTGTAGCTTAAATTAAACATTTGTTCAGGTTGTGTCGGGAAGGGTAAGGTTCTCCAGCTCTTTAAAACAAACAGCAGCATTGTTGGACACTATGCCGCGACACCAAAAGTCGGAAAAGATCTTTTTTGATTGAGGAATTAGTTGTTAAGTTAATATTATACCGGAAAGGCCATAAAAAACTGGAAAAAATGTTTTCCGTTATAACTTTTAAACCATACCACCGATTTTAATGCAACAAACTGGTCTTTGCAGGGAATTGAGCAAGACAGAAATAAACTTTACCCTTCAAAGAGCCTCGTTTATTCTTATGTTATGTTATGGGTGTTTTATTGATTTTTTTTTGACATTTTCTCATAAATTCATTATTACTAAACCGACTTGGATGAAATAATGGCGAAAATCGATTGTTCTTTAACTACTGCTATTGAAGTTTGTCGCCATCTTGAAATCCAAGATGACGGACCAAATCAAACTCGTCCTATGTTATAACGGAAAACATTTTGTCCAGTTTTTTATGGCCCACCCGGTATAAGGCACACTCAAAAAATAAAATTGGAGCAAAAAATAACAAAAGTTTGGTTAGAAAACACTTTGAAAGCCTTTACCTGCAAATATAAAACTCCCACTTATTAGGAGGTTTCTGAAGCTTAAGAGCCACATAGTTTTGTCTTCGGCAGTCTAACGCTTTATATACAGTTCCAAACTGGCCTTTTCCCAGCAATTTTTCTATGACGTATCGATCGCTACTGATGTAGAGGGGATCTTGCCTTACGCAGATCCTAAAAGGAACAAAATATGGCTTTTTGTAATTAATCATTCAAATTTTTTTAACAATATTTTAGTCGATAAAAGTAATAAGGGATTAAGATTTACAACAGCGCTACAATATGCCACTATAAAAAAAAGTTTAGAAAATGACGCATTATATATAGACGTCGCTCTATTCGGCGAGGTAAATTTTTGTTTGGCCTACTATGATGGCTAATTTTCTAATTCGCAGTTACCTGTATATTAACTATATTAGTTATACGAGTACAACAAACCCAAACAAAATGTAGTGACGCACCTTATAAAATAGTATAAGTATAACGTTGTAATTCTTTTAGAAAGAATAAAATTTGCTTTGTTTCCACTTAATTATTAAGTTAATCATGCACTCCATAATAAAAAATTAGTTGGTTGCCAAACATTTTGTGTAAAAATTTAATTATTTAGTGACCTTTAGAAATAGTTTCTGTGCAGTTTTGTGGATTTAAGGACAGAAGAATGAAAAAAAAAAAATGAAATTTACCGAAGTTTCGATGTATTTTACATCATCTTTCTAAAATAAAATACATAAAAAATTGAAAGAAGCTAGTTTAACATGTTAATTTAAAAGTCTTGTTTCTTTGTATATGAGACTGCTAATTAATTTCTTTAATTTTATCTTTCGCAGGATTAAAAAATAAACAATATTAAGAGTGAGAAAAGAAGAAAAAAAAGAACGCACCTTACAAAGTATTTATATGACATAAAAATATAACCTTTTTATACCAAATACGTTATTATAAAATATGTTTATACCTTCATCAAAAGCACGAATTTAGTAAAAATCTTTTACTGGCTTTATCAGGAAAATATGATACCTAAAAATTAAGCATCTACTTTTTTCGTTTCTTAAATGAAAAAAAAAATGAGGACAAATCTGAGGAATTGTAGCTCTCGCTATCAACTTTTTGCCACGGGATGAAACTGTCGCTTAAATTAATTCCTTGGGGCATCTTAAAAATGCCATAATGGGAAAAAATTCTAAATAATTTTGCAATAAACCTTACCTAGGACACCCATCAATGAGCACATGACCGTCTCTGTGAACTCCGGGAAAATTGACCCTCTCCAACAAGGTCGCAATCACATTGGGAGAGAACGGATCGGTAGGCACTGTAGCGATCGGCTGTCCTTTTGCCAGGGGGAGGGGGGCGGTTCCGTCGTGGGGTGGGGAAAGCTCTGGGTGGGAGAACTGCGGCGGTGATGGTAGCGATTCCTGCTTCGGAACCACTACTGGGGCCGGCGACTGGACCAGAGGGGCGGCAGGCAGATCGTCGTCAATAAGATTACCTAGATAAAGTTGGGCTTACTAGAAGTACCGACTCAATGAGAAGTGGAACAACGAGTCCGTACAAAGCTGAACAGGCCAGATCATATTTCGATCTTATACCACTATCCGAATTCACTTGCTTTGTTGATATGTGTTAAGCGTTTTATATCAGGACTTAGAAGTACACTCACATATGCGAAATATTGAATGCATTCCATGGATACAGCGTTTAAAGGGAAAGTATCCACAAACCATACTCTTTAAAAAAAAAACACAAAACCCAAATAGTATTTACCTAAGAGACGTCGATAAAGCAGAGATCCTCCAAATTATTAAAAATCTTTAAAATAAAAGCAGTTGTGAGTTGGATGGCATTTCAATAAGGGTTATTAAAGCTGCAACAAATAGTCTGGTGGCTCCGCTAGTTTTATAATCAATAAATGCTTTGAAACCGCAGAGTTTCCTCAAATATTGAAACACGCAAAAATTGTTCCAATATACAAAAAGATGATCCGACGAAATTAGAGAATTACAGACCGGTGACGGTACTAAACACAGTTTCTAAAATATTTGAGAGAGCTCTGTATAACAGAATAATAACTTATATGGCTTTCAAACAGGAAAATCGACAGAAGGAGCAGTCTGTCAATTTATGAGTGCTGTCTATTATAACATGGACAAAGGCAAGAAAGTGGTAGTACTGTTTTTTGATCTGTCGTGTGCTTTTGACTGCCTCAGTATTGACTTTTTAATTAAAAAGCTGGAAATCCTTAGAGGAAAAATGTCAAATTTGTTAGATTCCTATTTAAACTCTAGGAAGAGTCTAGTTAAACTGGGTAGTCACAATTCAGAAATGTTTAATGATAATATAGGAGTACCTCAAGGGTCTATACTTGGCCCTCTCATTTTTATTTTATTTATTAACGACCTTGTTGAATTCCTGGACGGAATTGTAATTATTTTTGCTGATGATAGTACAATTGTCATAACGGCAGATTCAATAACAGAACTTGAAACTCTTGTACATAAAATTCTAAAACAGTTTCAAGAAAAAACAAAAGAAAAATAGTCTAATTTTAAACCCTAACAAAACCGTTTGTATTAACTTTAAGTGTAGGGAAATTCAAAAGGCATCATAACGAACTTGTTGAAACTGTTAGAAAACACAAAATTGTTGGGGGTCTTTGTCGACCAGTATATGAAATGGTATGAACATGTTAACTATGTTCTGAACAAACTTAGCAAGGGCTATTTTGCGATAATTAAAATGAAAGAAATTCACTGTCATACTCAGTGGTTCTTTGGGGTAATAGTATCAATGCCCAAATGGTTTTTATAAAACAGAAGAATGTTCCCAGGCTAATATTTAACTTGGGCTACAAAGATACCTGTAGACCATTATTTGTTAAGTTCAAGTTATTAACATTCCCATATATTTTTATCTTAAAAATAACGACTGTGAATTTAAAACATTATGAATACCACGGGCATAATACTAGATATAATAACAGATATGAAATTGTCAAACACAGACTGTAAAAATTTGAAACCTGTCCTACCTAGGTAGGAGCAAAGTTTGCCAACAAACTGTCGATACAGGTATTAGTGATGCCATTAAAAAAATTAAAAATATTATTAAATTATTTCTCATAAAGTGCAAGAATTCTTAAATGATCAGATAAATTTACAGGATTTTACCAATGATAACACTTGACTTTGACGTAATCTATGACAAACTTATATTTTCTAATGTAATGTGAAATCAATCGACAAAATTCTAATTTTGTAGGTTTGTGTGTCGCGATTTTAACTTTTTTTTTATATAGACTTGTGTAATTAATACAGTATATTTGTAATTGATGTAAATATTTAATGGTAGATGGTAAATATATTTTATGTTTTGTAATTTTTATATTAATTAGTGTTGACGTGTATTCTTCCGGGTCGCAGACAAAAATCACGGCTGAAAAATATTACGATAATGGAAAGGCAGTAGATAAGGTACAAATCGTGCTAATGATAGTCAACGTTCGAAGAGAACATGGTACTTAAAGATTATTATATAGGGGAAAAGTTAACGGCCATCGTACCTTCGGTGAAGCTATGTTTAGACAATGGTGATAAAAAATATTTCTGGCTTCTTTACAATTTCAGACAATAAAAATTCAGAAATTCGAATTTACTTTTTAAAAGTCAATAAATCATCAAAAACTGACAAAAATGTCAAAAAATTCTTAAATCAAAACAAAATAATACAAGGGGTTTCTCAAATATTTAACATTTTCTCCCAACGAACTAAAAGTTGGTAAAAATTTGACTGCCGTAGAATTATCTTCTTCAATTGGTGGGTGTGGGGTTCTCTCCTTCAAGTAATTCTATTGGACATAATTTACTAACTGGACGGTTATAGACTCCACATTTCGTTTTAACATCTGCAACTCGTACTACACCATCGCTGGATGGGTAAATGTTTACAATTTTGCCTTTGAGCCAACTATTTCTTGGTAACGTATTGTCCATCACAATAACTAATTCATCTTTCCTAAGATTTCTTTTTTCTTCCATCCACTTTGATCGTCTGATTAAGGTAGGAACATATTCTTTAATCCATCTTTTCCAAAAGTTGTCACTTAGTTGTTGCACATATTTCCATTGCTTCTTAAAACTTATTTTTGGATCAAAACTGCCTGGTGGTTTAGCTGAACTTGAAGTTCCAATTAAGAAATGATTCGGTGTCAAACTCTTAACATCTTCATGATTTGTCGAAACATAAGTTAGAGGTCTACTGTTAACTATATTCTCGGCTTCTAAAATAAACATTTGCAGAACTTCTAAGCGAGGTCTTTGCGTTTTTAAAATGACTTTCAACGTATTTTTAAATGTTCTGATCATTCTTTCCCAGGATCCTCCCATGTGTGGACTTGCCGGAGGAATGAATTTCCATACAATTTCCTCAGCAAACAACTTTTGTCGTAATAAATCTGTATCTATTGATTTAATAGCTTCTTTTAATTCTTTATTTGCAGCCGTTAGGTTTGTTCCATTATCACTGAAGATCGTATGAGGTTGTCCTCTTCTGGATATAAATCTTCTAATTGCTAAAACTGCACTGTCTGTATTCAAAGAATCTGCTATTTCCACATGAATTGCTCCTATAGACAAACATGTAAATAAAACACCATATTTTTTTCAACTCTTCTTCCTATTGTCACCTCCATGGGACCGAAATAATCTATTCCAACAAAATAAAAACTTCTTGGTGGTCTGGCAATTCTCTCTAATGGTAATTTCGCCATTTTAGGTATTATGGGTTGAGCTTTCATAATTTTACATATTTGACACACTTCTAGGACCCTTTTAATCACCCCTCTTGCTTTAATTATCCAATATTTTTGTCTAATCTCATTTAAAATTATTTCTGTACTGCCATGTTTAAATTTTTCATGATATTCTTTAATCAATAGTTTGGTAAAGTAATGATTTTCTAAAATAATTGGATATTTTGAGTGAGTTATCAATTCTTCCATCAATACAAATCAGATTGTCTTTAATACATGGTGATAATCTTAAAATTTTACTATCTTTGGATATAGATCGATCACTCGTCAAAGTTTTATATTCCTTGGGAAAACATTCTTCTTGTACTGTTTTTTCAGCATTTTGAAAATCCTCTACAGAAATTTGTACATCATATTCTTTCTTTTGTAATCTTTTAAGGAATTTAAAAACCATCGCTGTTGAAACAATAAGTTTTCTCCATGATTAAAAATTGCTTATGTCTGGTAAATATTCCCTTATTTGGGTTACGTTGTAACGAGTTGTAATAGAAATTCAAATTTTTCTTCCGTTTGAACTTTTTCAGACACCTTAATTTTTTCTTCTTCAGGCCAGCAATTTTCTGGTAAATAGAGAAAGTCCGGCCCTTTAAACCATTTACTGTTTGTGTTAATTTCTAGTTCTTTGTCATTTCTAGTTGCTTCGTCTGCAATATTTAATTTTGAAGGTAACCATTTCCATTGAAATGCATTTGTATTTTCCAAAATTTCTCCTATTCTGTTACTAATAAATCTATTTGAGTTTTGCTTTTCTGTTCTTATCCATCCTAATACTGCCATTGAATCACTGCATAAAACGATTTTATGTATTTTAAGAGTGTGCTCCGATACTATAAATTTTGACATTCGGCTTGTAATTCGCGCTTTGGAATAATAAGTGTTTTTAAGGGAGCAACCTGATTTTTAGACATAATAATTGATATTTGTACCGGTTTGTCTGTAGTTTGAAACCGCAAATAAGCTACTGCTGCAAAAGCTAGAATACTCGCATCACAAAATATGTGTAATTGGATGTCATGTATGGTTTCTAAAGAATAACATCTTGGTATATTTAGATTTTCGATCTGTTTTAAGCTTCTTAACCATTCAGACCATTTCTTATGTTGAGCGTTTGATATAGGCTCATCCCATTCCACTTTACTTTTCCAAACATCTTGAATAATTATTTTGGCTCGCACTATAATATTTCCCAGCAAACCCAACGGATCAAATATTGACATTGTTATTTTTAGCATTTCTCTTTTTGTTGGACTCTTTTCTAGCTTGAAATCTAATTTTATGGGAAATCCAAGAGTATCCCTTTTGGGGTCCCACTTTAAGCCTAAAATTCTTTGAAAAACACCACCCTCAAGTTTTTTCGTCAACTGAAATTGATTTAAAAACTTCTTTCGAGTTAGATATCCAACCTCTAAGTTCAAATCCGCCTTTTTTGTGTAATGACTACTTCTATTAATTTCTTGGATTCTGTGGTTGTTTTAACACCAAATAATTTAAATTTTTGATATATTGAGCTATAAATGGAGACGAAACTGCTCCAAAGATTAAGACTTGCATAGCATAGATTTTTATTTCTTCTGTTGGTGTCCTTCTCCACATAAAACGTTGCGAATCTTGATCTTGTTTTCTAATGAGTATTTGGTGGAACATTTCTTTAATGTCTGCACAAAAAGCTATAGGATTTTCTCTAAATTGCAACAGAATACTTAGTAATAAGTTGTATAGGTCTGGTCCTTTCATCAAAAAATCATTTAGACTTCTTCCGTCTATTTTGGCAGCAGCATCAAATACAAAGCGTAGCTTTCTGGGCTTATTAGGGTTTAATACTCCAAAATAAGGTAAATACCATGTTTTGTTTGTTAAACTTTCCGCTTCTTCCTTTGTAAGTTCTCTTGCATATCCTTTAGTTTGATATTCATGTACTTTTTCGGAGTAAGCCTTGGCAAATTCCGGGTCTTTTATCATTTTATTTTGAATATGGCTAAGCCTTTGCAAAGCGATTGGTCTGCTATCTGGTAAAATATCTTCTTTAATTTTCCATAAAAAGCCAACCTCCCACCTGTTTTCAACTCTTCTCGATTGTAGTTTTATTTCGTCTATTGCTCGTTGATTTTCAGATAATTTTTCTTTTTGATATTTAACTCCTAGCTTCATTTGAGAAGAAAGACTTTACTAGATCATGCAATTCTTCATCTTTGTTGTTGCACTGTATATGGAAATTTATGAATTTATGTCTATCCTTCCACTAAGTGATTTTAAGTGACCTTGGACGATCCATCCTAGTTTAGTGTAAGACAAAGCTGGTTCATACTTGGTTCCTTCCACTAGCTGTCTTGTGGTAATCAAATCCCAGTTGTCTTGTCCAATCAATAATTTTGGTTTTGCGTTAGTAAAACTTGAAAAATAACAATTTTCTAGATGTTGCCATGTTGCCTGTAAACCCTTGGTGTCCACACTTTGAGTGGGAAGATCCATGTTTTTAAATGTGTATACATTTCTTATTTCATAAAAGGAATTTAGATTTTTCTCAGATGTCATAAAGGAAACCATTCGCGATCTATCTTGTTTGGTCGTGTCTTTGTCAGTCCATCTTAAATTTAGATTCGTTTCTTCTCCATAAAGATTTAATTGATTTGCGAATTTTTCATTAATTAATGATACAGTGGACCCTTCGTCAAATAACGCGAATGTTTTTATTTTGATTGTTTATTTTTAAGGTGACCGGTGCAACCTTCAACATGATTTCATAATTATTCTTCGTTGTGTGTCCAACTACAGCTTCCAGTTGTTCATTTACTCTATTTTCCCCTGTTTGTAGTAAAGACTATCCAGTGGTAGTTGTTGATATAGTATTTGTAGTATTTTGTCTAATTTGATCTTTTCTGATTGGTACATAATGTAAAACTTTATTATGTAATTTTTGACATGAGTTTACGTCGAAATACTTTCTTGATCTACATAGACTACTTCGATGCATGCATAATCTCCTGTCCTTTACGAAATTCCATCTCTCATTTATCGTCATTTCCAAAATTTTTCTACATACGTCTAGATTGTGATTTTCTTTGCATAAAAGGCAGTTTACAGGAAACAGAGTTGAGTTTGAGCCCTCTTGGTTTCAAACTATTGTTCTTTTAAATCTGTCAGTAGTGGCATAATGAAAATTCTGATTTTGGTTTGTCGGAACATATGTTGCTGCTTGTGCTTTTATCTGTATCCATTCACTAAAGTCTTTGATGGTACCTTTTCCATTATTCCTTACTATTTTTCACCCCACGATAACTGCATGTTGTACGGAAGTTTTTTTAATAAGTTCATCTAATAAATGTGGACAAGTTAGGTATTTTGTCATATTTAACGATTGCAATGTTAAAACTAAATTGGAAACCGTTTCCGAAAATAGCGATAAAGATGAAAAATCGTTATTTCTGGGCAATGGCGAGTTTCTTGTTTCATTTACTAGACTCTTTACAATTATGTCAGGTCTACCAAATTTGTTTTTTAGTGTTTCAATAACAGATTCTGCATGAGTGTACACCGAATATAAGAGTCCTTCGACAGCTCTTCTGGCATCCCCTGTTAAACTTTTTCTCAATCTGCACATATTTTCTTCATTAGTCAGTTTTAAAATACTGGTTGTGTAAACATATTGATTAAAAAAACTTGCCCATTCCTTGAAATGTTCCGAAAAAATAGGAAGATCCTTATCAATACTCTGTCTTAAAAATAGTTGTTTAAATCTATCTTCAATAGGTAGTTTTTCTTTTATCTTCCGATGTTTATAAATTTTGTCATTAAATATGTATTCTTTTGGCGCATAAAGATTTTCTGTAGAACAATCGATGTGTTTAAATGGATTAGTTTGTTCATACCTAGATTCATTAAACGGATTCGTAGATGATAATGACGTCATTGCTCGATTTTTGTCAATTTGCCATTTATCTATAATTTGAAAATCTTCAAATTTAGACATTACTTCATCAGGTTTTTCAAGTCTTTTAGTACATACTTCAGTTTGCCTTACTTTGGTATCAATTTCTAAAAGCTGCATTTCTAAACCAATTTTTTCCATTTCCCTTTCATATTTTTTACGTTTTGCTTCAGATTCTAATATCAATTTCTTTTTTTCGACTGATACTGCGGTATTATCCGTTTTACCTTCAAATCCTTTAAAATCTGAGAACTGTTCTAAAGGTGAATCCATAAAACTGCATTTACTCGTGAGCGGCTGTACATCTTTGTCAATATTTCTTTCAAAATCCATGTTTCGCTGGTTCTTATCCAATGTAGGATCAATGATAAAAAATATTTCTGGCTTCTTTACAATTTCAGACAATAAAAATTCAGAAATTCGAATTTATTTTTTAAGTCAATAAATCATCAAAAACTGACAAAATACAAATAATACAAGGCGTTTCTCAAATATTTAACAAATGGCACGGTGTTATTTAGTACTATGTAGCAGTGCTGCCAGGTCTACTATTTTAATAGTAGATCTACTATTTTTTACTCACGTGAATTGTCCTCTAACCCACAAAATGTCCTACTTGTAAAATCAAGACACGAAATGACTACAAATTATCAAACTATGTTTTGTTCTAAAATTTAGTTTACCTAAAAGACTTCGCCTTAACTCGGCATTAGCCATTAAATTCTGCGCCAAGTTATTAGTGTGTTCCTCTGAAATGGTGCTCATCTTATGATGGCTGCTTAAAATCGACTTGGTCGTTGCGCCACTGCTTGAGCTGGAACTCGACCCGTAGCCGCTCTTAGTTTCTTCCATAATTGTACTCAATGCCTGGGGAGAGAAAGATTTTGGGTTTTTAAGTGAATCTTGTCGGAAGTAGGAACTTTCTAACTGATTTGAATTGTAACAATATTTAAATATTTTAAACATGTTTAGAAAAACGAAGTTATTGCCTTTTACTAAGCTTGAATTTGTAACCTGTCACTGTAGATAAATGTAACATACAAAAGATAGTTTAAAACCCTATACATCATATGTAAATTAGTAGATAAACATTAACTTAGAATTGGCAGACGTTTGATGAAAGTGAAAAAAAAATATATATAAATTACTCTTACTTACAATGTTCTTTTTTATTTTTAATTAAATTAAAATGTGGAAATGTTAAAACTTTCTAAAAGGATTTATTTTTGATATTTGCAGTTGCAATTTTATTTTGTTAAAATATGAACCAAGTAAAATAAGACCATTTTTATTATAACAGTGACTTTCCAACTTGTAGTAGTTTTCCATAACTATTTAAAAAAAAAAACACAGAAAAAAGAAGACAAAAAGCGGCCTCCTCCAACCCCTTAACATTTACTGTAAATGATTTATGATTTTTGAGAGCTAGTAGAAGCTGAGGTCTGGGAACAAGCGGAAATTGATGTATCTGAACCACTTACACTTTCATCTGGTGCAACATTTCCTGTGTGTGATG
This sequence comes from Oxystoma pomonae, assembly GCA_963921995.1. NCBI lineage: Eukaryota > Metazoa > Arthropoda > Insecta > Coleoptera > Brentidae > Oxystoma > Oxystoma pomonae. The sequence goes on from OY998172.1 coordinate 32,634,058, forward strand.
AAGAACACCCTAATTTTGTAAAGAATGATACACTACCCAAGTAACATTTATTTATTTATTATAGTAATGGCAATATTCCCACCACCAAACATTAAGAACCTCAAGTTTTAAAATTTAGTTGTCAGAACTTTCCTATTACCAGAATATACCCCCTAAACCTCTTAAATGAAAAAGCCCAAAAATATCAATTTTGATTTTTCTTAAAAACAAGTTCTGGCAAAAATGCATAATGTCATTGAAAACCTTGGAAACAGAAGAAAAAAACGTAATTTGAAAAATAAGAACGTTTAAAATTAAAGTTAATTTTTTATTTGCATTAACGCCATGATTTTTATGACATAGTTCCAAGGTTCTTTTAATTTACTAAATTGCCATTAGTTTTCAAATTTCCAAAACTACTGAAAATCGATATAATAAAAAATATGGCGGCCAATCTATGTTTAACCTGTTAAGACGCATTTGGCAAATTTCTTATATCAAAAGCTAAATAACTCGATCATCGAAATTAACCAATATTTGATCCATTTTCGGTAAATACTGTTTTTGAAGGATTCTTTAAAGGTAAAACAGTACTGGTTTACTAAACCTAAAATGCTGCTTGGGAAGGCTAAACGTTTCTTTATTTCATACTGTATTGTAATATACTCCATTACGTTATCGGTTTCAGTCCAGGAAAAGATAGATATTTTATTTCGGTAAATACATCACTAGACCGGTAAAGAAATTTAAAAAAAATAAGAATAAAATAATGGATTTCCCACTTACAGTATGAAATAAAACGTTGTACGATACACGGCCGTGAAATTTCATTAAAGTGCTCGTCTAGAAACTCCGGATTTCCCGGCCTTGAAACGTAAATTAATATTACAAAGTTTGCAATATCCTGTACTTCTCTTACTGGGATCAATGTCCCACCCACTAAATTCGAAAAAACATCGCTGGTTTAACCAGTTTGTCAAAAAAACTATTTTCATCGGCCATATTTTATTCGTTACCTTAGGCTGGTTATTTGGAGTTTTGGCGGTTTCACTGAACAGGTTTCGCCGTGAATTTTGGGTATCTGCCATGCCTTCTTCGATTTTGTTCTTGTGGTCTGGAGTACTAACCTAAAATACACAATTAAAATTTTAAATTTTGTATAGGGTGCGTTTGGTTTATAAGGGCTAACCTTACAAGCGGTTTGTTCGATTTTTGTCGATGAGGTTTGTAAAAGATAATTCTAAACTTTCTAGCGGCAGTTTCTATAAGGTATTTACGATGAAGAGGCATTCTCCATTATAAACCGGAAGTGACACATTTCATATTCGACAGGTGTAAATCAAAATTATTTTTCTAACGAAAGAGGCTGAAGTTACGAACAAAAAAGTTTTATTCGGCTTTATTCATAACTTATGGATAAAGCTGCAATAAGTGTAAGAAAACTTATTATTGGAATCACCGGTTTCCAGTTGTGCTTTTGACCTTTAACAGTTATCCCTCTTGTTGGTTTTAAAAAATTAACCTCCTTTCCAATTCGGTTTTACTGTACAGACCGACCGGAAAAAGGAGGGGGGGGGGTGATGTTGGAAAACCGACAAAAAGGATAATAAGAGTAAACTGGAGTTTCGAACTTCCAAGTCATTATTTTTTACACAACGTTTCGAATGCTTATATATCTGGTGAACACTAACAAAAAACAAAGACTACCTAATCATATATACTAGCATCTGTTCAGTGAACCATAAAACTAACTTGTGTTCAACGAATAATGAAGTTTACACCTGATTGGTTCCGCTGTTTCGCAATTGAAATCTGTTACCTTCGAAAAGTATGGGTTCACAAATATCGTTGATGGTGTCGCTTTTTTGAGAAAATACATTATGGTTCCTCAGGATGAATGTTGTTTCTTTAAATTTCCGCTTTAAGATTTTCCTCCTTGGATTGACTGGTTTCTCCGATGTAGATATCGCGCCACACTCGCATGGTACATAGTAGATGCAGTTCTTGGGGTCGCGGCGTTGTGGTCGCCCTTCTTTCAGTATTTAAGTCTATCGTCCTTTGTGTTGGAGAAACCGTTTCTTTTTTTTTCTTTTTCCAGAGTGAATTTGATGCAGTTCCTTATGCTGTTGATATGATTGAAGAATTGTTATAGTGCTGGTTGCCCAGGGCGAAACATCGTTTAATCATTTCCTTTTTTCGCTTTGGTCCTGTGTGTGTTCCTTTTGGGATACTCATCCAAGTTTGAATTTTCGTTTTTTCCACCCAAGATCTTTTGGTTTATAGATTCTTTTCGGTTGAAGTAACTGATTGGAGGTTTTTTTTTTAACTTTTTTGTCCCATAAAGATGTTGACCACTACCGGCGAAAGTGGAGATCCCCATGGGTACTCCATCTTCCTGTCGAAAATATCTGTCCTTTTCCTGGAAGTAAGAATTCTGCAGACAGCATTTCAACAAATTCATAATGGCATTGATTGGTAGACTGGTTCTGTCAGAGACGTGGTTGTCCTAGCTTCTTTTTAATGATTTAGAGTGATTCTTCCAGTGGTACGTTCGTGTACGTAAACAAACTGGTCGTCAGGTTGTAGGTTGATGTCTCTAAAGAGCTCCACGAAGTGCTTTGAATTTTTGACGAATGATGGTGACTTTCCTTGAAGAGGCTGGATGATTAGTAGAAGATATTTTGCAAGATTCTAAGTCGGAGAATTGCGAGAGCTGGTTACAATGCTTTAGAAATTAAAAAAAAATAAGTACCCACTAAATAAGAACACATAATTACTTTTACCTAAGGCCAACGAATAATACTACTTTTACGACCATCTTGACACGATTTTAATGGCTCATTTACGGTCCTAGGATAATAATAAAGCTTAGACGTAAACCACAGGATGGCGTGACAAGCGATGAAACTTTATTTTATAAGAGCACTAATTGACGCAAAAATTTGAATTATTTTTTTATATTTTTAAGACAATAAATATTTATTAACCGTAAATAAATCCTATATAATTTTAGTACCTAACCAAACATAAGACCCGTTAAATTGACATATTACGCATTTTTAAGAAAAAAAACTGGTTTTTAAAAAGATATATGAAAAGTCCTTTAGTAACCTTATTTGTTTTCCGTTTTAGATAGAACGTCATTGAAACTTCAGGTTATGAAGGTTGTTGACTTAAAAGTGTTCGCGTTTGATATTTTTAATAATTTCTGATATTTATCGAGATATTTGTGATGACATTTTCATTGGTCGTAGTTAAAGTATCCCAGCAAACACAAATCGTCGGCATTGAATCGGGCCAAAGTCCACAACGTCGGCAGTGTGTCGCATCGGCGACTACACGCTGGCCCGATGTTGGACAGATTGCAATTTTCAGTTTTCGGTCAATAATCGGCAACTGACGGAGGTCCACATTACTACAGTCGACTTTATGCCGGCACCACTTTAGGACCGACGATGATCCGATTGGAACTTTGTTTAATCAGTCGAAAATCGGCAACTGACGATGACCCGATTTACTATAGTCGACTTTATGCCGACGCCCACTTTATCTGCTTTAGGGCCGACGACGGTCCGATTGGAACTTTGTTTAATCGGACGAGAATCGGTAACTGACGATGGCCCGATTTACTATAGTCGACATTATGCCAACGCAAATCTTATGTGCTTTAGGACCGATGATGGTCCGATAGGAACTTTCTTTAATCTGTCGAGAATCGGCAACTGACGATGGCCCGATTTACTATAGTCGACTTTATGCCGACGTCTACTTTATCTGCTTTAGGGCCGACGACTATAGTCGAAATTATGCCAACACAAACCTTATCTGCTTTAGGGCTGATGATAGTCCGATTGGAACTTTCTTTAATCGTTCGAGAATCGGCAACTGACGATATTATATATATAATGAGCAAAGATATTTCAAAACTAGAATGCGGACTTGACAAAATGGTGGTACTTCTCTACAAGAATCACCTCTTCCGCCACTTAAACCAGCCCGACTGGTTAAGCACCGCATTATCAAAACTTTGTAGTTTGCCAATGTTGGATCTTGTCAAGCAACCACCGACGGACGTTCGTCAATAACCGACGTCGGACCGCTTTGAGAGGCTGATGTGGGGCCTTATTATCCACCCATTATCGGACCTTTGTGGTTTGCCATTGTCTGGCCGCTTTAAGCTACCACCGACGGACCTTCGTCAATCGTCGACATTGGACCGCTTTAGGAAACCAATGTCGGACTTGAATAGTTTACCGATGTCGGGCTGAGACCAGCTTGCCTACGTTAGACCGACCAAATTAAGCAGCTTTATGGGCAGCAAAAAGTAAAATTTACCATTGGTCCGACGGCGGGCTACAGTCTAACGGTTCGTCGGCAAACATACATTGGGCCTACATCGCAAAGCGGACAAAAAATACTGCTGATCCGATGTCGTAGATAGACGTCGTGTCGATGACGGTAAATTCGGCAATCGACATCGGGCCGACGAAGGCCCGAGGGAACCGTGTTAGTTGGGATAGTACACTAACTCGCATGTTATGGTCATTACAGACTCAGATAAATTAAGACACTCGACTGCGGCTCGCGTCTCAAACTTCATCTTCGCGTTTAATAAACTAATATTTTTCTATTACATATTGTTTTCAGGTACGGTAGGTAAAATTTTTTTTAAACTTAACGTCCAGCATACACATAGCTTTTTAATTATCAATGTAATTCGAATAAAACTGCCAACTTAACTCGTGTATTGAAAAATATCTTCTACCTTTAAACGCCAGCAGTAATCTCCTAACATAGATAAATAAATAAAGAAATAAATAGGTATTTATTTTCCAGCATTAAAGAATACAAACAATATAATATAATAAAGTAATAATCGATTCTCACGTAATCTCCATATTAAAAAAAAACATTTATACATGCAGCTTCAAGTATTTCTAGAGAAGCAATAAACAAATGAATAATTACAATTTATGTTTATAAAATATAAAAAATGGTGAGATACCTACTATTTTATATATAAAAATTAAAATTAAAAAACTATATGCTTATATAATAGAATATTTATTATGTTAATTAATATGGGCACTTAAACCAATAGTTTATAAACTAGTTTTGTTGTTTAATAACTAGTTTTGTTGTTCAATAAATGCATCCCAACGACCTTGAAATCGTTCCTCAAGCCTTTGATATCGTGATGAAACCACTCTTCTTGTTCGTCACAGCTCTAAGATTTGAAGGAAAAAAACGAGAAGCTTTTTACACCTCATTCCAAATTCTCCGGACCAATTTCAATATGACGGCTGACAATTAAACACAAGCTAAATGGAAATATCATTGTCAGTATCAAAAAACAGTATTTTGGAATGGAGTATATATGCATTTAAAAAAACATTCACCATCCTACTTAACTAATATCCGACCAAAAACTAAAATAACCACGTAAAATGAATCTATTTTCTCAATAACGATTACATCTATACATAAAATAAATCTCTAAATTTTATTTTTATCTATTTGTCTGTCTGGTTGTTTATTCAGTATCACCCAAAAACTACTAAACAGAAAAGTTATGATTATTTAAAGTAACACCGGGAAAAAAATAGCGAACAAAGCCGGTATTCGACAGGATCGAAGGCTTCCGGTTTGAAAACGTGGCGAACGCACGCAAAAAATCGAGAATGAAAAGTTTAAAAAAAAATCCATTTTTCAAATAAAGCATAACGAATAAAACGTTTAAGTACATAAAATAAGTCGCGGGAAAACCCCCATAGTGACAAAAACTAGGGAAGCCTAGAAACTACATCATACCCTATACTCTAATCCACGTTTCCTAACCTATAAAAAAAACCTCTTGGTAAGTCTTAATCATGTTAAACGTAGAGGGGGGGGGCAATCAGCCTCCCTAACAAACTTTGATAATGTTAGTAGTATAGATTTTGATTATTCCTGTACAGATAGAACCCCATACCTAATAATGGTGGAATCCAAGGACAAAAACCTAGGAAACATACACGCTAGGCAAGAAACTTATTGATAACGCAATTAAAAACGTTAGTAAAATTTAAAAAAAAAAGGAAAAAATCGATTGTCTATAGAATTTAATACAGCAAAGGCAGCCAACGACTTTAAACATGAATTAGTGACAAAAGAAAACCAACGCGTTTATCCCAAGAGCTATGGTTACTAGTAGAGGCATTATAAAAGATATACCAGAGGACATCCCGGATGAAGAAATACTGACAAGTAGACTTATACATTCCCCCACCAATGTTATGCCAAAACTGCTGGAGATACGGTCACGGCAAAGACCAGTGCAGAAACATGGCGAGATGTGCCCGTTGCGGCAAAAACGACCATGAAAGATTATTCTGTATGGAACTAGAAGAAAGTTGCCTACACTGTGATGGTAGACACGACACAGACAATAATAGAACGTGCTTAGAGTATAAAAGGCAAAAATCTATAAAAAAAAAACTATGATAGTAGACAACTCCTCATACCATGAAGCAAGGCAAAAGCAGCCAAAAACATTTAGATCAAGTGAAATAGAAACAAGTCACCAAACCTATAACGTTAGAACACAAGAATTTCCCAGGCTTAGAATAAATTCACCAACAGAAATAGTCAAGAAAAAAATCTTAGGTCCTCCTACTCAAGGACCCTGAAAAGAAAACCAACATCCCCAATAATCCCCGACATGGGGTATAACAAAGCAGAACACCAATCGCTACCCTTCCCCACAGCGGCAAGGTCACCCCCCTCAAGCCCTTGGCTCATGTCACAAATTTTTGAAAAATTCCTGTCCCAATCGCAAGACAGATTAGGGCTAAATGCCTTACAAACCAAAAAAATCATAGATGAATTCCGTACCACAGAAACCTGTGAAAATACCATGGGTGACGAACCCATCTCACCAAACCATACCATGGATGATAATTCCATTGAGAAATATGAAAGCACAGAAGACTTAACTGATGAAAACAAGGCAAGAACAAATCAGGTAGAGGAGGGGGATCTCCCCCAGACCTCTAACGGGAAATTAATAAGAAAAAAAGAATATAAAAAAATAAATAAGTAAAAAATAAAAAGAAGTAAAAGTAACAAAAAAAATAAGAAAAAGTTACACCTCCTAAAAAAACAAAAAAAAAAAAAAAAAAAAAAAAAAAAAAAGGAAAAATGGATAACACAATCAAAATAATGCAATGGAACCTCAGCGATGTCTATACCAGTGCCAACTACCTTAAATTATTGCTTAGTGAACATAACCCAGATATAGTTTTACTGAACGAAACACTGCTTTCTCCAACAAAACCATATAGCTTAAGGAACTACACAATTTTAATGAAGGATAATCCGACTGGCCACAATGAAATAGCTACATTGATAAACAAAAATATACCGTTCCAAGAAATTAACTTTAACATTAACCTGCCCTTAAACCTGCAAATGCATAGAATTAAACTAACAAACGGGTTTTCCATAATAAATATATATACAGGATTCCTAAGATTTTCCTTAGGGATAGGATTTCAATAAATCAAACAGAAATGGCATAGAAAGAACTGCGCGCACAAAAGAAACAGGTATATTGAGCAATGGTGCCAGTTTGTTATTATGTCCGGACTGCTTTCATGAGAAAAAATTGTCGCCACTCTTTCATTGTGAGCATAAATCATAGTTGCAATAATAACCGTTGACAAGATGTCTGCAAATTCCGCTAGATGGCGGCCACACCATGAGATGATCGAGGAAAAACTGGGAGACTTGCTTAAAGAAGGCGGCAGGGTCCATTATTTACGATACTGAGCGATAAACTCGTGAGGTTGTTAACATTAGAAAGAAATATCTTCGCTTTTAATGAAATTTCTTTCCATTCTGTTCTACTAGTGACATCTATCCGGAAACGGCCAAACCATGCAGCTAGCACTAGCAGCCAAAGAAATCAATAAACGGCGCTGTTTTTCCTGCAGAGCTTTTTGCTTGCGATATTATTGATTTTAAATAAAGCTGGCCCTACACTACATTTGATATTTTCGAGATGTTTTATGACATGATCTCGAAACATGTAGCGAACCAATTCTTCAAAACTAGCGGGAGGGTAAAAACCAACCCAACCCAACCCACCCAAAAAGGGGTAAAAAGATTCATTTTGCTCTGTTTCTTTACAAAAAACGTTTTTTTTTACGAAAAACTTGAGCTCTGCCACTTTTTTTATTTTTTTCTTCAACTTTCTCGAAATTTTCGTCATACCGTAGAAAAAAATTATTTCCCCCATGGTCAAACTCTACTTTTATTCGAAAATATTTAGAAACAGAGACGGGATCAGTTTTCCTAAAACGGGGGATCTTGGTTTAAAGTGAGAAGATAAAGGGCGCCGCACGCAAAAATTTTTCAATTAAATTAGCCGAACGCAAAAATGTTAGAAAAACAAAGCACGAAATAAAAATGGCGCCGCTTACAATTGTTTTTCAAAAATTACGTAATTTCGGGAATGCAAAGAAATAGGTCCAAAGAGTATAATTTTTAAGAAAAAAATATCAATTTTCTCGCCCTCCTCCACTGGGACTACAGGGGCCGTGTACAAATTACGTAATGGTCATAGGGGGGAGGGGGGTTACAAAACGTTACGTAGGGGGGAGGGGGGTTTTCGACAGCGTTTGCATTTGTGTGAAACTAAGAAAATTTGGAATGAAAATAAGTGAAGTTTTTTTTTTTGGGGGGGGGGGTAGTGGTCTTGAAATCGTTACGTAATATTAGGGGAGTGGCGTGCCAAACCGTTACAAAACATTACATAGGGAGGGGGTCAAAAATTGGTAAAATCACCGTTACGTAATTTGTGCACGGGCCCACATCTGACTGTTCCTCCTTTTTGATTTCGAATCAAAGTGCAAAACCCGGGTTGGACGTTCGAAGGCGTCAACCCGTCCTATTTGCTTGATAAAGTTTCTACGGAAATATCTCAGTCGATTTCTCCGGCCGTGTATGAACGCTTTAGGTTAGGCATTTGCAGTTATCTCAGTCCCCAGCCTGTAAACAGTAAGGACAATGGTTACAAAATGAAAAGCCGAAAAATATTTTTTTTTACGATATCTTTCATCAGTTTGGTATTAAAGTCGAGCAAAAACAATTTTTATTCCAGTCCTAAAGGTATGAAAATGGAAAACATTAGAAAACAACAACCTGGAATGGATTTACTCCGTGTAAGATGTAGTGACAACATCGCCCCATGCCCATCCTTTTCTGCCTAATGTGCTTTTCCGTTTGTCTGCGTCTTATACACGGCTGCTTGGCCCCCTAAGGATTTGCTTAGGAACCCTGTATACCTCCAAGTGTGAATACAAATAATCAATGTTTATTGATATCCTTGATCAATTAACCCCCCCCCCCTCCCTATCTAATAATGGGCGATATAATGGTGAACACAGTACATGGGGTTCAACAAGAAATAACAGCACCGGCAGACATATTATGAACGCACTGGATCAAAACGAAGCAGTTACAATAAATGATCGATCTCCCACTCGACTAACACACCCAGAAGAAGGTATAAGCTGTCCAGACATAACTCTAAGCTCACCTGACCTAGCTGAAAAAATAAATTGGTCCGTACTGGAGGACAAAGGCCTTAGTGACCATTTCCCCACACTATGTATAATAGAAAATAATAGAGCAATTGAAATGTGGGAAAATACAGTTCAACAGAACCGTCCAGTAAATATAAAGAACTAGTCAGTAATATTAAAAATTCTGCAGAGTTAATGTTAGGGAAAACAGTTAAAAAAATAGGAGGGAAACAAAAAACGAAGAAACCAATATGGTGGGACAATGAATGCGAGATTCTTAGGCAGGCTTCTAACTAGGCTCTTAGACAATATAAAAATAACTCTACCTCAGCCAACTTTATTAATTATAACAAAATATGCTCTCCGTAAAAAATTTAAATTTAGAAAGAAGAAAAATTTCCAGAAATTCTGCAGTAACCTTAACAGAGAGTCAGATACAAGGGAAGTATGGCTTACATGTAAAAAATTCAATAATAATTATAACAACAGACCACATAGACCCCGGAATGAAATATGGGCGAACAATCTAGTGATTAGTTTGACACAATCAAACTCTCCAATTTCAACAAACAACATAACTGATTTAACAATATGAATCCTATATCCCCAATAAGCAGAGAAGAAATCGAAATAATTATTAATTCAAAGAAAGATGTCACACCTGGGGAAGATATGATAACAAACAAAATATTACAAAATTTACCTTCACCATACCTAGATAAACTGGCACAATGCTTTAGTGAAATAATAACCAAAAAACAGGAGTTTCCTATGGAATGGAAAGAACAATTTATAATTCCTATTCTTAAATCAGGTAAGGACTCTTTATACCATACAAGTTACAGACCAATAGCCATCTTATCCTGCATCGGGAAAATTCTGGAAAGCCTCATACTACTTAGACTAGAGCACCACTTATAATCTCAAAACATCTTCAATGACCTTCAAAATGCTTTTAGAAAGGGAAGAGGGGTAAATGAAAACCTATTATACATTACTACAACAATTTACGAAGCCTTCACACAGGGAGATAAAGTTCTGGCATTATTTCTGGATCTAAAAGCAGCTTACGATAACGTTAACGTCCATAAGCTCTTAAAATACTTAAATAACCTAAATATTAGCAGCGATATTATACAATAATCACAAAACCTATTAACTAATAGAAAAATTAAAGTCGCCATACACAGGAAACTTTACCCAATCTAGATTCACCTGCAAAGGACTTATGCAAGGGTCTTCATTAAGTACAATTTATTTCAATATTTATCTCTCTGGATTATCAAAAATAGCAAATAATGAAGTAAAAATCTTACCATTTGCTGATGATATAGTGGTCATCATTAAGGGACCAAATATTGAACTCCTAAAAACCTAACTACAACAAACCCTAAACCAGATAGCCAGATACCTAAAAAGACACAACATGGAAATCTCCCCAGAGAAATCTAAAGCTATAATATTTTCCAAAGGACCATTAAGGAATAGACCCCAACCTCTAAAAATTAATAATAATCCAATACCATGGGCACAAAAAAGAAAATACTTAGGGGTAACATTTCACTCCCAGTTAAATTGGACAGAGCACATAAACAACACTATAGTTCAAGCAAGAAAAGGCATCAACATCATGAAAACACTAACCCGTACATGGTGGGGTGCAGACCCAAAAACTCTTCTTATGGTATATAAAGGATTAGTGAGATCGCACTTAGATTATGGCTCCATATGTATTTTCAAAACATAAAAAAAAAAACCGACATGAAATAACTAAAATTCAGTATCAAGCACTCAGAATAATTACAGGTAGCATGAAGTTCACTCCTAGATAAGCATTGTTGGCAGAAACAGCAGAAACAACACTACAACTACGTAGAGTACAGTTAGCAACTAAAATCAGCGCAAAACTCTTAGCTTTTACAAACACTGTAATTCTAGGAAAAATATTTCCCCTTTACCAGTTATTCAATCAGCAACCAAGATACTGGAGGTTATCCCCAACACCAGACTTCCTAGAAGGTTTCGACCTAGTGCTTACTTATGACAATTATATACTAAAAAATACCAAACTTACATGCTATAAATTCTCCTATGATTTGCAAACACAGGACATTGACTTTGAAATCACAAAATTAAAAAAACAGGCACAGAATAATAACAATGAATTTCTAAGATACAAAGAGGAGAACCTTAAGAACTACAAAGTTGTTTACACTGATGCTTCTGTCAATTTAGAAGATAACAGCTGCGGAATAGGAATATTCTGTCCTCAAAAAAGCAAACTTGCCATAGTTACATACTCCTTAAATGCACTGCAAAGTATTTGCAAAAAAGGTATAAGTAGACACTCAGATTACATAACTCTAAGTACAAAGTCACACTGGTATAAAGGGCAATGAAAAAGCAGATAAATTGGCACTCCAGGAGAGAACAAATGAAAGGATAACACAAAAGAATCAAATTCACTACAGTAGATTTAGGAAGATTTCAGAAAACTATATCTGGGAACAATGCAAAACCAAATACCAAAATTGGGCAAAAAGTGAGCACTATAAATATACCAGCGTGCAACCATTTCCTACAAAAAAGCCTTGGTATTATGATATAAAATACATAGACCGAAAAAGTATCACGAACACCATACGGATGAGACTCAACATTGCATGACACCAAAACATTTACACCGGATAGGACTGAGAGAGAACCCCAACTGCACCTGTGGATTGGAAGGAGACCTTGAAACCAAATAAATGAACAAATATGCCAGTTGCTCTATCAGGAGGCAATTAAAGAATTTGGAGGACCAATCAACATAGACACAGTTTTAAGAAACACCACATCAAAGACTATTGTAACAATTTTAAAAATATTTAGCACTAACAATATTAGAATATAAAAATGCATGAAACAAAAAATAAAAAAGTATAATTAGAAAGCTTAGATTAATGCTAGAAAAAAAAGAACTATAAGAGTACTAGTTTTCCTGCTTATGCTATGCTATGCACGCTTCTTAACATTGCTTGCTTTTTTGCTTATTTAAATTTAACCTTTTTCCTGACGCATTTTTATACCTGTTCTGATACGTCACAGAACAACCTCCTAATCCTGTAACTTAAATCCCTTGTAGGGTATGGACACAGTCCAGACGCGATTCAGTCATTCCCTACACTGAATATATAAATGGTCGGACGTCACGATACGCAAGACCATAGCAAAACACGGAGAGAGAGACAGGATCGAAGGGTTTGAAGAGCAGAAGGGAGAAAGAAATAATTTGAAACACACCAACGAAGTGGCGGACAATAGCTGATTTACTATTATCGCCTAAACAAAGACGTTATCGGTGTGTATCTAAAAAAACAAGAAGTAATAAAAACAAAAGACATCCACTACCTTTATTATTTAATTAACAGAAAACTATAATGGCAATCAGTTTTTCGGGTACCGAAATCGTACCACGCAGTGTTATCGGTCGAAGACGCATGTTTTCCTTATGAATTTTCGGCAGTCCTTACATATGCGGTACTTTGCTGTAGTGCGGTGTGAGTTTGCTCCTTTCAATGTCGTTGAAGTATCTTCTGTGTTTGTTAGACTTTTCTTTCCATGCTGGTGGTTGGATCATGATTTAATCCTCTGTAATTTCCTTTTTGTCGAGCCTCTTTCATTTTCTGGTCCTAGATGATGGCGTCCATTACTACAGTTGCATTTCCTTTGTCTGCAGGAAGAATTTTGATCGACCGGCCTGATTTAATATCTTCGAGGGCTGATTCTTCTTGCGGTGTTAAGTTGTTCTCCAATTTCGGTTTGTTTTCCAAAATTGTTCTGACCTTCCATCTAAATTCCTCTGCCTATACTCTATCCCTTTCATTGATGTTTGTAGATTCAATGACTGTGATGATAACGACTGCTGGTATGGTGTTGGGTGCACTGGCGTAGTTAAGTCCTTTCAGTCCGTGTAAGTGGTCGGGAAGAGATGTTGATGACGGTATTGCACCCAACATCATACCAGCAGTCGATATCATTACAGCCATTGAATCTAGAAAAATTAACTAAACTGAAAACTATGAGCAACTGAACGTTTTTTTGCTCGTAGAAAGTATGTACTATTTATAAGTTTACTTCTCACTCCCTCACCGACATTCCTTCCACTACAGGGTCAAACCATATCAAATCAACCAAAAAAAAGGCACTTTTCGTTTTGTTCATCTCCTATTTTGATGATTTTTGGTACACTTATTCTTCTGATCCAAAAACTTAAAAATCCAAAAAATTTTTTGGATAAGCGGTTTTTGATTTATTGATTTTTGAAAATAAAGAAATTGACCAATATGCCCTTGACAGGCACTTACAAAAATAGCAATATCTCAAAAACTATTGGTCCTATAGAAGCGAGTTATAGCTTATTTTGAAGGTTTTTTAAAGACCTTTTTAACGATGTGTATCACCATGTATTTTTTTTTTATTTTTTTTTATTTTTTTAATATTTTTTTTTAAAAATCTTGAAAACACCATTTTGAATTTTTTTCAAAAAAATACTATTTTTTTTTTCAGTATTTTTTTAATTTTTTTGGAAAATTTCAGGATGGAGAAGTTATTGGTTCTATTTTTTTTAAAATAATATAAAAAACCATACATTTTTTGATAAATACCTATATATTTACTCTTTATATCTAAAAACTTGTCAATTGCTCCCAGTCTTGTAAATAAGATACATAAAAGGTTTTTCCAAACTTGTTCCCCTCCACCCAAGATCACTGCTTTTTGGACAAATGTGAGATATGCCCAGGAACTGAGAATTTAAAAAACTTTTTGAATGAAAAGTTCGAAGAAGCAATGATTGACAATGTGACTTTTAAGAAGTGGATATCTGTAGATAGATGCAATATGGAGACATTAGTTAAACCAGCAGAGGACTTCATTGAAGAATTTTCAAACGACACATGCAAAAAGAATACTACAATGAGGTAAAAGACAATTTAAAAAAGGGGGAAGCACTTCGCTGAAAATTATTCATTTATTTTGCAGGATGAAGTGCAGTCCTATCACTGGACAAATAGCCAGGCAACCCTACATCCTTTTATAATATATTACAAAACTCATGAGGGAAAACTGGGTCATTTAAATTATATATTTATTTCAGACTGTTTGGTACACAACACTGTGGCATTTCATCTTTTTTTTAAGCCACCTTATGCCTGAACTAAAGAGGCAAATTGACAATTTAGACAAAATTATCTATTTTTCAGACGGCTGTGCCGCACAGTATAAAAATAAATTTTTTGTTAATATTGCGTACCATCTCGAGAAATTTAAAATTAAAGCAGAATCGAATTTTTTTGCCACCTCCCACGGGAAGAAAGCATGCGATGGACTGGGAGGCACCATAAAAAGGTTGGCTGCTAAAGCAAGTCTGCAGAGACCATATAATGAACAGATTATGGCCCCCGAAGATCTTTTTAAATTTGCAACAGAAAACATTCCTGGTATAACATTTAAATATTGTTCATTAAATGACTACCAGCAACATGAAAAGTTTTTGTAAAAAAGATACCTGGAAGCACAATCGATACCTGGGACTCAAAAATTGCACTCGATTATCCCCCTCAGTAATGAAAAAATTATTACAAAACCATTTTCACTAAGTAAAGAGGAAAATATTCAATGTCTTTTTGCAACCTGTGGTGGTGGAAATTGAAAACATCGACTCCGGTTTTGTAACCATAAACTATGACTGTCTTTGGTGGATGGGATGTATCATTGGCAAAAATATAGAAAGCGGGGAATTAAAAGTTAGTTTTTTACATCCTCATGGTCCCTCTCCGTCTTTTTACTTTCCAAAGCCAAAAGCTGATATATTGGTCATAGATCAAAATTCTCTTTTAAGACGGGTCAACCCAAAAACTGCCACTGGTAGGACATATACGCTAACTGCAGAAGAAATGACAGATTCCTCAAATATTTTACAAAAAAAATTAGCAACCTAAATATTTTTTATTGTAAATTTTCTATTATTCTTACTTTTCATTTTTTTTGTTATACCCATATTAGGTAAATTAGCCCTGTATTAAATATCTTATTATTTTTTTAAAGTATGACTCCATTATTTCTCCATCCTAAAATTTTCCAAAAATGTTAAAAAAACATTGAAAAAAAAAAGAAATATTTTTTTGAAAAAGAGATTTAAAAAAAATTTTTTTTTTAATCAAGAAAAAAAAAATTAAACAAACTATATTGTGTCGAACATCTTTAAAAAGGTCTTTAAAAACCCTTCAAAATGAGCTATCACTCGCTTCTATAGGATCAATAGTTTTTGAGATATTACTATTTTTGTAAGTGTCTGTCAAGGACATATTGGTCAATTTCTTGATTTTCAAAAATCAATAAAACAAAAACCGCTTATCCAAAAAATTAGATTTTTTGGATTTTTGAGTTTTTTGATAAGACGAATAAGTGTACCAAAAATCATCAAAATCGGAGATGGTCAAAACAATTGCCTGGTTGACTTGATATGGTTTGACTCTACAGTAAAATATTGATTGAAGCCGTGTAGCATTATAGAGAAGCCACCAGGTGGGCAATCCAAAGACGAAATTCCAAATAGTTTCACACAATTTGAGAAAACTTTTTTATTTTGCGACATTAGATATCTTTTTAAAAAATTAAAAATATTTTTAGGTAACACGAACCTATACGTAAACTATCAATGACAAAAAAATTAAAAGCACTAATCAAATAAGTTCAACAGAGGTACAAACTCAACTAGTTATTTTATATATAAAATAGGTAAAGGAATATTTATTTTCTAGCAGCAAATACTCAAAACAGCGAGCTAATTAATTAAAAGGAATTTATTTTTTATATAGGCTAGAGTATATACTGTTTCAATAACTTGATTGTGTGACTATATCACGTTTAATATTATCTGCCCCAATGCGGATCGGTCGATTTATGGACGAAAAACAAACCATAAAAGAAAGTCAATCGAAGACCTGAAGCGCGTTCAGAACTGGTTAAAGCCACACCAAACCCACTTAAACCCAATGTCAATATAAATGAAAGCCATACTCCATTAGTACTGAATGGGCTTTAAGACTTTTAGAAAACTTTCAATTACCTTCATAACGTTCAAGTTAAAATTAAACTGCTGAGTGCTGCACGTGGCATCCAAAAACTCGCCCCCGCCAACCATGTCGTCATCCTCGATATTTTTGGCCTCATCGGTTGGTTGGGCCGCCATCGATCCGCCATGACGCGAGCCAGTTTCAACAAGTTCGTCCACTGCCAACTCTCTGAACGCGTGGGATTTGACGGATCTTGGTTGGACGACGACCATGGGTATCTGCTCTTGCTGTAAAACAAAATCGAATAAGGGAAATAATTCTTCACATTTGCTCAATTTGCCATTAACCGTTAGCCACATCCACTGTTTCTGAACATCGAAAAAATGTCATAAAAATGTATCCAAAATTAAGGACGGTTTTCTGAATCAAAAATGATAAAAAGACAAACTCTACCTAATCGGTATCTTAAAAAAGTAATTTTATTTTTTTTAGTCTAAAAATGGTCACTTGAAAATTTTCCCGTACAAGCTATTTACTAGACTAATTTTGTCCCGTTCCCACTCAAAATTTTTTTAATATTACTAATGTAACATATTAAAATTACAAAGAAACTGAATACTGAAAACAGCAATAAATTAATCGTATTAATAAATTTCTAGATGATAATTCTGTAAAACATTTAAGATACCTAGCATAACGAGGATTATCGATCAATGTGATTTATATTTTATATTTCCACCAATATATCAAAAACTATCTGTGGACTGACTCTATGGATTGTTCGGACCAGTCCATCATTATTGTGAAGAAACATTAACAGTGGGATTTACCAAGATCTAAAATAGCACCCCCACAGGTCTAAATATTTACACCTGTGGGGGGTACTACATTTTAAAACCAACTTTCAAAAAAAAAACTTACCCATACAGAAGATAAAACAGTACAGTTTTTACAAAATACCACTAAAAAACTGATTTTTTCTCAAAATATACCATATTTTAGGAGAAAATGCCCTAAAACTATTTTTTTGACAGGTTACAAAATGGTAAATGGTAAATACGCCAAAAATAAATTTGGCACATAGGTCGCAATTCTTCAGAAACGACAGAAAATCTCACCCGTCAGAATTATGGAAAGTGGCGATTTTTACTTATCGCCTCATTTAAAATAAAAACACAGCAACCTTCATATTTATTCTAACGTTGTAAGAGAAACTGCCTCATTTTTTTTATTAACATTTTGTAAATTTAATATTTTAAAGATATTCTGCAGGACTAGTTTATCGCGGAGCTAAATTGTTACCAATAAACGTCGAAAGACAGAATTTGCGTGACTTTTCTGAACAGTGACAGCGAAATATTCCATGGCTATCTATGGTTTTGTATGTTAAAAGTTTTAAAAGTTTTTTTACACATAAAAATATTTAAGGAATATTAGCAAATAGTCCTGACAAAAAGCATTAAGTGTAAACTTGTGTTTAAAAATCGTCAGATTTTTTGTAAGGGCGAGATTTTCTGACGGTTTTTGAAGAATCGCGACCATTATAGCTTCATTATCTGTGTTTGAGGTTGTTTGGTGATTTTTTAGACCACCTCTGGGGGGTTGTTTAAATTTATAGCCCCCAGAAAGGATTGTTTTGTGACAATTGGTAATAAGTTCGTTTATGATTTCCCTAAGTAACCGTTTTTACAAGGATTAATTTACCTTACTTAATATCCCAAGTTGTTCGTTAACCAATAAAACACCTCCAATTTTGTCCAGAAAAACGCCATTTTAAACCCGTTTTCAGCATAAAAAATATATTTATGAGAGCACTACGAGGCAAAACAAAGATAAGTGAAGGTCACTGATTATGCACAAAAAATATACTAAAGAAAAAACCCAAAACAACTATATTAATTTATTTACAAACTGAAATTAAAACATTGAAGTTAACTAAAAGATCACTCAAGAAAACTTTCCTTACTCAAGCCCACTCATTTCAAAGCTGTAGCTTTCATCAGTAGAAGTTGGTGCAAGCCAAGGTACAAGCAGAGGTAAGAGATCCGAACTCGCTGTTTGGGATTTGAACGCAGCTAATATTTTAAAACTGACATTTCGACAGTGACAGAAATGTAAACAAAAGTTGCATTTAAGTTTTTTAATACATTTCATAAATAAAAACACCTTTTAAATACCCATCTAAATCGTTTTGTGACATCAAGTATTAATTGAAAAAATTAATTAACAAGGGTAAGTTTTATTTAGTGACATATAACCCCAATTTTAATTTGTTCTACAGAGTGTTTACTATTTAAACCACGTGTGTGATTAAATTTTTCGATTTTCTTTTCTTCTAAATTAAAACTTTCTTCTTAAATCCAAAAAAAAATTGTGTTAAGATGATTATTCAATAAACAAATTTATTCAAATTCTTCTTATAAATCAAAATATGTCCAAAACGCAAAGAGGGTTGGTTTAAAATGCTTAAAACCAAAAATTTCACTTAAACTTAGGACCGTTCTAAAATAGACTAAACCCTTTTAGTAAGTCCCACCGTTAAGATCTTAAGGGTCTAAAAAGTTCTGTTACACCAAAAACTTTTTCCAAGTGGTCAAAATGTTTTTTTTTTAAATTTTATTTAAATTCTTTTCACGTCATTTGCCGAATGCTTTAAAACTATGGATGAAATATTGACCAATTGGTTTTTATAAAAAGTGAGAATTGATAAGTGTGTGAATTAAAAAAAAAAAAAACGTTTTGACCACTTCGAAAGTCTTTGGCGCCACAAAACTTTGTCAGACCCAATTTCCTACATCATGTTCTGGAACCCTTAATGTTTCTTGACAATAATGATGTACTGGATCACAGAAAGATTTTGATAATGAGAGAGATGAGGGTTTTTTCAATATTCAGTTTCTTTCTAATTTTGAGTTTCATATCTATAATGTTAGACTTTTTAAGATAAAAATTTACCATTGAAACTAAATTTTGTCTCTTTGTATTATTTTTACCGGCCGGCCCTTCCCCGAACAAACGTTCCTGTTCCTAGTCAAGGAACATGACAAAACCAATTAGTCAAGAAAATAAACAAGATATTATTGTATTACATAATCAAGACAACTGGCTTGTACGGGAAAAGTGACCATAGTATCAGTTTTATAAAAAATTCTGTTTTCAGGATAAAAAAATAAAAATCAATCATCATCAAACAAGAATGTTTTTTTTTAACATTTTGGATTCAGCAAGTTTCGATCCCGAAAAAAATTATCTTCAGGGGATTTTTTTTTCTGGTACAGCCCTGTTTTTTAAAACTATTTATATTTAACTACTACATACCTGGACAACCAAGATATATTATATGAACATACCTTGTGAACCGAAAAAAAACCGGAGATTGTTTTCTGCTATAACTTTTTTACCAATTTCAATAAAAAAAACTGTATTGATATGACGAATAAGCCTTTTGAAAAAAACATTCGCTTTGCCGCCATATTTAAATCCAAGATGGCGCATAAAATCAAATGCGCACCTTTTTTCAAACTTGTTTTTTATTTATGTATAACTGTTACTTTTCGACATACAAAACAAAGTATTTAGAAAAAAATGGCAACATATAACAAAAAGGGGTTTAAAAATGGTAGGCATTTGATGTTCTCCGCCATCTTGGATTTAAATATGGTGGCAAGCGAATGTTTTTTTTTTCAAAATACTTACTTGTCTTATCAATACACTTTCTTTTATTGAAATTGGTAAAGTTATAACAAAACACAATTGGTCCGGTTTTTGTCGGTTCACCCGGTATGTTCATATAATATATCTCGGTTGTCCAGGTCCACTATATAGTGGTTAAATATAAATGGTCTCAAAAAATAAAAATAAAATGGGACAGGGCCGCGCCATAAAAAATTGCACTGAAGATGATTTTGCTAATTGCTGTTAGATAAGTTAAACGGATTAAACTGCAGATCAAAAATTTACAAAATTTTAAATCTCTTTAGATACATTCTGTAGGTTTTTTTTTTTAATTTTTCTCGCTATTTAGTTTTTTAAAATAATGTAGATACCTAAAAATTTTATGAACCGTGTAAAACTTTGTTTTTCTTTTACCTGATAAAGAAAACCACATTTCTTATTAAAATTTCCTCTCAAATTTTTGTCTGAAACAAATATTTAAAAAAAGTAAAACCATCCTTTTTAAAGTGACATTTAATTATACAAAAATTTATTTACCTGTTGTACGACATTATTTGAATTGTTAGGTGGAGTCCAACTAAATCCAAAGGCCACTGGAGAGTTTTCAATAAGCGAATCCTTGCTGCAAAAAAAATAACCTATAATATGGGAACCATAATTTAAAAACATAACACTAGTCAACAAATTAAATAAAAAAAAACGACTGATGTTACAATGGCTGTACGTAAGAGTTTAAAGCATTCCAATTGCAAATTCAACAACCAAAATTTTCCACCACGTATAGATTCTGAGTTACAGAAGTCATTTTTATTTTATGTAAATATTTGTATATAATATAATAAATCTCTAGAATTTTTGTACAATGAATATATTTTTTTAAATTTTGGCGTCGGCTTCGTACCAAATGATGTCAGTTTGTCTGTCAGCTTGTTCCAGCATAACGAAAAAACTACTAAACGGATTTTAATGAGTTTTACTACTGGATTACTTGGACTACTGGGCAGGACATAGGCTTTATTTCATTGAAAATCGGTTTACGGAAATAAAAGGTGTGATCATCTAAAGCAAAAAAAAAACGGGAAAACCGCGAGTATTGAATGAGTTTGAGGGGCGGGAGGGGACGCGAGAGGGTTGTGGGACAGGCATAAAAATTGTTTTGACGTCAAAAGGTTGTACACGAACGTACCATTGGAAGAATCACCTCAAATCATTGAACAGAAGTTACTCAAGGACAACCACCTACCTCTCTGACAGAACCAATCTATATACGTTTATTTCGAATTTTTACAATGATAATATACACAAAAAAAAATCTAATAGTATCAAAATAAACGTCACAAATAGCCATAAAAGCACAGAAATGCTTGTTGACTAAACAAAAAAAATAGAAATTACTATAGGTACCTAACTATTTTTAGTTAATATTACATATTATTAAGTTATTGTCTAACATAATTTAAACTAATAGTTCGATTACACAGTTCTCTATCTTCTTTGATCCAATTGGTAGCCAGCTTTTTAAAAATAGAAAATGAGCTACATTCTTTTATATTTGGTGGTAAATTATTAGATCCTTAGTGCAAAATATTCTATAGAACTCTGCGATAGTTTTTGAAAGATATGAATATTGAAAATTTGGAGTTTTTGTTAAGTGGTAAGTTGTTATATTTTGCTGTAATTTAATCTTACCCTTATATACATTTTTTAATATTTCTAAGCAATAAAGCTGTCTTACATTTAAAATCTGAGTTTCCTTGAAAAGCAGGTCTGAGGGGAATGTCCTTTGTTTAGCAAATATTAATTTTAAGAACCACTTTTGAGTACTGGGATTGTACTAGAGAAAAGTATAGCGTCCTGAGCTGTTCTTTTTCCAAAAACTCTTTTAGATAGCGTATCTTAGGTAATATTCCACGAATTTTATTTATGATGTTTTTTATTTGTAGGTCCCATTTTAAGTGTCTATCTATAATAATCCCTATTCTACTACTACTATAATAATCCCTAGCTATTTAATTGAAGTAGCCTCTGGAATGTCTTCATTATTATTTATTTGCAAAGGTCCAAAATTCGATGGATGATTCCTGTAAGTTAAGTTAGTTTGTTCTTCTGGAACCAAGATTTGATAATCTTAAAATCTTGTTGAGCAATTGGTTTTAGATCTTTCCAAGTATCTGCAGCGTAAAATATTGCAGTGTCGTCAGCAAAACTAGTTATGTTTTGGATTTTCCCTTTCTAAAGCCGTACTGGTGCTCTGAGATGACTCTATATTTATTTAGGAACTGCGTTACTCTATTATTCAATACTTTTTCAAAAATCTTTGAAAACACACACTTATATAGTGGTAACTTTTCCTTTCTTCAGTGTCATTATGGATTTGTTGAAATGCTGCCTGTAGAATTCTTACTTCCAGGAAAAGGACAGGTAGATGGTCTACCCATGGGATATATAGCCAACATCTTTATGGAATCGTGTGAATAGGCTCTGCAAACATCATGGCTGAGACCCAAACTATGGCTAAGATACATGGGCGACATATTTATCATATGGAAAAAGGACAACACAATACACTAGAATAATTCTCCAATCATGTTAACAGCATAAGAAACTGCATCGCACTAACTTTGGAAAAAGAAGAAAATTGTCAATTCCCTTTTATGGACGTTGCAGTCACCAAAAAGAATTCATCCATAACCACTTCTGTATATCGCAAACCTACTCATACTGGACAATATCTAAACTTCAAATCAAACCACTCCACATCAACCAAACTGGGAATTGCAAAGTTTCCTATAGATCGAGCCACCTACATAGGAAATACAGAAGAGGCTTTAAATAAAGAAAAGGTAAAAATTCGATCAGATCTGCGAAGAAATGGTTTCTCCAACTACACGATCAATAAAAGTCTTCAGACCACACCAACACAAATGACGACAGACGTAAATACTGAGAGAAAGGCGACACTTATAATTCCATACATCAAAGAAATCTCAGAAAAGATCAGAAGAATAGGCAACCAATACCATATTCGGACTGTCTTCAAAATGACCACAACAATAAGAAGTCAGTTAGCAAGAACTAAACAATAGCGCCGCAACACCAAGAACTGCATCTACCAAGTCCCATGCGGGTGTGGGGAGATCTACATCGGAGAAACCAGCCGACCCCTGGAAGTTCGCTTTACAGAACACAAACGCAAAACCCGACAAGGGGATACAACTAGATCATAATAGTTACTTAACATTGCTGGGAAAATCAACATCATATGGAATCGAAAGAGCAAACATCGTCGCCAGGGAAGAAAATCAATTCAAGAGGAAGTTCAAAGAAACAGCATTCACAGAGGAACCAGAATGTATTTGGAAACCCATACTTTTCGGAGGTAACAGATTTCAACTGTGAAGGGGCGGAGCCAACCAAGTGGTTCACTGAACACATGCTAGTATATATGATTAGGTAGTCTTATTTTGTGTTAGTATTTACCTGAAGACGATTGCATATTCATAAGTAATCGAATCGTTGTGAAAAAATAAAAAATAAAGACAATGGAAGTTTGAAACTCTAGTTTACTCTCAGGCATAAAAATGGTGGAGAGGTGGGAAGTCGCAAGCAATAGCTAGTTTATATAAAAGTACAAGCCAGGAAAAAAAACTAACCGACTGCCAGTTCTAAACAGCTTTTAGTACAGCCACTAATTAAGTTCATTAGTACGACGTTATCTAAGTACCTAATACCGATCATTATACTCGTGCCAAACCAATACCATAGAGTAATATACCTACGGAACAGAGGCGCAAAGTGGACCGAAGTGGATCCCAGGCTCCTGCGCGAATCCTCGCGAAAAGCGTTTCTGCGCACAAGTCTGCGATCCATTTCGGCCGGCTTTGCGCCTATGATCCGTAGGTATATTACTTTATGCCAATACTGATAATCCAATGACCGTCCAGCTGCTTTTATAGCCGTTCCGTACCTATGGACGTGTATTCTTGAAAGTCTACGATCCGGTCTTTCTCTCGTTCGATGGGATCTATCGCATGAGATGTATCATCTCCCACGATCGAAAAGTTTAGGAAGCAATACATTCCAAAAAAAACCTCTTTATTGCGTAAGCGTCACTAGATTCAACGGTTTCGGATCATGCGATCGGGAATGTATGATTTTCATGAGATGCGGAAGATCGGATCATCGCTCAAGAATATAAAGTTTTCATCCCATGTGATCATTCGCCATAGATCTATGCCGCTCCCTGTTCAAGAAGTCCTGGTATTTTCGAGAAAGTTCAAAAAGTGCCAGATGACAATTGTCGAATACTAGGGGCCATCTATAAGTAGATTCGGCTACGAGGCAGAGTAAAATTTAGAATTATATTGTTTTAAATCGGTATTTCCGTTAATTATTTTTAATTAATTTAAGTAATTAACAAAAAAACCCCATTGCATATTATTATTTATCCTTTTTTTTCTGTCAGTGACCTTAGCTCAGAAAACGTCGAAGGCAAATAAACATCAGAATTGGCTGAACTTTGAATGGAAGGGACGTTTTGTAAAAATAAGACACGGCTCGGAGCACTTTTTCGATTTTTTGCCGAATAAGCTAAAATTTCTTCAAGACCACCAATTCAAAAAAAAAAAACAAATAAAAAAAGTGCTCCGAGCCGTGTCTTAATTTTTACAAAATATGCCTTTTATTCAAAGTTCAGCCAATTCTGATGTTTATTTGACTCCAAAAATGACCCGTTTTGAAAGTCACTTTAACAATTCCTGAGCTAAGGCTCCTGATAGAAAAAAGAAAGTCATAACTGGCGCAGCAGATAAATAAAGATACTTTTCTACAGTTAAGCAGCCCTTTAGGCACCTGAATCCTATAGGTGCTAATTGAGAACTGTTAGGAGCTGTGAGAACCCACATGGGCGACTAAATACTGTTCCACTGGCATAGATTCCTAAAAATTTTAGACATGAGAGAAGTGAAACCCAAGACGATGGCACGCGAAGCAGCCTTCATCACCTTCATTGGCCCCGTACAGGGTGATTCACCATATTTTCCAGCCCCCCTTACCTCTTTTATTATTACAGGAAAAAAGGTTTATGTACAAAAGTTGCATATTTTTTTTTTTTGTAAAATTTCACGTTCTTAAAATCTTAATTAGCACCAGTTATCACAACAAAAAATTAACAAATCTGAACTAATAAATATTATCTTTGTTTACTTACAATAAGGTATTGTTTGGCTGCGATGGACTGATAGTACTGTTACTTTTGTGATTTAATTGTTGGCTCGTACCGGCGGCAGATTTAAGCAGTTTACTGGAAAAAATAAGTTAAATATTTGACAAAAATTTGAGTCCAAAATATTATTCTCATAATAATTGCCGGCCGCCGTAGCGCAGTGGGCAGCGTATCTGCCTGCCGCACGGAAGGTTCCGGGTTCGAATCCCGGCTAGGTGCATTTTGTGTTTGTCTTTAACTTTGCAAAAACTTGGCTGAAACTGGGCATTGATCCTACAATGGATGGAAAGTCACAGTATAAAAAAAAAATATTCTCATAATATAACGGCCTGCCCTTGTGCCCCGTAGTTGTTGACTTCCGTGGGCCTTCTGAAACTTAATTTTATCGATTACTACTGAACCCAGCAACACTGCCTAACCTGTTAACAGCCCTAAAAATGCTGCAGTCAAAAAGTAGGGTTAGGGTGTCAATTTTTACAATACACATAGGTTGGCCTTCCGGCAAGGTACCTCGTTTGTCATAAAAAAAATACATATGTAGTCCCTATACCTTCTATACTAATGCACCTGGACTTCTGAATCTCAGTCAGTTGGTAGTTCATACTATAACCTACAAGTCTACTATACAAAAAAAAATATCATAGCTGTTAACAATGCCCCTAGGTTAGGAGTTCAAAATTTTGTCGATTTCAATAAAAAAATTATATTTTATTTATCTTTCACCCTATGTTAACAAAAATGCACCTCTAGGTGCGCATTGGACCATTTCTTAATTCTGAATACCCCCAACTTTGTCCCAGCCCCTAGGGACACTCCATATGCACACTTTTTGATGAGGTTTAGATGTGCATATTGAGTGGTTTTCTGGAATATAGAAATGGTAAAAATCTTGCCCCTGTACAGCCCTCAGGGGCTGGGGCAAAGTTGGGTGTAAAAAATATAGGCTCTTAAAATGTGTTTTTACTCGAGCTTGTAATTGCCAAAAAATTTTACAATTTTACTGCCCCTAGGGGCTGGGGAAAGCTGGAGGTATTTAAAATTGAGAAATGGTCCACTGCGCCCCTGGTGGTGCATTTTTGTTGACATTGGCTGAAAGATAAGTGAAATATAATTTTGTAATTGAAATCGACAATATTTTTAGCCCCTAGCCTAGGGAACTCGTTAACATTCACAATTTTTTTCGGTATACTAGACTTGTAGGTAATAGTATGAACTACCAACTGACTGAGATTCAGATGTGCAGGTACATTAGTATGGAAGGGATGAGGGATAGTTTAAAAACACATTTTGGCCTGTGTGCTTCGGTGTTACGCCAAGATGGGCTTATAATTTTTTCTATGACACACGAGGCTACGTTGCCAGAAGGTCAACATATGTGCCAAATTTCATTGCTCTAGCTTCAACCGTCTGAATTTAAGAAGAAAAATGACACCCTAACCCTACTTTTTAACTGCACCATTTTTGGGGCTGTTAATAGGTTAGACATTGTTGGTGGGTCCATTACTAATCGAGTAAAATCTTCATCAAAAGTCCCACGGAATACGCTGTACCCCCTAAGTATTGAATTTTCCGAAAAAAAAATCCGTAGCGATAACTTGCCCAATCAAGTTAGCCTGGAAAAAACGCAGAGCCAAAAAATCCTCTGGGCGGCGAGCGCAGCTCATGGCCAAGTCTAATTTTAAATTATTTTCTTTGTTTTTCACACAATGCATATTTTAGTTAATTACCTTGCTGGAATTCCGTTAGGTGTACTTCGTGTTTCGCAAATATCGTCCTCAAGAATTTCAAATTTGACAGGGGCCGGATGAGTGAGTGAAATCTTCGCAAAACCTTTCTGAGGGGTTCCAGTCGGTGAAGGGCCTTTGCTGCAATGAAAACAATGAAAACATTTTATATTATATCTCAAATGTACGTATTATTAAAATATGTTGAATGAATAAATGCTTTATCCAAAAATTCACACTAAAAAATTATTACAATTAATATAAAATCTGATTAAATAAAAAATTAAGGAATATGAAGAAAGTAGGAATTGCTACTAAGGCAGTACTTCTGCCAGCGCATAGCTTTTCCCACTTTTTTACTAATGCTAATAAGTGACTCTGCATGTTTAAGTTTTTTGGTATTTTTGAATAGTTTCCTTTACGGAAAACAGGATTTAAGGCTTTCATAATTAATTGCTGTTATAAATGGTTTGCACATTTTTTTATTTCTGTAATTTTGACGTTTTTTGATGGGCAGTTAAAAGGTTAAATATTTTTGGTGCCATGTAGGTTATACACTTCTGAGTTAATCTTGTATGTTTCTTTGGTATCTCAGCGATATTTTATGTTACCTGTCGGGTTCTATATTAGTTGGAATTTATGATGCCTATAGTGTCAGGATACTTTTGTATATGGGTCATTCTTGAAAAAAGGTAACATTGCATGTAATTGGTTTGTAAGTTTAAAACCACTTATCCTTTTGAAAACAAAGTAGGAGGATAGTTAGTGCACCCAAAGGCTAACATTATCCAGACATAATGAATTCCCCAAGAAATGTCTCCATGGAAGTAAAGTTGTTTACACTATGTGACATGTTATATGGTGTGATCTGTAATTTTCAAAGTTAATAGATTCAAATAGAACAAAAAAGAACACTTTAGGATGATAAAATTTATTCAGATAATCATTTAGATAGACAAAAACTCAAAAATTTAAATTCTAAAAAAATACCTTGATATAAGTTTTTTGTCTTCATCAAAAAACAAAAAAAATCACTCGTGTGATCACATGCAGTAACAGATTTTTTTTTTTTAATCTGGCATCACTGCATACAACACCCAACTCATTTTGCTAAAAATGTGGAAGCACAGAAGACACAGTTTAGGAATGTAACCTGAAATGTGTTACATAATTCAGTTTTTGTGAAGTTTTGGTGGTTTTAAAACAGTACTAACGTCTTGGCCGAGATAAATGTCACACGTGTTTCTATATATTATTAAATATTTCAGGAGTAAAAGTAAAATACAAAAGTAGTAATTTTTTTTTGTTATTTTGCTAAATATGTCACTAGTGTGAACATCACTAGTGTGATCTTTCAGAATATTTTATTGATAACACCTGTGACATTTTTCGCTTGTAATTAAAATAATGATTTTTAAAAATAACAATGCAAAAACTAGAAAGTCTTTGGAAAAAGCACCAAAAACAAAAAAGGAAGTTGAAAAAAAGAGAGAAAAGAAGATTACAAGTAAGTGCTGCTATGCGAAAATTGAGCCAGATGTATATGAAAGTGTGATACAGTTGTCACTTGTGTGAACACAAAAACCAAAATTACTCAAAAATTAGAGATTTTATCTCGGTTGCATATCATATTATGGTATGTTAGACCATACCAACATATTAAATTCACTTTTTTTTTCTTCTGGCCTTCAATTGGTATTTTCTGCTACTTTTTATGTACTTATATAACTTCATTGATCCAGTTCCTTCAGACCTGATTTTTTTTACAAGGACAAAACTTTTTTGTTTTTTGTGATAAAAGCGTTCCAGTGATCACAAAATTAAAAACAAAAATTGATTATATTAATGATAAATGTACGTTACAATACATGTATTCTTTCATTCTGAACTAACTGACTAAAATCACATCATCTGATTGCACACTGTTCTTTCGATTTCGACCACTTTCCCCTGCATGCTCACCTACTGATTGTAATCACTTTACTTACAGCCACAAGTGATGGAAGTATTTTTGTGCGCACTTTGCTCAGATCAGTTAACTTAACCTCAATTAAAAGTAAACAAAAATTATTTTTGATTTTTGTGTTGTTTAAAACTTCCAAAAATAAATAATAAAATACAAGTTAATCTGCTGATCCAGAAGAAAATCAAATTTACTCGGTTTTCGGATTTAGAACGTTGTTACAAAGATAAAGGCAAGTTTACCCAACTCCACAACAACAAATAATTATGCTTAAGGATAATAATGAGTTGTGTAAACTTGCCTTAAGTAACAAAAAAACTACAGAGAAGTAAAAAAATTGACTAGAGAAACAAAAAACGCATGTCAGAATCAGCTTTTAAATATCTTCCAATGGGATTAAAGTAAGAAAACTGATCTGATAATAAAAATCACTTTCACTTTCTATATAATTAGTTCAATCAGAAGGAAATGATATCTGTAATATACATAGGGTTTTAAATGATGTAAATCGAGTATTTTTTAAATACATCAAATATTAATCAAATCAAATAAATAATTATTAAAAAAATTTTCTTTTTAAATCTATAATAGCCTCTTATCTAAAAAAGGGAGTAACCACTAGTTCAGAAAATGTGACATGATTGCATTGCCAATTTTGTTGAATTGTCAGTGATTGCAGGGCACTGCCGAGAGATTTCTAAAGACTCCCAGGGACTCTTAGGGTCTGGAAGCCAGGATTTGGTGAGGTTTAGGTAGCGGCAGGGGATGCAAAAGACTGCGAACGGATAAGATGATTGCCAACAGTGGTTACCCCCTCGCTCATACCATGTGTACTTCTGTTCATAAAAATCGGGGACACGTAAACCTCAATCCAAATTCTCCGTATCAATTTTAATATGGCGGCTGACAATTAAACACAGAGGCCAAATGGAACTGTCATTATCAGTGTCAAAAAACTGGTCCGCAGCAATTTGGAATGGAGTGTATTTATAATTTGGGTAATCGTGACACCCTTGTCACTTCATGTCCTCGTTTTTTTTGTGTGAAGTGTACATCTGTGTAGCTATCCTTGAGATCAGGGAAAAGAAAATAACTCCCCACAAATGCGCGGTTCTTATTGGTTGATGTTGCTGATTTCTCCCACAAATGACACTAAAAACCAGTCATTTTCGAGAGATTTGGCGCCGTCGACCAATAGGATCTGTGCGTTTCAGGGAAATAACATTTTCTCCATGATTTCAAGAATAGCTACACTGTATGAACATTCAACTACACTAATTGATACCACTTGTACATGACAATGTACATGTAATTTTAAAAGGGCATAGACACTACAAAAAGCCTTTTTTAGATTTTCATCGGATTTTTATAATTTCTAATTTATTTTGACATATTTATAGTTACATTTTACTTACCAGTTCAAAAAAAAGTGACGAATGTTTTAAACGATCAACTAGTGCTTCACCTGCTTTGACACTTGACCAGGGTCAGACTCAATCAACAGTTAAAATTAAATAAAGCCGGTAGATGTCACCACAAGCAAGTATGTTTGTATGATTCCATACATAGTGTTAATTAGTCTAGGAAAACTTAAGTCGACTATATCTCACTATTTCTAATGAAACCAGATTGTGAATTACATACAATATTAGAAAACTAGCTATTGCTCGCGATTTGATACGCGTGTTTAAAATTGTACCTTCCCCTCCCCTTCTCTTTCCACTCCTCCCCCTTCTACCCCC
This sequence comes from Oxystoma pomonae, assembly GCA_963921995.1. Lineage (NCBI taxonomy): Eukaryota > Metazoa > Arthropoda > Insecta > Coleoptera > Brentidae > Oxystoma > Oxystoma pomonae. Next base: position 32,664,992 of record OY998172.1, read on the forward strand.
CTCATCAATCCAACTCCCGCTACTTATGCCATTTTTCCACCACCCACCCGTTTCACTTACTCCTCTCCTTCCCACCACTTCCAAGCCTTTCCCAGAAACAACCCATCCCGCCCCCCTCAAACCCTACCATTCAGTCGGAATCACGGTCTACGGTTTTATGTCGCTTTTTTGCCCGGTTTTTTGCTTTAAAATATCATAACTTTTGTATACGTAATCCGATTTTAATTAAATTAAGCCTATGTATTGCGCAGGACTTCAAAGAATAGAGTGGTCAAAATCAGTCCAGTAGTAGTGCGTGATGCTGGAACAAACAGATAGGCATACAAAAAAACGAACAAAAAATATAAAAATAGGATTTTGGTATGTATATCGTATGGTGAAAAGCCGACAACAAAAATTTTTGAAAAATATGTATTCAATGTACAGAAATCTCAAGATTTCATGTATGTATAGATAAGGATAGATATAGATAAGGATATAAGATATAAAACTGGTGGGCAAATGAACTGCAACACGTGAAAATTTCGGAAAATTTAAAGTTAAATATTTTCATACAGAATATAAATGTTGAACTGCGGTTTTCAGTGGTGTATAAATTGATCCTTTGGGTTTTTACTAGTTGTACGAAAATATTTAACTTTAGAACAGTTTAGAAGAAGACATGTGTTTCGAAAGTTAACATTTATAAAGAAGAAGCAGGTACCCATCATTCACCAAAACTGGAGAGCATTGCCAAGATTGTCACATTCCAAAGAGTTCACTACAGAACCCTGAAGGAAGAGGGCCGGGAAACTCATTGAGCTCACCAGGCAGGAGCTCTGGATAATGGTTGAACTATATACCGGACACTGCAGACTGAAAGAGGATACGGCATGTAGGCTCTGTATGAAGGAGGACGAGACCGCCAGACATGTGCTGTCTGAGTGCATTGCACATCAACGTCAACTTATATTCGGTAAAACACAGATTGACGCGCTGGATCTGAAAGATGCTTCACCAAAGCAAGTTTCGAGCCTCTTTAAGGGGCTGAATATTCTGTAGCGACAAACGATTTCAAAGGTTTTTCTTGTAAGGTATCCATGTGGGCTAAAGTTTAACATAAGGTTGAAGATTTTAAAAAAATTGAAAAAAAAACACTAACGGTGGGATTAAAAGGGTTTAGTTTATTTTAGAACGGTCCTAAGTTTAAGTGAAATTTTTGGTTTTAAGCATTTTAAACCAACCCTCCTTGAGTTATGGACATAGTTTGATTTATAAGAATAATTTTAATAAATTTTTTGTTGGATTTAAGAAGAAAGTTTCAATTTAGAAGAAAAGAAAATTAAAAAATTTAAATTCATGAGAGGTTTAAATAGTAAACACTCTGTAGAATAAATTAAAATTGTTTTCATACAACGATTTAGATGAGAAATAATAAAATAAGAAGTAGGTTAATTTTGTATTTATTTAAAAGGTGTTTGTATTTATGAAGTGTATTAAAAAACTTAAATGCAAGTTTTGTTTACATTTCTGTCACTGTCGCAATGTCAGTTTCAAAATATCAGCTGCGTTCAAATCACAAACAGCGAGTTCGGATCTCTTACCTCTGTTTGTACCTTGGCTTACACGCTTGCACCAACCTCTACCGATGAAAGCTACAAATTTGAAATGAAAGGTCTTTGAATAAGGAAAGTTTTCTTGACTGAGCTTTTAGATAACCTCAATGTTTTAATTTCAGTTTGTAAATATATTAATATAGTTCTTTTGGGTTTTTTTTGTTTGGTATATTTTTCGTGCATAATCAGTGACCTTCACTTATGTTTGTTTTGCCTCGTAGTGCCCTCATAAATATATTTTTTGTGCTGAAAACGGGTTCAAAATATGTCGTTTTTCTTGATTAATGAACAACTTGGGATATTAAATAAGGACCAACCTCTACCGATGAAAGCTACAAATTTGAAATGAAAGGTCTTTGAATAAGGAAAGTTTTCTTGACTGAGCTTTTAGATAACCTCAATGTTTTAATTTCAGTTTGTAAATATATTAATATAGTTCTTTTGGGTTTTTTTTGTTTGGTATATTTTTCGTGCATAATCAGTGACCTTCACTTATGTTTGTTTTGCCTCGTAGTGCCCTCATAAATATATTTTTTGTGCTGAAAACGGGTTCAAAATATGTCGTTTTTCTTGATTAATGAACAACTTGGGATATTAAATAAGGTAAATTAGTCCTTGGAAAAACGGTTACTTAGGGAAATTATAAACGAACTTATTACCAATTGCCACAAAACAATCCTTTCTGGGAGCTATAAATTTAAACCACCCCCCCCCCCCAGTGGGTGTTATAACCTCAAACACAGATAATGAAGCTATAAAGGTCGCGATTCTTCAGAAACGACAGAAAATCTCACCCGTCAGAATTCTGCAAAGTGGCGATTTTTACTTATTAAAATAAAAACACAGCAACCTTCATATTTATTCTAACGTTGTAAGAGAAACTGCCTCATTTTTTTTATTAAGATTTTGTAAATTTAATATTTTAAAGATATTCTGCGGAGCTAAATTGTTACTACGCGTACCAATAAACGTCGAAAATTCTCACCATGTAAAAGAAAAGACAGAATTTGCGTGACTTTTCTGAACAGTGACAGCGAAATATTCCATGGCTATCTATGATTTTGTATGTTAAAAGTTTCAAAGGTTTGTTTACACATAAAAATATTTAAGGAATATTAGCAAATAGTCCTGACAAAAAGCATTAAGTGTAAATTTGTGTTTAAAAATCGACAGATTTTTTGTAAGGGCGAGATTTTCTAACGGGTTTTGAAGAATCGCGAACGTGCCAAATTTTGAAACCTGTCAAAAAAAAAGACATTTTCTTCTAAAATATGGTATATTATGAGAAAAAAAGCAGTTTTTCAGTGGTATTTTGCAATAGCAACAGAAAATAATCAATAACTTTTTGTCTTTTCTGTATAGGTAAGTGTTTTTTTGAAAATTGGTTTTAAAATTTAGTACCCCCCACAGGTGTAAATATTTAGACCTGTGGGGGGGTACTATTTTAGATCTTAGTAAATCCCACTGTAGGTGTTTAAAGTTGTCTTGTTTATTCCCACAGTTTTTTTCAGATTGGTTAACCGGTTTCGCTACAGAACAAAAAAACTACAAGAGACAAAATCAATGATAAATAGTTGTACAAATTGTTAAAATATGATAATTTTGATACATAGTTTAGGGATTATTTTGTTTAGAACTATCCTAAGTATGATATGGTATAACAAGTAAGAAGTACATTGGTCAGATAAGAACAGTCAAACTGTTTTTTAAAAATAAAGAAAAATTTACATTGAAAATTATTAAAATGTCAAAAAAATTTCAGAAAAATGTTAGAATACTCACATGTATTTGTACAAATAACTATCACATATTTGTCGAAGACTTATCTAAATATTAAAAGGAAATTGTCATAATTTGGAGCTTGGTTGCACGGAGCTGACAGAGCTGAAAGGCTATTCATCTCCTAACAAAAGTATCTTGGTTGTACCTATTTTTATATTGATATAAACTAGCCTTTAATTTTCACTCAAAACGTTAAATATTTACCTTTTTTATAATTCCTTAACAGCAGGTCTATTGATAGTGTGTTGCACTCAGTTTTTATTTTTAATATAATTAATACAAAACACGGAAAAACATGTGCTTTGTAGTTAATCATTATTTCTTGTTTCTTTTTGTTTTATTCTTATGGAATTTTGGCCAATTTTGATACATGGTTCTATAGCCAAATTGAGGCATTTGTTAGCGAACAAATGTTGACATAGGTTTAAGGCGTTTTTTAGCGAAGAGAAAACTCTACGACTCTCTCAATTTAATTTTAATTTCACTCTCTCCCGCTTTTTACCCCATTATAATTTGGTAGACACTAAAAAAAACCTAAGAGCACGAGGAGTTTCCATCTGTCTTTCTGTGGACTTTCGCAACTCTTAGGTAGTAAGATCTCATTCCAACTAGATCTTACTGGTCAATTTCATTTTTACCCCATAATAATCAAATTATAAACAAAAATAAAGCCCCAAGTGCATGTGAAATTTATCATTCTCCTCCCTCTCTTTTAACCCTGCCCCCCCCCTTTTTACCCCATAATAATGATGTAAACACACCCCCTAAGAGCACGAGGAATTTCCATCTCTCTTTCGGTGGACTCTCGCAACTTTTAGGTAGTAAGATCTGATTCCAACTAGATCTTACTGGTCAATTTCATTTTTTACCCCCTGATAATCAATTTATAACTTTATAACACTTGGTGTTTTCTTCAATCTTTTTTAACCTTATGTTAAATTTCAAAGGTGAGCCACGATAGTGAACAATGCCAGACTGGCACTCACAAAGGAATCATCATCATCATCATGTACCCGTGTATGATCATCATAAAATGTTGGAAGGATCGCCAAATAGTAGGACAAGTCGGGCTGCGTCAGTTCTTGCCTACTAGTAACTAAATTGGGATAAAATGCAAATACTTATTTATTCGTTTTTCTGCACAAATTGCTTGCTGTTTTAATTAAGAAATCGAGATCTTCGAATTTTAATGCGTTTTCTCTCTTGCTGGTTTAACTACTTTTGGCATTGCCTCTTTTAATAATCATTCTCGGAAGTGCCATAAGGTGCAATTATTTCACTAAGACTCCTCCTGTTTTTAGATGATAGAACGCTTAAGATCAAATTTCGTCTCTGTAAAACCTACACCAACCAAGTAGCTTTAAAAAAAACCATATCAATTTCATTGCGCAAAAACCCCCCAGCGGAACAAAAAAAAATTACATTGATTACTTTTAAATATTGTAAGTCACAACCATAAAATGTAATAAGAAAGAATAAAAGTAAAATCTCTAATACTTACAACACGCTGTTATTAGCAACTCTTTGTTTACTAGAAGTTTCCAAATGATGAGTTGTATCTTCCCAAATTTGGACTTTTGACGAAGGTGGCTGAGATGATCGTTGCATACTAAAATATAATATAAATACAGTGAAGTCTGGTTATAGTAATATTCCGGCTATATTAAACGCTACTTCAACAGAATGTCCACATTATTTTGATGAAAAAATTGTCTAACTGACCAATACCTAAACTTGGAAAACTAACCCAGAGATAACTCAAAATTAAATTTAGTAGATTTAATAAGTAATTTTTGATAAGTTCTCCACAAAAAAATCTTTTAAATACTTAACATCTTTAAAATATATCCTCGACATTTAATTCAATTCAAATATTCTATATTTATAAAAAAAAAACAAATAAGACATTTTCCTGACTTCCCCGCCCAATTTCAATTTCCCTGACTTTCCAGGATTTCCAGAATGTGAACACATTGTACAAGTATGGGAAATATTTTCCATAAGACCAATACATTTTTGTTGCCTGTTATAATTAACCACTTATAAACCTTAGCTAAATTTCGTTCTTCATAGTGAACTTTTCGATGGTTTTGGTAAGCCCGATCTTATATTTTAAAACTTGATAAATAACGCAATATCTCGTTATATTATATCTTACTCTGTAATAATGTATATTTCAATTTTTCAATTTATTTCGATAAATACAAAGTTAAACTTAAAGTAAATAGTTCTGGTCCTTACTACTAGACCTGTAAAAAATGCTTTAAAGTTGGCTTAAGGTCAGATAGTCCTTGTCTGCCTTCTTTAAAGCACTTATTGGATGTACTCATATAAATTTAAGTTTTGAAAAAATGTTAGGTAATATCTGGTTACTGTGAGAAACAAATATAATAATAATTAAATTTGAATTTAACCTTAATAATTAATTTATCAATCAATTTGATTATGTTATGTTGACTGTAGGTAATGTATCATAAAACTAAGACAAAGTTTGATTCGAGGAACCATTTGGAAATAAGCTTTTTGAAACTTTTGAAACGTATTTGGTTTTTTAGATCCAAGGGCAGTTTGTTGAAGACAATCTGTCCAATAATTTGAGAATTTTGTTGTCCAATAACTTTTATAGAGGGTATATTTCCATTTAATCTAAATTTAGTTAAGTAATGCTGATCTATTTGAAAAGTACTATTGCTTTTTGTTTTGTAAGACGAAAATTTTGTAAAATAAATGTATGATATGAAGTATTTTGGTGTGGGTAAATAACTCTGCGCTGGCAAATCTTTGACTTAATTTAAAAATAGTTTTTATAATTTTTTTTGGGCAGTTTGTAAAGAACGTAAGTTAACCTCATAGACACCGCCCCATGCTACAATTCCGGATTCCAACTGGGATTGTACCAAAGCAAAATACATTGTTTTTAGATTATTAATATTCAAGATTTGTTTTGCCTTATTAAAAAGATACATAAGACAACGCAACTTTTTTGTGAGGTTGTCTAAGTGGTCTTTCCATTTTAAGTGGCAATCTATGGTTATTCCGAGGTATTTTGCGGAAGATTTTGTTATTGACCAGGTAGGTTTTTGTCTAAAAGGTAAAGATATGACAAGATCATTTTGATGTAGCTTTTTTTTCGTGATTGAAAATGGAAGATATATTGTTTTCGATAAGTTTATTGTTTAAGATTTTAGTCAAGCTAAGAAATAATGTTTTGTAGGTCAATCTGAATAAGATATTCAACGTTTTCCCAATTGTCAGATTCCACATATAAACATCTGCGAAAGACAGGAGAGTACCATGACATGTAAGAGCCAGTAGATCATTAATGTATGCTATAAATAATACTGGACCCAACACAGTTCCCTATATATATTAAACAACATTTTTTTTTTAAATAAAAAAACCGAAATGAAAAAGGAATTTTATACTTTGTTTCATTTACTCCAGCTGTAATTCGGATTCACTATATCCTGACGTTACTTTTTTTAAGCTATTTCGGCATTGAATAGGTATTACAGAGATAATTCATTTATTATTCTAGAATACGGTTACGTGAAGACAAAAGAAATCTAACAGTAACTGTTAAAATGGCTTTGCTTGTGTTGGGTTGGATTGGCACCCCAAGCCAAGGGGACCCAGAGCTACCTTCTCTGAATCCCACTTGGGTAATTCTCAACAGGTGCGTCCAAGTTGCGAGGGTGGATCCGACTGAATAAGTCTAAATCTTATTGGGGAACGTCACACCGCACTCCCCTGGAACGCAGCTCTTTGGGGTCGGAGATAGGGAGCGCTTAGGTGAACCCAACTCTGGTTCGCTATCGACTTCTCTGAGTGGTGGATTGGGGACAGGTGTGGGGGCCTTGGCTTAAACGCCAGGGCCGCGTGGATGAGGCAACACAATAAAAACCTTCCTCAGGAAACCAAGCGCACCCTGTTGTATATAGACCCCTCCCCGAATTGCTGGGGAAGTGATTCTAGCCGTTTTACTCGTCTGTGAGGGAACTCCGAGGATCCTCCGAAAACCCGGAGGTAACACAGGGAACCGAAGAGGTACCCAGTGGAATCTCTAAAGATCAGAATCAACAAGGAACTGTTCAAGGACCCAGTAGTTCTTCAACACAAGAGGCCCGATAGGGAACTGCACAAGTACCCGTTGGACACTCTACAAACGCATCAGGGGCGCCTCTGGACGCCGCTGATGTAAGCAAATTGGCCAAGGAGCTCAGGAAGCTCCAGGTCAAAATCGTGGTCGGCATGGACGATCCAACCGAAACAGAGCTGACTGAAGAGCACCTGCTCGACCTAGGCAGGAAGGATGTAAGACCAGCAACAGGGCTCCTAACAGGACACTGTTGCGAAGTCCTTGCTCTACCTAGGCAGGAAGGATGTAAGACTAGCAACAGGGCTCCTAACAGGACACTGTTGCCTCAACAAGCACCTAGAGACGCTGGGAATCGCCGAAGACTCAGAGAGTCAATGGTGTATAAAGGACCAAGAATCGTCCTTGCATGTCCTGCTTAAGTGTCCAGCTCTGGCCAGGTCAAGAGAGTCGCTCCTTGGGAACTATCTGTTGGTCCCAGGTAATATAGGTTGCAGCCCAGAAAAATCTGTTCCTTTGCAAAAGAGGCAGGCTTCCAGGGCTAAACCATGGATAGTGGGAGTGCAACGGGCCCAGCAAGGTGGCCTACGTGCATGGGAATTGTCCAGCCCGCACTTCTACATTAATTAATTCATTTATTCATTCAACTGTTTAAAAATTACTTTTTACCGACTCTCCACCTCTTGCTTTTGGCGACAAATGTATTGCCTTTTTTCCCCAAACCCTCCTACAAAGGACTACACCAAACCAAGATTTTAGATTTCACAGTAAATAACAGTGATCCAATTACAAGAAAAAATGCAATAAAAAAAAACTAGTTTAGAACAGAGAGAAATGATTTGAGAATGATACCACCAGTAGTCCAATTTTTTAATGAGCGGACTGACGTCATTTTTGCCTCTTAAAAAGTATTTCTTTGTTGTCAACAGTTCGCGTGCAAAATAATTTGTTATTGTCAATTTGAAGTAACACTTCAAATAATTATTGTCGCTGTCTAACACAATGTATCAAATAGAGATCCAAAAATTGGACTATATATATAGTCATGCGACTGCGAATCTAAGAAAAAAAAAACACGGAAATCCAGAAATCAAAACCCCGGAAAAAAACAAGAAAAAATTATAACTCCACTCAAGCTAGATCCACCCAACCCAAAACAAAATTTTTAGATTTTCACGTATTTTACCATATAACGATACATTTTTCCTGGGGATTCTTTCCGGAGACTTTTTTCCAGTGGTTTTTTGACGGTTTTACTTTCCGTTTACCGAAACATTTCTCTATCCTGTACTAAACCCTATTTATAAGTGACAGTCGGCTAGTTTTTTTTTTAATGTATCACATGATATAAAGCATACTTGCTGAGGGGGAGGAGGAACGGTGAAAAAATCGGGAGCTCAAGAGGTACAGCAATAAATTGGCGCCTAACATCCCCAACATCACATAAAATATAGCCTCTAGCACTCTCAGGACTCATAGCATTTCAGCGATATAACAGCTTTCAAAATCGGTTCACCCGTCTGGTCTTTATCGTGGCACATATGGCATATACAGGGCTCCTAAGATTTTCCTTAGGGATAGGATTTCAATAAATCAAACAGAAATGGCATAGAAAGTTCTGCGCGCACAAAAGAAACAGGTATATTGAGCAATGGTGCCAGTTTGTTATTATCTCCGGACTGCTTTCATGAGAAAAAATTGTCGCCACTCTTTTATTGTGAGCATAAATCATAGTTGCAATAATAACCGTTGACAAGATGTCTGCAAATTCCGCTAGATGGCGGCCACGCGGTTTTCAAGTCCAAACCACAACTTTTTCTTGCTTAAAGGAGGCGGCAGGGTCCATTATTTACGATACTGAGCGATAAACTCGTGAGGTTGTTAACATTACAAAGAAATATCTTCGTTTTTAATTAAATTTCTTTCCACTCTGTTCTACTAGTGACATCTATCCGGAAACGGTCAAACCATGCAGCTAGCACTAGCAGCCAAAAAAATCAATAAACGGCGCTGTTTTTCCTGCGGAGCTTTTTGCTTGCGATATTATTGATTTTAAATAAAGCTGGCCCTACACTACATCGGATATTTTCGAGGTGTTTTATGACATGATCTCGAAACATGTAGAGAACCAATTCTTCAAAACTAGCGGGAGGGTAAAAGCGAAAAATATGGGGCTGCCAATATTTGTAACACCCAAAAAGGGGTGAAAAGATTTATTTTGCTCTGTTTCTTTACAAAAAACATTTTTTTTACGAAAAACTTGAGCTCTGCCACTTTTTTAATTTTTTTCTTCAACTTTCTCGAAATTTTCGTCATACCGTAGAAAAAAATTATTTCCCCCATGGTCATACTCTACTTTTATTCGAAAAAATTTAGAAACAGAGACGGGATCAGTTTCCCTAAAACGGGGGATCTTGGTTTCGAGTGAGAAGATAAAGGGCGCCGCAGGCAAAAATTTTTCAATTAAATTAGCCGAACGCAAAAATGTTAGAAAATCAAAGCACGAAATAAAAATGGCGCCGCTTACAATTTTTTTTTCAAAAATTACGTAATTTCGGGAACGCAAAGAAATAGGTCTAAAGAGTATAATTTTTAAGAAAAAAATATCAATTTTCTCGCCCTCCTCCACTGGGACTACAGGGGCCTTGCACAAATTACGTAATGGTCATAGGGGGGAGGGGAGTTACAAAACGTTACGTAGGGGGGAGGGGGGTTTTCGACAGCGTTTGCATTTGTGTGAAACTAAGAAAGTTGGGAATGAAAATAAGTGAAGTTTTTTTTTTGGGGGGGGGGGTAGTGGTCTTGAAATCGTTACGTAATATTAGGGGAGTGGCGTGCCAAACCGTTACAAAACATTACATAGGGAGGGGGTCAAAAATTGGTAAAATCACCGTTACGTAATTTGTGCACGGGCCCACATCTGACTGTTCCTCCTTTTTGATTTCGAATCAAAGTGCAAAACCCGGGTTGGACGTTCGAAGGTGTCAACCCGTCCTATTTGCTTGATAAATTTTCTACGGAAATATCTCAGTCGATTTCTCCGGCCGTGTATGAACGTTTTAGGTTAGGCATTTGCATGCATCTCAGTCCCCAGCCTGTAAACAGTGCGTAAGGACAATGGTTACAAAATGAAAAGCCGAAAAATATTTTTTTTTTTTACGATATCTTTCATCAGTTTGGTATTAAAGTCGAGCAAAAACAATTTTTATTCCAGTCCTAAAGGTATGAAAATGAAAAACATTAGAAGACAACAACCTGGATTGCAATGAATTTACTACGTGTAAGATGTAGTGACAACATCGCCCCATGCCCATCCTTTTCTGCCTAATGTGCTTTTCCGTTTGTCTGCGTCTTATACACGGCTGCTTGGCCCCCTAAGGATTTGCTTAGGAACCCTGTATTAACATAAATACATACTCTTTCCAACTCGAAAAACAGTCTCCTTGTGCCGTAGGCAGTCGGCTAATAAAAATCATGGTTATAAAAACGTAATGTTTATTTTTGAAAAGCGGGAAAAATCAGTTGTGAAGACTAAATTACTTTACCTTGTAGTTGATTCGTTATTGTTGGTATTAAGACCAGGTTCGTTTGATCGATTAAAAACATCTTCCAAAAAGTTCTGATGATCCTCGGAGAATATCTCAAAAGTTGCTTTTGGTCTGGTACTAGTTTGAAGAACTGGAACTTCTGAAAATTACGGTAAAACATAAACTAATAACTTAAGTAGCAAAGCCACAGTTTAAAGCCCTAATAATGCAATAAAATAATTAAAAAATAAGCAATTTCCCATTATTCAGTGCTATAACATATTTCCGCTTGCAATTTTGTGAGGAAAAATATTCAAATTTTTATTAAAAAAAATTAGCAGAATATGCGATGGCGGAGTTCTGGCTGCATATCCAGCCCCTCGGCCAGCCCCTACCTTCTACATTATTTTTCTACAGTATAAAATATATTTCGATCGATTTGATCTCTTGAGAAAGTCGGCAGCCCCCAAAATGTGTTTAAAAACGGGTATTTTTTATATTTAACAGTAGCCATAAACAAACAACGATATGAATCTGTTAGCTGATGGTCCTAGGCTTTTCTTAATTGTATCGTATAATGCATTTCTTTGTTTCAAATGCTCTCGAATTAGGGGTAGATTTCAAAATTTTAATTATGATTAAAAAAAACGTGTAAAAATCCTGCAAAAAAACTTAGTTAAAAACTAACAGTGAGATTTACTAAGATCTAAAATAGTACCCCCCACAAATCTAAATATTTACACCTGTTGGGGGTACTAAATTTTAAAACCAATTTTTAAAAAACACTTATCCATACAGAAAAGACACAAAGTTATTGATTATTTTGTATTCTTATTGCAAAATACCACTGAAAAACTGCTTTTTTTCTCAAAATACACCATATTTTAGAAGAAAACGCCCTAAATTTTTTTTGACAGGTTTTAAAATGACATTGGCGAATACGCCAAAAATTTGGCACATAATAGCTTCATTATTTGTGTTTGAGGTTATAAAGTTCGTGATTTTTTAGACCACCTCAGGGGGGTAGTTTAAATTTATAACCCCCAAAAAGGATTGTTTTGTGGCATTTGGTAATAAGTTCGTTTATAACTTCCCTAAGTAACCGTTTTTACAAGGATTAATTTACCTTATTTAATACCCCAAGTTGTTCATTAACCAATAAAACACCTTCTATTTTGTCCAGAAAAACGCCATATTTTGAACCCGTTTTCAATACAAAAAATATATATATGAAGGCACTACGAGGCACAACAAACATAACTGAAGGTCACTTCATTATGCACGAAAATTATACCAAACAAAAAAAACCAAAACAACTATATTAATTTATTTACAAATTGAAAGTAAAACATTGAGGTTATCTAAAAAGCTCAGTCAAAAAAACTTTCCTTACTTAAAGCCCACTCATTTTAAAGCTGTATAGCTTTCATCAGTAGAGGTTGGTGCAAGCCAAGGTTCAAGCAGAGGTAAAAGATCCGAACTCGCTGTTTGTGATTGAACGCAGCGCTATTATTTTTAAACTGACATTTCGACAGTGACAGAAATGTAAGAAAAACTTACATTTAAGTTTTTTAATACATTTCATAAATAAAAACACCTTTTAAATAAATACAAAATTAATTTACTTCTTATTTTATTATTACTCATCTAAATCGTTGTGTGACATCAAGTATTAATTGGAAAAATTAACGAATAAGGGTAAGTTTTAATTAGAGTGACATATAGCCCCAATTTTAATTTGTTCTACAGAGTGTTTACTATTTAAACCCCTCGTGGGTTTAAATTTTTTAATTTCCTTTTTTTTTCTAAATTGAAACTTTCTTCTTAAATCCAACAAAAGATTATGTTAAGATGATTATTCAAGAAACAAATTTATTACAATTCTTCTTATAAATCAAACTATGTCCAAAACTCAAGAAGGGCCGGTTTAAAATGCTTAAACTCAAAAATTTCACTTAAACTTAGGACCGTTTTAAAATAGACTAAACCCTTTTAGTAAATCCCACCGTAGAATTTTAATCCCTTTCATCGTAAGTATAACACAGCTTCCTAGATTTTACTCGTGGCTGTATAGGATAGCTTCAAGTAAGAAATTCAAGTTATTATTAAGATCACAGTGATATATGTCAATCTCTCTCTGCGATTTGCTATGGTCTTGCGCAACGTGACGTCCGACCATTTATAATCACGTCTGGACTGTGTCCATACCCTACAAGGGACTTTTTGTCTGAACCCCCCTACCCGCTCGCCAGCACCCCTTAGGAAGACAGTTTTCTTTTTCTAGAGGGATTTAGACCAAAACACCTTTGTCGGGTCTAGGGATCTTTAACGTGCTCCACTTGGATCATACGGTAACGTCCTCTACAAGGGACGAAATGGGATCGTGTTAGCCTGCCTTCTAGCTAACAGGTCTACTCCGCTCCATAAGGCTTTTTCCTCAATCTCACAAAATTATGTAATTTTGTAAGAAAAAGTCCAAGTAAACTACCGACGGCCCCAAGGATCGAACCCGGGTCCTCCTATTTACCCACTATACCAATCAAGTCGGCTAATATAGTGATATACGTCAAACATGATCAAGACTATTTGTAGACATATTACAGTAGTTCGTACGACTTTGTGAAGCTAAATCTTTTTTTGAAAAATATGAGTAAAACCGTACAAAATTCTAGAGGTATAAATATGTATAAGATGTTAGAAAAACAGTGGCTACAAAAAAACCTACAAAGACTTTTGCAAAATGCATGCGATATTTTAAACCATAGGTACATGGTAATTGACCATATTTTCCTTAACTCTCTTATATTGAAGCTGGAAAAAAGTTTTATGCAAGAAGTTGCATAATTTTCTGTTAACTTTCAAATGGCTCGACTGTGAAATCTTTACATTAACTTCTTTATTTTATATATTGTTTATATTTTTTTGAATTTAGAATTACTCTTTTTTTTCCTGAAGTCAAAAATATATAATATGTTGGATTTATCTTGGATGGTTCTTGAGTAAAAACTGAAATAATTTGTACAATGTGTTAGAAAAGTAAACAAGATTTAAGTGGTTCTTCGTTCAACACATTACTCTTATGGGAAAGTATTTTGCCTTTTCCTCGAGAACCATCCAAAGTAAATTCAACACGTTATATATTTTTGGAATCAGAAAAAAAAGGTAATTCTTCTGTACAGAAAACTTTTTCCGGCTTTAATAATTAGGTATGATGACTAGCTTAGCTATTTTACCTTGTATATCTTCATCTTCGATCTCATCTTCCGAATCGAGGCTTATTGTTACTGGTGCGACTTCATGCCTTCCTTTTTGCAATCTCACGCTAAAAAACAGAAAATATAAAGTTTTAAAATTAACTAAAGAAGATTTTCTTATTTTCTCCACCTTAGAAGATGAACCCTTTTTAGAGGATGAACCTTAACACTAGAATTTAAATAGGCAAGTCCAATGAAAGATAATTAATATGCCATTCCAACAAATTTTAGGTGTTTGTTTCAAGAAGTGAACCTTACCCCTAGAATTTAAATAGGGAACACAAGTCCAATGTAAAGATAATTGAAGGGACATTTTAACAAATTCTAGACGTGAGTTTCAACCCCCTAAAATGGTGTATGCTAGAGATAAGCCAAGGTAGCCAAAAAGTGTTTCCTTTGCTAACCTAATCGACGTGTGCTCAAAAAGTCTTAGGTTAGGTTAGGTTTGTTATGAGTGGCGCTATACTGCACCCTCCACTGAGACCTAAGAGGTCTATTGAGACTGAAATCTTGGGACACCCAATTCAAAAATTGACTATTTTGTACTTCACTTATTTTGTACCTCACTTAATCGTCGTTTTTACGAAAACTATCACATGGAGAAAAGTGTGTTTTGAGTATGTCGTTTGGTAAATCACAATTAACATTTTTTTAATTTACACTTTAGCCTAAAAAAATTGTTCAAAAATGGTAAAAAATCGATATTTTTGCGAAATATTTTTGATGGTCCTCAAAGCAGTAAAGCAATAAATGGTTGTCAATTTCATGTGTATGTAAACAATGGGACTGTTGAGGGCAAATTTGGATACCTAAGCGATAAAGCTAGGAGGAAAATGAGTGGAAATATTATTTATAAAAGTAGTAAAAATGCCATTATTTTCGTGCAGGCCAACCTGACCTTCTAGATTGCACATGGGCATTCTCTGAAATTGTAACAAACAATTGTGCATGAAATCGGACCAGGATTACGAAATTTTCTGGCGACAATCTAACAAACACATGTGCATACTTTTTTGTGTTAACGTTTTTCCCTGACTCTAAAGTAAAGAAAGCGCGAAAAAGTTTTTTTACGATTGTCAACCTCTGCTTTTTTACAGCATTTTTTGGCGGTTTAGTCGATTTTGTGTTGACTTGTGTGTGCGAAAAAAAAATACTAATTTATATTTAAAAGCAAGGCCGCGAATCCTTGGTCTTTCTCGCCCTGCTCAAACTCTACTTTGCAGTGGCTTGACTCTGGATCCCGCCTTTATACCCAAGTAGCATTTGGACGTTATCTTACGTTGCGCACGCGTTGCCCTTGAGAAACGCGACGTCGGCTAGTGACGTCGTTTCGACTGCCTCACGATCATAATTCGCACCTAAATAGATAATACAGATTCGGGTCGCTTCGACGTCATTGATCCTGACTAGCTTTACCAATTGCCAACGTTATTTTACGTTTAATTTCCCTCACCTAAAATTAGTTACTAAACAAGAATGTTAATTACGTTTGGTTTTGTTTCGACTATCTAAAATATATAAAGTTTTTGTAAAAGAATAAAAATGGATGCATTTTTTTAAAGGCGGATCCTGATGTCTATAAGTATACATGAATAATATGTAATTCTTTTATTTACTTTTAAAGCACCTTACACATAAAAATTTGTAAACGAAAGGTCGTTTATTGATAAATGTGATTAAGATACTTCAAAAAAAACCGGGCGCCCTGAAAACTTGAAAGATCCAAGAAAATAAAATATTTTTAAAAAAATTGGTTAGAAATATATTTTTTAAATAATGTTATAAAAATGATCTCACATTCCCCCAAAACCTTATTTTATTAATTATACTACATGGCACTCTCTAATTTTAGACTAAATCTAAAAAGCAGAAAATTAATTTACAATGGCCGACAGACGCCAACTTGTTCAAAATGGCGAACTTTTGTGTCCTACTTAATCTGAACTAACATTATACCAAGTCGGACCGGGTCTCCAAGTTAAGTCGTCAAGCATGACTTAAGTTACGAAACCCGTCGGTTCGCAAACGTATTACAACGTATTAAAACCGTAGGTCCGCCATGCATGATGTACCAATTTAATGTTGCCATCGGCCTGCGTACGTACTAAAATCGCACGTCTTGCATGGAGTATGTAATATTAACCTAATCTACATATTAGAATCTGAAGTCGTTTTTAGTAGGTCAATCACACTCTGTGTCGTCCTAACCTGACAGTTTTGGCGGTTTTATTTATTATTGTTTGTGGTGTGTGGCGAGGTGTGTGGTGATTACTTCAAAATTATTTATATAAAAAAATTAAAAGAGATGGGGCCCATTCACCACATGTGGGAGGAAAATGGGATATGCTGGTTCCCTACAGCAATGAAAGATATTCAATCGGAATTTCAATTCAATCGGGTTTGAATGGTCGTTTTGGCATTTTCAAGAGCACTTGCAACTAACTCCAAGAAAAAAAATAAAAACTTGTTGGGTTAAAATTTTCAAAAAAGTTAACTTAGAACCAGAGAAATCAAAATAATTGTTAGTTAGATCCAACGCCCGAAAATGGACGTGTTTGTTTGGAACGTCGGTTGACGCAGGGCAGTCCCAACGAGCTACATGTTTTAAATTTCAACGGCAGGCAGACGTCGCTATCCGGTACGTTTAAATTTCCTACGTACTGAAGACGTTGGCTTTGCAATAAAATCGTACGTCGCTTTGGCCGAAGTCGGCATATCGTTTGGTTTTGTAACGGATAACTAAGAACGTCGCTTTTACCTCAAAAACAACGTTGGGCACAAACGTCCTTGATCACAACCTTAATTCTACCCGAAATTGACGTCATATTAAGACGCATTTGGTTGGAAGTCAGATTTTTGCTGCTTGGGTAGCTTAGTGGTTTTGCTTGCGTGCCCACCTTGTTGTTAAATTATCTCTGTCAAGTTGCCGTAAGAAGTTTGAAATTTAAAAAAAATAATTACAATTTTTTTAAAGATCAGTATGCTACTGCTGTAGAGTTAAAATTCTGAATTTGTTAATTTTTTTTACAAAAGGAGAAATTTTTAAATAATTCTGTTTTTAAAATTTTAAGGAAATTACGGTTCAACACTTTTTTATTGCGCTTTTTAAAATTCTAGTTTATTTCAATTTCTTTGGTTTTCAATAATTATTTGTCAAGAGACTTCATTGATAAATACAAAATTAAAAGCAAAAAACAATAAACATACCCCGCTTCAATCTCCTCAAAACAATACTCCGTGTTCGGATCGCAGTACACCTTGGTTTTGGGGTACATCCGTTTCTGATGGGGCAGTATCTCCTCGGGGTACGTTAGTGGTACTCTTTCGAACCAAGAGAACTCCTCAGAGTCTTTTGAGGGCATGTTGGGGCAGAGGCATTTAAGGGAAGGTACGTCTTCCTCCAAAATAGTAAAGCCTGGCGTTTTCGATTTTGGTTTGTGCCCTAAAAAGAGATTTTTTTTACTATTTATAAACCAGGATAAAAAAACACTGGATGCAAAGTTTTAAAGGATAAGTCCATCCAAAATATTTTATTGGAACCGAATCATCAAACATTCACATAAAAACTGTCGCCGAAATTTTAAGTGATGCCTTTTTAAAAATACTAGGCTGATTATCATGAGATGTCCACTTTCTGAAAAAAAAGGAAGTAAAGATTACATATTTATTGTTAATTTTGGATATTAAGGTTACATGTTTAGAATGATAAATCTTTCCACATGTGGACCTGCTTTTTATTTGAAAAAACTTGACTTTTTAAAAATTTATCATTCACGGTGTTGAAAAACGATTCACAAATAATTAAATATATTTATGAATTATAATTTAAAACAAATTTCTGTTGAAAAGGTGGGAAATTTTCTTCTTTTACTTGAAAAGGGCTAACACTGACATTTCTAAATATTTGTACAAACCGACATGGTGAGAAAATAATTGTAAAATATCCATCACATACATTTTAAAGATAGCTATAGATAAAAGAAAAAAAAACTGAATGTTTATTATTTTATTTAAGATGAAAAAATAGTGTGAATGTTAAAATTCATGTAAATGAGATTCACGAGAATGAAAATGATTAATAAATTTATCAAATTATAAACACATTTTATAATTTAAGAGCCTTAAATTTGCAAAAATCGGGCTATTATCGTAAGAACTATTACTACACAAAAAGAAAATTTGTTAAAATTTTTTTTTTTAACTTCACAGGTATGAAAAAGTCAATTGCCCAAATCACATAAATTAAGATTCGCCAAGAAAAACAATCAACTCTCTCTACCTATATCTAAAACCATACTGACATGCTCTTCAAGTGGGAACCTAAAGTGTCTTAAGTGGGGAGAAAATTTGACTTGTGGCATATATTAGATCTTTAACCATCTATTGTCACATTATTTACGCAAATGATAAACGTAAAATGGAACAGCTCTACATTTCAACAAATTAAGTAGTTTTACATATTTTTAACTGTATTTCTCTTTAGTTAAAAAAAATGAATTTAATTTTTCCTTAGTATAATAAAAAGTGAATTGCCGGCCGCCGTAGCGAAGTGGGCAGCGTATCTGCCTGCCGCACGGAAGGTTCCGGGTTCGAATCCGGCTAGGTCCATGGATATTTTGTGTTTGTGTTTAACTTTGCATAACTTTGACTAACACAATCAACCATTGCATTGATCATATAATGGATGGAGAATCCCAGTATAAAAAAAATAAAATAAGTGAATCGAACTCTCACGGCGAACGAAGATGATATTTTTAGGGTAGAAATGTTTAAAAAATATGGAAAATATTAAAATTTTAAATTTGTTTTCCGAGTACAAGATGAACAGGCCTTTTAGCAATAATATATAATTCTATTGAACACTTTTTACCAAAAATACATGTGTTTAGCTAGTGGACAACAGAAGTTGACATCTCGTGAGAATCAGCAAAATAGTGTTTCTTTTTACAAGCGTGTGTTTAAATAACGAGCGCAGCGAGTGATCAAAAAATCCTAAAAAAAACAGGAAAAAAACTTAGAAAATAAACCTCGAACACAACATCCACAAGGACAACACATCAATGATTTGTATGGTAAAACCTACATTGTTCACATTGTTGCGGCCATTTTAATTTCTGACAGTTGCTTATTTTGTTGTATTTTCAAAATGTTTTTTTTTTGCGAACACGTGAAAGACACTTAATAAAATGGCATCATTTTTAGGTAAGAATAATTAAATTTTATTTTATTTTTCTTCATATTTGGGTAAAAAATGGATGGAGATTTTTATGCAACCGTGACCAAAATTTTTTTTTTGCATCGTTAACCAAAAAAGCTATGGTTTGGTTATTTGCAAACAGTTACTAAAATCGTGTTTTTGATGAAGGTATAAAAAATATATATTTTAACTACTCTCATTAAAAACCCGATTTTACAAAGTTAACCAAAAAAGCCAACAGTTACTAAAAAGTGTTTTTAATGAAGATATGAAAAAATATAGTTTTTTATACACTCATTAAAAATTCGATTTTATATGAACTCTTCGCAAAATAACAAAACCATAGCTTTTTTTGTTACCGATCGAGATGCAAAAGAAATGTTTTCCACGTTTTTTCAGGCTTTACCGAATTGTTATGGCCAACAAGTCGAAGGCTCCGATTTGCACCAATATCTGGGTTTCAATGAGAACTCGGACAACATGAAATAAGTTCATGCAAGAGTCGAAGAGTCCAGAGCATCTTAATAGAACTCTCCTAATTCGTGTGCTTAGTTGTTTATGTTTAGCATTTTCCATTACTGAATGAATCTACAATCAATAAGAACCAGCCATGAATCTCTGCAGGACTTCATTGATGCACAAAATGGGTGTCTTGCAGTATGTATCAGCGATCACTGGAAAGGAGAGGGTATTTACGTCAAAGAAGGAGCTGAATACAAAATTAGAGATGACATAACAAGGTTTGCAGTTGAGGAAAGCATATTCGAATGTGCTGCAGTAGAAATTAAGTTAGATTATAGAAAAATAATAGTTCTTCTGCCAACAGGTAAGCAAATCTAAATGTATAATTAACAAGAGTTTTTTTTCTGACATAAATAAAAGCAAATTGAAGCACTTGTTGTCACATCAGAGCTGGGAAAGAGTATATAACATTCATGAGTAATTAATAAATGACCAATGGGATAATTTTGCGAGAATTACCGGGTCTATCTTTGACAAAAGCTTTTCTATATTAGCAAACCAAAAAACAAAGAAGTTAAACCCCACTCCTCAACTCATTGCATGCAAAAATCAGCTTGGCGCTTTGCCGGTACTAAGCAGAGTCAATGACAGACACAGTGAGGCCTATAGAACAAAAAAAGGAATATAATCAGCTGCTTAAAGAAACAAGGGGTGCTGAACTTGTGCAACAGCACAAATAAAACAAAATGTGTCTATCAAATAGTAAAAGAAATAAATGGCACCTGCAATCAACAGACTGATAAAACATTTTAGATTTCAGGTGACACAAATAAAATCTACGCTGATTTGTTATTGACCAAGAACAAGTACCATTTTCCTGCGATATACCCCATAATAATAAATCATTTTTCTTAACTCCAGTCGCAATAAGTGAAATAGTTAAAATTATATCAAAATTAAAAAACAAGAAAAGTGCAGGCCATGAAAAAATTGCAGCAAACTTGTTGAAGTGTTGCGCATAGGAAGTAGCAGAGCCTCTCTGTGACATTATCAACAATTCTTTTAAATATGGAACTTTTCCTAAAGAACTTAAATTGGCACTGGTAAAGCCTTTACACAATAAAGGAGACAGAACCCTATCTGAAACCAATCAGTTTAATCTCAACATTTTCACAAGTATTTGAGGTGGCTATGTGCACAAGGCTTCTGCACTTTTTTTATGCTGAAAAAATAATTAGTAAATCTCAACATGGCTACCTCAAGGGCAAATCTGTTGAAACAGCAACCTACGACTTTGTAGAGACAGTGTTGAATAGCTGGGAGAAGGGAAACATTTCAATGGCAGTATTTTTGGACCTTTTCAAGGCATTTGACAGTGTCAACCACCAAATTCTTATTGAAAAACTGAACATATAAGGTATCCGTGGTCCGCCTCTGAAATGGATAACTTCGTATGTTTGAATCCGCAGACATTGAGCGAGAAGGAGAGCAGTATACTTCAGACGAATGTCAGCTACGCCTCGGTATTGGACAAGGTAGGGTCATTGGATCTTTGCTCTTCATATTTTACTTGATTCCTCAGTGAGATACTTGACAACAACTCCCACTTTTAGAGCTCCTTGACATATGCTCAGACCGATTGGTTGATTGACTAGCTAGCTTACTCGGAAGGAACTCTAGAAGGGCCCTTCGACAACCAAGAGGTAGCACAGGGAACCGAACAGGTACCCAGTGGAACCTCTAAAGACAAGGATCAACAAGGAACGGTTCAAGGACCCAGTAGATCTTCTTCAACACAAGAGGCCGCCAGAGAACTGCACAGGTACCCATTGGACACTCTACAAACGCATCAGGGACGCCTACAGACGCCGCTGATGTAAACAAATTGGCTAAAGAGTTCAGGAAGCTCCAGGTCAAAATCGTGGTCAGCATGGACGGTCCAACCGAACCAGAGCTGACTGAAGATCACCTGCTCGAAGTCCTTGCTCCACCTGAGTGGGAAGGATGTGAGACTAGTAACAGGGCTCCTAACAGGAAACTGTCACCTTAACAAGCAGAAAGTGGGAATCGCCGAAGACTCAGAGAGTCGGTGTTGAATGGAGTGTCCGGCTCTGGCCAGGTCAAGAGAGTCGCACCTTGGCAACTATCTGTTGGCCCCAGACGATGTAAGGTTGGAGCCTAGAAAAATATGTTCTTTTGCAAAAGAGGCAGGCTTCCAGGGCTGAACCGTGGATAGTGGGTGCGCAACGGACCCAGCAAGGTAGCCGCCCGCATTTCTACATTCATTCATTCAGACCGATTGATTAGAAGCAGCCAAAAACTGGTTCACAAAAAGCAAAAAAAAAAACAAACTAGTTTTAAACATTGAAAAAACAAATTTTGTCTATCTTCGCACTAAACAAAAAAACCAGAACATCCCAAAGGAGATAGAAAAAAAACTGACCGACTCCTTAATTTTGAAGAGAAGTTTAAAGGTGAAAACTGCACTGATAGTGTCTACCTTACATTCTTATCAAAGAAGAAAAAACTCTAATGTAATGATACAAAACTATAACTTGTCCACTTCTAAAAATTCCAAAAAATCGTTTCTTATAGGAGAGAGTATAGCGAGAGCAATATTGAATCTTTTTGTCAAGATCTTCAATATCAAAGTTGGAATGATGGTTATGAAGAATCTCAATTTCAGGTTGCTTTTAATAATTTTCACAAAACGTTTACATTTTATTTTGAAAAGCATTTTCCTCTTAAGAAGTTTTATCATAGGAAAAAATTAAATTGGTTTACAAATGAAGTAGAAATTTCAAGTTAAAATTTAAAATCACTTTTTTACTTGAAAAAACGAAATCCAAACCTGCAGATCTTTATAAAAGTGAAAAAACTAAACACAAAAAAAACTCTAAAAAGAAATTCTATCAGAATAGAGTAAGCCATTCGGGAAATTTCCGTTGTGTTTGGAATATAGTTAAGGAA
Organism: Oxystoma pomonae; assembly: GCA_963921995.1. Lineage (NCBI taxonomy): Eukaryota > Metazoa > Arthropoda > Insecta > Coleoptera > Brentidae > Oxystoma > Oxystoma pomonae. Next base: position 32,687,875 of record OY998172.1, read on the forward strand.
ATTCATAGCCAAAAAGTTACCCATAAAAATAAAGAAATAACTCTTAATATTAATGGACGAATAATTACAGAGAGTAAATTAGTAAGCCAACATTTCAATAACTTCTTTATTGAGACTTCTCAAAATGTTGTAAGACACATACCTGTCAGTAATCGGGTAATTGACAGTAGTAATTTTAATTAAAACTCCTTTTTTCCCTAAATTTTCAACTAGCTTTCACAATATTCCCAGCTTATAGTTAAAAAGTGTATCAAACAAATATTTAAGCCTTTAAGTTGATTGATTGATTGATTCATTTGTGAGTGTGCCAGTATGGCACTGTCCACTGCGACCACTATTGGGTCTATTGTGGCTCACTTTTACCATTTTTTTGTTGCTACAGAATATTCAGCCCCTTAAAGAGGCTTGCAACTTGATTTGGTGAAGCATCATTCAGATCCAGTCCGTCGATTCACACAGCACATGTCTGGCCGTCTCATCGTACTCCATACAGAGCCTACATTCGGTGTCCTCACTTAGACAAATTCTGTGTAATGGTACTTTCAGCCTGCAGTGTCCGGTGTATAGATTAACCATTGTCCGGATGTCCTGCCTAGTGAGCTCAATGAGTTTCCCGGCCCTCTTCCTGCAAGGTTCGGAAATGAACTCTTTGGAAAATGCCAGTCCCGGCAATTCTCTCCAGTATTGGTGGAACTTATTCTCCATCCAGCCTGAGAGAGCAGTAGCCTTTAAGTTATTTTATAAAAAAAGTTGAAACACAAAACTCCAGTAACTATTGACCAGTTTCACGAACTTCCCCGTTTTCAAAAATTTTTTAGTATTGTTTTGTACACCATTTTGAGATATTTATAGATAAGTATAAAATAATTAGTAAAACTCAGTTCGGTTTTAGATCAAATAAGTGGACAAAAGACGCACTTGACTTTGTCATCAATGTAATTGTATGTCACATGGAAAATGGGCAATGCCCAGCAGGTATTTTTTGTGGTTTGAGTCGAGCGTTTGATTGCATTGACCAGAATTTACTACTACAGAAATTTGAAAAGATAGTTGTAAGAGGTATTCCATTAAATTGGTCAGAATCTTTTCTACAAAAGAGAAAACAGTATGTGTGTGTTGACAATAATAATTCTGACTATGTTACAGTTAATTTAGGAGTTCCGAAGGGGACAGTTCTAGGCCCAATATTTTTTATCGTTTAAATGTGAGTTACCAAAGTTTGCAGATGATTCCTGTTTTGTGACAAGTGATTCTAGTAATTTTGTTCTTGAAGTCCAATATAACAATATTTTGGCAAATATTTCGAATTGGTATTCAAATAATTCGATATTTTCAAGAGTAGGTAAGACTAATTATATAAGGTAAATATTCATAATATTGATACAACTTATTCTTTGAATTTTTTGGGTATTACAATTGACCAGCATTTGAATTGGAAAGAACAGTGTAGCAAAGATTTTCCTCCATGTACTAGAATTTTCTGCACAGGAGGGTACTTTAGCACTGGTATAGTTTCGTTAACGTTGGCACACCTCTGTCCCTTTACCCCCCCCCAGTTACGTTAACGTAGAGCAGCAATATAAAGTTTAGGGTGTTCAAAAAAAAACCGGACTTTTTGGATTGCCTATAACTTCCACAATAATATTTTTAATTTCAAAATTTAAAGTTTATTTGAAAAAGGAAACTTCAAAATTTATGCGCCCAATGTCAAAACTGACATTTCTTTAAAATTCAAGATGGCGGACAGATTTAAAAGTCTTATCATTTAAAGGTGTATAACCGTTTTGTTTTTTAAATCGGTTAGAAATTTCTGCAGTGTTAAATTTGATGTTATACAATTTGATTAAAATTTATCAGAATTTAAAGATCTTAAGGTTTCTTAAAAGTTAAAAGTCTAAATTTTACACGCACAGTATAAAAAGTAACATTTCTTTAAAATTCAAGATGGCGGACAGATTAAAAAAAAATCCCTCCTGAAAAAAAAGTGTGCGCCACTGTGACAAAATTGAGTTATGTGCTAAATATCCTTGTTCTTTTAACGTCAACACACGTTACGTTTATTTAAAACGGCTAAGAAATAAGAAAGTTATGCAGTTTTCTTACTGTAAGCCATCTTTTTATTCGACGGTGTACAGTTTGGTTAAAAATTATCAGAATCTAAAGATTTTAAGCTTTATGAATAGCTAAAAGCACAAACTTTATGCGCCTAATGCCAAAATTGACATTTCTTTAAAATTCAAGATGGCGGACAGATTTGAAAAATGGGTATTTTTCATCCCCTCTGGAAAAAGAATGTGTGCGCCAGTGTAATAAAATGAAAATGTGCATTTAATAGCCCTATTTTTTTAACGTATATTCACGTAACGATTACTAAAGTTGGGTAAAGAAATAAGAAAGTTTTGCATTTTACATTCGATGTCCTTTTAGTAATAAAAATTATCTTTTTTACTTGACGGGACAAATTTTATAAGGCAACTGGAAAAGAAAGACAAAATTATCATCTTTTAAAAATTCAAGATGGCAGACGGCTTTATGGGCTGAGTATTTTTGACCCCTCAAAAAAATAACTTCCGGCACCACTGTAATTAAATTTAGATATGTGATAATAGCCCAATTACTTTAATAATAGTTTTTTTTTTGTTTATCCTGGGACTTTCCATCCATAGAAGGACCAATCGCCCAGTCTTGCCAAGATATGTCGAGTTAAGTTTTTTTTTTAATTTAATTTATTATTTTACATCATCTATAGTAATGAATTATCTTCGTCTTAACTTTCAAACAAATTTTTTACAAAGTGCTTATGTTCTCCCTGGAACACCATTTTGATTTAATAATATAAAGTAGAGACGGGCATTCTGACAGGCAAAGGCAGTTATTAAAGTTTTTTGTTTTTTTTTTCATGGCCTACTAAGTCCTAATTCTACTTTGCAACACCTAATGACTCAAATTCATAGGTATGTAATTGTTACAAGCAAAACTTCAGATTTTTTTAACTTTTTAACCGACTTTAATTCGTTACGTTAAAAAAATATTGCAATGGTGTACACGTTCTTTTCCCAGGAAAAATAAAAAATACCCACCCCACTTTTTTTCAAATCGATCCGCTATCTTAAATGTTATAGAAATGCCAGTTTTGACATTAGCCACATAAAATTTGGACTTTTAGTTTGCCAACTTAAAAAGATGACTCATAGTAATGAAACTGCATAACTTTCTTATTTCTTAACCGATTTAAATAAACGTAACGTGTATACGTTAAAAGAATAAGGCTATTTAGCGCACAACTTAATTTTGTTACAGTGGGGCTCATTTTTTTTTTCAGGAAGGTAAAAAAAGCACTTTTCAGATTTGTCTGCCATCTTGAATTTTAAAGAAATGGCAGTTTTGACATAAAGTACATAAAATTTGGACCTTTAGCTTTTAAGAAAGCTTCAAATCTTTAAATTCTGATTATTTTTTACCAAACCATTGAAAAGATGATAACTTTTAGTGAAACAGCATTAAACGTAACACTGCAGAACTTTCTTATTTCTTAACCGATTTAAAAAATCAAAACGCTTGTATGCCTTTAAAGACTAAGGCTATTTAGAGTACATAATAATTTTGTTACAGTGGCGCACACAATTTTTTTGCAGGGGGGGTCAAAAATACCCATTTTTTAAGTCTGTCCGCCATCTTGAATTTTAAAGAAATGTCAGTTTCGACATTAAGCGCATGAATTTTAAAGCTTCCTTTTTTAAATAAACTTTAAATTTTAAATCTCGGATAATTATTGTAGAAGTTGTAGGCAATCCAAAAAGTCCGTTTTTTTTTTGGAACACATATATTGGGAATTAGAGGAACATTTTCTGAAGCACAAAGAGCCAAAAGGAGAGGGGAATGATAATTCTAGTATACTACTTACCAACTTCATTTTAAAAAACGGCCCTACACAAATTGATGCTTGATAGAAAATATGACATAATTTTGTGGCAGCAATAATTTTTTTTTAATTTAGTGTTGCCACCAAAAAGACACAACATGGCGGACAAAATGCCCGCCATCATGCAGCAATAATTTCTCGAATATCCATTTTATTAGTTAAGATATTTGTGCATTGAAACCATCATGAAACCGATAACGTTGGGAAATCAATAAAAAGTCGTAGTATCCGATAGAGACCAACGTGAGCCCGACGTACACTGACTTACGCATCACAACGTTGGTTTTGATACCAAAGGACGTCGTTTACCAAATAATGAAGTAGTGACCTAGATTTTGACTTTAAATAACGTCGAATTTAGTTGGATGTCAGATAAATACTGCTTGGGTTATTTATGTATTTTCAAAAAAAAATATTTACCTGAAGTGTAGTTGCCACTGTGCCATGTACCCGCAGCCAGTTTGTTTTCTTTCGGAATTTCTTGGCATTTCACCGCCCCAACAATGCTTTCTGGAGGAACTGCGTTAAATCTGGAAGGCCCTAAAATTAAAACCAAACAATAACACTGCATTTCAGCGTTGCCAACTTTTTGATTACGTAAATCTGTACGACAGCGAAGAATCCGTAAAAATCCGTAATTTTTTTTTCTAGAAAATGGCTGAATTGAAATAATTTTTTGCAACTTAGGGAATAAAAACTGCGTAAAATCCCTTTTTAGTCCCTATGGAGAAAAAATAAAATTTTAGAGAGCAAAATTAATTTCAGTTAAAAATTGCCAATTTTAAGAAATCGACTGATCCTTTTTGGTGAGGGGCAAAAATTATGCCTTTAATGAATCGCAGGCAAAAAATTTTGATAAAATTAAACTAAAAATGCGATTTCAAGCATTTTTTACGTTTACGTTTTGAAACCTGTTGACAAAAACTTGCTGTATCAATACCCGACGGGGAAGATAAAAAGAAAAAGATCTAACCTAAAAATTACTTAAGTCGTTTTTTTAAGTTTTTGATAACGTTTTTCCTTGATTTTTCTGGTAAGTTTTGTTTATGGCCTCTTAGAGGCAGCCCAAAAATGCATAAATTAAAAAAAAATCTTATTAATAGTGCAGTCCTATACTACTATACTAAAGTTTAAAAAAACACTCCTTGATGGGACTCGAACCTCCGACCTCCGGTTCAAGAAGCGAGGACCATCCCACTTACGCTATTAGTCCTTGTTAAAAAATTTAGTGACCACCCACCCATCTACCGCGTAAAACTTATAAATTTTGTTCTTTTTTTTTCAAAATTCAAAAGTTTTACAAAAATGTTAATAAAAAAAACTTCTCTCGACGGGACTTAAATCCTAGACCTTTGCGTCGACTTGGGTCAAAAAGCAAGAACCAAACGCACGGCGACACTAGGCGTTGTCTAAAATTTAATGGTAATTTGTTATCTCAAGGTATTCAGATATGTAATGATGATTTTTCGAGAAAAAATTCCCTGACTTTTCCTGACCAGATTTAAAAAAACCCTGACTGATATTTTGAGCAGTTTCAAAAAAGGAAACAATTTTTTTTACTATAAAATTTACACAAAACTTTCACTTAACTCATATTAGGTGCGTATTTATTAAAAAAGAGGAAAGAAAATCAGCCTCCACCACCCCTAAATAACTAAAAATTACAAATATTTGCGAGACAAATGGCCAAGCTTTTTGAACACTTTGCTTCTGAATAAGTAGGAAGCAAACATAAAAATAAGATATATTTTCATATTTGCTTTTTTCCTGAGACAAAAAAGACTGTGCTACAATAGTTTATTCACTAGAGCACAAATCCCCTGACTTTCTCTCACCCACCGAAACTTTTCCTGACTTTCTCTGACCATTTCAAAGTCCCTGACTTTCCAGGTTTTCCCAGGTTGTAGACACCCTGCTAAAACATAAATTAACCACCGAAAATTTAAAAATGCAGTGCGATCTTACGAAATAATTTTTCGGTTCTTGTTTAATTTAGTGACAATTAGTCTCGGAGAAGAGCCAAACTATTCTTATTCAGGGAGAGAAAATTAGCGCAACCATAAACGGGAAAAAAGGCCACTGCTATCCGACCACCTCTTGATAGCGATCGGTTATAATATTGAAGAACGAACACGCGCGCCTATTTAATAAAAGACACCACTCAGATTGCATTTTCCAAATTCATGCAATCAAATCGAGTTCCTGTTTATTTGTCACCGTATAAAAAACAAAAAGGCTCTCGATTTAAACGAAAAAGTGGAATTTGAATCCGCATATCGTATTCAGTGACATTGTATTTCTGTCTTTGTTCTACTCAAGATATAAACCGAGGAATTTATGACAAGGCGAAAACCCGTTGCAAAGCGAAGCCGCGACTGACTATGCTTTTGATTAGTGATGGGCGATATTTCTATACCGGTGACTTAGATGGTCACCAACACTGATACTACCGGCGACCTAATTTTTAAAGCAACGCCCTGGATCACTATTAAAGTATAGTCGCAGAATCGGCAGTTTTTTTACGTTTGAAGATATTTGATATGCCGGCGAGTGTTAGTCACTTTAGAAAGATTAAGATATAGTGAAAGTCGTATATAACGACGGTGAGGGGACCAATGAACAAGGGGCGTTATAAACAGTCGTCGGTATTAAAAGACCTACATACATACATTATTTCTTTTCAATAAATTTTGCAATTTTACGAAACCCTTCTATTACTTACCCTGAAAATACATGAAAGATTAAAAATAAAAATGTGTATTGAATCTCTATCCCACACGAATCACATATGCATATAATAAATTTTACTTATTTTAGTAAAAAATCTGTAATCTTTGTTGGTTTTTTGGAACGAGAGTTGAAATAAATCGATTCAAGGATATAAGCAAATTAGATATTTTTAGTCTGTTTGACTAAAGGTAGTTACATATCAGAGATAGAAATACTTGGCTATTTTATTGTTCCGCTTTAGTGTATAAAAATATTGAATTAGAAAGCAAAAATTTGGAAGAATTTAAAAAACTACTTAGAAAAGTGAGGTATCGCAAAATTAGAAGTGGAGAAATAAACAAATTTTCAAATAAAATATTTAATTTTTAATATGAAACTATTTTCTCTGTGATATTACATATAATTAAATACAGTGCGGACGTAAAAAGTCCCCCCCCCTGCTAAATCTTGAACGGATTGAAGTATTGACTTCAAATAAAAACCGTGTTTAATGATAACACTTTTGCTACTTTTAGACGTATTTTTTATAAGCGTCATATTGACGTAAGTCTATAAGGTCACTAACTACTTTAAAATTTTAAATGGAAAGGGGGGTCGAGTGATATCCTGTTTAAAAGATATTTTAATTCCCTTTTTAAAGTTTTATTTTTTTTTTAAATCGGCTTACGACTTACAGAGTTATGAGTTTTTTATGTTGTTTATGTGTTTTATGTTGTTATGAGAAATCGATTTTAAAACATGCGTAATGATAACGATTTTACCATATTCTGACGTATTTTTTATAAGCGTCACATTGACGTAAGTCTGTAAGCTCACTAAACACTTTAAAATTTTAAATATAAAAGAGTCGAGCGATAACTTGTTTAAAAGGTATTTTAATTCCCTATTTAATTTTTTTTTTAAATCAGTTAACAACTCTTACTTTTGAATGAATTCAGTTGACTTCAAATAAATTTTTTGAGATAAGAATATAAGCTCACTAGTAACTCAAAGTTTTCATTATTGTTGAGTAATACTATACATAATATGTAAACTATAGTAAAAAAAACTCATAACTCTTTAAGTTGTAAACCGATTTAAAAAAAATTAAACTTTAAATAGGGAATTAAATACCTATAACCGGTCGCTATAACCGGTGTTGTTGTTAACACAGTAAAACAGCGACCTCAGTCACTGTTAAAAGAAACAGTGACTTATAAGTCACCATCACCTGTATACCGGTATCTTAAAAATCACTGATACGCTCATTACTACTTTTGATGCACGCATTGCATAATACAGGCTAAAAACTTGTGGCCGCCCCACGGGGGGGGGGGGGTGATCAAAACTTAATTTAGTTAAATACAGTGAAACATTTCATTAGAGGATTTCGACGATTCCAACATAGTTGATAAGTGTTTCGTTCCTGAAATAGTATAATGTGAGATGGCTGCAAGAACTGTCCGTAAAATTACTAAACTGTACAAATCGTGTCACCATCAGACATTTGGAAGAAAATCCATACTTTTCAGAGGTAACAGATTTCAACTGCGAAAGTGCGGAGCCAACCAACTTCATGGTTCACTGAACCCATACTAGTATACAATGAGCTTCAGGCTACTGCGAATATAGGGAGAATCAAGTCCAATTTACTCTCCGTGCCGTACGACCTAGGTGGATTCGAAGCACACTGCAGTTTTATCTTTTGAAAATTTATTTTCTTTTTATTATTTTGTTTTATTTCTGCCTTGCTCGAGAAACAGATTGTTAAGTTCTTAAGTGAAATAATACATTTTTAAAACTAAAAATGGATGTCTACGAAGTTGCCGAAAAAGTCCAGATGGTCAAATGGTACTATCAAGGCACACCATTGAGACTTATTCAAGAACTTTTTTGGAGAATTTTGTAAACTTTATCAACGATTCATAGGTTTGTGCAGAATTTTGAAAAGTTTGTTTGTGTAGTGCCAAGAAACCATAAAAAACCCACTGTTTTGAATGACGAGCAGGAAGTACGAGATGTGATGATTTGCGCTGAAGTGGAGGAAAATCGAAAGATAACTAGCCACAAAATTGCCAAAGCAGTTGATGCGTCTTCAGCCACTGTCTTACGTGTTCTCAAAAAGAATGGTTATCATTCTTACAAAGCGTCAAAAACGCATCAAATTTTTCATTCGTATGGAATTTTGCGAAACAATATGATGGAAAGGGCTAATCATGATGAAAACTTTCTGAGATCTATTCTTTTCACAGATGAAAGCACTTTTCCATTATTGAATCGTCATAACCCAACACACGTTCGATATTGGTTGAGGGAAAATTTGCATTTGTATTTTGACGTAAGAACACAGTATCCCCAAAAACTAAATGTTTGGGGGGGTATTGTAGGGGAACACATAATTGGGCCATTTTTTATTGACCGCAGTTTAAATGGTCCTAGATACTTGGATCTAATGCAGCAGCATATTATTTCAACTGCTAGGCAGTTGTTAGGTGTGAGATTTGGTGAAACATGGTTTCAACAAGATGGTTGTCCCGCTCACAATGTTGGCCTTGTTAGGGAATATCTTGATAATGTATTTCCTAATTGGGTTATAAGTACAGGGGGAACTATATTATGGCCAGCTCGATCACCCGATCTTGCTCCTAATGACTTCTATCTGTGGAGTTATATCAAAAATATACGGGCATGAGAGGGCTAATAATTTGGAAGAACTTTGGATTAAAATTGAAGAAGCTTTTCAAACTATCACCCCTAACATGCTTGGAAACGTTAGAAGGGGCTTTTATAATAGGCTCGGATATTGTCTAGCCGAGAAAAGAGGACTTTTCGAACATTTGCTCTAGTTTTATTTTTGACTGGGAGAATCTTTTTGGTTTTTGAAATGTATTATTTTATTTTGAGTTGTTTTTATTTTGTTTCTCCTTATTATTTTCATTGTAACACGTTGTTAGTGATAAATCTGAGCAGTTGAAAATAAAACGCTCTAATTTATCAGTGACAAAAAACAAGAAAATTACGTTATAAAAATTTGCGTATTTATTGACCAAATTTCGGTTTCATTGCCTACGCTCCACATAGCACCGTGGTTAGAGGTATACTAAATGCTTGCGGCGAATGGTGAGCGCAAGCCTGAGTGGTGGTTGCTCTACTGATAGATGTGCGGTTTCCCTGCATGTACGTACACTGGCAAATTTGACTTCTTCCGACCTATGTTCGCAGTAGCCTGAAGCGCTATGTTAAGATTAGGTAGTCTTAGTTTTTCTAAGTATTCACCTGATGACGATTGCAGATACATAAGCATTCAAAATGATGTGAAAAAATAAAAAAATAAAGACAATGGAAGTTTGACTCTCTTAAGATCTTGCATAACCGCACCGGCGTACGCATAGGGGGGGATACTTAGGAGCTCCCCCCCTAGAGACACTAATATTTTTCCCCAAAAATCACCAATATTCTGTTACTCAATCCCCCCATCCCCCAGGAACAATTTCTACGCACGCCACTGAATGTGTTTGACCTTGTGGCGAGCTGATATGAGTTAAGTCAAAATACATCACTCCTTTTTGGATTAATCATATGAATTCTTCTCAATAATTAATATAAAACAACCGAGAACTTTGTCTATGACGCTTCTGTTTCTAAAGTATCTACAAAAGAACGTTAAAAGTCGCGTGGTATTTGCTGAAAATAAACATTTATAAAAAACAGTAAAATACTGTATCATTTAAAATGTTTGATCACCCCCCGGTGCCAGCATATGACATTTTGCTTATATAACAGCGTTTTACTCAAATCTTTACTATATAAATCATCTGGACCGCTTTTTGTTGAATAGTTTTGTAGTAAGAATAAGATTAGTTTTTCGGTACAACCCCACCGACCCGCCCCTGTATCTCCGAAACTAGTCATAGGATCTTTTTGGGTCTATGAGAACTTTTTATTGAAAGGTCGAGAACTACAACATATCTGTGTTTCATGACAATCGAATAATTTTTATATTTCCATAAGATCAGTGTGTGGTCCTTTGTGCTTATCATTTTTTTTGGGGTATATTTTACTACACATTTCTAGCATATGATGAAAAACCCAAATTAGCTTAATGCTTTCCGTTATTTGAAGTGGTCCAAAAAATTTATTTTTAATACTACGATCTTATCGTGGTTATGACAAAGTTAACGACAAGAATAACTAAAACAGTTGCATATCCAAAAACTCCCTATTATTACCCACCTGCTTGTTCTTCATAAACATGTACGGCTGCGTTTAAATGTCCCGTTGCTGAAGGGTGACCCACAGTCGTTTGAGGGTGGGAAGAAGGTATTCTGACACTGCCCACCCTTCCACTTCTAATAACAGAAAAATATGTTTTGTATTTAAAATTACTAGTCATCAAAACAGGCTTATCTTTAAGTTTTTCTACTAAAATTAGTTTTTTGAAAATTACCCAAAATATAAATACTTAGAATAAAGTTACTGTCAAATATATTAATTTTATGTACAGGGCAGATTGTTTTTTTGTAAGAAGATTGAGGGTGTATTTTCAAATCATGATAATGAAATCGCAGCTACTACATTGAATAATTTAAAAATTTATACTGGTTTTGATAACCGTTATGAAATTTTACGATTTATTACTATCTGGAAAGTGAACAACCAAACAATTATCCTAACTTTTAGCGTTTTCTAAGTAAAAACCCCTGACTTTTTTTGTCTACCCTGACTGGTAAAAAATATTAAAAGGTTTTCATATTGTGCGACTTTGTAACACTTGTTAACATTGAGCTTTAAAACAAAAGTCCTAAGGTTTTGCCTATCAGCTTACAAAATTATTTTGTGTAAGAATGGCAATGAAATACTTCTGAAATAAATAATCGCGTAAATCCAATAAGCAATTTGTATAGAGGGTTGGCCATTTAAAAGGGTTCACCAGGATTTTTTCAAAGACTGAAGAAAATGTTGAAACACATCGATTTTGTTTGTATGGGGAGATTTTTTGGCCTGAAACTTTTTTAACGCGCATCCCCTTTGAGGGGTAAACTTTACCCCTATATTTTGAAAAGGGACAGTGGGTCAAGTAATACCTTGTTTTGAAGGTATTCTGAATGTCTTGACAATCGTCTAAAAATAAAGAAAATCTATCTATTTGTTTTTGAGATATTTACTTTCAAAGTAAGCTCAAATTGTACAGGTAAATTTAACCTTTTGTAGGAATGTATCCTTGAAGCAAAAATGCAATGATAAAATGTACTATTAACAAAAGGGGGATATGCGCTATAAAAAATTCAAGATAGCCAAAAAGTGTCGCCTTTAGAAACAAAATCGATGTGTTCAGCATTTTCCCCAATTCTTAACAGTTTTTGAAAAAATCCAGGTTAACCCTTTTAAATGGTCAACTCTGTATATAAAAATTATGTTATTCTAGTATTTAATCAATCTTGCCTAAATGCGTGCAAAGAAGTCAGAGCCTCTCTCCGTTCCATTAGTTTGCTCTGGTTAGGGCCATTGATCATTGTTTCGCCTGCCGCAGTGAATAGATTTTTCTGGGCGATGTCTAACTCTTCATAGGGCTGGGCAAGATTCTTTTTCCCTTCCTAAAACAAAAAAAAAGTTAGGACTGGAAAGCATTATTAAAACAGTTATAAAATTTTCATTTTCGATCAATATTAAAAATATAATGCTGACTGAGAAATACAAAGAGTAAGCTAACTAATTTGCAGCAACACTGTGTCTAGCAATAATCGAAAACCAAATTCCCGTCCAATTCCCTGTTTTTCCCGGTCCATTTTGGCATTTTCCCGGTTGGGTTTTCGTGAAGAAAAAATCGGTAATAACCTAAAAAGGTAAATGTTGGGATCCCCAAAACAAGATAAATTAGTTGATAAGCAACCAGAAATACAGGGGAGCCAACGTGACGCTCAGGTTACTAGCGATTCTAAAAATGTTGTTTCGATTGTGTGATACGGATTTCGAGTGCAGTAAAAAGTTTTAGCTATAAATTATTTGCTAAAACTAAAAATTCCCGATTTAATTTAAAAATTCTCGTCCAATTCCCGGTTTTTCAAGGCTCTGTGAAATTCCCGTCTATTTCCCGATTTTCAAGGCTCTTAGACACCCTGAACAAATAATATTGTTGTGTGTTAAGTTCGGTAGGGCAGAAACACATGCACGTAGGCGTATGTATTTTGTTATTCTATTGGGATGGTTTACATAGATTTATTTTACTCTCCTAGGTGTCCATTTTTTATATTCTGCACTTGTAATTGTAGGAACTTATCGGTACATAAAGTTGTCATAGCCTGACTTTGATAAAGTCGGAACTATTCTTGACCGCACGAACAATTACTACATATTCTTAGGCACTTTATTAAAGTCAGGATATGCCGACTTTATGTGCCGATAAGACCTTAATATTACTTTGTTATACAACATTATCACAACCAATCAACATTATTACCATTATAAATATCTTATAAAAAAACTTAAATAATAAAATTTGTCGCATTCTATAATGTTGCTTGGGTAGGAGGATCCAGATTGATTGACATCTTCTTTAAATACTAATAAGCTATTGAGTGTGCGATTAATACTAAAAAAGTTACAGGAACACTAGGAAAAAAAAGGAAAGAAAATGCCAGTTTTTCCCCACGCAAGAATGTTTTTTTCAAGAAAACATATCTTATAAAACAGGAGGAACAGAATCTCCTGAAAAACAATCCGCCTTTCGAGCCGGTCATAGTTGTGTAACGGCCTTATCTGAAGTTTCAAATAATATCTACCAATGCTTAGATGATAGTAAAGCAGGGGTGCTTATTCTCCTAGACTACACCAAGGCATTTGATATGCTAAATCATAAAACTCTTTTATCTATCTTAAAATTTATTGGTTTTAGTTTAAAATCTATTAACTTAATCTGCTCTTTTTTTGACAGGCCGGACACAGTCTGTGGTTTTGGGCAAAAATACATCAGAAAAACGCATAGAGCAAGGTGTACTTTACAAACTTTTATAAATGTCTACGTTTTTGTGACTATCACATGTACTGTGACGATACACAATTAATATTTTCATTTAAATCTTCTGATGTTGTCAACGCTGTTAATTGTATAAATCAGGACTTGGCTAGGTTATTTAGAGAGTCTCGGGCACATCGTTTAAAATTAAATCCCACCAAGTCAACTGCAATTCTCTTTTGCATCATTATACTCAAACCGGCATTATCTTAATCAAAGTACCAAAAAAATGTTATGCGAAAGTCTTTGTCTCTCACAATGGAACGCCTGTGATAGTCTTTATTGTCCAGCGTTAGACTCTATAAATATCAGAGGAATACAAAAAGTTCAGAATTCATGTTTAAGATTTATATATGGAATTCGTCGCCGTTAAGGAATATTCCATAAACTTATTGACGCTAATGGGCTTAACATGTTTAACAGACGCCTACACCATTCATTATGCTTTTTTTACAAATTTATTAAAACTAAAACCCCATCTTATCTTTTCAAAAAAATACATTTTCGGTCTCAATCTCATGATCGCAACTTAAGATTCTCTGTTCCGTTCTCAACTCCAAGGCAACATAAAGTTTTTAAAGGCTCCTTTTTTTATAATGCAGCAACTCTTCTTATCAAATACAAAATTACTAATTTTTCCTACACAATAAACCGTTTTAAATTAAAAATGAAATCAATAATTTTTGATAAACAGCGAACGAACTTATAATTTATAATATAGCTAAATTTATAATATAATATAGCTAAAATGACTCTATTTCTATCTCTTTATCTTCGGGATAGTTTTATTTTATTTTTAAATGTCTAAAATCATGTTTTCTTTTTTTTTGTCAAATGTCACTAATGGTCAGGAAATATTATTTTCTCACAGGGTATTACCAACAAAATTGTATAGAGAAGAAATAGCTAAATAGCTATTGCAACCTCCATAAACCTAGCAAGCGCAACTCATAAAAACCAACTTTTAATAATTCCAGAATTATGTTTTTATGTGCTCATTTCATCCTCTTTTAAAATGCCCTTTTGAGTTTTTAAGAAAATTTAAAAAAAAGCTGGGCTCGCTAGCTTTATATAAACCTACCAAAAAATGTTATGGGCTCGGTTATAATTTAAGTTAAATACTAATTTAAAAAAAAAACATTAGTCAGGATTACCGCAAATAAAAACCTTTACCTCCAAGACATTATTGGCCTTCTGAAAATCGCCCGCAACTTCGTAGTAGTAGGCCCAAGCCTTGTAGAAATCGGCGCAACCCGTACACATGCCTCTCGCTTTCATCATTTGGTAGAACTCGACGGGATTGGGGAAATGATCGAAATATTTGATCCACAATTTGCAAAAGCGTCTGTCGTTTGTGTACCTGGCATCGTTTTCGAGCTGACTCAGGCAGTGTTCTAGCAGTCTTTGGCAGTTACCTAATGAAAACATACTTTCTAAATCATATTCAGATAAAACGTCGAAACCGAGGGGGTAACCACTGTTGGCAATCATGTCACGAATCTTATCTATTCGCAGTCCCTTCGACTACCTAAACCTCACCAAACCCTGGCTTCCAGACCCTGGGAGTCTTTAGATATCTCTCGGCACTCCCCTGCAATCACCGACAATTCAACAAAATTGGCAATCATGTCACATTTTCTGAACTAGTGGTTACCCCCTCGGTCGAAACTATCTCTATTCGACAAAAAATGAAAATAATATGGTGTGGTGAACTTATATAACTATGAGATGCAACCCAATCCAAGGATCGCAAAATGTGTAACAATAACAATAAAATTTTTTAAAAATCAGTGTTGGCCCTGGGAAAGGCCAGTCGTCTCGCGCCCATGCGCTCGGAAGGTTTTCCCTAGGAGTGTGCGGAAAGTGCCACTTTCTCGCACAGCGAGCGTAAAAATTTTTTTACCGCATGCCGGGCAAAAACATTTTTCCACACATGCAAAAAATTTTTTACCCACGCAAATTTCTTTTCCGGAGGAAATTTCTTTTATACACTTTAGGGATTAAATAGGTACTTTTAATGCCTCTTTTTAGGGACTAAAGTGACACTTTTAATCCCTAAGGGATTCAGAAAAAATTAATCTCTAAGGGATTAAAAATAAATTTAATCCCTCAGCTTAGGGATTTAATCCCTCAGGGAATAAAAAAAAACTAATCCCTGAAAAATTATAATTAAATTTATGGCAAGTCAAGCCAAACTGCACTTGCTCTTGGCCAAGATTTCATTCTTAGCACCCTTTCTTGTAGTTGATGAATCATTTGGCGTAGAAATAACGTAATTTTAACAAAGATCTTTTCCTAAGGTGCATAAAATAGTATATAAACCTCGGGACTAAAGTGTCGTTTAATCCCTTAGCGAATTGTAGCCCTCCCTACGGTCCCTAGGTTTATAATGTACTATTACCGCACGCCGGGCAAAGAAATTTTTTTCACACACGCAAAAAATTTTTTAGGCACGCAAATGTTTTTAATTTTCCTCACGCTCGTAGGAAAAATTTTGTACCTAACGTGTGCGGAAAGCGTCTTTTCCAAACTTACTCTCCGCTGGCGCGTGCGGGAAAGTATCAGTTTCCACACTTGTTAGGTAAATAACTATTGCCTATGCATGTTTTCCAGGCTAACTTGATTGGGAGAGTTATTATCGAGACGGGTTTTTTTTTCGGAAAATGCAAAGGCAGGGTTGTTAAAGTATCTCATAATTATATGGGTGAACTTTTAGATCTCTAGATTTTTGTTTTCTTTTCCATAGAGACTTATTGTCCCTGGGGTGATGAGGCTAAGAGACGGGTCGCAGATAGAGCCTCGAAAATATCTTTTGACCAGTAACGTAGCTTTATGTACCATTCGTGAAGAAGCAGGGTTCTGTCTTTGTATTGTTCAAATTTTTCTGTTTTTTTATTTACGTATATATTCTCAAAAAATGTATTCCTTAAGTTTAGTTTCGATAATATCGTAAAACATTGTCTGCTTATATATGAACGAAAATCTATTTTATTGTACTTAAATAAGTTAATAATTTCAAACATATTTCTTATTGTTTTTTTTTCTAATTTGTTAAAATTTTAGCTTTATTTTATTTTTAATTTCCTGACAATCAAGAAAACTATTGACTTGGATATATTTTAAATTTTAAATGTTAAATTTTTAATTAATTAATAGAGGATAGTTAGCTATTTTATATTTGCCATTTACTTCTATTTTATTAAGAAGGAAAATTTTTTATATTTTTGTTTTAAAAGGTAGCTTCTTTAAAAAAAAAAATATATTATTAAAATTATATATTTGCAGGCATGCTAGTCGCATAACTTTTATTAGGTGCTTATAGATATTAGATTTTAGATTTAAGTCTTTGGCTTTGTCAACAAGATTGTATTTTCTTAGACAATAAAGCATGGTTACTACTACTACTACTACATTTTTGACTAAATTCTTTTCTGTGGTAGTTTTGAAATTAAAGACTCACATTTTTAATTTATCTCGGTTTAACTCGGATATTAAGGATAACTAAGTAATGGTTTGAAAAAGCTAAAGAAAAAAAATACTGACCCAATTAAAAAAAAAAAAATGTAAATATTTGTATATTAAAGTAAGACTCGTGGCATATCGGACAAAGCGTTTTTGTTTCTCACTTCATTAACTTAAGACATTGGAGGCCTGGTCGTAATGAAGTGAGAAACAAAAACGCTTTGTCCGATACGCCACGAGTCTTACTTTAATTTTTAATTGCGAACACGAGATTCACTTTGTTGTTTTTTAAATATCTGTATAGCCCGTAAAACCTCTATTTACCTATTTTAAAAGTTTTGAAGATAAGTAATAAATGGAGTAATTTTCAAAACAAAAAATTATGAGGCTACATACATATTGTCTTTCTCCAGTTGGACATTTTTGTTTATTTTTATTGAGGCTATTTTTTTGAAAGTGTATTTAGTAGTTCTAGCTATAACTATACAAAAATATAAATTAATTTTGATTCAAATATAATGGAATGTGGGGCGTGACAAATCAATTTTTTAAGTTTAGCCATATCTATAAAAAAAAAAGAGTTAAGAAGATTTATTTTTGGATAGGTACGTGTTTCGCGCCTTTTTTTTTGTCTGGTTTAAAAAATTGCGCTGGCAACACTGTCATGATCGTGTATGGGACAGCAGTTATTTCGCAAAAGTTTTTTGTAAACGGTAACGGTAAACGATTATGGCATACCTATTTGATAAACAATGTGGTCAAAATACCTTTTCCGACAAACGGCAGAGCTATAAGTTTATATTTTGCAATGTCAGAAACATAGTATTTTGCTAAGCTAATAGATAGTTTTAAGCAATTGTATGACATGAAACAATAAAAACAGTACCTTTTTTTGTTAGTAAGCCAATGTAGTTTTTTATCTAAGCCATGCTTTAATTTTAACCTCAAATAAATGTCGAAAACATACTTTAAATTTCATCAAATGTGGCCAGTTTTTGGGAAAAAAAATATATAAAATGCAACGATCAACTGGCGGTGAAATACATTTTATACATTTTTACTTAAAGCTTCTGCAAAAAGAAGCTAAAAAAATTTGATCCAAGTTTCGCCAAAACGAGATCATATATCAAAAACGTGGGTTCTTGGATTTTTTTTGGAGGAGGGGGGCTATTAGGCTTAACCATTTGTCTAAAGAAATCGACTTTTCGAATTAAACATTTTTGAAAATAAGATGTCAGAATACCGATCGGATTAACTCATTTAGAGGAGAAAAAAATTAAATTTTTCGCGGCAGTTTGATGAGTGGAAATGGTAAAGGAGCTTATAATAAACGTTTAAAAAAAATGCGTGAATAGGGCTGTTGCGGGGTGAATTTGGGGGAGGAAAGAAAAAGGAAAATTTCAATAGCGCGCAAAAATCTAAAATTTTTGTAAATGTCACGTTTTAACAAAATTTTCGAGAAAAATGCAAAAAATCGCCATTATTTTTGTGTTTCGTTTTCATTTTTCATTTTCGGAAAAATAATTTAATTTTCACGAAACTTGGCAACAGTATACCTCTTTGGGTTCTGGAATAACCATAATCTTTTTAATGTAAAAAATCAAGTAGTTTCCGAGATATTGATTTTTTTTCAGTCCAAAACCTTTTTTTTCATACATAAATTCTACTTATGAAAATCATCTTAGAATTTTGCTTTAGATCATTTTTGTTGTTCATTTGATACAATCAAAAAAAAACTATAGTCACAATTTAAAAACTTGGTTAAAATGGAAAAGAAACAAAAAGTGATTCTTACGACAATAAAGAACCCCACTTCACCTAACTATAAGTGTGCGCCGACATCATCAATGACATGACATAGATTGATTTAAAAGCATCACAAAAAGCTGGTTTAGAATGTGGTGCCGCCCAGCGTTTAGACACAAAACAAAAAAAGACTTTGTTGTGTTAAGGCCTTATTTAGCAGAATATAAAGCCAGTCGATTTGCCATTTTTATTCAGTGGTGTATTACATTTTTTATTGTTAAGTGTAAAAATTCTGTAATTTTAGTACTAATTATCTCTAATATAACATTAAGATTGGTCCATTTATTGATTTTAGGGCTGAGAAGCTAATGCCTTTCATTTTTTTACAGTACCACATTTTTATTTTTAAATGAAAAATTCTGCAGTGTTAGTACCAATTATCACTAATATAAAATTAATAGTGGTTCATTTATTAATTTTAGGGCTGAGAAGCTAATGTCTTTAATTTTTTTTTAAGTGGCTATTTAAGAAACAAGTATTTATAAAATAGTTTTTAGTCGTCTGGCTTTTGGTTTTTTAAACTATGTCTGAAAAGCTAATGGTTTTGACCTTTTTGTATAGCTGCAACCCATTTGTAAATATTGTAATGTTCAGGTAAAATTTTTATCATTTTAATAAAATAAAATTTATAAATACCTTAAAAACAAACAAAGTTTCTTAAGTAGCAGAATATTGACCATTAAAATTTTTAAAAGTAGCTTTTCAGCCCTAAAGCCAATAAACGGACCACTAAACTCTTATACAGGGTTCCTAAGGATTTCTTTAGAGATATATAAAGTACTGCGCGCACAAAAAAAAACAGGTATATTGAACAATGCTGCCAGTTTTTTATTGGGAACCTTTAGCTTGCTTTAAATTTGTTCACTTATCTCTATGGAAAGTTGACACTTATCGACCGGGCGTAAAGTTCATCATTTTTCTTCCTAAAAAACTTGATTACTTGATGTGTTCATCGTGTTTTAAGTGATGGCTCATTGTTCAGTTAAAAATCAATTAGTAAATTTCTATATGTATTTTTACAATTTAAGATCAGTTAGTAAATGTCTATATCTGACAATATGTAAATTTCAAAATAAAAAGAAATGGCATGCCACTGAATGAAAATGTCAAATAGGCTGGCATTCTACTAAACTGACATTGATAGTCAGTCACAATCTCGTTTATTAAGAGGAACTACTTTTAAATGAAATGATTTTCAGCTTTTTGGACAGTTTTTATTAAGTCACTAAATCAATAGCCAACGTTTCGACACCATCCGTGTCATTATCAAGACCAGATTATTAGTTTTTGTCAAATTGCATATTTTGCGATCTATTTTGAAATTTTTTCAATTTTTCACGTTCTGATGCTCGGTACTCGCTTTTTTCGTAAGTACTGAGCACTGAGTAAGTAAAATGAAAAGGTACTGAGTACCTACGAAAAAAGCGAGTACCAACCATCAGAACGTGAAAAATTTCAAAATAGATCGCAAAATATGCAATTTGACAAAAACTAATAATCTGGCCTTGATAATGACACGGATGGTGTCAAAACGTTGATTTAGTGACTTAATAAAAACTGTCCAAAAGGCTGAAAATCATTTCATTTTTGGACGCAAAATCAGATATTTAAGGAACTACTTTGCTTTTTAAAACCTGTTAAACTAATTTAAGAATTTTTTCAATTCAAAATCAGTAATTAGTAAATTTCTATATATATATTTACAATTCAAGATCAGTTAGTAAATTTCTATATCCAACAATATTTACATTTCCAAATAAAAAGAAATGGCACTCCCTGAATGAAAATGTCAAATAGGCTGGCTTTGTATTCTACTAAATTGGCATTGATAAGGTCTTTAAAACCAAGTCTTTTTTTCGTTTTGAGGTCCAATATCTTAGTATAACATATATTTCAGTGCTTTTTTGATACGCCCCTGTGTCCAAACGGTGGGCGAAGCCACATTCTAAGCCAGCTTTTTGTAATGCTTTTAAATGGGTCTACATCATATCAAAATTTTAGAAAAATCTATTGGGCGTCGGCGCACACCTACAGTTAGGTGAAGCGGGAATCATTTTTTGCTTCTTTTACATTTTGACCAAGTTTTCAAATTGTGTCTAATAGTTTTTTTTTTATTTTAGCAAAGAGTCAAAACAAAAAAAAATTAGCTATGGCAAAACTCTCTACGACTATTTTGCTAAGTAAAATTTATGATTGAAAAAAAAGGGTAAAAATAATGACGATTTTTGTACTTTTCTCGAAAATTATGAGGTAATGTCCAAAGTGACATTAACAAAAGTTGTAGATTTTTGCACGGTCTACAACTTTTGTTACGAAGTTTTTACTATATAATGTTAAGTTTTGCCGGAAACTGCAATAGTACTTTTTTTCTCCTCTTTTCCTCCCACAAGATCCACCCTGTAACAACTAACGCATTTTTTTAAAATGTTTACCATTTCCTTAGATTAAGACTCTTTTTAATCTAAGACCATTTCCAATCATCAAACTGCTGTTAAAAAATGGTTTATCTTATACTATAATTTGGTTAGACTAATACCTTCATATCCATTTTTGGGATAGCTTTGCTCTATCCAAGCTATGTAGTTGTAGTATGGCTCAAGTGGATCGTCCCCCTGGTAGTTTCTAATGAGCGCTTCAAATTCCTCTTTTTGTGCAAGAAGTTGTCTTTGGTACTCTTGTTGAGTTTGTGCCTAAAGATAAATGTTATTAATATCTTGTACAGACACGCGACCATCGCCATTTTTTTATTCAAAAACTAAAAGTATAGTCTTTACTGGCAGCTCTCCTTGTCTTACTCATGCAAAATTTCGCTTGCAAGGGTATTTTTGGCATCATTTTTCTATCCAAATTTAGAAATTTTAGTCTCATTTTAGAGATTTTATTTATTTATTTTACCAATAATTACAACTCCAAACTTGTACATACGATTCACTGAGTCTTTCTAGAGGCTCGTGCGTGAAGTTCATAAGCACCGTACTTATTTTTACAAACATGTAATAGTTCAACTAAATCAAAATAAATGAAAAACACTATGTGTTGCCTTAATACTAAGACCCCTTACCTAACTAAATTTATTAATGTACCTAATTGAAAATTTCAAAGTAATAAACAACAAACTCTAATTTAATGTAACATTAACCATAATGAAGCAAACCCATAATGCCCTTAATTTAATATTAACCAATTTTAGGAAATACTTATGTTAGTCGGTTATGCAACAGAATTGAAAAAAAAATCTCAAGGAATTTCCTTCACCCAGAATTAAGTTTTTTTTTTTAATTTTTTGTTTTTTATTTTATCTGATAAAAAACGATAAATATATGGACTTAAGAATGTACTTGTTCTTTGTCTTTTACTTTTATGTGTTTTTATTGTTTTTACTTTATTTTGTATCTTATGTGTTGTGTTATACTTGTGCTCAATTTCTATTAGCAGATTTTTATTTTTATGTTGGTAAGCCAGAGTTTGCTTTCCTGATATATTAAATTGGTTGGATAAGTGTAAGGTTTGTTAAGCATTATCTTAATAAAAGTTTTTTTGTGTTATTTCTATTGATTTTAGGTAGTGTTTAGACGCTGTTCCCAAACTTACAATACCATAGTGTAATAAAGAGTAAACCACAGCATAGCACACTGTCTTAAGTTGGTTAAAAGTTAAAACTTTTTTGAGTTGTTTAAATCTGTACGTTATATATCTTAATTTATCTGCAAGTTTTTTAATTGCACATTTGATTGTCTCTCTAAGTAAAAAGTTCGTATTGTCTTGTTTGATTGTAATTATATCCTAACTAGGGATTCTTGCCTTGCTACGACTAAAGCGAATATATTTGGTTTTATCAAAATTTATGGTCACACACACACACACACACACATATTTTAGCTCATTCCAAGAATTCCCCAGTTTCCAGTTTTAAAAGTCCATTTATGTAAATTTGGAACAGTACTGGACCCAAGACTGTTCCTTGAGGAATTCCATATTTAATTAGCTCAGATTCACTTTTTTCGTCACCTATTTGTACATATTGTTCTCGGTCAGGAAGATACGATTTTATTAGGTGCGCCGCTATCCCCCGTAAACCAATATCTTCCCCTATTTCATTAAGAATTTTATGATCTACCGTATCAAATGCACGAGCTAATAATAAAGCCTTAATTTAGGGTTCTCTGGTAGTTTTTGAATTTTGACTTTCATTTTTGTGAAATATGGATCCAAATATGAAATATGTTGCCTGGTCATATCTGCAAGACTAGACAAAAATTGCAAAAAGTACCACCAGCACCCTAGATTCGAGCTTTTTCTTTAAAATGAGACTACAAATTTTCAAAAAATTCTGCATTTGGATAGAAACATTTGGGGCCAAAAATACCGTTGCATGAGTAAGAAAATAAAAGTTACCAGCGAAGATTTTCATATTAACATTTATCGATCGAACCACTTTTTTCATCTTTTAAGAGACGCCTAGTGTTAAGGACATGGTTTTATGTTACTGGAAGAAGCTGCATATTCAGTTTGACCATTTTTATTATGTAAATATGTAAATGGGATTCGGTATTTCATACTATTACCTACAAGTCTACTGTTTTATAGCTGTTAACAAGGTCCCTAGGTTAGGGGCTAAAAATTTGGTCGATTTCAATTAAAAAAGTATATTTCACTTCTCTTTCTCCCTATGTCAACAAAAATGCACCACTGGGGGCACAGTAGACCATTTATCAATTTTAAATACTGCCAACTTTGTCCCAGCCCCTAGGGGCTGTAAGGGGGCGGGAGCTAATTTTCAAAATTTTCATATTCCAGAAAACACTCCATATGCTAAAGTGGAAGATAATCAGATTTGGAGTTGTTGATATACCCTATTTTTTTGTCAATAACATGCTTTACAATCGCCGCACGCGAAATAATATAGAAATAAAAAAACCAAGTACCATCGCAGCTCTTTTTGAAGGGCCGGAAAGCGATTTAGTATGTAGGTTGAGTTAGTGTATGGAAAAAAAAAATAAATTTTATGTTTAAAAAAGGGCGGATCCTCGGCCGGATAGTCCTTGAGATAGTCTAAATTCTAAATTTATTGCTATTTTTTTACACTTTTTAAATGTTGCTGACAGAAATTGCGTAAAATTACACTAAAATTATAAAAATCAATTAAGTTAATTTTTTTTTGTGAAATTAAAAAATAAGTGGTTAGCTGTAAAGGGGAATAATCTAGTCTCAATTATAGATTTGTAACCAAAATCATGCCATAAATGCGCCACAGACGAAAATTTTGACAAAATTAGGGTAAAAATGCCATTTTTTACATCCCCCTCTACCTAAACCACTAAAAATAAATTAATATTGTGAAAGTTGCTATCTATTGCTTCCAAAATAATTTTCCATTTTTTAGTGTGCATTTTATTTTCCTTAGAAATTCCAAGTATTATTAATGGCCAAGCTACTTAGGGGCCATTCACAAATTATTCCACCATATAACGTTTTGTAATGGTTGAGCGACCCTCCCCGTCCTAAAATTATGTAATATTTTCAAAATACTGCGCCCCCCCTCAATTTTTTTTTTCTAGTATAAAGTCAAAAATCAGTATTATAAGAACAAAGTAGTAACAAAATGAGAAACATCAATCAATCAAAAGTCGAGACAAAAGTAGCTTTATTGTCGGAATACTTTGTACACAATGAAAAAGCCATGCTTATAATAAGTAAATACCTTAAGTATGGAAGTCACACATTTATAAAGCAATACATCAAATCTGGTTAATTTTTTAAAAAGAAATAATAATTCACACATTTTTAAAATAACATTTAATATTAATTTTTAAAATTACACTCCAATCCATCAAAAACAATTTTTAAAATATAGTACAAAACAAGTTTTTAAAATAACAATAAAAAAAGGTTCATAGTGACTAGAACATTAATGTTTTTGACAAATAAGGTAAAATAAAATATATCACAAAATTGTTTATTCTGTAAAGAACTCTTCGAGTGCCTAGTAAACTTTATAAATTAAAAATTCTAGTTTTATTTCTCAATTTTTTGTAGTTTTTAATAAAAGCAGAGTGAGGGATCGGTAAGTTTAAAATATGAGGACGTTATACACTTTAATGGTGAGCTCTTGACATTACTTGTTTATAATTTTTTTTTTTTTTAATTGTTGAAAAACAGCATTTTTTTATATAAATATATCTTGTTTCTGGATATTTCGCCAAACCATTTACAAAATTAAAAGATGGAGACTTGATGCCTTAAAAAAAAAATTATTCAAAATATTTTGAAAATAATTTTTTAAAAAAAATTAGGCTATGTGATACTTTATCAAAATGGGTTTTAAAATACCTATAAAACAAGGTATTACTCGCTTTTTTACAGTATACAGTTCTCAAGATTTTTACTCTTTTTGTGTACTTACCTGCACGTTTGATTAAAATTGACTGTCTGTACAGGCATTAATGAAATATGAATATCTTGAGAACTATTCTTTCTAAACCTTGGATTATATTATTTTTTCATGTACGATTTAAAATATTTAAATAAGTGAATTGTTAAAAATTATTATCACTTTTCTTAGTTTTTATATATATTTATCTCATAATTTATCAATCTATAAAAATGATTATCACTTTTCTTAGTTTTTATATATATTTATCTCATAATTTATTAATCTATCAAACCATATCAAATCAACCACAAAAAAGTTATTTTTGTTTTGACCCTCTACAATTTTTATAATTTTTGGCACATTTATCCTATCCGCAAAAAAACTCGAAAATACAAATTTTAGAATTTTGGGACCAGCAGTTTTTGTTTTATGAGATTGAGTGATAATTTGTTTTAAAGTTATTTCACAGACCTATTTCATGATGTGTCACATGATAGTTTTTTGAAATTTTGAAAAAATCTCAACATTTTTTCCAAAAGAAATATAATTTTTCTTTGATGTTTTCTCAACATAATCACAAAATTTTAGGAAGACATTTTTGGGTAATGTTTACGAAAACCAAAATCTGAAAACCGCATATCTGCTTTACTTCCAAACTTATGATTTTTTGTATATGGGTCGTTCTTGAAAAAATTAGTGGTCTTTGAATTTTGGTAATTATTAAATGTTACTGTAGTTGGTTGGACTAAAATGTGTTATATGACCCAGATAACAATTCACTAGTTCTTGAGTTATTTTTGAGTTTGTGAATTCAACTGCTAACACAGGTGATAGCCAGCTAACACCAGTTATACCTATTTTACCAAAACCAAGAATCTTTATAGCTGGATTGTTCTTGAAAAATGGTAACATTTGGTGTAATAGTTTTTACAAACACAAAAATTGATTTACCATTTTTTAAGTAAATATAATATGCTGCTATGTATATAATATGCACTTACTTGATTTCTTCTTTTCTCTCTTTTGTCTATTTCCTTTTTCGTTTCTGGTGCTTATCAGTAAAATATTTTATATTTATTTAGAAAAAGGTCTAACCAAAAAAAAATAAAAAAGTTACTATTTTTGTATTTTAATGTTAGTAAAATGCCTACTTTTTATACTTAAATCACATTTTTGAAAGTAAATATCTTACCATTTACTCCTTATACAGGGTTCCTAAGATTTTCCTTAGGGATAGGATTTCAATAAATCAAACAGAAATGGCATAGAAAGTTCTGCGCGCACAAAAGAAACAGGTATATTGAGCAATGGTGCCAGTTTGTTATTATCTCCGGACTGCTTTCATGAGAAAAAATTGTCACCACTCTTTCATTGTGAGCATAAATCATAGTTGCAATAATAACCGTTGACAAGATGTCTGCAAATTCCGCTAGATGGCGGCCACACCATGAGATGATCGAGGAAAAACTAATTAAAAATTAGATGTTTTCAGGTCCAAACCACAGCTTTTTCTTGCTTAAAGGAGGCGGCAGGGTCCATTATTTACGATACTGAGCGATAAACTCATAAGGTTGTTAACATTAGAAAGAAATATCTTCGCTTTTAATTAAATTTCTTTCCATTCTGTTCTACTAGTGACATCTATCCGGAAACGGCCAAACCATGCAGCTAGCACTAGCAGCCAAAGAAATCAATAAACGGCGCTGTTTTTCCTGCAGAGCTTTTTGCTTGCGATATTATTGATTTTAAATAAAGCTGGCCCTACACTACATTTGATATTTTCGAGGTGTTTTATGACATGATCTCCAAACATGTAGCGAACCAATTCTTCAAAACTAGCGGGAGGGTAAAAGCGAAAAATAAGGGGCTGCCTGCTGAAAAGATTTATTTTGCTCTGTTTCTTTACAAAAAACGTTTTTTTTACGAAAAACTTGAGCTCTGCCACTATTTTTATTTTTTTCTTCAACTGTCTCGAAATTTTCGCCATACCGTAGAAAAAAATTATTTCCCCCATGGGCATACTCTACTTTTATTTGAAAAAATTTAGAAACAGAGACGGGATCAGTTTTCCTAAAACGGGGGATCTTGGTTTCGAGTGAGAAGATAAAGTGCGCTGCAGCCAAAAATTTTTCAATTAAATTAGCCGAACGCAAAAATGTTAGAAAAGCACAGCACGAAAAAAAAATGGCGCAGCTTACAATTTTTTTTCAAAAATTACGTAATTTCGGGAATGCAAAGAAATAGGTCTAAAGAGTATAATTTTTAAGAAAAAAATATCAATTTTCTCGCTCTCCTCCACTGGGATTACAGGGGCCGTGCACAAATTACGTAATGATCATAGGGGGGAGGGGGGTTACAAAACGTTACATAGGGGAGAGGGGGGTTTTCGACAGCGTTTGCATTTGTGTGAAACTAAGAAAATTTGGAATGAAAATAAATGAAGTTTTTTTCTGGGGGGTCAAAAATTGGTAAAATCACCGTTACGTTATTTGTGTACGGCCCCACATTTGACTGTTCCTCCTTTTTGATTTCGAATCAAAGTGCAAAACCCGAGTTGGACGTTCGAAGGCGTCAACCCGTCCTATTTGCTTGATAAAGTTTCTACGGAAATATCTCAGTCGATTTCTCCGGCCGTGTATGAACGCTTTAGGTTAGGCATTTGAAAGTATCTCAGTCCCCAGCCTGTAAACAGTGCGTAAGGACAATGGTTACAAAATGAAATGCCGAAAAATATTTTTTTTTTACGATATCTCATCAGTTTGGTATTAAAGTCGAGCAAAAACAATTTTTATTCCAGTCCTAAAAGTATGAAAAAGGAAAACATTAGAAAACAACACCCTGGAATGGAGTTACTACGTGTAAGATGTAGTGACAACATCGCCCCATGCCCATCCTTTTCTGCCTAATGTGCTTTTCCGATTGTCTGCGTCTTATACACGGCTGCTTGGCCCCCTAAGGATGTGCTTAGGAACCCTGTATATATAGAAACACATGTGACATGTATCTCAGCCTAAATGTTAATACTGTTTTAAAACCCCCAAAATTTCACAAAAACTGGATAATGTAACACATTTCAGGTTACACTCCTAAACTGTGTCTTCTGTGCTTCTCCCTTTTCAGATAAATGAGTTGGGTTGGGTGTTGTATGCAGTGATGCCAGATTTAAAAAAAATCTGTGACTGCATGTGATCATACGAGTGACACCAAAATCAATCACACGTGTTTTTTTTTTTTTTTTTTGATGAAGACAAAAAACTTATATCAAGGTATTTTTTTTTAGGATTTAAATTTTTGAGTTTTTATCTATCTAAATCATTATCTAAATAAATTTTATGATCTTGATGGTCACACCACGTGACATGTCACATGGACATTTCTTGGAGAATTCATTACTGCTGGATAATGTTAGCCTTTGAGTACACAAACTACTTTGTTTTTTTGTTTGTTTGTTTTAAAGGATAGGTGGTTTTGCAATTCGCAAACCCATTACATGCAATGTAACCTTTTTTACCTTTTTTACCTTTTTTCAAGAACAATCCATATATTCCCGAAAAAAGGGTGCAGGAGGGGGGGTTGCAATGTGTTTTTTTTTAAATTGTTTTAGGTTGAGTTGAGTTAGGTTGGGTTGGACTGTGATGGATTGGGTTGTTTTAGCGAAAAAATTAAAAAAAAAAATAATAAAAAAAAAACAGCCAACGCCGGCGAATTTGGGGTCCTAGGGACCCTAGTAGGTGCCCCCATAAAGAATTTTTCATAAAAAATCAAATATGGCAGAAGACCGTGCTGCATAATAATTTTTTTTAAACAAAAAGTACATCATGTGATAGATTATTCAAAAAGGATTTAAAATACCTTTAAAACAAGCTATAAACCACTGTTCAAATTTAAGTAGTTACGAGAGTAGTTATCAAAATATTTAAATTTTTTAAGTACATGTTTGAGCAAAATTTGGGATTTTTCGTCCGCTTTATGGGTAGAATAAATGTACCAAAAATGATCGAAATCGGGGAGATGTCTCCCAAACCTCTCTTTTTTTTGTTGATTTCATATGAAATGACCCATAATCGAAACATGTCTTGTTTTGGTGTCTGGATAGTACACCAAAACTAGTAAATACATTACATAACAGAAGGGTAATTATGCAGTATACGGTTTTCCACCATTTTTGATTTTTTTTGAAAAATTCTTTATGGGGGCACCTAGGACCCCAAATCCGTCTGCGCCTGATTTTTTTTTTTTTTTACAAGAAAAAAGGGTGCCCAGGGGGGGTTGTAATGTGTTTTTTTGATTGTTTTGTTTTGGTTTGAATTAGGTTGGGTTGGACTGTGTTGGTTTGGGTTGTTTTAGTGAAAAAAATTTAAAAAAAACCAAAAAAAATAAAAAAAAAACCAACGGGCGCAGACGGATTTGGGGTCCTAGGGACCCTGGAAGGTGCCCCCATAAAGAATTTTTCAAAAAAAATCAAAAATGGCAGAAAACCGTATACTGCATAATTACCAACAGAAGGAAGCAAAGCGTGTATTAGATGCATTTCTAAGTAATAAAAATGCCTCTGATCACATACATTTGAGGAAGAATACAGGCCTATGTTAAACTAATTTTCTGTAAATATGTAGGCCTTACATAAAAAATAATAATAATTCCGCTCATAAAGTTTGAATCCTCCTTTATGTGGAGACAACAAAACATAACCGTAAACATAGGCATAAGATGGTAAATAAAGACCATTACCTGCAGGGCCATCTCCAACTGTTGGGCGTTCCTGCCACCCCGCAGCGGTTGAATGTTTTCCTTGCTGACATCGAAATCCATTCCTCTTAGTAACCTGTAACCAGTAGTCTAAAATCTCTCACTGATTTCCCGTTTTTTGTGAATTTTTTCGATGTTTTTTTAGTGTAAAAGTCGCCCGAAAACATCCATCAAAAACCGTTTATTTGACAGCTTTGACGGCTTTAGCCTTTGACATGACAAAACCACGGGTGCGTTCAGATATGGCTCAACTTGTTTTTAGGTACGCGCACTCGGTTGTCCGCCAGTGCCAGGGATCTCCGGCCGTCTACACGACCTAGGCCCACTTGCTACTTTGTCACTTAAACTGGGTTTGACTCTCATACTTTGTATGAAGGCCGGCTATCTACTCAGTTTTTTTTGGTGTGTGTGTTTAAAGTGCCCCAGAATGTCGGTAACGATTAAACGGAGGTATGTTGGTAAACTGCTCCTATAAAACGAAAAATCCGACGAGATTCCATAGTAATTAAAAAAGAATAAGTTTTTATGTCAAACCTCAGTTTAACCCACGGATGTCGACTTTTTATCAGGACGTGTATTCTTGAACAGGAAGCGGCATAGATCTATGGCGAATGATTACATGGGACGAAAACATTAAATTCTTGAGCGATGAACCGATAGATATCATAGGTTCCCGATCGCATGGTCTGAAACCGGAGAACAGCGTCGAATCTAGTGACATGTGTAAGAAGTAGGTTTTTTTTTACTTTATTATTTTAGTAATTTTAATAATATAATGCCGATGTTGTTGTATGCATTCACGAGATCAGATCGAAGGCGACAGAGCGCCCATAAAATTGATTATTAAATATGGTTATTTGAGTTAAGTAGAGCTCAAAAAGCGTTGACAAAAACGAACCGACGAGATACTCGTAATATTGCTTAGAAAAGTTTTAATAAAACGACTTTGGCTTTCTGATTCTTTAAAAGATATTTTAGTATTGAGTTGGAAGTATAGTTTGATAAGTAAAGTGCCAAGTGTCTATGTGTGTGTTATAAAAGAGAAATATTGGATATTATATATCTAATTAAAAATAGGTGAGTGTTCTCACAGAGTAATTAGTTTATCCTTTTGGTTTAAATATGAATAATTAGCAGTAATCTTAAATGTTTATGCATAAACAGGTATTACGTTTTGCTAAGTATATATTTATAATCAGTTCGTTAATCATACTTAGGCGTCACGGATGTAGAAACCTTGGATTGCTAATACCTATGGGAAATTTTCTTATTACTTTCTGTGGAGATTTGGGTTGGCGACATTGGTTTCCTTAATTTTAAATAGTAGTATGGGAATACTGACTGTCAACAGTGTCAAAATATGATTGAAATTGACATTTTTTTGAAAGGTTATTTTTGTTGTTTTTTAATACAAACACAAAAAAGTAAAGAAACAAGTCATAAACAAATGCTCCAAAGATCACGCCATTTATCTCTCTCATTTGGTTTGGAGTATGCGCAGGTTTCGAACAAATAAATCACAATATGGAAATATTGCCCCCAATTTATAAAGTCAAAGGGTACTGTTAAGCCACACGTTATAAATTGTAATAAACGCTCGGTTCAACCATTGTTGCTGGCGCTCCCGCTGAAGATACACCTTGATTACGTTGATCTGAATCTGCACAGGGACTAAAACAGCTAAGAAGAGATGCACCAACGTGATACAGTAATAAAAAATAAATTAAAATAAATTAATAGAGCCATGGCAAGTCAAGCAACATTTAGCGATCACAAAAAAAGTAAATCTTTGGCACATGGAGGCGAGCATGGAGTTTTAGAATATTTGAAGACCTTGGCGGAAAAACCCATTAACTAACAACTGTGTCGATCATACCTTCCCTAAGTTAACAAGTTATCACTAAGATATCCTTGAGTTTCGGTAAGTTTTCAGCATTCAACATTTTTTTTGTAGCTCTATCTTTTATAAAGGATGTGGGATTTTGCTCAAAACTGCATATGTTGTAGGTTTCATTATCCTGATAAAAATCTATCATTGCTCCGCAGTGATCTGGTATGTGGTTTTCGCGATACTGCGTTCAAAGTTAAACATTTTGGTATTCTGGCTTTTCCCTAAAATCAGTTTTTTGCACTTTTTTTGAAAATGTAAATAATATTCATGAACCAAATTGTAGTCTCAGAATAAGTAGCAGAAAAATATAGGTTGCGTCGCACTGGCATCACAAACATAAAAAATATTAAATTCATATGACCAAGAAATGACTTTTAACAAAAGGCAAATTTCAATTGTTATCTTGCCACTTAGTATTTAACAAAAATACTTCAAAACAAAAACTTTTGTAACATTTTTAGCCATTTTTGTTATTTGTTGCTATGGGGCAATGATAGATTTTCATCAAGATAAGCAAAATCACACAGAAAGCCGGTTTCCATAAGGAAAGTGCATCATCCTTAAACAAGAATCTACATAAAAACTGTCAAATGCTGAAAACTTACCAAAACTTAAGGATATCTTAACTATGTTGGGAATTTGGAACCTTTGGTTGCACTAAAACAAAATTATGATTGTTTTCCACAAACCAAAACTACACTTTTTTACACTCGACGCGCGTTTCGCTAACAACGTTAGAATCATCAGGAGACGATAAACAACAACAACAAATTGTTTATCGTCTCCTGATGATGCTAACGTTGTTAGCGAAACGCGCGTCGAGTGCAAACAAGTGTAGTTTTGGTTTGTGGAAAACAATCATAATTTTGTTTTAAGGATATCTTAGTAATAACTTTTTCTGCTGAGTTCTTCAGAATCAGAAAACTTTTATTACAAAAATTGTTAACAAAAAACATTTTCATAATTGAATAAATAAACGTCAAAATTTAGTCTTAAAAATCAACATTAAGGTAAATTTAACCTAAGAATGTTTAGATATTAAACAATGTTAACATTAAGGTTTTGTTAATAAAGATTAAAAATTTTAATATTGATGTTTCTTTATTTCTAGTAAACTGATAAAACATTTTATAGTTACTGGTTTTAAAATCTCAAAAAAATACTGGCTACAATATCACAAAAATTGACAATGAAATATTAAACTACTTACTTAAAATTACATATAGAAAGTTACAAACACATGGAAATGACAACAAGAAAAAGAAAAAAAATATACTGATAAAATACATATTAAAATTAATTTTTTAATGTTCTTTTTAAAACTCATGAAGTATTGTTCTAATTTTGTAAAAGTCGATGTGCTAAAGATGTACTTTTTTGTGATCGCTTGCGATCACTCTGGTTTTCAGCTGATCCATATATGCTATTATCAAACTCCGTATCTTCCTCTATTCATTTATTTTTCTTGTCTTCTAGGCCTATAACAACCTCGGATTTATAAACTGTTGGTGCATATCTGTCCCTAGACGTTTTAGTTCCTGTTTCAGATTTAGAGATCAACTTAATGAAGGTTTATCTATAGCGGGAGCGCCAGCAGCAATGGTTGACAGTACCCTTTGAGTTTATAAATTGGGGGTAATGTTTCCATGTTGTAATTTATTTGTTCAAAACTTGCACATTCTCCAGACCAAATGAGAGAGATTATCATGGCGTGGCCGTTCAAGCATTTGTCTGTCTTTTAAATGGTTTTTATTGCTCGGTTCTTCACTTTTTTGTTTTTGTATTAAAAAACAACAACAAAAACAACCTTTTTAGAAGCGTCATTTTCTGACACTGTTGATAGTCAGTGTTTCCACACTACTATTTAAAATTAAGGAACCAATGTCGCCAACCCAAATCTCCACAACATGGCGGCGAAAATGGCGAAAGACACACGGCAGTGATTTTCCCACAAGGGTATTATCAATCCCTTTCTTTTTTACATCCGTGGATGGCGTACGTTTGAAGGTGGTTTCTAGTCCATTTTCAGATGGACTGGCACCTTTGTATAGGGTGATTCACTATATTTTGAACCCCTGGTTAGCGCCTTATTGACGATAGAAAAAAATCTAAATAGCAAAGTTTTATAATTTTTTAAGAGCCTTCTAACCCATATGACAGATATTGTCAAATGTCATTCCATATGTCAAATTTGGACATCAACTTTCTTATATTAAATAAAATATTAAATAACACCCTGTATAGTTCTTAAAACTCCGATAGGTCTTTTCTTCCTGATTCCAAAAATATACCATATGTAGGGTTTATCTTTAGTAGTTCTCGAGTGAAATAAAAAATAATTTAATTTAATTTAAATCGTCTTTATTAGGCCAATTATGTGTTACAAAAATAAAAGAAAAATTCTAAAAAATAAAAAGTATAGAATATTTACGAAAAAAAAATAAAAAGTATCCAAAGCAAAGAAAAAAAATTGACCCTGAGGCGAAGTTTAGCCTCCTCATTAATAAGAAATTAATGAGGTGCTATTCTTACAGTTAGCCTCAAAATAAAAGTTAAATACAATAAAATATAATTTAATTATTACTTCCTACCCAAATATATGTAAGCATAGACTATTTAATTAGTAGGACAAAACAAGCATAATATTTTAAAATAATATGTACAAGTTATAATAACAAGTAAATAGCGGTAATTAAAAAGTCAAAAACAAAAGTGTAAAGACAATTATAGGCTTATGTTAGTTTTGCAAGATACTATTTAATTATTGATCAGTAAATGTTGTTTTAGTTTTTGTTTAAAGGATGTAACAGATAGGTTTTTTAAAGCATGAGGTAGTTGGTTATAGAATTTAACTGCACAATAGGCAAAACTTTTTTGGAATATTGCAGATCTGTGCCTGGGTATCTGAAATGTTAGGCGATTACAACTCCTAGTATTTCTGGAGTGAACATCTGAGGTTTTGATCAGTCGTTCAGCAAGGTATTTAGGTGTTTGAGTGGAAATTATTGTATGCACAAACACAGAGAAGTGAAGCTTGCGTCGCGACTCCATATTAAGCCAACTCAGTTCAATTAGTTTATGGGAAATATGATCATACTTGCGAAGTCCAAATATAAATCTACAACAAGTATTCTGTACTCTTTGTATGCGGGCCTTTTCAAGAACATTTAAGAAATTACAATAAACAGTGTCACAATAAATAAGATGAGATAAGACTAACGATTCACAAAGCATTGTTTTTAATTTCTTGTTCAAGAATTCAACACATTGCTCTTATGGAAACAATTTTCTAAATTTGTTCAA
Organism: Oxystoma pomonae; assembly: GCA_963921995.1. Taxonomy (NCBI): domain Eukaryota; kingdom Metazoa; phylum Arthropoda; class Insecta; order Coleoptera; family Brentidae; genus Oxystoma; species Oxystoma pomonae. Next base: position 32,723,102 of record OY998172.1, read on the forward strand.
TGACCGTTCAAGACAAAGGTAACACATGGTATATTTTTGGAAGGGACGTACTATAAACGTACTTTGTCCAACGAATTGTACGTACCTGGTACGTACCAGCTACGTACTTGGTACCTTTACTTTTGTACGTACTATGTACGTCCTATGTACGTACAGTTCAGGTACGTACAATTTAGGTCCCAGGCGGGACCAATACTGGACGTAAATTGACCGTAAGTGGGCTTGGGTCAGGCAAGGATATTTCACCAGTAATTAAAAATAAAGTGTTGAACACACTGGGAATTGAACCCGCACCTCCCGGGTGAGACACAAATGCTCTACCACTAGACCACCGCCTATACATAGAAAACTCTGCTAAAATTGTGATATGCTTTATAACGGTTTTTACTTTGTCGTCTCGCTCTTATAATGTGTAGGCTTATGTATAGCATACGTATTATATATGTACACTTTTGTACGTACATAGTACGTCTATAATTGGTCCCAGGACGTACCGACCTGAAATGGATGTTAAATGTACATCCCTGGGACGAAGTGTTGCCATAGGTCGAACAAAAAGTTTTTCCAAGAGCTCTAATGTTTACAAAAAACGTAAATTTCCCAAAAACGTCAAGCGATGCAGTTCTAAAAAAGATACAGGCAGATCACATATTAAAATTCTGGAGAGAGAAGGCGCTATATACAGTAGTATAAGTGCATAAGAAATAACGGACGCGGCGTAATCGTGACAGTTCTTTAGACAAGCAATATTGAGGTATGAGAGAGATGTCAGATGTCACCCCAGAAGCCATATATTTAGTTGTTTGAATATTTAACTTTGTGTAGCTCCTTTAATTGTTTATAATAGGTACGTTCATTGTACGTACGCTTATGTACGTCCGTAGTACGTACGCTTATGTACGTTCAGTGTACGTCTGTAATTGCATGTTTGAGAGGTAGCCCTAAAATGTACGTACATAGTGTACGTACATAGTGTACGTACTGTTTACGTACATAGTACGTCTCTAATTAGTCCCGGGACGTACCGAAGTAAAATGGACATAAAATGTACGTCCCTGGGACGAAGTGCGCTGTATGGGATGGTGTTAAGTTTAATATAAGAAAGTTGATGTTTAAATTGACATACAGAATGACATTTGACAACATCTGTCATATGAGTTAGAAGGTTTTTAAAAAACTATAAAACTTTTTCATTTAAACTTTTTTTCTATCATTAACAATAAAGGCGCTAACCAGGGGTTCAAAATATAGCGAATTACTCTGTAAGTCGAAGCGGAGCTGCTATGGGAGTTATGCGGAAATAAGTAAATATACGCTAAACTCTTGCTTTGTGCTCAACTGCACGCTTCACGCTGATATGTGGAGCGGGTACCTAGCACTATTATTTAATTATGCATATTTTAGTTAAATATCTGAGTTCTCTCTACCATTGCACGTATCACTATTAGATTTGGCACTTGGGACCATGATTTAACGATTTAACTGAATTACTGGTTATTTATTATCGTCTATGACTGATTTTGTTTTAATGATTGCTGTATAATGAAAGTAATTCATTATTCTTTTAATAAAACACCTTTTAGTTAACATTTGGTAAACTCGTTACTCAGGAAACGTTTTCTTAATTACAGATACAAAAATCCGGACATTCTGTACTACAATTGTTTTAGCATAAAGTCAAAATAATATTGTTATGTAAGTACTAATTTTTATTATCGGTTTTAATATTGAGATATTATTATTAATTATTTTAAATAATATTTTTTTAATGCTCATAATGACGCCCTTAAATTTCCTTCATACAGATTTATAGCGATTTCCTTTTGTTGCTCTAGTGCTCAATGAGTGTATCTGTATCCTTCATTTTGATACAAAATGAAAAAGGATAGAGATACATTTGGTGCGCACCAGTGCATCAAAAGGAAAACGCTATTAAATAGATTGCACAAGAGAAAGACCGGATCGTATAACTTTCAAGAATACACGTCCAGCAGTTGAATTCTTGAATCTCAAGCGCACGAACGTTTACTTCGGTAAAGAAATACAAAATTATCAAAAATAAATTAAAAAAAAAAAATTAATAAAAAATAGTTATTTGTACACATAAGTCTCTCGAAATAAAGCTGCATGTTCGCCTGTCATGTCCAAGAAATTAAGTTCGCACTGTTTTTGGGTGAATGTTATCGGTGAACGCTGGTTCAAGATTCAAGAATATTACAATTATAAACCGTATGCCTATTCACAAATCTTCACAGCTCAAGAATCCGGCCCCAGATATCTTAACTCTATATCTCTGATATTTATATTTAATACGTTCTTCTCCCAGGCTGATTCTTGAATTTCGTAGAAAATATCGCACGAGAATCCAAAACCTATCCGACCACGGCCGAACCTTAGCCGATTGCCGTGTATCGAAGGAACTTTCCTACAGTTTCATACACCTGCCCTCGGACCAGGTGAACGGGTGCTCTTGAAAAACGACAATCCGGTCAGCTTTGTGCGTGCATCATGAAAGCTCGGCGCTTCTAAGTCATTCTTATTGGTCGAAACGAAGGATGTGAACGTTCCTGTGCGACCTTTCCTACGAAATTCAAGAACCAGCCCCCAGAGCGGCAAACGCCGCATTGACGTAGCAGAGAGATTTAAGTTTCGACGGCGTAAACTGCTTTGTTCCTCTGTCCTGAGGTTCCTGAGGTGAACCTTGGTTCTATAATTTGACGCAAAAGAAGGAGACCTCGATAGTATAATATCTTTGAATATTGTTTAAATTTACAGATAATTGATGTTTATACTTAAATATGTATGTTATATGAGTAAATAATACGTAGGTGTAGGTATTATTATTATATGTTTCTTATCTTAATGTAATATGATACTTTTGTTTTTCATCATTGTTTTTAATGCAATTTAATATGTTTCGTTTTAACTACAGATCTTTTAGAAGGATATGTGTAAGCACTTTAGGTCACGTTCGACTTTCATATGACTTTTTTCAGCACTATTTTAGTATAAATACCATTTGTTGTAAACAACATCAAGAAATTCAGAGGCATTTAATCAAATCTCAAATCTAGTCTTCATATTGTTAAGTACCATTGTAAACGATTCCAAAATAATTTTTTTTTTAAAGACATTTTTAGATCTCGAATCTAAAAGGTGGCGCAGTCATGCGTATTTCTTCGGCGTACTACATCTTGAGGCACAGTGTACTAAAAATCTACTCGTAGTACACCGTTCGCGTAGTACCCCCGAAAGACTTGTCAGGACGGTACACGTTATTGTTTTACAAGAAGAACTTACTTCCTGATAACTGGTTTAGTAGTTTTCGCCTTAAAATCAACGTAATTACAGGTTTAGTGGTTTGTACCTTAAAACCAGCATAAAAAAAAAGTTACCGAAAATTTATAAAAAGTTAAAGGCAAAGTTATAGAAGAAAAGTTACAGAAGAAAAGTTACAGAAGAAAGAATATCCATCTGGTTTCAAAGAACTGAACGTAGCCTTTGAAGTTGAGTTCTTTCAGAGTAAGTTAGTATTTAAGTATTTATTATTTTCCCTGAATTTCTTCACTAGGCATAAACTTAAAAACTTCAGATTTTTTCTTTTTTAGTCATTAAGATATAATTTTTGAAAAAATACAATGTCACCACCAAAATCAAGACCAAGAAGTTGAACCTTACAAACTGTCAGAAATATTTTCATTAATTCCAGAATATGATGAAGATGCTATTAATCTCAACACATTTTCTAATGCATGCGACTTCGCAGAAGCCATGTGTGTTCAAAATCAAAAACAATTTTTGCTTGTTGAAATTAAAAATCAGTTAAAGAGTAAAGCCTCTCACCTCATTAATTCTAGAGATGTAAATTCTTGGGCAGAGTTTTCACAATTTTTAAATATACACTTTGGTGATCAAAGAGATATTACTGCTTTAATACAGGATCTTCAAAGATTACACCAAATGCCATCTGAAAATCCACTAACTTTTATTTCACGTTTACAAATTCATTGTGCTAAAACGAATTCGGCAATAAATAGGACCCTTACAAGAGATCAAAAAATTGCTCAGGGTAAACTTATTGAGACTATGGCTTTAAATACTTTATTAACGAGATTAGATTCAAAAATTGGGCATATTGTACGTGTTAATAATCCAAAAGACATAATTAAAGCTTTTTCTTTTATTAAACGTGAGCTTTAATTTTCTTATTTCGAAAATCAAAAATTTTCTAAAAAGTGCGACACAAAAACCTAAGATACAACCAAAAATATGTAAAAAACAACTAGACAAGTTTCACAAACAACACCACAGAATTTTTATAATCCTAAAAATTTTCAAAATAGGAATTAAAGTCCTCAGGTATCTACGTCTTCTCATAATCAAAATAACAATAATTTTGGACAAAATCAAAACTACCAAAATAGTCCAAGTGTAACAGAACCTAACCCGATGCATAAACCAATGCATTTTATTAACGCGGAGCAGTTTGGAAATTTTGAAAATAACGAAAATTTTGCAAGTACAAATTTTTCGAGTGAAAATTTTGAGAGTTATAAAGATCAGAATTTTGAAAATGACTATGAAAAAAACAATTTTGAAAATTATTCTGAAGATCCCATAAATTTTCAAATACTAGCCTCGGAAACAGAACAAAATTTAATAGGTCAAATTTCGAAAATAAATTTAGAGGACGACCACAATTCTTTCATCCAAACCCAAGATCAGTTCAAGTAAATTTTGAGATTTTTACGTATTCAGAAGAATCGCACTATATTACTGATATTACATAAATAGACAAGTGTTACATTCCTAACTGTTTCGTAAAAATAAATAATAAGTGGGAATTTTGCACAACGATTATAAATGCGCGACCAATTATTTGAAAAATTTGAATTTGAACCAATTGTTGACCCTTCTTCCACAGAAGTTTGTTTTAATTTAAAAGGGAAACATCCGGAAAATCGTGAAAATGATATTTTGGAACAGTTACGTTTAACCATTGTATAAAGAGTTTAACACAGTTAAATGAAGAAGAAAAATAAATGATAACGTCATTATGTCCTGACTTTTTAAATATTTTTTATTTAGAGGTGGATAATTTAATATTTACAGTGAAATGAAACATTCAATTATTACTAAAGAAACTAAACCAATTTTTACAAAATCGTATAGATACCCGCAATTTAATAAACCAGAAGTAAAACACCAAATTTCAAAAATATTAGATCAAGGAATTATACCACCATCTGTTTCACCCTGGTACACTAGTGTGGGTGGTTCCAAAAAAATTAGACGCTTCGGAAAAAACAAAAATGGCGTGTCGTTATTTATAGAAAACTTAATGAAGTGACAGTAGACGACAAATATCCTCTTCCTGATATATCAGACTTATTAGATCAACTCGGTAATTGTGAATATTTTACTAAATTAGACTTATCATCAGGTTTTCATCAGATAGAAGTCGATCCAAAAGATATACAAAAAAACTGCTTCTTCAGTCGAGAATGGGCATTACGAATATATCAGGATGCCATTCGTGCTTAAAAATGTCCCTTCAACATTTCAAAGAGTAATGGATAACGTTTTATTAGGAATTCAAAATGAAAGGTGGCTTGTTTACATGGACAATATAATAGTTTATTCAGCTAAGATACACGAGCCTATAAAAAGACTATCAGAAGTATTTTTGAGATTAAGAAAAGCACATTTAAAGATACAGCCTGATAAATGTGAATTTTTAAGAAAAGAAGTGGCTTATTTGAGATATATTATCACTGATATCACTGATAAGGGTGTAACCAAACCCAGATAAGGTATCTGCTTCAGAAAATTATCTAGAACCAAAAACTCAAAGAGACATAAAAGCTTTTCTTGAATAAGCAGGATATTATAGACGATTCAAAAAAGCCTCCGCAAAAATTTTGAAACCCTTAACCAAATTATTACAAAAAGATGTACCTTTTATTTTCGATCAAACTTGTAAAAATGCATTCGAATTATTAAAACACGCTTTGACAACAAGTCCAATTATAATATACCCAAATTTCGAAGAACCCTTTATTATAACAAAGAATGCTAGCGGTTATGCTACTGGCTCAGTTTTATCGCAAGGAACTATTGGCAAAGAATTACCTATTACTTTTGCATCCAGGACATTAAATATACTATATTAAATATACAGCTATAGAGCGTGAGCTGTTGGCTATAATTTTTTCAGTTAAACACTTTAGACCTTTAGACCTTATTTGTATGGGCGAAATTTTATTTAGTAACGGAAGATCCTGGCAGTCGTTTAGCTAGGTGGAGACTTAAATTAGAAGAGTATGAATTTGAATTTATTCTTAAATCGGGAAAAATTTATAAAAATGCTGATGCTCTATCCGGAATCAAACTAGATGAGAAAATCAATACTATCAAAATTAAATAAAAATATAATTGGAAAAACTTAAGCAAAGAGGTTGAAAAATTTATTAAGGAATGTGAGATATGTCAAAAAAACAAAATTCTAAGAAAGAATTTGGATAATCCACTTGTAATTCCCAAAATCCCCAAAAACACCATTTTAAAGAATTAATTTAGACATTTTGGAAATTTCGCAAAAGAATTTAGTTTTAACAATAAGGGATAAATTAACAAAATTCATACAAGCTTATCCTCTTAGTGATAAAATATCAAAAAGTATAGTTAATTCTCTACTATTGTTTTTCCAGCATTATGGTACTCCATTAAGAATTCATAATGATTTGGGAAAATAATTTAATAATCAATTATTTAAAGACTAAGATAAGTAAGATGTATGACATAAAGATAACTTTTTCAAGCACTAGTCACCCTCAATCTAACGAAAGCTTAGAACGATTCATTGCAACTTTTTTGGAAATGATAAGAGTATGTACTACAGAAAATCCTAACGAACATCCCCATCAAATTCTTCCATACACGGTTTTATGTCATAATAACTCAACATGTAAAACTCATGGTTTCACTTCGTATGAATTAATATTTGGACATACGTCTTCGTGATCTGCTGAAGTTCTTTATAATCAGCAAGCGCAAAAATTAAACATTTTTATGAAATACCAAGAAATAGAACAATTCTTTCCAAACAAAAGCGACATTTGATAAACACGTAACTTCAAATTATGAATTTAAAGTTGGAGACGGGGTATACGTTAAAGAAACCCAAATAAAAGGAAAACTTTCGCCAAAATTTAATGGACCATTCCAAATAAAAGAAATTTTTGTAAATTCAGCATCGGTTTATAATCTGATAACTAAACAAACATCTAAAATTAACTTTGATTTACTAAAACCTTGCTATGTTGAACAAAATGATGACCCGCAACAAGAACAAGAAAATGACTAAATTATATTGTTTCAGATTATTTATATCCGTGATACTCGGATTTGGACTGGAACGAAATGGTAGTAGTATTAATGAAATTAATAATAGAGTAGGTGTCTACTTCAATAGACAATCCAATATTAAGGTGTCTAATGATAAGTGGACCATATTACTTTATAAAGATATAGACGCTTTGCAAAATGCTTTTATTAATAATAATCATATCCTAGGTAACTTAAAGCTTACACTTTTGCAAAAAACGGAACCATGAAACAAGTATACTCTAATATTAGACCTCATATAACGTTGTTAAAACAAATTTCAAAAGATATTGGTAACAAATTCTATGAAATCGAGTCTGATACAACAACTAAACAAGTAACTTGACCTAAAAATTATTTGATGCCGTAGGTACAGTTTGGAAATATATAACGAGAAATTTAGATGCTGCTGATGATCAGTATTTTAATGAATGTATTAATAAAATTGAAAAAGATGAGAAGGAATTGGAAATATTGGTGAAAAAACAAATAAGCGTGACTAATCTGTTATTAAACAATTGAATTCCACTTTAAGAAAACTTCAAATCGATGAGGAATCTTTTAATTCAACTGTTAAACATGTGAAATGGTTTTAATTTTAGCCGAAGATTATATTATCCAACTATTAGAAAATAAAGTTTGGTTAATAATTGTAACAAATCAATTACCGATAAGAATAAAAACTGTTTTTTATAATTATAACTATTCCAATACTATTCAAATTCCTTTTAGTTGTTATAACAAATATCCAGATAATGTTAATAATTTTCCAAAATTAAAGCCTATAAAAATTAATAAATTAAATTTGGAAGACCTAGAAATTGCTAAACATAAATTGGATCCATATTCAATAGAATTAGACGATTTAATTAAAGAACCAATAATTCAAAAATATTATTCTTGATTCACCTATTTTTCATTGTTTTTAATAATAATTATAATTATTGCATATTTGTATTGTAAATGTAAAAAACGAAAAAATATGTTACAAATATGCATAGAGGGTAGTAGTAATGATGATAGGCCTTATAAACCAAATATTTCAGTTTTTGGGAAAATATTTTCAAAAATTTTACCAAGGCGAAGACCTTCAATTCAAATAACTGAAGATATAAAAGAAGAATTAAAATTAAATACCACTCAAAAATATAGTATAAAAATAATCTTTTAGTTTTCGAAATTTTGTTTTCAAAAGAAAAAAGAAAAACAAAAATTTACTATTAAAAGTTACTGCAATGTGTAGCACTAACTTTTTTAATAAGAGGGGAGCTGTTATATGAGTAAATAATACGTAGGTGTAGGTATTATTATTTTAAGTTTCTTATCTTAATGTAATATGATACTTTTGTTTTTCCCCATTCTTTTTAATGTAATTTGATATGTTTGTTTTTAACTAAAGATCTTCTAGAAGGATATGTGTAAGCATTTTCATATCACTTTGTTCTGGAATGAAGCGTCCGCACTATTTTAGTATAACTACCATTTGTTGTAAACAAAATCAAGAAATTCAGAGGCATTTAATAACATTCATATCGTTAAGTACCATTGTAAACGGTTCCAAAATAAAAATAGTTTTTATTTAAAAAGTTTTTTATTAGATCTCGAATCTAAAATGTATGTTAAAAGTCTTATATTTTCATGAATTTTGGGATTATCATCTATCAGCTGATATATATAAATTTTAGATCCAAAATTTTGTCTTAAACAAGAAATTTTAAAATTCCGAAATATAACACGAAATTTTTCAACCAAAATTTCGAGATATATAACGCGAAATTTTAAAATTTCCACGCCTTGGTAGGTCCGCCTGTACACCCTTCGACCCCGTATATCTGTCAACGATAACTATTTCAAGGAGATAGTTATATTTTATTGGGCCCATAGGTGCAGGAGGAGCATTTTCTGCTAAGCTTTATCTCTACCAGAAAACACAAATATATTCAGAGAACATTCTAAGAATATTCCTCGGGAAGATTGGAGCATTATTAGAATAATATATTTGTCAAATCATTATTTTTAAAAACCGGAACTCATAAGACCCGTTGTTTATCAGAAATTTCTGCTAAATTGATTGCGCATACACGCAAATGGCGCGCCGTTTCGATGCATTTATCGCTGCTACGCGCGCATACTTGTACAGGTAGCGTTCAATAGTTTGTGTATAGATGTCACTTGCATTTCAGTTAAGAACAAATTTCTGATAAACAACGGGTCTTACGAAATACGGTTTTGAAAAATAATGTTTTGACAAATTCCGGGTTTGATTAAAAATGGGTTTTACAAATTACGAGTTTGATATTGAATGAGTTTAATGAACAATGGTTCGATTAAAAACGGGTCTTATAAATTTCGATTTGGTTATTGAGTGGGTTTGAAGAATAAGGTTCGGATAAAAAATTATTTGAACAAATTTCAGTTTTATGATATATCGTTCTTATGATGAAAATTTTTATTAAATACGGTCTGATAAACAATCCATATTTGATGTATATAAAGTCGTCACAGTCTGACTTTAATAAAGTCGATTTCAAAAGATTGTGAAAAAAATTCTCGAGATAAAGCACTGGATTTAGTTAATATTATTAAAAGTATTATATTTAGTTACCTAAATATACTTCGAATGATATTAGAACAATTGCAAAACATTTTTTTTAGAAATCTACTTGGAATATTTGAAGGGAACATCCAGAAGGGACTATTTTAAGAATGATACATAAATATGTCAAGAATATATAGAAATATTCTTAGAATAATATGTAATAAATATACTTAGTATATACTTAAGTAATATTCTTAGAAGATATATATTCCGTTTGTGTTTACTAGGCTCAGACCGATGCAATTAAAAAAATAGAAAAATAAGTTCAGGTCACAAAAAATTTCTATAAAAATTATTAAGTATGCCTCTTTTTCGATTTTCGTTTACCGAGTTGAAATCGAAAAGGAAGTCGTTCAAAAATCTGTTTTCTACTAACAAAAACAAAAAAAAATTGGTTAAAAATTAGGTCACGTGGTACTTGACTTGTTAAGCTTACTAAACTAACCTAAAATAGCCTGGTTCCAAATGACCGTGTGATAACGTAATATTCGCATACCACGAGACCAAAGTAACAAAAATGGTATTCACGTATATTAGATGCAAGGCGTAGACAAAACGCGCTCAGCGCACGATGACCGTTTGAAAAACACCTACCATTTGCTAGGTGTTTTGCCCTCCGCTCGTACGATTTTCCTGCCCTACAATACTTTGTATAGTGCTGCAGAAAATATAGTAGCTTTTTTAGTTTGCGTTTTTATTAATAATATTAATAAAATAACAAATATCTTTTATTAGCATCAACGTGCGGGAAACACCACTTTCCCTTACTGAGTGTGGGAATGAATTTAAACTTTCCCGGGCAGGTTTAACTGGACTAAACGAAACCATCAAGTAATTTTTTAAAGGATCAATACTAGTGCAAGTCAAAGAAAACTTAATCCATCAAAAACATTTCTGTCTATTAGTTTAACCACTATTTGATTTAGCCTCTCTGAACTCCGAATCGAAATCGATCACGTAAGGGCCTCTTTCTTACCCATAGAAAAAGAAAAGGAACGACAAGGCTAACAAGAAATAAAAATGCAAAATGCGGTGATGCCAAGATGTGCTAAGCGAATTGGATTCTGTTTGCTCGCAGGGCAGCGCCTTCGGCAAAACGAATACGAAAAGTCGTCGGTCAGCGTGCCGCTGAGTAAGCTGTTAGCTATTCGTTTCGCTTAGCGACTTAAATACGTTACGTATGACGAGAATACCGGTCCTGAAGCGAAAGAGCTAGTCTTTATAGGGAATATTGAATCACTCTGTATTTAAATATAAAAAATAATCGTTAAATTTAAACAGTTATAATTCAAAAATATTATACAATCGAGGTATCCTTCTTTTGCTTTTACTTCTGGGAAATTTTAGGACCAAGGTTAACCACGATCGCGATAAATCGAAATCGACTTCTGTGCCGTTTTCTTTTTGTCGCGGTTACGGTTAACCTTGGTCCTAAAATTTCCCAGAAGTAAAAGCAAACGAAGGAGACCTCGATTGTGTAATATCTTTGAATATTGTTTAAATTTACAGATAGTTGTTTATGTTTACATGTGTATATAATCAAAAGTTTTTAATTTTTATGAATTTCCGGATTATACTTAACATTTCATATTAAAAATGCTATGACGTCATATATCAGCTGACATGAACAGAAAAAATCGATGTAGACAGCGCATCCTGTCATGTTCGATGCCTTGAGAATCGGAACCAGCATATTTTGCCGGTTCAGAATGGTTGCGGTTATCAAGGTATGGATCTTCACAGGATGTGCTATCTACGTCCATTTGTTCTATTCATGTCAGCTAGTAGATGACGTCATAGCATTTTTGATGTGAAAATTTAAGTATAATCCGGAAATTCATAAAAATTAAAAACTTTTGATTATATACACATGTAACCATAAGCAATTATCTGTAAATTTAAACAATATTCGAAGATATTACAAAATCGAGGTCTCCTTATTTTGCTTATACTTCTGGGAAATTTTAGGACCAAGGTTAACCGTAACCGCTATAAAAAGAAAACAGCTCTGCTTGTCTGCGAAAGTTTTAAGGACCGTTTTTTCCATAGCCGATTAGCAGCGAGCGCATTTTAAATATGCTTATAAGGTTAATAGGGTGATTTTGGTCAGACAGTTTATCGGAAAATTTCATTACCCTTATGGTTACCTTTACCGTTAATAAAGGTAACTGCAAGAGGTTAAAAATCTTGCTTTTGAAGGTACTCAAAAATAACTTTTGGCAGTAAACATAAACTCTTTTTTGTTGTTTTTTTCTTTCTTTATTGTAAAATAGTTGCGTTTGTGTTTCATCATATATCAACCCTTCACTACGACATTCACATAAAAATAAAATTCAAATAAAAAATTATCAAATTTTTCTCAAACAAAACAAAGCTTCAAATCTCCTACCACAGAATCACGCTAAGTTTGGTTGGTTGGCGTTTTAACGGTAAGGGTAGTTGCTATTAGGACCTCTAATAATAAAGGTAACAGTCTAATAGAACAAACGCTACACTGCGCCTGCCCAGAATAAAGGTATAAGGGTAACAGACTAGCCAAAAACCGGACCAAAATCACCATAATAGGCATCTTTTGCACCTCTTATTTTGACCCAATTTCACTTTATCCCTTATTTAAAGCGTGCGCACTTGATAAGAAATAACGATTTCCCTTACTACCAACCGATAAAGTTTGACGTTACCTGCGGGTGAATACCGTATCCCTTATAATTGACATGGTTGCTGACAGTAAAATGTTAAGTAGAAAAACAAAATATTTAAATTGATTTTTGAATGCAAATATGTTCTGTTTTATTTTTAATTGTAAAGATATGTGTCAATATTTGTTTAATAATTTTCTTTGGCTAGAACTTCGTACGAAATGTAAAACATTAACTTCCCCAGTAAACACCGTTATGTAGAAATTACGTAAAATATACATAACAGATTTACATTGTTATGTAAATTTAAGGTTACTCAGAGGTCACAATAAGGTAAAATTTAAGTCACATTAAGGTGCGAAAACTCTGCATAATGCCATGCGCAAAGCTCACCTAATTGTTACGTAAATGTGATGTAAATGAAATGTCTTCCTTTTTACATCCATGTTATGTAAGAGTTGAATAAAAACTACGTAAATTTTACATAACAGGTTTACCTGGTTATGTAAATTTAAGGTCACATGGAGATCACAATTATTTATTAATAAGGTAAAATTTGGGTCACATTAATATGCGATAACACTGCATAATGTCATGCGCAGAGCCCACCTAATTCTTACATAAATGTGATGTAAATAAAATGACATAGCTTTTACATAAATATTACATCCATGTTACGTGAGAATTAAGTAAAAACTACGTATATTTTACATAGCAGGTTTACCTTGGAATATAAATTTAAGGTCACAATAAGTTATTAATAAGGTAAAATTTAAGTCACATTAATCTGCACGACATGCGTAAAGCTTCAACTATCTGAGTCCGACATGAGCATGCAGCTTGAGACAGGACAACGTCGATTATTTCCGAAGGTCCGACATTGCCAAACTACAAAGTTAACCAGACGAGCTGGTTTAAGTGGCGGAGGAGGTTATTCTGATAGAGAAGTACCACCATCTTGTCAATACCTCAAAGTCCACATTCTAATTTTGAAATATCTTTGCTCTTTATATTTATAATATTATAATCCACTGTACAGGGAACATAGTGTCATTGGCGCCATCTCTACTTAATAGGAATAAACTATTAAGCAGTGGTAATTTCTTTCATTTTCATAATATTTGTTGACGTAAATCGCGTTATAGAGCGACGATATAAATATTACATTAACATTTGAAATGTAAACAGGAAATTTATATAACTTGATTCATATAATTAATACATAAATAATTTTATGTACAAATTATGTAAAATTTTAAATGTAAACTTAAGGTTTACACTGTTTCATAATATTTATGTAAATTTCAAAATTTTAATGTGACGTAAATCATGTTATAGAGCGTTTACGTAATTTAAATGATATAAATATTACATAAAGTGTTTTGTATAATAGTTACGTAACATTTAAAATGTAAACGTCATGTCTAAATTGTTACATAATAGTTATGTAAATTTTATTACTTTAATTCAAAATAGATAATTTTATATAACGTTTACTTAAATTAGGTTACTTAAACATTACATATAATTTTTTATATAATAGGTATGTCATATTTTTTATTTAAAATGAAGGTCCAGTATTTACGTAATATCTAGGTACGTAAATTTTGAGAATTTATTTACAAAGTCATATTATTTACGTAAAATTAACATTGCTTATGATGAATTAAATTTACCGTGAAGGTTTTGTCGTAATGTTTACATAATTTTTAAAATAATAATAGTAAATATGATATAACATATTTGACATAAATATATGAACCTTAGATTTATATAACTATTAGGTTAAAGTCACAAATGTGTTTATTGGGTCCACTGGCAACTGTGATAAGTGATTCCGATCGAACCTCCTTTTTTTCTGGTGTTTCTTCGAGTTTTAAAAAATTATTAATAATTAAAATTCACGTGCAAAAACACAAGAATAAGATATTTTACGTAAAGTCACCTAACGGGCATTTTTCATAAGAGGTGTCCCTAATATATAGCTCAAATTAACGTTAACTAATAGCCTATAAAGAAAATGACCGCTACATGTACCTCTTACATTTGTGAGCCTAAATCAGTTGGTATTGACAAAATTCCTCTGAGGCTAATAATAAAAAGGGTTATCGTACAACACTTAAAACCAATCAAGTCATTCCGGTTGTACAGCAGCACTAAGCGAATTTTTCATGACCCTAACCACTCTGTGGTTTGTTAGGATAATGACGTCAGGAATGACGTCACTGTAAACTCACTGGTTAACAGCTGATTTGGTTAACAAATACAGTATACCAATTTAGGTTCTGTGATTTTGTCTTCTTCGAACCTCACTTATATGTAAATAAAAGGTTGGACATACCAGAACTACTACTAGGTACTACTATATGGTGCTGCCTTATTAACCTAGAGACAGTTATGCAAATATGTCAAAAATGCATACCCACATGGACTCTAGACCTACCTAGGTTCCCTATTAAAATTTAGAAGTACAATGTCAACAGCATTTAGAGGCGCGTGGGCCAGAAAAAGAACAAAGAGACCAAAAACGAATACAAAAAATTAGGTAATATGCAGTGTACGGTTTTCTGCCATTTTTGATTTTTTACGAAAAATTCTTTATAGAGGCACCTATTAGGGTCCCTAGGCCCCCAAATCCGCTGGCGCCGGTTTTTTTTAAGAGAAAAAAGGGCGCCGGGGGGGGGGTTGTAATTTGTTTTGGGTTGGGCTGTATTGGATTGGGTTGTTTAGGTGAAAAAAAATTAACAAAAACACAAAAATTAAAAAAAAAACAACCGGCGCTGGCGGATTTGGATTTGGAGTTCTATGGACCTAGTAGGTGCCCCCATAAAAAATTTTTCATAAAAAAACAGAAAACCGTATACTACATAAAAAAAAATCGATATGCTTCACAGATTTTTATTGTGGCAATTTCCCGCAAGCACTCGTATACACCTTCAGTCACACTGCAATTGCATTTTTTTAATAGGTAAGTATCAAAAGCAATCCAAGTGTACCATGATATATGCTACCTAACAAAATTTACGAATAATGCCGGGCAACAGGAAAATTATAAGATACATAGGTAAGGTACCTTTTCTTAAATTTTCAAACACCAATGGGTCATCTGTTTTGATAATAAAAAGTTCTTTGTTAACGACCACTACATACTCCAGTATTATTACTTACACCCACATAAATCTGTATACCTATTGATGTGAAAAAATCAGAGATATGGAGAAGGGCAAACTCCCACTTATAAACTCGACGTTGGAATCCCATATAGGGGTCAACGTCGAACGATAACGTCGGATTTATAAATGGTGAGTAAAATGCAAAAAATAAAATAAAATGGAATATATATATATAATTTTTTTTTGTCGGATTTTTAAAATTTTCGATGGCCCGTGGCTCACTTTAAAGAATAATTTATAAATACAATGAAAATGCACAAAAAAATGTATTTTCAAACTGCAAAAATTGATCAGCCAACACAGACCTCACCAAGCGAAGACCCCCTAACCTCATTTTCAAACTAAAATCCCAAACCAAGAGGTAGTTTGCCAGGTTAGTTTAGTCTGACGTCATGGTAAGAAAACACACTCGAAAAAATTACATGGTTTATGGTTTAGCTAAGTATGACGTCACACACACAAATACAATTGATTGTGGTTTGCAAACCACACACGTGAAAATACGAGTGGTTTGGATAATCATAGCCATGGTATAAGTTTACTATGAAAAATTCGCCTCTATCAGCAAAAATACGAAAAAAAGCCGAAAACACTTGGTTCAAACAAGTGTGTGGCTAATAAAAGAAGCAGGCAAATATAATGTCAAGTCGATTCGATTGATGTGATTACGTTCTTTTAGGCTCATAACTGTCACCTGCATAAGGCGGTCAGTATTGTGAAATTTCTCAGGGGTTATTATCATTCCACCTAATTTAACTTCCGTGTGTATACCAACTAATCTCGGTGTAACGGTTACCGGCGTTAAACTTTAGTTTAACGTAATAACCTTAACTGATACAATTATAAAAAATGATATCAGATTATTTTTGGCAAATAAAACTGCAGAAAAAGCATTTATTCTCCATGATCAATGATTAAAAATACATGTTTTATCAACTTGCCAAAGAAAGTAATGAAATTTTTCACATAAAATTATTATACCAGGTGTTTTACAGAAGTGGTTCACCCCCCTTTTTTAACTGCAATTTTCAAGAGAGATAAATTAAACTTCGTGACTTCGGGTGACTTCCGGTTTCACCGGAAACGGCCACACTTTCTATTCTTAAATTAAAAAAATACTCCATGTTCTCTCAGTGGAACTTCTTAAATTGAAAAGGACAAGTAAAACACACAGTCTTCTTCACAACGAAAAGCGAAAGAGCAATGATTACTCACGCTGGTTACCCAGGGCGAAACATCGTTTAATTATTTCTCTTTTTTTTTTTGTTATTTCGACCCAAGATCTTTTGATCTTTTGTTTTTTAATACCTATGATACTTTTATTTTCCTATCTCTTCCACACAAATTCATGAAAAAGATAAAAGATAGACCCATTTTTTAAAAAGCTTAGTTTTTAAGGATTCAAAAAATTACATAACATTAAGATGTCCAATTTAAAAAAATGGAGGTATTGCCTGCATGATACTTTATTTTTGACAAGGGGCAAAATGTTTTTCGGTTGTAAATTTTGAGCAATGTTATTTTATCAGCTTTTAGTTTGAAAACTCTCTAGCTGGAAATAAATGCTCTAGATATAGATTGTCCACATATAATGAATATTTTAAAAAGAGATTTAGGCTATCTACATGATTCCCAAACATCGACCTTTAAAAGTTATGGAACTGTGGGTATATACCTATCTAGCATAAACTGTTGCAATAAAAGAATAACACAATTTTTTTAATTGTTTTATATTCTTACGAATATAACAGCCATTTTATAACGACAGAGGTATATAACACAAAAGGAAATATAAAAATCAAGATGTTTATACTTATCAGTAGCGCACCGAAGGAGGGGGTTATAACCCCCCCCCCACCCCGATAATCCTGGTTATAATTGGCACAATAAAAAAAACTGCAGAAATAAAATATATTGGGAATAAAATACAAGAGTCCGGACTATTAACAAAAATCTTTAAAACACACCTTTCATTTTTAATATAGTTTTTCCTGCCGCGCGTTGAAGCATGATTGTTACATGAAATTTTGGGTAAATAAACAATTTTAAATTTGGTTAATACCCCCCCCCCCTCTACATTTGAGTGCAGGTCCGTGCTTGTAAGCACCTGCTTCCTGGAATCAATTATGGTCACAAATTTTTACTTCAAATTAAGTTTTTTTAATATTTATCCTAAAAAAACCTCTCCCGAAGTCAATTCCTGGGTGCGTCACTGTACTTATTACACTAATTATCCATCTATCCTTATATCCTTATATTTTTTCGGGGTAACTTGCTGTTAAATGATCCGTTAAATGTTCGGTTTAAAAAAAAACAAAGTGGTTATTATGTGTGTTCACCCAAGTAACACAGCAGGGAGTACTGTAAACAAATCCTTTTTCTGTCTACCCCAATGTTCTAGAAAGGTCATAAAAACATTCTTGCATATATTTTAGCAGTGGTGTACAACGAGCGTGAACCACCCTCTCTCCTAGAGCCATTGAATATTAACTCCAAAAGATTAAATATTCTTCCATATAGCAATTTGTCATTCTTAGCATGTGCATATAATATCCTCAAGAAGAAAAAGGATATGCTAAGGATGTTCTAAATTACCATGGGAACATCCTAAGCCGAATGACATGCTATGCAGGTTCTTAGGATGTGCTAAAAGATATCTTTATCACATGCTATTCACGTGCAAAGAATGTACTTACAGATGTCCTTGTCAGGTGCTTACAATGTCTTTTACACCCGATTCTCACCTACGCGTTTCGCAACTCTCATAGACACGGATAGTCCATGTCGGACGTGGCATCTTAGAGTCGTATGGGAAACGAGTAGTTAGGAACTTTTAACTCCATTGGGGTGCACTTTTGGTGTAGCGTGATGTTAAGGTCGTGGAGGGGGTAGGCTGGGGGCAATGCCTTAAAAGGGCGCGAAAACTTTTGTTTGTGTCGGTTTAGTGGTGGTTGGGTTAGGGTAGGGTGATATCAAAAAAAATTCAAAACCATGCGTTATATGTGCTGCAGTCAAAAATTTTGAAAAAATTTTACTAAAAATGCCCTTTTTTACTCGTTTTGACGTGACGTTATAGCGCCCCAGGCAAAAACTATACGTTGAGAGAGATCGATCCATAAAATGAAAATATTTAAGGTTTGCCCGAAATAAACTGTGCAAACATTAAATCACCGAATTAAACGCTTATAATTTTATTGTATCATGCAAATAGATGAACTTAATATTGTATCATAATTGGTATATACTTTGCATATGCTAAAGATGTCCTAAAAGTAACCTTCTTTAATGGTATTTCATTAGTATATGCTCAGGAAATACTAGAATACCATTCTTTTGATGTTCTCTTACGGTACCAGAATAGCTTGTGCGCTAAAAGGACCAACTAATGTTTCAATAAGTGATATATACATTGCATATGCTAAAGATTTTCTAAAAGTTACCTTCTTTAAGGGTAGCATATGCTAAGGAAATACTAAAATTGCATTTTTTTATGTTCTTTTGCAGTATCCGAATAGCATGTGCGCTAAAAGAACCAAATAATGTTTCAAAATAAGTGATATGAGTATACTTTGCATATGCTAAAGATGTTCTGATAGTAACCTTCTTTAGTGGTATTTCCTTAGCATATGCCAAGAAAATACTTAGAAGTTCATTCCTTTGATATTCTTTTATGGTACCAGAATAGTATGTGCGGTAAACGAACCAAAAAATGTTTTAAAATTGATATATTCTTTGAATGAGTTAAAGATGTACTCAAAAGGACCTGCTCAAATGGTACACTCAAAGCATTTGCTATGGATATCCTTAATAGCATATGCTTAAATAGTATGTATTAAGCATATTCTAAATATATGCTCAAAAGGACATCCTCAAAAGATGGTTTAACGCATATGCTATGCATGTAAATGTTCTTTCATTTCTATGTGGGCTATAATATAATATATTATAAGATGTAAATATTCAGGTAAGATGAAGGTATTTGTGATGTGAAAATAATTTAAAAAATGTAGCTATCTACAATAATATACTTAAGTTATTGATCTAGTCATCTTTCAATCGGTAAGTAACAGTAACAAAATAGAGTAGATTGGGTCAAAAGTCCCCACTTATGGTTGCACCTCTCATAAATTCTTGGGTTTCGGTTTATTTGTTTTAATCCATCTTCAGAGAAATCTGTAACAATTTAAAGAAACTTATTTTTAAGATGAATTACTTTGGATTTATTACGTAACAAATATAAAAATTGTACAGGGTGTCCAAAATTCGATGGTTTTGGGGGATTTCGGGTACTTCTAGATTAGATAGAAAACATTCGACCACTTTGTGAGACTCAAATTTCAAGACAAGATTTTTGGTAAAAACCGCATTTCAATATGTCACCCCATCTTCGAGTTACGGGAGCTTTTTAAAAGTCTGTATTTTGGGGGCCCTATAAGTTTTTTATTTATGAAAATATCTTCGTTGAGTTTTTAAATTAGAATTTAATTACTAAATCAAATTTTATGAGTCACTTTTAGTTTTTTAGATATAACCCAAAGTTGGTATTTTTCTTCGAGCACCCCATTTTTTTCATATTTTAAATGCTTTTTTAATTTTCTTGAAATCGGATAAATAGTTTTGAGTTATTAAATATTTTCAGGCACTCTAGATTTTTTTTAATAATGCCTTATTTATTACATCCTACTATATGATTTATGGAAAATATTTAATAACTCGACACATCGTTTTGAAGGAAATTAAAAAAATATTGGGTTGTTCAATAAGAAAAATTCAAACTTACATCTCAAAAACTCATTTGGTAATTAAATTGTAGGTTAAAAACTACAAATATATTTTCATAAATAAAAAAGTTATAGGGCCTATCCCAAAATGCAGACTTTTTAAATGGGGACTGTTTGTATTTTTTGTAACTCAAAAATGGGGTGACATATTGAAATGCAGTTTTTACCAAAAATATTGTCTTGAAATTTGAGCCTCACAAAGGGGGAGGGGTTTTTCTATCTCCTTTAGAAGTACCCGAAACCCCCTAAAACCATTGAATTTTGGACACCCTGTACTTACAGATAAATGTTGAAACTTAGGCACTACATCTTACAATTATTTATGTGGGCTAAAATTTCGGCATGACACAATAAAAGAAAGAATACGTAGCGGTTCAAAATTCGTCTAGATCCGCGCATGACGTCACCTGGTGAGATTTTTGTAGCGCGAACAGGGAACTACCTACGCACAGCTGATACTAATTCACCTAGAAAGATGAAAATTTAAGGATAGTTTGGGCTGATAACGGAGGAGCTCACCAGGAAAAGATTTTTTATTATTTTACCCCTGAAAGGGTAAAAATACGGGTTGAAATTTTAAAAGGATTTTCTGTGTCACAAAAATGTAGACTCTACTAATAAAATAAGTAAACAATGTTTCGGCGTTTTTTAAAATTCAGTCAGGGGGTTGAGAAATAGGGGTGAGTCTGTTTTGAAGGGGTTACAAAACAACTCACAATTACTTACAGTTCTAAATCAATGTGGAGCTTAAAATTTGCATTTAGGTTCTTCTTGAAAAGTTAACAAATAGGTGTTTTTGGATTTTTGAAAAATTTGAACGTGTGGTTGCAACCACCCCCCTGTATCCAATAAATATTTGAATCTGTCAAAGTATGGGTTGTGTGGTATCAAACTAAAGGAAACAAAGTCAGGAATCTAGAACAATGTTTTTTTTTCAAAAGTAAGGGTTCGCTCATAATTAATCATTATCACTAAAATTTTTTGAGCAAATTCGAGCATAATTCACGTTAAAGTTATCATCCCGCGTCCATAAAATTTCTTATTTCCTTATCTTTTGAAAATCTGAAAAACTTAATGTCACGCGAAAAACCTTGTCTGATTGTCAAAACCACATCCGTGTCCACAGCACCTCAGCAAAAATTATTAAAACTAATTGTAATTGCTTGTCTGGATTCACCAAAATCGTTCGCGTTAGTCCTGACCCTGGACACTTAAAGTTGCACAAATAGAGAGTGCTTGATCGTAATTGCATCTTAGTGCGCATGCTCAGAACGGACACGTCATACAACAGCGACTACGTCTCACCTATCTCTACGACCATCCTTGCAGTATTCGTACGCAGCTAACGTATCCTAACCCTTTTGTTATCTGTGGGTTTTCATAAATGCCTGATCCATTGTTTCACTCCTCCTATTTTCCATTCTATTGCCCTCTCACTTGACTTCACCTATTTTTTGCAAAAGTACAAAGCACAAATCGTATTTTGAACAAATGGTCAATTTTCAAATCGGGCAACATACAAATCGAAAAATTAGCAAACAGTTCTTTGCACAAATTGGATTTTCAACAATTCGTAAAACTAACAAAACGGAATTTAGCCAAAACAGAAATCGACCAAATCGAAATTTGCACAAATGCACAACATACAAAACGAAAATCGTACAAATTGGTTGGTTGTTCCGGTTATGCTCTGCCTGACAGCTGGGTTCAGAAAAAGAAAGGCAATAGAAATTATTTTTTTTGTTGTTTTTTATTATTTATACTTTATTTGTTATTAGAACTTTTTTTTCCAGATGTCTAGTTTTACTCCAGGTTTTTTAAGGAGACCGGATAATTCCCTAAAATGAAAAAAACAGGTTTAGGTCTATCTAGTATCTTTCTTATTCTGAGCCAAGCTGTCAGACAGGGAATAAACGTGCAACCAATTTGTACGATGTACGGTTTGTGCGATTTTCGATTTGTATGTTGTGCTTTTGTTCAAATTCCGTTTTGGGCGATTTCAGTTTTGGCGATTTTCGTTTTGTTAATTGTACGGATTGTTAAAAATACGATTTGCTCAAACGACTGCTTGCTTATTTTTCGAATTATATGATATATGATTGGGCCATTTTCCGTTTGCCTAAAGTACGTTTTGTATATTGTAGTTTTTGTAAATATTATGGGATCCCAACAAAATTGGTTTGATTACATCGTTCGTTGGAAGCACAACTTTAATCTCATTTTTAAGGAAGCATTCACAAACGCATCAAGTGCCGTTTTCTTTTTGTCGCGGTTATACAGGGTTCCTAAGATTTTCCTTACGGATAGGATTTCAATAAATCAAACAGAAATGGCATAGAAAGTTCTGCGCGTACAAAAGAAACAGGTATATTGAACAATGGTGCCAGTTTGTTATTATCTCCGGACTGCTTTCATGAGAAAAAATTGTCGTCACTCTTTCATTGTGAGCATAAATCATAGTTGCAATAATAACCGTTGACAAGATGTCTGCAAATTCCGCTAGATGGCGGCCACACCATGAGATGATCGAGGAAAAACTGGGATTCACAGGCATTGCATTTTTATTTCCTTTCGAGTCGCTTCAGTTTCGTAAATTTTGTGTTTTTAAAATGCCGTATACTCGAGAAGAAAAGATTTTTATTATTAAAAACTACATAAAAAGTGACAGTGCGGACGAGGTCATTGGGCTTTTTGTTTTTGCGTTTCCAGATCGACCGGTTCCTGTGGCTCAAACTGTCTACAACATTTATCATCGTCTTGAAAGGTACGGGTGCATAAATGGTTGTAGAAAGTGTTACCACGACGGCGAAATACCAGAGCATTCCGTTCTTCCACACAGGGTGGAACGAGATGAAATGGTATGCGCTTACGTTGAGGCACATGAACCATGTTCGACGAAACCGATTGCGGAGGCACTGGATATTCCCAACAGTACTTGCCAATGGATCCTAAAAAAATACGGCTACAAGTCGTTTAAGATTGGGAAGTTGCAGAAATTGCAACCAGGTGATTATTTTCGCCGGTTAGAATATTGTGAGGTTATGAGGGATAAATGTGACAGGAACGAAAATTTCCTATCAAAAGTTTTGTTTAGTGACGAGAAGACATTTGAACTTCATAGCTCTCACAATCCACAAAATAGCCGCTATTGGTCCGCGAAAATAGACATCTGCACGCAAGTGTTAGAACGCAACATCCTCAAAAATTAAATGTTTGGAGCGGTATTGTCGGGGATCACATTATTGGACCCTTTTTCATTGAAGGGAATTTGAATAGCCAAAAATATGTTAATCTTCTCCAACACCAGGTTTTACTACGGTTGAGGGAACTCAACATAAATTTGGACGAATTGTGGTTTCAGCAAGATGGCTGTTCATCCCACAATTCACGCCATGCTACAAATTACCTTCGTCAGGTATTTGGTGATAGAATTATTTCCACGTATGGAAATATCCGATGGCCTCCTCGATCACCAGATCTTGCTCCAAATGACTTTTTCCTATGGGGCACGACAAAATTTTCCAACACCCTCACTTACGGCCTACGACTATACAGGAGTTGAGGCCGAAAATTTTGGAGGCGGGCAACTCTATCACCCCTGAAATGTTGGCTGCTACGCGCCAAGAGTTTTACAATAGATTGGGATATTGTGAGGCTTAAGAATTAATCTAAATCTAAATCATCTAATTAAAAATTAGATGTTTTCAGGTCCAAACCACAGCTTTTTCTTGCTTAAAGGAGGCGGCAGGGTCCATTATTTACGATACTGATACGCTTTTAATTAAATTTCTTTCCATTCTGTTCTACTAGTGACATCTATCCGGAAACGGCCAAACCATGCAGCTAGCACTAGCAGCCAAAGAAATCAATAAACGCTGTTTTTCCTGTAGAGCTTTTTGCTTGCGATATTATTGATTTTAAATAAAGCTGGCCCTACACTACATTTGATATTTTCGAGGTGTTTTATGACATGATCTCGAAACATGTAGCGAACCAATTCTTCAAAACTAGCGGGAGGGTAAAAGCGAAAAATAAGGGGCTGCCAATATTTGTAACACCCAAAAAAAGGTGAAAATATTTATTTTGCTCTGTTTCTTTACAAAAAACGTTTTTTTTTACGAAAAACTTGAGCTCTGCTACTTTTTTTATTTTTTTCTTCAACTTTCTCGAAATTTTCGTCATACCGTAGAAAAAAATTATTTCCCCCATGGTCATACTCTACTTTTATTCGAAAAAATTTAGAAACAGAGACGGGATCAGTTTTCCTTAAACGGGGCATCTTGGTTTCGAGTGAGAAGATAAATTTTTCAATTAAATTAGCCGAACGCAAAATTGTTAGAAAAACAAAGGACGAAATAAAAATGGCGCCGCTTACAATTTTTTTTCAAAAATTACGTAATTTCGGGAACGCAAAGAAATAGGTCTAAAGAGTATAATTTTTAAGAAAAAAATATCAATTTTCTCGCCCTCCTCTACTAGGACTACAGGGGCCGTGCACAAATTACGTAATGGTCATAGGGGGAGGGGGGTTACAAAACTTTACGTAGGGGGAGGGGGGTTTTCGACAGCGTCTGCATTTGTGTGAAACTAAGAAAATTTGGAATGAAAATAAGTGAAAAGTTTTTTTTTTGGGGGGGGGGTAGTTGTCTTGAAATCGTTACGTAATATTAGGGGAGTGGCGTGCCAAACCGTTACAAAACATTACATAGGGAGGGGATCAAAAATTGATAAACTCGCCGTTACGTAATTTGTGCACGGCCCCACATCTGACTGTTCCTCCTTTTTGATTTCGAATCAAAGTGCAAAACCCGGGTTGGACGTTCGAAGGCGTCAACCCGTCCTATTTGCTTGATAAAGTTTCTACGGAAATATCTCAGTCGATTTCTCCGGCTGTGTATGAACGCTTTAGGTTAGGCATTTGCATGTATCTCAGTCCCCAGCCTGTAAACAGTGCGTAAGGACAATGGTTACAAAATTAAAAGCCGAAAAATATTTTTTTTTTACGATATCTTTCATCAGTTTGGTATTAAAGTCGAGCAAAAACAATTTTTATTCCAGTCCTAAAGGTATGAAAATGGAAAACATTAGAAAACAACAACCTGGAATGGATTTACTACGTGTAAGATGTAGTGACAACATCGCCCCAGGCCCATCCTTGTCTGCCTAATGTGCTTTTTCGTTTGTCTGCGTCTTATACACGGCTGCTTGGCCCCCTAAGGATTTGCTTAGGATCCCTGTATAATCAAAAGTTTTTTATTTTTATGAATTTCCGGATTATACTTAAATTTTCATATAAAAAATGCTATGACGTCATCTATTAGCTGACATGAACAGAAAAAATCGATGTAGACAACACATCCCGTCATGTTCGATGCCTTGAGAATCGGAACCAGCCTAAGTGATTTATAAGCAATTTGGTCAAGACCAATGTATCTAAGCGACACCGGTTTGAACCAAAATAGGGGAAATTGTGACGTTATTGATTAGCTGTTTTACTTTTGATCTTGACCAAAGATGACCGTGCTCGGGAGGTGACTTATGGTTCCGGTCATTAGTTTTGAAGAGGGGTATATTTTCAAATGGCGATTTTTAAATTTATTTTACGAACTTCGATAAGAATCTTGATCTGAAGGTGAGTTACGTATTTGGATATGAGATTTAGAGGTGATTCAAGGTTTTGTTTATAAAAAAATCTGGAGCGAGCAACTCCGGGATCATAAGGCTGCGCCCCATTTATAGACTACACTCTGTTACCGTTGAACTTAAGAGGTTGGGTGGGTCCTAAGTCGAAAATTCTTGCCTTTGGCGCTATTACTAAAATTTTCTAACCAGTCAGTTTGACCGTTCCATCAAAGCGAATGGTCCGTTGGGTTACGGGTATTGTGAATTACGTCATATCCTAACCTCAAAATCAATTACCAAAAGAATAACCGCGGTCAAAACCGCTCCTCACTGCTCAATGGCTTATAATTTGCCGGTTCAGAATAGTTGCGGTTCTCAAGGTATGTGCCAACTACTTCCATTTGTTCTGTTCATGTTACCTAATAGATGACGTCATAGCATTTTTGATTTGAAAATTTGAGTATAATCCGGAAATTCATAAAAATTAAAAACTTGATTATATACACCCGTAAACATAAACAATTATCTGTAAATTTAAACAATATTCAAAGATATTACACAATCGAGGTCTCCTTCTTTTGCTTATACTTCTGGGAAATTTTAGGACCAAGGTTAACCGTAAAACGGCAAAGAATACGCTAACAACAAGGAATTAAAAATAGCTTACCAAGTTTAAGTGTCTACTAACATTTATTAACATAATAGTGTTAGCTTTGTTTCACTAGGCTAATCTCCACCAACTTGTTGTTCAGGAACTTTGGGTGCGCACTGGAGTTCGTGATTCAACGTGACTTTTACCTGTTCATGACATTCACCAAAAAATTGGTAAGAATTTATGCTCTTTGCTTCCAGCCATTCACGTACTATCTGGGTCAGAACAAACCTTTGTATCTGCAGAAACATATTTGGTGCAGTTATTACGAAAAAGGTAATCTTGTAAATCTTTAGATGAACTTAGATTTTGGATCTATTCATGATGCAAACGGTCATGTGTTAAGGATCCTTTTTCTATACATATCTTCCGAAACACTGTATTGATGATGTGTTTGTTGCCTTTAGGCGGGGTTTACACGGATCGGTTTCTGCCGCACGACTAGGCCTGTCAGACCCGCCTGTACACCCTTCGACTCCGTATATCTGTCAATGATAACTATATCAAATAGATAGTTATGTTTTATGGGCAGAGGGTGCAGGGGGAGCATTTTCTGGGAAGCTTGATCTCTCTCAGATCGATGCAATTAAAAGAAGAGAACAATAGTAACTATAGTAAGCACACAAAAAATTGCTAAAAGTAGGGTACCGTCCTTAGATTAAAAAGAGACAAGATACCTGACATTAACTCTGTGTTTCGGACTTCCATTGTCTATATTTTATTTATACACGACGTTTCGATCAGTACAATCTCTGATCGTCTTCAGGTGCAAACTACAATCAATTCCTAAGGCTACGTACTTATATACTGTGAGAAATCACTCAACCTTGAAGTTTAAGAAGTTGGCTCCGCCCAAGGAGGGGCTTCCAAATATTTGGGATTTCAACACTTGGTTTACTGAAAATACCCTGATTCTGCCCAATAAAGGCAGCTTCAAGGAATTTTCGTTTCTTCCAGTGTGACTCCTTGTGCAAAACCTTTGCTTCTGCCCACTTCATTCGGTGTTGTTTTGACCATGCATGTTCGGCAATTCCTGATTTCGTGGTTTCACCTTTTTGGGTATTCGTCTGATGTTCCTTAAGCCTAACAGATAGTGGTCTTTTAGTTTCGCCTATGTATGATTCACCACACTCACAAGGAATTTGGTAAATGCATTCCTTATTTTGTTTGTTCTCCGGTTTTGTTTTACTAAGAAGGCTTCGAATTGTATTACTAGATTTAAAAGCTGTTTTAATATTAAAGTTCTTCGCTACTCTTCGAATTTTCTCTGATACTCCTTTAACGTATGGGATTGTAAGGAATGCATTTGCCTGGTTTTGGTCATGTAATCTCTGTCCTGTTTGTTGAAATTTAGAAATAGTATCTGTTATAAGTTTCAGGCTGTAACCATTCTGCTGCAGATCCTTCTTAATGTTTCTTATTTCGATTTCCAAGTCATGAGAATTGTTACAAATTTGAACGGCTCTGTTATACAAAGTTTTGATTATGCCTCGTTTGGTTGTAGCAGAATGATTTGAACCTTGATTTAAATATTGTCCTGTGTGAGTGGGTTTACGATAGACTGTTGTTCTGATGTCGCTTTCTACTCGTGTGACAAGTACATCAAGAAAAGGAATTTGACAATTTTGCTCCAACTCCATTGTGAATTTAATGGTGGGTCTTATGTTATTTAGGTGGTGAAGAAATTCTGAAAGTTGTTGGTCATTCCCGGTCCAGACAATAAAAGTATCATCAACATATCTCAGCCAGAGCTTAGGTTTATATGTTGCGGTATCAACCGCGTGTGATTCGAACCACTCCATGTAAATATTGGCCACCACTGGCGAAAGCGATGAACCCATTGGCAGACCGTCTTCCTGAGCATAAAACCTATCTTTCACTTGAAAATAAGAGTTATGTAGGCAGCACTCCAACAACTCCATCACTCCCTCCAGCGGTAGGCTGGTACGTTCATAAAGGGATTCGTCATCCACCAGTCTCTTTCTAATAATGTCTAACGATTCCTTTATTGGGACATTGGTGTATAGACTTTCGACATCAAAACTGACAAGTCTATCCTCGGTTCCTAAAACAAAAGATTTAAGAATATTAACAAAATGGTTTGAATTTTCTACAAATGAAGCGGTCTTGCCTGCAAGAGGTTGAATAATTTTCAAAACGAATTTAGACAGATTGCTTGTTGGAGAATTTCTGGAACTTGTAATTGGGCGTAAGGGCATTGCATCTTTGTGAATTTTGGGAAGTCCGTATAGATGAGGAGGCTTGCTATAATGTGGTGTAAGTTGAGATCTTGTATTGTCCGGAATATATCTGGAATACTTTTTCAAAATTCTATAAACCTTACTTTCGATTGATTGCGTCGGATCTTTTGGGAGAAGTTTATAGTTTCCTTTAGCAAGTACCTCTTCAACTTTCTGGTCATAGGTTTCCGTGTCTAAAATCACTGTTGCATTGCCCTTGTCTGCCGGTAAGATTTTAATTGATTTGTCCTTTTGAAGATTCTTCAACGCGATTTCCTCTGTTTTGCTTATATTAGAGGTATGCTTAATAGGTTTGTCAATAATGGTCCTTACCTGATGTCTGAACTCGTCGGCGTCTTGTCGTGGAAGAGGATGACCTTCTATGGCGGTGATGATATCGATGGTAGGTATCTTCTTAGGAGCGATGGAAAAGTTAAGTCCTTTGGCAAGTAAGTTTTCTTCTATGGGTGTCAATGTCTTCTTTGACCCATTAACGATGGTTCTTACAGCGTCGGTGGTCGATTGGCTTTGTGGCTGTTGATGGGCGAATTTCCTTTGGTGTTTTGCTTGCCAAGTCTGTCGTAGATGGTCGCAGGTTCGTGTAATTTTGTCCAGAATCGGTTGATAATCTTCCTCCATAGTATATTCTCGAATCTCCTGAAACCGTTGTCTCAGTTCTTCTGTCAGTAAGGACTTGTTCCAGCGATGAAAGCTGATTTGGGACCGTATAAGCGCTTTACTGGCGTCATCTAGAATTCGCTGAACTCTTTGTCCTGGAAATGATGCCTTAAGACGAAATGCAACCGGAATAATGTTGCTGTCTCTTACTTGGCATAGGAATTCGATGTGCGTGTCTTCTTTGGTATGCTTAATTAAAGTTTTCTCGTAGCCTCGAAACTCGAAAACAGACTGGTGGATGACGAATCCCTTTATGAACGTACCAGCCTACCGCTGGAGGGAGTGATGGAGTTGTTGGAGTGCTGCCTACATAACTCTTATTTTCAAGTGAAAGATAGGTTTTATGCTCAGGAAGACGGTCTGCCAATGGGTTCATCGCTTTCGCCAGTGGTGGCCAATATTTACATGGAGTGGTTCGAATCACACGCGGTTGATACCGCAACATATAAACCTAAGCTCTGGCTGAGATATGTTGATGATACTTTTATTGTCTGGACCGGGAATGACCAACAACTTTCAGAATTTCTTCACCACCTAAATAACATAAGACCCACCATTAAATTCACAATGGAGTTGGAGCAAAATTGTCAAATTCCTTTTCTTGATGTACTTGTCACACGAGTAGAAAGCGACATCAGAACAACAGTCTATCGTAAACCCACTCACACAGGACAATATTTAAATCAAGGTTCAAATCATTCTGCTACAACCAAACGAGGCATAATCAAAACTTTGTATAACAGAGCCGTTCAAATTTGTAACAATTCTCATGACTTGGAAATCGAAATAAGAAACATTAAGAAGGATCTGCAGCAGAATGGTTACAGCCTGAAACTTATAACAGATACTATTTCTAAATTTCAACAAACAGGACAGAGATTACATGACCAAAACCAGGCAAATGCATTCCTTACAATCCCATACGTTAAAGGAGTATCAGAGAAAATTCGAAGAGTAGCGAAGAACTTTAATATTAAAACAGCTTTTAAATCTAGTAATACAATTCGAAGCCTTCTTAGTAAAACAAAACCGGAGAACAAACAAAATAAGGAATGCATTTACCAAATTCCTTGTGAGTGTGGTGAATCATACATAGGCGAAACTAAAAGACCACTATCTGTTAGGCTTAAGGAACATCAGACGAATACCCAAAAAGGTGAAACCACGAAATCAGGAATTGCCGAACATGCATGGTCAAAACAACACCGAATGAAGTGGGCAGAAGCAAAGGTTTTGCACAAGGAGTCACACTGGAAGAAACGAAAATTCCTTGAAGCTGCCTTTATTGGGCAGAATCAGGGTATTTTCAGTAAACCAAGTGTTGAAATCCCAAATATTTGGAAGCCCCTCCTTGGGCGGAGCCAACTTCTTAAACTTCAAGGTTGAGTGATTTCTCACAGTATATAAGTACGTAGCCTTAGGAATTGATTGTAGTTTGCACCTGAAGACGATCAGAGATTGTACTGATCGAAACGTCGTGTATAAATAAAATATAGACAATGGAAGTCCGAAACACAGAGTTAATTTCAAACACATTATTGTCTCAAACTTTCAAACAAAGATACCTGACACTTACGGAGACTTTGTTTATATTATTATATGGAACAATGTTTACCTTTATGTTGTTTACAGTAACCACACCAGTGGTGTACCTACTTAAATATAAATTTACACATGGATTATAATATTAAAATTTTTCTATAATATGAAATCTGCAAAATAATATAAAAAACATGCAAAAAATAATTCTGCCAATTTGAGCTTTGGAAGCTTCCTAACAATAAATGTTTGTAGGATAATTTTATACAAAATAAATTTATTACAAAGTTTCAACACAATAAGATTATGCCAAACATTAAAACAAAGAAACACAGTTCTATTACCTACTACCTAAAAATTATGTTATTGTGTTTGTTAACTTTGTTATTTTTTCTGGTCTTTAGCAGAAACTTACTTATACTGACTTCTTCAGTACACAATTTAAAGTCAATAATACTTATTAAGGTATAGTTCAATTTTTGGATGAGTGGACTGACGTCATTTTTTTGGATCTCTATTTGATACACTGCGACAATAAAAATGCACAAAAAGTCATGTCGTTGATTGTTTCAACTGTTACTTCAAATTGACAACAACAAATTATTTAACATGCGAACTGTTGACAACAAAAAAATATCTAGGACAGACAAAAAGATTTAAATATCAATTCGAAGGGCATGCGCAGAAGGGAACGGCGGTAGTATTATAAATCAACCTTAATATTCTGATAAGAGTTAGGAATTTAATATTCTTACAAACCTGAACATATGTGAATTAACTTTTATTGTTGTTTGCAAGTTGGTTTAAGGACTTTACCTACCTTTATTTTATAGTCTTTATAAAAAAAACCTTCGAAAATGCGCATTAACTACTTCATCAAAAGTATGCTTTATTTTATCGTCTTTATAAAAAAAACCTCGAAAATGCATTGGGCTTATAACTTTATTAAAAATATTTTAAATTTTATAAATTAACAAAAAAAAAACGGGTTTGTTGATATTTTAATCTAAGGATCAACTGATTTAAGTATATTTCATAAACTTTTTCTTATTTTCTGTGTACCTACCGGCATGTACCGCCACTGACTGATTTCACTTGCTCTCCCTTTGTTTTCAAAACATTGGACCATTTGTTCCAAAATATCACTTTAAATGTACTGAAATATTCTACTACTGGTAAAAAAAGACACTATAAACGTTTTTTGACAAAATGTGGTTTTAAAACGACTTACAAACTGCTTAAAACATCTTGAAATTTTAAAATAAATAACATGAAAAAGCTTATGTCAATAAAAATATCATCCGACCGTCTGCACTATGCCGACTTTCCCCACCCACAAGCCAATCACGACCTAAAGTGGATGAGACAGAATTCTCTGTCCCTATAGTTCTACGTCGTTTAAAAGGATGTATAAATAATCGATATTTCTCACCTTTGTTTTGTTGTGATTTTATTTGTAAATGAAAGTGGTTATTACTTGCCAAGGAGTTTTCGTTGGACCAGGTATCTTGTCTCTTTTTAATCTAAGGTACCGTCCGACTTTTGCCGCGCGCGATCATAGCCGCAGTCGACTGGTTTTTGGTTTTGTCATAATAGACAATGAATTAGTGCCAGAAAAGAACTTGCAGAAATGGCCGATTGATTTTGTTGGGACATATAATTGTTTGAAATTTGTCAAATCCTCCTGTATGGGCCCGTTGTTCTTTGTGTAAGTGTGATAGTAAGGAGTTAGGTTTAACTTTTTAAATAATTTGAATATATTTTTAATGCACTAGGGGGCCAGCGTCTGCGGAACGGAACATTGCAGGATCGCATCTCGTCAAGTACACATTGCTTCACACCACATCGAAAGAGATTCTTAGAGACGGTTGGCGGCCCCCCACTTCTCAGCAGCTATGTGGTCGACGTTTGCCTAGAGTAACAACAACGAGGTAGAAACAGGTGGACCGGAGAAATTGTTCGATTCACATGGTGGACGGCCGGGGATTCCGAATTGAGGTCTCTACAGCGAAGAAGCCGAAAGATTTGACCTGCGCTCTCAGGCACTGGGAATATTCCGAGACTTCGACCAGTTTGGGTGCAGAAGGTAGCCGCCGGAATCCCGCCGAGTCTAGGGTATCTACAGCGCAGATGCCAAAAAGATGTGACCTCCGTTCTCGGTCAGCGAGGAACATTTCAAGGCAGAAGGTTGAGACTTCGGGCACTTTGAATGGGTGCCTGGCTGTACTTTGGCCATTCTTAGTGTGAAAAAACCCCCAACAGCGAAAACCAGGGTTGCATTGCCTACGATTTCCGGGTCAACACATTTGACTTCGAGCTGTTGGGAAGAAATAGTCTACCTTCTAGACTACTTCTGCTGAGAGGGTAGCGATGTTAGATAGATACAAGTCTAACATGTAGCAGGACTATCCTTCGGATGGGGTGTAAAGCCGGCGGTCCACTGTGTATATTTGCTACGCAGTCTAAAGATTCCTGCCCTCGACAAAGAAATTAAGATCTCTTAGAGAAAGAAAAATTGCATCCTAAGGGGCACGTGCAGGCCTACGGCCGCCCATATACTACTACTACTACTACTACTACTTTTAATGCACTCATTATTGGAATTCAATAACAATAAAAAATTAACAAAATTGATGTTTATTTATTTATTTGTCCTGGCTCTAGAGGTGGGTGTGGTAAGAGGGATAAAGGGGAGGGAGGGGGTAATTACCCTTCCCCTGTAATACCGTCGGTGATAAAAACTGAAAATTTAATAGAAATCTATGATGTATTTACATGAATATGACCAGCTTTGTGATCGCGCGGTCGCCATCTTTGATGATGTCATATATGGAAAACGTACATATGGTGGATGTCCACCCAAGCTCAAAATACTTACTAACATACTCACTAAACATTTCCGAAAAAAAATTTTCCCTACGCAAACTTTCCTGCAGGACTGGAGTCAGGTGCTGGATTAATTGGCTAAAACGTTCTGTCACATATATTTTTGTTAAGTTCTTATCCATCAAGCCGACACGAAGGTTGTCTTGCATGCTCGAGTACATGGAAATAAGACCAATTATGACATAGC
This sequence comes from Oxystoma pomonae, assembly GCA_963921995.1. Classification (NCBI taxonomy): domain Eukaryota; kingdom Metazoa; phylum Arthropoda; class Insecta; order Coleoptera; family Brentidae; genus Oxystoma; species Oxystoma pomonae. The sequence continues at coordinate 32,757,484 of OY998172.1, forward strand.
GGCAGTCTTCTGTATTACTTAAATATTTATTTGTTTAAGTTACTTCTTAATAGCCATCTATTGTACTTTCTTGAAATAGTTATCGTTGGCAGATATACGATGGTCGAGAGGTGTACAGGCGGGTGTGACAGGCCATTTTACTAGTGCTGGATCTCTCAGAAGAATGTATTTAGAAAAAGAAAACAATAGTAACTATAGTAAGCTCACAGATATCCCAAGCATGTCCTTTCTGGACATTCTTGGAATGTTCTTTTTGGAAAATTCCAGGGATGTCTACTTTGCAGACACAGAGGACATCCCTGGAGCCCTTATGACAGATTAGATAGTACATGCAAGATACAGAGAGATATTTTCGGCTAACAAATTGACAACTAGATGAATTTACTCGTTAAATTATTGACTGGTAGGCTTACACCTGGTTCCCACCTATGCGCATTCGCCTGACTAAAAAAACGTATCACGCGACTGCCTTTAAAACAACTGCAAATCCATGTCCCGTCATGTGGTGCATCTTTTGAGTCCGGGTCAGCGCGCATAGGTGGGAACCGGGAGTTAGGTATTATAACTTTAGTAAGAAAAATTTTGACGGTCAGAACAACTGAGTGCACACACAGTGGTACACAACGTGGTATATGAAATTATGAAAATGAAATATGCTTTAACTATAAGATATGAAAACGAGTGAAACGATGGTACCTGGGACTGATCACCTGATATACATATTATCATCAAATGAAGAAGACCTCGCGGTGTACTGGTTTCGCAGTTTGTCTGTACATAAAAACTTTTGACCTTTGAAACAGTAGAATAATCGGGGGAATTATTTCCTGCAAAGAAGAGCGGCTATTTCGTTAAAATATGAAAATAAACTTATGTAATTTTTGGGCAATAATCTTACATACAAAAAAAGTCGAATAAATCCCTCGATTATTCTACTGTTAAAACTATGTACCCGACAGCCAAACATTATTATGTACAGATAAACTTCAAAGCCAGTACAAAGTGCAATCTTCCTCATTTGATGATAATATGTTAGATCACGTGATTAGTGATGTTCCTGTTACCATCGTTTCATTCGTTTTCATATCTTATAGTTTTTGATAATTTCATCTATCACGTTCCGAACCACTGTGCGCTTCCTTGTTCTGCATCCCATGCATGAGAAAATTTAATGAAATTAAATACGTTTATGTACCAATTTGCATCAATCGGAAAGCCAAACGCCTTTACGAGTTGCACGAAAGACAAGTAAATACCACCAGTCGATATCTGATTCTATTGGAAAATACACTGCTCAGCACTAAAGAATAAACGCCCAGCAGTTTATACGAAATTTAATCAAATGTTAATCAAAACATCCAGATCTAGATCATATGCCCCAAAAATTGTATAGAGTGCGAAAGAACGTTTCATGTGTTCATATTTGTGCGTTGAGTCGATTAAAGGAATAATACAGAATACAGCCTTGCAGCTTATGCACATGACTGTCCTCAAATCTTGAGGGCTCGGAGTTCCAAAGAAAAGATCTGTTAATACCTAAACCTTAGTCCATCTTAGTAAATACCGCCCCTGCTTTTCCTATGTGCTCTTCATGTGTCAATAGTTTAGGCCCTAAAAATAGAAATGCGGGCGGGACAATTCCCATGTACACTTCTCTTTCCATATTTTTATAGTACGGCATTGTCTTCCTATAAGTGACAATGTCACAGACTCCTGACAACATCATGTTTTGCATGTTAGTGTCATCCAAATTTTAAAAAATGCCGCGGCATCTTTCCGAATCTGATAAAGCTGAAACCTTAGCAAAACTAGACGGTGTTTGGTCTATTCGGCAAAGAGCTGTTTATTATGGGAGAAGCAAGCCTACGATAGTAAACACAAAAAACCAATTTCAAGAAGAGGGAACTATCCACCGAAAGGAAGGCACTGGTTTGACGAAAGTTACTAGCCCAGAGGAACACAAAGAAGCAATCAATTTTCTGGAAAATTATCCATTTGCCGAATCGAAAGAAGTAAAAATTGAATCAAATTTTCCAAGATCGATAACAATATTAGGCAGGAAGATTAAACGTTCGAGGCTCACATTGCGACAAAAAAAAATTAAACTAAGTGAGGAAATTCTCTAAGGGACGAAGAATTTTGGCAGCAGGTGGTTTTCACACATGAGAAGGAAGATCTATAAGTCCAACATCGATAAAAAAAAAACAAATTCTGGTTTATCGACCGCCAAGAACCGGATACGAAGATTGATTTATTGCCGGAAACGAAGACCGGACGGGAATATTGTTGGTAAATTTTTGGAGCTGGCTATCGGCTAGAGGACAAGGCGCTCTATTTAGAATAGAAAAATGTAATGCTTCCAGAGGTGAGAGTCCCTTATCCAGATAATTTTGTATTTCAACAAGATAACTGTCCAGCTCATACGGCCAGAATTGCGTAGCAATAGTTCCAGGATAATAATATCGAAGTTTTGCCTTGACTTGCAAAAACCTCTGATGCGAATCCAATAGAGAATGTTTGGGGACTTATCGCTAAGAAAAGAAAAGTTTTAATATCATTCCCAGGAATTCAGAACATCTAATGGAACTTATCGCAAGGGCATATAGGGAAGTTATTGCTGAAAATCCAAACTTATTTGAAAATTTAGCCAATTCAATGCCCAGAAGTTTTCAAAATATCATTGAAGCCAACGGGACGCAATAACGCGCCACTAAAAAATAAGTCTTTTTTTTATATGTCTTTAAGTTTGTTATTTTTTTTTTAATTTGATTTATTTCGTTAACTTTATCTGGCATTTTAACTGTTTTGGGCCAGTAACTTTCGTCAAACCAGTGACTTCCTTTCGAGGGACAGTTCCTTCTTCTTGAAATCGATTTATTATGGTTATTATCGTAGACTTGCTTCTTTCATAATCAGCTAGTCGAACAGGCCAATTACTGTATAGCTTTTGTTTAGTTAATAAAACATTTTTGCTTTTTTGAGATGTGGTTTTTATTTTTAGTGGCCGTATACCTATTTTGAATTAGTAAGAAATAAACAAGCCTTCTTCTTATAAAAAGTTTAAAAAATCGTATTTGCAGCTACCTTCTGCTGTGCCAGTTTTATGTGGAGAGAAGTGTACGTAGGCCACCACTATTCATGATTTAGCCCTGGAAGCCTGCCTCTTTCGCAAAAGAACAAATGTTTGTGAGCTGCAACCTTCTTACGTCGCCTCGGGACAGCAGATAGTTCCTAAGGTGCGACCCTCTTGACTGTCTCACATCCTTCCTACCTAAGTGGAGCAAGGACTTTGTTTTTTTGGCGCTCACCTCACCAATCAGGAGTTTGGCCTGTCTCATGCCCTGTGTGCTATTCCTGTCTAAGTCACTTTTCAGGGCGGTTATGACTTGGCATGCCAGAATACCTAGTATGGGTTGGATTGAGTGATAACTTAAAGGACAAATTGACCAATAAAACCAATAGTAATATTTTGATAATTAAATTTTTATACTTAAAATTAGAAACAAATTCAATATTTCAAAAAATACACTTCTCTCCACATAAAACTGGTACATTTTAGGTTATATTTTTGGCATATATAAGCTTTTTATAAGGAGACGGCTTGTTTATATTTTACTAGTTCAAAATATAAGGCGACTAAAAATAAAAACTACATTCCAAAAAAGCAAAAATGTTTTATTAACTAAACAAAAGCTATACTTACACAGTAATTGGTCTATTCGACTAGCTGATTATGAAATAAGATAGTGACCATAATAAATTTATTTCAAGAAGAAGGAACTGTCCCTCGAAAGGCACCGGTTTAAGGAAAGTTACTAGCCCAAAAAAAATTAAAAGGCCAGACCAAGGTAACGAAATAAATAAAATTTAAAAAAAAATGTTAAAATTAAAAACATTTAAAAACCCGTTTCCGTTGGCTGCAATAATGTTTTAAAGTCTTCAAGGCATTGAATTGGCTAAATTTTCAAATAAGTTTGGATTTTCAGCAATAACTTCCCTATATGCCCTTAAGATGAGTTTCATTAGATGTTCTGAATTCCTGGGAATGATATTAAAACTTGTTAATTTCTTTGCGATAAGTCCCCAAACATTCTCTATTGGATTCGCATCATGTGTTTTTGCAGGCCAAAGCAAAAACTTCGATATTATTAATTATTATCCTGGAACCATTGCGGCCGTATCAACTGGACAGCTATCTTGTTGGAATACAAAATTATCTTGATAAGGGACTCTCACCTCTGGAAGCATTACATTTTCTAGCATATTAACGTAAACTTCGGCTGTAAATCGCCCATTAATTCTAAATAGAGCGCCGTCCTCTAGCCGATATCCAGCTCCAAACATTTACCGAAAATCTTCCGGCCCGGTTTCCGTTTCCAGCAATATATCGTTCTTCGTATCGGGTTGTTGGCGGTCGATAAACCAGAATTTGTTTTTTATCGCTGTTGGATTTAAAGATCTTCTCATCTGTGAAAACCATCTTCTGCCAAAATTCTTCGTCCCTCAGAGAATAATTCAACGCAAAAATTAATCGAGACTGCGTCTTTTCCCCACCTTGTATAATTTTTTTTGCGCAATACGACACCTTAGCCTCGAACATTTAATCATTCTGCCTAATGTTGTTATGGATCTTGGAAAATTTGATTCAATTTTTACTTCTTTCGCTTTGGCAAACGGATGATTTTCCAGAAAATTGATTGCTTTTTGGTCTTCCTCTGAGCTAGTAACTTTCGTCAAACCGGTGTCTTCCTTTCGGTAGATAGTTCCCTCCTCTTGAAATCGGTTTTTTATGTTTACTATCGTAAACTTGCTTCTCCCATAATGAACAGCTACTTGTCGAATAGACCAACCACCGTCTAGTTTTACTAAAATTTGAGCTTTATCAAATTCGGAAAGATGCGGCGGCATTTTTTAAAACTTGGATGATACTGACATGCAAAACACGATGTTGTCAGGAGTCTGTGACATTGTCACTTATAGGAAGTCAATGCCAGTTTTATGTGGAGAGAAGTGTACCTAGGAAGTTCTTCTGGCAACAAGATAATCAGCAAGCCGGCACAATTAAAGGGGTTCTCGATAAAAAAATACAGAGGGTTTTTTTGTAGTAGAATCGAGGCCGAGAAATCCAGATATTCAATTTTAAAATCCTGCCACTATTTCGTCACTCAACGACACATCCATTTTGTTGATATTCCTTGAAGAAATATGACAAATATACTGTAAGGTCACTAATCCGAGGCGTTTGCTCAATGATCGGATTAGTGACTTTAATAAATATGAAAAAAGACGTGGCCTTTTCCGACATTCAGTGTGACATGTGAAAAAGTAAACAAATTTTATCTTCAATATGGCTTTTAGTTTTGAACAGGAGGGAATTTTGAATCAGGCAAGTGTTGATAAAATCAAAATATACAACAGAATGTAAATGTTTGTCAATGTCATGTCTATTTAACCTTTTTAAAATTTTCGACATGGGCAGTGCCAAGGCATAGCAACAAAATAGGGACGTATCGGTACATAAAGTAGGCATAGCCTATCTGTAGTATAGACGGCACTATTTTTGACAGTTCCGCACGAAATTTAAAGCGATTCTGACATTGTTGTTTTCTAAATATGTCATCTTTGCTATCAAAATAATGTCGACTTTTGTAATATTTGTGCCTGCCTTTAATAAAGGACGGTATTACCTTTAATTTGTCAACTCTAGGAATGACACAATATGAGCATGTTTAGATGACATGTTTCTGTGACAAAAATGTCAGAAACCTTTCAATCTTTGTGCGGAACTGTCAGAAATAGTGCCAAGTCAGGCTATGCCGACCTTATGTACCGATCAGTCCCTAATGGATGCCGAATGTGTCGTTGAGTGACGAAATAATTGTGGCAGGATCTAATAGGGGTTTCTTAATTCCGCTGCATTTACACCGCCGATGACTTGCTAGAAATGGAAAATTTTACCTAGGTTTTTGGGGTCATCTTGATTAACGTTGAATATTCCTTTATCCAGCAAGGCAATTGGCCCGGTCAACCTGTTAAAAAATTGATCTGGATGATCAGTCTTTTAATCTATCAGTAAACCGACCAAAGAAAAATCTTCTATTTATAGCCTTAGCCATTACATAAGGCTTCGTTTTCTAGATTTTGAAAGGCTGTTATCAAAATGTTATCAACTTCTTAGTTTTGTTAGTTATTTTGGTATTGGGAATAAAACCACATTTTCTGTAACGTAGGAGTTTTGAAACCACGAAGCCAAAGAAAGAGATATATCTAATAATTAATAGTTTTTCTCAATCAAACAGATTTTAAAACCAAATGTCAAACATTTTCTTATTTTTAAATTAAACCTACTTGAATAAGAAAAATTAATTTATTTTTCCAAAATACGAAAATACAGTTAATAACAAAACAATTAATTTAAGTTAATATTTCCGAAATGTAAATCTTGTCTCTTGTTTCAGTTAAATTTGGTCCTACAGTGATTAATGTAACTTATTGAAACATAGATTTACGACATTGTAAACATTTTCTAATACCTTCGTCTAGTGTTTCTGTCACGCCCACTCTATACGTTGGTTGTCATTTCTCTTGTTTCGATGATTCGGGGTAGTCCCTTCTGTCATTTTACTGCCTTTTGTTATTGTGACCTCGGTCTTAAGGGTCGTTTATGTCTCTATAGTCATCTCTATCCGGATGATGAACATGTCTACCTAGTGCAAACAACAAAAAATATTTTTTCAAAAAGACAGGACGAAAAAAATTAATTTTAGTTTTATTATCAAAAAAGTACCCAAAATACATTTTTTTTTAAATGAGTATTTCTAGACACCAGGAAGTATTTTGTTCGTGTTTTCCGACACGAAAAAATGAATTCAGTATTTTATAAATTCTTAAAACAATCAGATAATGTGGTGGCTTGGCTTGGTGAGCGAGAAACTCATATCTTTAACAAATAGTCAAATTAAATAAAACTGGAGAAAATAGAGCCTTTTACGCACAAAAGAAAGAATAATAGTTATATACCTAACAAGTGCATAAAGTGATACTTTACATCACGCGACGTCGCTTCGCTTCGTTCGGTCAAGCCGGCAAGAGCTGTAAAGACACTTTACGCATGTGTTAGGTACAAGATTTTACCTATAAGCCTTAAAAATTCCCGAAGAAGAATTATCAAAACCTGTATTTTAATTTTCTGAAATAAACGTAGTCACTTTACCGCACAGTGCGCTGCAAAGTGCCAGAATGTTAACTTTACCGCACAGCATGCGGTAAAGTACAATCTTCCACATCCAAAAGAATGTTGTAAAGTGCACTTTACCGCGCAAGTGGGTAAAAGTATTTAGTGTTCCCGTTAAAACGGGGGCGAATATAATCTAGTGTTAACTCAGAAGCACAAAAGGATGTTGATTTTTAAAGGTGCGAAGAAAATAAGATTAATGCTCATATCCACGAATGCAAAAATTCCCCGATTAGGCTTTAATCGTGATTAGTTACTAATCAGAGTTTAGAATGTGGTCTTTTACATTGCAAAGTGGTTTACCAAGACTCATTCCAAACTCCAATTAGTCTTAATGATGATTAAACTTTAATCGGATAATTTTCATGTTGGTGGATATGGACATAAGTTTATCAGAGTATTTGCCCACACACGAATTCCTTGACAAAACTATAAGTTAAAATCAAATAATAAAATAAGTTATCGATTAGGTATCTAACACCTCCCCCTTTAAGAATGATCAATTTATAAAAATGTTACAACAATAGCAAAAATTCATAAAAAGATCTTGATGACATTTCTTTTGTTTCTATGTGGCGAAGGTGGCTAACGCTCATTTGGTTGTTGACGGTCGCTCAATTGAAATCTCTCATATGTTGTGGTTTGTTATGCAGATATTTGGAAGACCGCAATAACTTCATTTCATCGAGGATTTTGTCAAATTTCTCTAATTTAAGATTTTTTAATTATTAATTAATGTGTCCATAGGTAAAGCTTTGTTTTTCAAGAATTCGCGACTAATGATGAAGCAGTCGTCTTTAGTGTGTAACAACTAATCGAAGCGGAAATCTTCTTAGAAATGACGTAGAGTCATGTATTGGTTGACAGTGGATGCCACATTTCCATGTTTTCTCTGATTGTTCGGGCAGGACCGTCGCCGGGTAGGCTTGCTGAACTAGTTCTCAATATTGTTTCGGAGACTGGTCTCTCTGACGTCGAGTATACAGCGTTGCCAGAACATAGGTAGTCTTCTTCGGATAACTTCTTCCATGGAGATAAATCTCTCAAGGCCACAAAAACGGCATAGATTTGACAACACTGCTTTGCTGTTTTTGGGCCAATCTTTACCGGGCAGAATAGCGGACACGAGAAAACGGAATCTGTTGAAATTTGGCAGGAATGTTTATTTTTGAATTCCTCACAACCGTATCCAGACCGTTTTTTGCTGGACTCTCTCATTTTCGAAATAAAATAAACACGGCTAACAATAGTCAAAAATCTTACCTGACTTTTTCTTTAGCCTCGTCGTTAATACAGAAATCTGTAACAGCAATTTTAGGATTTTTTTATTTCTTGGAAAAAATACACCAAATTTTGAAAAATCCTTTGCATAAGGTTTTTAAGCAATATTCTGCCGGAATTCTGAAACGCCAAGGTCACGTAATTTAGTAGACCCAAGGAAACTGAAGTGAGTTCGATTGGAGTATTGGAATTCAGGTTCCGCATAGCCACCGGCCACTTGTCTAATGGAACATTCGGCCAATAAATTGATACATGTAGAGTGATAAAAATAATACGGAAATTTGTTATTTTTTTGATGTTGAATAATAATTTTTCTTTTGATTCTTTTTAATTTCGAGACATTGCAATTCATGAAGTATGAAGCCGAGCATCAAATCCTTTTAAAGAAGCATTAGTTACGTTCCTAATAAGTTATACTTTTCTCACATATGGTGTTCGTACCGTGTTCTGAACACTACACGATCTCACTTGAAATGGTATTAGTGATGCCACCTATTGTTGATCTTTAAAAAAAATAGCGAAGCAGTGTTGTCAAATCTATGCCGTTTTTGTGGCCTTAAGTGACTGTACTGTGTTTTTGTTATACTCAGCATCTACTAGACACTTAGTGTCTATTAGACACCTAAAGCAAATATTTTAACGCATCGGTATCTATACCTAACGTGTTCAAAACCAAGCCAAAAGACACTACATTTCTCACTTGTTTACGGCATATTTCGAACGAGGCCTGCTTTGATGGTGGACGCGAGGCCTGAACAGCTGATCGCAATCGTTGCGTACTTTGGTAGGTTCGTAACGGTACGTACATATACGTACGCCAGTGGGGTCACCTGTTCTTCCCTCGCATGCACCATAAAAGCAGGCCTCGTTCGAAATATGCCGTAAACAAGTGAAAAATGTAGTGTCTTTTGGCTTTGTTTTTTGAACGCGTTAGTTATACCGATACCGATGCTGAAATGATGTTGAAATATTTACTTTAAGTGTCTAATTTTTTAATTGATTTGGAATAAAACTTTGCATCGCTGGCATCTGGGGTGCCAAATAGCCAATTAAAAGCCTAATATACTTCATTAAATAAACCACGGAGTTTTCTTCTTAATTGCGAAAACTCGCCGTTTTGACCCACGAGGTGAGTTATTGTTTCAAATTTGGACTCTGTTTGAGGAATTTGGATTGTAAGTAGTTTTAAAGACTCGTGGCATGATGGTGTTGTATCAGGGGATTCTCAAACTTGCTTAAAATAATTTACTCCGTATGGACCGGCAAAATCTTGGATTTTGAAAATCTAATGTCTCCATCCACGGAATTCAATAAAAAATTTGTGAAAAAATAAAGCATCATATTGTCCCTTTAGAACGATATATCATTGATCCGGAGACGCCTTACTTGCGGCGTCGTGACGCTTTAACTACTGAACGTATATTTTACAAGCACATCTGTAGATTTTCCCTATTATCTCGAATAATGGATTCACCCTGTATACAAAAAAATACACCGTTCGGGAGTTCTTCAAATTTCCAACAAAATGACATGCCATACCAAATAAAATTTGCAGTGGTATTGGCAGAGGGGAGCCTCAAAATTAAAGTTTGTCCTGAAAACTGACATTTAAAAAAATTAAATTTACAAAAAGAATTCTCAAAAAGAAAGGCAAATTAAAAAAATGAACAAAGCTCAAAAATTTTCTAAAAGTATATGCTCCTAAGTTAACTTTAGAGTAAATTGATATCTACCACAGGACCGTACCTATGAATTTTAAAATTATCAAAAACATGGAAAAATTTCGCTATCAAGAAATTCTGACTCTCACCAGCTTATGTTGGATTTTCTGATACCTGATTTGTATGTATGTATGTGTATGTATTAAAAACTGGTGGTTAGCTCTCTACCGAAGGCTGAACCATGCACTGCGGCCTCAAATGGGCCTATTGTACCCAGGTATCTACTGTGCGTTTAAAGATCGCAATTTAAACACATACGAACTAGGAAACTACTTGATTTAGGCTAGATCCTTTGTCTTTACTGAAAGCCACGATACCTGATTTAGACTTTGTTAACAAATTTTACATAACACGAAAGTCCGTTTCCTAGTCTACAATACTCTTTTACTGTTTTTTTTTACTAGTATTGCTTACAGTTTAAAATATTGCATCCAATTTGAAACAGTTACCGTAAGACTTGGTTCGATTTTTGTAGAAAAAAATCGAAGTGAGTTGTTTAAGTAGTGTAGATTTGTCATTTCTTGTAGGGATTTTATCTAGTAACATTTTTTGGATTCCTTCTTGCGATTAAAAAATGGTCATACTCAACCGCCTATACCACGGCGCTCTATATACAAATTATTTTTGAAATTAAGCCGTTTTTCAAGAAAACTGGCAAGGAAGGTGTTTTCTCTGAGATATCCTACTCTATTTTTACTATTCTCTTTCGTGTGTATTTTTTTAAGGAGATTTCACATTTGCAACAAAAAATATTCCAACTTGTACTTGTAGTTTTTTGTTTGAACCTCCTTCACCCCCTTTACAGTCAAAATATGGCGACTCAAAAATGGCGGATACTATTATCTTCAAAAATTCGACTTGTGACACCTAGATTGTATCTCTCTCTCTGTATCTGTTATTTTGAGAGGTTTGACGTAGTCATGCAAAGTTTGGTTTGTGGGGTATCAATTGAAAGATAGTTAAGTCTAGATTGTAAAATAGTACCTATAATATATAAAGGGTAAAAGTGGCACTTTTTATCTCGAGGCGAAAAGTTTGTAGCACGAGCGTAGCAAGGGCCACAATTTGTCAAGGAATAAAAAGATACTTATCACGAGGTTTATACGATAATTTTCGTACTTTTGGAGCCGAAATTTTACGAAGATTTTTTGAGTGAAATGTCAAATAAATAATAGCAAATGCTTTAATCCAGGTTACACCCTATTTTTTTACCAAATTTCATTTAAATCGGTTTAACCGTTTTTGCGTGATTGATGGAGAAACACACACACACATACACACCCACACACCAACTTTAGCATTTATAATATGAAATAAGGACTTAAAGTTGTTTTTGCCTGTATGGTAATGATGAAGACATGGTAGCCGATTTCATGCACAATTGCTTGTTGCATTCTCAGAGAATGACTATCTGCCATCTAGAAGGTCATGTTGGTCTGTACCATTTCCCACCTACCTTTATCGCTTAGGTATCCAAATTTGTCCTCAACAGCTCCTTTTTTTTTAACTTCATTCACGACCGAATGCGGTCAATCCCTTCTGGCAGTGCCAGTTTCATATTTTTTTTGTTTTTTTTTTTCACTTACACTACGTATTTCTTAACACTGTCTGTATTTTTTTAAACTTTTTAAATAAAACTGGCTTATGTTATCATTTATCAAAAAACTAACGGAAGATGGCTGTGGCACACAATCAATATTTTGCACTGAAATACAAAAAACTCTTATTTTTTCGTTTTTTTATTTTCTACTTTTCAACAATAATATAAAGAGACTACTGCCTGAATCAACACGAATGCATTGCATGGTTTATTATCAATCACATTTCACATGCACCTCTCTTATCGCGACCAAAAAAACCAACAGTAGGTAAACAATAAAGATAAGTGAATAGATTTTAATTAACGTTTGGTTCTGAGCCAGGTAAAATAAAGTAAGGGGGCCAGTCATAAATTAAGTCACATCATTGTGGACAAATTTTGACCACTCTAAAATTACGTTACAAAAAACATATCTTCCCCTTGAATTCTAAAAAAAGAGCGTTTAAAATATTGACACAGTTTCCTTTGACACAAGAAATAAAAGACCGAAAAAGAATTATGATGCCATGCTACCACCGATCCCCCACTCTAATGATAAAATGGACACCATTATTTAACAATAACAAAATTGGGATAAAAATAAGGAGGCGTAGATTTTATTTTGAGATGTAACTTTAGTGAAGACCGTCATCAGAAATGTAATGATTTATGACAAGTTGGTTTTTGTTTCTAATTTATGAGGTGCATTCAGAGCCATAAATTATTTCACCCCATATTCGACAACTCTTGACTCCCCCCCTGTCAAAATAAAATTCTTCCTAAATATACCAAACTTAAGTTCTCCAATGTTGGTATTGGGCAATTCCATGATAACTCACAAATCTTATATAATAATTTTTTTTATCTCATTTTCTCTCTCTTAAGATATACCAGAATGACAATAATTCAATGCATTATGTACAGAGTTTATCTGAACAATTTAAAAATAAAATCATATTCATTTTTTATTCAAAGTCCAGGATATAACCAAAAATTGGTGGTAACTCATGGGCATCAAAAACGGGGAAAAAAAAATCATGGATTTAGAAAGTGCTTTTTCTCTTAAACTAAAAGTAGTTTAAAATTAGGAGTGGGAAAATATGTTTCTTTTCGCTAGATATAATAAAATGGTATGATATTGCTTTTCTTTACGTGCTTTGATTTTAAGTTAAATGTAATTTTTTGATATCATTTCTTATAAAACGTTAATAATTTGTTTGCCTGTATTCTAGTTATTGTCTATAATGCATTGCTTTTTAACACTAAAAAGTATGGAAAAACGGCGCCTGTTAAGTTTTTTCATATCTTTTTATTATTATATAAGTAAGTGCCTGTCAAAAATTAACCAAAATAATATATGTATTTTATTATGCGTCTGGCTGTACAAGTAGTTCCTTCCTGTAGCCACCGGCTGCGCTCATGTCGCCCTCAAAAAATGTTCCCCAAGTATAACACAGTATCGGTCACTCTCGCGTAGCTATTACTTTCTCTATGGCACATACCAAAATTTGCATAATACGTATAATATAAATATGTCAAACATATCAAAATGACAGATTGAATTTAGAAATACACGCTTTATACAATATAGGTGTCGGAAGTCGTATTTTTCAATAAATTATGATTTTGTTCGAAATTTTTGAAGATAATCGTATTCGATTTTTTTGATTCACCGTATCTGGATTGTAAAGCGGGTGGGGAAAGTTCAAACTAAAAATTATAAGCTACAAGTTCGAATATTCTTGGTTGCCCATGTCAAATCTCCATTAAAAAATACACACGAAAGATAATAATGAAAATAGAGTAGGATATCTCAGAGAAATACCATCATCAAAAACATGATTTTAGTAACTGTCTGCAGATAACTACAGCATGGCGTTTATGGTTACCGATGCAAAAAACTTTTTTTTTTAACAAGGGTGCAAAAAAAAGATTTCTATCCGTTTTTTACCAAAAATTAAAGAGAAATAGCGGAATATAGTAATATTGAAAAAATCTAATTATTCTTGACTAAAAATTAAGTCATTTCCGCCAGTTTTTACCAAGTATTTACGAAAAAATCCTTTAAAACAATGAACGTCACCGAGTCAAAAGGCACATCGCTATGGAAACCGCATTGTTATGTCATTTACCAGCCGCCTTGATTTATAGTGTAAAGATGGTGTGTTGCGAGAACTGCTCTTCGTTCGAGATTTTTAAAAGTTTTTCTTGGATTTTTTGATTGGATTCGCGGCTAAACTGTGCTCTTTTTACTCGCGTTTTTAAATACCTCGCTGCTCGTTATTTAAACCAACGCTTGTAAAAGAAGGCATTATTTTAGAAGAGTTAGTTTAAATAACGGGCGCAGCGAGGTATTTAAAAACGCGAGTAAAAAAAGCACAGTTTAGCCGCGAGTTTTGAACACTATTTCTTTTAACACCTTTATAAAAAAAAAACAGGAAAATACTATACAGGGAACTAACTAAAACAACTACTCCGAGGGCAAATACCTCTACCGGCATTGAATTACAAAGTTAGTTCAAAGTTTCGTTGGCAAAGAAATTACAACAATTGTATTTTTCACGTATTAGCCAACGTATAAACACCCTGGAAAAGTCTGGATACACTCTGGAAAAGCCTGAAAAGAACCTGAAAAAGTCTGAATGCACTCTTGAAAGGTCTGGAAAAGTCTGGATACACTCTGGAAAGGCCCTGGAAAAGTCTGGAAAGGCCCTGGAAAAGTCTGGAAAGGCCCTGAAAGTCTGGATATACTCTGGAGAAGTCTGTATAGACCCCTGAACAGTGTGGATACACCAAGGAAAAGTCTGGATATACCCTGAAAAAGTCTGACCTACCCAATCTAACCCATGTTTATACGAGTAGTGGTTTTTTATATATGTTCTTGAGCGAGGGAAGTTTTAGAGTAAACCTTTACTCGATTTATTTCACTCATATAATACTTGCGGCCTCTGACGCTCTCTTGTTCACTTATGCGTTTATTTGGAAAATCATTCGACAAAACTTTATTTTTCTCTACACAAGAGGTTAAAAAGAGTGCTTTTTAACGTATTCTTATTGACGGTACAGGTAGCCATAAGAATAACAAAATTTGCCGTGAAAATGGTAAAATTAAATTATTTGCGGATGACACTACATTCATTTTTTTTGGAAACAGTTTTTCTGAAAAAAATACGGCATTTTAAAAGATATGAAAATCCTTAAAAAATGGCCTAACTCAAATAAATTATAAATATATGGACATTTTGGACCATCTAAAAAACACCAAATTATTTTTATTAAAAAAAAAACTTTTAAACTATTAAATGCACTCAAAAGTAGAAAATAATTTTTTATCTTTCTTATACCATAATAAAAGCGATGGCCGCAAATTAAAAAGTTTAAGTTTAGGTATCGGTCACGTCGACGATTCACCTAAGAAACAGTTGTATTAGTGTATAACCTAAGGACATTTTCAAAGGCTTGGCAAGCACAGCAATCTCACCCGTTCTCAGCTTCTTTAGATGCAAGCATTATATTTATCATTCGAATAGAAGAAGAATTTAGTACTTCTTTTGTAATTCTCTCTTTGTCACCGTAAAGTTAAAATTTTTAATTTGCGGCCATCGCTTTTATTATAAGAAAGATAAAAAATTATTTTCTACTTTTGAGTGCATTTAATAGTTTAAAAGTTTTTTTGAATAAAAATAATCTGCTGTGTTTTAGATGGTCCAAAATGTCCATATATTTATAATTTATTTGAGTTAGGCCATTTTTTAAGGATTTTCATATCTTTTAAAATGCCGTATTTTTTTCAGAAAAACTGTTTCCAAAAAAAATGAATGTAGTATCATCCGCAAATAATTTCATTTTACCATTTTCACGGCAAATTTTGTTATCCTTATGGCTACCTGTACCGTCAATAAGAATACGTTAAAAAGCACTCTTTTTAACCTCTTGTGTAGAGAAAAATAAAGTTTTGTGAATGATTTTCCAAATAAACGCATAAGTGAACAAGAGAGCCTCAGAGCCCGCAAGTATTATATGAGTGAAATAAATCGAGTAAAGGTTTACTCTAAAACTTCCCTCGCTCAAGAACATATATAAAAAACCACTACTCGTATAAACATGGGTTAGATTGGGTAGGCAGACTTTTTCAGGGTATATCCAGACTTTTCCTTGGTGTATCCACACTGTTCAGGGGTCTATACAGACTTCTCCAGAGTGTATCGAGACTTTTAGCGTCTTTCCAGACTTTTTCAGGGCCTTTCCAGACTTTTCCAGGGCCTTTCCACACTTTTCCAGAGTGTATTCAGACTTTTTCAGGTTCTTTTCAGGCTTTTCCAGAGCGTATCCAGACTTTTCCAAGGTCTTTTCAGACTTTTCCAGAGTGTATCCAGACTTTTCCAGGGTGTTTATACGTTGGCTAATACGTGAAAAATACAATTGTTGTAATTTCTTTGCCGACGAAACTTTGAACTAACTTTGTAATTCAATGCCGGTAGGGGTATTTGCCCTCGGAGTAGTTGTTTTAGTTAGTTCCCTGTATAGTATTTTCCTGTTTTTTTTTTTGATAAAGGTGTTAAAAGAAATAGTGTTCAAAACTCGCGGCTAAACTGTGCTTTTTTTACTCGCGTTTTTAAATACCTCGCTGCGCCCGTTATTTAAACTAACTCTTGTAAAAAAGCACTATTTTAGCCACTAGTTGTGAAATAGTAGTTTTAACAACTAGTGGCTAAAATAATGCCTTTTTTTACAAGCGTTGGTTTAAATAACGAGCAGCGAGGTATTTAAAAACGCGAATAAAAAAAGCTCAGTTGTTAACACTATTTTTTTCAATACCTTTATCAAAAAATCCAAGAATCCAATCAACAAATTCAAGAAAAACTTTTAAAAATCTCAAACGAATTATCATGATCAAAAATCCGTTTTCTTTATCCCCAAAAGCCCCGTATACCAATTTTGGTTGAAATCTAACAAACTTATCCTTAACCCCCCATCCCCAAAGTCAATTCTTGGGTACGCCAGTGTATAAATGCTGCCAAATTTGAAAGCAATCGGATGTATATAAGTAAGTTAAAATTTGAAATTATTCCTGTGTTTCGGACTTCCATTGTCTATATTTTATTTATACACGACGTTTTGATCAGTACAATCTCTGATCGAAATGTCGTGTACAGTTTGCACCTGTAGACGATCAGAGTTTGTACTGATCGAAACGTCGTGTATAAATAAAATATAGACAATGGAAGTCCGAAACACAGAGTTAATTTTAAATACATCATTGTCTCAAACTTTATAAGTTAAAATTGGTTAGCAAAAGATGACCTAGTCTTAAATCCACCATATTGGATTTTCAAAATTTGATTAGAAATTCGTTCTCCATCCCAAAGTGCCCCAACACACCAAATTTCAACGAAATCGAGCGTACTTCAACTGTACTTCCTCGAACTCCTTCGAGAAGGGAAGAGCTGTCAATTTCGTCACACTATATTCTTGTGTTGTCACCTCAACTATATAAGCATGCCAAATTTGAAACCGATCG
The DNA here is from genome assembly GCA_963921995.1 of Oxystoma pomonae. Classification (NCBI taxonomy): domain Eukaryota; kingdom Metazoa; phylum Arthropoda; class Insecta; order Coleoptera; family Brentidae; genus Oxystoma; species Oxystoma pomonae. Next base: position 32,774,820 of record OY998172.1, read on the forward strand.
GATGTCGGGAGGTCAAAATTAAGTTGCAAGATTCTACCCGAACAAACATATTTACATACATTGCAAATTAAATAAATGCTTGTATAAATAACTGCTTTTTTGGTTAAGTAATTCACGATAAGGATAACAACTGCCAATTTTAAAAAGGTTTTTGGAATGTAAAATAAGATAACATAAAATTTTGTTAAATGAAACATAACCTAACTTTTGTGAGGTCAGTGTGGTGTGAATTTTGTTGATTTTTTTTATTTAATGTATATACCCAAGTAAAACACATTACACATTAGAATTTATGACCAAAGTAAAGCTGTGAAAACGTGTTGTCAGCACCTTTTTGGTTGTAATACTGCTACCATACTGGTATTAAAAGCAAAATTGTTTATTAAACTTTGCTCAAAAATACTATTCTTTGGGCAGAAAAATATGCAGAATCTTGGCTATACATTAAACCCAAACTTTGTAGATTTTTTAAATCAGTCCTGACACCAACAAAAACTAAATTGGAGCAATGAAGTTGTAAAAACAGAAAATAACATTTTTGGCTATAATACAGCAAGTTTAGCTGGGTTTTTTCGGGTCATTTCGACAATAATGCGCTTTCAGTGTAGGAAGTTGTAAAAATAGTTAGAGACAAACATTTTCAGCTAAAACACAGTAATTTTAGCCGTCGGGTTCTTTCGGCTTGCTTCGCGACCAAAGCCCCGCCCCTTATTCATATTAAGTAGACAAAAACATTATTTGCTGAAGTAATTTTGAATGTAATGTAAATGTGAATTTTAGCTGTCGAATTGGGTCGCGCTGTTAGTTTTAATGGCGGCCATTACACGAAAACAACCTTAAAGAAAAACATTATTATTTCCAAAATAAAATCAAAAATTCTATAAAAAGAGTAGATTTTTGAGAATAAAACTAGTTTTAAGGTAGAGATAAATATTTTTTGGTTATTTTGGCTTCAATCCAAAAACAAAAAAATGTAACCTAAAAATTAAATTAAAAAAACTCTAAATATTTTTAATACGTGAAGAGCACGTGTTTTGGTGCGGTTTTGTGGTAAATATTATCAGTAAATTGACCTTCGCATATCAATTTGGTCCATGGATGAAGCCAAAAATCCGATATTAAGTGTGTGTATAAATAAATATTCCCATCATCCATACATCCATACTTGTGTTTTCAAAACCGCATCAACCATTTATTTGTATAAAAGTCTATTTTTGTTTTTTTTTAAATTTTTTCTTTGGCTTTTGTAAGAAATGTTTTTTTTTTAAATTAAATTAACTGAAAAAGCTATATCGGTTGCAAAAAGTGCCGCAATGGTCATTGCAGTGACCAAAAAATGATTGCCAAATTGGACTAGGCGACGTTTTATCAACACTTTCAAGACGTTGTGGCAGACCACAGCAAAAACACAATAGCAGAGGAGTTTTGCTGTCGCAACGTTTTTGCAAAAGTTTTTCAGCACCTTGTGTTACTTGGGTATAGATAGAAAATATTAAATAACAATTAGTAATTAGAAGATGATGAAAAATATTTAAAAAAAAACACAAAAATCGTTATTCCAATTTGGCGTAAATAAAGTCCGCCGTTATCCTTATTTGATTATCCTCCCCTCTTTTTGCTTACTGCGCAGTCGCACAAATAACGATAACAACAAAAAATGTTAATTTAAGTGGACCAAAATTATCCTAATATTTTGACAGAATTTTTTTACATTGTGAAGAATCGAAAATTTATAATCAAATTAATTATTTAAAAAATAAAAATAAACAAAAATTTATGTCCCCGCAAATATTTTGTTTTACTATTTTTTTTTCAAAATATTATTTTCCACATTTTTTTTTCAAAAATTTAAAAAGAGATGATCTGTTTTAATTGCTTACCAAAAGATCAAGTTAAATCCAAAAAGTGTTCAAAATTAAAAAGATAACTAATCACAAAAGACTTCTTTAAAATAAAAATCCGACCAAAATAACAAAGTGATTCGATTCGCACTGACATATTACTAGTGCGAACTCCCCGATGTTTCTTCTTACAAATTTGATTCTCCAGAGCTCAGGAAAATTTAACTATACCTGCTTATCTAATTAAAAAAAGTCACGTATTCGCATAGGTATGACATCATTGCTTTTAGAAAGAGAAGTTAAAAAACCTCCAAATCAGTTACTTCAACCGAAAAGAAACCAAAAAACAAAAGCTCAAAAGATTTTGGGTGGAAATAATGTAAATATAATGGAAATAATGTAAATGAATTTTTTTTATGAAAAAATGTTGCTTTCGGCTTTGACCAAATTTGTAGAAGGCACGTAGTTTCTTAGAAATCCAATCATCATTTGTCATTTTTCTATCGCACCAACAAATTTTACCTAAAAAAAAAATGTACACACTCCTTAATTAATTTGGCAAAAGTCACGTCCCAGCTTGCTATAAAAGCCAAGATTCGCAAAAGCAGAAGACAGTTGAAATCCAAACGAGTTCCAAGACTCTCTCTCCTAAAACAGTTCAAAGTAGTTCGTGTAAAGTAAAAGTTCTAAAAGTGCCTAGTTTCTGAAATATTTCTAAAGTGTTAACCTACAGTTTGTCGTGTTAAGGTTGTCCTGAGGGATAAATAATAGTGAGCAAGATAAACTTTGTCTTTAAAGCTCGAAACGTAAGTGTCTAAGATTAATGGTTACCATGAAACTTGTACTTGTGTTTAAGGAGGGTTAGATATTACCTGGTGGTTCCTGGCTATGTAATTGGTAAGATATGTTTAAACTTTTGTATTATGGTAAATCTTTAATCGGGATACAGATATTAGTGAATAATTTAATATTACCTGTCGAAACTGTTTGTGAACAATGAACTTGTAACCGTTTTTACCACATTCTTAGATTTTGAATAAAACTCTTATTGTATTTGTAAAAATAAATCTATCGGTCTGTTATGCATCCCGAATAGTAGAGATACGTTATCGTCGTGAACTGAATACCTAATTATCTCAACTAAAACGCCTACGCCCAACACTGTCTAGAAACATGTGGCGTCTCTTAAGGTATTATAAAGGACCCGCTCGACTTAAGAAATAACCCTGAAGGGCCGTTTGTCACAACATGTTTCGAAGTAAAAGTCAAATAACATGTCAGTGTAAATCAATTAAGTTTAAATTCAACCTTATAAATACTACGTTTTCACGTGGAACTGAATACGTCTTCAATACGATTTACTTTTCAGTTTTCATGAAGCGATTTGAATGTGTTTTGAACACGATTTGAGCTTTTGACATTTGCCTGATGTATTTTGAGGTTAGTTGTGGCCAATTTTACTACTTTGTTTGCTTTTTTTTACAGCCAATAAGTTTACAGTAAAATAATATAATTAAAATAAAGAATGCAGGAATATTTATTGTTATCAGCTCAATAAACATCAACGGTCAAAATCGAGATACCAATGACAAAAGCCGTGAAAAGTGCCGGTCATCTGAGTCTTCGCGAGTTTTAAAATAAATTAAATAAAATTTCATATTTAAAATATATTATAAATAGCGTGTTTACGGCTTTAACTATGTTTTTTGTTTAATTATTATACTAGTAATCGAAAACAAAGCTATAGTACAAATATTCAGCGAAAAACAAGTTGGTTTCCAAAAATTTTTGAGTCAACTTCTTGTCTTCCAGTGATCACTCTCGTCGGCCGCCATTGCGACTATTTTTAAATTTAAAATATTTTAAATTTTTGTTGTTAAGTCAAAGTGCAATGCCTTTCTTTTAAACAACGATTAAATTCGCTCTTTAGTCTACTTTCTTGTCCACATTTTTAAGTAAACAACGGTAATAACTATTTTACCCATATTTTTCACTGCGCTTTTACACTAAAAACTTTGCTACTTAGCCGAGACCCGTTTTTCACTTATCTGCACCATTTTCTCTTTGAAAACAGAGATTTTTTTAGACTTTCAAAAAAATAAACACAAAATGCTAACATAACCCATAATTCTGGAGAAGTGGCAACAAGGATTTCGATGTCCGCACACGAAGATCGACGTATGCGCAGAAGAGTCACCTTTTTCACTATTTTTCTCGGCTAACTTGATTTCTGACAACGTTTTTTAACATAGGGAAATACACGGGCAGGGCCTTTATAATTAACTTATAATTATATGGTGTCATCAGTCAGTTCGATACGATACGCGTTTTCATGGATCCCGATGAATCCCAGGGGCAACGAAAAAAAAAAACGAAAAAAAATGGCCACAGATAAAAATAAAATAGAAAAAACAGTGATGCATTTTCTTAAAAATTCAAGCAAAAGCGTTGTCAAATGTTTATCGCTATATTCACTTTTAAAAAAATCTCAATATAATTAGAAAAAAATAGTTTTGGTCTTATATTTATTTTCATTATATAATTTTTAACTATTTACATACAAGCACAAATCTTCGGCATAAAATAGGGCAATGCGTTGGCTCATTTTTATTTTTGAAATATCTATTTTTGATTTAAATAGTTTTTCTTTAATAAACATTTACAGTGGGATTTACTAAGATCTAAAATAGTACCCCCACAGGTCTAAATATTTACACCTGTGGTAAGCACTAAATTTTAAAACCAATTTTCAAAAAACACTTACCCATACAGAAAAGACACAAATTTATTGATTATTGTGTATTTTTATTGCTAAATACCACTGAAAAACTGCTTTTTTGTCAAAATAAATACCATATTTTAGAAGAAAATGCCCTTAAACTAATTACTTTTGACAAGCTTCAAAATGGCAAATGGTTAATACGCCAAAATTTTGGCACATAATAGCTTCATATTCTGTGTTTGAGGTTATAAAATTGGTGATTTTTTAGACCACCTCTGGGGGGGGGGGGTTTAAATTTATAAGCCCCAGAAAGGATTGTTTTGTGGCAATTGGTAATAAGTTCGTTCATAATTTCCCTAAGTAACCGTTTTCACAAGGATTAATTTACCTTATTTAATATCCCAAGTTGTTCATTAATCAATAAAACACCTCCAATTTTGTCCAGAAAAACGCCATATTTTGAACCCTTTTTCAGCACAAAAAATATATTTATGAAGGCACTACGAGGCAAAACAAACATAAGTGAAGGTCACTGATTATGCACGAAAAATATGCTAAAGAAAAAAACCCAAAACAACTATATTACTTTATTTACAAACTGAAATTAAAACATTGAGGTTATCTAAAAGCTCAGTCAAGAAAACTTTCCTTACTCAAAGCTCTCATTTTAAAGCTGTAGCTTTCATTAGTAGAAGTTGGTGCAAGCAGAGGTAAAAGATCCGAACTCGCTCTTTGTGATTGAACGCAGCGTTAATATTTTTAAACTGAAATTTCGGCAGTGACAGAAATGTGAACAACATTTGCATTTAATAACCAAAAACACCTTTTAAATAAATACAAAATTAATCCCCTCCTTATTTTATTATTACCCATCTAAAACTTTGTGTGACATCAGGTATTAATTGGAAAAATTAATTAACAAGGGTAAGTTTTAATTAGAGTGGCATATAAGCCCAATTTTAATTTGTTCTACAGAGTGTTTACTATGTAAACAGTGCGTGGATTTAAATTTTTTAATTTTCTTTTTTTCTAAATTGAAACTTTCTACTTAAATCCAATAAAAGATTGTCTTAAGATGATTATTCAATAAACAAATTTATTAAAATTCTTTTTATAAATCAAATTATGTCCAAAACTCAAGGATGGTTGGTTTAAAGTGCTTAAAACCAGAAATTTCACTTAAACTTAGGACCGTTCTAAAATAGACTAAACCCTTTTAGTAAGTTTTGCTAAGAAATAAACGTGATTCGAAAAAAAATATTCCCTCACAAAGAAAATAAAAGATACGGCCCTCGATATGAACGTACCGTTTGTAATGACACTTTTTTGCCATAAACTGTCGACTTTGACACTTTAACGCTCCTCTGCCAATATTCGAGTTGGAACACTTGGTTATCGCCTCTGTAGACATGCAGGGTGGGGGCGAGTAAGAATTTCGCCGTATTAAAATGTCCCCGGAGAGATAGGGGGGCGCAACTGGCGGCTCGCTGTGGAAAGACATGGAATTTTCGTTGAAAGATGGGCTGGAAGGGCGTCTCTTTTCTAGGGCGCCAAAAAAGTTGTTCTACAAAAATAAAATAAAAATTACATTCCATATTATGCCTACAAATTAAAACGTTATTTATTCACCCACGAAAACGTAGTTTTCCTACGAGCGTGCGGAAAAGTAGCTTTTCCGAACGATTTTTCGTTTTGAAAGTTGTACTTTTCCGCACGATTTGACTTTTCTGCACAATTTTACTTTTCCGCACTTTTTTGTCATTTTGTAGTTTTATTATAAAATCCTTGCGTATTAAAAACATTTTTTTTGATAAATAAGATGGACAAAAAACTCGTAGGAAAAACATTGTACCTAACTCTTGCGGAAAATGCGTCCGACATCGGCCGGCGTCCACTTTGTTTGCTGAGCTAAATGGCGGACGATGCAAAAATCCTTTCTATGGGAAAAGATAAAAATATACCTCTTTCCATAGAAATTATTTTTTTTTCTGAGTATTTCTCAAGAATCACCAAACCTAGCACAAAACTTATACCCATCATACCATGCCAATATGGTATAGGGGACTACTAAAATCGTGAAATTTTGACTTTTCTTAATTTTATCAAAAATGAGTCACTAAGGTTCGAAAACACCTTAATCGACGAAAAAAAAGTTGTCTGTCGACCTGTTGTCTGTCTGTATACACGATAACTCAAGAACTTCTTAATCGATTAAAAAAAAAATGTAACTTTGAAACAAAAGCAAGTAGCGATATACGGTTTTCAGATTTAAATGTCCATGAATATGGAGTACAAATTTTGTTATAAAGTCCAAATTCGTGGGAGCTTTAGTTTAGAAGTAAAGCAGCTATTGCAGCAGAGGAGTTCGGGCAAGCCGTGAGTGCGGAAAATACTTTAGGTACAACAGTTTTCCTATTAGCGTGCGGAATATCAAAATATTAGGAATATTTTGGAATGCTTAAAATTTTGACAAATTTGACAGCCGCTATGGTAGTGTTTAATAAACACTACCACTACCACGTATCGATTTAACGCGAGTTTTTGGAATACATTAGAAACTGTCACTCGTAAAAAAAATTAGAGGTGAGAAAAAACGTAAAATTGGGCTTTATTTTACAAAATAAGTGTTTTATATGTTGGAACCTGGTAATATTTTATCATTTTTAAAATTAATTGTGCCAAAATTCTATAAAATTAACCATAAAAAAATCCACAACCACAATGAAATGGATTCGTAGCTTACGGCAGTGGTAGTGGTTAATTACCATAAAGGAATGACGTTTAGCTGTCAAGTGTCAAATAAGCGTTCCAAAATATCTCTATTTTGTCATTATTTTAGTTAAACCTAGCAGACTAAAAATGAAAAAATAGTCAAAACTACGAATTTTATGTTTTATTCAGAACTAAACTTTAACAAGCTTCTTAAAAAATTAATTTTTATGGTAATTATTAATCATGGTAACATTGAAAGTACCACTGCTCATGTTGCTAAATGCTATCGTCGACTTCAAGTCTTCCTGATTTGTCACTGAGCAACAGCGTGCTCAACAACCAGCGTGCTCAACAGCGTGCGTGAAAAATTTTTTTTGCACAACAGCGTGCGTGAAAAAATTTTGCCCGGCGTGCGGAAATTTTTTTTCACGCACGGCGTTCGGAAAAATAACACTTTCCGCACGGAAATGAGTGCGAGAAAAGCGTTTTTCCGCACGCTCGTAGGAAAAAGTAATTGATTCACAATTTTTTCTTTGATATTTAATCGTCAAATATAGAAGGTATTGATAATGATTCTTAAAGACCATTATACTCTGATTGCATCAACATTTTTTTGACCAAAATCGGTCATTAAATAACTGAGTAAAAAACATGATGAAATTATGATGAAAACGAGTCCAGTATAAATACTTAAGTATCGATGGATGTCTCAGGTGCACTGTAAACGAGCTGCGCGCGGAGAAACCGAGAAAAATAATTTTTGTAAAAGTCCTTTCAACTTTCGACGCTAATAACTCTTTTGCAATACCTCGAAGAGTTTAACTTAATAGGGACTTAATTAAAAAGTAAATCTCGAAGCGTCCAACGATTTCCGTTTGATTCCTGTAGGATGATTAGAACGTAAAATATAAGTAATTAAAAAAGAAGAATAGAATGCAAAATGGGGGTAATATGGGGAATGGAAGACTCTTTCGAATGAGCAACAAAAGAAAAAATGTTTCCGAAATTTTTGAGTCACAATATAGAATGTTCCTAATTGCACTGATTAATTAATTAGAATTTTAGTCAACTATGTTGGGAATTTTGAACCTTTGGTTGCACTAAAACAAAATTATGATTGTTTTCCACAAACCAAAACTACACTTTTTTGCACTCGACGCGCGTTTCGCTAACAACGTTAGCATCATCAGGAGACGATAAACAATCACAAATTGTCTCGTTTGCGTCAAAATTAAATGTTACTTATGTAGTAAAATTAACTTCCCAGCAAACAGTGGTGGTCCGGGTAATGTCCGGCCGACTGCCGTCAGCGTCGAAATGGGACAAGTGGACAACTAAGCGCGAAGCCACGTAGGCGCGGCCAACTGGACGCAGAGACAACTGGACGCAAAATATATTTTTTAATAAAATATGCAGATTAAAATCGTTGGCTGATCCATTCCCAGTTCTGTCTGTATTTTCCGGTATGATGCCTCCGCATGGTTGTTGGTTAATGATTAGGTGGTACTAATTAAGGGATTAAACGCAAATTTTTCACTTTTCTACCCGAAATAGAATTCTTTTAATCAGTACATTGTTTGTTGTTCTGTGGTTAATAACATATACTGCACATTTTGTTTTATAATTAAACAATGTATATTTGAAATATTTTTTCGCGCCCAGTTGTCTCTGCGTCCAGTTGGCTGCGTCCAGTTGGCCGCGTCCAGTTGTCCTAGACCGGGTCACCGTTGGGTAACCATCTGTATGTGTAAAACTATACCGGCCCCCTGCTTTTTTACATACGAGCTACCGGTCCGGATAAAGAATACATGGGCCAGTAATGCCCGTTTATGTTCAACGCCGGCGTATAAAATTTAATCACAAATAAAAAAGAAGCCCTCAGCAAATCACGCTTTTTCCGCTTTCGCAATATGCTCACCGGGCACTCTTGATTTTATTTGGTTTTTTACAATAATCAATATTTTTTTAATGACGACAAGAAATTTTTAGAATTCCTCAAAATATGTCAAAAATTATATGTAAAATTACGTGAATGGTTCCGAGACTTTCACAGTGCGAAATTTGATAGAAATTTGCTGGACGGTTTTTGTGATTAAGTAATTGGCAAAAGATCGAATGTCTATAACTCGATTTGTTCGACGGTTTTTGTGATTAAGTAATTTGCAAAAGCACATTTTTTTATTCAAATTCTCTCTTAATACTTCCAAACTCGAATGTCTATAACTCAATTTGTTTGGGTTGCCCCTACAAAATCGAGTTTTATAAATTTGACTATAATTTTAATTGAATTAATTGATCCCGAAAAAAGTTTTAGGGACTGGATTTAAGAGTGTAACTTTTTTAGTAAAACGAATCCAAACTAATATAATTCACCCTTATTATATGCTAATAAGCACATTATTTCTGGAAAAAAAATTAGTGAAAAACCTATTTCTATACAGTTTTTTTTTAATGAAAAACTCAAATTATTCTGAGAGCCTCCTCGCCTAAAGCAAAAGCAAAGTGTTTAGTTCACTTAAGATTTAATCAAAGAAATAGCACTGTTATGGTCGTATAAAATATAGAGTGTGGAGTATAGAGCTCAAAATATGTTTCAATATGGCGGCTGACAATTAAACATAGAAGCTTAATGGAACTGTCATTGTCAGTGTCAAAAAACTGGTCGGCAGCAATTTGATTTAGTTTTTGACGTTTTGATTTTAGCAGTTAAAAATGAATTTCCCAATAATAATGGTCATACCAAAAAAATATCCTAACAAAAAGTCAATAAATAGGTAGTATATTTCGATCCAAATTCGATTTAGGGGCAATCACAGCTCCTCCAAAAGGGAGGGGCGGGATCAAAATCAAGACATCTGTGTGCTGCCGTAATTTAAAAATAGTGACGGAGGCAAAAATTTTCTTGCATTATATTTAGTACTTAAAATAGCGCCAAAAGCGAAAATTTAAAAATATTGTTACCTTGCCTTAAAATTTAAAAAAAGATAAGGTTTTTAAAAAGTTTCGCCTGCGCAGTGTAGCTATTCTTGAGATTAGGGAAAAGAAAATAATTCCTCACAAATGCGCGGTTCTCATTTCTCACAAATGACACTAATGACAGTATTTTAATAGAAATTGGTATCTTTTGTTTCTCTCACTAAAGACCATAAACAAATTTCATCAAAAGTCATGTTATTAGTGTCATTTGCGGGGTAATCGGAGGCGTCGACCAATAGGATCTGTGCGTTTCAGGGAGATTATTGTTTTCTCCCTGATCTCAAGAATAGCTACACTGCGCAGGCGAAACTTTTTAAAAACCTTATCTTAAAATTTTGACTCTTAGATTAAGTAAAGGAAAGATACCTGGTCCACCGAAAACTGGCAAATAACAATCATCACTGTTTATTTACAAAATTTGCTAACACCCGACAAAACGAAAACAATTAGTTGGGATAAAATCCATATCCTTCTAAACGTTAGAGAAGGAAAGGGACGGAGATATGTAGGGTGTACCGCAGTCACGAAAATAAGCCTAAAGGAACAAGTGAATGGCAGAGCAGTGTTGCCAGATCACAATTTAAGAATTCACTAGATGGAGTTTTAAAAAATCACTAGAATTTCACTAGACTTATATTTGCTTTGCTGACTCTTAGAAAACTTTTGTGAACGGGGGGGGGGGGGGGGGGGCGACTAAATGAAAACGTCAAAGTACCTAATTAATGCATATTTTTATTTTCTTTCATCCCAAAAAAAATGGGCTAAATTCCAAAAATATTAATAATACACAGACAAATAGACCACGTACGTATTAAAGATACATGTTGCTGTTATGAGTATGTACCATTTCGTTGGGTATATCGAATTCATAACAGTTTTTTTCTGACATAAAACTTACCACTAACATTTCTTTCAACACAAGCACTACTGTGTGGCAAAGTAAATAAAAATTTATTAGTTTTATAAGTTCGGAGTATGGTAAGTTTCCATCTCCTTTTTTAATACTTGCCACATTTTGGCAAAGCGTAATATCATTTATTTAAATATTTATATCCGAATTTTTTAATTATCTAAATTACCTATCTAATAAATTATTAAATGAATTCTTCGGAAAAATGTTTTTATATTTTAAAAATTTTTGGAATTTAATCAATCAAGTTTTCTAAGAATTTTTATTTCTTGTGAATCGAAGCCTGAATTGGTGTAGTTTATTTGCTTCTTAAGCTACAACTTCTTTTGGACCTAGATGCAGTTTATCTATTGGAACGTATTTTTGTTAGGTTTAGAGCAATATTTACCTTTTAAGATTAATTTGAAATAAATAAATAATAAGATTAAAATCTCAAAAATAGTAAAATGAGTACGTAAGTACTAATATGAAAAAAATTATTAGTATATGGCATTTTAATAAAATTTTTCACTAAATCCCTAAATAACAAAAAAATCACTAGATCTAGTGAAATTTCAGCAGAGTGAGCGTCGGTTTTGACGCGGTCATTCTTGAACTGTGAGCATGCATTTGATGTGCTTTGGCTGTTGAGTGATCGATTCCTCCCGCTGCGCGCCGCTTCGAAAATTAGGTCCCAAGATTTCTCAGATAATAGGGAATTATTGAAACGCAGTCAGGGCCCGGCACCAGGGTTGCCAACTGTACGGTAATTCTCGTACATGTACGGTAATTTTACCAAATGTACGAGATACGAGCCAAACCTATTACCGTACACCAAAAGTACGGTAATTTAAGCTAATTAGGAATTTCTTTAGATGATAAATATAAATATTTCTAGAATACAAATATTACTGTGTTTGATTTAAATAATTTATAGATCATGAACTTGAATCTCTCCAGTCAAATGATGATCAGTGGCGACTTTTTCCGAATAACGTTAAATATGATATAGGCAGATGTTTTTTGGGGAGTTATTAAAATTTAGAATGAAAATGATACTTTGGTTTTTGCATATCTATATAGCGCAGGTTGCTTTAAATATTCTTTGGTTGCCACATTCCAACGACGCGACGCTTGCGCAGGGGTATTTTCGGAATCAAAATCAAAACTAACTAAAAAATGCGTTATATTTTCCGGAAAACGAATTAACCATTGAAATTAAATAGATGTATGAGAATATTATTACTGGGTTTAAGGGATATTTCAGAACGCTTATTTGACACTTCGTAGTGGTTGTGGTCTGCGTCTGCGTAATAGCTAAACGTCATTCCGTTGTGTTAATTAATCACAACCACTGCCGTAAGCTACGAATCCATTTCGTTGTGGTTATTTTTCTGGTTAATTTTAGAGAATTTTGGCACAATTAATTTTAAAAATAATAAAATATTAACAGGTTCCAACATATAAAACACTTATTTTTTAAAATAGAGCCCAATTTTGTGTTTTTTCTCATCTCTAAATTTTTTTTACTAGTGAAAGTTTCTAATGCGATCCAAAAACTCTGGTACTTGGCGTGGTAGTGGTTGTTAAACATTACCACAGCGGCTGTCAAAGTTGTCAAAATTTTAAGTGTTCCAAAATTTTCCTATTATAACTTATAACTTAATAAAAATTTAGCGTTTACCATATAACTTATAACTTTTATTTACGCATTGTTTATTTTTTTCCAGTTTTTTTGGTACGGTAATTTAAAGCCCAAGTACGATAATTTATTTGGAGCGGTACCGTAATACGCTTTCGAAAAGTTGGCAACCCTGCCCGGCACTAATAAGGCCAGGCACTATTGTGACGCTGTTGACCAGATACGCATGCATGCGCAAGAATGACCAGACTTAATTCCGACACTAATACGTTTAGGGCCTGCCCTTACTTGTGGAGGAATTATACTGGGCTGTATTTTGGCTGTGTGTGTGTGTCTGGTCGTATTTGACGTTTTTGACAACTATTTGCAATTTTTTTTCCTTAACCATACTTTCAGAATTTTTTTGTGATGTGACGGCCAAAAAAGCAAAAGGCAGTGGCGTAGCCAGGGGGGGAAAGTTTGTGGGTTAAAACCCCAACAAGGAGGTCCAACCCAATCTACAATAAATTATGTTGGGAATTTGGAACCTTTGGTTGCACTAAAACAAAATTATGATTGTTTTCCACAAACCAAAACTACACTTTTGCACTCAACGCGCGTTTCGCTAACAACGTTAGCATCATCAGGAGACGATAAACAATGACAATGATTGTTTATCGTCTGCTGATGATGCTAACGTTGTTAGCGAAACGCGCGTCGAGTGCAAAAGTGTAGTTTTGGTTTGTGGAAAACAATCATAATTTTGTTTTAAAATAAATTAATCATGACCATCAGGGGCGCCAGGGAGAGTTATAGCTCCCTCACTTGTTTGATATTTTACTCCGGTTTGTGACGTGTGTTTGGTGCGAGGTTTGATGTGATATCTTAAATTTTAAAAACCTTAGGAACTCATTTTGATAACATAATGAAAATTATACTAATAATGTCAATTTTACACGTTTATGAGTGCTAATGACAAAATCTGTTTAAAATGGCGCTACAGGCAAGAGTTTTGAAATTAAGTCAAAAATTCTTTAAGTTTTAATCTCTTTCACGTTTTTTGTGACATATTTAAAAAAAGGTGGATTGGGTTGGCTACAAGGGGGGGGGAGTATCGCCAATGCAATTAGAACAATTTTTTGACAATGACAATCTCATTTCGTTTTTATGTTTAAATGAGAGCCGCCCTATTGAAAATTGGTCCGTGACATAGTTAGATAACAGTGTCACGATATGCGCATGAGTACACATGTCAGAAATACAGGTAAGTATGTTAGGTAGCCAATATTTACGACAATACATTTTTACGAAAGCTTTTGTTTTATTGACTTTCTTTTCCTATAGTAAGTACTCTATGATAATAAATTAACTTTCCCTGCTTCTGAAAATTACTTTTTCACTTTAAAGTTTTTATAGCTTCATCAAATTTCACGGTTGGTTTACCTAATCACCATTTTTCTTTCCCTTTCGCAAATAAACAGATGGATTTCTTGGAAAATTTTGTTTGATTTTCATTTATATCTTTTTAAGTAAATAAATAATAAGAAAATATTTATACATGCCTTGTTTATTTTTGAATCGTTTAAGAAAATCAAAGGCTAATATTTTTTCGCCGGTCCCCGTAGCGCAGTGGGTAGCGTATCGGCCTACCGCACGGAAGGTCTTGGAAAACTTGGCTGATCCTGGGCATTGATCCATAATGGATGGAAAGTCCCAGTATAAAAGAAAATCGTAGTTTACCTAACTAGTGCGGAAAGTGCCACTTTCCCGCACGCGAATTCAGATGGACATACGACGAGTCAGCGGAGTTTGGCCAGAAATCAAGGACGGAACAGTCACTTTACGCACATGTTCGGTACAATTTTTTTTCTACGACCAATTGAATGTGGCGTCAAAAAGACGTAAAGAGAGTCAGGTGGACGTAAAAAAAGGCCAATATTTAAGAATCCTAGTGCGGAAAAGTATGAGAGTAAATTCATTTCCGCACTCAGTACGGAAAATTGCAACTTTCCGCACACAAATGAGTGAGGAAAAAAGTTTTATACCTTCATCAAAAACATGATTTTAGTAATTGTCTGCAGATAACTAAAGCGTGGCTTTTTTGGTTACCGATTACCAGAAGTAAAGAAAAATAGCGGAAAATAGCAATATTGAAAAAATCTAATTATTCTTGCCTAACAATTAAGCCATTTCCGCCAGTTTTCACCAAGTATTTATGAATAAATCATTTTAAAACATCGTCAAAGTATCAAACTGTCAACGATTGAAATGTCGCAACAATGAACGTCACCGAATAAAAAGGCATATCGCCATGGAAACCACCATTGTTATTTCATTAACCAGCCTCATTGATTTATAGTACAAAGCATATACCTACGGACTTAGAGAAAACTCTTACTAAAGGGGCATCGCAAAAAACAAGTTACAGCGCCTCTGGGGACTCGGTCCCGAAGCTCACGCGACAAATCGCGCCGATGACATCGATCTTAATCAATGTCCATCAATTTCATCGTCTTTTCGTTCTTTTCATGAGGTTTTTTTGTTGAAGTTTTTTAGTTTTGTGTGTTTTTCGCCTTTTTTAAACTGTTACAGTAATTCTTGGATTTCTCTAATAAGTACAATTGGAAAACTATGCCCAAGTGTTGCGTCCCAGTGAACCTCTGCTTTATCGCTTTCTACAGCCTAGAGATCAAGCTCGCCAAAGACAATGGTTTGCCATCTGAAACACTTTATAGGTTTAGAGTATGCACCCGACATTTTAAACCAGAAAACTATTCAAAAAACTGTGGACGAAGCCTTCTAATTCGGCATGTAATTTTATCCTTGCATTTACCGACAGAGTCTAAAACAGACTTTAATAGTAAGTACCGGGCAAGGTGTCTACATACCAGAGGAAAAACAGCATATTCAATAATAGACCACTAATTTATCGTCACCTTATTTGTTTACCGTAATTGAGATGCTAAAAAGAGTTTTAAAACCACAAACATAGATTACCGTTACCGTATTTTTTTGCCCACATACAAACTGCCAATGTAAATAGAATAGAAAAGTCCACTTTTTGCAAATTCACTTTAACAAAAAAATTAAAAAGCTATAACTAAACAAAAAAACGAATTATCATTTACTAGCTGCAGCTTTTGCTTAGAAATAAATCTGGTTAGTTAGAAAAAATAACCAAGCGGGCCTCGTTAAGCCTCCGTAAGTAACGTATTTTGGTTCGGTTATTTTTGGATACGGGTATCACCAATTTTAATGTCTATTAACGCCCTAATAAGACTGATAGGGCATTTATTTAGCCTATTTGTTAATTAGGTACATTTTTTTTAGCCCATTCCGTTCCAAAATGCTTATAAATTTTTGGAAAACGAAGAAAACTCGCAAGTCTTAAAAGAAACTGCTGCTATTGAGGGCGGCATGGGAAGCAAAATAAATAGTTTATTAATAAATACAATAGTTTAGATATGTATACTATTATATCTTCTTAAAAAAATAATATAATATATTAAATACGACGTATTTGGTTTATTTCCTAAATTTATAGTCATTAGAATCCACAATACTTTGGAAAATAAAATTAATTATTGATGAATTAGGTTTTCCAAAATAATGTTGTTTCTAATGAACTCAAATACTTTAAAAAATACCCGAATTCAAATTTCCCGCCGCCGGTGCCGCTACCCTAATTTAAGCTTCGGGACAGAGTCACTAGAGGCGCAACAGTAGCAAAAACTTATAACATGGCCCTAAGTCGTCAGATCGCCTTCTATACCCGTAGGTACATATTTTGTGGATTTATAGTGTCAAAATGGTGTGTTGCGAGAATTTTAAGTGCTCTTCGTTAGAGATTTTTAAAAGTATTTTCATGTTTTTCTTGGATTTTTTGATAAAGGTTTTTAAAAAAATAGTGTTAACAACTCGCGGCTAAACTGTGCTTTTTTACAACGCTTGTAAAAAAGCACTATTTTAGCCACTAGTTGTTAAAACTACTATTGATAGTACAGAGTGTTTCAAATTGAGAATTTTTGGGGGGTTTAAGGTACTCCCAGTGGAGACAGAAGACAGAAAAAAGCTGACCTAGCGAGGCTTAATTTTAAAGGAAAGATTAAACGTGAAAAACACAAAATGTGATTGATGAAATGATATTTTAATGGGAATGTTTTTCTGTCTTTCCTGGAGGTACCTATTTTAGACCGCCCAAAATTGGTCAATTTGTAACAACCTCTACGATTCCCATTTTTAGGGTATTAAATATACAGGGTGGATTCTTTAAACGGAACGGTGCTTCTAGCGGGTTAGAATTTGGTTTTATAAAAAAATACAAAAACACGTCAACTGAGATTTTTAATTTTCTTTAATCGTGCTATCTTGGATTTTTTTTATGTCGTTTTGTTTACGAAGTATGGCAAAAAATTTTTTTTAAATAGGACACCCTGTATAGTTAGACATTTTTTAATTCTAAAAAAAAATTCTCTTTTTGACAATACCACACACTAATACTCTCTTATGGTTTCCAAGATAGAGGTATTTAAACTTGCATGGAATTGTTGTCTATGCCCTGTTTTACCGGGGATATTTGAATGAATAGAGACATAAATGTATTTGTACTCATCGTGGTATACGTATCCGCATCTAGCGAGAACCAAGCACATTAATTGGTCAGAAACTTGTGCCACGTTCGAAAAGAGCAGATATATGCTAATCTAAAGTGTTCTTGAACGCGATAGGTGTTGAGATGCGTTAGGTATCACGTATCGTTATGGCACACGTATCGTATCTTAGCAGAGTTCAGAAACACCTTAAATTGGCATATATCTGCTCTTTTCGAACATGCTACAAGTTTCTGACCAATCAATGTGCTTGGTTCTCGCTAGATGTGGATACGTATACCGCGATGAGTTAAAAATAGCTTTATGTCTCTAATATTGAAGTTTTCCATACAGATTTAGATACAAATATCTTGATTATCGTGAAAGATAGATCCTACTGTGTAGTATTGTTGAAGAAAGAATTGTTTGCAGATTTAAAAAATTGCAAAATATACAGGGTGCCCTATTTAAAAAATATATATTTTTTTGCCATATCTCGTAAACAAAATGACATAAAAAAAAATCCACGCACGATTAAAGGAAATTAAAAATCTCAGTTGACGAATTTTTGGATTTTTTTGGATAATTAGGCACATTTTTATCCCGAAGAGAAAAGTTTGTAGCTCGAGTAAAAATTAAACAAAAATACAGTATGTCATACCTTGAAAGAAAATGTCTGCAGCTGATGGACTTCCCTGACTTCCGTGATATTTCTTTGTATGTATGGACTTGTTTGTTGAAGGGGGTGCATTGTCGTTGTTTTCGTTACGGAATTTGCTGAAATAAAGAAAAATAATAAATCAACTAGTAGTATTCTCGGCAGTATAACCCTGCCAAAAAACCGCTTAAACCTCATGAAAAACACACCTGATTTTTATCAGTTTTCATAGGATTTATAAGGTTTTTGTGAGGCAAAATTTTAGTATTTTAAAAGTTGGCAATAATTTATGAGTTATGTCTTTGATTTTGTTAAGAATTTATGTGGTTTCATATGTGTGTTTTTTATCTGATCCTATAATCAGACAGACTTATGAATATTTATAAAATCTGATATTTTATGATTGTATAAAAGCACCATTTTCTAAGAGGTATTATAATCAAACCGACAAATCAACTTTTATAGATTTCTATAATTACATTCTTTTTCTTTTATAACATATCACGGAATTATATAAACCGATATTTTTATGAGTTTTCTGAAAGGTTTTTGTACTCAAAATAACTCATAAAATTTCTATGATTACAACCCTGTTCTTTTATAATGTTTTGGGAGTTTGTAAAACTTGACCAACTCATACAATTTGCTGGATTGGATGAACATTTATAATTTTCAATGGGTTGGTAAAACCAATTTTTTATAAGTCTTGAAATAGATTTTATATTCAGACAAATTTACAACATTTATAGATTTTTATGTGTCCACTCTGCCAAAAAACCTGATTAAATCTCATAAATACACACCTGATTTTTATCAGTTTTTATAAGCTTTTTTCAAGTAAAATTTTAGGTTTTTTAAAGTTTATAATAAATGTATTTGATTTTGGTGAGATTGTTTACCCGATCCTACATATAATCCATATAACTATGAGATACTATAACGGCCCTATACTTGCTTTTCTCGAGAAAAATACGTACCGATAATAACTCTCCCAATCAAGTTGCCTGGAAAAAACCGATAAACGCAGAGTGTAAACGGGCGGGCGCGTCGATTGCGTCATTAAATTATCGTAAGGTCACTACGCCAGGCATGGATTTGTAAGTGCATGCGCAGTAGATTTTTGGGTTATGGCCTGGTGGCCCAAACAGTTTCAAAGCCAACCGCGATCTTGAATTTTCTCCTTTGTTTTTCAAAGTTATTTTCGTTACATATTTTGGAGCATTTGGGCCATTATAGTATCTCATAGTTATATGATATAATCCGACAGACTCATAAATATATATGTATAAAGTTTTATTGCACAAACGTTTTGTTTTCAAATATTTCATAGGTTTAAGAAAAGACAGTTTCTTAAGAGATTTTGTAATCAAACAAACTCATTAAACTTTCTTTTCTATGGTTACACCTTTGTTTTTATAATGTATTATGGGTTTGAATAAGCACATTTTCTATGAGACTTTTGGGAGATTTTATAAGTCTTCCTATAGATTCTACAGTCAGGTAAACTCACAAAGTTTTGTATGATTTTATGTGTCCATCTTTAAAAAATACATGCTATGGGTTTGAATATATATTCACAGTTTTATGGGCTTTCCTGACCATTTTATAATATCTAACAGGCTCATAATATTTTATGGGTTTTTATAATAAATCTATTATTCCTTTATAATATTACTTACTAAATGGCTAAGGCCTTTGAAATAGGCAAATCTCATAAATACTCCGTTTTTTAGACAACCTGAAAACTAATTAAAAAAGCTATACTTACTTACTTTCACAAAGAAAATATTTTTTGACTTATGAAATCTTATAAAATATTATAAACAAAGCCACGCAAAATTTCATAGAAACTTATCAAAGTAATAAGAGAGAAAGAAGAAAAAGAAGTTAAACAAAGTAATAAAAGTAATAAGATTTTACCTGCCATAACCTATATGCCTATATATTGCCCACCTATAAAAAAAACTTGTAAATCCTATAAAAAAATTGTAATCACATCATCTGTTGTAATTAATTTAACGACAAGAAAATAGTTTTTGGCTTATGAAATCTTATAGGATTTTATAAACAATGCCTCAAACAATGTCATAGGAATTTATCAAATTAACATCTCTCCCACAGCTTCTGGCGACAAATAAGTACTTATACAAGAAAATTTTCTATTAGATATTTAGATATTGTGCAATCACAAGGAGTGTTATTATATTATAGTGGGTTAGGTGGTCGTAGTTTATAGTTTAGGTTAGGTTATAGTTTAGTTTGACTGTATATTAATCTCTTATGACGTTACTTCTACTATTATTAGTAGTAGTAATATATCCAAGGTTGTGCCGTCATTTTTTATTTTAGAATGTTACAGATAGATCTTATAAAACATTTTAAACCTTTATGAGGAATTGTCATATTAAAAATCATAAAATTTTGTAAACTTTTATAAGCCAACTGGCTCATGAAATATGACGAAATCCTTTCTTTCACTAGTCAAAAATTATAAAATGTCATATATTTATGTGAGCATAGATCATGAAATTTTATCAAAACTGCACCTTTTTCCCCGTTAAAAATTTTGCAATTTTTTTATTTAAAAAAAATCATGTTTTAATTTTACAAATCTAAATAACTACAGAACAGTAGAATAGTAATATATACCTACCTACTACTTCAGTGCTAAATGTTTTTGATTGATTTAAATCCACATAATTATTTAATAAGAATTAGTACGTACAATTCTAAACAAGTAAAATTATTATTGCACCTTATAATCAAGGCTGATTTCAAAATTGTTTTTAAGTAAATAAAAACACGAAGGCGAAGGCAAAAGGGAAAGTGCAAACGCGAAAGATATGCTTTACAACGTTAAAAGTTTACAAATAACCTCTCCGCTCGGCGCAAACTAAACTTCTAGGAAAAACGCCGACACGCTAACTCCACCCCAGCGTTAGAAAAGGTTCGTTTTTGCAATCTTATAATTTAGAATCAATTTCGAAATAATTTTCAACCACTTTTAAAAATTTTGAACCACACTCCTTCCTGGTTTTTTAATATTCAAAATGGGGGGTGCAGCCGGACGTCAAGATACACCCCCTTCATTTAAAACGTAGAGAAAAATGAAAAGCAACTATTCCAAAATTAAGAACATATCACTAAAAAGAATTTCGAAAAACTCACTCGTAACCCTGTTTTTATAAAAAAAAATATAGTGGGGGATGCAGGTTGACGTCAAGCCACACCCCCCCAAAAGATATTCGAGTTTTTATATTCTTTTTATTTTTAAACTAATTTCGAACTAATTTTGAACCACTTTTAAACATTTTGAAGCACACTTCTTTCTGGTTTTTTTAATGTTTAAAATGGGGCAGCCGTACGTCAAGCTAAAAAAAAACCAGTATGGAGTGTGGTTCAAAATTTTTAACAGTAGTTCAAAATTAGTTCAAAATCAGTTCAAAATTATAAGCATATCAAAACTCGAATATCTTTCGGGGGGGGGGGTGGCTTGACGTCAACCTGCACCCCCAACCATATTTAAAAAAAACAGGGTTACTAGTGAGTTTTTAGAAATTATTTTTGGTGACATTAGGAGTTCGAAATTAGTTCTTAATTTTGGGATAGTTGCTTTTAATTTTTTTCTGCGCTTTAAATGAGGGGGGTGGGTGTAGCCTGACGTCCGGCTGCACCCACCATTCTGAATATTAAAAAAAAACGAGGAAGGAGTGTGGTTCAAAATAGGTTCGAAATTATAGGCATATCAAAACTCGAATATCTTTCGGGGGGGGGGGTGGCTTGACTGATCTTAGTATTATTTTTTTCTTCAACCGACATGTTCCCCATACCAGAAAAAATAGCCGCCTGCACACTCTTTAACCGCGCATCTCTGTTAAGGACAACTATGTCAAGAAGATAGCTAGATATTTTTGGGCTTAAGTCTTGTAGGCTTTTACAAACGATGCCCATCGACATTTATGGGACAAAGAGAACCCCAAATTCAAAACAAACGTCTTCCCTCTCTCTCTCTTTTTTGTTGTCTCTATCTCTTTATAATATAATCTGCCAGCTCAAGTGGTGGAACCCAAGATTGTCGCACTCGAAGTCACCTGAGTCCTGAAATATATATATCTGAAGCCCCCCAGCCCGCTCGCCAGACCGGTCTGATGAGAAGGAATTTAGGCCCAAACCCCTTTGAAGGGGCTAGGGATCTTTACTATCCACTATTATTATATTGATCACACGGTAGCATTCTCTTAACGTCCTCTACGAGGGATGGTATGGAATTGTATTAGCCTACCTTCTAGCTAATACGGCCTACTCAATAGGGGATAGTGGGGCACATTCGGGATGTAGGCACATTCGGCTACCGCTAATATTTCCTATATTATTTTGAATTTAGCAACAGTTTCTCGTGCATTCCGTCATGTGTCCATTGTTTTCAGTCGGCCAGTGGATGTTTATGGTATAGAGGTGTAACTTTTTTCTCGGAAAAAACTGTGGTTTTGCCACTTTTGTATTTTTTGTTCGATTGACGTGATTTGTAAGTCATGTAGTAGTGCAAAGATTTGGTTTTTAGTATTATTAACAGTATAATCTCAAAAACATCCGATTACATGTGTTTCATTTTCCAAACCTAATTTTCGTCAGGTGGGTAACATTCTGCTGGCTAGGATGGTGTTTCGGCTATAGCCGAATGGTGCCCATCTTTCCCAAGTTTGGTGCGTGTTCCCCTAAAAGCCGCCCCCGAATCAATTTTTAGGCAACTTTCTTGTTGGAGTACGACTTTTCACTTAGAAACCGACTTAAAAAAGACGATATGTTATTTAAGGTGGGTGTCGTATCTGATTTCAGATTCCAAAAAAAAACAAATCGCTCCGATATAAGCAAGCTTTTAATGCTGTATTGGCCAAACGGTTGAGGCAATATAACACAGCAGAAGAATACAATGTAAAACGCCAGATTCTTCAGTCACGTATTACAAAATTACTAAAGTATAAAACAAAAGAGGAACTATACTGCTTCCTAAGAAGTAATGAGAGCGAGAATACTGAAATTTCAGCTTTCTTCAACAAGTACTCACCAAGTTTTCAATCTTTTATCAAAAAACAAATCGCTCCGATATAAGCAAGCTTTTAATGCTGTATTGGCCAAACGGTTGAGGCAATATAACACAGCAGAAGAATACAATGTAAAACGCCAGATTCTTCAGTCACGTATTACAAAATTACTAAAGTATAAAACAAAAGAGGAACTATACTGCTTCCTAAGAAGTAATGAGAGCAAGAATACTGAAATTTCAGCTTTCTTCAACAAGTACTCACCAAGTTTTCAATCTGGCACATAAATTGTTAATTATCAATTTCGACCCAAACTTGTTAATTATGTAAAAATCTGCAGCAATTTAAACCGTACACCGTATCCAAAAAAAGCCATGCTGGGATCAAGAAAAGTCAATAGACAAAAAGGCAAATCAGCTGTTTATAAACATACCTCAGAATATGAGAAAAGGCAAAACTTAGAAGAAGAGAAAAAACGAAAAAAGTCGGCAAAAGCGTTGAAAGAAGCATTGCTAAAGTAGCTAGAAAAAGAAAAATATCATCATCTACCGAATCAAGTGTCGATATTCGATTTCATGTTTCATGCGACGACGAAGAGTCTTTTGAAGATCCAGACAAAATATCAGAAGGGGATGTCTTTGCTGTTGGTAATTTTGTATTGGTCAATTTCATCGTGTCAAGGTCTGACATTTATTACATCAGGAAAGTCTAAGCTTTACCTTATGATAAGAAAATGACTATCAAATAATTTTGTGTTTCCTGATGTCGAAGATGTCGCTTTGATAGGCACTTCAAGAGTTGCAATGTAAGTTGAATGTGCATTAATTTAGCTATTGTTAGTAATAATATTATTGTAGTTATCCTTATTTTTTCGTTCATTATTATAAAATTTAAAAGGTTTTCTGAGCATTAAAATATTTTCAACACTCTTTTTTGTTTATTTTGTTGCACTACGTAAACTGCCCTCCCATGGGGCACTTTTAGCCAAATGTCAAAAAATTCGTATACTTACTCTTTACATAAAATTTGTTTAAAAATTAAAACTAACTCGTAATAGAAAAGATTTTCATTTTTTGACATTAGTTTTTTCGAATTACTTGGTACTTCGCCAAATTTGTCGTTTAAAGCTCAATATGCCGAATGTGCCCCACTCTCCCCTACGGCGTTTTCTTTAATAATTTTATATGAAAAAGTTCACGTAGACTACCGATGGCCCCGAGGATGGAACCTGGGTCTCCTGGTTGATAGATCAGGTATGTACCCACTACAACAATCAGTGCGGTTAAAAGTCCAAAATTGCGAGTGCACCTGTCATTAGTATCAACGTTTGTGACTAAAGTTAAGGAAAAGTAATTTTAGCATGAATCAGCGTTTTACTTAAGAAAAATGAAAGTTAAAGAAAGAAGTTACGGAAAAGGAAAAGGAGTTTAACCAGGAACCAGTTACCAGAACTGGTTAGGTCGTCAGTCAGTTTGCCTGTATTTATCCATAATTTATTAATTCTACTATTGTTGGACTTACTATAAGAATCATACACATGATTTCGCAAGGAAACAATTTCCAAAATTTTCTGGACAAAAATGAAAAAAAAAGAAATTGATGCTGGATTTATCCCTGTATAGTGGGCCTTTTAAGTAAGAATACTCTATTAATTGGGCCACTTACTTACATTTTTTATCGCTTTTTCCTCCTAAATTTGCGGAGGTCTATATAAGAAGAAATATCCCCACAAAATACATTTTCAATACGATGAGAAAATGAAATGAAAAACATATCTTTGAAAGACCTTGAAGAAGCATGCGAGGAACTCAGAAAACTTTTACGGTATTTTGGATATCAATAATGAGATAGAACGTTGGAAAAAAATATGGGAGAAATAAACAGAATCTACCAAACTGAGTGTTGTGGAAGTACTTAAGGACACTGAAGATATTTTTATGAGAAAAAGAAGGCCTTGAAGATTGTTCTTGTTGAAAGGTCATTGAGTAGATGATGAGAATAAAAACCTGGTTGAGGAGCAAGATGACTGGAGCTCGCCTCAATGATGATGAGTGTGTACACAGACAACACATTTTCAAGAACTTGGAGGATTTCATAAAGAAAGTCACCAACAAATTCGCAAGCAATCCGAGACAATTATGTTTAAATTGTTTTTGCATGTAAATAATTTTTTTGTTTTCCGATTTTTTTAATTAAAACTTTTCTTCTTGATTTTTTCTTCAGTTTCCAGACGTAGCCGCTATTCAGTTCCGCCTTGACAGTGGGAAGACCACGCCTCCAATTGAAGTGACAACACGGTGCGCCTGCGCGTCAGGCAAACATGCCGTGAGAAGATTTAGCGACCGTTTAGTACGCAAGTCAATTGCAAATATCAGAGAGAGAAAGACACAAATCTTGCAAGGGGTAATACAACGCCATACAGGACGTAACGACCGTTATACTACTTTACAGTGAATTTGTGTAGGCGTAATGTTATATACAACTTTAAGTTCACACGTGATAAACTTAAGAAATATTCAACTTTCATTATTAGTTACCACTTCGTGGACAATATTTTTAAACTGTGAGTAGCTGGCATTGAAAGTTATCAAACCATAGTTTTAGTGTAAAGATCGTTACCGTAGAATTACCTCAAGTCAATTTTGACTAACTTCTATCATATCCAATAAACTCAAAATTTGGTGCAGGTTTACAGTTCCGGTGACAACACAATATAATGAAAAAAATTGCGTTGGTAAAGGGTACTAAGGGGGGTAAGATAGGCATAATATATTTAAAAATTTAAAAGTTTTGAACTTTTGAATGAAATCATTTACGAATATGCAGTTTTCAGTTTTATGTTTCACTAAACAGTTTGTAATTTTAGACGTAAAAATTACGTTGTTAGGGGGTGGTTAAGAGGATGAGAGGGCGTTAATATATTTGTAAATGTTTAACCTAAGCTGCTACGATTATGCAGTTTTGAGATTTGGAGGAAGAGGTGGTTAAGGAAGTGACATTATGAAGTTGACAGTCCCCCTTCTCTTTGATGAGGAGTAAATGGGGGTCGAATCATCCAAATATCTGCGATTTCCTTTAAAATTGGTATATAGGGGTTTTTGCGATCGAAGACCATGAATTTTTGATTAGATTTTAAAAATTACGATGTTGTCAACTTCTCTTTGTTCGGAATGGACTATGGACTATGAACAAATTAGAAATACTCCACATGTAAAGCTACTTTTTAGAACCCTTAATTGGTCTGTGTGTATTTGTAGAATATGACTTGTGCACTGAAAAATTGCAAATCGAGAAGGAGGCTGACGGAGGACGTCAACATTTCTCCTCACAAGTAAGTGTAAGGGTCAGTTTACGCTCGCAACTAAGATCAAGCTAAGACATTCTTTGCGGATTTTTTACAGGGTAATTAAATAACCTACAAACTTTGTACTGCTTGTTGATCTCAGATATGAGCATAAATTGACCTTAAAGCTGGATTCATTGTTCCGTAAATTAAGCAAAAGAATTAAGATGCAAAGAAAAATAAACTAGATACTATACATGCATTTGTTAATAGTTCACAGCTTAGCTTACAGTAAGAAATTAATAATTTTTATATCTTACTTAGGTACTTTACGGAACCATGACTAGACCTTTAAGGCCCCATTACCTTAATTTTTAATGTGTTAATCCGATCGAGTACCAAGTAGAGTACCTAATTCATAAATATGTGATGTACCTAAATACAAGGTCTTTTGTGTCACCGTTACAAACTCGATGTTGCTGTTCATGGTGACAGGAACAATAACATTATTTTTAGAAATGGTGGTAGGCAATGGCAATACCCCCAAAATTATTTTCTTTTTGCAAAAAATGTAAAAATTGGTGAAGAAAATGAGTGTAAAGTTGCCTACAAGGGTAATTTCACTGGCAGGTATATATGTTCATTTTGGTGCATATTAATTTGATTTTTTTTACATTATTTTAAATATTGTCCTGTTTTTTCTCTTAGTTTTCATTCTAGTTTTTAAAAAAAATCCTTATTTTTTTTCCTTTGTTTCACATTTTTTAAAAACATGCGAACTCTAAAAAAAAAATGAAATCCCCCTCGGTTGCCTGATACAATAAGTATTTTTTTTTTAATTTGTGCTCTAAATGTTGTGGGTTCACTTAACCATACTTTGAGCTTAGCAAACTTATTTTTTTGACAACAAAGTGCAACTAGGAGCAAGGACATTTCATTTACATTTTAAATTAATAGTTTAGGTACACAAAAAAATGCTGGACAATTTGAATTTTCTGGTTCAGGAAAATTAACTTATAAAAAATATAATAAATATAAGAAAAAAATTTTTTTTTAAAGCATACATACTTAGTTAGTTTTAGTAGTTTTTTCTTTGGTATATCTAGTGCCAGACTGATATTTAACAAGTAAATGATTCCATACAGGCACTGCAAATTCAGTAATTAGAGGAAATAAATATAATTTTACAAACCAAACAGTTTAAAATTGCTAAATTTTAAATAAAATATATGTGTATGTACCTACCTAGCTAATACACAGCGAGAAACTGATACATTAATTTGTTTTTTTTATCAACTTTTAGTATGTTTGCATTTATCATGAAAAATAATTTCCTTTCCACCAAAAAGTGTAACATTGGTTTTGTAATTAAACAATTACAATAGACGTTCAACGTTGAATTATTCACAATAACGTTCACCACTGCAGAAGAGCTTGGCTTGAGCGCGTTTATTCGTGTCTAAACATACCACAGACACCACCAAGCTTGCTTTATGTTAACTCTAGAAACAAGAGCCGAGAGATGCTTATGTTTTGGTCAAATATGAACAAAAAATTCACAAAAAACCAGTAACTTATCAATATGTAGCAATATGCCAAAATTACATTGACTTGATTGATTGAGATGTAAAAGTCACATTTCTAAGGGTTTGTGAAAATATAGATAATGCAGATAGTGATATTTAACTTTTTAAACTTAATGAAACAGATATAATTCCAAAAGGAAACAGGATTTACTATAAGTTTGACAAAAAAGCCTAAATAGCCAGTATTTTTTATAATTTGAGTTATTAAAATAAATAAGTTAACAATAAGTATTTATTCAGTTTAGTCCATGTTCAGTCAACTTATTTTTGTGTAAATAAAACTTAAAAACCGAATTGTGCATCATTATCATGTTAAAAAAAATAATTCCCGTACATTCAATAGTACAAAAAAATATTTTGTCATTCCCATGTTATGCTTCATTCCTGTGTTAAGCTTCATTCCCGTGTAGAGTCGTTTTAAAAAAATCTAAAAATCTCCCTAAATATGTGATTATTAATAGGTTTTTCTAGTGCACCTTCAAATATAATGACTTTAGATTACTTTTCGATTTTTTTATCAACTCTTCTCATAAAAACTACTCAAGGACAAAATTTAGCATAACAATGCACACTTTTGGTGGAATAACACATATACTTGTTTTTATTTAAAAAAATGGTAATGATTTAATTATTAATTTAATTTAACTAAAACTTTTGTGTACATGTCAATGAAACATTAAGTTCTCTAGTGTGGAAAGACCGACGGTGACCTTTTGACATTCAGGCAAATTCAAATTTAACTTTTTTGCCATTTTTTTTAGGGTTATCATGAACGAAATTTTAGGAAACGAAATCTTGACGCAGTTGGTTAGCAAACATGTTCAGATTATGGTTAGACAAGAGGCCCATGACTCTAGCTTTGCTGCTATGAGGTATTTTATATTTGCTATTGCATGTATTTTTTTTATTTTCCTCTCAAGGAGGGGGGGGGGTAAAGTTATAGCAAAAAAGTTGCATGCACAAATAAGTTTCGAGATAAAATATATACCTGAACTCTGACTGATATTTTTTACTGGACTTTACTTATTCAAAATTACAAACATTGGCCATGAATACAAATTCAATAATCAAATATAAATCTAAAATTAAAAAAAAAAAATATAGCCTTAGCACCTAAGTAAGTAACTTTTTCTTGAATGAGGGAGACTGGGGAGCACATCCTCAAAAATAAACATCTGAGAACCCTGGTATGTTGTTTGGAGTTTTATGGCCCCAATACATATCCTTGGATAATACCAAGTGGAGAAAGGTCCCTAAGTTTTTCCTGTAAATTATATTTTTTCTTTTTTAGGTGAATTCCTGCAACAATTTAAAAAGCTAACGAGTAGTTGCCTTCCAAAAAAATTAATGACACCTGAAATACTGCTGGATAATCAGTCATCATAAGAGCCAACACTTATAGGATAGCAGTGTCCTTTTTTTCACAAAAGGCTGCCTCACTGGACAAAAAAGGTTCAAACGAATTCAGGAGGAAAAAAGAGTTTGTATCTTGATTGATTTATGTAATAATTATTATTAAAGCTTATGTTAGTGTTATTATTTATCGCTCTGTTTTTACTTTCATGTAACTATAGTATGCTAGTAAATAATTACCAACCAACGAAGTACCTTATCCAGGCTGTATTAATTTTCTTTTTGCTATTGAATGTGTTTTTCTATAAACATAGTCAAACAAAAAACTGTCTTTTAGACAAAACACATTTTACGTAAGGCTTAAACATTTTTTATTTCATAAAATAATGGAAATATAGGATAGGTAATCAAATACTATATTAATTCTTGACATTTTCTTATATTCTATGTGTTCCCGGGAGAGTTCTTACAGGAACATGCCTTTTAAATTTTTTCCTAAAACAAAAATCCAAAACTAGTAGGGTGAGGTAAGGTAAATTTGTGGCATAGGTAAATTAGTGATACAGTTTTGGCAACTTACCTAGTGATTTTGGTGGCTGATTTTTCAAGTAGTAGATAATTGCTGGGACATACGTCACGAATTGAACTCGAGCCTTCCGCCTGAGACCCAGATACTCTACCACTAGACCAACACATATACGTAGGAAACTGCTAAGATTGTGACATATACTTTATAACGTGTATTTACGTACATGTTTGTACGTACTACTTACACGTTTGTACGAACATATATAGTACGTTCGTAATTGGTCCCGGAACGTACCGACGTAAAATGTACGTCCCTGGGATAAAGTGTGCTGTATGATGTGGTAATGAGGCGACTAACTTAGGCGCTGCCTCCAGGATAAATTTATTAAAGTTATTAGAGATTTTTTGTGGATCTCCTTTGATGTGACATGATTTTTCTTTATAGGGCCCTTGCCCCTAATTTCCCCTACAATCTGCCAAATACATTTTAGGGTATAAATACAAATAGGGTCACTGGATCCTGAGACCTGCGGTCCCAGCCGCAGGTTTTAGGATCCAGTGACCCTAATCCCCAATGATTCGCGGCGCAATCTATCTAACGGAAAAACACGCCGTGAAATTCAACCGCACTTATTTTCCGATAGTACTTGTGGTACTTTGCTGGAAAGCTCTTTTTAAAAGAAAATTGACTGATTTTGACTTGATTTAACCTTTTTTTAAAAAAAAAGTAAACAAAATTGTGCATCAGTGCATATTTTGAACACTTTTCATGTTCATGTATAACCATCTAATAGACCAAACTTATTACATAAAATGTGATCATTCGCCATAGATTTCGGCCGCTCCCTGTTCAAGAATACACATCCGAATGAAAAGAGGGATCTAGAAGGTCTAACATTTTGACGATTGAGAAGGATCAGACACTTTTGCAACATATAAATGAAAACCCTTTTACAAATACAAAAATATTTGTATACTAATGGGATTTCCTGGACTCGGCTTAAAAGATCTCCATTTAAAGCTAAAATCGTAGCTTACCAAACTCGTGTAATTTTTGCCATTAATCATGTCAACCGGCTGAGTGTCAAGAGAAATATTTAGGGGATAAAGTCAATTCTTTAAAAGAGGGAGAAATATAAAGTATAAGGCTCAGAGCATAAAATAGGGAGTTTTTGGTCAGGAAACAAGAACAACAACGTTTGTGGTTATACTGGTAATTGACAAGCTGTCTAATTTATTTTGGTTTATTATTTTTATAACTGTTCCCTATAAACAGTTTGTGACGAATAAATATTGGCCCAATATAAATTTTCAGTTATTCGTTCAATGGACCACTGAAGGTAGCAGATGTCTAGACGGTAACTTTTTGTCTAACTTGGGAATACTGGCCCATCAGTCACTTAACCGATACACTACATTATTGGTCCAATTGTAAACCGTTAGTGGATCAGTAACAAAAATATTGGAAAAATGAAGGATTTTTGTCACATAGTCATTGGTGCAATGTAGGTGGTCTCCATCTTTTTTTTTTGGACTGGAATCCTGGCAAGCAAGATGGGACCGAAATACCGAAAACGGACAATGGACGAAAATAATTATTTCCGACATTAAAACATATATAAACTGCAAACACAAAAAAATGGATTACTATATGATACAAGCTCTAACGGTACATGGATCTTTCAGGACATACACAAAGCGAATAGGGAAAAGGAACGATATATGTCGGTACTCTCAAAGAATAGATGACGCAGAACATACGTTAATTTACTGTCCAAGATTTGAGAACTACCGCCAAACAACAAGACACGATCTACAGATAGAGAAAATGACTATAGGGAACCTATTTAAAGAAATGATATATGACGTAGACAAATGGACATGATATGATCAGAACGATTCTAAAAACTAAACACGAAGACGAACGCACCTAAGAGATAAAAACAGTAAACGGGAAAATAATGACTTTATATTCCTGAGAATGGTTCCCCTATTTCGACCAAATCTACAGCGGAGGGTTTTAGTCCATAGGCGTTCTCAAGAGAGGATGAATCGGGTACATTCGGTAGACCACCAGAGACCGGTGTCTATGAAGATTTCTCGTCGCTATTAAAAAAAAGGTGGTTTCCATCTAACCAGCAATTTTTTAGATGTAATAGTAACTAGTTACTTAAATCATAAAATATGGCCTTAAATAAAATCAAAAATATATGTTTTTGTGCTCCAAAAACCAAACCAAATCAATAAAAAATAAAAAAAAGTGGGACGATGAAGGCATTCGAACCGGAAACTCCGGATTACCAAGCCAAGAATATAACCACTGGACAGTCCCTCAAAAGTCATTAAATCATCCAACCAATGAAAAACCATCAGAAATCAGTCACATCTTATTTATATGGTTTTTACACTTACACAAAACAATATACCGGGTGTCCCAAGGTGAGTAAGCTATTAGAATATTTTGGAAACTAAACAATGGAGACTTTTCAAACTTTCTATTCTAACATAAGTTCATGTAAACTATCTTCATGAAATACTCTTATATTTGCAGTGTTGCCATTTGCAGGAAAATTTGGCAACAACTTTCTTATTTTAAATTGAACATCCTGTATATTTTGGCATTTTTGAATTCTACAAAATATTTTAGGTACATTTTATGTATAATGTCGTATACCTATTTTCAACTGTTTTTAAAATATTGACAGGTGAAAATTGACATTTTTTAACTTTGACTGCCCGTAACATCGAAACGGTTAAGGATAGAGTAAAACGGTTTTTACATTTCTGTCTTGGTTTTTTACAAGCTATCATTATATACTATTTTTAACCCAGGGTTATATTAACCTTGGGATATTTTAACCCAGGGTTATATTAACCTTGGGATATTTTAACCCTGGGTTTAGATATAAAACTGTAGTTTGTGAAAAACCAAGATAGAGATGTAAAAACCGTCCATTTAACTGGCAGAAGTGTGCTACATGTATAGTCCATTGGAAGTCCATTGTACGTTCGCCGTTCATCTTTGGACGTTTTATGGACGTCCAAAACATCCAGGCATGGAAGTTTAATGAACTTACAATGGACGTTTTTGTGCTGTCTGGGTAACCACTGTCGTAAGCGTCGTGGTTAATATTATTGCTTAATTTTAGAGAATTTTGGCGCAAGTAATATTAAAAATAACAGAAAATACCAGGTGGCAACATGTATAAATTACTTATTCTGTAAAAATAAATCACAAAATGTTTTTTCTCACGTCTAAAATTTTTTCATGTTTTTGATGTGTTTAAAAAACTCTGTGGTAAAATCGGCGCGTGGCAGTGGTAGTCGTTGTTAAAGTTGTCAAAATTTTAAAAGTTCCAAAATATCCCTATTTTCGTGTGGTTTTGAAAACTTAACCTCCGGTCAGTGGTCGTCATATCGGGTAGCTTGTGATTCGACAATTCCTATATTATCATCAAAAATGCCATATAACATTAAGAAAACACAGTTCCCCCTTGCATGCATTTTTCTGCTCCAGGCAAAGAATAGCCACCTCACACAAATGAGATTTCTATGAATGAGACCAAAAAGTCTGACGGAAAAGAGGTTACCCCCCTCTATAAATTAATTCTCTAGGTAACATGCGAGAAGGTTTGTAGTTCAACGATTTTCTTTAGAGGCCGCCAAATCGTCGCTAAGTGTGGCGGAGCTTATATTTTTGGCTATGTTGCCACCGTTTAAAATTGAAGACGTGATTAAAAATATACACTAGTGGAGTAAGCGAGACCAGGCGCTTTCCTGCTCTAAGCACTAATCCAATAATAGCAGCGGCATGCGGTTGGGTTGGAGATACAAGCATTAACCCGGCCAAAATGGACCCAGAGCTCCCTTCTCTGTATCCCACTTGGGTAATTCTCAACAGGTGCGTCCAAGTCTCGGGGGTGGACCCGACTGATTAAGTCCGGGTCCTGTTGGAGACCGTTATACCGCACTCCCCTGGAACGAAGCTCTTTGAGGTCGGTGTGCCGGAGATAGGGAGCGCTTATGTGAACCCAGCTCTAGGGTCACTGGATCCTGAAATCTGCGGTCCTAGGGGTAGCGACACGAAACATAACCTAATTCGGGCAAAACTCAAATTTGACACTGTCACAGGCGGCGATTTCAAAAAAAATAAAAATAAATTTTGACCACTTTTGACTGATGCAAAAAACACATTTGTCAAAACTGACATGAAATTTTTGTAAACATTTCCATACATTTATCAACGCGCGTTTTCATACCTATTTGTTTAAAAATCCTCAAACATTAAAAAAATACTTAAGTATCGCCATTCGCGTGTGTCCATCTAAGTGCCTATTTATATAATGTTTGGACAGGTAATATAATCGTATAATCAAAAGTTAACAGAACCAAGTACCTACTACTGAAGATTTAATGGATACGCACCGAAAAAACTAGCGCATGCTGAGTTAGGAATGAAGATCTACTATAAGGTAAGTGTATATTATTACATCGCGTAGCTGTACCTACTAAAGGTAACTAACGAAAAAGTTCAAATTTTGAAAATCAAAAATTCTGCAAGAAATAAAATCCTGTAATTTAATTACGATTTATTTTGCTTATTTTTTTTTCAACTTTTTGCAATAAATATAGTGGGGGTGACGGAGAGAGGAAAGCATGGCAAGTATTATACCTATATAGTGTTACCGGGGTGACGGCTGTCAGATAGAAAATTTGAAAAATTTCAACACTATGGTTTTTATTTGCTGTGTTTCCTCCTGTTCCAGTACTAGTAAGACTGGATTTAGGCTTTTCCAAGTGCCAGAAGGTAAACTACTACACATTATACTATAAGTAGAATATATAATATGTACAGAGTATTCCAATAAATTGGACTCTTTTGGGGGGTTTAAGGTAGGTACAGGTACCTATACTTCCAGGCGAGATAGATATAAACGGGGTTCAGGTTTTAGTATATCCATACTATGCATACCAACTCGGGAATAAGGTACATCAACCCCCTTTTCCTACGAAAAACCACAAAACAATGGCACAAAATTATTTAAAAAAAACACAAAAATTCATCTGCGGCGCATTTTTTGCGAAAAACAACTGAAAATGCCAGACTTTTTAAAAATTTCACCGGCACATTTTCTGTGGAAATGTTTCCAAAACATTTTCCTAAAAGCCCAAATTCCCCTCTTTAAAGCTTTCTAAGGTATTTACTTCCGTGTGCTTATGTTTACGCTAAATTTAGATAGCGGTCTTGTTTTTAGGAAAACAAAAATGTGGAAAACGCAAACTTTGGTTGACAAACCTAAAAGTCGAGGAAAATCCTTCAAAGAATCTGAGATTGTGCGAGGTTTGTAAACTATTTGATTGAAAAGAATCATACGCTCCTTTTTTTTGTTCTTTTTTAATTTTCAACTAAGAGTAGAAAGTAAATGGACATCATGCCGCTACACACACCATTAGCTACAGCTGCTTGAGTGGCGGATAGTAGGGGTCAGGGTTGTCTAACAAAACAAAACTGATATTTTTTTTATTTTTGTTCAAAAATTGCCTAATTTAATACTAAGTATATATGCTCAGCAACCTAAAATATAGTATTTTTATTTTAGAAACATTTTGCAGATGATGATATTTTTGAAAACCAAATTACCAATAAAATGAGGCTTATAGAAGGCGTCATACCTAATCACCAGAGCAAAGAATCGATAGATGCTGCAAATGATGAAGATATGAATTGCTGTCGTTTTTTAAATTGACCTCTGTAGTTGGCAGGTATTTCCATGTATTTACCTAATTCTATTTTTGATTATGAACTACCAACCTACGTTTTAGGTTTTTCCATGTTTTAATATGTAGTTTTGATCTTACAGAAGTTCGACTGTATAATAAAATAGATATAGGTACCTATCTTATATAGTTATATAAAATCCTGCAGTATTGAATATTGTTAATAGAGTATTAGGTTAGATTAGATTATACTTAATTATTAATAAAGTTTTAACCTGTTTCTCTTTTAATTGTTTCTTTGTAGCACATATTATTTTTCTATAAAGCAAATAAATAATAATTAAAAGTCTTGAAATATCTCCTAAATTATATTATTATAACACCTTACAATTTTTCACAACCAAAAAAAAACCTAGTGACATTTTTTTTCTTAGGGTGTATAAAACTGAGTTTTATTAAAACAGTTTTTCTATCTCAGACTGTATAAAAACGAGTTCTATTGACGAACGTCCATCGAAAAACGAGTGCGGTCACGTGACTCGTGTCGCTACCCCTGGGACCGCAGGTTTCAGATATACTAAAGTGACCCTACCCAACTTCTCTTCTCGACTTCTCTGAGTGGTGGATCGGAGACGGGTGTGGGGGCCTTGGCTTGAACGCCCAGGCCGCCTGGATGAGGGACCACCCTGTTGTATATAGCTCCCTCCCCAAAGTGCTGGGGAGGTGATTCTAGCCGGTTTACTCGTGTGTGAGGGAACTCCAGAACGACCCTCCGACGACCAGGAGGTAACACAGGGAACCGAACAGGTACCCAGTGGAACCCCTAAAGATAAGGATCAACAAGGAACTGTTCAAGGACCCAGTAGATCTTCTTTAACACAAGAGGCCCAACAGGGAACTGCACAAGTACCCATTGAACACTCTACAAACGCATCAGGGGCGCCTACGGACGCCGCTGATGTAAAAAAAAAAATCCAAGGAGCTCAGAAAGCTCCAGGTCAAAATCATGGTCACCATGGACGGTCCAACCGAAACAGAGCTGACTGAATCGTATGTGAGGGAACTCCAGAAAGACCCTCCGACGACCAGGAGGGAACACAGGGAACCGAACAGGTACCCAGTCGAGCCTCTAAAGATAAGGATCAACAAGGAACTGTTCAAGGACCCAGCAGATCTTCTTCTTCAACAAGAGGCTCGATAGGGAACTGCGCAAGTACCCAATGGACACTACAATGATAAAAAAAACCTGTTTTTTTTTGTGAATGAGGCAGGCTTTCTGGGCTAAACCATGAAAAGTGGGCGTGCAACGGGCTCGGCAAGGAGGCCTACGTACATGGGAATTGTTCCGCCCGCACTTCTACATTCATTCATTCAAGGGTTGAAAACCCCTTTATTATTAAGACAAACACCACACATTCACACACAACCTTCGTACTTAATTGTCCGTATTGTCTTCCATATCGCACGACGCAGGTACACTGTACCACCGAACATTAACAAGATAAGAAGGTTCACAGTTCGTCGGAACTTTGATGTTGTGCTTACAAAAACGCACCGACGATTCCAAGAAATATGCAGCCATGCGGTGTAGATTTCTCTACGACGTAGACATTAAAAAAAAACTTTCACGTTGTAATTAATCGTACAAAATATTTAGTTTTAATAAAAAACTAAATATTTTGGTTTATGCATTTATTCTTATTTAGATGATATACAGGATGATCGTGTAAATATTCACATTTATCTAACAAAATTTTTAAGAGTTAAGATACATATATATTAATTGGCTAAATTAAACCTAAAATACAAATGTAGAGCAATCAAATTTACTTTAAAGTAATTGACACAATATATATAAATGTTACAGTATATATACTAGTATATTTTTATGTATATAGGGTATATTAAAAAGAATGTCAACCTGAACTTGTAAAATTTCAAATGTATTGCAAAAAATTTCAATAAAAAAATGTCAAACTTTTGTTATTTATTTACCATATTTGTATCTATTCAAATTAACTCGCTAAGCGGGGTACAAAGATATACTAGAAAACTCTGCACCTAATAAAATGGAAACATTTTAATATACATAAAAAATACTATTGCCCATATTTCTTAAAAATGCAAATATGCGCAACTTTTTATATTATTAAATAGTACGAAAGGTGAATCAAGGCTTATTCACCAAGAAAAAGGTAAGCAAAAAAATTACTCGTCGAAAATATTCTTAGAAAACCCAAGTATAAACTTTTGAATAATACAATCATTTACTCAAAGTTATATTTCAATCAAACTTGACTGTCAAAAGTTAAACTACACCTAAAACTGTTTATATCAGACAATCACACAAATAATAAAAAAACTGACTTTATGTAGGTAAGAAGCCAATATTTTATAATAAATACAAAATACTAACTTTTGATAACCTGTCTTTTAAATAGTCGCATAATGTCAAACTCGTAAACAACAGTTCATTCTTTGGCCAACTATTCGCCTAGTATCTTGACAACAATAAAGGAGCAAATTTAGATACGCATTGAATTTTTCAATTTTTCCATTTAAGTCTCTGTTTTTCTGAATATCGACCACTGTGTGACGCGAAGGACAGCCGGTTTATGGATTTCGTCCAGCGGCGACTTCGAGGGACCGAGAAAGAGTAGCATCCGATGTTCAAGTGAGATATGCATATCAAGGGGAGGAGCTTAGAGTGACCCTTCTTATCTTGTTAATGTTCGGTGACTGTACAAACAAAATTGTATTTGTTCATCATTTATTTTCTTCTGGCCCTAATTAAATACCCTGTGATATTACTTACCTTATTTTTGTCATAGGTGGCTGCATTTATGTGTTTTTTTAGTAAAAAGGCTCTTCATTAAATAATGAAAAAACAAAAAAAAC
This sequence comes from Oxystoma pomonae, assembly GCA_963921995.1. Lineage (NCBI taxonomy): Eukaryota > Metazoa > Arthropoda > Insecta > Coleoptera > Brentidae > Oxystoma > Oxystoma pomonae. The sequence continues at coordinate 32,813,236 of OY998172.1, forward strand.
AAGGCACCTTATAGTGTGAAATTTGCAATCAAATTTATTGCATATAGTATACACTAAAAGTACTTTCTTCTAAATAACAAAATAATCACTCTCGCAAAAATGCCTGGCAAAAATCAAGTACAAAATAAAATAGCTTCCAAAACAGGAAAAATAACAACTACAACCCGTAACTTCTGAACTACGAGGACGAACTAACTCCAACTCATCCGATGAGTTTCTTGACGGAATTGATTACGAACTAATGATCTTAATTTCTATTTGGTGAAAGATCAACTCATGCAGGTCAAAAATAAATTATATTTACTTATACAAAAACACTTATAATAAAAGATAAAAAACTCTAAATTTTGCACTAAAATGCTCGTAATTGTTTAAATAATGCATTTATTAATTTTTTAATGCACATAGTTCGATAAGGGATTTTATTATCTACAAGAAATGATTGGACCTACTTTCCCGTAAATTGCATAATTAAGCCGCAAATCGCGAAAAACAAATTCACCCCAAAATCCAAGATGGCGGAAAAATTCCTGGGGGTATGAAGTCTAAAACGTAGATTTACCAAAGTAGTTCTGCGAGATTCGGTTTATAATATCAGCCGCAAAACGCTCGACTTTCAGGAGCTAGGGCTGAACGCGCGCGAATTCGGAGCTCTGCACTGCGAAAATGAAGAATGATACGCAAAAAAGTTAAGGGGTAAATATTGTAGAGCTTTTCAAGGTCTACATTTATCTCCTGATTATATTTTTTTATAAATAACACAGGAAGGCTAAAAAAGTAAAAAAAACTTTAGATCAACCCCTAAATTTTTCACTAAAATGATCATAATTATTTAAATAATGAATTTATGAAATTTTTTATGTCCATAGTTTCGATGGGGAATCTTATTATCTACAATAAATTACTGGGCATACTTTTCCGTAAACTGCATATTTAAGCCGTAAATCGCGAAAAATAAATGCACCCCTAAATCCAAGATGACGGAAAAACCTCCCGGGTGATGAAGTCTAAAACTTGGGTTTAAGCTTCTTTATATAGGCCCTAACTACCCTCAAAGTTTCATCCTGTCCGTTTCGATTCCGAACTAAAGCATTGGAACTTGGATAGATTGCTTGGACTATTGGCAAGATCTAAAAGACACTTCAAAAGAAAAAACTATATCTTTTATTTTGATACAAAAAACACAAAAAAAAAACTATTCAGCTTAATTGAAAAAACCTTGTAACGAAACCATCCTATATTTAAAATTAAAATAGGTATATAAAACTAAGAAAAACTTCTTACTTAGAATTGGAGGATTCCGACGAAGCCAATTAATAAAATCTTGAACATTCCGAATACTTGAATGCAAGGAACGAGCAGAACCAGATTTCAAATTAATTGCTTTCAATATGGACTTCACTACAGGTTGATTATTAAAAATACCCTCCGCAGAAGGTTTAGCAAAACAAACTACAACAGACTTGTGAATAAGAATGGTACAATAAGCCATGTGCTTTACCCTGAAAAAATAACATAAATAAGGCGCCACTTGTTGAGGACTGGGATCAAACGAGGTTACATTGTACTCTACGCACCAAGAGAGCCACATATTCTATGTCGACCGATAAGTCTTCCAAGTAGAATCTCTCCAAGCAGGTCGCAGAAGAGATACATTCTTGGCTTGCAGAGTCGAGATTAAATCTCTCCACCACGTACCTTCCATATCTCGCTTTGGGTGGACACATCTTGGTTGTCATGTCCATCAAGTGCCTTCGAACATCTTTCACCGTCAGTGGGGCCTCCAGTGCTCTTCTCTTGACATCTGGCCTCCAGAAGACCCCCCCTCCCACCTTGGTAACACCAGGATGAAAAGACCGCTCGCCGAATTTAGATGGTGTAGCACTTTCGGAATGAGAGGGGGAGGGGGAAAACCCAAGCAAGCCTAAAATTCCATTGGCGACTGAAAGCGTTTACAAATACCGCCTCTTGATCCAACGCATCTAGGGTCACATAACTCGGAACAACTTTGGACCTCTACAACGCAAAAAGGGGCACTCCCCACCTTTGAAACACTCTTCTGGTGACAACCGAACTTAGGTGCCAATCCGGATAAGAAAGATTTTTTGAAAGGGAATCCGCAATTAAATTGTAACGACCCAGAATAAACTGGGATACTAAAAAAATCCGACTCTCGTTGCAAAAAGTTAGAAGTTGCCTTACGAGATCTAGGAGTATCACAGATTTTGTCCTTGGTTCCTGATAACCTACACACATCAACTCCTTGTAGTTTATGTGATGACCGGACTCCCTCCGAGACCAAACGCCGGATAGGAAAACTTCCTATAAATGAAACCCCCAAGCGACGTCCGATCGTCTGTCGTCAGAAAACATGAAGGATCGGGCTGGAATATCGGATTTGTCCGCCAAATCTCCTTTAACCACCAGAGGCAATCCTCTAGAGCCTGACTCTTATTAAGGATGTCCCCTCTACCCAATTCCAAGACTTTTTAAGACGACCTGAGACAACTCCTCCACTATGCGTTGAATTTTTTCCTCCGGAAGAATTATTTGGTTACATTCCAAATCCCAACCTATTCCTAAGAACTCCAATATCTTGGTAGGATCGAGAACTGACTTCTCCAAATTTATCATCCAACCCAAAGTTTCCAGATAATCTAGCGCAAAAGACAGATGAGTCCGTAGCACACGAGGATCTTGATGTGCTAGAAGGAAGTTGTCTAGATAGACTAGAACTCTTAGAACCCTTTCTCGAAGACGACCGGCTATCCAATTTGTCAACCTGGAGAAAGCTAATGGGGCACTTGACAGACCAAAGGGTAAGCAAGTCATTTGATACATTTGACCCTGATAAGCAAAAGACAGATATCTGCAATGATTCTCTTTTATCGGCACATGGAAATAGGGCTGAGAAATATCCACCTTTGCTAGATAATCGCCCAATTGGAGGAAGCGGCGAACCATTAACTGACTCATTAGTCGAAATTTTGTTGGTTTTAAATAAGCGTTTAACCTTTTCAAATTGAAAATTTGTCGCAGCTTTCGATCTTTTTTCGGAATTAGAAAAAGTTTCGATACGAAACCCGATTTGGCTTTTGACTGTTAAACTATGCCTGCTTGCTCCATTTCTTTTAACTCCAAGGACATTTGTATCAAAGGACTTGTCGAAAACATCTTAATAAGGTTGTTTGAAAACCGCACCGTTGGCGATTTGCAAAACGGAATTCTGTAACCCGATATCATATCTAGAATATTTTCCGGAGCCCTCTCTTTGCGTCACTGAGCACAAAACGCTTCCAACTGACCTCTCCGAATGTCATTGCTTGAATAAACGCCAGTTTTTGTGACCGGAGGACTGTCTATGAACCTGCTTCGGCTTATAGCTTGACTTTTGGGGCGCGCGCATCCGATGATGAGCGAAACTTAGTGCGCGAGGAATGAACCACCATGCACGGTTCTTCTAACGTGACCATTGGCTTTTGAAAATACTCGAAAAAAACCACCATTATAATGCAAAAAATCTTTTAGTTTAGACTCATCAAAGAGATGTGTCTCCAAAGGCGGAATACTCGACAACCCGTTGGCCACACTTTCGTCTTTTGGCTTGAATAGTTTCCTTCTCCAAGCTCACCTTCACCTCGACGACCACAACTATAATGGAGAAGGTCGTCCGAGAGTTGCTTAAAGGAATCAGAGGGTCTATTAATAGACTCCTTAAAGGACGCAGCTGCCTCTGGAAAATTAACTGCTAATTTGTCGATTTCCCCAGCCAATAAAGATCTTTGCGTTAACAAGGCATGAGTGTTTGTACCTGTAAAAAGGTCAAAATTGTTCAAAACATCCTCATAGTGCATTTTCTGTAAAAGACCAACAAATTGATCATTGACCTGCAGGCTATTAAAAACAGGGCCGCTTGAAGTTTCTTTTCAACTTCCTTATAACCAATTTTTATCCAAATATCTGTACCCAACTTTTGACATGAAGGAGCATCTTTGCAAACCTCAGGGAGCAGAGCTCGAATGGCCGGATCCGCTTCTTTTACTTGAGGATGCATAAAATCGCTTTTAAGAACAAGGTTATATTTAACAGGACCAGACCATTCGTCCTCCTCCTCCTCCTGTCCGAAAGAAGAAAGTTTATAAAAGAAATTACCGCAATTTTCTTTATCGGAACACGGCTCATCCATCGGAACCTCACGCAACGTACTTCTAGATTTCTTAGATTCATGTGACAATAAGGATGAAGCCTTTCGCTTATTAGAACCAGAACAAGCAACGCCCTCATCGCTATCAACCACACCAGTATCCGCCTTTTAGATTCTAGCCGCCTCTGGTTGGGAAATCATAGAAGTCTTGATAGATGAAATTGAACTAATAAAAATTTGAGCTTGCGCTGACGAACCTCTTATTTTATTAGCTAGTGCAGGAGGGCTTACTATTAAAGCTCGGCAAAAATCCCATCGTAACATGGCATTTTGTATAGATCTGTAGGACTTTTCACTCAAATGACTTATTTCGAGGTCAAAAGATCGGGCCACCCCGATGGTTGAAAGGCCATAACGAATTTTATTTAATACCATAGCATCAATGCTTTTACCAAAGAGGTCTTCATATGAAAAGTTGATCACTTTAAAAGACCGCCAGCCTTCCGGATAAGTCTTCTTGACAAATTTCTTAATACGGTCTAACACAGCATCATCTTCCTCGTTAGCTGCAGACATCTCATATAACTCTTGAAGAGTGACAAACAGAGACGCTTCTGATATCTACTGTCGACTCATCAAAATATCAGCGCCTCCAGACCTCTCCAGAACGTCAAGAACGCCACTGCGGACGTAGACAACGCTAAAACGGCAGCCGCCAGTGCCGTTATCTTTTCGACAAGTGAGCCGTCCACGGGAGCCAGTGCCGGCCGACGAGGTACTGGCGGGTGCTGGTCCCGTCTGAAGAGCCGCAGGCGGGTGCCGGAGCCGGCCGAAGAGCTGCAGGCGGGATTAGCCACAGGCGGATGCCGCTGCGGCTGTCGAGCCGCCGATGGATGCCGCTGCGGCTGAGGAGCCGACTTTACGCTCAACCAATACTAGGGAGCAAAATAATGAGTTTTAATAGAGAAAACTAGCGGCCTCATCAAAAAACCATCTATCATGCTAAAAAAAACTAACTAAACCTGGAACAAATTATATAAAAGCATATTATAGGCTAAAATATGTAAAATCCAAATCCAACTCCTAACAAAAATCAAAAAAATTAATCAAAATTTAAAACACTTGCCGATCTACCCTTAGGGACTACTAACACAAAGAAAACTTACTTTATTTACTTCGCACCGGTGTGCCAAGTAAAATAAAAACTGGAACGAACGCCACAATGACGTTAACAGGAAGACGCGAGATCCGCACTCATCAGAAAACAACAGCGTACTGAGCTGAGGAAAATATCTCGTCGCATTAGGCGAGGCTTGCTGGCCAACTCGAGCGCAGGTGTCGGGGAACCACCGGTTAAATTCCTGCGCAGCGAGGGGATCACTGAAATTTTGGAAGTTTCGGCGATTTCGCACGAAAAGAGACACAGGTAGTCTCCGAAGGGTCAGAAAAAGTGAAGACCAGAATGTCTCATCATTATGTTTTCTTCCATAATCAGGAAACAATATAAATTTTGGGTGTCTATAGCGTCTTTGGAATTTACTAATGATCTTGAAATTAGCGGGTTATAGGACAGGAGAAAAAGAAACTATTATTCTTTTTTAACAGGCAATTAAGTGGTTATAAGAGTTTTGTCATCTTAAAACTATGATTTTGTCCACAGTCTACACATTCTGTTGGGGGCAGCAGTAACACGTGAAACCATATGTTTCTATAGCACATAAATTTCTTTTTTTTCCACTCTCTCCAATAATACTCCGTAATAATCTTTTTTATTTTTTTCTCCTTGACTTTTTTATAATGTTACATTTTTTTTTATTTACTTTATACTAATTCCTTTAACAAAAATAAATGTCAGTATCAAGCGCCGAATAAAACGGAGACTTCTCCTATTACCCGCTAATTTCAAGATCATTAACAATATAAATCTGAAACTGCAGAACCGTAGCAGCTTTGGTTCGAAAGTTATACATTTTTGAGAGAGACTACATAATAGACACTTGCAGTGAGACAACACCGTTCTCAACTAAAAAGCCAGTTAACTCATTTTCGTTTTAGTATCCTTTGGCCTATGATCGGTGCCATATTGACACCAAACTGACAGAAAATCCATGTTTTACTTGTCAATTTGTTTATAAAAATTTCAGCCAAAATAGGCTAAAGGGCACTGAGGCGATAGGAGTTAACAGGCTTTTTAGTTGAGAACGGTGTTGAGTGAGATTTACTAAGATCTAAAATAGTATCCCCTACAGGTCTAAATATTTACACCCAGGTACTAAATTTTAAAACCAATTTTCAAAAAACACTTACCCATACAGAAAAGACACAAAGTTATGGATTATTTTGTATTTTTATTGCAAAATACCATTGAAAAACTGCTTTTTTCTCAAAATACACTATATTTTAGAAGAAAATGCCTCAAAACGAATTTTTTTTTGACAGGTTTCAAAATGGCAAATGGTGAATACGGCAGAAATTTGGCACATAATAGCTTCATTATTTGTGTTTGAGGTTATAAAGTTGGTGATTTTTTAGACCACCTCAGGGGGGTGGTTTAAATTTATAGCCCCCAGAAAGGATTGTATTGTGGGATATGGTAACCCAATGAGCATTTTCAGAAACTTCTGGTGACAGATATTTATATAATTATTATAAAGAGGGTTCCATTGATACCCTAGGGTATTTAGAAGTGTCCTACAAGAATTGAGTTTGTATATTTGTTTTATTAAAGGCTCTAAATTGATGGTACCCTAAAGTAACATAAAACTGGCGTTAACAATATTTCCACGGAAATCTTTATAAAAATTAAAGTCATCGGTTCAAATGTTATATAAATTGGTGTTAACAATGTTTCCACCAACATATTTATAAAAATATAAGTCATCAGTGACAAAAGTTATATAAATTGGTGTTTGAAATCTTTCTGTCAACCCACCTATAAAACCGTAAGTAACTATCAATTAAAGATATATAATAGATTGGTTTTTAAAATGTTGCTATAAACCCACTTATAAAACTTAATTAACCAACAACAAATTTATATAAGATAAGATTGAAAATATTTCGAGAGACACTTATAAAAACTTGGGAACTCACACACAATAGTTATATAAATTGGTGTCTGTAATATTCTTATGAACTCATTCATAAACCTTTTTTGCCCATAAGGTTTTTTCTATAATGTTGTTATTAATTTCTTTATACAGTGATTATAATATAACTGTTTTTAGAACAAAAAAAACAATTTTAATTTATTTTGGCAATTATAATAACAAAACAAACAAGATTTTTTAAGGTTAATTTTGTGACATCAAAAGGCGCGTTTTTGCGAAATCAAAAGGAGCGTTTTTGCGACATCAAAAGGCGCGTTTTTGCGAGATACCATACCATTATTATCTTGTTTTAATTACATCAATCTGAGAGAGATAAGAGATCAAAATCTTCTTGAGATAGTTGCCGATGACAGATATCGGGATCGAATGCATTGTACACCCGATTCCCACCAGTGTTTCCGATGCGCAGTCACCCTGACTCAAAAAACTCATCACGTGGTCCGACATGAACTTGTATAGGCAAATCTCGCTTAGATCACGTGATACGTGTTTTGATTCGGGGGACCAACGAATGAGAAACGCATAGATGGGAACCGTGTTTTAGAAAAAGAGAACAATATAGTAACCGTGTTAAGGTCGCAAAAACGCACCGTGAAACGTCGAGCGCATACGCTGATACTGCTGGTCGGCGGCAAATGTGAACACCCCGGAAAATACTCGCCTGTACACCCTTCGACCCCGCAATCTAACTATATTCTTGAGATAGTTACCTCTGATAGTTATGCGGGCTTGAAGTGTGTGGAGGCGTGTATTTTTCCTGGTATGTGTAGTATGCTGGATCTCTCGAGGAATGCATTTAGGAAAAGAGAACAATGGTAACTATGTTAAGCTCGCAGAAACAGATCATCAGTGTTCAACACTGCACCATCTGTAGCCCTTTGTTCCAAGTAGCATCATTTTTTAAAAGGGTTATAAAATAGTGTTGACGAGGTAAACAGTGGTATAGTTGTATTGGTTTTTTTTATAGAATTGTCGGAAATTTTCGCCATTTTGGATTACAAAAATAGGTTTTTGGCCTAAATAAAAACGTTATTTATGGGGTTTCAACATGTATTTCAATCGAAATATTGCTTGTTAGGGTTAAGAACAACATACGAAATTCAATATTTGTCCCAGAAAGAAAAAAACGCGTATGAAAAAAAAACTGATAGTTAAATTAATATTTTTTTTCGCGTTTTCTCAAGTATTTTTGGAGCCCATGAAATTTACGTGAGTGTATTTGAAAACTATACAGTACACACGGGACCGCAGCTGATTTTCAGAGTAGGATGACTTGAAAAACAGCTTTTATTTGACTATAGTATATAAATATTCATATTTCTGCTTCAGCTTATCTCACTTTCGTTTTTATTTATTTTAGAAGATTGCTAAACACCATTTTATAAATGTTTTTATTGTAAAAAGAAAAAGAATAATACATAACCAGCAAAGGGAAGAAAGATGGAAAATCTATATTTCTAAATCCATAAAAACCTTTAATTTGTTATGTAGTGTTGTTAGAACAGTTGTAAAACCTTTTTATAATAATCTCTATACTTGAGGGCTCATAAGGAAGTTTTATAAAATCTATATGTTGTTTTTCTATCCATTACTATGTACCATAAATTTTTATAAGCTGGTGTTGAACAGTTGTTTTTCAAGTCTTTTTTACTCATTTAAGAGATATATTAGAGTTATAAAATTATCACCAACACTAAATAATATAACTTTTGGTTATTTTATGAAGGTTTTATATTATTTGCTGTAACTTTTATATAGATAAAAATGCTCATTGGGAATAAGTTCGTTTATAATTTCATTAAGTAACCATTTTTACAAGGATTAATTTACGTTATTTAATATCCCAAGTTGTTAATTACCCAATAAAACACCTCCTATTTTGCCCAGAAAAACGCCATATTTTGAGAACGTTTTCAGTAGAAAAAATATATTTATGAGGGCACTATGAGGCAAAACAAACATAAGTGAAGGTCACTGATTATGCACGAAAAATATACCAAACAAAAAAAAAACCAAAACAACTTATTAATTAATTTAATTACAAACTGAAAGTAAAACATGGAGGTTATCTAAAAGCTCAGTCAAAAAAACCTTCCTTACTCAAAGCCCACTCATTTTAGTAAGAGATACGAACTCGCTGTTTGTGATTGAACGCAGCGTTAATATTTTTAAACTGACATTTCGACAGTGACAGAAATGTAAAAAAACTTGCATTTAAGTTTTTTAATACATTTCATAAATCAAAACACCTTTTAAATAAATACAAAATTAATCTATCCCTTATTTTATTATTACCCATCTAAATCGTTGTGTGATATTAAGTATTAATTGAATAAATTAATTATCAAGCGTAAGTTTTAATTAGAGTGACATATAACCCCAATTTTAATTTGTTCTACAGAGTGTTTGCTATTTAAACCCTTTTCTTCTAAGTTGAAACTTTCTTCGTAATTCTAACAAAAGATTGTGTTAAGATGATTATTCAACAAACAAATTTATTAAAATTCTTTCTATAAATTAAACTATGTCCAAAGCTCAAGGAGGTTTGGTTTAAAATGCTTAAAACCAAAAATTTCACTTAAACCTAGGACCGTTCTAAAATAGACTAAACCTTTTTAGTAAATCCCACCGTTAAAGTAAATATTTCAACGCATTGGTATCGGTATGCCTAACTCGTTCGAAACAAAGCCAAAATACACTACATTTTTGATTTGCTCATGCCATGTTTCGTACGATGCCAGCCTTTTTGACGGGTGCGATGACACAACAGAGTTGATTCCACTCGTTGCGTACGGAAGGATTTACGTAACATTACGGACCCACGAACGTACGCAACGATTTCAATCAGCAGTTCTGTCATCGCATCCTTCAAAAAAGCGGGCATCGTTCGAAACATCGCATAAACAAGGCAAAAATGTAGAGTATTTTGGCTTTATTTCGAATGCGTCAGGTATACCGATACCGATGCGTTGAAATATTTACTTTAAGTGTCTAATACCAAAGTATCCGTTTGACTTTTGGTTCGTCGTATCACTAGCTACGCAAACTTCTCATCCTTTCCAACTCTAAAACAAAATTATGATTGTTTTCCACAAACCAAAACTACACTTTTTTTGCACTCGACGCGAGTTTCGCTAACAACGTTAGCATCATCAGGAGACGATAAACAATAAACAATAACAGACAATAAACATTGTTTATCGTCTCCTGATGATGCTAACGTTGTTAGCGAAACGCGCGTCGAGTGCAAAAAAGTGTAGTTTTGGTTTGTGGAAAACAATCATAATTTTGTTTTAGTGCAACCAAAGGTTCCAAATTCCCAACATACTTTCCAACTCTATCATTGCACCTGATCACCAAATTTGAAATAAATCGGTCATAAATGTGAAAATCCGCCATTTTTTGAGTTTGAGTTAAAAGTTGATTGATTTGACTTTGAATTGAAACTTTAAGACAAATCGAATTATAAATAAGAAAGCCCGCCATTTTCATGTTTTTAAAAGTTTGAGCCAAAAATTGTATTTAAGGACCTTAAATACTCCAAACTTTCAAGTTTCAGAAAAATCTGTTTATAAATAAAAAGGTGCGCCATTTTGTATCCGCCATTTTTTTAAAGTTTATGTCAGAAATTGTATTGAGTGACCTTAAACTCCGCCAATTTTCAATTTTGAGACAAATCGATTTATAAATAAAAAAGTGCTTAATTTTTTTAGGTGTGAGTTCACAAATTTGTTAAGGCACGTGAAACGCTGAAAGTTTTCAAGTCTTTAGACAAATCAGATTATAAACAATAAAGTCTGCCATTTTGATTTTTTAAAAGTTTAAGTCAAAAATTGTATTGAGTAACCTTAAACGTCGCAAACAAATTTTATTTTTTCCAAGTTTGAGTCCAAATTTGTTTTAAGGGAGCTTAAGCACCGTTATTTAGAATTTGTTTCCTATATATATTTTTTTTAATTGTATTGTCACCGGAACACTATACATTTACCAAATATAAAGGCAACGACCCGCAACAAGAGAAGCAAAAGCTCTGTATAGAAATAGACAAAATTAAAAACCGATCCTGCATTTTTAAACGTCTATATTGAATTTTAATTCATTATTTTTGGGGTGAATTCGCTCACCAGTCTTGGTCTCTCGCAGGCATATTGGGTCTGGCATCGTGTTTGTTCTGTTCAGTATACAAGCTAAAACAAATATCATTGCCCCTTTAACAGGCATATTCATTTTTCATTCATAAAGTATCCTTGGCATCATGTTGTTTCACTCTGATGCATTTGATTCATATGAAAGCGTTATATGAGGGGTTATTCGGAGTGATTTAAGGTTAGCAGTGTAGTTATAATGCCGATTACCAAAGTCCAGGGAAGTTTGATTTTGACAACTTAAAAATCTGATTTTTGTCCTGTGAGTCATTGAGGTTATGTTTTGTCTTAATAAAAATGAAATGGACTGTAGTATATCAGCCGTATTTACTAAATAAAAACAAAATATTAATAAGCACTTGTTGATCTGTTGTTTGGTGCCGGTAGGGCAATGTGACATGACATAGCTGGAATTAAAATAGTAACCTGTGAGTATTCAAATTACCTTTACGTATTTTATTCACATATTTAATTATATAAAATTTTAAGTTAATTACTGAGGTGATATTCAAAGTAAAAATAGAAAGAAGCGCACTATGTGGGCACCCATAAGTGTTAAAATGTGTAAAAGGAAAGGTATAGGGCATGGGATTGTATCCAGTAGCTCCAACACTTCACAATTAGTATGTTCTCATATCATATCCAATTCGTATCGAAAATCAAGCATTATCACTTTTCAGTACGTATTGAGTAAGATGTGAAAACATACTAAATGATACAAGGTAAATACTCCACTGCATCCTACTGTACGGCTCAAACACTTCGACAGTACAAATAATAATAGGATTAGAATGAAGCCAGTGGCTCAACACTCTACTGCAAGGCCCGCTAAGCGGCTCAAGCACTTCGCGTCAATTTGTATTAGTATTAAAAGTTGTAATTAATTATAATGAATGCATTTTACTGAAATTGTGTTGTTATTATTCTAAAAAAAAACAAACTATGAAATTATGTTCAAAATCCATTCCTATTAAAAGATTTTATTAGATTAGATGTTAGTTTTTAATACATCTCTTATGAATTATAGTCCAGTGCAATTAGAAAAATTTAACATTATGACCCAAAAATGTCGGACACATTTTTTTCTTTTATTGCTTATTCGAAAGGGATTTGAATGGACATCTTAATCCTGATTTTTCGCATCTTGGATTATGTTTTTGTATTTCAATTCAATCTCGCGTTCGAATTATCCCACTTAAATCAAACCGGGATTGTTTGACTCGCTAAGATTTACTTTTTAATTAAGATTTTACTAAGTTAAACTCTCCAAAATAGTGGAAAAGGGTATTAGCGTCCAAAGTTGAAAGTATTTTGCCAAAAATTCTTTCGCGTCGTTTCTTCCCGCGTTGTTCTTTTCCAGTGCACCTGAGATGCCCACAGGCACTTGACTTTTTAAATTACACTTAAATATCAGTGTTTTAGAAAAAAAAACAGATTGGTTTATTCTTCGCGCCCCAATTAACGCTTGAAGTGGCGCTGATTTTTACCAAGCTATTAAATGTCTTTTAAGCAAAAAAAAAGCGACCACAAAATTTTCTGACGGTTTCTGAAGAATCGCGAACACAACATCATAATTTGTGTAGTCAGAGCCTACTTGCAGCTTTTATCCAAAATGAAAATCAATCAATCGCTTTCTTTTAAGAAAAAAATAAATACCCGCCAACATTACACAATAAAATATGTCTTAAAACAAAATAATAAAAAAAGACAAAAGTCGGATAGGCATTAATTAAGGATGATAATCGTAGATGAGTTAAACAAAATGCAAATAAATTGAAATCTTTCTATTAAAAATGCTTTTTTATATCTCTATCAAAAGCACGATTTTACCCACTATCCGCAAAGTACCAAACCATAGCTTTTTTGCTAACCGCTGCAAAAAACTTTTTCTGGATCACTGGTGCAAAAAAAATCACATCCTTTTTTTACCCAAATTTGAAGAAAAATAGATTTAAATGGTAAATCTAAGAAATTCTAATTATTCTTACCTCCATTTTATCACTCAAAAATACGATAAAATAACAAACTGTTAGAAATTAAAATCGCCTCCAATGTAAGTTTAGTAAGATTACTATAAAAACTGTTATTTTTTCATGCAAGTCGGCTGACTTTGATCATATTATAAAATTGGCGAAGCCATATAACTATAGGTATATAAAAGTTCAGGATGCAAGAAAATCGTAGCGGCAACAAAATCTAGATTACCATAACATGGCCATTGGGATAGATATGGCTCGATCTGAGCCTGCGCTTCCAGCTGACGCATGCGCATTGGAGACCGTCATTAATCCATTGGACCGGGGTTTCCGCTACGCTGTTTATCATAGGGAAATACACGGGCAGGGCCTTTATAGTATCTCATAGTTATATGGACGAGCCCTTATCGGATGTTGTGTTTGAGTTTTTTAGGAGTTTTTGATAAAGCTTAAAAAAAAGTGTTTACAACTCGCGGCTAAATTGTGCTTTATTTTATTTGCAATTTTAAATAATTTGTTGCGCTCGTTATTTAAACCAACGCTTCTAAAAAAAAACACTATTTTAACCATTTGTATCAATTTTTATCTATTCAGACGAATTTTATTATGAGCGGGCATTTTATAAAAATAATTTAACAAAAAAAGACATAGAGAATTTTACATTTACTTTTATCTTAACCAGAAGACTGCTAAAAATAAGTTAAATAACATTCTCATGTATATATTTTTTTTCTTGAAAGTCCAGGTGCCGAGAACTGTGTAGGAAAGACTTTAAAATAGCACTGTAAAAAAAGCGCAACCTCAAGCGCCGATTGGCAAGCGGGGAATAAACCAATCGGGATAATTATTTTTTTGAAATACTGATATGAGCGTCTCAGATGCACCGGAAAAGAGCCATGCAGAAAGAAACCGCTTGAAAGAACTTTTGGCAAAGTACTTTCAACTTTAGACGCTAATAAATTTTTTCCAGTATATCAGAGAGTTTAACTTGATAAAATCTTAATTAAAAAGTAAACCTTGACGAGTCCAACAATATTGGTTTGATTCATGAGATATAAGCAATTGAAATAAAAAACAGAATCCAAGATGGTGACGGAAGGGTTCATCTGAGCAATGCGCAAATTTAGAGTTAAGGTGTTTATCCAAGACCCTTTCAAATAAGCAGCCAATTAAAAATGTATCTGAAATTTTTGGGTCAATTCCTATATGCACTGGCCTATAAATATATAAGGAATAAACCTATTTCTATATTCAACAAAAATCCAGCTCCATAGCATAAAATTCGTCGCGAGAATTTTGTTAACTTGGCACATATCCGTAAATTGTATCACGATAACAGGGTGATCGGCAACACAATGATACTATTTTACAGTTGGTCATCCTACATTACATGCGTCCTCGCGTGGTTCATCATTTCATTATTAGATCTTAGACCTAAAAGACCTTAAAGTCAACCGCATAAAAGCATCGTCCTGTTCCGGCTAAATATATACTCCACAGGTCATTGTAGCGCTGTCCTGTTCCGGCTAACTATACACTCCACAGGTCATTGTAACGCCGTCCTGTTCCGGCTATCCGGCTTTATAGACTTTCCAACAAATATTACCATTTTTTTTGGCCATAGTTGCCAAAAGAGTCACCATAATCCTCAGAGTCTTTATATTAGTTTTGATAACCTCTCATACCTTTAATACTCTTGATGTTATATTAACAAGTAATGTTTGGTGTCTGACTTTAACACCCTAGCAATAACCTATGGACCAGCATATTTTTTGGTTAACTGCCTTTCATGTACCCAGAGGAATCACTCTTCCACAAAATAAGATCACCTTTTTTTTCTTTGGTTCGCAAACATTTCAAATTCTACTAAACTCACTATACTTCATACTAGAATTTGCAGTGTTGCAACTTCGTATCCCAATAAATCTGTAGAAGCTCGTAATCTCTTAAGCAAAGTTCTATGACATCTAAAAACGTGCTTAATCTGTTTTTCAACAAGAACAGATTTAAACTTTTTATTCACAACAGCCTTTCCATTATCCAAACGAATTATTTTTGGATACCACAAATAGCATCCCAAAATACCACAAAGATTTTGAATGCATTATTTAGGGCCAACAAGAGTTTTGCAAGGTTTTGCACAGAGAAATGTAGAAAAGGAGTCGACCACAGTGACACATAGACACACACACAGTAAATAACAATTTCCCGCTTTCGTTTTAGGAAACGGTCCAACATGGTCGATATGCAGTGAGTTCATCGGCGAATTAGAATAGGATGTAGTAGTTTTAAATACAGTCCAGACAAGAACTAACAAACTTTTTAATAAAACTAGTCATTTTGGCAAACCAGTTTAATTTTTGCTATAGTTTTTTCTATTCCGGGATGCCCAATTTCATCATGATATTTCGGCATAATTTTTCATCTGGCTGACTTTGGTACAACCGATCTTTTACCTCCCGGAGTTTCTCTATAATGCTATTCATTTCTAATGCAATATTCATTAATTAAACCAGAGTTTAAATTTTGTTTCAGTTGGCTGACTATATGTCGTAATTGTTCATCTTGGTTCTGGGCAGCTAAAAACGATATCCTCGTTTGCCACCCTTACTGAATCAACGTGTTGCATTGCTTTTCCACGTTTGTGAACAATTTCAAAGTTGTACTCCTGCACCGCAATCACCACGTTGCTACCCTGGGAAGTAAGTCTCTTTTGGCAAAAGTATATCTGACAGCTGAACAGTCCGTAACGATTTTAAATTCAAAACCCAAAAGATAAATTCAGAAACGTTTTAAGGATTCGACCACCGCTAGTGTTTTTCGAGCTCTTAACTATGATATGCCCTCTCAGCTGGTGACGGCAGTCTATTAAAGTGAGCTAATGGTTTTAAATTTCTGATTTTTGAACTATCTTTTCCCAGCAAATATAGAAATTAGGAAAAAGGTTTTGAAATTATTGAAGTTACATATTTGACACTAAATAAACATATTCACGTGCTTTTGTTGAGGTTTGCTCAAAATTTTGTTTATTTATATAAAGCATATAAACAGAGTTCATAATAAACAAAAGGCATCTTGAGAGGTAATTAAAAATAACAACCCTTTCAAATAAAAAGACATGTACAAATACGAGTTTAATACAGACTTTACCACAATAGCAAAATCAGTTTTAGATAGTTTATCTTTTATCAATAAAAACCTGTTTGAAAAATTGAAAGAAAATGGACCTTTAATCAGATCAGCGATATAAATATTGGCTTTAAAAACAGTCCAAAGTAGAGACGCTTATGACATCAATGTAAAAACGCTTAAAATTATTGTGATGTGATAATAGTTCCTTTCACCAAACTTGTAAATTTAGCAATAAGGGAGAATTTATTTTAAAATGTCTAAAGCGGTTCCGATATGTCAAGCGCGTGATATAGAAGATGTTTCCAACTATCGTTCAATTTCTATTATACCAGTATTTACTAAAATTTATGAAACAGTAATTAAGAATCTAATTGTAAACTATTTTGATGTGAACAACTTTTTTAGTCCCGGTCAATACGATTTTCGTAAATATGGTTCTACAGCATTGGCGATTAATCATCTAGTTAAGCACATACAAGGCTGCACTAGCAAAGCTTACTTGCGTGCCTCAGTATCTGGGAGAGAATAGATGTCAGTACACTAAACATCAGAATGTAATTTTCAACACCTAACCTCTAATTATTTGTGGAGTTCCTCAAGGCTCGACCTTAGGACCTACATTTTTTATTATATTTGTTAACGATCTCGATGACGTTATTAACGAAGTACAGTTTACTGATGATACAAGTACCACGGCTGAAAATGTATCCCCTGACTATGATGTTCTATGTGAAGCAGTAAGAGAAACACAGTTGGATGTAAAAAATTGGTTTCTTGCTAACCGTCTTAGCATTAATGACAAAAAAACCTAAAACATTGCTTTTTCAATGCGTAAAATTACGAAAGACCTTCACAAAAAGCCTGTTAAATTCTTAGGGTTAACACTAGATCCAAGGCTAACATGGGAGAACCATTCTCTTAAACTTACAAAAACCTTTAGCAGAAACGTTTATTTAATCAGAAACTTGATAAATCGCGTCTCAAAAAATACCTCAGTGCATATTATTCATACTTCCATTTGCACATGTCATATTCTATCTTAAACTGGGGTCACTCAGCTCACACAAACTTGGTACTTACTGTGCAGAGAAGTGTGTAAGGGTCATTGGTGAGCTTGGGTATTGAGATTGTTGTCGAGCTAAATTTCTTGAACTCGAAATAATAAGTTTTTCCATGCATATATATTTTGTCTTGCTTGCAGAAACGGCGATGTGCGTAAATATCCTACTAGGCATAGACATAACCTCCTGCGTACTACATCGTAAAAATGTTTAATGTTCTTCCAGATCATATTAAAAATCTTAATACAAAAATGTTTAAAATCAAGAATAAATTATACCTGAAACAAACATCTTTTTACTCAATTGAACTCAAATGATATTTGTCGCATTATTTTGTTAATGGGTGTATGTTTTTACTGTTTAAAATTAAAATAATAATCCCTATGTAGATGTTTGTTAATAGTTCGTAGGACCCTTCTTTTTAAATTATTATTAACTTATTATTAGCTTAACTTTTAATTTAACTTAAAATAAATGTATTGTACTTTGTCAGATTAAACAAATTTATTTAGTATTATTAGTTATTTAGTAGACTTATAATACTCTGTATATAAAACACCAATAAAGATCTATTTACAAAAAAACCCTTAAATTTTCAAAACCAAAACTTCAGGCCTCACACATTCACCGCCAAACGGCTGGTGTGGCATAACTTTTGGGGTAACATATTTGATCTTATTTTATGTACGCTAATAATTTTTAAAATAATAGCATCACATTCGATATACCTAAAAAAGTATATACTTATTGCTTTTTATATAAAAACAGTACTTGATAAATTATTTGATATCGTAAAAACCAGAATACTATTTATTGATCATTTTAATGTGATATTTCCTTTAAAGATAACCATTTTACTTGGTAAAAATTAAAAAATAATTTTTAATTATTAATAATTAACTTTATTATTAGGGTGTTGGATTGTCTCGATAATACAAGTTTTTTCACTTTATTACACACGGCCTTTGTGCTTATTTCTAACCTCAAATTTTTCTAGGTAATTTTTTTGAATTAGAACTCATTTTCTATATTTAATTAATAAATTGGCATTACACTCATAAAAACTAAAAAGTAAACTACACCATATAAAACGTAAATAAAAAAAAAACTATTCAAAATGCGTTTTAGTTAAAGGGCCTAAAACCGAAGCAGCGCCAGCGTTGCTTCTCTTAGATTACTCTTAGATGCTATTTAGTTCTTCGCCATAATTTTGATTTTAAAAATTATTTCTAAATGTTTGCGAAAACAGTTTGTAATGTGTGTTACCATTAGTAACAAAAGAAGAAACAAAGATTGCAATCATCAAATGAATTCGATTCAGCATTTTTTGACATTTTGTGTAATATAGTAGTTTTGAAACAAAGTTATGATTGTTTTCCACAAACCAAAACTACACTTTTTTGCACTCGACGCGCGTTTCACTAACAACGTTTTGAAATTAGGAAGGAAAGGCCAATTCAAAAATTCAATAATATGTAGGGTGTTTCATTTAAAAATAAAAACTAACATTTGCAAGGGCAATCAGGTTTGAAAAATTATAATTAAATGGTTTTGAAACAAATGGCTCGACTTCACATGGTGGCCACTTATTTTGTAATACCAAATTCCCTGACTTTTCCCGGTTTTTCAGACCATTTTTAAAGTTTTTCCCTGACCCCCTTTCCCTCACCGCTTGAGTAGGTGTTGGGTTGGACTTAATGCGCTGCAGGCGAAAAATTTACGAAAATTATACTAAAAATGCCATTTTTAACATGTATTAAATATTTTAGGAAAAAAATTAACTTTTTTACCTCATTTTTTGCAGTTTAAGCTAAAAGTTGTCTACCAAGAGGGAATGAGTTCAATACAAATCTAGTCTCAGTTCTAGATATGTTTGGAAATTCATCTCATGAATGAAAATTTTACTAAAGAGGCCAACTTTAACACCTTTTGACTGTTTCTGAAAAAAGCATTCCTTAAATTTATCTAAAATTGTAACAGTCAATGATCCCTAGGTCAAAATTTTTTCAATGTTAAGCGGAAAATTAAGAAAAAATTGACCTTTACATTTATTATGAAATATTTTTAAAAGTGGGTTGGGTTGGGTTGGCAATCTAGCCTAAATTTTAAATACGTTAGGAAAATCAATTCACTAGTGCGCCGCAGGTGAAAATTTCTAGAAAATGATTCTGTGTGACGTGTAAATAATACGTTTGACATCTTTTTTTTTAAATTAAACTAAAATTTTAACAATCAATGCCATTATAGCGCCGCAAAAATTCTTGAAAGAACCCTGCACGTATAACATGGATCTATGATCCGCCGTACAATGTAACCAAACCAAAGGTCAAAATAGTGAAATATTTGATTCAAAGATCGTATGTCTGGCAAACATCTAAGAAGACTTTTTCGCATAACTTCAATACTGCACAGGGGCGTATTCAGGGTTTTTTCTTACGGTTAATAAAAAAAATACATACACGAAAGTAAAAAGTTTTTGTGTTTCATTTTCCCTGGTGTTTTTTTTTTATAGGTTTGGTCTCATTCAAAAGGTAATTAAATGACGTAGGCACGTTTTAATTTGAAGGAAGGAAAGCATAAGCAGAGGACAAGCTTATTTCTTGCATTGAAATTTTTTGTCTATAGGTACTCTTTAAGGGTATAGGCGTATGCAGAGTGGGGGGCTGGAAGGCTTATGCTCGTCCCCCTTGCAAACTATTAAATATTAAATAAAATATTGAATTTTCCCCAAAAATTAAGAACAAAATAGTTACCCCCACCAAGGATCCTCAGCTTCCCCCCTAAAACAATTTCTGTCTAGCAAAGTTTTGGTATCAAGTCAAGTCGAGGAAAAAAAGCAGAAAAATGGATAAAAACAGAGACTGGAAGTTGGCTAAGGTTCTTTGGGGTTGAGTGACACATAGTCTCTGGTAACCATTTTGCTCTTAATTTTTGGGGAAAATTTAATCTTAAGAACTCAATATTTAAAAATTTCTAACGAAATAATGAAATAAATGTGATAAAAAATAAGGTTGTCCTCTGTTTTCGACATTTTTCTTATTTATTGACTTTTCAAGACTTATACCCTTCTTTGAATTAAATCCTTCTCACGCCATTTAATTACTTTTCGAATGAGACCAACTCATAAAAAACACCTGGGAAAAAGAAAGACCAAAGCTTTTTATTTTATTTTACCTAATTTCTTTTTTAATTAACACTATACAGTAAAGTCCCCGTAAGATAAAACCCTAAATACGACCCTCTGCAGTATTCAAGTACCTTTTAATTGACATCCAAATAGGAAAATCTACAAAGTTCTTTTCAAGTTACGAGAAAAAGTCTTCGTAGGTTTTTGCCAGACATACGCTTTAAGACGGCTCATATCGCCCATCACATCCTCATAGAATTTCACTATTTTGACCGTTTACTGAAGGGGCATGTGTAAGTCCGTGGGATTTTTAATGAAGGAGTTTTGTGACTATGTGGGAATGATAGCTCTTTAGTCACACAATCAAATGTTACCGGGTGTTTTGTTCGCATCCATGTAGAAGGGGTTGATATGACGTTATATTTCAAGATGGCGGCCAAAAATCATAAAAAATGCATCTCTTGCAACCGAGGACGAGGATTCCAAAAAATTTAATTTTAAGGTCATTCAACATTAAATGACCTTGAAAATCTTAATAAGTTGACGTTTTGTCAGACCAATTTCAAATTTACCTCAAACTATTAGGCTTGTATGCCAAATTCGATCCTTAGAGTTTGATGCAGTTTGAAGCTTCATGACCTTGAAAAATATCCCAGTAAAATTAACAAATTGCAAAACTAACATACACCAACATCTGGAACGCCAAATCCAAAAAAATGGTAGGGATGTTTAAAATGAAGTGTTTTTTTATGGCTAAGATGTTAATTTCATCTCCGGCACTTAAAGTTTTTGCATAGTGGTAGATTGGAAAAAACACTACAAAAAGTGGGTTTTTCAATTTTACATGGTATTTTCAAGGTCAATCGGGGTTATGCATCAACTAAACTTTTTTTTTCATAGTAAGTGGAGATATGTCAACAAGAATTGATGTCCACCTTGTCATGTTTACTTTTTTACGAAATTGGATAAAATAAAATGTGGTTATAGGTCGCCATTTTGATATATCAGCAGCCTTATTGAAACACGTCATGGCTAAACAAATTTTTTTTTAACAAAATTGTTGGACTTGACATTCTTATCTTTGTTACACAATTTGGTTCCCTTGGCTTTAATAATTGATGAATAGCGCCCTTTAGTATGTTATTTTTGCAAATTGTTAATTTTGCTGGGGTATTTTTCAAGGTCATAAAGCTTCAAACTGCATCAAACTCTAAGGAACCAATTTGGCATATATGCCTAATAGTTTAAGGTACATTTGAAGTTGGTCTGACAAAACGTCGAATTATTAAGATTTTTTGAAGAGAAAATGACAAAAATCTTGTTTTTTGAAATTTTCATGGTCATTTAAGGTCGGATGACCTTGAAAATAAATTTTTGGAATCCTCGTCCTCGAATTATATGGAATCGAGTATAATCGTTTCCCGGTTGCGAAAGTTGTATTTTTATAATTTTTGGCTGACATCTTGAAAGATGTCGTCATATCAACCTTTTCTACACGGATGCGAACAAAACACCCAGTAACACTTGATTGTGTGACTAAAGAGCTATCAATCCCACATAGTCTCAAAACTCCTTCATAAAATATCCATCCCACTTTTAAAATATGGTTACATTTTACCGCGGGCCGTAAGTCCATGTTATCCGTGCAGGACCGCAGGCTGCGGTCCTGCACGGATAACATGGACCTACGGCCCGCGGTAAAATGTAATCATGTTCTTTACGCCAAAAATTCTGTAGAAATTCATGTCTTTCCTGAAATATATACCTATATGAAAAAAAAGTTGGCTTGGGTAAGCTACAAAGCTGCGGAACCGATTTTTTTGTTTTTCTTAGAAAAAAGGACTTACTACAATAAAGTCTTTTTCGCCTTATCAAACTCCACTTTGCAGTGGCTTGACTCTGGACCCCGCCTTGGGCTTAATGGTTTTGCTTGTGTGCCCACGTTGTTGTTAAATTATCTCTGTCAAGTTGCCATAAGAAATTTTAAATAAAAAAAAAATATACCTTCATCAAAAAAATTATTTTAGTAAGTGTGTGCAGATAACTAACATGGCTTTTTTGGTTACCGATGCAAAAAAATTTTTTTTATCACGCGTGCGAAAAAGGTTTCTGTCTGTTTTTTACCCAAAATTAAAGAGAAATAGCGAAAAATAGTAATATTGAAAAAATCTAATTATTCTTGTCTAAAAATTAAGCCATTTCCGTCAGTTTTCACCAAGTATTTACGAAAAATAATTT
This sequence comes from Oxystoma pomonae, assembly GCA_963921995.1. Lineage (NCBI taxonomy): Eukaryota > Metazoa > Arthropoda > Insecta > Coleoptera > Brentidae > Oxystoma > Oxystoma pomonae. The sequence continues at coordinate 32,836,169 of OY998172.1, forward strand.
AAAAACATCGTCAAAATATCTAACTGTCAAAGATTAAAATGTCGTTACAACGAACGTCATCGAGTAAAAAGGAACATCGCTATGGAAACCATTGTTATTTCATTTACCAGCCGCCTTGATTTATAGTGTAAAGATGGTATTTTTTATGGATTTTTTGATAAAGGTATTAAAAAATAGTGTTAACAACTCGCGGCTAAACTGTGCTTTTTTTCACTCGCGTTTTTAAATACCTCGCTGCGCTCGTTATTTAAACCAACGCTTGCAAAAAAAATCACTATTTTAGACACTAGTTGTGAAAACTACTATTAAAGAATGAATCAGTATTACAACTCTGAATTTGAAAACAAACTTTTTTTACAAAGTAGACATTTTTAAATAGTTCTGATGTTCTTAAATTTCAAGGAATTTATGGTCCAAACTTTTTTATTATGCCTTGATAACAATGAAACTGTTGAACAAGTAAAAAGATATATATATCTTGGCGTCACCTTTACATGCTCATCCTTGTTCAACGGGATGACAGAATTAACACAGGAAAAAGCTTTTCAAGCATCTGGTTCTGTCTTTGCAATTCTGTCTAGACTACCAATAAACAACTGACGGACTACAACTCAGTTATTTGACTCTCTGGTCATTAGCATTGTTTCTAACTGTCTCCTAGTCTGGGGGTTAAGATATATGGATATGCTCGAAAAAATTCAAACTAATTTTTTTTTAAACTTCTTCATCTACCGCTAAATACCTCAGGGTATGTGGTCAGAGAAGAAACCGGAAGGGTAAAACTTTCTTTTAACTTATTCAAACAACTGGTTAACTGGATAATAAAAAATTTAAATATGTCTAACTCTAGGTTGCCCAAAATCTGTTTTCCAAGACAGCTGGAACTCAGTAATGAAGCGGATAGCCGTTACAACTGGGTAACCCAGATTAAAGAATTTTTCAAATTTATTGACGTGGAGGTTCCATGGTCCCCATTTATGTCAAGTAACTTTTTTATTCGAAACAAAAATAAAATGATATCTCTTTACTAGAATAAGTTATTGCAAACAAATAAACGTCTAGCTTCCAATTGTTCTTTCCTTACTTTATACCCATATTTAAGCCTGTCTGACACCGCGGTCATTTACTTAAAACGGAATCTCTGTTCATTTCGTAAGAACTGTAGCCCAATTAAGAGTATCCAGCAATTATTACGTCAAATTTTCATATAAAGGCTCTACATACCGTTTTAACCCAGCAAAAATTTGTTCTATCTGTAATCTCATGAAAGAAGAAACATTAGCTCATGTTCTGCTGGAATGTCCCGTCTGCAATGGTGTTAGACAGGCAGAGGGTAACCTTTTAACTTCATTGGACGATATAATTTTAATTTTAAACCACTCTGAACCAGTTGCAATAAAACAACTTTGGATCCAAATATGGAACATTCTCAAACTCCGCTCATTTATAATTAATGAATAGGTAATGTAATAACCTACTACTAAATTATTATTCCTACGTTTACCTACAGTACTTACTACTACAAAATTTACTATTTTCCTGTTTTTAGCGGTTCTAATGTGATTTTTTTCTCTTATTTTTTTTTAGAATATTAGTTTTTAAGCCCTTTTATTTTCTTTTGAATATACTGTACTCTATTGTTATAAAACGATCAAGTTTTAAGAAACAATAAAGAATCTGAATCTTATTATGCTTTGTAAAATTCCTGATTTTGGTTGCAATTCCCTGACGCAATTAACTGAGTGTTTCCTGACCGTCGAAATTCCCTGACTTTTCTCTGTTTGCCAGTGTATCGTGCGTTTTCTCGTTTTTCCAAAATAAAGGGGGAAGAAGTTTTGGCAAAAAAATTAAATTTTTTTGCAGGTTGTTTTCTTGTCAAAGTAAATTTAAACTTAATCCAAATTCGTTCGCATTTGGTTTTAGCCAACCTAATTAGTTATTGCATGGAGTGGTCCAAATTCGAGGGGATTGTAGGAATTTGGGTATATTTCTAGGGTAGAGCGAAAAATTTCTTGAGATTGGTGAAAACCGCATATCAGTATGCCAATCCGTTTTTGTTTGCTACAGGGGTTTTTTGAAAAATTTCCTTTTAAAATTTGGCCTGTAACATTTTTATTAATAAAAATTAATTTAATTTAAATTTATTTTTTGCTTTTTTTTATTCCCATTTTAATTTTGTTTTATTTTCTTATTTATTTTTACAGTACACTTTTTTTCCAAAAAGACAAATAAAATTTAATAAGGAGAATAAAAAAACAAAAAAATATGACAAAAAATAATAACAATAAAAAAAATACAAAAAATTAAATTTCGTGAGCGATACATCGTTTTAAAAAAAAATTTAAGCTGATTACAAAAATGAAGTAAAAAGTAGGTTTTCACTACCAATAATTTCTCAAAAATCGAGCACATAACAAGTATATTAGTTTTTCGCTCTTAGAAATACCCACAATCCCGCAATTCCCTCGACTTTGGACCACCCTGTACATGGCCAGCAAAACTTGAAATAAGTCGCACATAAATGCAATTCCTGTCACGCTTGAACTTTGGACGAGTGGAAAACTTATTTGAACCTGTATGTGTATGTTTTTAACGTTAGTTAGGACGTTAACGACAACGTTGTCTATATCCTTTAAGTGGCTTTTCTGTGGGTAAAAGTCTATAAAAGTGCACGCAGCATCGAAATTTCACCTGTACCCTACATTTAAAATAAACCTTTTTTATCCCTATGAAGATTAAATATTTTTATACAAAAAAAAAACTGAAACAGAAGCGTAAGTAATCCTCTTCGAGGCCAAGACACTTTTGTAAAAAAATGAGGGTAAAAAAAGGTTCCTTTGAAACGGTATCTAATTTAAAAAGTTGGTTAAGAAGTCGTTAGAGCATCAGAAAAGAAGGCAGAGCAAACCGTAATAATGTAATCAAACTGGGGTGGAGTATTAAAAGCAAACTAAAAAGCACGGGGTACTCTGTGCTGAAAAGCACGTATCTAGATATTTTGAGTTGATTTTCGCCATCATGGTGTGCGACTGTAACCTAAACAGGTGCGTGAGGTTTTTTACCTCATTATCATTTTAACAAAATCAAGCAAAACTGGTAAAGAACAAAATTAGCTGCAAATTGGTAAATTCGTTAACCAATATTAGTAGATATACACTTAAGCATATAAAAACTTTTAAAAAAATGAACCGATCTAGAAAAACGTTTAAAATTAAATAATTCTTATGTAAAACCAAATTTTTTGAGATAATAAGTAGTCCACTGTAAAAATTATATAAGTTGGGTTTTACATTAAAAAAAGTTTTACACTATTTTTGGTATACATTTTATACATTTTTTTAACGTTAAAAGTCGTGCCCAAGTAACAATTTTTAGTTACCTTAGTTGCCATAACTAAGAAATACAATAAAATTAACGTTGCATAAAGTACAAAAACTAGTCATTTGTGCAACGGTCGCTATGATGGACGAAAAAACGACGCCACACCGTTGTTATTAACTAGGGTAAATTTGGCAACTCTCTAACAACGTTTATTTTTACTGGAATATTGTGGGTTTTTCAACGACCGCAACGAACAACGAATCAACGACGCCAAAACGTTGATAATTAACTAGAGTTAATTAATTTTCGTGCTTTCAACGTTTCTTTTTACGAGACAATTGTGGCCAAATAATCAATGCAGTTGTAGCCAATTTCAAAATATAATTGTATCTGACAACTATAGAGGGCACTGTTTTGTTGTTTTCTTTTTCTAATTCGTGAAGTCGTTAAAAAAATCTTTTTTTTCTGCATTTTGATGATTTGTTTGTTAGCTTAATAATTTTTTAGTATTCTTAAGCTTAAAGCTTTTTTAACATTTTTACTGTTTAAATAAAAAATAATTTAGCAAAAAAATGCACGGAAAAAAAATATTTTAAATTTAGAAATAATTATTTCAAAAACTAATACATTATATATTACTATATAGGACATCTATCCAATATTTTAAAAACAATATAAAAATATACTTAAATAGATTTTACTTCTAAGGATGTAGTATTTTAAAAGTTAATATATTTTATTTTAACTATTGTATGTTAAGGACAGTAGCTAAAAAATTGTCTTTTTGTTTTAAAAATCTAAATATTATTTCCACAAAAATAACCATCTCAGGTATTTATTTTTAAAATAGACTAACTAAACATAAAAAATTATTTGAAATGAAAACATGCTCTATTAAAAATTTAATAAAAATGTACTACGTCTTAAAATAATTTGTTTAAAAGACAAAATAGAAAAAATACTATGCATTTTCTTTTCCGTATAGTAGTAGTAACTAGGGGGCCGCCCAAGACTTGGCAAGTAGGCCCAATCGGCCCCTTTTTACCTTACTCCAGCCCAGCCCCCTAAACCACCACCTGTACCGCTTGTACTGTTCTCTTCACGAAGTCCAGTACTTTGGCCGACTTGAGAGATCGTAGGTCCTCTGCATCCAGGTTCAGTTGTTCGAGTACCTGATGCCTCATCCTTAGGTATGGATCGTAGTCCGCAACGAGGTGCTGGGATATCTCCTCCGCCCTTCCACAGACCTGGCAGAGAGAGTCATTCCCGATCCCGATGCGAGTCAGATGCTTACTGAGTCGGTTGTGACCGGTCAGTATTCCTGACAGTAGTCCAATAGGGACTTATCGGTAAATAAGATCGGTATAGCCTGACTCGGCACTATTTCTGACAGTTCTGCATGAAGGTTGAAAGGTTTTGTCATGTAAACATGTCAACTAAACATGCTCATATTGTGCCATTCTTAAACTTGATAAATTAAAGTTAATGCCGTCCTTTAATAAAGGCAGCCACAAACATTATGACAGTCGACATTATTTTGATAGCAAAGATGATATATTTAGGCAACAACAATGTCAGAATCCTTTTAAACTTCATGCGGAATTGTCAAAAATAGTGCCGTCTTTATTAAAGTCAGGCTATGCCGACTTTATGTACCGAGAAGCCCCTATTATCTTTTCGTGTCCTTCACAGAAGTCATTTGAGCAAAAAAAAGGATTGAAGGTTCGCTTATTTTTTATACTTTATAATACTAAGGTGCATTGGTAAATTTATTTGATGCGAATCTTTCAAAAGCACTTAAAACTGTAGATTACCTATAGCTATTTTAGAATTATTGGTGCAAAAGCGAGATGTTAGAACATTTGTAAGCCGTTTTGATGTAACGGGCGACTTAAGCCTTTGGCAACGTTAAAACGTCGACAAATTGTTTCTTGGGTGGGGAAAGGATGTATGCCCTAAAAAGTTCTTATTAACCAACGAACTATTAACTCATAACAATTTTTCTATTTACTTCGAAAGGATTTTCCGTTTGTCACAAATAGGTATAATATGATTAAATATTTCTGAGTCGACTTATTCACCAAAACGTTTACATAATGCGAGCTTGGCACTTTTAGTATAGAAGCCGCAGTGGTAAAGTGGTACAAGCTTGGCCTAGCAAGGTTGAGAGTTCGAACCCCGTTGTCATCTTCCGCTTTTTTTATTTTCTGATTTTATTTATTTTCCTTCTGGTGTACTGGTTTTAGAACACATTATTTTATGATTTACTTACTTAGTTTTTACCCGATTGTGTGGTTAAGGCCCGGTTCATACTATACGTACCGACACCGTCACGTCACCGTATATCGTGAACGACATGTTTGATGGCATCCAATTCACACATACTGACAGCAACTGGCACTACTATCAGTGTATTGTGACGATTATTTTGGAAGAAGAAGGAAAAATTATAAAAAAACGCCAAGCGAGAAATTTGGGTCCATGATATATTCCAATCAAGCAATAGTTTTTCGAAACCATGTCTTCGTGTTTTCTAACTTCATCTATAAGTAGTTCATTGAAATCCAACTCCAATAACCTGAGAATAAGCAAACATCGTGCGATTTCGTATTCACACTATACAGCTACGGGAGGCAATTAGTGTAGGGGCATATGTCGATAATTTCTATCCCGTGGGATTTTTTGTGACTATATGGGATTGATAGCTCCTTAGTCACACAATCAAGTGTTATCGGGTGTTTTGTTCGCATCCGCGTAGAAGGGGTTGATATGACTACATATTTCAAGATGGCGGCCAAAAATTATAAAAAATACAACTTTCGCAACCGGGGAATGATTATACTGGATTTCATATAATTCGAGGACTAGGATTCCTAGGATTTACTTTCAAGGTCATTCGACCTTAAATCACCATGAAAATTGCAAAAAAACATATTTTTGCCATTTTCTCTTTAAAAAATCTTAATAATTCGACGTTTTATCATACCAACTTCAAATGTACCCCAAACTATTAAGATTGTATGCCAAATTGGGTCCTTAGAGTTTAATGTAGTTTGAAGCTTCATGACCTTGAAAAATACCCCAGCAAAATTAACAAATTGCAAAAATAATATACTAAAGGGCGCTATTCATCAATTATTAAAGCCAAGAGAACCAAATTGGGTAAAAAAGATAAGAAGGTCAAGTCCAACAATATAACTATAACCACATTTAATTTTATCCAATTAGGTAAAAAAGTAAAAATAACAAGGTGGCCATCAATTCCTGATGGCTTATCTCTGCTTATTATGAAAAAAAAATGTAGTTGATGCATGACATTGATTGACCTTGAAAATACCTTGTAAAATTGAAAAACCAGCTTTTTGTAGTGTTTTTTTACAATTCCAACTACGCAAAAATTTTAAGTGCCGAAGATGAAATTAACATCTTAGTCATAAATAAACACTTAATTTTAAACCTTTCTACCATTTTTTTTGATCTGGCGTCCCAGATGTTTATGCTATACCCCGGTAAAAATGACCTATATGCCTGGTGTTTTTACTTTCGGAACTGTGAATTTTATGTTCTACTCACTTGTCTAGCCAACAAAGTCATTTTAATTACCTATAAAAGAGTTAGCAGAAGTTAGGTATACATTACCGTATTCTGGACTAGGTGTTTTAGTTGCCATTTTCCGAAATGACGGTGGAAAAATTATAAAAAATACAATTTTTGCAATCGGAGCGTGATTATACTCGATTTCATACAACTCGAGGACGAGAATTCCAAAAAAATCACTTTCGAGGTCATCCGACCTCAAATGACCATGAAAATCGCAAAAAAAACTATTTTTGCCATTTTCTTTTTAAAAAAGTCTCCATAATTTAATGTTTTGTTACACCAACAACTGGAACGCCAGATAAAAAAAAATGGTAGGGAGGTTTAAAATGAAGTGTTTCTTTTTATGGCTAAGATGTTAATTTCATCTCCGGCACTTAAAGTTTTTGCGTAGTGGCAAATTGGAAAAAACACTACAAAAAGCGGGTTTTTCAATTTTACATGGTATTTTCAAGGTCAATCGGGGTTATGCATCAACTAAACTTTTTTTTTTTTCATAGTAAACGGAGATATGTCAACAAGAATTGATGACCACCTTGTCATGTTTACTTTTTTTTAACAAAATTGTTGGACTTGACTTTCTTATCTTTATTGCCAAATTTTGTTCTCTTCGCTTGAATAGTTGATGAATAGCGCCCTTTAGTATGTTATTTTTGCAATTTGTTAATTTTACTTTACGACTATTCGACAAAACGTCGAATTATTAATATTTTTTGAAGAGAAAATGGCAAAAATCTTGTTTTTTGCGATTTTCATTGTAAACTTTTGGAATCCTAGTCCTCGAATTATATGGAATCGGGTATAATCATGGCCTGATTGTAAAAGTTGTATTTTTTATGATTTTTGGCCGCCATATCAACCTCTTTTACATGGAAGCGAACAAAACACCCGGTAACACTTGATTGTGTGATTAAAGAGCTATCATTCCCACATAGTCACAAAACTCTTTCATTAAAAATCCCACGGACTTACACATACCCCTTCACTAAATTGGCCGGCACCGACACGTAAAATATTCTCGCCAAGAAGTTTTGACGGTCCGGACGGTGGCGTGATGGTGCCATGCAGGTGCAATGTGAGCACGGTCCCTAGAATAGATACGGTCTAGTAATTTTACCCCACTCTTCGACCTGATGACGATACAAAGATAGCAGCTGATTTTTGTCGGCCATTTAAAATCGGTAAAAAGGCTTGATAAGTTAAATTACATTTTCGGATTTTTCTTTTTCTTTGTTTAAATGATGATGCCAAGGCTATTTTTTGCTTTTATCTTGTATTATAACTTTTAGTGGACAAGTAAACAAAATTTATTTTTGGCCTGCATGAGTTGATCTTGCAGTAAACAGAAATTAAGATCAATAGTTGATAATCGATTCCGTCAAGAAACTTATCGAATGAGTTGGGGTTAGTTCGAACTCGTCGTTCAGAAGTTAGGTTATGTAGTTCTACTTTTTCCTGTTTTGAAAGCTATTTTTTTTGTATTTTTGTTTTGCCAGGGATTTTTGGGAGAGTGATTATTTTATTATTCGAAAGGCCAGACTTGTTTTGAATACTATAGGCAAAAAGTCTGATTGTAAATTTAAAACTATAAGGTACCTTGTTTTTTTGATTTTTTCATTGATTATGGAGCCCTTTCACTAAAAAATTGCATAAATGCAGCTACATACGACAATAATAATGTAAATGATATGGTTGGGTACTTAGTTTGGACCAAATAAATAAAAGAAATGATGAACAAATACAATTTTTATTAGAAAAACTTTTACAAAAATAACATAACCCCAAATGCCTACAACAAAACATCAATAAAGAAAGCAGCTGATATCTTTGTGTCGCCATCAGGTGGGCGGAGCAAAACAATTACTGTACCGTAGGCGTTTTCTCAAATGCAACTATTTTAAAAAAGTTTCAGAACAATGAAGTCACATACTACGTCATAGTTTGACAAGGCGCTTATGATTCGAATAAACTAATAGACACTTAAAGTAAATATTTCAACGCATCGGTATCGGTATACGTATCGCGTTCGAATTAAAGGCAAAATAAACTATATTTTTAACTTGCTCATGCCATGTTTCGAACGATGCCTGCTTTTTTGACGGGTGCGATGACACAAAAGCTGACAGCAATCGATGCATACGGAGTGATGAACGTATCGTTACGTCAATCCCAATGCACGCATCGATTGCTGTTAGCAGTTCTGTCATCGCCTTTCAAAAAAGCGGGCAAAATGTAGTGTATTTTGGCTTTATCTCGAACGCGATACGTATACCGATACCGATGCGTTGAAATATTCACTTTAAGTGTCTAATATTTCATCGACACCATCTTAAAAAACCAAAAATATCGAAGGAATCTTTTCACAAATATATTTATATAAAAAATCCTTGTGGAAAAGGTGGAAAAACAAAAATAAAGACGCTAAGAATTGACGAGAAGTTAGCCACAGTATTTGACAGTTAACTAATACCTAGTCTACAGTCCAACGTCTTGCCACTGATTTCTATTTCTCTCTTTGTCGAAAAGAGTGAGAAGCAATAAATGGCAGCGGCACAAAATTTTAATGTGAAGTCTAGGCAAAAGACGCATGCGCTAGTTCGAAACGAACAAAAAGCTCGTTTCGAAACCATTCAAATTGGTGGAAAAGTGACGTCATTGATAACGGATTCTATAAATAATAAAAAAAAACAAAATCTTTTTAGTTTTATGCGGATTGTACTAAATTGTTGGGAAGCAATACAGAATTTTCTAGGTTTTAAATGATTTTTAAGCACTAATAACACTAGAACACTGTGTTGTGACGTCACTAATCAATGACGTATTTACTGAAAAAGTTTTTCAAAACGGGTTCAATGTGACTAAACGTCTCGTGTTTATTCAAAGAACTGTGCAATGTGAGTACGTCCATTTCTTTCAATATAAGAATATTTCAGGTGTCCAATAGATAAATCGTTTAAGGAAAGTACAAAATGTTAGAAAATTTAGTTTATAGTAAAGGGGCATGTGTAAGTCCCAAGGATTTTGAGTGAAGGAGTTTGGTGACTATGTGGGATTTATAGCTCTTTAGTCACACAATCGAGTGTTACCGGATGTTTTGCTCGCATCCGTGTAGAAGAGGTTAATATGACGTCATCTTTCAAAAATCATAAAATATACAACTTTCGCAACCGGGGCATGATTATACTCGATTCCATATAATTCGGAAACGAGGATTCCAAAAAATACTCCCGTAAAAATTAACATATTGCAAAAATAACATACTAAAGGGCGCTATTCATCAATTATTAAAGCGAAGAGGACTAAATGTGGTAAGAAAGATAAGAAGGTCAAGTCCAAATATTATTGTTAAGACAATTTGGTTTAGCTATGACGCGTTTCAATATGGCGGCTGATAAATGAAAATGACGATCTAACCACATTTTATTTTATCCAATTTCGTAAAAAAGCAAAAACGACAGCCATTAATTGTTGTTGACTTATCGCTGCTTACTATGAAAAAAAGTTTAGTTGAAGCATGTGGTTATAGGTCGCCATTTTGATATATCAGCAGTCATATTGAAACGCGTCATAGCTGAACCAATTTTTTTTATCAATATTGTTGGACTTGCTCTTCTTTTCTGTCTTACCAAGTTTGGTCCTCTTCGCCTTAATAGTTGATGAATAGCGCCCTTTAGTATGTTATTTTTGCAATGTGTTAATTTTACTGGGGTATTTTTCAAGTTCATGAAGCTTTAAACTACTTCAAACTCTAAAGATCGAATTTGGCATATATGCCTAATGAACTCACAAAACCTCGAATTATTAAGATTTTTTGAAGAGAAAATGGCAAAAATCTTGTTTTTTGCGATTTTGAAGGTCATTTAAGTTGCAAAACCTTAAAAGTGAGTTTTTAGAATCCCCGTTCCCGAATTAAATGGAATCGAGTATCATGCCCCGCGAAAATTGTATCTTTCATGATTTTTGGCCGCCATCTTAAAAGATGACGATATATCAACTTCTTCTACACGGATGCGAATAAAACACCCGATAACACTTGATTGTGTGATTAAAGAGCTATCAATCCCATATAGTCACAAAACTCCTTCATTCAAACAATCAGCTGTTGTTTCGTTTTCATACTTCTTCTAAAAGGGTAGTGCTGTCACAAAATACCCGATCACTGCCTTGTGCTACAATAACCAACAAAAGTACAGTTACTTCTATATCTTACTTAGTAGATACTGGTGCTGATGTCTCAATATTGCACGAAAAAATAGCAAAAGTTTTAAATTTAAAAATTCAGCGAAATACTCAATTTTTGAAGGCCATTGCTCACAGCACTGTGTTAATGTTTACGCCGTCCATGACTTTAAAGATTGACTTTTTAATTGTTCCAGACGGTCCATTCCCGGAGCTGATATTGACGTTTTAATTGGCATCTATGTCCTTAAAAATCCCGGAATTAAAATTGAGGTAAATACAAACAGTGTAGATTTTCTGTATGATCCACTCTGTATGTCTCAAATTTGTACTGTGCATACATTCAAAAGATTTGAATTTGTCAGGATTAGACGAGCGATTAAGCTGCGATAAAAGAAATATTCAAAATGCAATAAATCAGACGGCGCCCGCTGTAACAACAGTCGGTCGCCTATAAGCCGCGTCACCTATCGTATGGTGAAAGACTGCAAGTAAAGCAAATTATAAAAAAATAACTTGAGACAAAAGTAATTCAGGCAAGTGAATCTTCTTACGTTAGCCCGATTGTACTCGTTAAGAAAAAGAATGGAGACACACGCTTATGCGTAGATTTTCGAGAGGTGAATAAAAAGATGTTACGCAATAATTACCCCCTCCCACGCATACAAGATCAGATTGACGCTCTTGCAAAAGCTGTTTATTTTTGCAGCTAGATATGAAGTCCGGATTTTATCAAGTGGAAGTTGAAGAAAACTCGAAACATATCACCGCTTTTATGACACCGGATGGACTTTACGAATACAATCGAAAGCCGTTTGGTTTTGTGAACTCTACTGCGTGCTACCAAAACGCTATTGATAAAGCATTCGGACCGCTGAAAGACGATACGAGATATGTTTATGTTGACGATGCCCCGCGCAGACTATTGAGAAAGGCCTTAAAAATTTACACAAGGATTTGCGCTGAACTCAGCAAAATGCAGTTTTTTTAAAACATCCATAGAATATTTAGGCGTTGTGATCGAAAGCGGTACTGTAAAGCCGAGTCCCAGAAAAGTGATGGCTCTTCACAGACTGTCGCACCCACCGATGTAAAAGGAGTTCGACAAATGTTAGTTTTCGGATATTTTCGCCGTTTCATAAAAAACTATGCTAGTCTGAGGGCACCAATCTTCACGTTGTTGCGGAAAGGAGAGCCTTTTGTATGGTCAAGTGAGTGCGAAAATATTCGTTCTGACTTAATAGAACGGTTAACCAAATACCCAATAATAAAACATTTTTATTCCATTTGTTCCATAGTTTTGGATGGAAAAGCCAGTTCTTAAAAATCAAAACCACGTTTTCTTTTAGGCTTTATAAAATGATGCTATAGACCGGCTTCAGTGGCCGAGTTGGTTAGCCGACTTACACGATCCATCCAAAAACCTAACAAAGACCCAACATCGCCCAATAGTTACCGCCTTATCGCCCTCCTAAACACCCTTTCCAAAGTAGCCGAAAAGGTGAAACTCACCCGTTTAAATAATATTGACAGAAAACTGTCCATTACTAGACTTCCAATTTGGATTCCGCCCCGGTCACAGTACCCTCCTCCTAACTGCAAAACTAGTTAACGAAGCGTATTTAAAATTCAATCAAGGCATGTGCACGGTCCAGCCGTTCATGGATATGGAGAAAGCGCTTGACACCGGGTTGATCTACATACACGATCAAATCCATAAAATGCCTCAAAACTTTATTTACCTAATATATTCCTATCTAGAACCCTGAACCTTCTCTGTAAAGGTAAACTCCAATATCTCCCAACGCCATCCTATCAGAGCCGGCGTCCCTCAAGGAACGGTTTTAGCTCCAAAACTCTACACTCTATGCACTGCAGACACCCCCACATATCCAAACGATCAGGGAATATACGCCCACCCTTTCTATGCAAAAGTGCCCAACCGGCATATCCAAGATCATCTCAACTTCCCCCTTCCCTACCTTGAAAAATGGAATTTAAAAATAAATCCACAAAAGACAGAGAAAATCGTACTAACAGAAAAATTTACCAACAATAGAATTATCCGACCAATAAAAATAAACAACCTCCAAATCCAATCCCAAGACAAAGTCCGTTATCTAGGTATAACCCTCGACAAACACCTATCTTTCAAACTCCATGTACATATCTTATAAATGTGTTCCATTCAAAAAATCTACCCATTAATAAACCGCATTCCTATATCCATTCACAAAATAAAATACTGTTGTACAAAGCAGCTCTACTACCCGGACTAACCTATGGTGCTCCATTATTCTCAGGATCATCAGATACCCAACATAGAAGGTTGCAGGTGATGTAAAACAAAGTTCTACGATACTTACTAAACGCGGACCGATACACAACGACTCGCGAAATACACAGACAATCATAACGTACATAACTGAATATATAGACGAAATCTCAGAAACATTTTTCACAAAGCATGTTAAAAACCGATTTACCACAGATTGACCATTCATCAAGAAATAAACGAACAAAATGAGGAAACCGCTAAATAATAAAGAAAAGACCCAAAACGCAGACGAAACAGACCAACAGACATACAGCCAGACAAACTCACAAATGTGTCAAATAAACAAAACGTGCATAATGCACACGTCAAATGTCTTAAAGTGGTTTTTCACCTTTTTTTCACTGTTTAAATAAAATATTTTTTAGAATCGCAAAACCTAAAACAATTAAATCGTTGTTTAGCTCTTTTGCAAAGGAACGAAATTTAATAAAAACGTAGCATAGGCATTAGGCGGAGGCTGCAGACAGACTAACAGACCAGGACAAAACAATAACAATCTACGGCATAAGACCAGTCACGTGTTGTTACGAATGGAAACGCCTGGTTTAACCATATTGGCGCAATCCATTGCTAACTTTATATTTTTCCTTTATAGTGTTAACTTGTAAATATTATAAATATGATTAAGATTGTAAATTAATTGATGATGGCGATAAGGACTTACACGATCAATTTAGGTTTATTGGTTACCGGTGTGTCGTGGGTCCAGACCCCGCGCAGTCTTAAAACATTTTTTTTGTAAGTGTTCAAACATTTTTTTTTTAAGCGTTCGACCTTGGATAAAATTAAATAGGCTAAAAAACCAGAGAAGAGTGTAAAAGGTAACTTGGTCCTCCCCTCCATTCACGAGGGTAATCCAGCAGCCCGATGGGATCGGTATCCCGTGGAGGCGTCCTAGTTACGCACTTCTCATTCACTTCACTACCGAAGGTAGAAAGAACCGACCCAACAACAAAGATAAAGCAAAAGAAATACAAACAATTTTGTCCACGTATTTTGTTTTATCAATAGCGAATATTGCTTAGTGTACAAAAGCGTTAAGTAAGTATTTTTAAGGTAAGTTTAACAAATTTTGTGCTATAAAAGTAAAGAACATCTCTGTGTCAGTCCTCTGGAGATTTTTATTTTATTTTGATGGTTTTTGTTTTTTACAAAATATAAAAAAAAATTGACATCAAATATTATTCAAATAAAAACTAGAGCTTTTTGCTTCTCTAATACAATACTCCATAATCGGCCAAACCAAAGGCAATTTTAAAAACTAACTATATTGAAGACGTTTTTTGGCGTGAGAAGATTTCGAGAACTGGTGACGTCACGGTTCAACACTTTTCAAAGTATTTCAAAACCGCTCCTTGGACTGTTTGGAAAGCGCTTTAATCACGGTGTCCATATGGTGGGATTTGTCATTTGTCAAAATACGCGGATAGTGTCGGGTTATAGAGCACCGGCTATTTTTTTTTGTTTTTTCAATAATAAAATGATGAAGTAATGTGCCAAATTCAATTGGGAGAACTAATTCCTCTTATAGGTAGAATCGGACAGTGCCAGGTAGCTTTCGTCAGTTATTCCGGTTTATAAATCGGGGATGGGAAATAAAAACACCCAATAGAAAAGCAATTAGTTAGGTTAGGTTTTGTAAAACTGTCACTGAGAAGTGCATTTTGTCGATAGCAAGAAATCACGCAAGCAACATATTCTACACCAAAAACCGACTTTCCTACTGATCCACGTGAATCGATAACATTTTGAACATAGAAAATAAAATAAAACATATTTTAAACCATTACTTTAAAAAAATATCTGTGACAAAGTTATTTATTTTTTTACCTATTTCTGTAGAACTACCCATCTAGGGATCATGAGAAGTTATTAGTTCTGACGTTTATTCGCCAAGTTTGTGGTTTTTATTACCTGTGCTAATTACGATGCAAAGTTGCTTAATTTTGGTGTTATGACAAGAGTTCTAATTTAAAGTTTAAAGTTACTGTTTTGGGATTCGCTGATGACACAGTCATAATTTATACACATGAATCGTGGGATTTGTTAATGACAGACATAGGGAAGGACCTACAGGCTTTGAAAGAATGATTTGATTATAAAATGTTTACAATTAATTTTAACAAAAGCAAGTGCACTTCATTCCAAATTGCTGCGGACCAGTTTTTTGACACTGGCAATGACAGTTCTATTAAGCTTCTGTGTTTAGTTGTCGGCCGCCATATTGAAATTGGTCCGGATAAATTGGAATGAAGTGTAGGGGAAAGTGGGGTAAGATGTCGACGTTAAGGAAAACAATTCAATTTATAATAAAAATATTTATTTTTAAAACCGAAAATGAAAATTTAAAACAATAAATTATTTTTTGGATAGCAAATAAAACAAAAAATAAAACCCTTTTTCAAAAAAAAATAAAAACAAAAAACTGACACTTAAGACTTACACGTAAAAAACGCATAAAAGTTCACCATCCTCAAAAGAGGAACATTCCTCGTGCCATCAACAACAATAAGAGGAACATTCGATCCAATTTTCAATTGGATGGTCTGTATATACTTCGTTACAACCTGGACAGAAGTAGTGACATTCATTATCTTTTTTTTGATTATCAGAATTAAGGCAACTTGTAGCTGGTTTATCGTAGTCACAGTTTGTGAGTATTGATTGATCTAAACCTTTTTGTCGTTGGTCCACTTTGTTTTTCTTTCCCTTGCATAACCTTTTTTTTCAATCTTTTTCTGCTTCTTCATTTAGTCATCTTACGCCCGTTATCTTTCCCCCGATGCATAAATAAATTTATTTCTATACTTGCAAATTAAAACAAAAACAATATCGATACATCCAAGCAGTTTCTGTTACTCTTAATACCAATACGTTATTTTTGTAAAAATAACTAAAATCATACTTACTCATTAACGGCAAAAATCACTAAACCCTGTTAACTAAATATTATAACGACTCTTGCAAAAAATTAATGCTACGCGCCGTACCTAAGATGTTGCCAAATGTTCAGGAAAAATATCCGCGTTAGTCGTCTTACCCCATTCGTCATCATACCCCAAGTTCCCCTACATACTATTTTCGTGCAAAAATCTTAACAGACCTGACTTTCAAAGTATATCAAATAAAAACGATTAGGAAATATTAGAAACTCATCATCAACTACTTGGGTGTTATAATAGATCCTTTTTTAAAATGAAAAACTGACATCGACTTTTAGGACATAGGGTCATTTTGACAGCTGTATCTCGGCCAACTGTCAACATTTTAAAATTTTGGTTAAACTTCTTAAAAGGCTATGAAATGGCCTTTAATATGGTATGCAGAACATAATATTTTACTTTCGGTTGATTGCATAAAAAAATAATCAATTTGAAATAAAAAAAAAATTGTATTTTTTTTTCTAAAAATTTACAAAAAAAATCTATTCTCTATTTATGAACGGGATTGTGAAAATTCATTTTGAAGTGACTATAAGAAGGTCCTAGCTGTTCGTCGATATAAAAAAACTGCAAATTCATGACACGGAAAAATCACAAAAAAATTGGAAATCGACTCATGTTCAGAAAATTTACAAAATCTCAATTTTTTAACCCCAGGTGCTTAACTTCAATTTTTTTAATCCACATTCCCTTTACAGACCTGCCAAATATGTTTTTTTAAAAGGCTATATAACATGCTCAAAGCTGATCTAGAGACGGGTTTTAAGAAAATAAATATACCATCTTTAAAATATAAATTTTTGTTTTTCTATACATCGCCAACCACCATTTAGCGTAAAAGGTAAAATCCATTATGTAGACCTTTTCTGGGAGGCTAATTCTGGAAAATATTCTGAAAATTTGAATAGCAACTTCCTTTTTTGACATCATTCATAGCCAATGTCATAAACTTTACTTTACTAGTTTTCGTGATATTGGCTTTCAAAATATCAAAAATGCAATTTTCAAAAGCCCATAACTTAGAGACTAAAGAAAATATGTCTATTGTGTTTGATAGCGATTTTAAGGGTTTTTTAAGAGGAATTAAAAAATGACAGCAGTTTGGCGATGGCACATTTCTACTTACAGTTTATTGATTTTCAGAGATTTTAACGTTATTATTCAATAAATAAGAAGTACAAGGTCAAATCGTCAGTTTACTGTCATTTTTTAATTCCTCTTAAAAAACACTTAAAATCTATATCAAACACAATAGAGGTATTTTCTTTAGATATGGGCTTTTGAAAATTGAATTTTTGACATTTCGAAAGCCAATATCTCAAAAACTAGTAAAATAAACCTTATGATATGTGGTACCATTGGAATTAGAATTTCAGCGTCAATTCAAATATGAAGTCAAAATAGGAAGTTGCTATTTAAAGTTTTCAGAATATTTTTCAAAAATAGCCTCCCAGAAAAGAGCTACATAGGGGATTTTACTTTTTACGATAAATGGTAGTTGGCGATGTTGTGTATTTTCTTCTTAAAACCCCTCTCTAGACCACGATGGGCCCCCAAATTTCAAAAATAACAAAAATGATGTCACCCTTTATATTTTGTCGTGTATTTCAAAATTTTTTCAGGGGATTCCTAAAATTATTTACAGCTGCTTGAAGGCAATGAATTATCCTTTTAAAAACACCAAACTTGAATCTTGGACACCTTCAGGATTTTTGTCTGTGAGCTCTCAAACATAGATGATTTTTAAAAGTCGCCCAATTTTACTTAAAAAAGCATTGCTTATGTTGTTATTTTACTCAGTTTTGAGTAGGTAAGTATTTTTTATCGGTGTGGGTGCACCTAATCGGCAATACGTGCATAAAAATAACATTTTTTACCGCCCCCTCTTCACTCGTCTCTTCCATTTGATGGTTTAATCCCTAATAATATATAGGAAGGGTCAGAAAATCGTAATTACTTTTTTGCTCCTTAGCCGAATTTTATAAGGTTTAGCATTTTAGAAAGTTATAAGAACAAAGTTTACTATTTTTTTACAAAAGATGTAAAATGTCAAAAATTCAAAATGGCGAAAGTAGTCAAAAATTTAGTCTGGAAAAAAAGATCTGAAACTTTTTTTCGACCTCCCTGTAATTTTTTATTGCCAAAATAGGAAACCTTATGCCTTTTCACGTCTAACGAGCTACCACACAAAAAATTCGGTTAACTAGTACAAAAGTTCCATTGGCTCAACATATCGCATAACGTTACCACCATCTCTTTTTATTTACCAAGAACTTACTTACTTTTCATCGGATTTTTACAGGTGTATTCTTTCTGCAAAGGTAAATAAACCAAGTCAAATGTCAAAGACCCAAGATGGCGGACATACCTAGTCAAAAATTAATTTTCCAAAAAGAAGCTAATGTTAATGTACCGATTCTTATAATTTTGTACTACTTAACCGAATTTTATGAGTGATATCTCGTTAAACGTGAAATGCGTTTCTAGATTTGCAATAAAAGATAACAGGAAGGTCAAAAAAGTAATTTATATTATAATATGGCCGTTATCTTGGGTTTTTGGGCTTTTGACATTTGACGTTGTGATGATTTATTTATGTCTCCAGAAATAATATAAATTTTTAAAAATCCAATAAAAAATAAGAAACTTCTTGGGAAACAAAAAGAGATATTATTTTGGGTTGGTTAGAATATGCGAAATTTTGCGCCAATGCAACTTTTGTACTAACTCGTTACACGTGAAAAGGCATAAGGTTTCCTATTTTGGTAATAAAAAATTACAGGGAGGTTGAAAAAAAGTTTCAGATCTTTTTTTCCAGACTAAATTTTTGACTACGTCCGCCATTTTGATTTTTTGACATTTTACATCTTTTGTAAAAAAAATAGTAAACTTTGGTGTTTTAACTTCCTAAAATGCCAAACTTTATAAAAATCGTCTAAGGAACAAAAAAGTAATTAGAATGAAATGAATAGAATTATTATGGATTCAACCAACAAATGGGGGAGACGAGTGAAGAGGGGGTGGTAAGAAATGTTATTTTCATGTACGTATTGCCGATTAGGTGCACCCACAATAAAAAATACATACCCGCTCAAAACTGAATAAAATCGCAAAATAAGCAATGGTTTTTTAAATAAAATTGGGCGACTTGTAAAAATCATCTATGTTTGACAGCTCACAAACAGAAATCCTGAAGGTGTCCAAGATTCAAGTTAGATGTTTTTAAAAGGATATTTCATTCCTTCAAACAACTGTAAAAATTTCAGGAATTCTCTGAAAAAATCTCTAAATAAACGACAAAATATAAAGGGTGACATAATTTTTGTTATTTTTGAAGTTTTTAGCCAAAAGTTTTTTTAATATATGTTATTTAATTTTATTAAAACTTGGGGGGCCATCGTGACTTGTTACATTTAGTATTCTAGCGTGTTATTTAGCCTTTTAAAAAACATATTGGGCAGGTCTGTAAAGAGAATGTGAATTAAAAAATTTTAAGTTAAGCAGCCAGGGTTAAAAAATTGAGATTTTGTAAATTTTCTAAACATGCGTCAATTTCCAATCTGTTTGTGATTTTTCCGTGGCATGAATTTGCAGTTTTTTTTTTATATCGACAAATAGCTAGGACTTTTTTATAGTTACTTCAAAATGAATTTGCACAATAAATAGAGAATAGAATTTTTTTTTTGTAAATTTTTGTATATACTTTTTTTTTAATTTCAAATTTATTATTTTTTTATGTAGTCAACCGGAAGTGAAAAATCATGTTTTGCATTCTATATTAAAGGCCATTTCGGAACTTTTTAAGAGCTTTAACCAAAATTTTAAAATATTGATACATGACCGAGATACAGCTGTCAAAATGACCCTATGTCTTAAAAAAAAGTTTATACTGGTTTGGTGTTCCCCGGAGTCATGCCTAAGTGTGTGCCGAATTAGAAAAAAATCACCAAAAATCTTCCGATAGGTTTGAAAAAACCCCCGACTATTAGCTCATTTCTATGACGTGTAGGAAAATCATGGGTGTTGTGATGTGTAGTAAAACATGTCCGCTACCCAACACATATTCACTCAAAAGGCGGAAAACAGCTGATGTAATTTTCGGACAGTGACTATAATAATGTTTTTAATGAACCTTTTTTTGTAATAATTGGAGATCGCATCAAAGCGTATTAATTTATCGTCGTTTTTAATGAAAGCGAAGGGCGAAAAATATATTGTTTTAATTAAATAATGGACATGACTGGTATGAAAGCGTACTACAGCGCTTTTTATACATGACTTTAAATTCTGTTTGTGATTTTGAAGTTAGGCATATATCAGGATGCCACGTGCCAGGTGGTACTGCCCATTGGACCGCTGCGCTGCGATGTGTTAAACCTGGTTTCAATTTAGTTGTGGTTCAGAATGCTGTGCTTTCATATAGAACTTAAATTTTTATATGTGTAAAATGTAATATAAATTTTATTCAAATTCCTTCAAAGTTAAGATGTATATATATTGACAGTTTTTCAAACCTTTTAACTAAATATTTTTTTAACTGACACTATATTACATAAATTTCAATCCTGGAATTTATAAAAAGAGGTTGAGTGCTACTAAGGCAGTTAGTCTACCAGCGCGAAGCACTTTTATGACTTTATCAAATTCAGGGTTAAAAATATTTTAAACTACATTCTAAAATAAAGCACTATAAGAATAAACCTAAGTACTAGTCATTAAAGAAAATCAACTACCTACTTGCCAGCAATAATTGCTAAAAAAATAATGATAAGCGGAGATGAGAGAAGTAGAGATGAGAGAACATTGGTCTAGTTGAGTTTTTAGAAAAAATTTTCATTTAATGTTGCATAATTCAATGCCAAGAGAAAGATCTTGCATTGCTTTTTGAGTTTAAACTTATGGTCCACCAGATTTTTAATATTTAAAGGTAGAAGGTTGAACAATTTTGGGGCCATAAATATGATACATTTTTGTGAAACACGTTTGATTTTTTTAGGAATTTCAGCAATTTCTTGTGAGATTTGTTTAGTAATATAAATTTTTGTATTTAAGGGTTTTATAATGTCGCGATTTTTGCTAATATACAATAAGATTATATAGGCATACATTTGTCTCAGGCGGAGAACAAAAAAATCTTGAAAAAGTTGGTCTGTTGGATATAGGAAGCTTTTTTAATAGTTTTAATGCAGATTTTTTGTGTAACTTCCAAGCAGTTTAAAGATAATTTATAACTGCTCCCCCAGGCTATTATACCATGCTGGAAAGTGGATTCGAAAATTGCGTGATAAACAGACTTCAAGTTGCTTTTATTTAGAAAATGTCGCAACTTTCTAATAACAAATATTACTTTCCTCAATTTTTTTGCTTGTGCTTCAGCGTGTGTTTTAAACTGAAGTAAGCTATCTAAAATAACTCCTAAATGTTGTTGTTTTGACGACTTCGACTGATAAAGGACACTGACAAAGGTTTTGCGCTAAGCAGTCGTGAAGGTTTATCTTTTAAAAGTTGGGTATTGTACGCTCATCAATAAAAAATGGTAAGATTTTTGTCTGGTCTTGAAATATTTAAGTCGAGCAAGTTTTTAACTAGTTTTAATGATGTTTCAGATTTTTCCTTAATGTTGTCCTACGACGTGCCTTTAATGAGTATAACTGTGTCGTCAGCGAAGGATATACAGTCTAGTGTTTGGTCATGGCTAAGAAGGTCATTTATGTACACAAGGAACAACACAGGACCCAAAACTGTGCCTTGAGGAACGCCAAACTCCACCGACCTAGCAGTACTGGTTGATTTTCCAGTTGTAACTTTTTGACGTCTATTATACAGATAACTTTGTAAAAGTTTGAGCACTACACCTCAAAACCCTAGAATTTCCAATTTTTTCAACAACAGCGAGTGGTTCATCTTGTCAAAAGCTTTCCTAAGATCCAAAAAAATGCCTGCTTTATCTAATTCCGAATATATAGTTTTTGTAACCAACACCAAGGCATCTTCGGTACTTAGTACTTCCTGATTTGCGCTGCTGCTTTTAAGTATTCTTTTAGACTGGCTACATTTTAAAATAGGTGTAAAGCATTTTTAAAATTTTCAGTATTTAAATAAAAAAATTATTTAGCAAAAAAAATTAGGAGGATTGAGGGCCCGCTTATTTTTTAAAGCTAAAATTTCCATTTTTGACGGAAGACTAAAGTTTATTCGTAAATTTAGTGGATAGGAAACTTTAAAAAGCCACTTTAATGTTATAAATTAACTGGAAGTTACCTAGTATTTTAAAATGATTAAGAAATGGTGTTTGGAACTTAGTCCATTTGTGGTTACAGACGTGGAAGTCTTTATTTCAAATCAATTATATTAATAAAAATATTATTCAGAGGGCACTTCAGTCGTAGTCGCTTCGGCGACGGTTTGGAAACGTTGCACGTGACTCTAGTCGCAGGCAACGTCAACTAAACTCAAAAAATCTCCGCCAAATTGGTGCAAAAGGGAGTTGCTAGAACGTTTACACGCCGTTTTCACGCAACGTCGTTAAGTCGCCTTTGGCAACGTTAAAACCTCGACAAATTGTTCCTTGGGATGGCATTAACGTACACTTCGCGACACATAAAACGCATTCGCCGATTTTATATGCAATATGTTCTTTACGATTTAGCAACCTGTTCTGTCACAAAGTGGAGTCCACTCATTGTTTTGTTGTCACAGTCCTGTTCAACTCAAAAATGTCACGACAGCTATCGGAATTCGATAACCAAATTTTATTAAAATTAGATGGAGGTTGGTCTGTTCGTCGGGTTGCCGATCATTATGGACCAGACAAGTCCACTATAGTAATACTAAAAAGAAAATACAAAGAAGAAGAACAGTGCGACGAAAGGAAGACAAATAATAATTAACGAAAAAAAGCAAGCCGAGACAGAAAAACGAATTTTGGCGACAGGTAGCTTTTACCGATTGAAAAATTTTTAATCCCATCGAGTACGTATGAGGGCTCATTGCAAAAAAGTTATCAAAATTTAATATTCGTCCACGGAATGCTAACCATTTGATGAAGCTAATAGTTAGAGTTTATACAGAGATCGTTTAAGAAAATCCAAATTTATTTGGAAAGTTAGCAGCAGACTCCATGCCAAGGCCTTTAGAAAAAATTATTCAAGCAAATGGCGCAATGACCAGATACTGAAGTTAATATTTTTGATTTTTTTTATCGATAGGTTTTTTATTTCTATTGATTTTTTAATATTTTGTTGTTTATACGACTCCATGCCAAGGCCTTTAGACAAAATTATTCAAGCAAATGGCGCAATGACCAAACACTGAAGTTAATATTTTTGATTTTTTTTATCGATAGGTTTTTTAATATTTTGTTGTTTATAAAACTGATCCTGTTTATGGGTATTGACCTTTCTTAACCCAAATCCTTCCAGTTCATTCTTTTTTGTATTTTCCTTTTAGTCGCACTATAGTGGACTTGTTTAGTCTATTTTGACCGACTATTTGACGAAGGGGGGCAACTTCTTCTAGTTCAGCCAAAATTTGATTGAATTGCTTTATTTATAATAAAAATTTTGTTTCAAAAGTGTTTTATCTGATTTTTTATATTTCGTAGCAGCAACCTTAAAAATTTAGTACCAGTCTCCTTAAAAAAATTTGTTTATGTTGTTTAAAAGCGTTAACCTACAAAAGTCGGTCACAATAAGTAAGCAAAATTTGTAATACATAAACATGTGCCTAACTTCTGCTGTATGCGTTTTATGTATCGGGACGTATATGTCAACAGTGTCAAATTTCCTCTATTTTTATTTCTGTGAGTATTTACTGAACTAAACAATTTCGATACGGACCTGTCGAAATTGCGGTATTGTTTGGTTTTTGATAATCTGTTAACCTATAAAGGTATATTCGTTGTTTTCCGATTATTTTTTGTTCATAACACTGGGGGCTGAAAATTTATTTAGTTTGATTTGCGGTTTGCATTTTGCAATCACTCGTTTTGTGCAGTCACATAAAAATAATACTCCAAAAATGCTTTGACCAATGAAATAAAAACTAACACTTTTTAATATTTGCTCAACGTTTTACTGATGCGAGCGAAAAATTTAGCAAAAACTGTTTCGAGACCTAAAGCAAACATTCAATTGTAATTTCATTTTAATTTTTAGCACAATAAAATGTTATTGAACTTTTTACGCCACGAGCGAATTTCGTATATTTCGTCCAAAGTAATTTTGCGGATTTTGCTTTGTGTTTAACTTTCTAGTTTTTGCGATTGGCATAACTTCTCATTTAAGTTCAATAGCCCGTCTAGCAAAATTAATATAGGCGATCCAATATGGCCGCTGTAGGGTAAACAAACCGTTTTTCCACAAGACGTAATTCTAACTTAACTCAAAAGTTTGGCAAAGTGGAAAAGACGCCGATTGAGCAAAGTGCTTTTTTTATAGAGTAATCCCTTCTGAATCGGGGAAAAACCAGCATTTTGCCGAAATTTTAACAATAAACTCAAAATTCGCATTTAAACGTGGAAATGTCCCTCTACTTATCTCTGTCGCACCCGTGTAATTACAGATAACGTCATCTCTCTCAAATCAGATAGCGCAACTATCTCTCTTTAAGCCGATCTGGCCCGATCTTCAGGCTGAAGTGAGAGAGATAATGCCTAGCCACACTGTGCAAGTGCGAGAGAGACATAAGTACATGGCATTGCCTCTTTAAACTGCGAATTTTGAATCCTTTCTGAATCTTTTTCCACTTTCTTAAAATTTTCATTTATTAGCATTACGTCTTATGGAAAATCGCTTTGTTTACCCAACAGCCACCATTTTTAAAGGGCAATCACGTGATTAGTAGGGATATTTTGAAACGCTTATTTGACACTTCGTAGTGGTTGTCGTAATTATTGCGTCTGCGCAATAGCTAAACGTTATTCCGTAGTGGTAATTAACTACTACCACTGCCGTAAGCTTTCGTCGTGGTTGTGGTTATTTTTCTGGTTAGTTTTAGAGAATTTTGGCGTAGGTAATTTTAAAAATAATAAAATATTATTAGGTTCCAACATATAAAACACTTATTTTGTAAAATTAAGCCAAATTTTTAATTTTTTCTTTTTAAAGTTTTTAATGTGTTCCAAAAACTCTGGTAAAATCGATAAGTGGTAGTGGTAGTGGTTGTTAAACACTACCACAGCGGCTGTCAAAGTTGTCAAAATTTTAAGCGTTCCAAAATATCCTTAATGACTGACTTTGACAATTTGTTAGACAGGCTATTACGCCATAGAAGGTCCGTTTCTGCGAGCTTAACATAGTTCCTATTGTTCTCTTTTTCTAAATCTGGACAGAAATCCAGCATACCAGAGAAATACCCGCCTGTACTTCCTTCGACACCGTAATCTAACTAGCTATCGTTTTGAGTTACCTCTGACAGTTATGCGGGACAGACGGGTATTTTTACTGGTATGGGTACTATGCTAAACTAATGCATTTAGAAAAAGAGAACAGAAACGGATCTATAGTTAACACGGTATGCTACTATTTATGCCCAATTCCGTCGGTTTTTACGCGTCGAACACTGACATCGCCATTCGAAGTTTTCTAGCGTACTCGTATATTTGTCTCATATTTTATTTGAAACCGTAACGAATAGAAATATTATGGTTGCGCTTATAGTGGAGTAAATTCGTAAAAAGAAACTGCAAAAAGGGTATATTTTTTATATTTGGCATAGTACCTAATACCAAAAGCTAAAATTCCAATCGAGGATCCTCCATTTTCCGACCCTAGAAACCAAGATGGCGGCTGTCAAAGTTAGGAAAAAATGTGTTTTCTACGTTTGTAGAAAAATGAAATCGAAATCAATTGAGTAATAGTAAGGAGGTCTCATCTAATCCAAAAATATAAAAAATGTTCACATATGTCACTTCAAGACAAAATGGCGGTAAGATTTCAAAAATTTAGTTTTTCTTTGATTTTTTCGTTACTTTTTAAGTGATGATCTTTTTTAAAGTCTCATATTAAAGCTACTGACCGGCTTCTTAATCTCACAATAAAAAAGATTAGAGTTTCTGAGTTGGTACAATGATGGCGCTTGATATGTTAAAAATATAAGATACCTTATTAACTTACAGACAAAATTAAAAAAAATATACTTTTTTTAGGAAATACTATTAGCGATGAGTTCGTCTCTACCACAACTTTAAGAAACATTTGATTTGACATTTAATATTCAAAATGGCGGCCAAACTATCGAGAAGAAAGTAATTTTTCCCTTCTGGCAATATATCAATTTCTACTAAATTGATGACGCGACACATGTCATTCTCAAATCAAGATGGCCGCGACTAAAATTAAGAAACGCCATTATTTTTCTGCACCTTAGCAATTTTGCACAAACCAAAGCAGTTTTAGGATGACTTAAATTAGTTTTAAATTTTCGTGTCAAAAAAAAAGAAATTTTAATGCTTAAGTTAAAATGGCGGACGATTAAGTAAAAAAGTGTTTTTTTTTTGTTTCTTCCTTAAGTTAAACACAAAGCACCTGGCAAAATATTCGTTTGCGCTAAGTAAGATATAGCCATTCCAAGAATTAAAAAAAGTGACATATGTAATTCACTAATTCACAAATCAAAATGGCGGCGACTAAAATAAAAAAAAAACATTTTGTCCGTTTACATTTTTTCACAAAAAATGACAGTTTTAGGATGAGCTAAATTAGTTTTAAATTTTCGTGTCAAATAAAAAAAATTATTTATCATTTAAAATGGCAGACACACAAGTTAAAAAAAAATCGTAAAATAAACAAAAAAACCTTTGGCAAAATATCGGACATGTTGGTCAAATTACGTTTTAAGTTCTCTCAAGAAATGCAATTGAATTGATTTTTTCGAAACAAATAATATTTTAATATATAAATAATATTTAAGCATTTTGTTTTTCTTTAATCCAATTCATATTATTAAGAATGAGGTACTGTTACAATCAGGACTATAGTTTTTTTAGGAAAACACATCAGACATAAAAGTTTCTAGCAAGTATCCAGTACCTAAGCAACCGCGTGGGAATATTTAGAAATTTCGATAATACCGGACTTTTGATACAAAAATTTTAAATTAACTTAGTTTAATTTAAAACTGCTTTTCTTTGTGAAAAAATGTAAACGGGCAGAAAAATATTTTCATTTTGAAAATGACATACCTCATTTTTTTTAAATCTGTATCTTTAATTTAATAAAATGTAGTATTTTATCATGTATTTTTTGTTTAACTTTTTACACAAAGATTTAAAACTAATTTAGCTTATCTCAAAACTGCTTATGTTTGTGAAAAATGTAAACGAACAGAATTTTTTTTTTATTTTAGTCGCCGCCATCTTGATTTTTAAAAGACATATGTCACTTTTTTTTTAATTCTTGGAATGGATTTATCTTACTTAGGGAATCCGAATATTTTGCCAAGTGATTTTGCTTTAACTTGAGGAAGAAACAAAAAAACTCTTTTTTTTTTACTTAATCGTCCGCCATTTTAACTGAAGCATTATTTTATTTATTTGTGTGTAATTTTTTTTGCAATTTTTAAGACAAGCGTCTTCAATTTAGTATAAATTGATATATTGCATGACATTAGTGTAAATACCACGTCAGAAAAGGGAAAATTACTTTTTTCTCGATAGTTTGACCATCACTTTGAATATCAAATGTCAAATCAAATGTTTTTTAAAATTGTAACAGAGACGAGCTCATGGCTAATGGCATTCTACTATTTTTTTTAATGTTTTCTATAAATTAGTAGTAAGGTCTCTTGTAATTTTGACATATCAAGCGCCATCTCTGTACCCGCATATAAACTTTAATCTTTTTTAATGTGAGTTTAAGAAGCCGGTCTGTAGCTTTAATATGAGACATCAGAAAAGATCATCACTTAAAAAAAAGTAAAAAGAAAAGTAAAGAAAAAGTAAATTTTTGAAATCTGACCGCCATTTTGTTTTGAAGTGGCATATGTCAACTTTTTTTATATTTATGTATTAAGTCGGACCCTGTCACTATTACCCAATTAATTTTGAAGTGACTTTTCTCAAAACGCAGAAAACACATTTTTTTCCTAAGTTTGACAGCCGCCATCTTGGTTTCTGGGGCCGAAAAATGATGGATCCTCGACTGGAATTTTAGCTTTTGGTATTAGGTATCACTATGCCAAATATAAAAAAAATCCTTTTTGCAGCTTTCTCTTGAAAATCCCTACGAATTTACTCCACTATTACCCTCCCAAATAAATACGATTTATTTGAGAGACTGCTGCTACGATACCTACACTCAACTTGTGCCAGTACCACTTTGTTGATTGATAATGAATTAGTATGTTTTCAAATCGTATTGAATACGTATCGAAAATCAAGCAACTTGTTCTTTCATATATCACACTTTTTTTTCAGATCAGAGGACATGCTCTATAAAAGAAAAAGAACAAAAGATTTGTGGCGTAGAGGGCAAAGGGTGAAAAAAAGTTTTTCCTCGACCAGGATTTGAACCTGGGACCTCTAGAATACCAGTTTAATGCTCTACCAACTGAGCTACCGAAGAACTGGGGTTTTCACTGGCTATTCGGAAATCCTTTCGTCCGATTCATTTGTTAGTAGTGGAGAGATCTTTGAAGCCTACTGCGGCTTTAAAAACCTAGAGATGTTTCAAAGACAAGGAGGTACACATTCACGATTATTAGTTGTACGCAATTTCTATTTATCAATCAATCAACGATACACGACATATAGCGTTTTATTGGAGGTGTCAGACGGCGAATTTTCAACTAATAATTTCAGACAAACATATTTACAAAATTAAGGGAAACTTAATAGCCATAATAAATTTACAGAAAAGATTTGTGGCGTAGAGGGCAAAGGTTAATAGTAATAGTAATAGTAATAGTAATAGTAATAGTAATAGTAATAGTAATAGTAATAGTAATAGTAATAGTAATAGTAATAGTAATAGTAATAGTAATAGTAATAGTAATAGTAATAGTAATAGTAATAGTAATAGTAATAGTAATAGTAATAGTAATAGTAATAGTAATAGTAATAGTAATAGTAATAGTAATAGTAATAGTAATAGTAATAGTAATAGTAATAGTAATAGTAATAGTAATAGTAATAGTAATAGTAATAGTAATAGTAACAGTAATAGTAATAGTAATAGTAATAGTAATAGTAATATTAATAGTAATAGTAATAGTAATAGTAATAGTAATAGTAATAGTAATAGTAATAGTAATAGTAATAGTAATAGTAATAGTAATAGTAATAGTAATAGTAATAGTAATAGTAATAGTAATAGTAATAGTAATAGTAATAGTAATAGTAATAGTAATAGTAATAGTAATAGTAATAGTAATAGTAATAGTAATAGTAATAGTAATAGTAATAGTAATAGTAATAGTAATAGTAATAGTAATAGTAATAGTAATAGTAATAGTAATGTTGATGTTACTAAATCTGAGCTCTGGAATCCCAGAATTTGTATTACTGGTTTACGAAAGCAATACCAAGAAGGAGATGAACTTCTAGATGAGCTGGTGACACTGAACCCCGAACTACTGAATGCAAATGATAGCCTTAAACTGAATTTTGCAAGACTAACTCTAAATGGAAACAAATATATCGCTAAGGCAGAAGTGTCGGGGGAAACCTTCAAGAAAATTGTTGACCAAAAACTTAAAGTAAGCTGGGGAGAATGCCATGTTAGAGAAGACCTCAACCCTATTAGGTGTGGAATTTGCTGTATCTATGGGCACTCAGTTAAAAACTGTTCCAATCGGATCCAGGTGTGCACATACTGTGGTGGTCCACATAAGGGACACCTATGTAAACGAAATAAAAATCCAAGTTGCGTCAATTGTAAATATGTTAGAGATAAGTTTGAACCCCTTGTTGATATTGTGCATGATAGTATGACAGAAGCATGTCCAATTCGACAGAAAAAAATTGGAATATTAAGAGAGAGAATCGACTATAGCTCAATGATACTTATAGAAAACAATAAAAATAAGGATTAATAATCTTATTTAAGATATTCCCTTAAATATTTTTTATTTTATTTCTTATTTTTCTCTTCCTTATATTTATTCTAAATTTAAATAAATCGATTCTCTTAGTTTTTTGTTTTATACTTTTTTGTCATAGACTATTCTTTAGACCATGACTAAATATGTAACTGATTTAATAAATTACACATCAATTATAAGGCATATAAAAAAATGTTAATACCATTGATGAACTTAATTTACATTTTTTACATCAAAATTCAAATAATAATAAAAATTCTATACTGCTGCATTTAAATATTTGCAGTATAAGAAAAAAATTTAATAGCTTTTTTCTATCTTTAGAGTTAATGCAAAATAAACCAAAAATAATTGTTTTATCTGAAATATGGATTTATGATCATGAACAATCATTATATAATATCAAAGGATATAACAGCTACTATTTCTGTAATAATAACTATAGATCTGGTGGTGTTGTAGCTTTTGTGGATTTAAGTATAAATGTAAATAAAGTAGATATTTTTCCAATGCAAAACTCAGATAACATATATTTAGAACTGTCTTTAGACTCTGTGGAGTTCTCAATTCTGGGAATATACCGACTACAGTTTGGTTGTACTAACATTTTCTTAACTGAACTGGGAGAATTATTTTTAAAACTAAAAGTAAAAAACTGTGTTATAACTGGTGATATTAATATAGATTTTCTTGGGAACTACCAAGAAAAAAATTTGTATTTAGATGTTTTAAATGAACATGGTTTTCTTTCAATTATTAATGATGTCACCAAATTAAATCGAGATTTTACAGGAGGAACATGTTACGATCATTTTATGGTAAGGTTTCAACAAGGCCATTGGATGTCTGGCTCCCAGGAAACTTAGGTGTTTTGGTTGTAACTGTAGTGCGCCGGGAAACGCGAGAGGGCAGTCGTAGGCAGTCGGCCTTCGTGCCCAACAACCCGCGTAAATCCGGCTAATTCAGTTTCCCCTATTTTAGACTTTATTTTAAATCATGCTCGTAATGATGAAAGGCCATACTTGGAGGTGGAAATTTTGGGTCATAAATTTTTGGGACTTTTAGATTCAGGAGCATCGCGAACATTTGTGGGTAGCGCAGGTTGGAAAGTTATCCAGAGCTTTGCTATTCCCTTGGATCGTTCAAGGAAGTCATCTTGTAGTCAGCGGGTTAAAAGCATTGGTGCTTTAGATCTTCCAATTGTCCTCCGGAATAGGCTCCGTGTAGTTGAAGTTGTTGTAGTTCCGGAAGTTCACCATTCGTTGATTTTAGGAATTGATTTTTGGGTTACGATGGGCATTTTTTTCAGAACCCCCGCACCATTTGTAGTATCGAAGACGAATCACTTATAGTTTTGACTTCATTGGAAGCGTACCGGTTGCAAGACCTGACAAGTATAAGGTGTCTATGGGTATCCAACTGGGCTGCACTAATAAGGTTCAGCATCATATTCTAACGGAATCTCCGGCTATTCGCCAACGTCCCTATCGTGTTTCCCCAGTAATTCAGAAGATTATCGACGATGAAATCGACGATATGTTGTCTCAGGGTGTCATTGAGCCTAGCAGTAGTCCGTGGGCGTCTCCAGTTGTGGTCGTACAAAAGAAAAATACTGGAAAATACCGTTTTTGTGTGGACTACAGGCGTTTGAACGCTGTAACACAACGAGATAGCTACCTACTCCCCTTGGTTTCTGAAACTCTGGATAAACTAAAGGATGCAAAGTATTTGTCGTGTCTCGACATTAAGAGCGCGTATTGGCAAGTCCCAACTGATGAGAAATCACGTCCCCTTACAGCGTTCGTCTGTCGAAAAGGGTTGTTTCAGTTTAAAAGAATGCCCTTTGGGCTGCACAATGCTACATGGCAGCGGCTCATAGATAACGTTCTGGGCGCTGATTTACAGCTTAATGTATTTGTATATCTTGATGACGTAGTGTGCATTTCTCAAGACTTTGACGAACATCTTAAGGTCCTTGAGGAAGTCTTTAAAAGATTAAAGGACGCAAATATTACCATCAGTTGGGAAAAATGTCAATTTTGTAGGCCTGAGATGAAATACTTAGGGTATGTCGTCGGCCGGAGAGGTTTAAGAGTTGATCCAGACAAAGTTAAGAGCATGTTAGAGCTACCACGATCAAGAACTGTTCGAGAAGTCCGTAGAATTGTTGGATCATTTAGTTGGTACCGGCGCTTTGTTCCTGAATTCTCGTCGATTGTTTCACCTATTACTACATTACCCAAAAAAAAATCATAAATTTGGTTGGTCTGAGGACTGTGAAAATTCGTTCAGAAAAATTAAGGAACTTTTGTTCTGCGTGAATTGGAAGGGAAGATACTTTCAGGTACTTGGCATGCTAAGGACCTGAAGCCGGCACACGAAGATTAGTCATGTTTAACCCTTAGGGGTTAACCGTTTTGTAGCAAGGGAGGGATTTTGTTACGTTAAAAATTGGTTTTACGACAACAACTAATCAATTTTTTACTTCACAAGTGTTTCATTACTTCGAAGCATAGCTTAATTGAAAATAGCCGTGTTTCTAATAGAAATGCGACAAAATCATAGAAGCCGTAGGGCTGTCGTAAACAGAACCTCTCTACTGTTATGTTTGCCTACTTGTTATTTCGACGTTTTAGTGGCATGTTGCTGTCGGTTAACAGGAGTGACGTCTGACATCAATAACCCGGGGTTGAACAAGCTTGTCCTGTTTGAACTCATTTTTCCACACTTAGATTTGGGGTTTTTTTAAACAACATCACTTTGTTTATTTTTGTTGCATGACTATTTCTAGGTTATGATTTAGGCAAAACAGAGTATAGAAGGATGTGCAAACCTGCACGCGCTTTCATCAATTGATCGAGAGGGAAAAAAATAGGTCGTTTTGTTGATTAATAAATTAACGTAATTATTTATTTTTGAGCGTAAAGTACCATTTTCGGCTGAGACGTAGGGCTCCCATTTCATTTTCTTAAAATCTCTTCGAGTATAGTCGCAAATTTTTATACTTTGTTGTATTTTCAAACTACGCGGTAGTCGCTATCAAATTCAGGCAGTTTCCGTTTTCTATCACAATCCACTGTTGCCAGGTGGACTCTTTTGTATAATATATAAGATTGTTAGCAATTTGATAAAATAAAGACACGTAAGTGAGGCTGTAATACGACCCGCTTACACAATCCCGTTGTTAGACTATTTGTGATTTTTTTTTATTTTCCCCAATTTTGACTTTTATTCTACTGGCTGTCGTTTTAACACTGGTCTTTGAGAAGATTACTGGATTTCCAAGTGTAAAGATTTTTAATTCATAGGATTGGCAGCAGTGGGCTGTTATGCTTTCCGGGTTAGTTTTTTATTATAGTTTTGGATGGTGTTTTGAATTTTTAGAGAAGGGGTTTTCCTAGTGACGTATTTCCGGTAAGGTTTTAAAAAGAAATACGCAAAAACCATGCTTTAGTGCAATCGAGTGTTCCGTGTGCGAAAGTGGCAAATTTGGCCTTGTTCCAATTTTTCTAAAATCCGTTGAGGATTTTTACACTAAGTAATAGGGATCAAACCAGGGCCAATTTGCGGTAGCTTCTTATTGTTTAAGTAGTTTTTTGGGAACGAAGCTCCGCACCTATTGGGATAAAAAAATTGCCACTCGCACACGTGTCGCCACAGTCCATCTGGGGGCGGACGCTCGAATAACTTCAGCAGCTTCAGCAGAATTTCTATCTTGTTAAGTGGAATTTTGATAATAGAATTCGGCCTTCCAAGTTGGTAAATTTAGAAAATATTTTCTGTTTTTTTTGGGTTTTTCACACGTTTTTTTGGGACTCAATTTGATGCTTTGCTTTCTCCTTGCCATAGGGGCTGCTGTATGAACTCGTGGTGATGGATTCCTAGTTCCCACTAGGTGTCCGCACCAGCCACCGAAGATGTCCGAGATGTCCTCTGGAGGCAAGTGTGCCTAAAAAACCTCGTACGAGGTAAGCTTCCTAGTAATTTTTTTTGAGTCCAATAAAGTGTTGCAATTGAGGTAGTTTATTTTATTTTCTGGAATAATAAGGAGTGTTATTCTCTTTATTCCAGGGTTTTTGGGCGAGAGGTAGTTGTAGAGTTGTGGGGCCGTATGCAGAGATTTTCTACAACATCTTTCCATTTTTCCTACAAGGTCCAACATATAAGTACCTATCAGTGCAACACCGATCCCAGTCATCGCAGGGGGTTACCGGTTTGAGATTTAGATTTTAAACATTTTATTTCTAAAAAAAAAACGTTTTTTTTTGGTCTTATTTTGGAGGGATCATATTGGCGGATGACAGTTGTAATTTTCTTTTTTTTTTGGGTTCCAATTGAGTATAAATCGTCATTACAGTAAGTATGAAGCAACAGCTGTCAAGCTACGAAATGACTTCTTCAATTAAGGCTGTAATTTAGTAATTTTTTTCTTTTTTGACTTTACGACATGGCTGACAGATAACCATCGATTTTGCCTTAATTTCGTTTGACTTAGTGTAGAGATTTACATGTTGCAACCCTGTCGCTTCGGATTGTCGGGCTAAAATATTGGGTTAAGGCTGGCTCGTTTTTTCGGCCTCACATTGCAGAATGGCAGTTTGGGGGGTCATGTTGTTGTAATGAGTTTACTTTTATATGGTGTCGGACATTCCCTTTTAAAAATATCTTTGTTAGCACATGACAGTGTCTAGCCCTTCAGGGTGACTCGGTCTGATGCCCTAGGCTGTCCAGCTGACGTATGTTGCTGAGAGTTTGCTCTTACAGACGTAGCATAGTTCGGTTGGTTGGCCTGGGGTTGGCTGGGCAGAGTACCACTGACTTGTTTGACATCGCCAAGATTTTGACTATTTATTTTTTTTTTTAAAAGGCATATTTTTTCATATTTTTCTTTGCTTGTGTTATCTATTTGGTGATAGCGGTGGTAGCAACATATACAAGCCAAGATTATTTATTTTGAAATTAATTTAGGAACTTTAAGGTAACGAATATAGGTATTATAAGTTGTACACGGTATATGAGCTCATAAATCGGTAACTTTAATACAACTTAATATTTGCATGATATTCATGTTAAGTTATTGAACGGTATTGCCGGCATTGGTATATTTAATATTTAAATATTTACAATTTTCCTTAAGTATAACAACCCCACATTATGAGAGTTTGAGTTGTAGGAGACTAGTCCAAAATCTGTTTTTTTCTGTTTGTCATTAAATCTGCAAATGTCAAAAACTTGTGTTCCTATTTCTCTCCCACTCTCCGTTGAAGAAGGTCGTCCAGGTTTGGTACAATCCCAGCCCAAAGTTCTTATTTAGTTACTTATTTATTCTTCATACTGGTAATAACCAGAACACCCTGATCAAGACAAATAAATATCAAAATTTCATCAAACAATCCTTGTGAGATTGAAAACAAAAGAAAAGGAACGGACTAAGGAGTATAGTAATTATATAAGTGTTTATTTTCCTAAATCAGGGAAGGGTCTTGATAGTTGTGACAGTTCGTATTTGATGACATTTTGCTATTTAGCTGACTTATTAGTTGGGCTATTTAATACTATATTAACATCATACCTCGTGCAATGTCTTTAAATACGTGCCGCTCATAAATTTATTAACCTACGACCTACCGGCTGTTAAACTTAAAAAGCTGGCGGCAGGCATTTGACGCGATTCTAAACTAAATAGAAATAGTATTAAAATTTTGCTGATTTCGGTTTCATAATTTTTTTTCTTTTACCTATTCGTTGGTTTGTCCGGGGATGACAAATAGGCACGCCGCACATAATGATTTACATTTTAAACATTTTATTTCTAAAAAAAAAGTTTTTAATGTAAATCTCAAACCGGTAACCTCCTGCGATGACTGGGATTGGTGTTGCACTGGTAGGTACTTATATGTTGGAGCTTGTAGGAAAAATGGAAAGATGTTGGAAAAAATCTCTGCATACGGCCCCACAACTCTACAGCTACCTTTCGCCCAAAAATCCTCGTACGAAGGTTTTTAGGCACACTTGCCTCCAGAGGACATCTCGGACATCTTCGGTGGCTGGTGTGGACACCTCGTGGGAACTAGGAATCCATCACCACGAGTTCATACAGCAGCCCGTATGGAGAAAGCAAAGCATCAA
This sequence comes from Oxystoma pomonae, assembly GCA_963921995.1. NCBI lineage: Eukaryota > Metazoa > Arthropoda > Insecta > Coleoptera > Brentidae > Oxystoma > Oxystoma pomonae. The sequence goes on from OY998172.1 coordinate 32,872,715, forward strand.
ATTGAGTCTCAAAAAAAACGTGTGAAAACCCCAAAAAAAAACAAAAAATATGTTCAAAATTTACCAACTTGTGAGGCCGAATTCTATTATCAAAAGTCCACTTACCAAGATAAAATTCTGCTGAATCTGCTGGAGTTAATCGAGCGTCCGCCCCCAGACGGACGGTGGCGACACGTGTGCGAGTGGCAATTTTTTTATCCCAATAGGTGCGGAGTTTCGTTCCCAAAAAACTATTTAAACAATAAGAAGCTACCGCAAATTGGCCCTGGTTTGATCCCTATTACTTAGGGTAAAAATCCTCAACGAATTTTAGAAAAATTGAAACAAGGCCAAATTTTCCACTTTCGCACACGGAACACTCGATTGCACTAAAGCATGGTTTTTGCGTATTCCTTTTTAAAACCTTACCGGAAATACGTCACTAGGAAAACCCCTGCTCTAAAAATCCAAAACACCATCCAAAACTATAATAAAAAACTAACCCGGAAAGCATAACAGCCCACTGCTGCCAATCCTATGAATTAAAAATCTTTACACTTAGAAATCCAGTAATCTTCTCAAGGACCAGTGTTAAAACGACAGCCAGCAGAATAAAAGTCAATATTGGGGGAAATAAAAAAAAAATCACAAATAGGAGAACTGACGTTGTCTAACAACGGGATTGTGTAAGCGGTTCGTATTAGACCCTCACTTACGTGTCTTTATTTTATAAAATTGCTAACAATCTTATATATTATACAAAAGAGTCCACCTGGCAACATTGGATTGTGATAGAAAACGGAAACTGCCTGAATTTGATAGCAACTACCGCGTAGTTTGAAAATACAACAAAGTATAAAAATTTGCGACTATACTCGAAGAGATTTTAAGAAAATAAAATGAGAGCCCTACGTTAATTTATTAATCAACAAAACGACGTATTTTTTTACCTCTCGATCAATTGATGAAAGCGCGTGCAGGTTTGCACATCCTTCTATACTCTGTTTTGCCTAAATCATAACCTAGAAATAGTCATGCAACAAAAATAAACAAAGTGATGTTGTTTAAAAATACCTCAAATCTAAGTGCGGAAAAATGAGTTTAAATAGGACAAGCTTGTTCAACCCCGGGTTATTGATGTCAGACGTCACTCCTGTTAACCGACAGCAACGTGCCACTAAAAAGTCGAAATAACAAGTAGGCAAACATAACAGTAGAGAGGTTCTGGTTACGACAGCCCTTATGGCTTCTATGATTTTATCGCATTTCTATTAGAAACACGGCTATTTTTAATTAAGCTATGCTTCGAAGTAATGAAACACTTGTGAAGTAAAAAATTGATTAGTTGTTGTCGTAAAACCAATTTTTAACGTAGTATGTTTTCCACAGATGTGTTACTTACGCGGAAAAAGATAGTTCCGATGACTTTTCAGCACTTCTTTTACATGGCACACACTTCTTTGGTATTTTTATAAGTCTTAAAACCAAAATAAAAAAATCACAAGTGCAAAAAACTAGCAAGACGCACAACGCCAAAAAAGATTTTTGATTTAAAAATGATCCTGTTTCTGGTTGAACCAGAACCGGAACCGATCCCCCACAAAGCAATTTTTTATCCTAGCGGGCGCATAGAATATCCCTAAAAAGAAAAAGGATGTGCTCAGAAAGTTCCTAATTAGCACTAAAATATTCAGAACACGAGCTAAGAGTAGATTACGTTTCGGCCTAATCACATGCTATAGCGGCTCCACCAAATGTTCTGATACAGACATTCTTATCAGATACTTAACATGTGCCCTGCCAGATATTTAAAGTTAAATGTTAGGTAGATGCATGTGCCATCGATATCTACAGGTATATATAGAACTTTTCCTTGTCCTTAGCATGTACGTAGAATTTCCTTATTAGCACATTCATAGACGTTAAGTTATAATCTGTAGGGCTCTAGAGATTTCCAAAAAGAACATTCCAGGAATATCCGGAGAGGACATGCCTGGGATGTCTAATGAGGACATTGTTAGAATATCCAAATAAAGATATCTGGCGAATATTCCTAAAAATGACTTTCCGGATGATATGGATGTCAGAAGAGAATGATCTTGCATAGCACAGTTTAAATAATTTTCCTTTATATCTATAATAATATTATCTACATTAGAAAAAAAATCTTGAAACTAGCGCCATCTACACACAATTATTTTTACAAAATTTTCACCGACGGCGCATTTATGAAATAATTTTAGCAACAAATATAGGATCAAAATTAGATCTCAAGAAAAAAAAAATAAAAAGAATGGTCCAAGCTAAAAACATTATTTTTTTACAAAAATTGCAGAATACATGATTTAAATAACAAAAAAGAATATTCCAAAAATTTTTCCGATGAGCTCATACGGAAAAATCATCGGATAGTTTACGAGTTACCAGTGATTGAAAAATGTTCAATTATATAAACTTCAACGGTGGGATTTACTAAAAGGGTTTAGTCTTTTTTAAAACAGTCCTAAGTTTAAGTGAAATTTTTAGTTTTAAGCATTTTAAACCAACCCTCTTTGAGTTTTGGACATAGTTTCAATTATAACAAGAATTTTAATAAGTTTGTTTATTGAATAATCATTTTACCTCAATCTTTTGTTGGATTTAAGAAAAAAGGTTCAATTTAGAAGAAAATAAATTAAAAAATTTAAACCCACGCGGGGTTTAAATAGTAAACACTCTGTGGAAGAAATTAAAATTGGGGTTATATGTCACTCTAATTAAAACTTACCCTTATTTGTTAATTTTTACAATTAATACTTGATGTCATACAACGATCTAGATGAGTAATGATAAAATAAGGAGTAGATTAATTTTGTATTTATTTGCTTGAACCTTGGCTTGGACCAACCTCTACTGATGAAAGCTACAGCTTTAAAATGAGTGGGCTTTGAGTAAGGAAACTTTTATTAACTGACCTTTTAGATAACCTTAATGTTTTACTTTCAGATTGCAAATAAATTAATATAGTTGTTTTGGGTTTTTTTCGTTTGATATATTTTTCGTGCATAATCAGTAGTGCCCTCATAAATATATTTTTTGTACTGAAAACGGGTTCAAAATATGGCGTTTTTCTGGACAAAATAGAAGGTGTTTTATTGGTTAATGAAAAACTTGGGATATTAAGTAAGGTAAATTAATCCTTGTAAAAACGGTTACTTAGGGAAATTATAAACGAACTTATTACCAAATGCCAAAAACAATCCTTTCTGGGGGCTATAAATTTAAACTAACCCCCTGAAGGGGTCTAAAAAATCACCAACTTTATAATCTCAAACACAAATAATGAAGCTATTATGTGCCAAATTTTTGACGTATTCGCCATTTGGCATTTTGAAACCTGTCAAAAAAAATTACTTTTAGGGCATTTTCTTCTAAAATATGGTGTATTTTAAGAAAAAAAAGCAGTTTTTCAGTGGTATTTTGCAATAACAATACAAAATAATCAATAATTTTATGTATTTTCTGTATGGGTAAGTACTTTTTATATAATGTGTAAATATTTAAACCTGTGGAGGTACTATTTTAGATCTTAGTAAATCTCACTGCAAAAGTTCAAAAAATCATAATTTGGAAAAAAAACTTCTTTTGAATAAAAAATACGTGACGATTATTTTTCGCTAAGGAGTACGAGAAGAAATTTTCGAAGCCCTTAAAAATTGGGTTGTTATTCTGACGTGGAATTACCCTTATATTTTTGTTAACCTGCGTCAAATGTAAACAATACTTTAATACTAAGATCACAAAATGGGTTGACAATAGCTGCCAATACCTGTTCTGTCAGCACATACCAAAAAAGAAAACATTTATGTTTTAGATAATAAATCGACATATATCGTAGATGAAGATCAATTTAGATTTGTGATAAAAAAATCGTTAAAAAGCTAAATAAACACAAAGTACACCAAAGATACCAAAGAATATGATATTTTTTTCTTGATTTAATTTTGATTTTTTTTTATTGTTTTAATAATATAATCATTACCTTTTTGTCCTAGAAAAGTTTTTATGATAATCCTAGCAAAGTGGTGACGGTCTCTGGTGTACTCTGCTTCTGTGTCTGAAATGTTAGGAAAACAAAAAATTTTGTTAAAAAAAGTTGCAGTTTGTACCAACAGTGACGTATACAAAAGTTGGCTTGGGAGGGGTTTGTAAAACATGTATCTATTTTCTCATTTTAATAAAGAAAAATAAGTGGGCGGACCTCCAAAAAATAAATTTTAGTTAACAAGATGACTTACACCCGGTTCCCACCTACAACTTTTTCATCACATGACTGTCAATAACATTTCATATTAACATCATGTGACGCGTGAGTGAGCAGTCACGAGAAAGTCGTACATGGGAACCGGGTATGAGTTGGAGGTGTAAACAGCATTAAACTGCTTCTCAGCAACTACAAAAGGCTATATTTTCTTCATATGACGACTACTGAACTAAGTGGCAAATGATGAACAAGCGACAAGCAGTTGCTGGGAATGGCAAATAAGTATAGCTTTGTTAAACCTGCAAGCATAATACTATGATGTCAGCGAAATACCTATAAGCATAATATTATTACACAAAAAGGATAGGTTGATACTCACTTTATTTTTCTCTAAGGAAATTAATTTTTTTATTTATTTAGAAAAATACACCCAAAATATAGAAAGTATAGTAAACAGAGGTAAGTCCGTGCATTCTTTTGAGCACTTTCCTTATTTTTTCCTAAGGTTTTTGCATGTGAAAACTAAGCGTCCAAAATGGCGGATGATAGCCCAGGTAAAAAGCTGCCTGATAAAGAAAAATCGCTAACCTATAATTCATATAATATCACCTATTACAGGTATGGTGATACTAGCACATTCATGGTAATAGTTGAAAGCAAATATATTGCAAACATTCAACCCATAAAATTAGGAAGATAACTTCAGTTGTCGAACATTAGAGGCATTCCAGAGCATATGATACCAATAGAAATAGTGCAAAGCATAAAATCTGGCCAAAGGTTAGTAGCAGAAAGGAGAATTGATAAAAAAGTAATTGGAAAAGATAATTCAGTCTCATACGCCTAACAAGAACAGAAATTCTTACATTTGAGGAAAAAAGATTACCCAACTATGTGGATATAAACTATTATAGAGCTAAGATAAACGTATATATAGCATCAGTCAGCCAGTGTAAAAAGTGTTTGCGTTATGCACAGTTTGACATTTTCTGTACATATAAGAAAATAGACATGTGCATTTTGTGATGGAGAACAGTCAACGCTAGACGGAAATTGTCCTGAATATAAAAGGCAAAAAGCAATAAAGGAACTAATGAGAGAAGACAGGAAGCGAGCAGAAGTCTATTGACAAGACAGCCGTCGTATGCATATATAACAAAGTCAATAAAACCAAAACTAGATAGGAACACAATGGTATCCCCCTTGATAGACAAAAAACAATTAAAAGGAATAATTTCCGCAAGCATTCATACCGAGCATACATAAATACATAGATAAGAACAAAGAAGAAGAAGAAGGTATGTATTTATCACAGTTCATTAAAAAAGTCATTGAAGATACAGATTTATTAAATTATGATAAAGAGAAAGACTATCAAACAGTGGACAGTTACATTGATGCAGTTGCAATGAAAATAGCCAATGAGACAATGAAAATGGGTGAGGGAAGCTTGACTCACCGGGCAGGAACAGGAAAAAAACCAGGAAGAAGAAGAAGCGAAGAGGAAAAATACTAAATAATTTTTAAAAAAATAAATGGATAAACTAAAAATCATCACATGGAATACTAATGGTACTATTTCAAAATCAATACAAATGAGATTACTAATAAGTCAGTATGAGCCTGATGTTATTTTTATAAATGAAACGTACTTGACACAAAATAAACCAGTTTACCATAAAATACTACACAACACTGCGACAGGACAGACATGATGGACTAGAAGATATAGCAATTATCATAAATGAATATATACCACATAAAAAATTGCAAGTAAATCACAACTTAGGACCTTTTTTAAAATTAATGGCAATAAAAATTGCAAATTTAAACATGGTTAATATTTACTACCCCCCAGACATAAGGCCAAACCCTCAAGAATTTTTGGATATAATGAGTATGTTTCAGGGATCAACATTAATATCAGGAGATTTTAATGATAAACACCAAATATGGGGCTCCACGAAGACAAACACTTCTGGACACAACTTTAGTCAAGCACTGGAAAATGCACAGATGATAATACTAAATGATGGAAGTATCACAAGAGTAAAAAGTAATTAAAATAAAAGTTGTTCAGATCTGACTTTAGTAACACAAGAGTTGGCGCACAAGTGTTCACATTCCAATAATAACAGTAATTGCAAATATATTAGAACCTAGTAAAAAAAACACCTCAGTACAAATACAAAAAAGGTAGATTAAGAGAAATTTCAAAAGAAATTAATGACAGAAGAAGAAAGGCTAAATAATTATGAAGTATGGAAACATAACATCTTCAAAGCAGTGGAGCAATCTATTCCTGGAACTAAATTTAATACAGGGCAAATGAAATATATTGAAGAATGCTGTCAAAACATATTTGTTGAGTCCTAACAAAAAACACTTTTTAAAATATAAACAGAAAACTGCACAAGTAAGAAGATATCTAAAATATAAAAGGAAAAATGAATTCCAGAAATTCTGCTCAAAACTAAACAGAGAATCTCCAATGGGTCATGGGTCATATGGTTATCAGTTATTTTTTTTTAAATTCAAACAATAGCAAACCGCACAGAACAAGAAATTTAGCAGTGTCCAGAATGGCTTCAAAAGAGGAAGAAGTGCAATAGAAAACTGTTTATTTCTATCGTCTAAAGTCTATGAAGCTTTTACAAAAGAGGGAAGAGTAGTAGAAATGTAATGAAAAGTCTAACAAGGACGTGCTGGGGAGGTGACCCAAAGACCCTTTTAACCATATACAAAGGAATAGTAAGAAAACATTTAGATTTTGGCATGCCATGTATATTAAAAACTTCCAAAGCAAACTTAATAATATACAATATCAAGCATTAAGAGTGGCTCTAGCAATCAGAGAGGCCATCAAAATATTAAAAAACCAAAAAAAATAAATTGCAGTAATAACTGACTCACAATTACAATCATTAGTAAGGATGGGACTGAATAAAGACCAGAACTATATCAGTTTGAGTACCAGAAAAGAAATTGTTGTAAGGCAGAATGTGAAATTAACTTATAGAAAGAATGAGAAGAGATGAAATCAAAGTAGTGTATGTCAACAAAATCTTACAGACAGTAGCAGATTTCTTGGATTAATCAAAAACAATATAGGGATCAGGATCAGTGGATAAGAGTTTATAGAAACTGGCCAATGACTAAAGGTCAATACTATGCAGATATACAACCAGCCTCTCAAAAAATCCTTTAGTACTTTAATATAAGATATAAAAATACAGCCGTGATAACATATATAAACTGTGAATGTGGACAATATGGTAGCCTAAATCATGTAATTTTTAATTGCCCTCTAAGAAGACAACTAGGTCAAAGTTGCTATCAATATGGAATAGAAGAAGTAAAAGGCCCAATCAGCATTAAATCTCTATGTGCATCACCCGCCTTTGCTTGTGTTGGGTTGGATTGGTAAGATACAAGCATTAACCCGGCCCAAGGGGACCCAGAGCTACCTTCTCTGAATCCCACTTGGGTAATTCTCAACAGGTCGCGGGGCTGGACCCGACTGAATAAGTCGGTGACTAAATCCTGTAGGGGAACGTCATACCGCACCCCCTGGAATGCAGCTCTTTGGGGTCGGTGTGCTGGAGATAGGGAGCGCTTAAGTGAACCCAACTCTGGCTCGTTCTCGACTTCTCTGAGTGGTGGATCGAGGCCTTGGCTTAAACGCAAGGGCCGCGTGGATGAGGCACCACAATAAAAACCTTCCTTAGGGAACCAGGCACACTAGCCGGTTTACTCGTTTTTCAGGGAACTCCAGAAGGACCCTCCGACAACCAGGAGGTAACACAGGGAACCGAACAGGTATCCAGGAAAACTTCTAAAGATAAGGAACAACAAGTTTCGACCGATCGCTTCATCTGTTTTTAAGCCAATATCCTGCGGACGTCGAGGGACGCGCTGAGCACCGTATAAACCAGCGGTATGGGGATGAATTGTAAAATTAGAGTTTAAGTTTTCAGGGATGCCAGTAGAATTTCTTTCCACGAAACCAACTGCATTCATACGACGAGTGGCGGTTGAAGTGTTATCTGGTTGCTGCGTATTATTTGTGAAAGTCATCGTAACAAATAAAAATAACGGAAAATTAAAACTCAAAGAAATTAAAAATATTTTATTTGTGCCCTGTATAATTGATTTCACCAAAGGATCAGCCAATTTACGAAGCCTTTGAACAAAATTTATTACTACTGGATTAAATTCTAAAAACATTAAAGATTTAAAAGTGAAAAGTAGTTTTAAAATGTTTAATATAATAAAGATAGCCAGCCAAAAATCTATGGAAACACTGTCACGGTAAAAATGCTATAAATTTCTAAAGGTATCTTAGAAAAGCCAAAAATATTAATATGAAAGCCGAAAAAATATTGGGTACCTTTTTAAAGCCGGAAAATTGTTAAAGCGTATTGATTACCGAGGGTAAATTACACTCGCGCTGCCTATCTCCGATGTAAAATGGTTTTATTTCACCAAAACTGACAAAATATTAGCCAACCGGCTGAGAGCCCCCACGCCTTCCGCCCGCCTGGTGTTTGACCCCGTGCTAGACGCTTTGAAATAATTGATAGAATTAATGACTGAATTTAATAAATAATAATAAATTCTAAAATAATATACTAGTTAATAATGGTTATAAATAAAAAATAAAAATTTAACGTGATGGCTAAGAGTCAGTCTTTAAACGAAAAAATTCCGAAGTATTAAAACCTAATTCTAGTCTAATTAAAAAAATTTATTGGAAAAAATTTTCTAAAAGGTAAACAATAGTTTTAAGAAATTTTTTTGAAAATCGTCGCTTGAAGAGTAGACTTGAGATGTGAAAATTTTGTGACTGGCCATAAATTCGGGTAACTTAACTAATTGTTTGCTTGTGATTCAAACAAATATATAGAATTACATGCTTAATAACCACAATGCTTTTGCTAAAACTAGAGATATAAAAGAAAACGTGCAACCTTTAATCCAAATATACACAATTTCCTTTTAATTTACCCCATATTAGGCATGGACTAGTTCCAGACGCATTGAAGATAAACCTATTGTGGATAAGAAGAAGAAGAAGAGGGTCAGTTTAGTTTTTTCCAATTTTAGGAGAGCATACAGCAATTGGACATTGCCATGACGCAATTAACCTTGGAATGAAGTCTGAAAATATTGTTTCTTTGTTCATATATGAATTGTTATTATGGTAACAGAAGGAATTTATGAGTGTCATTACAGTTTTAAGCATAATACAATATATCGGACAGTCAATGAACAGTTTGAAGGCGGTAGACAATGTTAAACTTAAGAATAAACTAGAGTTTCCAACTTCCATTGTATTTATTTTTTACTTTTTCACAACGTTTTGAATGCTTATGTATCTACATTTTTTTTAGTATTCACCTGACAAAGATATCGAAACGTTGTGAAAAAGTAAAAAATAAAGACAATGAAAGTTCGAAACTGTAATTTAGCCTCAAGTTAATTAACAGTTATTTGGTATATGACATATGATATTACGATATAATACTTACTGTAGAATGTAGTCAAATACACATATTATTTTGCTTGTTAAATAAGTATTTTATAATAAAACAAAAGTTTTAAAGTTAACCAAAACAGCAAATTTATAAAAATAAAGTAAACTTTTGCCTTAATTAATTTTCCTCTAAGAAATTTTAAGCTTTATTAAAATATAACTCTATTAAGATCAGTTAATAATTAAAATAAATAGGTAAAATCATTTTAAAAGGCAACCAAAAAGCTAGTAAAAATTGAAGTATATACTTATGCTACAAAGAACGTCAGTAGGTGTGACAAACCGGACGTTTACTACATTGTTTGTATGTATTCCCAGACGTTTCCGCTGCATTTGGTAAAAATTTATTGCTTATTCTGGTATCTAATGTTTTGCCGAGCATTTGTCCATGACTTGTGGATTTGATCGTTCATATTATTCGACTATAAAAACTTTTGTCGCACTGATGATCCCTAATAAGGGTAAAACACGTGTTTGCGACTAGTCTCCAAGTCGCACTCGGTATGTATTCTTGTGGCACGCCGGTGTATTTTGGTGGATGGACCCTCTTTTATTTATATTTAAGTCCACTATGGACATTGAGAATTTATTTCTCTTTCTGTTATCTAATGTTTTGCCGAGCATTTGTTCATGACTGATGATACCTAATAAGGGTAAAACACGTATTTGTGTCTAGTCTTCAAGTCGCACCCGGTATGTATTCTTGTGGTACTCTGGTGTATTTTGTAAAGTTCGTTTTTCTGCTTTCGATTCGTCATATTAAAATGCCCAACTGGTGGATGGACTGTGTCTGAAACCAGTCAGTGGTAGAACTAGTAGAGGGGGCCAAAAATCCAATAGTTTTCTGTTGGTAAAACTCTTTTTTATTTATATTTAACCCCACTATGGCCATTGGGAATTTATGTCTCATTCTGTTATCCAATGTTTTGCCGAGCATTTGTCCATCACTTGTTGATTTGATTGTTCGTATTATTCGACTATAAAAATTTATGTCGCACTGATGATCTCTAACAAGGGTGAAACGCGTGTTTGCGTCTAGTCTCCAAGTCGCACCCGGTATGTATTCTTGTGGTACCCTGGTGTATTTTGTCAAGTTCGTTTTTACTTCCCTTGCTAAAGGGAAGTAATGTAATCATCGAAAAATCGCACTTCGAGATTTTCATGATCCTCCACGAATTTTAAGGTTTCGAATAGTGATAAGCACGAATCCAGACGCCGTCGCTCTGTCTGTCGGTCTATCAGTCTGTCTGTCGCGTACTTTGTAGCCTCTAACTCAAAAACTTTTGTTGACGCGCAGACCCCTATTGTTTTTGAGCATTCTCCTAATAGACCCTTCGGAGCTACCTCCAAAAAACTTCATCCCTAAAAAAAAATTTTTTTTCTTACCGTGTGATACCTCCTTGGAAAGCTTATAAAATTGTAATTGAATGGCGCCAAAATTTTTGACTACATATATATATCACATAAAAAATGCAAAAAACAATTGAAAAATTCAATTTTCTGTGCCATATATCTCGAGTTATGAAACGAAATGTTAAATAAAAAGTAGCTTAGGATAAGATCCAGGTCACACCCTATTATCTCATCAAATTTCATACAAATCGGTTTAGCCGTTATTGCGTGATTAATGGACAAAAATCTTATGTATACGAGGATATATATATATATATATATATATATATAGCACATGTAAAACGAAATATTTTTAGAAACAATAAAGTCTGAATCTATATATATATATATATATATATATAGCACATAAAAAATGTATTGAAAAAGTCTGCATACACCCTGGAGAAGTCTGGAAAGACTCTGGAAAACTTTGGAAAGACCCTAGAAAAGTCTGGTTACACTTTGGAAAGTCTGAAAAGACCCTTGAAAAGTCTGGAAAGACCCTGAAAAAGTCTGTAAAGACCCTGGAAAAGTCTGAATACACTCTGGAAAAGTCTGAATACACTCTGGAAAACTCTGGAAAGACCCTGGAAAAGTCTGGACAGACCCTGCAAAAGTCTAAATATGATCTGAAAAACTCTGGAAAGATCCTCTGGATACACCCTAAAAAAAGTCTGGAAGGACCATGGAAAAGTCTGGATACAATCTGGAAAAGTCTGGAAAGACCATTGAAAAGTCTGGATACACTGTGGAAAATCTGGGTACACTCTGGAAAAGTCTGGAAAGACCCTGGAAAAGTCTGGATATACTCTGGAAAAGTCTGGAAAGACCATGGAAAAGTCTGTATACACTCTTAAAAGTCTGAAGAAGTTTGGAAAGGCTCTGGAAATGTCTACAAAGACCCTGAAAAAGTCTGGAAAGTCCCTGGGAAAGTCTGGATACACTCTGGAACGTCTGCAAAGACCCTAGAAAAGTCTGGAAAGACCCTGAAAAAGTCTGGATATACTCTGGAAAAGTCTGGAAAGACCCTGGAAAAGTCTGGATACACTCTGGAAAAGTCTAGATATATTCTGGAAAAGTCTGGAAAGACCCTGGAAAAGACTGGAAACACTTTGTAAAAGTCTGTAGATACCATTGAAAAGTCTGGATACACTGTGGAAAATCTGGATACACTCTGGAAAATCTGGATACACTCTGGAAAAGTCTGGAAAGACCCTGGAAAAGTCTAGATATACTCTGGAAAAGTCTGGCAAGACCATGGAAAAGTCTGGATACACTCTTAAAAAGTCTGAAGAAGTCTGGAAAGGCTCTGGAAAAGTCTGAAAAGACCCTGAAAAAGTCTGAAAAGACCCTGGAAAAGTCTGGATATACTCTGGAAAAGTCTGGAAAAACCCTGGAAAAGTCTGGATACACTCTGGAAAAACCTGGATACACTGTGAAAATGTCCGAGTACACCATGAAAAAGTCTTAATATACCCCTGACTAGTGTAGATACACCCAAAAAAGGTCTGGATATACTCTGGAAAAGTCTGACAAACCAAATTTAACCCATGTATATATGAGTAGCGGTTTTTTATATAATATATGTTCTTCTGAGCGAGGGAAGTTTTTGAGTAAACCTTTACTCGATTTATTTACTATCGATTCGTCTTAGTAAAAGCCCGATTGTTGAATGGACTGTGTCTGAAACCAGTCAGTGGGAAAACTGGTGGAGGAGGCCAAAAATTTAATCGTTTTCCGTTGGTTAAACTTTCTTTTATTTATATTTAAGCCCACTATGGACATTAAGAATTTATTTCTCTTTCTGTTAGCTAATGTTTTGCCGAGCATTTGTCCATGACTTTTTGATTTAATCGTTTGTATTATTCGATTATAAAAACTTATGTTGCACTAATGATCCCTAACAAGAGTGAAACACGTGTTTTCGTCTAGTCTCCAAGTCGCACACGGTATGTATTCTTGTGGTACTCGGGTGTATTTTGTAAAGTTCGTTTTGTTGCTATCGATTTATCATAGTAAAAAGCCCAACTGGTGGATGGACTGTGTCTGAAACTCGTCAGTGCTAGAAGTGGTGGACGAGGCCAAAAATCCAATAGTTTTCTGTTGGTAAAACTGTTTTTTATTTATATTTAACTCCACTATGGACATTGGGAAATATTTATTTATTTATTTATTTATTTATTTATTTATTTTTCTTTATAAAAACTTATGTCGCACTGATGATCCCAAATAAGGAAGAAACACGTATTTGCGTCTAGTCTTCAAGTCGCACCCTGTACGTATTCTTGTGGTACTCCGGTGTACAAGGGCGTAGATACGATTTTTACTTGGGAGGTCGGAGACTATACAAAAATTCTTAACTCATATAAAAAAACTAGGATAGGATCTGGTTTTGATCCTGAATTTGTTGGGGCGAAAATTATGTAAAAATATAGTAGTAACGCATTTTTAACTCGTAAATGCCCTTAAGATCAAACTGAAATTGTAGCAATTAATGGGTTATAGCGCCGAAGGAACATTTTTTTGAGTTTAGTCAGGAAATTTTTTAAATATTTTGATAGTTTGTTAAATTATACTAATAACTTAAACTAAAATTGTAACAAACAATGTGTCATAGCGCCGCAGGCAAAATGTTTTGCAGTTTAAGAAGAAATATCTTCAAAAATTTTGATTTTTTTAAATTTTTTTATGAAATTTAAAAGAAAACGGGATTAGGATATGGTACTAATCCTAGATTTGTTGCTAAAATAATGGCATTAATGCGCCGCAGGCGAAAATTTTATAAAAATGTAATAAAATATATTATATTTTATTATATTTTTATAACTTTATTACTTAGTCAATCAATCAATGTGTTGTTGCTCCACAGAAAAAATTTGCTGTGAAACCGTACAAGGGCCTAGATAAGGGGGGGGGGGCAAGGGGCTAATTTCCCTCCCCAAACCGGTATCCGTACCCGTTACTCTTACGCATAAAAAATACGAAAAATACCTATATTGCATCTTTTCGATCTGTTCTGTGGTACCTGTCCCCACCCCCCCCCCCCAAGTAAAAATCGTATCTACGCCCTTGAAACCAGAGATAAAGTAAAATAATAATAATCAACGAGTTTATAGCGCCTAAGGTACAAATTTTAATGTGTTCGCGTTTATTTGTAAATTATTTAAAAAAAAATAGGTTGGGTCAGCTACAAAGAGGGGAAAACAGAACGCGTGAAAGCTACCCAGCAAACATCGAGTTACAAGAAAAGTAAAACATCGAAAATGCGTATACATATGCATTTTAGTAAAATCTTCGCCCGCGCCGCGGTTGCAGTTTAGTATATATGGTTGTAATAGAATGAAAATAGTTATATACTTTTGGGAAAGTTGAAAAATAGGTAATTTTCACACCAGTTTGAATTGGCTCATCTACACCCTTGCTGGTGTATTTTGTAAAGTTCGTTTTTTCGCTATCGATTCGTCTATCTCTACATTGGGAATTTATTTCTCATTCTGTTATCTAATGTTTTGCCGAGCATTTATTCATGACTTTTTGATTTGATCGTTTGTATTGTAAAAAAAACTAAAAAACAAAAGATAAAGAGATCTTGGGTGGAAATAACGAAAATTCAAACTTGGATGAGCATCCTACAAGGAACACACAAAAGACCAAAGCGAAAAGAGAAATAATTAAACGATGTTTTGCCCTGGGTTACCAGCGTGAGCTCATCAGTGGTTTCACTGGTCACCTTCTACCATACATCATCAAACACCATCATACACTTTGATTTCCAACTTTTGAATCACTCACAAATAGGCATTGTTCCGCATTGGTACTTATCCAAGTTACCTGATACGGATTCGTCGTGGCGTATAAATATTTCCAGTAGGATTATGCTCCTAAGGCAAAACAAAAAAGTGAGTTATTCAAAATTGAAAATCAAAGTGTATGATGGTGTTTGATGATGTATGGTACAGGGTGACCAGTGAAACCACTGCTGAGGCTACGCTGGTTACCAAGGGCGAAATATCGTTTAATAATTTCTCTTTTCGCTTTGGTCTTTTGTGTGTTCCTTGGGGGATGCTCATCCAAGTTTGAATTTTCGTTATTTCCACCCAAGATATCTTGATCTTTTGTTTTTTAGTTTCTTTTCGGTTTAAGTAACTGATTTGGAGATTTTTTAACTGCAGGGCGAAACATCCTTTAATCATTTCTCTTTTCGCTTATGTCTTTTGTGTGTTCCTTGTAGAATGCTCATCCAAGTTTGAATTTTCGTTATTTCCACCCAAGATCTCTTGATCTTTTGTTTTTTAGTTTCTTTTCGGTTGAAGTAACTGATTATGAGGATTCTTAGCTTCTTTTTTTGTTTTGCCTTAGAAGCATAATCCTACTGGAAATATTAACACGCTAGGATAAATCCGTATCAAGTAACTTGGATAAGGACCAATGTGGAACGATGCCTGTTTGTGAGTGATTCAAGGTTGGAAATCAAAGTATATGATGGTGTTTGATGATGTATGGTAGAGGGTGACCAGTGAAACCACTGATGAGCTAACGCTGGTTACCCGGGGCGAAACATCGTTTAATTATTTCCCCTTTCGCTTTGGTCTTTTGTGCGTTCCTTGTGAGAGGCCTATCCAAGTTTGAATTTGCGTTATTTAGAGCCAAGATCTTTTGATCTTTTGATTTTTTTCGTTTGTATTATTCGACTACAAAAAGTTATGTAATAATAAGGGTAAAACACGTATTTGTGTCTAGTTTCCAAGTCGCACCGGGTATGTATTCTTGTGTTACTCCGGTGTATTTTATACAGTTCATTTTGTTGCTATCGATTCATCATAGTAAAAAGCCCGACTGGTGGATGGACTGTGTCTGATACCAGTCAGTGGTGGAACTGGTGGAGGAGGCCAAAAATTCAATAGTTTTCTGTTGGTAAAACTCTTTTTTATTTATCTTTAACTTTACTATGGACATTGGGAATTTATTTCTCATTCTGTTATCTAATGGTATGCGGATCATTTGTCCATGACTTGTTTATTTGATCGTTCGTATTACTCGACTCTAAAAATTTATATCGCACTGATGATCTTTAACAAGGGTAAAACACGTGTTTGCGTCTAGTCTCCAAGTCTCCACGGTCTGTATTCTTGTGGTACTCCGGTGTATTTTGTAAAGTTCGTTTTTTTGCCATGAATTCGTCATAGTAAAAAGCCGGACTGATGGATGGACTATGTCTAAAACCAGTCAGTAGTAGAACTGGTGGAGAAGGCCAAAAATTTAATAGTTTTCTGTTGGTAGAACTTTCTTTTATTTATATTTA
This sequence comes from Oxystoma pomonae, assembly GCA_963921995.1. Classification (NCBI taxonomy): domain Eukaryota; kingdom Metazoa; phylum Arthropoda; class Insecta; order Coleoptera; family Brentidae; genus Oxystoma; species Oxystoma pomonae. The sequence continues at coordinate 32,889,167 of OY998172.1, forward strand.
ACTCCACTATGGACATTGAAAATTTATCTCTCATTCTGTTATCTAATGTTTTTCCGAGCATTTGTCCATGACTTGTTGATTTCATCGTTTGTATTATTCGATTATAAAAACTTATATCGCACTGACGATCCCTAACAAGGGTAAAACATGTGTTTGCGTCTAGTTTCCAAGTTGCACCGAGTATGTATTCTTGTGGTACTCTGGCTTATTTTATAATGTTCGTTTTGTTGCTATCGATTCATCATATTAAAATGCCCGACTGGTGGATAGACTGTGTCTGAAACCAGTCAGTGATAGAACTGGTGGAGGAGGCCAAAAATCCAATAGTTTTTTGTTGGTAAAACTCTCTTTTATTTATTATTTAACTCCACTATGGAAATTGGAAATTTATTTCTCATTCTGTTTCCAAATTAGAGATGCAGGTCGAAGCCCAACAAACGTCATACGTTTTACTAAATATTACGTTGTATTTTTTAACGTTTGAGCGTCGTTGGCTACGCTACCTGTTACTTATTGACGTCGGAATTAGGAATGATGAGACGTCGCCACCTAATTTCAATTTAAGAAAAGAAATACGACAATATTGACCTAATGCAACGTCACTTTGGGTAAACCAAAAGTCTGAAGTCAGAAAAATGCTGCTTGGGTAGGAGATCAATAGGGCAGTTTAACAAAAATAATATGGCCGATCCAATGTGGCCGCTGTAGGGTAAACAAACCGTCTTTCCATAAGACGTAATTCTAACCTAAATCAAAAATTTGACAAAGTGGAAAAAGACTCAGATTAAGCAAAGTGATTTTTTATAGAGTAATTCTTTCTGAATCGGGAAAAGCAAGCATTTTGCCGAAATTTTAACAATAAAATCAAAATTCCCAATTAAACTCGGAAATGTCCCTCTACCTATCTCTGTCGCACCAGTGTAATTACAGATAACGTGATCTATCTCAAATTAGATAGCGCAATTTTCTCTCTTCAAGCCGATTTGGCCCAATCTTCAGGCTGAACGAAGAGAGACAATGCCTATGCACACTGTGCAAGTGCAAGACAGATAAAAGTACATGACATTGCCTCTTTAAACTGCGAATTTTGAGTTTATTTGTAACATGTCGGCAAAATGCTCATTTTTTCTCGATTCAGAAAGGATTACTCTATAAAATAGTCACTTTATTTAATCTTAATCTTTTTCCACTTTCCCAAAATTTGTATTTGTATTAGCATTACATCTTATGGAAAATCGCCTACAGATACCATTTTTAAAGGGCCCTCACGTGATTAATGTCTGACTTTCACAATTTGTTAGACATCCCTCTAGGCCGTCTAATCCACAGCTTAACTTCTTGCTGCTCGCTTCTATTTCCCTCTTTATCAAATAGAGAGAGAAGGAAAAGTACTTTTTGTTTTGTAGCGAAGAAGTCGGATTTTGCCTAACTTTTTTGCGACTTTCGTGAAGACGCTAAGAAACTAAACTCATTCTCTGTATTTGTCCCAATAAATAAAAAAAAATCGGCATTAGTTATTAAATTTCCATAATCTAAGAAATAATTGTTTATTCATTTTGCGTGTCCCACTTCTAATTTTTCAACTAGTGCTGTAAGCTTTGGCTGATAATAAAAGCAAAATATTATGTTTTTTTTTTGTGGTATTTTGTATTTTAAATTTATATTCCATTTTACCTTAACAGATTTTTCCATTTTACCCGCACTAAGAAATAATATATATAATCAAAATTATCCACATAATTCTTTTGTGTAGTTGATAAAATAATTAATTATTAAATTTTTTAGAAATACTTCATTAATAACATCAAAAGAACTGCCGCCTACAAGACGACTGACCGAACTGTACATCCAAGTTTACTTGATTTTGTGTAATATTCTGTTGAAAATCAAGTAAACTAACTAAAAAATTAGTGAAATTTACTAAAAATTACAAAAATTACTCAAAAGCTGATTAAAATAATTTAGGGAGAACTCCCCATATAAAAAAAACACGCATAAAAAATCTATTTCACCTAATTTTGAGGAATAATCACTCAACACAATGTGTTACTCAAATTTCAAGTTAAACCTTTTCTTTTATTTCTCTCACTTTCATTGAGCGACTTCTTTTATTGAAATATCACTCAGTTTTTTTTCATGTGTAATATTAAGGGCCAAATTTATAGACGTCTTTCAAGGCACCCTTGTTCCTTCAAGGAGGCCTTCGGGCCAATTTGGTATTTAAAGTGGTGAAAGGCACCTTTGGCCTTTCTTGGCTAATAATGTGAGGTTAAAAAAAACAAAAATATTGTTGGGTTTGTTTTAGTAATTAATTTTTTGTCATTTCGTGGGTTGCTTTTTAAGATATCCTAAAAATAATGGATGATTTTTTCGAATTTATTGATCGGGTGGAAGAAAAACTCCCAGATCATCATGGTTAAGTAAGAGTTGGAACTTCGTTCTTGTACTGATGTTTATTATATTTTAAATAAAACACTTATTTAAAATCAGTGATAGTTTCTATTTTTTATATTTCCCTATTGTTATAATATCTACTTTCTACCGGAGCCCGACACAGAGAGATCATAAAAAGGTTCCTGGACACCAAAAACCTAACTACGTGCATATCGAAAAATATACAGGCTGTCTTTACACAATTTATTATAATGGACGTTCTCACATTTAGATAAAAGGAATTTTTGGCCAGATATAGATTTTCAAAAAACACCACACTGCACCCATGATCGAAGATTAATTTATTCACCCAAACAGCCGGGGTTTCTCTAGTAGATTTTTTTCGGGCAAATCTTTGACCGATTGAGGAAGGTTGTTCCAGATTTTAATAATGTTGTTTTTTACCGAATTTTAAATAAATTTGTAGTTTGTCTCTTCTATTAGCAGTTTAGTTCTGTGTCGTACGTTTTACTTACACTGCTACCTACTTGAATACTTTCAGTGTCATATAGGGTACACATCGAGGCCAAGATTTGGGGACACTAGGAGAGACCCCGGTTGTTTGGATGATTAAATTGTAAGACGCAAATGAAATGAACTCAACGTATTCTGATATCTTAAGGGGCCCACAGACTGCGTTTTTGTTCGACGAGCAAATCTGGTCGAGTAAAAACGACGCAAGACCGAAGTGTGTATATGAAAAATTGTCGTTTTTGCTGGCGTACAAAACCGATGCAAATATCTGGCGCCTGATTTTGTCCGTCGGAGATGTTGGATATATTAATATAATAAATCTAAACCGAAGTCTGTGTGCAACTCGCATCTGTCGTTTTTGCTCGACCAGATTTGCTTGTCGAACATAACCGTCCAAAAAAAACGCAGTTTGCGGACCCCTTTATAGTGCCTTCCTTTTGAATTTTATTTTTATTAATTTTTTTTGTCAAAAAAAAAAAAAAAATAAAAATAACCACAAAAATTATAACAATTAAGTTATCAGTAGTTTATTTGCACCAACCCACCATCATTTTTGCGACGTTGCCGATGCAACTCTACCTTGAAATATTCCTTCCCGAAGGAAGGGTCTATAAATAAGAAATGAAAGGACTCCTTGAAGGACACCTTCGTAAAGGAGGCCTTGAGGCAACCCTACCTTGAAATATTTCTTCCCAAAGGAAGGGTCTATAAATAAGAAATGAAAGGACGCCTTGAAGGACACCTCCGTCAAGGAGGCCTTGAGGCTTCCTTTGACGTCAGACTATAAGTTTGGCCCTTAGCCATCGTAAATGGTAATTTGAGTGTTTGTGCCACAATATTAATAAAAGCATAATGCATACCTGCATATTCGTCGTTCTTTCGACAAATGCCCAACCAGTAGCTGCAACAGTTAATTTTCTTAAAGTTGACCACGTAACTACCGTACACCATGGGGTTCATACAGCTGTTTGACACTACCATTAGAAAGAAAAAATCCTGCATCCATTTTGGAAGATTCTGGGCTGATGTTCTGTCGAACATGTACCTGAAAAAGATAAAATAAAATTACTTCCGGGCCGATACTCTTAAAAAAAGTAAATTAAAAGAACAAAAAGTTCCCAGTCCTAGTAAAGTTGTGTTATTTTTGGTCAAGGCAAATTTTTATTGATCGAACCTGTATGTATGACATACTTTTTATTTTAGTGATCGTTTTGGAGACAGTTTGAAGGTAGTATTGATTTTCTGATATTTCTTTGAAGTATGGAATGATAAGAGTGGAGATTCTTTTTTTTCCGTCAGTGACCTTAGCTGTGGAAGTGACGTTCAAAACGGGTCATATAATATCCATACTTTTGATAGTCAAATAAACATCAGAATTGGCTGTCTGTAGTCCTTTGTCTTGTTTTGGTCTTTTTTTATAGTAATAATAATAATAATAATAATAATAATAATGTTTATACAATTAGTTACATTAAGTGCTAATATATTGCAAAAAGAGACTAGAAGGCAATAAAATTGTTCAGTGTCCAGTCCCTATTGATCATGAAGTTGGAGAAACCTTTCATTTTGCTTAAAGCATCTTCTGTATTGCAGATGTAGGTAGATCCATCTATGAAAGATATGGCAATTCCTAGTTTTGTCGGTGTAAAGTGGCTTAATTTGAAGTGTAGATATTGTGATTATGATACAGGATTCCTAAGCAAATCTTTAGGGGCCCAAACAGCCGTGTATAAGACGCAGACAAACGGAAAAGCACATTAGGCAGAAAAGGATGGGCATGGGGCGATGTTGTCACTACATCTTACATGTAGTAAATTCATTCCAGGTTGTTGTTTTCTAATGTTTTTGCTCGACTTTGGTACCAAACTGATGAAAGATTTCGTAAAAAAGAATATTTTTCGGCTTTTCATTTTGTAACCATTGTCCTTACGCACTGTTTACAGGCTGGGGACTGAGATACATGCAAATGCCTAACCTAAAGTGTTCATACACGGCCGGAGAAATCGACTGAGATATTTCCGTAGAAACTTTATCAAGCAAATAGGACAGGTTGACGCCTTCAAACGTCCAACCCGGGTTTTGCACTTTGATTCGAAATCAAAAAGGAGGAACAGTCAGATGTGGGGCCGTGCACAAATTACGTAATGGTGATTTTACCAATTTTTGACCCCCTCCCTATGTAATGTTTTGTAACGATTTGGCACGCCACTCCCCTAATGTTACGTAATGATTTCAAGACCACTACCCCCCCCCCCAAAAAAAAACTTTTCACTTATTTTCATTCCAAATTTTCTTAGTTTCACACAAATGCAAACGCTGTCGAAAATCCCCCTCCCCCCTACGTAACGTTTTGTAACCCCCCTCCCCCCTATGACCATTACGTAATTTGTGCACGGCCCCTGTAGTCCCAGTGGAGGAGGGCGAGAAAATTGATATTTTTTTCTTAAAAATTATACTCTTTAGACCTATTTCTTTGCGTTTCCGAAATTACGTAATTTTTGAAAAAAAATTGTAAGCGGCGCCATTTTTATTTCGTGCTTTGTTTTTCTAACATTTTTGCGTTTGGCTAATTTAATTGAAAAATTTTTGCCTGCGGCGCCCTTTATCTTCTCACTCGAAACCAAGATCCCCCGTTTTAGGAAAACTGATTCCGTCCCTGTTTCTAAATTTTTTCGAATAAAAGTAGAGTATGACCATGGGGGAAATAATTTTTTTCTACGGTATGACGAAAATTTCGAGAAAGTTGAAGAAAAAAATAAAAAAAGTGGCAGAGATCAAGTTTTTCGTAAAAAAAATTTTTTTGTAAAGAAACAGAGCAAAATAAATCTTTTCACCCCTTTTTGGGTGTTACAAATATTGGCAGCCCCTTATTTTTCGCTTTTACCCTCCCGCTAGTTTTGAAGAATTGGTTCGCTACATGTTTCGAGATCATGTCATAAAACACCTCGAAAATATCAAATGTAGTGTAGGGCCAGCTTTATTTAAAATCAATAATATCGCAAGCAAAAAGCTCTGCAGGAAAAACAGCGCCGTTTATTGATTTCTTTGGCTGCTAGTGCTAGCTGCATGGTTTGGCCGTTTCCGGATAGATGTCACTAGTAGAACAGAATGGAAAGAAATTTAATTAAAAGCGAAGGTATTTCTTTCTAATGTTAACAACCTCACGAGTTTATCGCTCACTATCGTAAATAATGGACCCTGCCGCCTCCTTTAAGCAAGAAAATGCTGTGGTTTGGACCTGAAAACATCTAATTTTTAATTAGATTAGATGTTCAAATCTGTCCCCTTCTTGAGCCTCAAAATATCCCAATCTATTGTAAAACTCTTGGCGCGTAGTAGCCAACATTTCAGGGGTGATAGCGTTGCCCGCCTCCAAAATTTTCGCCCTCAACTCCTGTATAGACGTAGGCCGTAAGTGAGGGTGTTGGAAAATTTTGTCGTGCCAACAACCCCATTTGGCGCAAGATCTGGTGATCGAGGAGGCCATCGGATATTTCCATACGTGGAAATAGTTCTATCACCAAATACCTGACGAAGGTAATTTGTAGCCTGGCGTGAATTGTGGGATGAACAGCCATCTTGCTGAAACCACAATTCGTCCAAATTTATGTTGAGTTCCCTCAACCGTAGTAAAACCTGGTATTGGAGAAGATCAACATATTTTTGGCTATTCAAATTCCCTTCAATGAAAAAGGGTCCAATAATGTGATCCCCGACACTTGCGTGCAGATGTTTATTTTCACGGGACCAATAGCACTAAACAAAACTTTTGATAGGAAATTTTCGTTCCTGTCAATTTATCCCTCATAACCTCACAATATTCTAACCGGCGAAAATAATCACCTGGTTGCAATTCCTGCGACTTCCCAATCTTAAACGACTTGTAGCCGTATTTTTTTAGAATCCATTGGCAAGTACTGTTGGGAATATCCAGTGCCTCCGCAATCGGTTTCGTCGAACATGGTTCATGTGCCTCAACGTAAGCGCATACCATTTCGTCTCATTCCACCCTGTGTGTAAGAACGGGATGTTCTGGTATTTCGCCGTCGTGGTAACACTTTCTACAACTATTTATGCACCCGTACCTTTCAAAACGATGATAAATGTTGTAGATAGTTTGAGCCACAGGAACCGGTCGATCTGGAAACGCAAAAACAAAAAGCCCAATGATCTCGTCCGCACTGTCACTTTTTATGTAGTTTTTAATAATAAAAATCTTTTCTTCTCGAGTATACGGCATTTTAAAAACACAAAATTTACGAAACTGAAGCGACTCGAAAGGAAATAAAAATGCAATGCCTGTGAATTCCAGTTTTTCCTCGATCATCTCATGGTGTGGCCGCCATCTAGCGGAATTTGCAGACATCTTGTCAACGGTTATTATTTCAACTATGATTTATGCTCACAATGAAAGAGTGGCGACAATTTTTTCTCATGAAAGCAGTCCGGAGATAATAACAAACTGGCAGCATTGCTCAATATACCTGTTTCTTTTGTGCGCGCAGAACTTTCTATGCCATTTCTGTTTGATTTATTGAAATCCTATCCCTAAGGAACCCTGTATAATTGCTTGGTCATTAGAGTTGATGATTTTCTTTTTTTTCTATAGTGAATTTGAATGTTGTTGACATTATTAAAGAAATTTTTCAACGTGTTGTCCTTCCTCCACCTGATGAATATGTCGTCCTTGTAGTCACATAGCCATTTGTCATCCTTAGAGGGTGCATATAATATCCATAAGAAGGAAAAGTACGTGCATAGAAGATTCTTAATTAGCACTTAAATATTTGAAGCACGTGCTAAGAATAGAAAACGTTTCGCACTAATTCTTCTACAGAAATCCTTATCAGAGGTTTAACATGTACCCTACTACAAATATAAAGTAATTTATCTTAAGGTATATATGAAACTTTTTCTTATCTTTAGTGTGTACGTAGAATTTCTTTAACAAAATAGGATATGCCAAGGATGTTTTAAATGCTTATGGTGTTTTAGCATATGTCCAAAAAGAACATCCCAAAAATTTCCAGAAAGGACATGTCTGGGATGTCTAATGAGAATATTCTTAGAAAAACCAAATAAAGATATTTGGAGAACAGTGTTGCCCGGTCCATTTTTAGAATAATAGTAGATCAGAGACAAAAATAGTGGAAGATTCTAGAATTTTTATAAAAAAATAGTAGAGTACAAAAAAAAAGTTTAATGGTAAAAAACTTTAAAAAAATTAATAAATATTTTAATATCTCCACTCCTCCAAAACTTTATAAATGGTTTTCTATCTCGCTTTAGTTCAAAACCATAAAAAGGATAGGAAGTAAGGCGACCCACGTTCCTTGTGAAATATCTCTTAAACAGCGGGAGCTTTTAATCCCATTAAAAATTTCCTTTGTGATGGAAAAAGAAAACAAGTGTTCTGAACTAGCAGCAGTGATTTTTGAATGAACTGCGCTCTTATACTTTCTGCTAGGTAATCCGTGCGCTGACCGTATATTCGCTCCAGACTAATGATCTCCGGCACAGAGTTTATAATCGAAAATCAAATTTTTGTCACCTTAATATTAACTGTTTCTCGAGCTATTTTTGGTATCTATTCTGGGGTAGAATTTCACTCAGATAGTATATTTTCACTTAAGAATAGTAGAATAGTAGACCTGAGTAAAAAATAGTAGATCTACTATTAAAACCGTAGAACTGACAACACTGTTGGAGAATTTCCCTAGAAATTAATTTTAGGACGATATAGATGTCAGAAGAGAATAATCTTGCATAGATCTATCACCATCATCTCCATACACTTCTTAATAATAATTATTAATTTCACAGTTTCAATAATTTTGCCATCCATACGTATAATAATAGTATCTACAATAAAGAAAAAAATCTTTAAACTAGCGGCATCTACCCAGAATTACTCTAAAAGCAAATAGATTTATTAAACTGCAGGACCCCGGGATGTTTATTTATTTATAAAATGTTATTACGTATAAGAAAAAAAATATTAATGTTAATGCCTCATACTAGAAATATATATAGAGAAAAAAGGCACTTAGTTTGTAAGGAAACAAAAACAAAAATATAAGGAATCTGTGATTGGCGAGTGCATGTTCGTTCCATTATATTACAGGCAAAACAGATGGATAGTATAATCCCTTCCATTTTTATTTAGACAAAACCTAACCTCAATAACCCACTGAACAAAACCAGGATTAAAAGTCAGTGGCGTAGCCGGCGGGGGGGGGGGGTTAAACCTCCCTCTAGGAACTCCAACGACCCAATATACAATAAATTAATCATGATCAAGGGCCGTAGGGAGAGCTACATAGCTTCCCCACTTTTTTGACCCTTTACTCCGGTTAGTGACGTGTGATTGGTGTGTTACAATTTTATTTTAGTTCTAAGAAATTTTTATCACCAGCATTCAAAACCTGTAATAAATGGCATGCTTAATATAATAATTTATGATATAAATTTATGATTTGGCAATAAATCTATATAAATATTCTTGGCGTCTAATCCAATCTATTTTTAAAAAATATTTTACAAAAAACCTAAAAGATCAAAATTTTTAAAGAATTTTTTGTTTTTTTTTGTCAAAATTTTCGACTGTGGCGCTATTCCAATATTAGATATTGTTTGAAATGTGTAAAAAATAGCATTTTAGTGTAATTTAACTCATTAACTCAACACGTATTAAACCGCTCCTCTCCCCTCCTTTCAGTTCAAGAGCTTAAGCAATAGGCACCTACCTAATTTTTAAAAATTTGCCAAGCCCCCCCCCCCCAGAGTCTCTTTCTGGCTACGCCCCTGTAAACATTGAAAGAAATTAGGTTAGGTTCTTCCTGACAGAAATGTTGGCGGAAGGAGTATTTGTTTAAATTTTAGCCATCGAAAACTCGTGAAAATAAAATTATTTAAAAATACCTTACAATTGTGCCACCAGCAAACCTAGTTTGCCATGCATTTGTACTTTTTGACACTGACATGTTATAACAAAATGTATCCTTATTTTGGACTAGACAAGGCTGGAAATGTGGCCAAACATTTTGAATTGATGCGTTCATGAAAGTGATGCTTTTATCCCTAAAATTATAGATAGAAAAGTGTGCAAAAATGTTTTATGAAATTTTAATAACAATATTATCAATATTATGGGACACAAAATTTTGACTAACTTACACATATCCGATCGGCTTCAAATTTGGCATGCTTATACAGTTGCGGTGGCAACACAATATTATAGTATGATGAACTTGACAGCTCCCCCTACTCGAAGGGCATGGAGGGAGATATAGTTGAAGTAAGCCCGATTTTGTTGAAATTTGGTGTGTGGGGGCATTTGGGGATGGCGATGACAAATTTCTAATCAAATTTTTAAAATTCAATATGGCGGATTCAAGATCGACGATTTTTGGTCATGTTTTGCTAACCAATTTTAACTGACTTATACACATCCGATTGCCTTCAAATTTGACATGCGTTTATAGATCCGGTGACAATACAATCATACGGTATTATAAGGCACCCCTTCCCTTTGCACGAGGGAAGTGGAGGGGGGAAAACACTTACGTTTATCTGATTTCAATCAAAATTGGTACAAAGGGGTTTTTGGGGATGAGGAATACGAATTTTTGATTAGCTTTTAAAAATTCAATATGGCGGATTCAAAATGGATGATTTTTGGTCATGTTTTGTTAATCAATTTCATTTTTGGCCTTGATAGATACTTTAAAGACCTTTCAAACGAGGTACTATATGACCCCCCAGCAACCGTCTTTAACACCAAAAAATTACCTTATATTGGAAAATAGGACAATTTTGAAAAAGAAGCATTTTTTAATCTCGACGTTGTCCATAAAATTTCATTTTTGGATTTGATAGACATTTTAAGGACCTCTTAAATGACTTATGATATGAATCCCCAGCAGCCCTCCTTCACCCTAGAAATCGACCTTACATTGGAAAATAGGAGAATTTTGAAAAAAAAATGTATTTTTTCATTTCGACGTTGTCCATAAAATCTAATTTTTGGCTTTGATAGACACTTTAGGGACCTCTTAAATGATGTGTGACATGACCCTCCAGCAACCGTCCTTCACCACATAAAACGACCTTGTATTGGAAATTAGGACCATTTTGAAAAAAAATGCATTTTTCAATCTCGACGTTGTCTTTGATAGATACTTTAAAGACCTTTGAAATGACGTACGATATGCCCCCCCAGCAACCGTCCTTAACCCCAAAAAATGACCTTATATTATAAAATAGGAAGTTTTTAAAAAGATATGCATTTTTCAATCTCGACGTTGTCCATAGAATTTCATTTTTGACTTTGTTAGCCATTTTAAAGACCTTTCAAATGACGTACGATATGGCCCCCCAGCAACCGTCCTTCACCACATAAAACGACGTTACATTGGAAAATAGAAGAATTTTGAAAAAAAAGCATTTTTCAATTTCGACGTTGTCCATAGAATTTGATTTTTGGCTTTGATAGATACTTTAAAGACCTTTCAAATGACGTACGATATGACCCGCCAGCAACCGTCCTTAACCCCAAAAAATGACCTTATATTAGAAATTAGGACAATTTTGAAAAAAATGCATTTTTCAATATCGACGTTGTCCATAGAATTTCATTTCTGGCTTTGATAGATACTTTAAAGACCTATTGGTTGTCTTTCGCTTCTCATTTCAGATGGATACAGAAAGAAACTGACGGAAAAATTACCTATTATTTAGCACACAAGGTTTTCGTATGCAGATATTTTCGTATAGTTTCGAAAATAGAACCCCAGAGTCAATCGAAACTTTTTTGGGTGATGGGGTCGAAGTTCCTATGTCAGTAAAGAGATATAACTTAATTACTGGTACCCCTGTAAATGTTTTGTTGCAAAGTTTAAAGTAACTTACCATAACGTCATAATCACATACGGTGTACAACAGATCAGATAAATGAGTACTATAGTGATGGTCATCCTTAAGGTTCGTATCCTGGCTCTCTGGATTGTGCTAGTGTCTGACCTTCTTAGTCGAAGTCGGCCATTCGACTTACTGGATGAACATTCTGAAATAAATACAGGGTGTAAGTGGTAAAATTTTAAAGTGATTTAGGGCGAGAAATGGGTATTCTAGTAGATGATAATAAACTAGAATTTTGTTGATTTTTTGACGGATGCTAATAAAAAATGGGATGAAGTTTTTGTATGGATTTTTGTTTGAAACGGCAGTGGTTTCAAACCCATACGTTTTTAGTTCCTAAAGTGCCAAAAAGTATTCGAATTCGGAGATTTCAACCAAATAATGTTTTTGGTTGAAGTCTCAGGATTCACACGTAATATATTTTTTTGAACTTAATCAACTAAAAACGAATTTTAGTCGTTCAAATGAGATACTAAAATGGTACTTTTTGAACCTCGATACTAAAATGATAGTTTTAGTCCCTAGGAAGTAACACTATTTTGTGATTGTTTATTATTGATTGTTTATGATTGATTAAGTGGAAAGTTTTAGTGAGATTTTTTTTTGTAGAGTTTATGATGTTCTGTTTTTAATAAATTTATGCTGGTATTGAAGTTTGTTTGACATAGTTAAATAAAAATTTGTAATTGGTCTTTTATTTTTTTTGAGTTTCCGAGAAAATCATGATTTATTTTGACTGTTATTTAATTTTTGATTTAAAATTTGTAGTATATCCAAAAACCTAAAGATTTTTTGATTAATACTAAGAATTGTACTTTCAACAAATTGCCAGTTTAGTGATTAAACTTTTTGAAAAAAATTAAAGTTGTTAGTTTTATTTCCAAAAGATCTGCAGAATATTTTCTTAATTTGTCTTTTATTCTCACTACCTAGCATCTGCCTTGAAGTTTAAAAGAAAGGTGTCAAGAGTGTTTTCCTTTCTCGTTTTTTTTTTAGTGAATTTTGTTCTGAAAATTAAAAGGATGTAAAAGAGATAAAAGTTATTTTGTTCCGTTATTCTCTTGTCATTAAAGTGAGTATTAAAATCATCGTTGATAACTACATTTTTCTTAGAAGCTATATTTCCTTTTTTTTCTACAGCCTGGAGTCTCCAAAAAATGGGCTTTTTTGTTTTAGAGACTTTTTTTTTTCGATTTGTCAGAATTTTTGTGTTTATTTTGCTCATCATACTGAAAAGGTTGCATAGAAAAAAAGGGTTAGGTCTTTGTTTTTGTTTGTGGTCAAGAGTTCGACGAATTTAATATGAGCTTTGTTAGACCACAGTATCAACATATCTTCTGATCCAATATATTTAATATTTTCGTCAACAGTCCTGACAATTTCTATGTCTAATGCATAATTGCTTTTACGTTGTATTTATATCCAAGGTGTTTTTCAAGAAGAGGCTGAAAATGTCTGCCATAGCTTCCTGCTATAAAAATGCAATTTGGTCTCTTTTTGCTATCTTTTCATTATGTGTTTATTTTAAGATTATAGTTTTCCTTCCATATTTTGTTTGTCGGTTTCCAAGTAGCACAATTTTTCTTGTAGACTTGCATTAAATAATTTAATTTTGTTAATGTGCCCTTTAAGAGAATTTATTTCGGTGTTGAGATCATTTTTATTTTTATTGTCTATTTCTTGTTTATATTTCTTAAGTTTTAATGCAAGACTTTCAATTACCATTTTTTGTTCGTTAATTTCAGTCATGTAGCCAATTACTTTTAAAATACCAATTTACAATGTGTTTAGAAAAAATACACAATTATGTAAACAAAATCACTTTATTTAGTAGGTAGAACAATGAAATTTTAAATTATCATTTTTAATATTCCAAAAACTCTTTTAAAAGTAACATAACAAAAAGTCTTTAGTAACTAACAGTTTAACTTGTCAAGAGTAGAAGATAGAAATATGCTCAATTAGGAAAGCCGAAAAATATGTCCACGTGCTCTTAACCCCTGAACCATCCACCAAGCAACATGACCGGTAGAGGAAAAGGAGGAAAAGGTTTGGGCAAAGGGGGTGCTAAACGTCATCGTAAAGTTTTAAGAGACAACATCCAGGGCATTACCAAACCAGCCATTCGTAGATTGGCTCGTCGTGGAGGTGTCAAGAGAATATCTGGATTGATTTATGAAGAGACACGTGGCGTACTGAAGGTCTTCCTGGAAAACGTTATCAGGGATGCCGTCACCTATACTGAACACGCCAAACGTAAAACTGTCACCGCCATGGACGTAGTATATGCTTTGAAAAGGCAAGGACGTACCCTATACGGTTTCGGAGGTTAAGCCTAATATCTATACTTACTAGGTATAGCACATAAAAAAACCAAGTCTTTACATTACGTTACATTTAAATTGTATTATCGCCTTAATCGCCGACAAATTTTATAGACAGACTGTGGTGGTAAACAAGTAAAATGTTAAATTTGTTTATCTACGACCTGCACGATAAGTCCTTTAGTTATGTCTACCAATGTAATAATTCCCATTACCGAACTAGTACACCACGCTAGTGATACTCTTATTGTTTGTTTCTGCTTCTCCCTTGTTTGATTGATGTATTTTTTTTTAAATCGTCTTTGCTAGAAACCACAATCCCTTCAATTGGATATAAAGACCGTCTTCAGAGTAATTGGATTGCCTTAGTACTAGGTTGCAATCTATTAGTTGATTATTTTTAAGGTCACCTGAATATGCAAATTTCATAGCTGTCATAAAAAATGTCAGAATTTTTGTGTTTATTTCGCTCATTATACTGAAAAGATTGCAATAAAAGGGTTAGGTCTTTATTTTTATTTGTGGTCAAGAGTTCGACGAATTTCATAGGACCTTTGTTAGACCACAGTATCAACATATCCTCTGATCCAATATGTTTTATATTTTTCTCAACAGTCCTGTAAATTTCTATGTTTAATGCGTTGGGCTTTGTAATAGCTTGTACGTTGTATTTATATCCAAGATGTTTTTCAAGAAGAGGCTGAAAATATCTGCCATAGCTTCCTGCTATAAAAATGCAATTTGGCCTCTTTTATGGTCGTTGTTATACAGTTGTATTCATTATTTGTTTTCTTATTCGGTTTTTCTTTGACCCTTGTTAATATCTTTTCCTTATGTGTTTGTCTTAAGATTACAGTTCTCCTTCCATATTTTGTTTGTCTTTTTCCAAGTAGCACAATTTTTCTTGTAGACATTAAATAATTTCATTTCGTTAATGTGCTCTTTAAGAGAATTTTTTTCGGTGTTGAGATCATTTTTGTTTTTAATTTCTATTTCTGGTTTATATTTTTTAAGTTTTAATGCAAGACTTTCAATTACAATTATATAAAAAAAATCCGAATAACCACTTTATTTAGTAGGTAGGATACATCAAATCAAATTATTTTTTCTTTAACGAAATTTTAAATTATCATCTTTTATATTCCAAAAACCTTTTTAAAAGTAACATAACAAAAAGTCTTTAGTAACTAACAGCTTAACTTGTCAAGTGTAGAAGATAGAAATATGGTCCATTAGGAAAGCCAAAAAATATGTCCATGTCCTCTTAACCCCTGAACCATCCACCATGATAGTCTTTACATTACATTACATTTAAATTGTATTATCGCCTAAATCGCCGAAAAATTTTATAGAATGGCTCTGGTAGTAATTAAGTAAAATGGTAAATAAATTTATCTACGACCTGCACGTCCTTTATTATGTTATGTCTTACCAACTTTGATTTATGTAATAATTCCCATTACCGCACTAGTACACCGCAATAATGCAGTGATAAGCTCATAACGTAACGCTCATACTATAGTGTAAAATAAGTGCATTACGTAACTCATTTTTATCCAGAAAATAGCAATTTTTTAATCAACCAAAAAAAAAAAATTATTTTGTTGAAGTCTCAGGATTCGCACGTAATACATTTTTTTAAACTTTAGGAACTAAAAACGAATTTTGGATCTTCAAATGAGGTACTAATATGGTACTTTTTGATCCTAGATACTAAAATGACAGTTTTAGTCCCTAGGGAGTCAACATGACATTTTTAGTTCCTAGGCACTAAAAATGGCACAAATAAAATATTGCGCGCAGAAATAATTGCATCTTGTTTTAAGTGGAAGTCATGCCACAATAAATGAGACCTAAAAATCAATTTTTAATCAAAAAAAGCAAAAAAAAATCCCAAAAGTGCAAAAAATAGTATGTAAACCACGCGACAAAAGTGTTTTTTTACCCCTAGGCAAATTGTTCAAACTTTAAGATCGGGATAAAAACTATCACTTTAGTCCCTAGGTGTATAATGTACTATTGTTTGAGTAACAGATGCGACCCGTAACTGTTAACTGTTATCATCAAAATTATCAGAATGTGTTTTATATTGCCTTGGTAAATGGATTAAAATTTAGATTTTGAAACAAAACCTTTTTTCAAAAACCTGCGTTTTTTCTCGATATTCCGGCAAAGCATCTATAAGAGGTTCTTTTTCTTGCTGGGAAAATCTAAAATCGTTGAGGCACTTTTTTAAATAAATAATTTGTAAAAAATTCCTATTTTTTGAATAAAAAGGAGATCTTATGGAAAAGTAAAAATTATACGATTGTCAAGCTCGACCAAAAGTTCTCATAGGCCCAAAAAAATCCTATAACTAGTTTCGGAGATATAAGAGTGGGTCTGTGGGGTTGTAACTAATTCATTCTTACTATAAAACTATTTAACAAAAAACGCTGTTAATAAGCAAGATGTCATATGCTGGGTACGGGGGTTGATTAAAAATTCATTTAGTTAAATACAGTGAAACATTTCCTTAAAGGGTTCCAACGGTTCCAACATAACTATTTGGTTCTGGAAATAGTGTAATGTGAGATGGCGTCTGTCGAAAACTGTCTGTAAAAATTACTAAACTGTACAAATCGTGTCACCATCAAAGATATTTTGAAATGCATACTTTTCCGAGGTAACAGATTCCAACTGGTAAGATTAGATACTATTAGTTTTTGTCAGGATTCACCTGTTGACGATTGCAGATACATAAGCATTCGAAACGTTGTGAAAAAATACAAACATAAAGACAATAGAAGTTTGAAACTCTAACTTACTCTCTTAAGATCTTGCATAACCGTACCGGCGCCGCGGCGCACGCATGTGGGGGGGACTTGAGAGCTCAAGCCCCCCCTCCCAGAGGCACTGAAATTTTTCCCCAAAAATCACCAATATTTTGTTACTCAAACCCACCAACCCCCAGGTACAATTTCTGTGCACGCCACACTGAAAAAAAAACTCCGCGTGAGACAAGATCCCAAATTATCTTGTTTTCTATTTTTTCGTCATAATTTAATTTATTTTAGCATTATGTCTTTTTCCTCCAATATAGAACTTCTCCGAAGAAGATTCCTAATATCTTGGTTTTATTTTATCTGTCAAAAGCAGTATGCTCAACAATTGTTACAGATTTAAAAGAAGAAGAAGAAATTACGCCTTCCTGATTTCTGCCATTTAGAGTTTAAAATATGTATTTTCGGTATTTTGCAAGGTACAGCAATCATGCCTGAACTCTTGTGTGTAGTAAAATTCACAAATTTTTGATTGTGTAGCTAAATAATTTATTTTTTATATCCTAGCTTTAGTAAAGGCAATCCAAAATGGACGGTCCGCCCCGCCGGTTCTTGTACAACATGCTGTGTAGACTTGAGATTAGAGCTGTCTTCTTTAAGAGCTTCAGAGCATTATTCGTTAAATTTACAATAGTGTATCTATGTACCTGTAGGTTAGAAATGAACTATATTATTTTTTGGTTTTCTTTTTAAGTTTTTTATGCAAAATTCTTTATGTTTCTAAGCACTTTCTAGTTTAAAGAATAGAAATTTATGCCCCGTTTACCGAACTTTTAATGAGTAATGGATAATGCCTAATTTTTATACGTCGGTCTCTTTTTATTCTTTCAAAATAAAAGAGACAGACATATAAAAATTATGCATTATCCATTTTGAACTAGCAATTAAAACTTGCGTAAACTAGAGAACAGTAAAACAGAGAACATGCATTTCTTTTAAACGCTCACCTAACCCTAAAATGCTACGTCTGTATCAAGTAAATTACTGTGAAGTATTTTTGAAAAACATTTTGATCTTACTCAATTAAAAGCATTCGTAACAGTATAGTATCCGGTTTTCTTTCATTTTTAGTTTTTTATAATTTTTTTACAGGTTCCCTAACCTTCCCCCTTCCAACCGCCTGCTGTTAGGAGAATTGGCTGACTGGAGGTGCCCCTGATGATGTATAACCCAACCGCATAAACTAAGAAATCAGCCTTTTTTTGCAGTTTTTGTTCATGAGCTCTCCGACTTTAATGTAGGGTGATAAAACTTAAGTCCCACTTTTACTGCTTACTATTTTTGATATTCTAGTTTTTGTTAAACAAAGCCAAAAAGAAAAGACTATTAGAATGAAAATTATTGTCAGATAAAAAAACTACCTATTTTTCTTAATTTAGATGTGTTTTCGAAAAACAAAAATTATTTCCACTTTTAATTTTTAAGCAAGTTCTGTAATAGCAGAGTTTTTATTTTGTCTACTGTTTATAAACTGTTTAGTCAATCTAGAATTTTGGTTAGAATTAGCTAAAATTAACTTACTGCTCTTTTGATATAATTAGAAACAAAAATTCTATTTTTTACTTTTTTTGACAATATTAGATGTAGCGAATTTATATTCACGTTTATGTAAAGTTTTAATATTTTATTAGTAAACAATTTTTGTTAATTTTTTTACATTTTTTTTAATTTCCAGTACTTACAGTTTTTTTTTTGCTTGCAGGTGTGACGTTTCTGCACAGTGCAACACATAAAAGGACAATTTCATAATTCGCATAAGCTTCTTTATTTTTTCTTTTGCTATATTAGGAGTGGGGAAGCCAAAATAAAAAAAAGTTCTTATGTGAATTGTGCAATTATCCCTTTACGTGTTGCCATACTGTGTAATGACGTCACTATTTTTAAAGTCTTCGTAAGATAATTGTGTGCTTCTTTTAAGGTAAATTTTCAAGAAAATATGCTCTTAAAAACAAACTACTTATTCTATGATACAAATAGTTAAAAATATATGCTCTTGGAATAAGATTTTATGTTCTTTGCATAGGACTTTGAATCTCAAATTGGTTTAAGGGAATGGAGATCTCGTGAGAAGAAATTGGAGACATTGCGCATATCGAAAGTGATAATTCTCTTAAAAAAAACTTTTTTTCAGTGCACTGAATGTGTTTGAACTTATGGTGAGCTGATACGAGTTTAGTCAAAATATATCACTCCTTTTTGGATTAATCATATGAATTTTTCTCAATAATTAATATAGAAATAACCGAAAACTTTGTCGATGACGCTGCTGTTTCTAAAGTATCTACAAAAGAACGTTAAAAGTCGCGAGGTATTTTGTGAAAAATAAACATTTTTAAAAAACAGTAACATACTGTATTTTTTTAAATGTTTGATCACCCCCCGTATCCAACCTATGATATTTTGCTTATATAAGCGTTTTACTCAAATGTTTAGTATATAAGTCATCCGGACCGCTGTTGAATAGTTCTGTAGTAAGAATAAGATTAGTTTTTCGGTACAACCCCACCAACCCGTCCCTGTATCTCCGAAACTAGTAAAAGAATCTTTTTGAACCTATAAAAACTTTTGATCAGAAGGTAGAGAACTACAACATATCTATTCTATGTTGCAAGAAAATGAAAATATCTCGAAAACTGTACCTTTGAAAGATTTGAACCTAAAAACAAAATTTTTGGGTAATATTTACGAAAACCAAAATCTGAAAACCGCATATCCATAGCTGCTTTACTTCTAAAGTTATGATATTTTTATTATATATTTTAACGTTTTTTCAAATAACTCTAAGCCCTCACGAATTTAAACTTTATAATAAAAATTCTGGTCCATATTCATGAAAACTTAAATCTGAAAACCGTATATCGCTAGTTGCTTTTGTTCCAAAGTTCCAATTTTTTTAAAATATTTTATCCCTTTTGTCCCCCTTCAACTTCCCACTACCCTACCCAAAAGTTAATCAGGTCATGGTCAGCCGATAGATGATTTTTTCACCAAATTTCGTTAAAATCGATTAAGGCGTTCTTGAGTTATCGTGTATACAGACAAACAACAGAACAACAGACCGACAGACAACTTTTTTTTTCGTCGAGCAAGGTGTTTTGGAACCTAAGTAACTCATTTGTGATAAAATTAAGAAAAATCAAAATTTAAGTTTAATAGTATGAGCGTTACGTTTTGAGATTATCACTGCACTAGCTCGGTGTACTAGTGCGGTAATGGGACTTATTACATAAAGGAAAATTATCATTTTGCTTACTTACTACCAAAGTCTGTCCACAAAATTTTTTAACGATTTCGGCGATAATATAATTTAAATGAAATGTAATGTGAAGACTATCTTGGTGAAGGATGGTTTAGAAGTTAAGAGGACATGAACATATTTTTCGGCTTTCCAAATTGACCATATTTATATTTCTACACTTGACAAGTTAAGCCGTAAGTTAATAAAGACTTTTTTATGTTACTTTTAAAAGAGTTTTTGGAATATAAAAGATGATAATTTAAAATTTCGTTAAAGGAAAAATAATTTTATCTACCTGGCAAATAAAGTGTTTATTCGATTTTTTTTACATAATTGTGTATTTTTTCTAAACAAATTGTAATTTAATACTTTGAAAGTAATGGGCTACATGACTGAAATTGGAGAATAAAAAATGGTAATTGAAAGTCTTGCATTAAAACTTAAGAAATAGAAATTGCAAACGAAAATTATCTCAACACCGAAATAAATTCTCTTAAAGAGCACATTAATGAAATGAAATTATTTAATGCAACTCCACAAGAAAAATTGTGATACGAAAATGACAAACAAATATGAAAAGAGAACTGTAACAATAACACAAAAATTGTGACATATCTTATGACAGCTCTAAAATTTACATATTCAAATGACCTTAAAAATAATCAACTAATAGATTTTAACCTAAAACTTATGCAATCCAATTACTATGAAACGGTCGTTGTATCCAAAACAATAACACAAAAATTGTGACATATCTTATGACAGCTCTAAAATTTACATATTCAAATGACCTTAAAAATAATCAACTAATAGATTTCAACCTAAAACTTAGGCAATCCAATTACTATGAAACGGTCGTTATATCCAATCGAAGAGACTGTGGTTTCTAGAAAGACGATTGTCGAAAAAATATATCAATCAAACAAGGGAGAAGCAGAAATAAACAATAAGTGTGTCCGCAAGAAATCGAAAAAAAACACAAAAAGGTCAATTTTTTCGAAACTAGAGGCTGTAAAAAAAAGGAAATGTAGCAGCCAACGCGACAAAAGTTCCAGTTTTTATTCTTTTGGAAAATACTTGTACAAGGTTTTGAATATGACATATTCTGCTTGAATAAACATCACTTGAAAAAAGGAAGCCTTGAGTTTCGCAATAAAAAATTATGAACTATCACCTCAAAATGATCTACAGCAAGATATCGGCAATAAAGTTAATCGACTACAATTTCAGGGTTATTACCATCTATCGCAGCCTAAGTGGAAATTTTGAAATCTTTCTTAAAACATTCAGTGGGTTGTTTTGATATTCATTTGAATGACAAAAGAATAACAGAACAAAATAATTTTTATCTCTTTTACATTCTTTTAATTTTCAGGACAAAATTCACCAGAAAACCAGAAAGGAAAACACTCTTGACATCTTTCTTTTAAACTTCCAAGGCAGATGCTAGGTAGTGAGAATAGAATACCAATAAACAAAATATTCTGCAGATCTTTTGGAACTGAAACTAACGACCTTAATTTTTTTCAAAAAGTTTTGGCACTAAACTGGCAATTTGTTAAAAGTACAAGTCTAATGTCCATATCCACCAACGTGAAAATTATCCGACTAAACTTTAATCATGATTAATTTTTACGTTGGTGGATATGAGCATTAGGATTATTCAAAAATTCTTTAGGTTTTTGAATATGCTAAAAACTTGTGTAAAAACATGCTTTTCACTAAAATTAAAAAATACTAATAAATGAAATAAAAATAACTTATGGTTTTCTCGTGAACTCAAAAAACTAAAAAACCAATTACATATTTTAACTAATTTATGTCAAAAAAACTCCAATAACCGCATAAAAGTATTAAAAAAAGAATATCATAAAGTCTACAAACAAAAAATTAATTTCGGTTGTTTTGCGATTTATAATCGCTTGCTTGTAGACGAAACCTATACAGATGGCATTGTAATATGTCTCTGGCAGAGGGCGCCATGGTCGGTACTCGACAGAAGTTCTCTCCGCTTGAGCCGTAATCTTTGGCACATAAGCGCGACCAAAATTTTCTGTCGTTGTGGTACACCTACCTGATGAGTCCCTAATAAGGACGAAATGGCGTCGTGCTAGGCTCCACCCTCTATGTGAACAATTGAAATTTTGCACTGAAGTACAAAAAAACTCTTGTTCTTTCGTTAGATTTGCAGTGCCACAGCCATCTTCCGTTTTTTTTTAATTAAAACTCAATAAAATTTTTCACTTAATCAATCATAAAAAATCATAAAATTATGTTTTCTTGAGTGAAAACTGAAATTCAAGCTCCTTGCCAAGCTTCAAATTTAGGGAAATGAAAAATAAAATTAGCACTGATACGAACTCAATATTTTCTTAATAAAGAAAATACAGAAATTAATCACTGAAGCTCTTGAGCTGAAATTTTTCCAGATTGCGCCCAATCTCTATTTCACCAATAATAGGCAAAAATAGTAGAACACGTTGAACATAATAAAATCATTCCTGATTACCAGTACGGATTTCGGAGCGGAAAATCAACAACAAGTGTATTCATTCAATTGGTTGGGAAAATTGTTGGTGGATTTCAGAGATGTGTTCACACTGGAACAATTTTTTGTGAGCTTCAAGCTGCATTCGACTGTGTGTCGCACGGAATTCACTTTAAAAAATTGCGAATTTTTAACTCTCAACATAGTTCCATACAACCTATTAGGTCATACTTATCAGATCAATTGTCACACGTTTTTCTAAATAATAAACCCACTTGAAAAAAATTCAGTAAATGAAAGCATGTATCAACCCAAAAGCCAGAAAGTATGAAAAGTGAAAAAATTTACTGTTGTGAAGATATAGTATTTATCAGCTTCATAATATGCACAAAATTTAATATGACAAAAAGAGAACTTTGACATGGGATGAGTTTATCTATTTTTAGATTATTTAAATTATGAAATATTATCTATATATATTTCCATAAACCAGTATCAGGTTTTATATATGCTTTCTATGTGGTATGTAGAGCAAATTTGTTAAAACTAAGACAAATCTCGTAAAATGCAGATTGTTTCTATCAATTTTTAGAGATATAAAACAATACAAAAAGTCACCAACTTCATGAGAAGTTATGGGATTTTTTTGGCTGGGTTTGAATACTAAATAGGCCTACATTTTATATCAAAAATATTTTTTCTGTTATTTGTTTTTTATTTATTTCAGATACCACAATTAACAAGTTTCCAGTTAGCGAATCACACAAGCTATAGTATAGAGTACATAACTACTTTTATGAATAATATAGTGTTTCATTTAAATTTAATCATTCACAATAGATATTATAGTAAAAATTTAATTTTAGCGACTAAAAAATTAGTATTAAAAACTGTAGGTACTAAAAATTAAAATTTAAAAAGTATTAGATTTTTTAGTCCACCATACCAATATGGTATGAGGGACTATTAAAATGGTGAAATTTTTACTTTTCCTAATTTTCTCAAAAATGAGTTACTAAGGTTCCAAAACACCTTAATCGATGAAAAAAAAAGTTGTGTTGTCTGTTGTATGTTGTCTGTCTGTATACACGATAACTCAAGAACGCCTTAATCGATTTTAATGAAATTTGGTACAAAAACCCTCTATCATGAACTGATTAACTTTTGGGTAGGATTGTAAGAGGTTGAAGGGTTTGAAAGGGGGGAAAGTGGGATAAAATATTTAAAAAACTGTAACTTTGGAACAAAAGTAGCGATATACGGTTTCAGATTTAAGTTTCCATGAATATGGTCGACAAATTTTGTTATAAAGTCCAAATTTGTGGGAGCATTAGTTTCCGAGTTATTTGAGAAAACGTTAAAATATATAAAAAAAATCACAACTTTAGAAATAAAGCAGCTATTGATTGATTTCGTAAATATTGACCAAAAATTTTATTATAAGGTTCAAATCTTTCAAAGCTACAGTTTTTGAGATATTTTCATTTCCTTTCAACATAAAATAATTCATTTTATGGTGGACTAACCGTGCTTTCCATCACCAATTTTTTGAAGAACTTTGCAACTTTGGTAATTTGGGTACAACAGTCTTTCCATCAAAACTGCAACTCCCCACACCTTGACATGCAAACACCTAGCACAAACACTTACAAAACAACACCTCCTTCCAACCCTCTCCTTCCCCCCACCACCGTATTTACTGTACATTAATGACCGCGGCACCCTAAATACTAATTCACGAGAAACACCTTACCAAAAGGTAACATTAAAAAGAAAACGCCCCGTTGAAAGCACGAAAATAGTTCAATAAAAGGCGCGTTTCTGCGGGCTTAACATAGTTACTATTA
Organism: Oxystoma pomonae; assembly: GCA_963921995.1. Classification (NCBI taxonomy): domain Eukaryota; kingdom Metazoa; phylum Arthropoda; class Insecta; order Coleoptera; family Brentidae; genus Oxystoma; species Oxystoma pomonae. The sequence continues at coordinate 32,913,712 of OY998172.1, forward strand.
TTTTATCTCCAGATCCATCATAATACATCGTCACAAAAAATACCCGCCTTTACATCCTTCGACCCCGCATATCTCTCAGGGGATAACTGTCTCAAAAAGGTAGTTAGACAGCGGGGTCGAAGGGTGTACAGGCGGAATGTTCCTGGTATGCTGGGTCTCTCTCAGACGAATGCATTTAGAAAAAGAGAATATTAGTAACTATGTTAAGCTGACAGAAACGCGTCTGAAATTCTCCTTAAGCCTGGATTTCAGTTCTTTCTCTACTGTTTGCTACCACAACCAACCAAATTAAAATATAAGGTTGATTAACCACACAAAATTAAACTCCAAAATTATTTAAAAAAATTTTGTACTTGTCTCATTTTTTCAAATTTGTGTAAAATATAATGTCGTCTGACCATTTAATTAGTTTTAAGAGCAACCGGACGAACTAGATGATCGCCTTTACTTTTAAGTCCTGTTTTATTTATTTATCAGCTTAGTGTTTGAAAGGGGGTTTGGCTCGGGGACACAATGGATGGTGCACATCTTTGGTACATATCACATAATTACTTAAGGCCTAATTAGCTGTTCATGAATCTTACAGATTGCAAAAAACAAATAGGTTTTCCATATTTAAGTGTGGATTTTTTTGGGTCTCGGAGGAGAAAAAATAAGGAAAACAAAACAACCGATTTTTATTTTAAGATCTTACACAATCACGTTTTATTGATGGGTTTATCGCAGTCCTTGATAATGGTTATTAACCGAAACCGGTAGGACATAGGTTGATTCAGAAATAAATATAATTGAGTGGTAAAGGGGTCTCTTTCTTTCTTTCAAAATATAATATATGTTAAAATATTTTAGCCCTTTAATATTACTAATAATTATAAAATTTTAATATTTACTTTTTTTCTAAAATGCAATCTCGCGCTATCTAGAAACAATTAAATATACTACTTTTTAGTTCAGACACCAAGCCATTTATTGATCAATATTTGAAACAGAAAAGTCCCCAGATTTAACCTATTATTATTCCGTGATTCCGTGTAAAAAAGATGCCTAGGTGTGAACAGAAAAGGCGTGTGTCAAAAAACACTGCGTGGGCATGCGTTGGTGTGCACAGGGCTTTAGTCAGTACATCAAAAACTGTGTTTAAAATTATCATTTTATAATCTTGACGAGTTTTTGTCTTTTGGCTTTAAAAATTATGACGAAGGTAATTAACACTTAGCTAACGTAATTCCAGAAACTTTCTATATTATATACCTAAGTATTTAATTATTGTTAGTTAAGTACTACGATTTTTTTTCTGTATGACAAAGCCATAAAATCAAATTGTATTTTTCCGGTCAATTAACAATATAGTATAGTAATCGGATTTGTACCACTTAAAATTTATGTAAGAAAAATAAATTTAATGGTAACTGTGGGCGGGGTCAAAGTAACCACGTGACGTTGAGGCAGATACATAAAGGGGTCGCATGCGTACTGATTCGTATAACCTCGGAGGGATATTATCGTTTCATTTTGATAAATTACGATTCTGTTAAAAAAATGGCCTGACGAAGAACTGATTTTACAAATTACGATTTTAATAAAAAATGGGTTCTTATGATGGAAATTTCTATAAAAAATAGTTTGACAAAGACAATATCTGATTGAATTTATGGCGTTCAATGTTACATATAGGTAATATTTTTTTGGTAGGAAAGGACATTTCTACGATGTTTGCTGACAAGACTATCAACATTCTCTTGCAATGAACTCTGTGTTTCGGACTTCCATTGTCTATATTTTATTTATACACGACGTTTCGATCAGAGATTGTACTGATCGAAACGTCGTGTATAAATAAAATATAGACAATGGAAGTCTGAAACATAAAGTTCATTTCAAATACATCATTGTCTCAAACATTTTCTTGCAATGATATAAAAATAAGATATGTTTCCGAAAGGTTTTTCAAACAAAAAGTTATTTTTTTATACTTTTATCAAAAACATGATTTTACTACTGACTAAGCATGGCTTTTTTGTTTACCGATGCAAAAAAAACTTTTTTTTTTGATGACGGATGCAAAAAAATATTTTTGTCCATTTTTTTACCCAAAATTAAAGAGAAATGGCAGAAAATAGTAATATTGAAAAAATCTAATTATTCTTACCTAAGAATTGAGCAATTTCCGCCAGTTTTCACCAAGTATTCACGAAAAAATCATTAAAAACATTTTCAAAATGTTAAAGATTATGATGTCGCAACAATGAACATCACCGAGTAAAAGGCACATCGCTATGGAAACCATTGTTATTTCATTTAAGGTAAAAGGGGGTTATTTCGTAAGGGGGCTAATTTCGTCAGTTTTCAAAAATAAGCCCCTTGATTAAGAAAACGTGAGAATATTGCATGAATATATGCTTTCGAAACATATATTTGGACATTTTGCAACCCCGTGGCGTATTTGTGGCGGCGGGGTTGTTGCAATCACCCCAGGTTCGAAAAATTAAAGTTTAGTTGACTGTTGGACTTGCAGTAGTCAAGACCTATTTCTATTATAAGGTAAATAATTTGCAGCTCATTATAAATTCTATTAAAAAACAATATTAGACAATTTGACGATTTGGTTTTGGACTTGTGGGATTCTAAAGAGTTTAAATTTTTTCTTTTCAGTATTATTTGTATTTTTTTTTCCTGTTTTTTTTAAAGGGATGACAAAATTAGCAGCTTCTTAGAAGGATCTGATAGCAATTTCGTCAGTACTGACGAAAATCCCTCTCCAGCATTAAATTTTTGATAGCTTTTCTTGCAAATACTAATTTTCAAAAAATATGTTAAAAAATCTAGTACTGAAATAAAATTTTGTAGTAATTTTGTCATACCCATTTCCAACTATTTTTTGAGTTAAATCAAAAATATTTTGTCAGGTTTTACAAAATATGCATCAAATGAGGTGACGAAATTGCCAAAACAAGTGTTGATATGTGGTTTAAATCGTTAAAAGTTGTCAAATAACACACCTAATTGTTCAATAGCCACTGTTATACAGAAATCAAATTCATCAATTTTTGGTCCATTTTTCCTTGTACCCAAGATCATAAGAATTGTTTTTTTGGAGTTTTAGGTAAGACAATGATTATTTGACCATTCAATGAGGTTTTGTAGATTTTCATTTATAGATTCAATTACAATCAATAAATATTTTGGGTAGAAGGAAAAGGATAATTGGTGATCATCAGCAAATTTACTTGCATTGTAATGTTTTATTGCTGTATTTGTCCTATATGTATGACAAATATACAATAATGTTCCCAAAATTGACCCTTGGGTAACGCCTCTTGTTACGTCCCTTGGGTGAGAGAATGGGTCATTAAATTTAATTCTTTGGGTCCTTCCTGTCAAGAAACTTTGTACAAGTTTTAAAGATAGACCCATAGATTTAGGAATGTCAATTAAAAGTGAGTTGCTAATGGTATTGAAATTCTTGCTAAAATCAATAAGAACAAGAACAGTAAGTTTTGTTTTATCAGCCGCAGAACATAAATCATCAGATACGATTAAAAGTATCGTTTGAAAACTGTAGCCAGGTCTAAAGTCACTTTGATTAGGAAGTAGTAGGTCGTGTTAGTCTAAGTATTGTCTTAATTGTTGGTCCATAACTTTTTCCAAAATTTTTGATAAAGTACATAAGATACTAACCGGTCGCAAGCCCTTGAGTGCTTCTGGTTTATTATTTTTTGGTAAAGGCCGTACAATTGTATGTTTTCAAGCGCTTGGAAATACACCTGATGTTAAGCTTGAATTAACTAAATGAGTAAGAAATGGTAAAATATTTGGACAACACCAAAGAAGCATTTTTAAATTTATGCCATCACATCCCATTGCACTTGGTTTTAACCCGTTAAAAATATTTTGTATTTCGGCTTCTGATATCTCTTTAAAGTTAAAGTGAAAAGATGTATTTGTTTCATTGTATATCGTGGTTGTATCTGGATTTACCAGTATATCAGGAATATTATCAATAAAAAAAGTATTTATCTGGTTAACGTCAATTAGATTCTGGGGAATCTCAACATTCTTTTTACCTATATTTAACGTCTTAAGCGTCTTTCAAGTCTTATTAATCCCTCCTATTCTTAATTGGTATTCAAAAAATGATTTTTTTACTTGTCTGAAAGCTAATGTCGCGTAATTCCGTAACTGTTTGAAGTAATTATGGTTACTTTCCCTTTTACTACCCTTCCATTTAAATTTAGCTTTTTCCCTTAATGAAAAAATGAATTTGACGTTTTTAGTCAACCAAGGATTGTGTTTTTTGGTTATCCTGATAGTTTTCACTGGGGCTTGTCTATCATACAGGTTTAATATTTCTCCTGATAATAATTCAACCTTGTTCAGATCTGGAATATTGTAAACCTGACCAAAGAGAATCCGGCCCAGATCATTAAAAAAATCATCATTATTAATACTTTTAAAATCCCTAATACAGTGGTTCCCAAACTTTTTCAGTTTGCGACAGGTTTAGTATTTTGTCAGGGCGCCCCTACTCGCAATATGCATATATAGTTGTGTCCAACAAAGTGTTGCATATGTATAATGCATAAAATATGTGCTTTGCAACTTGCCTACTGTATTGTAGCAAAGCGCAAGCGTTGTAGAACACTTTATTTAACACCATTGTAAATATATTCACACGAGTTACAAAACACAAGAATGAAAACAACTCCAATCTAACGGTCATATAGGTTTATTATTAAACTACCACACTAGAATACATTATTGAATGAAAAAAAATCAGTGTGATGGGTGAGCTTGGTAATCTGCACATATTTTTTCAAAGCGGGGAATAAGGCTTGACAATTCCACTCTCATTTCTTGCTCCACGTTGATCTTTGAACGATATTTGCTCCTTATCACAGCTACAGCTGAAAATCCAGCTTTGCATAAATAGGATGTTGCAAAGGGGATTATAATCCTTAAATCTTTTAAACTTAGAGCCGTATATTCATTTTTGACGGATACCCAAAACTCCACCAAATCAGAAGAAGCGAATTTTGATTTTAGGCTGTTATCGCAAGAGAGTTCAATAAGACTTTCTTCTTCTAGTGAAGTGAGTTCTGGTGGAGATTGTGCATGGAAAGGATCTTGAATCCATTTCGACATGTTCTTCTGTAAAGTATATTGCAAACCATTCCGAGAGTTTCGAAAGGTGTTCGGTGAAAAGGGACAGCAAGTCTTGAGAGATAACGAGCTTATTAGAGACTGAGAATTTACGCAATTCTGGAAAACAATCTTGACCGCCATCTTCATTAATTTTTCTTTTCCACTACTGCAGATATGCATGTTATTGCCTTGGAGAGACAGATTTAAGGCATTCAGTTTGTCAAATATATCCCACAAATATGCCAGTTTTAGCAAAAAGTTGGGATCCTTAAAGTATCTGGAGCTTGCATGACCTTCCTCTCTCTATAATAGTGTTGTTAGATAAAGGTACCTTTGAAATTAGTTTTCCCGCCGATTCTCCTATCATAATGTTAACCATGTCGACAGTAGCCGGTAAAATAAGTTCTTCTGCGATGGTGTGAGGTTTCTTGCACTTCGCCACCCTGTATGCCACTTTAAAAGAGGACAGCAGTGCGGTACTAGGTACTGAAGTTTGTTGAGTAAACACGTTCTTTAATTTTTGTACATTCTGCAACTTTCTTGTGAAAAATTCGCGTGACTTTCCAACCATCGTAGCATGAATGGTTTCGAGATGTCGTTTTAGCTTACCGCTAGAATTTTTAAACAGAGCACACACTGCGGTCTTTCCTTATGATTTACTTCTACTGAAGCAAAACCAAAGTTTAAATAGCTATCATCGTATTTGCGAAGTTTCCTTCTTTTTACTCCTCCGTCACTTGTCGATGCTTGATCACTCTGTCTCGATCTAAAAGTTTCCTTACTTAATAAAACTCTTTCCATCTTGTGACTAAGTTTTTACAAAAAACGAAGCAACCGATCCGATATTGGAACGTCTATGTGTCCTGAGTTCGTAAATCACAACATTTTGTATCACTACTAAAATTCTCTATTACTACTTCTATTTATCATAACAGCTCAACCGCTTACAATTCCTCTTACGGTAAACTAACCTAGCAAAGTGGACTATAGCGATTTAAATACTACGCAGGTCGAATACGGGCTTCTGTAAATTCTATAAACTTGCTCTGCTCTCTTGGGTTCGAGGCTCGATAAATAGCGGATGCGGCGCCGGCGTTGCCAAACGTAACTCAAATTCTACCTTATCAGGAGCGCCTGGCGGCGCCCCTGGTTTCTTCTCGTGGCGCCCCGGGGCGCCGCGGCGCACACTTTGGAAACCACTGCCCTAATATTTTTGAAGACTGGATCAGGCTTCTCCCTGGTCAGGCCTGGTTCACAATGGATTATGTGATGATCAGACATGTAAACTGCTGGAATAACCCCTGAGGACTTTATCAGTGATGTATCTGAAACTAAAATTAAATCAAGTAATGTAGCACCGGTTAACCCGACACGAGTAGGGTTTTCAATAATCTGTCGTAGATCAAGCGACTCGAGAATATGATTAAATTTAAAAAACGCGTCATTTAAGGTTAAAAAGTCCACATTATAGTCGCCCAAACAAAAGATATCATCAACCTCAAAACTCGTTTAGTGCACACCAGGAGGCCAACCCCGAACGTACGCTTTTGTATTCTAAACTTAATCCATACTTGTTTAATTTCAAAGCTCGATTCTAAAATACTAAAATGCATTGAATTTTTAACATATATACAAACTCCTCCTCCTCTCCTCATTTGCCTAATAAGGCGATATCCGTCAATAGATATCGCATAATCGTCTATATTAGTATTTATTGGTTAACCACGATTCAGTTACGCAAAATAAATCATAATTGGCACTTAGCAATAGCGTCCTTAAATGTAGAAATGAAGAAAGAATTATTTTATATTTAAATGCCCAAATAAAACTTTTGTTTAACATAATGGTAAAATAGAAGCTTTTCAATAGCTTTTTTACTAAATAATTTATATAAAAAAAGAGAAAAAGGAAAAAGCACTGTAAGTAAGTAATTATGGTTTACTTCAGGTAAAAAAAGACTAAGAAACACTTTTAGGAACGTTTCTTTAGACCAGGAGTTTTCCTATGGAACCATTTTGCAAATGATTTTAACTCAAAGCCGGAATATTTAATACAGTAGAGAGAAAATATATCTTAATATGAGAAATATATAACGTAAACCAATCCTAATACGAAAAAAAAAGTAGGACAGTCAGTAAGAACTCTGAATTTATTTTGTTTTTTTTACGATCTTGTGTTTCGTGCGCTAGGGATCTTGTCTTTTTTCCCTTTCTTCTTGTTGTGTTTATCACCAACTTTTTGAGAATTACCTTCCAAGTCTTTAATTTCTAACTTTTCTTTTTCCGTCGCTGTCTCTTCTCAGATAAATTAGATTCCTCAGAACTACTACTTTCACCTTTATAATCTATTTGGTCCAAGTTCCTTGGCTGTATAAGTTTTATTATCTATCTGTAATGTTAATCCTTTAACTCTTGCATTTTTGTTTTGGTTTTTAGCTTTTTGCATATATTGTCTCAAGATTTTTATATCCTTCCTATCTTTTTCACATAAATCATTAGAGACACGGAATGATCTTTTAACCCTTTTAGTTTTTCAGGACTACTAAACAATTCGGATTTTTTTAAAAAAGAGAGAAATTCAATAAGAACTAGAGCTACTTCTCCCTTTCCAAGTCTATAAATATTGTTTATGTCACTTGGCTTAATATTTGTGGATAAAAGGTGATTAATTTTAGAAACTACGTCACCAACCAAATTCTCATCGTTATTTTGCTTTTTTAGGCTAGGAAGAAGCACGTTACTTCTGCGTATTTTCCTTCCCAAGACTACGTTCGTTTCATGTAGTTTTACGATATCTTTCTGTGTTTTTCTTAATTGTTTGGTAACGTTTTCCTCACTTGCTTGTATTTGTTTTGTTAAATTTTCGGTCTGCCTAATATTTTACACAGTAAGTAATCTGTACATCTCTGCAAACGTTGTTGGCTCCCCCATTATAACTTTGGTGAAGTATTGAACTCTGAATTGCCGTGTAGAGTAACCGGGCGGTTCGCAGTGTCCAGCGTACTAAATTTAAAATTCCCATATGTACTGCTTGCCGCCTCGCTTTTAAAGTACTAGAGTAGGTGCATTGTAGGTGTGTTTTTGTTTTGAACGATTTTGATCCTTATGTTATCAGTTAATTTATTTATGTATGACTAAAAATCACAGTTTTCTCATGTGTAAAAACAGTTTTTCCACCTACCTCCTTGTCAGCTATAAGAAGCTTCTTATTGCGGGTCTAGTTGTATTACTTAAGTAATAAAAAATACATATTTAACTGACGAAAATTAAACTTAATTTCAGACACATTTCAGATCTCTCAATCACTGTGTTCAAATGGAAAAAAAACATTTTTATTTTAATTAAGCAGTTTATATTTTAAAGAAGCCCACAAATAAAGATTATTTGTAAGTAGTTGTATAATAAACATCAGTTACGCGTGTCCCAAAAATTTGTACTAATTACTGACCAATGAGTAAACAATATTAGGAAGACTTTCTCTTTTGCAAACAAAAGATGTTTTTTTTTTTTATTTTCTTAATGATTGAAACAAGAGAAAAGTGTCCTTCTGTGATTTATTGCAAAACAAATTAAAAATTAATTGTGGAAAGTCAAAAAACGAAAAAAGTCAGGAAATGCTTGGTTTGGAAAAGCCAAAAACGTTGCTGGAAAGTGTTGGTACTAAACAGTAAGTGTCCATATCCTATTTCTTCATATATTTAAATCTGGTTAGAGTAGGTAGGTAGGTAACTTCTATTATTAGTACTCTCCAATGTTTGCTTATGCTACTACATGCTTACCCAAGCGTAGACCTCGAGTTTAAAATAAATATATTCTATGTGACATTGGATATCCTTATAGAGACGCTTAAAACAAGTTATCAAGATTTAAGTTTCTTAAAAAATTCGATTGTTTAATTAATGTAAACGGCTCAGAAATCAATTTAAAATATTTCGCTGACTTAATTTTATTTTATAGTTCAGATCTAGAAAGCACAACTAAGATTAATATAAAACGTTTTGAGGGAAAGCTCGATATTCATTGATTTTATTATTTATTCACCCTCACTAAATCCCTTTATAAATAAATCGTTTTATTTGTTGATATCCGAATTAAAAGACGAAATCTGAAAACCCGAATAAATTTTGCCATTTATGATAAAAAACAACAGCTTCCCAAACATTTTTAAATTATACCAAATAATGAATACAATTGCTTTTTAACAGTGCGGAAGCTGAGGGCACTTTTAACAGACTAAAAATAATAAAAATAGGAATATAGCCATACTATTGGTTTCGATGTGATACTCGACTACATAAAGTCAGTAAAAACTCGCAGATTTAATTTTTAGTTTAAAGTTAACATAAAATGTAAAAAAAGTTTCTTATTCATAACACCTGTGGTAATACATTTTTCCTACTCGCGTGCTGAAGTACTCACTTTCCGCACTCATTTACGTGCGAACAGTGGCACTTTTCCGCACTGAGTGCGGAAATGAATTTATCCCCATACCTGTGGTAGGATTTTTAACTATTGGCTTTTTTTTTCTTAATTTTCACCTGACTCTCTTTACGGCTGTTTGACGGTACATTCAAGTGGTCGAAGAAAAAAAAATTGCATAACACATGCGTAAAGTGACTATTCCACCCTTGATTTCTGGCCAAACTCTGCTGATGCGTCGTTTGTCACTTTCCGCACTAGTTATTACCTACTCGTGTACCGTAAAGTGCACTTTTTACTGCACTCATTTGAGTGCAGGAAGATGTACTTTACCGCACTCAAAAAAAAAATATCGAAAGGAATAAACTCTAGGTTTCACACTTATGTATACTCTTTTTAAAATTAATAATCTTGAAAAAGAAATTATTAGAATGTTTCAAATTATGTTTTTTTAACGGGTATCAGACGCTAGTAGATAAAATTTTGTACCTAACACGTAAAGTGCCTTTACCGCCCTTGACGGCTTGCCCTAACTCCGCTTTGCGTCATTCGTTCAACTTGTGGTTTTCGAAATATGATCTGCACTGCTAGCTACCTAAAAAACTTAGCAATACAAATGATCTACATTAGCAAAATCAAGTTTTAAGTAATTCTATCAAATTCTAAACATTATAGGCTAATTAAACGTCCTATTTTTTTAAAATATTTTTTCCTTTAAAAAAAATCTTTTTTGCTTACGACAGAAAATTAAAGTGTATCTTCATCTAGAAATTATAGGCCCCATTTCCAAATTGGTTTTTGAAATATGGTCTGCACTTTTAGATAGCTAAAAAACTTAGAGGTAGAAAATAATTACATTTACAGAATACAAATTTGGAGATGGAGGCTTTAGCTAGCTCATGTTTTTTAAATTTTCTGTGATAAGCACTGCTAAAGCTAAAAGTGCATAAAAAGATTAAAAAAAAAGAATCTTAAAAAACTTTTTTAAAAAATAGGGCCTTTAATTAGCCTATAATGTTTAGAATATTATAGAATTACTAAAATCTCGATTTTGTTAATGTAATTGTTAATGTAAATAATTTGCACTGTCTAATTTTTTTAGGTAGCTAGCAGTGCAGACCATATCTCAAAAACCACAAGGCTAAAAATTTGGATATGGTGTTACGGTAAAACTCACATTTTACGTAACTACTGTATTACCACTAAAATTTGTTTAAAAAAAAATTAAAATCTAATAACTTTAATTTTATAAAATACGCACATATACAAATATTATATTATAATTCTATTCTAATACCTCTACAGCCATCTAGGGGAAAATCAGTAAACTTTCAAAAAGCAAATCTAAAGATTTTTGCGTTCTCTTTAAACATCACTAGAACTAGATTCCTTATTTTAACGAAAATGTAGAGCGTGAGCCATCAGGAACTTAAATAATGGAATAAAATATAACTACTTGTTTCATATTTAAATAAACAATCTTAATTCAAAATATTCCAATTTAAACAAATTTTACAAATATACATTGTGGAGAATTTAAATTTATTAAGGGTTTACATTTGGTTTTGAAAGAACTCATCTGGGATAACTTCATTTAAAATTGGGTAATTTTCTGTTAGTGTGTATAGATTCCTAACCTAGAAAAAATGCAGCTAGGAATATCAAACTAGGTATAAACAATATTATTGTGTATTGGTGTAAGTGGATTGAGTAAACATTTTGTGAAATATTTAACAATCAAAGCAGAAAGTGGATATTTTAAAAATTGTAGAATTACCCAGTGTCAGTGCTTTTCCTTAAAACGAATTAACCTTCCAAGTCATGGAGACTCACAAACCCTCAAAAACATGGGATAAAAAACTGTTTTTCTCTTAAATCTCGACTGCTATTGGTCCAACAATTTTAGGTAGGAAACATCCACCGATTTCTAACTTAAAACGTTCTCTTTTTGGTGCAGCACTTAAAAAGGCAAGTCATTTTAAATTATGTTAAATTTTTAGACCACAACCTAAACAAAATAAAGCTTTTTCTTGTCTACAGGGTGGGTATTTATGACCTTTTTTTAAACAATTCCAGCAAGTTACAGAATATATAGAAACAGAATTGACATTTCCAGAAAAAGATGGTCTATTTTGTTAAATCCAAAATTGCGAGTAACGAATCTTCAAGTTTTTTGCAAAGTTTTGTTAACTCGTCAATGTTTGCAATATCATGCAAAGCTAAAGTTCATAATCAGTCAATAAATTTTTTCTTATAATGTCAACCATCTCAGTTTCCTTAATAGGTTTGATTAATCTATTAAAATATCCTTCCATTGAATCTATAAAAACTGAAACGGTTTCCTTATAACTTTGTTTTCGAGAATGAATTTCCAACCATACATTTTTATCATGATTTTTAAGGATATATATTTCCTTAAGTTTATCAACTAGGTCCTCCCAATCTCCAAATGGACCTTTTTTATGATTATTATGCCACCAAGTCCATGCTTGACCATCAAAAAGATCACTGTTTGAATCAAACAGTTCATCAAAAGAACAGTTGCGAGATATTCTTAATGTGTCAACTTTTTTCAAAAAAGTCATTAAAGAACCATGACAGGTAAATTTTTTGAGATCCCATTTATAGACTGGGACAGAATTTTGAAATGGAAAAGGATTAGGTGGTGCACTAGGCTGAGCTTAAAGATTAGGGGTAGAAGTTGCAGGAGAAACTTTACTATCTAAAGTCCCTTCTAGAGTTAAGCACTTAATGTAAAGATGATGTTCGGCATCGGATTGATTTTCAGTGTCACAGTTCATTCTTGAAATTCTTCCGGACACATGCCAAAGACGTGTAACTAATTATTTGTATTTTAAACTACTTTAGGTACTAGTAAAAGCATCAATTTTTGCCTTTAGGCTTTCCAAAGTTGTTTCAGTTTGTGCATGGTTTTCGTTAAAAGTATAAGGGTTTTTTATTACTGAAAAGCTACGATTGCCAGATTCTTGTAAAAAAAGTCCCTGCAAAATCAATCTTTTTTGATCTACATTTCCGGCAGATTCTACCTCCCTCAGTTTTAACTCGTATTCCACCTCATTAACATGCAAAGCACTTAAAAGTAGACACATTTTTTTTAAAGACATTAAAAAAGTTCAAGATTTAAAGTACAAAAATTACCAGAAAAAATATTCTAGATAAATGTCCTTTACAAATGTAAAAGGGTGCTTATCTTTCATCTTGCACCACAAGAAAGACAAAAGTCCAAAAACACAGAACACAAAGAAATTTTAAAATAAATTTGGTGATGCAAAATAAAATATTTTGGTTCCAAAACAAATCAACAATTCACCACATTCTCAGTTTTACACATTATAATGTTTAACACGTTCACTGTTCTACCTACCTATGAGTCCTGCGATCCACATGTGGGTCGTAATAGTGTGTTCTTTTATAGCATAATATAAAAAAGGACCTGTAAATAAATGATAGTGTTCTTTAAGAGGATTTTGAAGAAAAAAAAGCTACATGTCGGTAAAAAAATCATTTTTTTACGCCCAAAATAACTGAAATACATCTTATCTAAATAATGCTTATAAAATAAGAAAAAAATTCTTTAAAAGTAATAAATGGTTTTTACAAATAAAACTGTACATAACAAGAAATACAATATGCTTGGTTGCACTGACGACAAAAAGTTGAGACTTTTTTAGTTTTTTTACATGCTTCTTTTGAATTTAGAGTATTTCTCAACTTTGTATAGCATCCACGACAGCGTTTTCTGTATATTTTCTCACCATCACCTCTGGGTAGCTTCTCTAGCTTGTGTGTTCCTTTCTGTTTTTTTTTATCTCGTTTCTCTTGCTTTTTTTCATTTGTTTTGAGAAGGTTGCGAATAGGAAATTCTCTAATTTTCAATATGGACAACTGATCTTTCACTGAACGCACAGAATTATACAAAATAGAAGTATTGACAACAAGTGTCCCACAAATTAGTTCAACCGCCAATTTTTTATACCAAACCAAAGACTTTCGGAGACATGTGTAATAACTAGATAATTGGTCAGAGATATCTACGCCCTGCTTTCCCTTGTTATAATCTATTATAGCTAAAGGTTTGGTTTTATCTTCTCTATTTCTTTTTTTCCTTCATTTGATCATCATGACACGTGGAAAGCATATGGACATCACATTGATTATGCCACTTAAGGAAGTGATAACATTATTTTGTTTGGTAATTATCTGGCCCTTTTTTAATTTGTAGCTGACTACATCCTTGGGCAGACCTATCCTATTTTTCCTTACGGTGCCTAATAAATTGGTTTTCTTTTCGTACAGAAATTTGGCAAGTTCAATACTCGTATAATAATTGTCAGTTATAACCATTTTTCCAGCATTTAATAAGGGCTCAACCAATTCAACAACTGTACTACCAGGAAGATCTAATCCTTGGCGTCTTTCATTTTGTCCATTATATATTTTGTGTGTGTGTGTGTGTAACTGGAGAGCATACTTTTAAAAGTTTTAGATGGATTATATTGCCGAAAGTTGACTATTGTCTTGTCCACAACCACTATATCACCAAAAGAATACGCATTTTTCATGCTATTTCTAAGAAGATCTAGCAAAGGTGAAATTTTTGACAAGCGGTTCTCAGATACTATTGTTCTTTCTTCAAAATGGCAATATTTAACAAGGTTATACTTAATAGAAATCTGATGGAAAAGTTCATGGTAATACAGAGGGTCCTTTTTCCAGTAACATTCTATGGAAGGGAAATTTATAAGTCCCATAAGCAGAAGCATACCTGAAACAAAGACAAAAAATGAGCACGATAAAAAAATAACATATTGTTTTAATAGGGACAAAACAGTTCGAGTAATAAATAGGTTTCCGTCTTGAAGGATCAACTTAAAGAAGTTTGACTGTACTTACCAAAAAATGTTTTAATTTTTTCTTTGTTTGTATCATACCATCTAGAAATTCTTGCTGAGCGTACTAAACGTTTCTTGCGTTGAAGTTCTGAAGCATATTTATTGGTTTGTTTAACCATTAGGTCTAGAATCCCATCAGTTACAAATAAATTAAAAATATCAATAGGTTCCATATCTTGAGTAATTTTAATATTTGGTACATCTGCTCCATTAAACGTAAATCTTGAAAAGGGAAGTATGGTTGATGACCAGAAATCAGGACTAATCTCATCCATTTCACCTTCTGAATCGATATCACTATTTTCTTGATCACTTTTATCTTGACTATCACTAATGGCTTCCTCATTATAACTTGACTCGTCATCTTCATTATTACTGTCGTAAGGCAGGTCTGCCACGCTGTCGTCTGAGTCAAACGCACTAATGGAACTTATTTCGGATAGATTGTCCGCTATTTCTGCCAACTCTCTTTCGTTTAGTTTACGTTTTCATCCAGACATATTTGTATATATAAAAAATCACGAACAAATAAACTAATAAACACCTGTTTCCATGCTTCCGAATGACTAACAACCAATATCGCGCGACGGGATAAAACTCAGAAGAAGGTTGATTTTGCAGCGTAGCCAAATGATCAAAATTCTATTTTACGACCCACACATGGGTCGTGGAACGTACATCGTATATTGTAATTATATGGGGCATGCAAATTTAAATGACGACGCATAAAAGTTGGCGAAAAAATAGCATTAGGACAGTGAACGTGTTAAAAAAATACAGCTTTAATTTATCCAGAAAATCTAAAATGGGACTTTTTTATATAAATAAACAAAAAAAACTGTCTATAATTTGTCACAAAAAAAAATAGGAAAAAATCTCTTCTTTTTACATTTTATAGTGTTCAATCAAAAGTTGAATAACTAGCTAATGATAAAACAAAATAAGATTCTTTAAAAAGCTTTATAAGCCAAGGATTAACATTATACAAAGTCAAAATTATTCTTTGAATAAATAAAATATTCATTTATGTCTTATTAGAGCAATAAGTAATATTTTAAAAATTTTAAAATTTATAAGCAATCAAGAAAAAGAAAAGAAAAGAAAGAAACAAGAATAGTAAAATTCACGACTAAACCAAAAAGAAAAACAATCAATAAATGCTCTAGTGATCACACTGAAATTGGCAAGCAAAAATAAAGATATTTTTATAAAAAGAAAATGTAGGAAAATATTTTTGTTAGGTATTATTGAGCCAAATATAGGACTCATTTATCAAAGATAAAAAAATAAGAGGTACAAGATAGATAAGGCAAGGCATGAGGATTTTTTTATGGCAATACTCAGCAGGGTTCGTCAAAAACACTCTGTATTGGGTAGTCAAAATTTACACAAAGATATGCATAGCGCACATTGATATAACTATCAAAATAAATGTTTGGCGTACCTGTATCAGGGACTCTTCAACAGTGGTCGAATTTCGTGCCAAGAACATCAACTTTGTGTCATCAATTAGTCACATAAAGAAAAATAAAAAAAATAAGCCCTTAGGGACACAAAAGGTAGGTAAAAATAAGCCCTTCGGGAGATAAAAGATAGGTAGGTAATATGACTGGTTGTTTATCTAACTTCCTAACCATGAATTCCAGATTGAGTAGCTTTTTGGTAAGTGATGAACCCAAAGACTGCACAAGGTAAAACTCTATGAGTAACGGTTCCCAAATACCATGCTGAAAATTTCAAAGAAAACACAGTAGAAACAGTTTTTCAACTAACCAGTCCAAAGAAAAGGGTGCAAAGCATTAAAGCCCTTTCAGGTAAATAAATAAATTATTTAAACTTATTTATAGTAAAAATTAATGTGACTAAAAGGCCAGAAAACGCATGTTAACAAAAAAAATTGGTTGCCATAAAAATGTCCTCTAGCATAACTAGATAAAATAAAAATGAATAAAAAAACTATCAAAATATTTTCCACATAAGTGATGACAACAAAAAATGGTCAAATTTTAAGTGCTGCACTAAAAAGAGAACGTTAGAAATCGGTGGATGTTTCCTACCTAAAATTGTTGGACCAATAGCAGTCGAGATTTAAGAGAAAAACAGTTTTTTATCCCATTTTTTTGAGGGTTTGTGTGTCTCCACGACGTAGAAGGTTAATTCGTTTTAAGGAAAAGCACCACTGGGAACTCTACAATTTTTAAAATATCCACTTTCTGCCTTGATTGTTAAATATTTCACAAAATGTTTACTCAATCCATTTACACCAAGACACAATAATATTGTTTATACCTAGTTTGCCATTTCTAGCTATTTTTTTCCAATACACTATTAGAAAATTATCTAATTTTCAATGAATTTATCCCAGATGAGTTCTTTCGAAACCAAATGTAAAGCCTTAAGAAATTTAAATGCTCCACAATGTATATTTGTATTAATTTAATTAGGATTGTTTATTTAAATATGAAACAAGTAGTTATATTTTATTCCATTATTTAATGAGTTTTTTATTATTATTAAGCTGTTTTATATGAATTTTAAAGTTCCTGATGGCTCCCGCTCTACATTTTCGTTAAAATAAGGAATCTAGTTCTAGTGATGTTTAAAGAGAACACAAAAATCTTTACATTTGCTTTTTGAAAGTTTACTGATTTTCTCCTAGATGGCTGTAGAAGTATTACAATAGATTTATAATATAATATTTGTATATGTGCGTATTTTATAAAATTAAAGATATTGTATGTTAAGTTTTTTTTAACAAATTTTAGTGGTAATACAGTAGTTACGCAAAGCGTTAGTTTTACCGTAACAATGGGTAATTTAATTAGCCAATAACTTCTAGACAAAAAAAATTCCTTTAAAATACGTTTTTTAAAATTTTCTCTGATATGCACTGCTAAAGCCAGCAGTGCAATAAGTCTTTTGTTTAAAATGAAACATCTTAATACTCGACTGCTATTGGAAAGGTATGCCATGATGTAGCCGTTTATGTCAAAAGTTCAAGAATCAATGGTTATCACGCCTACTCCTTAAAAGGCATTTGACATCGTATGTATTGACATCATAGTACCATTTTTAAAAACTGATAATAATTTACAGTATGCAGATACAATCCAATGCGAATTATCAAAATATATCATAATCATTCCTATACCAAACAAGGAGGCTAAAACAGTAGCTATAGCTATCATACATTAGTATACGGTCTTATAAAAGAAATAGGAACTGATATGGGAACGGAATACAGGAACGAAGTATTGTCTCAAGTTAAAAAAATCCTAAATATAGAAATTTGCTTTCTATCATAGTCAAACGATTGGAGGCTGTAAAAGAAATCATAGAGTTCTTAACGAATACATAAAAATGTATATAAGTGAAAATCTGACATCATTGGTTACCTGGATACCGTACTACAGTTTTTGTTACAATACAACACCTAGTGTTTATCACAACTATACACCATTTGAATTAGTATTTGGTAGAAGAGCTGTTATTTTTGAAACACCCTTAACTACAGTAGACCCTACATATAACATAAAAGCTTATTATCAAGAAGTTAGATAAAGGTTGTAAGTGGCCAGTAAACGAGCTCATGAATTTATCTCGCAGGCCAAACAGAAGCTTAAAGAAATTTATGATAATCTGGTCAAGGAATTGATTTTAAAGCCTTATGACTTGGTCATGCTAACAAACGAAAACAGATCTAAATTCAAACCATGGTATAAAGGTCCATTTTCTGTAGTTAAATTAGATAATGTTATTTTTGACAGATGGGAATGGAGGAAGTGAATTTTGAATGACATTCGGGCACCAAGCGATTTGTAGGCATCTAAAAGTTCATCAACTAACTGTTGGTAGTTTGCATCTATCTTGTACACTAACAAATGAGTTTCATGCTCTGAGTTCCTGCCTGGTAAGCTACTCTGTAAAGTTGACATCGTCCAGTAATTTTATGATTTGTGGATCAATAAAAATGCCTACCTTTAATTTCGCAGGATATTTTAGTGCATAAAAATAGATTAAGGTTGTTTCAAAAGTCGTGAATATTTAAAAACTATAAATTATTTTATAAAATAATACTTTGCTATCATGCAGATAAATATGCGTCTCCTGTTACCAAGCATAAAAATATAAGCTAAGTAAATCATAATTATTTTTGCCCTAGATATAATAGGTATATTTTTTAAAATAATGATATGCATATTCTACGATACTATTTAAAATATCATAACTGGGTCTGTTTTAATATTAGGTTATTATGTTTGTTGAGTACTCAACCAAAATAAGAACTAATTTTATTTAATATTTAATAATTTGTAGACTAAAGTTGGTAATAATCATAACAATCCTTGCTAAATATAATACATGTTTTACTTTTGGAATTAAGTAGGTAATAATAATATATTAAACATTGCAAGTTAATCATTTTTTAGACTGCGAAACAAACCTTTTTCTTTGGGTAACGGAATTTTAACCCAATAAGAATGTACTTCATTTTGATGAAAATGTAGTTCATTCTTTTAGAAGGGGAAGATGTAGTGCAATATAAATATATGTTACATTATTTAACTATGTTATTGCTAAGATCATCATCAATATTATCATATCATCAAAAGCAGGTCCCCCTTATTTCATTTGCCACTAGCGTATATGAATATTATTGTTAATCCATTCGTCAATATATAAATATGAATTATACAAATCCGTTGCGTTATTTAAACAGGACCGCAAAGAAAGATAGAGAAACTTATTATTAATTACATAATTAGTGTTTTTTTTTTAATCGCGACTTATTTCCCTCCCCCTTGGTGAAATGTGGTAAGATGTGGTGGGATACTTGTGAAATTATAGAGGTGAAAAATGATTTTCTTTTATATAAATCTTTTCTCCCTGAAATAAACCGTTGACATAATATTTTCATTGACTTCACCACTCCACTCAAATATACTGAACCTGTTTCCCGCTATTTTGAGATCACGTAATTATTGGAGAGATATTTTGATATTCCGGATCAACAGCTCTTCATTTATTAGGCAAATCAAACTTGTTCGTGAAATTTGGAAGATTGTATGGATTGTAACCCGATTGTTTACATGCACGTATATAATATAATATACGTGCTGATCATCTCTGCCTAATACGGAAAGGTATATGGTCAGAACTTCGTTATTATTATTCATTTAATAATCAATTCAGTACCTAAGTAAGGATTTATTTTTAACTAAGGCAAAAAAATGAAACAGAAATAATTTTTTAAATCAGCTGGAATTAAACATTACAAAGTCTTGGTAACCTATCTGTATTTTTTGATTCGATGCTACTGCAGTGATTTACTGTATAATAGGTAGTAGGTAATTATAAAAATTTTTTTATAGCAATACTTTAAAAAATTTGACTAATTTTTTTACAATACTTTGTAAGTCAGGTAAGTTGGTCCACGGGGTAACTAGGCCATGACTGTTTAACAAAAAACTGCGCATAAAAAATAGTAGTTTTAACAACTAGTGGCTAAAATAGTGTTTTTTTTTTACAAGCGTTGGTTTAAAAAACGAGCGCAGCGAGGTATTTAAAAACGCGAGTAAAAAAAGCACAGTCTAGCCGCGAGTTTTTAACACTATTTTTTTAAATACCTTTATCATAAAATCCAAGAAAAACTTTTAAAAATCTCGAACTAAGAGAACTTCTCGCAACACACCATCTTCACACTAGAAATCAAGGCGGCTGGTAAATGAAATAACACTCGTTTTCATAGCGATGTGTCTTTTTACTCGGTGACGTTCATTTTTGCGACATTTTAATCTCTGACAATTTGATATTTTGACGATGATTTTTTTGTAAATACTTGGTGAAAACTGGCGGAAATGGCTTAATTCTTAGGCAAGAATAATTAGATTTTTTCAATAATACTATTTTCCGCTATTTCTCTTTAACTTTGCTTTTTTTGCATTCGTCATCAAAAAAAAAGTTTTTTTGCATCGGTAACCAAAAAAGCCATGCTTTAGTTAACTGCAGACAGTTACTAAAATCATGTTTTTGATGAAGGTATACAAAAAATAAATTTCAATGGTTTCAGGCAGTCTTACACGTATTTTCCCTCGAACAACTTAGAACATTGGCAACACTGCAATTTTATATCAACTGAGAGTTGTCTAAAGTCAGAACCTGCTTTGGACGTTTACAACTTTCTGAAGGGTGTATATAATATTTATTAGAAATAATAAAAAATGTGATGGGCAATTTGAATCCTTTAAGCGTTTAGAATATATTTTTGTATAATTTGGGTACTTAAACAATATTTTAATATTTTGAGGGTAAATAGGGGGATGGCCAACTTTCCCTGAAGTTTTTGCGTTTTTTTAAAAAAAGGAAAGCTGAAGAAGAAAGGAAAAAAAATAATGAAGAAAGAAAACTTGATAAACAAAGAAAAAGAGCTTTTACCCGATAATATGAAAAAACCATCACCATCAAAACAAGGTAATGATACAAAAGAAACTAATATAGATGGGGAAGATAACTTAATTTCCCTTGCTGCTACTAAAAGAAAAGAAAAAGGACAAATAAATTTACTTCCAGAGAAAAAAAGGAAAATAGAATCATCGTCTTCAGACGGTGAAAGTGATATTTCAATAATTGAAGAGGAATCAGATGAAAGAGAGGTGAAAGATAACTTCATGGAAGTCCTTCCTGATGACTTCGTTATAGTGAGGAATTAAACTATTATCTTGGCCAAATAACGCAAATCGAGTCAGACCACGTAGTAGTGAAGCATATGGAGAAATGTGGAAAAACAGAAGACTGGAAATGGCCTAGGATTGAAGAGATTCCACTCCTGGCCCCAATTAATAACAGAGGAGCTTTTAAAGTTTCCGCAATGTCTAAACTAGGATTTATTGCAAAATGTGTTCGAAAATTAATTTTAGCTTGCAAATTTCGTCTTTTTTCTTTTTGTTATTTTGATACTTTTCAATCATCTTTAAGAAAAATCCTCGTATAATCTGAACGACTATGAATTTTTTTACGGTTCAAAAAGCATTTAAAAGATAAAAACTCGAACTATGACCGTCTTTCTCATTTAACTTTACAGTATTGGTCTTAGCCAATCTAGACCGGTATGACTTTCTTACCTCAGAGCTAGGGGTAAGTCGATCATCCCGACATTAAATTTTAAAAAATTTTAAATCAAAGTTGTTATAATTGTGATACCAGGGTAATACAGTTTTTTTAACTAGTGCTGAAAGTACTACTTTTCCGTACGCGATTGCAGTTGGCCAAACGACGCGTAGCGGAGTCTTTTTATGTTGGTGATTCCCTCTCCACTATCAATCAACATCGTGGCGGATGATCGCCGGAAACTATGGCCCGTGTAAAGTTCAGGATTAGCAAGTTTCAGATAACCCGCGATTTCTGATGGATATTTGCCAAATGTATTTATTCCAACACATTGGATGGTACATGCACCTTGTCTATAATTCACAAAAAATCTCTTGTGGGGAGTGCCAGGTTTTCGCAGATTTACGTATTTTTTTTGTAAAGCTCTAGATATTTTCCGTTGTTTGCCTCACTTGAAATGACAAAACTTCTGCTGGTGTGATTCTTGCTATCTGATATCTTCACAATCACGAGTCCCTCCCTTTCTGTAATATCATCCGTTGTCATTTTTGCGAGTTCAGCACGACGACATGCGCCAGTCAACTCGAAAATAGTTGCCACTTTTATCATAAGATATGTGTTATCTGGTGCTTCACACATAAATTTAAAAATTTGTTCCTCTGTTAAAATTTTGGCTGTCTTGGGTTGGAATCCTACGTTTTGTTTTTTAAGGTAAGACCTAAGCCGAAAATATTTGGCAATGTCGACATTTTTCTGAATTTTAATGACATTTTTGTGCATAGAATATCTGGACAACATAGTGTTAGGTCGGCAAGTTTTGCTTAAATGTATAAAATAAGCCAAAAAAACTTCTTTTAAACTTTTTACACGCTGGTCGTCGCACCACTTATTGCTGTCCTTTACGAAGAAAATTTCAAATCCGATTTTTTATTTTGTCCCATTTGAGCGTGTGAAGGTCCTCCTCATCCAGGGTCGGGAAACCGAATACCTGATATCTCGTCCTCTGGTATGCCTCGCAGTTCGCTATAACGCGTCGAGATGTCTCTTCTGCCCGCCCGCAGGCCCGGCAGATCGAGTCATTCTCCACCGCGATCCGGGTCATGTGCTTCCTTAGTCGGTTGTGACCTGTTATGATACCTGTCAGCAGACCAGCGTCCCTTCGCGATCTCCCCAGGAGCCATTTTTGTCTGGCTACATCCGGGCCCTTCACGAAGTCCTTGGTCTGTATGCATCCTGTTCCTGCTCTCCAAGCGGTCGTCATGGCATCGTTGGCCCATTTGTTGAGTGGACTTTGCAATTGCCTCTTGGTTATTCCTAGGAGCGGTTCCGGCCCTATATACTGGGTGCTTGCCCCGATCCTGGCGAGTTCGTCGGCGATCTCGTTACCCGGCACCCCCAAATGTCCCGGTACCGACATAAGTGTCACTTGTTTGCCCTCTCCCAAGGATTGCAGTGCATCCGCACATTCCTCCACCAGGGTGTTGGTGATCTTGGGCGCCCTTAGTGCCTTTAGGGCTGATTGGCTGTCGGAGCATATATAAACATGCTCCGCCCTACTGTTCTTTATTTCTTCCATGCTTGCAGCCATTATTATGGCATACACCTCTGCCTGAAAGACCGTGGCTTGCTCTCCGAGCGGGTAGGCCTCCTGGTCTTCCACATAAACCCCCGACTCTGTGGTTTGCCTCTCTGACAGTTTCGACCCGTCGGTGTAGCAAATCACGGCGTTCTCCTCGAACTGTTCGCGGAGGTTTTCACTCTGCCATAGTTCCCTGTCTGGGATGACTACTTTGTACCTCTTGTTGAATCTCCAGGGGTTTTTTTGGTCTTTGTGTTTTAATCGCTGCTATAGGGATTTCTCTCTCGGCGATTTGGACAATCCTAAGATGCCCCGCAGCTTCCCCTCTTCCTCTCCATTGACCTGTATCTCTCAGCCGGAGGTGGGTCGCCATCGCTTCTTTTCTGATCCAGATCGGAAGCGGCGGCAGTCCCAGAATGGTCTCGAGTGCCTGTATAGGTGCACTCTGCATATGGTTCCTAAGCTTGAGGGTAGTAGTGACCTTCTCCACTGCTGGCCACCAGACTATGGATCTGTACTGGATCCTTGGTCTTAGTATTGCCGTGTACATCCAGTGGAGGTTTCTGGGGCTCGAACCCCAGGTGTGGCCAACCACTCGACGCAGTTGCCACATCGTTGCCTGCACCTTATTGGTCAATTTCGCAACGTGTGGTGTCCAGGTGAGCCCCTTGTACTTCAGTTCTGAGACCAAAGTCAGGGGTCTCCCGTACATCTTGGGTGCTCTGAATCCCTCCATTTTCCTCTTTCTCGTGAACAGGATCATCTCTGTCTTTCCTGGATTGACAAAGAGACCGTTTTGTTGACACCAATCTTCTGTGATTCGTACCGCCCTTTGCATTCTGTTACAGACGGTGTTTAGGTGGTGGCCTACCACCTCCACGACACCGTCGTCGGCGTATGCTTGGGCGTCGAACCCTTCCTCTGTTAGGCGTTGTAGGAGAGTATCCACCCGCTCAGTTAATTAACGGAAAAGGTTTTAGGCAAATTAGGCAAGAAATCCGCCGCCTTGTCCAGAAAAATTGGATTGCTCAAACACCGGCCCGCATATCCGCTTATCCAATGTCCCTTTAAGGTGTCCCCTTAAAATCTTCTAAATCACGTGCTCATAAAAAACATATTTTTTTCTTACCTTGGAAACATATATATGTAGCACATATATATGATAGAAATACACAGATACACCATGGAAAAGTCTGGATACAACCCGAAAAAGTCTGAATACTCCCAGGAAATATCTAAATACACTTTAAAAAACCCTGGATGCTCCCTGAAAATTTCTACATATACCGCGTAAAAGTCTAATGCACTCTAAATAGGCCTGGATACATCCTGAAAAAGTCCCAATCCAACCCGACCGACCCACAATTTATCATAAATATTTAAAATGAAAGCCTGTAATACTGGATACGGATACCATAATAAAAGCGATGGGCGCAAATTAAAAATTTTAATTTTATGGTGACAAAGAGAACTACAAAAGAAGAACCACATTCTTCTTCTACTCAAATGATAAAGTGCATTTGTTGTAAGAAGTCCGCTAAACAATAAAACCTTTTGAGCAGGTAAGTCGGTGGTTCTCAATTATATTTTTGGAACATGACGAATTACATTTTCTAAATAATAGTAGTTTTTACATCTAGTGGCTAAAATAGTGCTTTTTTATAAGCGATGGTTTAAATAACAAGCGGAGACAAATTTTTTTTTTATAACTTCATCAAAAACATAATTGAAGTAACTGTCTGCAGATAACTAAAGCATGGCTTTTTTGGTTACCGATGCAATTTTTTTTTTATCACGGGTGCAAAAAAAGATTTCTGACCGTTTTTTACCCAAAATTAAAGAGAAATAGGGGAAAATAGTAATATTAAAAAAATCTAATTATTCTTGCCTAAAAATAAAGCCATTTCCTCCAGTTTTCACCAAGTATTTACGAAAAAATTATTTAAAAACATTGTAAAAATATTAAACTGTCAAATATCAAAATGTCGCAGCAACAAACGTCACCGATACAAAGACACATCGCTATGGCAACCATTGTTATTTCATTTACCAGCCACCTTGATTTATAGTGTAAAAGTGGTCTGTTTTGCGAGAAGTGCTCTTCGTTCGAGATTTTTAAAAGTATTTTCCTGTTTTTCTTGTGTTTTTTGATAAAGGTATTAAAAAAAATTAGTGTTCACATCTCGTGGATAAACTGTGCTCTTTTTTACTCGCATTTTTAAATACCTCTCTGCGCTCGTTATTTAAACCAACGCTTTTAAAAAAAGTACTATTTTAGCCACTAGTTGTGAAAACTACTATTTTTGCATCGGTAATTAGGAAAGTCATGGTTTGGACATTTGTACACAGTACCTAAAAAATCATTTAAAGTTAATAAAAAATAATTAGGTAAAAAAGATTATTTTTTAGCTTTTATAGTATTTAGGCAAATTAGTTTTATGAATTCTTTTTTATAAAGTTTTGGTTCTAGAAAACCGATATTGCAGTCTTGCGATAGAACGCACCTACTTATAAATACATACTAAAAATAGTCTTCGTCTTCATCTGAAATATCATTCATGCTTTCAGCATCATTATCATCATTCGTAATAATTAACGGTCTCACTTCGTCTATAACCTGTTCTGCCTCATTCTTCTTTGCCCACTTTGCTAAGTGTCTCCTCCCACAACTTTATAACGCTAGGCTCATCGATATTTTTACAGGCATGTTTGTCATAATAATTTTTGCTAATACCCCATACCAATTCAATTGCGTTGTAATGGCAATGGTAGGGTGGTAACCTCAAAACTTGATGTCCATATTTAAGGGCTAATTCGTCAACAATATATTTTTTTTAATGGCTGCTCTTTACACTTGCTTAAAAGATCACTTTTTAAAAATACATTTTCATTGTTTGTGATGTGATAATAGTCAGTTTTTTTTTTGATGAAAATATTAAACTGGCATTTGAAATAAACCCTTCTTCTTTAGCGGCATGTATTATTATATATCTTTTTCCATTACTTGTAGAGGTACTGGAATAGTAATGTTTCGATTCATCATGCCAAGACGATTTTGTTAAAGTTCCGTGCGCAAATACCCATGTTTCGTCAAGAAAAACAACTTGCCTTGGCAATTCCGATTTTTTGTTTTTTATGTAATCTCTAAATTGCCATCTTCTTGACACAATATTGGATTGTTCGCAAAGTAAAAACTTCGGTTTTTCGTTTTTTTATATTTGATGCCCATCTCTTTTAAAATTTTGGACAAACTTGTAATTCCAATATCTCAAAGTTGTTTTCCTTAATCTTTTCTAGAATAGCTTTGAGGGTAACATATTCCTTTGACTTATACATATCATAAAAAATATTTCTAATCGATAGTTTAATCCCTTGGGATAGATCAAAGGTTTTTGAATGCTGTCGAACCCTTTTATATCCAATTCCTCTTCACTCTGTTTTCGAAGTCTTCTTAAGGTCTTATTTTTGCACTGCCAAAACAGGCACTAACGGGCCCGAGTTATTTTTTTTTAACGTAAAATAACGTTCCACTTGTAATACCAAACGGCGTTCACCTGGAGATAAACACCTTCTAGGCGTTGTGTCACCTTGCTGAACATTTTCCATAACTTTGCTTTATAACTGCTTGAAATTCCGTAATTCACACACAATAAGAAACAAACTAAAAGCAAATAAAAGCATACCTACTTATTTAAAATAGAACATACCATCTCCAACTGGAGCAAATTTTAATTATTTCTTGGAAGCAATAAAACCTATTTGCAGTGATTATTAGCATTGACGACAGCTCCAGATTTACCTATAATGACCCCAAAATAATTAAATTCTCGGAAAATATATCTATCAAAATCTTTAACCTATTGACGCAAAAAGGTTTTCAAAAGTATAAGTGAAAAATAAAATAAAATAGAAATATTTATCGTCGTATAAGTGTAACGCGTTATTCTTAAATAATTTTGTTTTAAGACCGCTGATACATACAGTGAACCAGTGGTATGTCTGACACGATCAAGTACAGTGAGGGTATTCTAACTTAACTGACTGTTTAAAAAGCGAAAACATCTTTTGGAGTTTTAGTCCGATATCGGACTTCATACAGCCAACCGAGTTTAAACATAATGCTTTCATCAAAAGAAGCCCAGAATGGTTGAGATTGCTGTGCTTGCCAAGCCTTTCAAAATGTCCTTAGGTTATAAAGTAATACAACTGTTTTTTAGATGAATCGTCGATGTGACCGATATACGACTGAAGATGTGATATCTAAAGTTAATATTTTTAACTTATGCCCATCGCTTTTAGAAATGAATTAGAATAAAAAAAATATTTTTAAAAGTCTTTTTAATAAAAATTTATTTAGAAAAAAAATCGAGCAAATGTTTCACCATATACCACTTCCCATATACACGTGGCCTTATTAGAAAGTATCCAGACTTTTACGCGATATATCTAGACATTTTCAGGGAGTATCCAGAGTTTTTTAGAGTGTATTTAGACTTTTCCTGTTCTTTAAAAGTTTTTTGTTATAAAAATTTATTTAAAAATTTTTAGTTTTGTCTCAGTAGGCTTTATGATAATGCTCCGATATAACGAGATATCCAAACGCATCAAGATTGAAGTCAATTAGAAAAGTAGAAATCCGTCAAAATTGACTTGAAAAATTTGACGCACAATCGGCTAGTTAAAATCCGCCATATTCAATTTTCAAAATCTGATTAAAAATTCCTTATCGATATCCCCAAATGCCCCCACACACCAAATTTAAACGAAATTTGGCGTACTTCAACTGTACCCCCTTCACGCCCTTTGAGTAAGGGGGAGCTATCAATTTCGTGATACTATATTATTGTGTTATCACCACAACTATATAAGCATGCCAAATTTGAAGCCGATCGGATATCGCAATCGAGCACACTTTAGCTATTTTCCCCCTCCCCCACCCTTAAAGGGGGGGAGATGCAAACTGACAAAACAAACCAATACCACAGTTGTGTATTGTCACGCGAACTATAAACGCGTACCAAGTTAGAAGACAATCTGGCAACTAGAAGTCCGACAAAATGGACTTGAAAAATCCGACCCACAATAAACCATTTTTAACCCGCCGCGTATTGAATTTTCAAAATCTGATTAGAAATTCGTTATCACCATCCCCAAATTGCCCCAAACACTAAATCTCCACGAAATCGGGCGTACTTCAACTGTACCGCCCTCCACCCCCTTCGAGTAGGGGTGGTGGTATATTATTCTATTGTCCGAACTTAAAGCCGCCCGGATATGAGGCAGTTGGTCAAAATTAAGCTACAAGTTACGAGTGAAGTTAAAAAAAGCTTGTAATAATTCGGGATAACATTCGCGTCATACCCTATTTCTTATCAGTCACACACACATAAAGCAAAGAGTGTTTGTACAGGGTGATCGGTTATAAGTGTTCTCTGAGATAACTTTTTCTAATAACCGCAGAAAAACCAAGCAAAAACTGGATGAAAGAGTATATTATGAGGAACTCTAAATCATTAATAAAAATTATTAATTTGAAATAGTATACAGGGTGTGCCAAAAAGTTATTTTTAATACTGTTGAATTCTCTAAAAAATTAGCTTTTTAAAAATACAATATAGTATAGCACCATGCAACCGTTTTCGAGATATTTCAATTTGAATTAGATATTAATTAACTGGTATTATTCCAGGTTGAACACCAAAAATTACCAACGCACTTCACTTTACTGACACACATGACCAATGCAGGGCGGAAAATATACAGTCGCCACGAATATTCTCACTTTTTCAATAAAAAATAAGATTTTATTGAAAAAAAACTACACCATTCTTTTTAAAATATGCCTAAATGATATAATTTAGACATTTCAACAATATTTTATTGCAAAGATTATGGGATTTCATGATATTTCACAAAAAGATACAAAATATCCGATCGGCTTTATTATTTATCAACAACTACCGCAAGGAAAAGATGGCTACGTCAGAGAATTCCAGTAAACTTGCCCGATTTCTACTGAAACTCCAGTTTTAGTGAATTTTTGTTCACTTAATCGGTCGCCCGTTCTGGCGAAATGTTGATTTCATCTACAGTGATACCACTGCAAGACCCTAGAGGTCGCCAGCCGTGTAAGTTTGACTCGATCTGGTGGGTGTTTGGTTAACTTAATCTGTTTAGGGAACTTTGCTTCCAAAAAAGATTCTTCCACCTCCTCGGTCCGACATCGGAACGAGACCCAGAAAGGTGGCAGCAGTGAGTTTGAACGGAATGCCAAAAATCCTAACCTGCACAATTTTTGCGCCTTTTCCAACGGCCTTTAATTTTTTCTTCCGTTTTATGTTTTGCAACGACGTTTATGTAAGACGCTAAGTGATCAACATAAGTGATACACAACACACAACGGTTTGTGGTAAACTGCTTTAAGTCCTAGTTAAGGTAAGTTTAAAGTTGAGCTTCTACCCAAATTAATAATAATATTAATATATTTATAAAACAACGTTTATACTCTAATCATAAAGCTTGATCTATACATTCTGTTAGCTCCTGTGCTAGCTATTCATAATGATTTTTTAAATTGAATATTTGAATTGGTTTTTCTTTGGCATTATTAGTTATAACACAAACATGTACCGCACGCACGAAAATACAAAAATAAATTTCAATTTTCACTATTTTGGGTTGGATTCCAAACCCTAACGTTGAAAAACCGTCAGGCGTAGGTCAAATATCATCACCAAATACATTGGGTACATTTGTCGCATCCCGGACGTGGAACGGACGTCATAGTTTTTACTGATTGCATCGTTGGCAGCACAGACGTTGGACCGAAGTCAGAAAACTTTACTAACACAAGTTCAGACTCTATACTACATGCCAACGTTCTTCTTAACGACATCGAAGCATTGTCGAGAAACTGCCCTAGACTACCCACAACGGCTCCAAACGTTATCTCGACGACTCACGTCAGTCTATACAAGCTAAGACGTCGTAACAACGAAAGTATAATCCTTGACTTAAACCACTAAATTTTGATAAATTTTTCTGACCGTTATATAAGTTTTTGTTGTGTGAAAAAAAGTTTTCCTGGGTTGCGGTCTTAGAATAACAATTAATTTATTCTGTGTAAATTATAACGTTTCGGTTTATTACAACAAACCAATTATCATACAAGAGGAATACAGGAAATGATACAAATTACAAAACACCCAAAAGTAGTAAACTTTAGATCTGACACTGAAAATTTAAGTAACATTTACAAACTAACTAAAATTTAAAAAACACAATCATCGCAAAGATTATCTCTGCGAACATTTTTAATAAAAAAAAAACAAGAATAGTAGAATACACAATTAATGCATGCAAAACAACAAAAGAACTAACATCGAAAAACGAAAAGCCTGTACAAATATTTTAAAATAAATATATTTTAAAATAATAATAAAATAAGGTAAGCCACTGTTGATATTTTAATATCTAATAATAAAATTAAGAAAAAAAATTAAGTTCTTTCTTAATCTAACATAATTTTGTTTCTTCTGTATGTTTTATATATGTATGTAAAAAATTCTATTCACTGTTTTTTAAACTGTCACTTTTTTTATTTTAATTTTTAATATTTTGTAAAACTTTTATCAAAAAAAATGATTTTAAATTTTAGATAGATGTAGCCTGATGAGGGTTGAAATAAACCGAAACGTTACAATTTACACAGAATAAATTAATTATTATTATTTAAGGCCGCCACCCAGGAAAACTTAAAAAAAAATTAAACCACTAAATTCGTCAACTGACTATATTTTATACTCCCTCTGACGTTAGATGCCGTACAAAACTATTCGGAAGACGGAAAAATGCTATTTGGAACGTGCCTGCTGGCGCCATTTTTTTTTTGAGTTTGTATAGGATTTTCCACCCAAAATTTATACAGATTTTTTTTGACACTGAAAATTTAAGTAACATTTACAAACTAACTAAAATTTAAAAAACACAATCATCGCAAAGATTATCTCTGCGAACATTTTTAATAAAAAAAAAACGAGAATAGTAGAATACACAATTAATGCATGCAAAGCAACAAAAGAACTAACAACGAAAAACGAAAAGCCTGTACAAATATTTTAAAATAAATATATTTTAAAATAATAATAAAGTAAGGTAAGCCACTGTTGATATTTTAATATCTAATAATAAAATTAAGAAAAAAAATTAAGTTCTTTCTTAATCTAACATAATTTTGTTTCTTCTGTATGTTTTATATATGTATGTAAAAAATTCTATTCACTGTTTTTTAAACTGTCACTTTTTTTATTTTAATTTTTAATATTTTGTAAAACTTTTATCAAAAAAAATGATTTTCAATTTTAGATAGATGTAGCCTGATGAGGGTTGAAATAAACCGAAACGTTACAATTTACACAGAATAAATTAATTATTATTATTTAAGGCCGCCACCCAGGAAAACTTAAAAAAAAAATTAAACCACTAAATTCGTCAACTGACTATATTTTATACTCCCTCTGACGTTAGATGCCGTACAAAACTATTCGGAAGACGGAAAAATGCTATTTGGTACGTGCCTGCTGGCGCCATTTTTTTTTGAGTTTGTATAGGATTTTCCACCCAAAATTTATACAGATTTAATTGACGTCAACTATCAGCAAGAATTTTCGGTCTGACATTTGGCAATTTTGTTTCTCCCTAATGAGACCGTTGGTCACAGTTGGGCCAGTGCCGCATTGTTTTCTTTAATAAACAGCCGCCATTGCAATTTTGACTTTGTTGACTGTTACTGCATGACTTAGTTCTATAAATGCTCGCCAATTTCGACCAAATACCCACATACCATTGGAGGAATATTCTAGTGCGAATATGAGAGGAATGTTCCAAACATATTTTTTCTTGAATATTCTTTAAGAGTTTGTGATAGTTATATTTCTTTAGTAATAAGATAATAATATCCCACGATAATGAGATAATGAAATTATTTTTATGAATATTCTCAAAAATAATATATTTGGCAGGATTTTGGCATGTTTGCTGAAATATTACTATCTTGTAAAAAGAACATGATTTATATGATTTATAATTATAATTTAGTTTAATGTCATTTATTGTAGGTAGATGGCACTGAAATCAATATGTTCTCTATGTAGCAGGTAATATTCTTATACATATAAGACAGCAAAAACTTATTTTGGTAACTTTTTGATAACTAATCTCAAGTAGAACATCAACATAATCCGTCTAGTCCGTATTAGAGATGGGTAAATCGATCATTTTGTACTGAACGAATCGATCAGTGATTCGTTTCTAGAGTGATCGAATCTTTTGAATCGAATTAAAGAAAATGGTGACCAAAAAAAAAAGATCTGCAGGTTGCAGCTAAATACGACATACTCTGCTGATAAAAAAATCTATACAGATTACCCGGCGCGCAGGAATTCGAATCAAAAAAACGCATGAACGAGACGATCGACCTATTTCCAACTGATTCAGTGTATCGCCACAGTGGGTCAGTCAGTCGTTGATTCGTTCCGATTTGATTCCCTCGTTTGATTCATTCTGTCTTCGTCGGTCATTTGAGTCATTTGACTGATTGAATCAGATCGAGCAAACATGATTCGATCACTCAATACTTGCAAGTGATTCGATCATAGTGAACGGATCGTTCACGAATCACACATCTCTACTCCGTATTGCACTTTAGTGGAAGACAAAGACAACATGACATAACATCTCTATGTGATAGACTAATGCGTGGACTAATGCATATTTGGTGGATATTCATGTGTCCACTGCATATCTTAGGATATCCATCTCGTGGCCATCTGTTTTGACATGTTTTGAATCAGAAAATCATGTCCATATATTATAGTCATTGCCCAGGTATATTACTATAATTCTTTAAAAAAAACCCTCTGGTGGTATTATAGTCATGTTTCGCGTCACGTTTCTATCACATTTATATCACCTATATGAGCTTAACGTAACTTATTGCCGGTATGTGTTAGTAATATTTGCAATGGTAAAATGTAACATTCCTATCACATTTTTTGTTCTGTAAGTATATTATGTGGGTATCACTAAAACGAAAGGTTTATATCTCAGAACCGTCGACCTGACTTTAGCCTTCATATGAGATTTGATAGGTATAAGGTTATTATTTCCATAGATATGCCATAACGCCCCCAACTACGTTTCATTAAGTTCGTTTGTCGCATAATTCGTGTGTTTGCGGCGAGTTTTGATCAAATTATATGTCCGAATGGTTCTCTGTGTCTATATCTATTATGACATTCCCATCAACTAACAATTAAAGTTCTATTTGTTTTGTGGGACAAATTTTACTGCGAATAGATAATCTGAATGAATATAATTTATTAATACCACTTTATGTATTATTTGTATAAATTTATTTTTTGTTGTCAAAATTTTGTTAGAATTTAGTTTTTAAAAGCAAGAGAATCAATAAAACAGTATAGTTCACACGACATATAAGACCAATAAGATTAGGCATGGTGGAGAATACCAAAATTATAAATAGACACTTCTTTGATGCGTAATAAGCAATAGAATGGAAAAAGCACATATAACAAAATGGTTAGGATACGCTAGAATACTGCAAGGGCGGTCATAGAGATAGGTGAGACGTAGTCAGTGGCGGCGAGTGGTCTAAATTTTTGGAGGTGCACAACTTTCGAATAAGGGGCAAGTGACACTGGAAAAGGGCCGAAGGCGAAACATTTATTTTTGGTGCTGCACAGGAGCCATATTAATCAAATCAAAATTGGTCCAGTAGTTGTAATGCTGGATCAAACAGACAAAAATTCTAAAAATTGGATTTTTGTTATCTATATGGTCTGTTTAGAAGCCAACAACAACAAAATTTTAATAAAATATTCAATGTACAGAAATGATCCTTCTA
This sequence comes from Oxystoma pomonae, assembly GCA_963921995.1. Lineage (NCBI taxonomy): Eukaryota > Metazoa > Arthropoda > Insecta > Coleoptera > Brentidae > Oxystoma > Oxystoma pomonae. Next base: position 32,947,795 of record OY998172.1, read on the forward strand.
ACGTTTGACATCGAAAATTCGGGCATTATTCGCGAATAAAAATTTCCCGAACCGTCTCGTCTAAGTCGCCTGCGAGCTCCTAGTCACATAACAGCCACAATTAAGGGAAAGCTAAATGGGAGTCTCTGAAATGGTTTTCTAGGCAACCAGATATACACCTTGGGAAAGGTACTGTACTTACCAACGGCATGGCGCTGCTGGCAAACTTGCGTTTTGTTCTGTTAAATCTACCAATAATTTTATAGAATTCGAGAAAAATTGTCAAATTCAACCTTTTGACGAGACAACTTTGAATATTGATACACCATCTACATCTTCTGAAAAAATCAACAGTCTGCTCCAGAGTCAATGAAGACAAGTCAATCTGGTGCAATCTTGGAAAACTCTAATCAATCAAGATTATGTAAACATTTCTGACATTGATAGTTGGCAAGTGCATAAAAGTGAATAATCATTGTAAACAATTGTTAGAATATAAAAGTGAATTTTCATTATAAACTTATTATAAAATGTAAATGTAAACCCAAAAATATGTCACGTGAACAAAATAGTATCATGTCATAGCAATCGAACTAACCACTACCCCTTGTTAAATAAATGTCACTTGTCATCCGAACTGTGTTTCTGTCTTGTCCATTTTTGTCGGAATCTCAAATACCTTAAAATAAAAGTATTATATTGTATTATTTTTGGATATTATTTTTTTGTCATTAGGCATTCCATTGATAATACCATCAAATAAATTTAATGTCAACTATTTTATTTATTTTTTTTGCTCTCCTTTAGAGTTTAAAAAATTGACATCTGATATTCTAAGCATAGCTCGTCCTAGATACTCTTATATTTATATATATATATTTGGTATGCCTCGAAGGCTTTATATGGTCATTTCATGCTTGCTTAAACAATTCTCCTATTACAACACTTAATAGCAAGAAAGAAAATACTTCACAATATGCTAAAAGTAGAGAAAAAAACTAGAATCAGATTTTTTTTGTTTTAGCCAGTAAAGATTAACTGCTTTTTTAAGACTAAAAGAAAACAAAATCGGTATCTACTTTTTTTATTTACTTTTAGCATGCATGAAGTGTATTTTGCTGTTAAGTCTTAAAATGGGAGCCTAAACTGACCATAATAACTTTTGAGCTACACTATAAATAAGGCACTCTAAGTATTATGAAACATTTATTTTAAAGAAAAAAAAGTTTTCTGTAAAAAGTCCTGTACTTACCCGAAGGATGGCGCTACTAACTCGCCAACAGTTAGTAGCAATGGAGAGATCATTATATTGTGGGTGTTACGTGCTCCGAGTGCACGTATTTTATGTGCACATAGGCCACCTTACGTCGCTGGACTGCCGCGGGGAAAAAAGAGTGCGGGAGGCAAAGGTCCGACCAATTAGATTGAAGATTCATATGAGCAGTGAACGAAGCGCTGGAGCTCGTTTGTATTTTGGTAATAGATTAGGAACATTTGCAGGTCTAGCGATTAAGTTTTGTTAACTAGTTATTTAGTAATAGTATAGTATAGTATAGTATAGTAATAGTAGGATGGGTTTAATGAATGTTTTTGGAATTATTATTTTGTGATAAAGTTCTTTGAAGAATTATATAATTTCAAAGTGTGTTTGAGAAGAGACACATTAAAAAGATTAAATTTGGTAATGCACGTGCACATGTATACTTATTAAGGAGCCGCCGCTAAACGTAGTCCCTGTTTTACAACGTATCCGTTCTGAGCATGCGCACTGCGATACGATTACGATTAAGCACTCTCTAATTGTGCAATTGTGGGATTTACTAAAAGGGTTTAGTCTAATTTAGAACGGTCCTAAGTTTAAGTAAAATTTTGTGTTTTTAAGCATTTTAAACCAACCCTCCTTGAATTTTGGACATAGTTTGATTTATAAGGACAATTTTAATAAATTTGTTTATTGAATAATTAACTTAACACAATCCTATTGAATTTGAGAAGAAAGTTTCAATTTAGAAGAAAAGAATAGTAGTTTTAACAACTAGTGGCTAAAATAGTGCCTTTTTTTTACAAGAGTTGGTTTAAATAACGAGTGCAGCGAGGTATTTAAAAACGCGAGTAAAAAAAACACAGTTTAGCCGCGAGTGGTTAACACTACTTTTTTTATACCTTTATCAAAAAATCCAAGAAAAACAGAATGAGAAATAAATTCCCAAAACAGGAAAATACTTTTAAAAATCTCGACCGAAGAGCACTTCTCGCAAGACACCATCTTTACACTATAAATCAAGGCGGCAGGTAAATGAATAAGTATGGTTTCCATGATGATTTTCCTTTTTACTCGGTGACGTTCATTCTTGCGACATTTTAATCTTTGACAGTTTGATATTTTGACAATGTTTTTAAATGATTTTTTCGTAAATAATAGGTGAAAACTGGCAGAAATGGATTCATTTTTAGGCAAAAATAATTACATTTTTTCAATATTACTATATTTCGCTATTTCTCTTTACTTTTGGATAAAAAACGGACTGAAATCTTTTTTTGCACCTGTGATCAAAAAAGAAAGTTTTTTTGCATCGGTAACCAAAAAAGCCATGCTTTAGTTATCTGCACAGTTACTAAAATCATGTTTTTGATGAAGGTATAAAAAAAATACTTTCAATTTCAATTTCAACAAATATAGGTAAAAATTTTTTCAATTTAAAAGAAAAAGTGCGAAATCGACGACTTTGACGTCCCTTTTCGGGTACTTTTGGGAGGCTTACAGAGTTAGCGCAATGAAACAAAAATCTTGTTAGGACGAGTAATTCAACATACAAACAAATCAGGCAATTCTACTGAATTCAAATTTCCAAGCTGGGTTTAAATAAAATAAAACACTGTAGAACAAATAAAAATTGGAGCTATATGTAATAATAATAATAATAATAAAAACAAAATGCCTTTATTTAAATGAAATAACTATTACAGATAGGCGAAGTCTAGCCATTGGCTACTCTACTTAACCTTACCAAATGAATTAAACAGATAAAAAATAATAAAAAAAATAAAAACAAAACAAAAATAAAAAAAAGTATTTCACATTTCAATTTAAAAACAAATTTAAAAAAAAAACAATAAAAATATGGCCAATTTAAAAGTAAATTTTAAAAAAGCGTTAAGTATAGCAAACTTATAGAAAAAAAGTATGAGTTATTAAAAAAAAACAATTAAAAAAAAATAAAATATTTTCTTATTTCTTTCTTAAACTTTTGTATCTTTAAGAATTTTAAATCATCATGCAGCGAATTGTAAATTTTAGTGGCGTTGTATGAAAATGATCTCTTAAACATGGTGGTTTTAAATTTTGGGGTAAGGAGTCTATTCGTAAATCTCATTTCACGATTATGTGTGTTCCGTCTAAAAGTAAGTTTTTTTAATAAATAACTAGGGCAAGAGGTTTTAATGAGCTTCTGGACAAAATTTGTCAGGTATATCTTGTAAACGTCTTCAAATCAACGTTTATTTTTATTCCCTGTAATGAACTACTTAAGTTGGTCGGGAATAAATACTTATTACTTCAACTCTTAGCCACTGCAGTTTTTTTAGTTTTTCTGACACGTAATCATACTTTCTTAACTTAAACACGAATCTACAGCAAGTGTTAATTAGTTTTTGCAGTCGGTTTCGGGTTATCATATCAAGGCAAGGAAAGTAGACAATGTTGGCGTAGTTTAGAATAGCAAATATTAAGGTTTCACAAAGTTTTTTTTAAGATTAAAATTAGTTATATTATAGTTATTATGAAGACCTTTGAGTGCAAAATAACATTTTTTATATATGTCACTCTAATTCAAACTTACCTTTGTTAATTAATTTTTCCAATTAATACTTGATGCCACATAACGATTTAGATAGGTAATAATAAAATAAGGAGTAGAATAATTTTTTATTTACTTAAAAGGTGTTTTTATTTATGTAATGTATTAAAAAACTTAAATGCAAGTTTTGTTTATATTTCTGCCACTGTCAAAATGTCAGTTTCGAAATATTAGCTGCGTTTAAATTACAAACAGCGAGTTCGGATCTCTTACCTCTGCTTGTACCTTGGCTTGCACCAACCTCTTTGAGTAAGGAAAGTTTTCTTGACTGAGCTTTTAGATAACCTCAATGTTTTAATTTCAGTTTGTAAATAAATTAATATAGTTGTTTTGGGTTTTTTTGTTTGGTATATTTTTCGTGCTTATTTAGTGACCTTCACTTATGTTTTGCCTCGTAGTGCCCTCATAAATATATTTTTTGTGCTGAAAGCGGGTTAAAAATATGGCGTTTTATTGGTTAATCAACAACTTGGGATATTAAATGAGATAAATTAATATATTACCAATTGCCACAAGACAATCCTTTCTGGCTATAAATTTACAACACCCCCCACAGGTGCTCTAAAAAATCACCAACTTTATAATCTCAAACACAGATAATTTGCCATTTTGAAACCTGTAAAAAAATTAGTTTTATTCTCCGAAAATATGGTATATTTTGAGAAAAAAGCAGTTTTTCAGTGGTATTTTGCAATAACAATACAAAATAATCAATAACTTTTTGTCTTTTCTGTATGGGTAAGTGTTGTTGGGGCACTTGAGGATGAAGATAACGAATTTCTAATCAGATTTTAAAAATTCAATATGGCGGATTCAAGATTTTTGGTCATCTTTTGCTAACCAATTGTAACTGACTTATCCACATCCGATTGTGTTCAAATTTGGTATGCGTTTTTAAGAAGGGGGATTATGAATTTTTGATCAGAATTAAAAAATTTAATATGGCGGGTTCAAAATGGACGATTAAGGTTACAAATTTAAAAATTAAGGGTGTCTATTCAAATTTGGTATGCGTTTATAGTTCCGCCGACAATACAATAATATGGTATTATTAGGTACACACCTCCCTCTAACGAGGGAAGTGGAGGGGGGAAAAGATTTAGTTTGTTCGATTTAAATCAAAATTGGCACGCTGGGGTTTTTCGGGAAGGGGATATGAATTTTTGATGAGATTTGAAAATTTCGATATGGCAGATTCAAAATGGACGGTATAGGGTAGAAATATAAAAATTAAAAAATTAATTTTTAATAAAAAAAAGCTTGTATTAAATACACTTAAAAGTGGAAAATAGCTTCTTATCTTTCTTATATCATAATAAAAGCGATGGGCGCAAATTAAAAATTTTTAGTTTACGGTGACAAAGAGAGAACTACAAAAAAATAACTAAATTCTTCTTCTATTCGAATGATAAATATAATGCTTTCATCTAAAGAAGCTGAGATCGGGTGAGATTACCGTTCTTGCCAAGCCTTTGAAAATGTCCTTAGGTTATAGAGTAATACAACTGTTTCTTAGGTGACTCCTCGATGTGACCGATATACGATACCCAGTCACTGACGATATCGCGTCCATCGCTTTTATTATGGGGTATAAGAGAGATAAAAAATAATTTTCTACTTTTAAGTGCATTTAATTAAAGCTTGCATAATGCATAATAAGCTTTAACTTTTGGGATGTACAAATAGATAACTCCATTTTCCAGAAATATAATATGCAATTAAAATTCAAATACATTGTAATACAATATTTGGTTAAACATCAAGTCCTACACTAATTCAAGTGTTTTGCGTGAAAATTTACCGTAGCACAAAAGTTAAATACTGTGTATTTAGAACCGGAATTTCGCTATTCTGAAATTTTTGAACGAAGCACCTCTTCTGAGGGGTGAGTTTCACCACTAGAATTTCTATAGGGAAACTGGATCAGGAGACACCTTGTTTTGACGATCTTTTGAATACCTCTATAATGATGTAAAATTTAGCGATTAGTTCTCGAGATAATTGCCCTCAAATTTGCCACAGTTTCTGTACTTATTTGAGCAAAATAGTAAAAACCTTGAGACCCGTCGATTCTTTTTTCTACTAGAGAACATTTTCCACTAATTATGCTTTTTTAAAAATACACCTTCCCCCTCTAGGGGCGAGTTTCACCACTGGAATTTGAATAGAAAAAGGGGGTTAAGTGACACTTTTGTTTGAAATTAACTCTGTGTTTTGGACTTCATTTGTCTATATTTTATTTATACACGACGTTTCGATAAGTACAATTTCTCATCGTTTTGAGGTTCTAAGGCGTACTTATATACTATGGGATATCACTCAACCGTGAAGTTTAGAAAGTTGGCTCCGCCCAAGGAGGGACTTTCAAATATTTGGAATTTCAACACTTGGTTTACTGAAAATACCCTGATTCTGCCCAATATTTCCATACATCAAAGGACTATCAGAGAAAATTCGAACTTTAATATTAAAACCCCTTTTAAATCTAATAACACAAGTCGAAGCCTTCTTAGTAAAACAAAACCAGAGAACAAACAAAATAAGGAAATTTTACCAAGTTCCTTGTGAGTGTGGTGAGCCATACATAGGCGAAACAAAAAACAAAAACAACTTTAATATTAAAACCCCTTTTAAATCTAATAACACAATTCGAAGCCTTCTTAGTAAAACAAAACCAGAGAACAAACAAAATAAGGAAATTTTACCAAGTTCCTTGTGAGTGTGGTGAGTCATACATAGGCGAAACAAAAAGACCACAATCTGTTAGGCTTAAGAAACATCAGACGAATACCTAAAGAGGTGAAACAACGAAATCAGGAATCGCCAACAGGCATGGACAAAATAACACGGAATGAAGAGGACAGAAGCAAAGATTTTGTACAAGGAGTCACACTGGAAGAAACGAAAATTCCTTGAAGCTGTCTTTATTGGGCAGAATTAGGGCATATTCAGTAAACCCAGTATTGAAATTCCAAATATTTGGAAGCCCCTCCTTGGGCATAGTCAACTTCTTAAACTTTACGGTTGAGTGATTTCCCATAGTATATAAGTACGTAGCCTTAGGAAAAGACTTTAGTTTGCACCTGAAGGCGATCAGAGATTATACTGATCGAAACGTCCTGTATAAATAAAATATAGACAATGGAACCTCGAAACACAGAGTTAATTTTAAACACATCATTGTCTCAAACTTTTAAAAAAACGTTGGAATACCTGTACGGATTCGGTATCAGCGATCTTTTTCGAGGCTACGAAAAGACTTTAATTAAGCATACCAGAGAAGACGCGCACATCAAATTCCTAAGTCAAGCAAGAGACAGCAACATTATTTCGGTTGCGATTCGTCTTAAGGCATCATTTCCAGGACAAAGAGTTCAGCGGATTCTAGATGACGCCAGTAAAGCAATTATATGATCCCAAATCAGCTTTCATCACTGGAACAAGTCCTTACTGATAGAAGTATTGGGATAACGGTTTCAGGGGATTCGAGAAAATACTATAGAGAAAGATTATCAGCCGATTCTGGACAAAATCACACGAGCCTGTAACCATCTACGACAGACTTGGCAAGCAAAGCACCAAAGGAAATTCGCCCATCAATAGCCAAAATGCCAATCGACCACCCAGACTGTAAGAACCATCATTAGTGAGTCAAAAAAAAACATTGAGACCCATAAAAGAAAACTTACTTGCCAAAGGACTTAACTTTTCGTTCGCTCCTAAGAAGATACCCACTATCGATATTATCGCCGCCATAGAAAGTCAATCTCTTCCACGACAAGACGCCGACGAGTTCAGACATCAAGTAAGGATGATTATTGACAAACCTAATAAGCACACCTCTAACATAAGCAAAACAGGGCCAATCGCGTTGAAGAATCTTCAAAAGGACAAATCCGTTAAAATCTTACCGGCATATAAGGGCAATGCAACAGTGATTTTGGACACGAAAACCTATGACCAGAAAGTTGAAGAGGTACTTGCCAAAGGAAACTATAAAATTCTCCCAAAAGGTCCGACGCAACCAAACGAAAAAAAGGTTTATAGAATTTAAAAAAAAGTATTCCAGATATATTCCGGACACCACAAGGTCTCAACTTACACCACATTATAGCAAGCCTCCTCATCTATACTGACTTCCTAAAAGTCACAAAGATGCAATGCCCTTACGACCAATCACAAGTTTCAGAAATTCCCCAACAAGCAATCTGTCTAAATTTCTTTTGAAAATTATTCAACCTCTTGCAGGCAAGATCGCTTCATTTATAGAAAATTCCAACCATTTTGTTAATATTCTTAAATCTTTTGTTTTAGGACCCGAGGATAGATTTGTCAGTTTTGATGTCGAAAGTCTATACATAAATTAAACAGAGACTAGTTGATGACGAATGCCGCTGAAAGGAGTGATGGAGTTGTTAGAAAGTCTGTCTACATAACTCTTATTTTCATGTGAAAGATAGGTTTTACGCTCAGGATTATGGTGTACCAATAGGTTCATCACTTTCGCCAGTTGTGCACCAATATTTACATAGAGTGGTTCGAATCACATGCGGTTGATACCGCAACATATAAACCTCAGCTCTGACTGAAATATGTTGATGATACTTTTATTGTCTGGACCGGGAATGACCAACAACTTTCAGAATTTTTTCACCACCTAAATAACATAAGACCCACCATTAAATTTACAATGGAATTGGGGCAAAATTGTCAAATTCCTTTCCTTGATGTACTTGAAAGAGTAGCGAACAACTTTAATATAAAAACAGCTTTTAAATTTAATAACACAATTCGAAGCCTTCTTATTAAAGCAAACTAGGAGAACAAACAAAATAATGAGTGCATTTACCAAGTTCCTTGCAACTAGCTGTTAGGCTTAAGAAACATCAGACGAATACCCAAAGAGGTGAAACGACGAAATCAGGTCATGCATGGTCAAAACAACACCGAATGAAGTGGACAGAAGCAAAGGTTTTGCACAAGGAGTTACACTGGAAGAGACGAAAATTCCTTGAAGCTGCCTTTATTGGGCAGAATCAGGGTATTTTTACTAAACGAAGTGTTGAAATTCCAAATATTTGGAAGCCCCTCCTTGGACGGAGCCAACTTCTTAAACTTCACGGTTGAGTGATTTCCCATAGTATATAAGTACGTAGCTTTAGGAATAGATTGTAGTTTCCACCTGAAGATGATCAGAAATTGTACTGATCAAAACGTCATGTATAAATTAAATATAGACAATGGAAGTCCGAAAAACAGAGTTAATTTTTAAGTGACACCTTGTTTGGAAGGTATTCTGGATGACTTTACGAAGTATTTTGTATGACTTTAATCTAACAATTAGTTTTCGAAATAAATGACTTTTAATTTCGCCATGAGCAGATGAAAGGACATTCTTTTTTTACTTTTTGGACAGTCGAACAAACATTCAAATAAGAAGATTTAGTGAGGGTGAATAAATAACAAAATCAATGAATAGCCAGCTTTCCCTCAAAAAGGTAATGGTAACCGTAGATCCGGATTTCGCACTTAGACTCTTAATTTTCCTTCAAAATGAAGGTACATCTGCCGATTCTGCAATTTGACAGATGGTTGTCTTTTACATGAATCCTGTGTCATTTTTTTCGGAAGTGCGAAATCCGGATCTACGGTTACCATTACCTTTTTGAGGGAAAGCTCGCTATTCATTGATTTTGTTATTTATTCACCATCACTAAATCCCTTTTTAAATTTATTAACTCCAGAGCTTAGGATATCTGTAAAGATAATTATATCTGTCTCCGTAGAGACGCTTAATTTTCCTTCAAAATGAAGGTACATCTGCCGATTCTGCAATTTGACAGATGGTTGTCTTTTACATGAATCCTGTGTCATATTTTTCCATCATCATTTCATCCTTTCATCTCCTAATTCCTAGCACCTTATTGATGAGCACCACAAGTGCGAAATCCGGATCTACGGTTACCATTACCTTTTTGAGGGAAAGCACGCTATTTATTGATTTTGTTTTTAGTATTTTTTGGATATTAAGAAAAATGTTGAAATTTAACATTATTTTATTAGTCGTCTTTGGTTTCTTAAAATAAACTACGCGATTTTTTTAAATGCCTTATACCTTTGCCCAGAAAGTGGCAATTATTGCGCTATTTTTTGAAAATGGAGAGTATGCAAATACTGCGTCGATCTTATTTAATAAACAGAATTCCGGTCGAACTACTAGTAGGAATTACGTATTGCAATTAGTAAAAAAATTTAGATAAACGGGGTCAGTTTTAAACAACAAAAAGACTTGTAGAGAGGCTGGTTGTTAATGGAGACGAAGCCGTTGGAGTGATAGGCCAGATGATGGTTAATCCTAGGCTTAGTGTAAGACGTTTGTCAGATATGTTGGGAATCAGCTCTACAAGTATTTGACGAAATTCTAAAAGGCCACAAATTTCCGTATAAATTACAACTTGTACATCAACTTAAGGAGGACGACCGAAGACAAGAAGTTTGCGAGGAAATGAGTAATAGAAAATCCGAATCTACTACATAATATCTGTTTTTCCGATGAGTTTACTTTTTTTTAAATGGTTTTTTTAATCCTCATAACGCCCGTTATTGGTCTAACAAAGATCCGCGAGAATATCTCTAAAGTCACTCTCAATGACAAGAAAAACTAAATGTGTGGGCAGGGCCGGTCCAACGGGGTAGCAAAGTAGGCGACTGCTTAGGGTGACAAAATTTAAAAGCCACCAAATCGTCGGTAACGAAGCCTATTTAGGGCGGAAAAATTGCATAAAATAAGTGATTGCTGCTCACTACTACTCACGGAACCTATTACCTACTTAAGTGTAGATCCTTGTCACATTAATATCTTTGAGTTTTTGTATGACATCTTCAAACTCAAAGATATGGCTAGAAATGATTTAATAGCTCATTGTAAGCACCTTGAAAACGTCCTAATGGATGGTGATTCATCCGATATCAATTCCTTGGAACTAGGTTAGGTTAGATTAGGTTTGTTATGAGTTGTACAATTTACAGCTCCCTTCACTGCGACCTGAGAGATCTATTGTGGATCATTCCCACCCCTACCACAGTCACCAGACCGGTCTGATCAGCACCCCCTAGGAATTCAGTTTTCTTTTCCTAGAGGGATTTAGACCTAAACCCCTTTGTCGGGGCTAGGGATCTTTAACGTGCTCCACTATCAATATATGGATCACACGGGACCGTCCTCTTAACGTCCTCTCAGAGGGATGGTATGGAATCGAATTAGCTTGCCTTCTAGCTAACTGGGCCTACTCCGCTTCATACTTCGTTTTACCTTAATCTTACAAAATTCTGTAATTTTATAAGAAAAAGTCCAAGTAGACTACCTGCAAGACCCGGGGCTTGAATCCGGCATCTCCTGCTTGAAAGTCGCGGCGTCAACCCCGATACCAAGCAGGCAGGTTAACTCACTACTACTCACGGGAAATAGTACCTACTTAAGTGTAGATCCTTGTCACAGTAATACCTTTAAGGACCATGTGTTCGCAAAATCAGCTAAATGGCTTAGCTAATGTTAGCCATTGAGTATGAGTTAGGTAGTAAAATTAATTTGAAAGATATACTTAGGGATTTCGCTAAACAGAAAGTCTGAAAACAAAAGTTTTAAAAACATATTTTTTCAATTTTCTCCTGCTAAACTATGTGCCTATAAAATTAGTTTTTTAATATAATTTGGTTTAAAATTAAAGTGTTCTTGTGTGTTCGTTTAAAAAAATTGGTTCCTATTATTTATCTTTCTTTCCTACTTTATTTAATAGTTTGTATAAAAAAAAGTTTTATGTAAGGGCGGCATTTTTTGGCTTTATTCGGAAATCAGATAGTGGGACCATTTTTCATTGATAAAAATTTAACATGAGAATCTAAATGGAATTTAAATGGAAATTAGATCTCAGTGGGATGTTAACGCCGTTTAAGTATGTTATTGGGACAGTCCCTAAGAGCATTTTGTCTTATAGACGCAGGTGCCGATATCTTCAAGGTGAGCCAATAAAAGCTGCTAAAGGTTGGGATGAGCTTATTATTATAATGCTTATGATGACCGATATAGGCAAAAAAAGCATCAATTTCCACTAAAAGGACAATGCTAAATTTAAAAATTACTTATTTTGACACCTTTCAAACCCTGTTAAAATGGTGGAATATAATTAATGAAATTGAAGTTTTGGGAAAAGCGAATACCTTCTTTTTACTCTGCGGAAGACATTAAATCGAAAACCGTAAAAAAGTGACAGTTGTCTTAACGGTCATTTACTGTTAGAAGTTCTTAGAAAAGCAAATACCTTTTTTGTACTCTGCTGAAGACATTAAATCGGAAACCGTAAAAAACAGTGACAGTTGTCTTAACTGTCATTTACTGTTATGGGGAAAAACACTGGTGCGATAACACATATTTACGAGTGGGGACTCGAACTATATTAAACTGAAGTCGATGAAATCAAATATGTTATTAGTTTTAAGATCTGTCAAATCTTTTCAAAATAAAAAATAAATAATTTATAAACATGTTGAAGATATCGAATCGAAAACCATGAAAAAACTGACAGTTCTGTTAACTGCCATGGGGAAAACCACTGGTGCGATGACACATATTTATGAGTGGTGACTCGAACTACACTAAATTGAGGTCGATGAAGTCAAAAACGTCATTAATTTTGACGCAGGTGCTTTTTAATAAAGCATGCGCCCTTTATTTCCTCAGCAAAAAAAAAAAAATTAAAACTGTAAAAAAGTGATACTTGTCTTAACTGTCATTGACAAAACTACCAGTGAAGTAAAACATATTTCTACGAATGTTGACACAAATTTCAGTTTTGAAAAAATATGCTTAAAAAATATAATAAAAAAATCAGAGAGAATTTCTTGATTGTTATTAATAAAAAAAGATGATTTAATAAATAAAGGAAGGAAAAGAACGAGATTTTAACTCCTTATTTCTTTAGTTATTTAAAGTTCCTACCAAGATTTTTTTTGCCTTTAACAGATTTTAAATAACGTGGGTAATTTTATATTCCACCTGAACGATAAATGGCTATTATGTCCCTAATTTTGGCATATTTGCTCTGGGTCTTATTACCGAACCAATACCTTCTCCACATAGGCCAATCAACTCCTACCGTTTTAGTGTCCTTTTCTCGACCTTCTCCGCCATATTGACAGAAAAATAATGGATTTTCTGTCACTTTTGAGTGAAAATGGCGGCGAAGGTGGATTAAAGGACACTAAATCGGTAGGAGTTGATCGGCCTGTATGGAGAAGGTACTGACCGAACTAGTTGGAGTAATAAACGCACTAGTACGATAATAAAGTTTTATTCTAGTTCAGGTCGTGGATAAAATGCTATACATTACTCGTACGGTGTAAAGTTTATACAATAAGTGGGGAACATTACCTCGACAACATGGTACACCGAGTATTTAAAAAGTTCTTGACAAATGCCAAAATAAATAATTTTTTTTAATTCAATGACCTCCACTTTCCCCGTTACGATAAACTGCAGTTAAAAAAACTGTAACTTTTTTAACTATAAAAGAGTAAAAAGAAAGTATTAGCTCTTCCAAACATTCGTTCATTAATTACTTATTTGCCATTTTGTCAGGGTTTGACATGCGTCAATAATTAATGACATTTTTTTAGTTCATCGACCTTAATTTAGTGTAGTTCGAGTTCCCAATCGTAAATATGTGTCATCGCACCAGTGGTTTTCCCCATGACAATTAACAGAACTGTCACTTTTTTACGGTTTCCGACTTAATGTCTTCAGCAGAATAAAAAACAGGTATTTGCTTTTCCAAAAACTTCAAGTTTATTAATTATTTTTCCGATATTTTGATAGGGTTTGACAGGTGTCAAAACTAATCACATTTTTGAGTTCACCGCACTCGAATGTAGTTTTCCCCATAACAGTAAATGATAGTTAAGACAACTGGCACTTTTTTCTACGGTTTACGATTTAATGTCTTCATCAGAGCAAAAAGAAGGTATTCACTTTTTCAAAAACTTTTCCGCCATTTCGACAAGATCCGACAGGTGTCAAAGTAAATGTAATTTTTTAATTTAGCGTTATTAATTTAGTGGGAATTGATGCTTTTTTGCCGATATCGGTCATCATCAGCATGATAATAATAAGCTTATCCCAAACTTTGGCAGATATTATTGGCTCACTCTGTAGGGTGTCTATGAGACAAAAGCTCCAAGGGTCTGTTCCAATAACATACATAAACGGCATTGAAATCCCACTGAAATCCAGTTTCCATTTAAATTGTGCGTGGTTCTTTGCTGGAAGAAGCGATACATCCCCGATCGTCTGTATTTACAAGATGGTGACCCACCGCACTATGCACATAACGTTCGGGATTTTCTGGATATTTATTTCCCTAATCAATGAATTGGTGCTAGAGGTGCGATAAAAAATGGTCGGCCTACGTTACGCAGCCTGCAAATAGAGACGCATTATTACGTGTGTTCTAAAAAATGCTTTTTTTATACCTTCATCAAAAACATGATTTTTAGTAACTGTCTGCATATGCAAAAAACTTTTTTTTATCAAAGGTGCAAAAAAAGATTTCTGTCGGTTTTTACCTAAAATTAAAGAGAAATCGCGGAAAATAGTAATATAGAAAAAATCTAATTATTCTTGCCCAAAAATTAAGACATTCCGCTAGTATTTACGAAAAATCATTTAAAAACATCGTCAAAATATTATACTGTCAAATATTAAAATGTCGCAACAATGAACGTCACCTAGTAAAAAGGCACATCGCTATGGAAACCATTGTTATTTAATTTACCAGCCTTCTTGATTTATAGTGTAAAGATGGTGTGTTGCGAGAAGTGCTCCTATTTTCCTGTTTTTCTTCGATTTTTTATTAAAAGTATTAAAAAAATAGTGTTAGCAACTCGCGGCTAAACTGTACTTTTTTTTACGCGCGTTTTTAAATACCTCTTACTATTTTCAAGTTTACTCATAAAAGTACAAAAAACAATGTAGTTGGTTATACTTATGAGAACTTTAAAGGCAATTAACTCAAAAACAAATGGCTAGATTTTAGAATTTTTCACATTTCTGTAAAGGTAACCAAAAGACCTTCAACACAAGGTATCACTTGACCTACTTTGCCATTAAAATTCTAGTGGTGAAAGTCACCCCCAGGTGGGGGTGCATTTTTGAAAAAACATAATTAGTGGGATCTAGCAGAAAATAAAATCAACGGGTTTTAAGGTTTTTCCGATTTTGCTCGAATAAGTACAAAAAACAATGTCCTATTGTTTATCAAACCAGGAATTTATCAGATAGATAGATAGATAGATAGATAGATAGATTCTTTATTGGTGCTAATAATGCTTGCGCACTTACACAAGTCAAAAATTTTACAAAAATAAAATAAATATAGCACAATGTCTTATAAATAACAATATTTAGCATTAAAAAAAAATCATTAACAGTCTAAAAACAAATTTTAAAAGTCGTAAAAACAAAACAAAAAAAACAATAAGTATAATAATTATGATAAAAGATAAAAGAAACATAAGAAATTTAAAAACTTAAAACTAGAACATCTAAAATATAAAAATAAAATTCAACAACTATCTTTTGAATAAATGAAATACAACAAACAAATTTAAAAGAAAAAGTCAAAAAATTGGCATTAACAAATTGTGAAAAACCAAAACAAAAAAAAAGCTAAAAATATAAATATAAAAACAGTAAAGAAAACATAACAAATAAAGGTGAAAACAGCTATTCAAAAAGGTACATATTTCAGCGTAGACGTTAATCAAACAAACTAACCCAATCGCTCATAACCAGCGTTTACTCTATATGGCAGAAAAATCAGCAGTCAAAAATTGTTTCATAAATAGGCTTTTTGTGTTAAAAATTGTTTTATTATTTTTTTGTATGGTTTGTATTCTAGGAGCCTTATCCTGCAAGGAATGCATTAAAGAACTTTATGCAATAGTAGTCAGTGCCGTTTCTAGTCTTTGTCAGACGCTGCAAAGGTAACACAACATTATTTCTACTCCGGGTAATAACAGCATGGAGGTCACTATGAAATTTTAACTTTGAAATGTTCCCTTTTATGTATAAAATACACACTAAAATGTACTGGCACGGTAGCGTCAATATTTTAAGAGATTTGAAAGAATCCACACAATCCTCGCGATAAGAGAGCCTTGCCAAAATTCTGATTGCTCTTCTTTGAATTCTAAAAGCCAATTCAGCATATTGAGAATGACCCCAAGCTAAAATTGCATAGGATATTATTGAATTAATTAGCCCATAATAACATGTCAAAAGCGTCTTTTGCCCCGCAATGCTTGAGAGTGATCTTAATAAATATATGTTCCTAGCGAGTCTGTCTGTAAGTGTATTTAAGTGCCCTTCCCAGGTTAATTTTGAATCCAATTGTAAACTCAATTTGTTTGCCAGAAACTAGTCTTTTAATAAAGTGAATGATGTTGAAGCAATCCTGTCAAGCTCATCGGCACATAAAATGGATTGGAGGTTGCTTGTGTCATCGCAATATTGGATTAATTCTGATAAAGGTGAAGCCTGATTAAGGTCATTAACATATATCAAGAATAAAATGGGACCCAACACAGACCCTTGAGGGACGCCATAATTAATTGAAAGCCTGTCATATTCCACTCCCTCCATCGACATATACTGTTCTCGTCCTGTCAAGTAGGACCTAAGTAACTCATTGTTTTTTGTATCAAAACCGTAAGACAAAAGCTTCACCAGCAATATATCATGTGAAACACAATCAGACCGTATTTAATAAAAATGTTTATCATAGAAACGATTCACTATATAAACTGTAATTTGTTAAATCAATTTATTTCTTCAAACCCATTCAATAACATATTTGAAATTTATAAGACCTGTTTTTAATCGAACCATTGTTCATCAAACTCATTCAATATCAAACTCGTAATTTGAAAAAAACCATTTTTAATAAAACCCGGAATTTATGAAACCATTATTTTTCAAAACCGAAATGCGTAAAACCCGTTGCTTATCAGAAAATTTTTGCTAAATTAATTGCGCATTTGCCAATAACACATAAACCAAAGGCGTCAATGCAGGTGGCGCGGCGTTTCGATGCAATTGTTCTTAACTGAAATGCAGGTAACATCAATACACAAACTATTGAACGCTACTTGTAAAAGTATGCGCGTGTAGCAGCGACAAATGAAATGCCGGCGACGCGCCACCTGCGTGTACGCCTCCAGTTCATGTATTATTGGCGAATGGGCAAAAAAATTAGCAAAAATTTTCTGATAAACAACGGGTTTTACGAATTCCCGTTTCGAAAAGTAAGGGTTTGACAAATTTCCGGTTTTATTAAAAATGGGTCTTACAAATTACGCGTTTGATATTGAATGAGTTTGATGAACAATGGTTCGATTAAAAACGGGTCTTATAAATTCCGAATTTATTATGAAATGGGTTTGAAGAAATAAGGTTCAGATAAAAAATTGGTTTAATTGGTAAATTTTAAAAACTTTTACCTCATTTTAAAGATATTTCACATACCTACAAGGCAGTGGCGCACCGAGGGTGGAGTCGTTGGGGTAAACCTCCACCCCCCTCCAGAAAAGCCTGGTTATGATCATATTTTTACTTCAAATTAAGTTTTTTTTTAGTATTTATCTTAACCCTCGCTCCCCCCCCCCCAAGGTGTCACCTGACCCACTTTCCCTATTCAAATTCTAATGGTGAAACTCACCCCTCGGAATTCCGGTTCTAAATACTCTAAGACGCTTCTGTTAAGTTTTCGTTGGAACACATCGTATATCTCACCGGTACGGCACCTCTCGAGGCACGATTCTTAGAATAGATACAGCCTAGTATAATGCCCCACTTTTCGACCCGATAACGACACAAATGCCGTTTTCTTTTTGTCGCGGTTACGGTTAACCTTGGTCCTAAAATTTCCCAGAAATATAAGCAAAAGAAGATACCTCGATTGTGTAACATCTTGAAATATTATTTAAATTTACAGATAATTGTTTATGTTTACATGTGTATATAATCAAAAGTTTTTAATTTTTATGAATTTCCGAATTATACTTAAATTTTCACATAAAAAATGCTATGACGTCATCTATTAGCTGATATGAACAGAAAAAATGGACGGAATAGCACATCCTGTGAAAATCCATACCTTGACAACCGCAACTATTTTGAACTGCCAAAATAGGCTGGTTCCGATTCTAAAGGCATCGAACATGACAGGATGCGCTGTCCACATCGATTTTTTCTGTTCATGGCAGCTAATACATGACGTCATAGCATTTTTGATATGAAAATTTAAGTATAATCCGGAAATTCATAAAAATTAAAACTTTTGATTACATACACATGTAAACATAAACAATTATCTCTAAATTTAAACAATATTCAAAGATATTACACAATCGAGGTCCCCTTTTTTGGTTATACTTTTGGGAAATTTTATGACCAAGGTTAACCGTAACCGCGACAAAAAGAAAACGGCAAAAGATAGCAGCTGACTTTTGTCCGCCACTTAAAAATAGTATGAAGGCTTGACAAATTTTTCGGTTTTTTCTTTTTTTTTTTTTTTTGTTTAAATGAATAATACAAGATCTATTTTTTGCTTGCATCTTTTTTTATAAATTTTTCTGTATAAGCAAATATAATTTATTTTTGGCCTACATTCGTTGATGTTTTACCCAATAGGCCCGGTTGTTCAATGAAGGTTCAACTGTGGGTTCAAGTGAACTTAGTTCAAGGATGAACCTCATTCAGCTTTAATCTCCGGTTGTTACATACCCTTAATATTTTGTTTTCTTTTGTATGGTCTGAAAGAGCGGTTGATTTTTTAAAGTTTGAAGTCTCTCCTCTTAAGTTCTAACTGATTGGATGAAACTTCCCAGCAAACATAAATTTAGAAAATAGCCCAGCGACCATGAATTAAAAAAAATAGTACTTTTTAGGTGCTTGCTTTCCGCGCTCCCAATAACGGCAAAGTACTAAGTATGCATGCAAGTATGCATCAGGATATATGTATATATTTAGTACAAAAAAAGCTGTACTTTTACTTTAATTTTTTCTGTGTACTTTTTTAATGATGGTAAAAACATAACGGATAAGTACTAAGTGGAAAGTAGTTTTAAAAAAAAATTAAAATTAAACAAAAATAAAACAAACAAAATAATCTCATATCATAATAAATTATCCATTTGGGATGTTCAAAATATCCCAGGGAATTAAGGGAATAGGGATTGCCTAAATGTCCCACAGAAGTCCCATTTAGGTCAAATCCTAATCTGCATATTAGTAGTAGTAGAGAAGGGGCGGCGCGAAGCCCGGCAAGTAGGCCTCCCTGACCCCTTTCTGCCCTACCCCGAGCCTGCCCCTAATCCACCGCCTGCACCACTGGTCTGGCAGTTTGCTCATTTGGTCTAACTGTTCTTTTTGCAAAGTCCAGTATTTTGTTCCATTTGAGCGTGTGCAGGTCCTCTTCATCCAGGGTCGGGAAACCGAATACTTGGTATCTCGTCCTCTGGTATGCCTCGCAGTTCGCTATAACGTGTCGAGATGTCTCCTCTGCCTGCCCGCAGGCCCGGCAGGTCGAGTCATTCTCCACCGCGATCCGGGTCATGTGCTTCCTTAGTCGGTTGTGACCTGTTATGATACCTGTCAGCAGACCAGCATCCCTTCGCGATCTCCCCAGGAGCCATTTTTGTTTGGCTACATCCGTGCCCTTCACGAAGTCTTTGGTCTGTCTGCATCCTGTTCCTGCTCTCCAAGCGGTCGTCATGGCATCGTTGGCCCATTTGTTGAGTCGACTTTGCAATTGCCTCTTGGTTGTTCCTAGGAGTGGTTCCGGCCCTACATACTGGGTGCTTGCCCCGATCCTGGCGAGCTCGTCGGCCATCTCGTTACCCGGCACCTCCATATGTCCGGTACCCACATAAGTGTCACTTGTTTGCCCTCTCCCAAGGATTTCAGTGCATCCGCACATTCCTCCACCAGGGTGTTGGTGATCTTGGGCGCCCTTAGTGCCTTTAGGGCTGATTGGCTGTCGGAGCATATATGAACATGCTCCTCCCTACCGTTCTTTATTTCTTCCATGCCTGCAGCCATTATTATGGCATAAACCTCTGCCTGAAAGACCGTGGCTTGCTCTCCGAGTGGGTAGCTCTTTCGAACCAGCTGGTCTTCCACATAAACCCCCGATCTTGTGGTTTGCCTCTCCGACAGTTTCGACCCGTCGGTGTAGCAAATCACGGCGTTCTCCTCGAACTGTTCGCGGAGGTTTTCACTCTGCCATAGTTCCCTGTCTGGGATGAATACTTTGTACCTCTTGTTGAATCTCCAGGGGTTTTTTGGTCTTTGTGTTTTAATCGCTGCCATAGGGATTTCTCTCTCGACGATTTGGGCAATCCTAAGATGCTCCGCAGCTTCCCCTCTTCCTCTCCATTAACCTGTATCTCTCAGCCGGAGGTGGGTCGCCATCGCTTCTTTTCTGACCCAGATCGGAAGTGGCGGCAGTCCCAGAATGGTCTCGAGTGCCTGTATAGATGCCGTCCTCATAGCGCCGATTATCCCTCTGCATATGGTTCCCTGTAGGCTCCTAAGCTTGAGGGTAGTAGTGACCTTCTCCACTGCTGGCCACCAGACTATGGATCCGTACTGGATCCTTGGTCTTAGTACTGCCGTGTACATTCAGTGGAGGTTTCTGGGGCTCAAACCACAAGTGCGGCCAACCACTCGACGCAGTTGCCACATCGTTGCCTGGTCAATTTCGCAACGTGTGCTGTCCAGGTAAGCCCCTTGTCTAGGTTGACCCCTAGGTACTTCAGTTCTGAAACCAAAGTCAGGGATCTCCCGTACATCTTGGGTGCTCTGAATCCCTCCATTTTCCTCTTTCTAGTGAACAGGATCATCTCTGTCTTTCCTGGATTGACAGAGAGACCGTTTTGTTGACACCAGTCTTCTATGATTCGTAACGCCCTTTGCATTCTGTTACAGACGGTGTTTAGGTGGTGGCCTACCACCTCCACGACACCGTCGTCGGCGTATGCTTGGGCGTCGAATCCTTCCTTTGTTAGGCGTTGTAGGAGAGTATCCATGATCAGACACCACAGGTGTGGGGATAAGCAGCTGCCTTGTGGGCAGCCTCCCGTTGCCTCTATGTCGACCCTGGACTCCCCTAGATTGGCCTGGATCTTTCTCCCTGTTAGTGCAGATTTTACCCATTCGGAGATAAGAGACTCGGCTCCCCTTTTCTGCAGGGCTGTTGTTATTACCTGCACTTTCGCCTTGTCGAAAGCTCCTTCGACATCAAAGAATACTGCAAGGGCGTACTGTTTGAATTGAAGGGCTTTTTCTGCCTTATGCACTACTGCGTGTAGGGCCGTGTCGGTAGACCTTCCCTCCACGTATTCATGTTGGTTTCTGTGGAAAGGTTGGTTGGTTAGGACTCCCTCTAGTAGGTGTCTGTCCACCATTCTTTCCAATGCCTTCATCAAAAAGGATGTTAGGTCTGAAGGATTTGGCCGCCGTATAGTCTTTCTTTCCGACTTTCGGAATAAAGACAACGGTGGCTTTTTTCCACTCTGTCGATACATATCCCATTGCTATGCTGGCTCTAAAGATTCTCTTTATAAAAGTTAGGAGTATCTCTTGGCCTTTTTGCAGGAGCGCCGGGAATATGCCGTCAGGCCCCGGGGACTTGTAGGGACTGAACTCGTTGATTGCCCAGGAGATGGTAGCATGAGAGACCACTCGGTCCGTTAGTCTCCAGTCAGGGTCCGGCGGTCCTCTGCGCCCCCCGTTCGCCGCTCTCTCCCGGGAAGTGAACCTCGAGCAGGTGTCGTATTGACTCCTCGCATGAGGCGGTCCAGCTCCCGTCTGGCCTTTTTAACGATGTTAGCGTCTGTTTATTCTCGCTGCTTAGGATTTTAAGAAGTCTGGAGGTCTCTGGAAGGGAATTAATCTCTCCGCAGTATTTCCTCCAACTGTCTCTTTTGCAGTTTCTTACCTCTTTTTTAAACTCCTTTCTAGCCTCTCTGTATATTTCCCAAGAGTCATTCTCCCCATCCCTGATCGCCTTGTTTAGTGCCTTTTTGGTTTTGCTGCGAAGCCTGTCTAGCTTGCTGCTCCACCATGGCACTCGTCGGGTCGACTGGGTTTTTAGGGGGCACGCCTCTTCGAAACTTGTTGTTATGACAGTTTTAAGCCTGTCGACTGCCTCTTCTAAGTCCTCACAGTTGTCGATGTTCATCTCTAGAATACCCTTATTCAGGTCTAGGGTCGCTAAGAAGTGTCTCCAGTCCGTATTACGCGGGTTCCTTTTTTGTTCCTGGATTTTCTCGTCGGTGTCTATCTCGTACCTGATCATGCGATGATCGGACGTAATAATCTCCTCTGTTACTCTCCAGTTGACAACGTCTTGGTATATACTCTGCGAGTCCAGTGTTATGTCGATAACTTCCTGTCGGGTCCTATCGACAAACGTTGGTTCGCACCCTCTACTCATTATTTCCAGTTCCGTGGTGGTCAGAAACTCAAAAAGAGCCTCCCCACGCTTATTCACATCGCTACTACCCCACGCTACGTGATGTGAGTTGGCGTCGCACCCCACGACTACTGGAAGTCTTTTACTCTCCGCGAATGAGATGACCCGCGCTAATTCCTCTGAAGGAGGAAGATCTACGCTGTCGTACGGGAGGTACGCGCTGCATATAACCACCTTTTTGGTCCTATCTCTTACCTTTAATTCCAGGATAGCTGCTGTGACCTCTCGGGTTCCTAGTTGTGGAAGCTCCACAACGTTCAGGTCCTTTGATGTCAGTATGCAGCTTCTTGGTGCTGCCTCTCTTGTGCCGACCGTGATGTTTAGGCCGGTGCTTCCTAATGCTCCTACTCTTGTGGTCCCTGTTAAAATATAAGGTTCCTGTATCAAAACAATCTGCCTGGCACTAGTGCCAGTTAGGGTCCTAGCGAGTTCCCCCGCAGGCCCCAGACTTTTATGCAGATTGATTTGACTCACCCGCAGTTTTCCCGTTGCCGTGTGCATCGTGGAAAGTGGGGGAACCTCCTACTTCTGCCTTTGGCGGAGGGGTTGCCACCAGGCCCCCGGGAAGGGCGTCGAGTAGCGGCGCTATGGGTTCTGTCACCCGACACGGTGAGGGTGACGAACTCATACGCCAGTCTCCAGTTGACGCTCTCCAGGTACCTGATGGTGTCCGCTCCTACCATCCAGGTTAGGCGCCAAGCCCCCTACGGTCCCCAGAAGCCGCCACTGCGACATGTCGAGCGCGCGGTTCTGGAGACCCAGGAACTCTCTTAGCCTGGCCTCATCTACCTCTTCCTGGGTTCTTAGCCAGAACGAGATTCGTTCTGGCCAGGGCGCCTCGTCTGCCTTGATGGCACTGAAGGTGGCGTCTCCGACCGTCGCCACCTGACCAAGGAGCCACTCTCTGGTCTCCTCGGAGTCGTCCACCGTTACCAGTAGCCATCCTGGCTCTACTAGGCCTGAGTTTAGGAAGCGTAGCTCGGGTCCTGGGGGGGGGGGGTTCCCGCATGGTCCTGAGCATCGCTTCCAGAAGTTGGCCGCACACTTCTTTGGCCTCATCCTCCGTAATGGTACCTCCGACTCTGTCCGATCTGAAGACAACATTCATCACCTTCTTACTGGGTGTCTTCCGGGGCGCAACCTCTGTGCTGGGTTGTTGGGAACCCAGGTCATCCCTTAAAAGAGGCGACCTGTTTTCCCCGTCTCCCTTGCCTTTCAAGGCTACGTCCCTTCTTGACTTTTTGCCCAGTCTTTCAGGCGGCGTCTGCTGCTCAGATCGGGGGCGCTTTGGGGTGGCGGACTGCAACCCAGAGGTCCCTGCTTGGGTCCCCTGGCTGGTGCTGTCCGACACTCCTTTTGGCCCTGTCGGCAGGTTGGCCATTGCTACTTTTTTGGCCAGTTCCCTGGCCGCCTTCTCGTATTGTCGCCTTGGTGGGCCACGAGCTGAAGTGCCCCCACGAAATGAAGCTGTCCCGCACCTAGCCGTTTGGCCTCGGCTCGCCGCTTTCGGGTTCCCCCTTGCAGGGGTACCACTTGGCGGCTTGCTTTGGCCGCCCGTACTGGACGGTGGGTCAGCCTTCTTCCCAGGTGCAGCTTCACTCCCTGAGGAGTGGGAGTCAAGGTTTCCCTTGTCTCCGGTTCCCCTCCCCCCCCCCCCCCCCGGCAGCGATCTGCATCCTTCCACTGACGGCGTTTTTCGGCCTGCCTCTGTCTGTGCCTTCGACTTTTCTCCTGGACCACCTCCTCTGTGGTGGCCTTTTGGACTTCAGGCGGTGGTTGGTCGGCCTTCCCATTCCCTTTCTGTTCAGATAGGGTGTCCATTCCTCCGTCTGACAGCAGGAGAGTGTCTTCATCGACACCCGATGACACCTTGTCACCCTCCTCCACGGGTTCCACCTCTATGGGTTTGGGGGTTCCCTCACTCTCCTCTTTT